>JALIGU010000011.1:4181414-6581414 GCA_023053565.1 Aquilegia eximia | reverse complement strand
ATTTACTCGGTTTTTTGTCCGAACTTGGAAATGGACGAAACTCACTTGTTTTGGAATCTAAAACCTCAAGATCGACCAGGCTTAGTCGGGACGTTTTAAGGCCAATATAGAACATTTGGACGATGGGAACGGGGTTTTGTCCGGACATTCGGCTTCGTATGTACTCGATTTTTGTTCCGAACTTATAAGTGGATGAAACACACATGTTTCCCAATGGAAAACGATACACCTAAGAGACTAGGCACTCCATTACTTAACTCGGGGCGTTCTAAGTTGAAAAAACAACTTTCCGTCCGTAAAAACGAGATTTATGTCCGTCCGTTCGGTCGCCATTTAATCGGTATTTGGTCACAACTTGGAAATGGACGAAACTCACTTGTTTTAGAATCTAAATCCTCAAGATCGACAAGGCTTAGTCGGGACGTTTTAAGGCTAATATAGAACATTTGGACGATGGGAACGGGGTTTTGTCCGGACATTCGGATTCGTATGTACTCGATTTTTGTTCCGAACTTATAAGTGGACGAAACACACATGTTTCCCAATGCAAAATGATACACCTAAGAGACTTGCCACTCCATTACTTAACTCGGGGCGTTCTAAGGTGAAAAAACAACGTTCCGTCCGTAAAAACGAGATTTATGTCCGTCTGTTCGGTCGGCATTTACTCGGTTTTTGGTCCGAACTTGGAAATGGACGAAACTCACTTGTTTTGGAATCTAAAACCTCAAGATCGACAAGGTTTATTCGGGACGTTTTAACGCCAATATAGAAGATTTGGACGATGGGAACGGGGTTTTGTCCGGACATTCGGCTTCGTATGTACTCGATTTTTGTTCTGAACTTATAAGTGGACGAAACACACATCTTTCCCAATGGAAAACGATACACCTAAGAGACTAGCCACTCCATTACTTTACTCGGGGCGTTCTAAGGTGAAAAAACAACGTTCTGTCCGTAAAAACGAGATTTATGTCCTTCCGTTCGGTCGGGATTTACTCGGTTCTTGGTCCGAACTTGGAAATGGACGAAACTCACTTGTTTTGGAATCTAAAACCTCAAGATCGACAAGGCTTAGTCGGGACATTTTAAGGCCAATATAGAACATTTGGACGATGGGAACGGGGCTTTGTCCGGACATTCGGCTTCGTATGTACTCGATTTTTGTTCCGAACTTATAAGTGGACGAAAAAGACATGTGTCCGAATGGAAAACGATACACCTAAGAGACTAGCCACTCCATTACTTAACTCGGGGCGTTCTAAGTTGAAAAAGCAACTTTCCGTCCGTAAAAACGAGATTTATGTCCGTCCGTTCGGTCGCCATTTAATCGGTATTTGGTCACAACTTGGAAATGGACGAAACTCACTTGTTTTGGAATCTAAATCCTCAAGATCGACAAGGCTTAGTCGGGACATTTTAAGGCCAATATAGAACATTTGGACGATGGGAACGGGGTTTTGTCCGGACATTCGGCTTCGTATGTACTCGATTTTTGTTCCGAACTTATAAGTGGACGAAACACACATGTTTCCCAATGCAAAACGATACACCTAAGAGACTAGCCACTCCATTACTTAACTCGGGGCGTTCTAAGGTGAAAAAACAACGTTCCGTCCGTAAAAACGAGATTTATGTCCGTCGGTACGGTCGGCATTTACTCGGTTTTTTGTCCGAACATGGAAATGGACGAAACTCACTTGTTTTGGAATCTAAAACCTCAAGATCGACAAGGCTTAGTCAAGACGTTTTAAGGCCAATATAGAACATTTGGACGATGGGAACGGGGTTTTGTCCGGACATTCGGCTTCGTATGTACTCAATTTTTGTTCCGAACTTAGAAGTGGACGAAACACACATGTTTCCCAATGCAAAATGATACACCTAAGAGACTTGCCACTCCATTACTTAACTCGGGGCGTTATAAGGTGAAAAAACAACGTTCCGTCCGTAAAAACGAGATTTATGTCCGTCTGTTCGGTCGGCATTTACTCGGTTTTTGGTCCGAACTTGGAAATGGACGAAACTCACTTGTTTTGGAATCTAAAACCTCAAGATCGACAAGGATTATTCGGGACGTTATAAGGCCAATATAGAACATTTGCACGATATGAACGGGGTTTTGTCCGGACATTCGGCTTCGTATGTACTCGATTTTTGTTCCGTACTTATAAGTGGACGAAACACACATGTTTCCCAATGCAAAATGATACACCTAAGAGACTTGCCACTCCATTACTTAACTCAGGGCGTTCTAAGGTGAAAAAACAACGTTCCGTCCGTAAAAACGAGATTTATGTCTGTCTGTTCGGTCGGCATTTACTCGGTTTTTCGTCCGAACTTGGAAATGGACGAAACTCACTTGTTTTGGAATCTAAAACCTCAAGATCGACAAGGCTTATTCGGGACGTTTTAAGGCCAATATAGAACATTTGGACGATGGGAACGGGGTTTTGTCCGGACATTCGGTTTCGTATGTACTCGATTTTTGTTCCGAACTTATAAGTGGACGAAACACACATCTTTCCCAATGGAAAACGATACGCCTTAGAGACTAGCCACTCCATTACTTTACTTGGGGCGTTCTAAGGTGAAAAAACAACGTTCCGTCCGTAAAAACGAGATTGATGTCCTTCCGTTCGGTCGACATTTACTCGGTTTTTGGCCCGAACTTGGAAATGGACGAAACTCACTTGTTTTGGAATATAAAACCTCAAGATCGACAAGGCTTAGTCGGAACATTTTAAGGCCAATATAGAACATTTGGACGATGGGAACGGGGCTTTGTCCGGACATTCGGCTTCGTATGTACTCGATTTTTATTCCGAACTTATAAGTGGACGAAAAAGACATGTTTCCGAATGGAAAACGATACACCTAAGAGACTAGCCACTCCATTACTTAAGTCGGGGCGTTCTAAGTTGAAAAAACAACTTTCCGTCCGTAAAAACGAGATTTATGTCCGTCCGTTCGGTCGGCATTTAATCAGTATTTGGTCACAACTTGGAAATGGACGAAACTCACTTGTTTTGGAATCTAAAACCTCAAGATCGACAAGGCTTAGTCGGGACGTTTTCAGGCCAATATAGAACATTTGGACGATGGGAACGGGATTTTGTCCGGACATTCGGCTTCGTATGTACTCGATTTTTGTTCCGAACTTATAAGTGGACGAAACACACATGTTTCCCAATGAAAAATGATACACCTAAGAGACTAGCCACTCCATTACTTAACTCGGGGCGTTCTATGTTGAAAAAACAACGTTCCGTCTGTAAAAACGAGATTTATGTCCGTCCGTTCGGTCGGCATTTACTCGGTTTTTTGTCCGAACTTGGAAATGGACGAAACTCACTTGTTTTGGAATCTAAAACCTCAAGATCGACAAGGCTTAGTCGGGACGTTTTAAGGCCAATATAGAACATTTGGACGATGGGAACGGGGTTTTGTCCGGACATTCGGCTTCGTATGTACTCGATTTTTGTTCCGAACTTATAAGTGGATGAAACACACATGTTTCCCCATGGAAAACGATACACCTAAGATACTAGCCACTCCATTACTTAACTCGGGGCGTTCTAAGGTGTAAAAACAACGTTCTGTCCGTAAAAACGAGATTTATGTCCGTCCGTTCGGTCGGCATTTACTCGGATTTCGGTCCGAACTTGGAAATGGACGAAACTCACTTGTTTTGGAATCTAAAACCTCAAGATCGACAAGGCTTAGTCGGGCGTTTTAAGGCCAATATAGAATATTTGGACGATGGGAACGGGGTTTTGTCCGGACATTCGGTTTCGTATGTACTCGATTTTTGTTCCGAACTTATAAGTGGACGAAACACACATCTTTCCCAATGGAAAACGATACGCCTTAGAGACTAGCCACTCCATTACTTTACTTGGGGCGTTCTAAGGTGAAAAAACAACGTTCCGTCCGTAAAAACGAGATTGATGTCCTTCCGTTCGGTCGGGATTTACTCGGTTTTTGGCCCGAACTTGGAAATGGACGAAACTCACTTGATTTGGAATATAAAACCTCAAGATCGACAAGGCTTAGTCGGAACATTTTAAGGCCAATATAGAACATTTGGACGATGGGAACGGGGCTTTGTCCGGACATTCGGCTTCGTATGTACTCAATTTTTGTTCCGAACTTAGAAGTGGACGAAACACACATGTTTCCCAATGCAAAATGATACACCTAAGAGACTTGCCACTCCATTACTTAACTCGGGGCGTTATAAGGTGAAAAAACAACGTTCCGTCCGTAAAAACGAGATTTATGTCCGTCTGTTCGGTCGGCATTTACTCGGTTTTTGGTCCGAACTTGGAAATGGACGAAACTCACTTGTTTTGGAATCTAAAACCTCAAGATCGACAAGGATTATTCGGGACGTTATAAGGCCAATATAGAACATTTGCACGATATGAACGGGGTTTTGTCCGGACATTCGGCTTCGTATGTACTCGATTTTTGTTCCGTACTTATAAGTGGACGAAACACACATGTTTCCCAATGCAAAATGATACACCTAAGAGACTTGCCACTCCATTACTTAACTCAGGGCGTTCTAAGGTGAAAAAACAACGTTCCGTCCGTAAAAACGAGATTTATGTCTGTCTGTTCGGTCGGCATTTACTCGGTTTTTCGTCCGAACTTGGAAATGGACGAAACTCACTTGTTTTGGAATCTAAAACCTCAAGATCGACAAGGCTTATTCGGGACGTTTTAAGGCCAATATAGAACATTTGGACGATGGGAACGGGGTTTTGTCCGGACATTCGGTTTCGTATGTACTCGATTTTTGTTCCGAACTTATAAGTGGACGAAACACACATCTTTCCCAATGGAAAACGATACGCCTTAGAGACTAGCCACTCCATTACTTTACTTGGGGCGTTCTAAGGTGAAAAAACAACGTTCCGTCCGTAAAAACGAGATTGATGTCCTTCCGTTCGGTCGACATTTACTCGGTTTTTGGCCCGAACTTGGAAATGGACGAAACTCACTTGTTTTGGAATATAAAACCTCAAGATCGACAAGGCTTAGTCGGAACATTTTAAGGCCAATATAGAACATTTGGACGATGGGAACGGGGCTTTGTCCGGACATTCGGCTTCGTATGTACTCGATTTTTATTCCGAACTTATAAGTGGACGAAAAAGACATGTTTCCGAATGGAAAACGATACACCTAAGAGACTAGCCACTCCATTACTTAAGTCGGGGCGTTATAAGTTGAAAAAACAACTTTCCGTCCGTAAAAACGAGATTTATGTCCGTCCGTTCGGTCGGCATTTAATCAGTATTTGGTCACAACTTGGAAATGGACGAAACTCACTTGTTTTGGAATCTAAAACCTCAAGATCGACAAGGCTTAGTCGGGACGTTTTCAGGCCAATATAGAACATTTGGACGATGGGAACGGGATTTTGTCCGGACATTCGGCTTCGTATGTACTCGATTTTTGTTCCGAACTTATAAGTGGACGAAACACACATGTTTCCCAATGAAAAATGATACACCTAAGAGACTAGCCACTCCATTACTTAACTCGGGGCGTTCTATGTTGAAAAAACAACGTTCCGTCTGTAAAAACGAGATTTATGTCCGTCCGTTCGGTCGGCATTTACTCGGTTTTTTGTCCGAACTTGGAAATGGACGAAACTCACTTGTTTTGGAATCTAAAACCTCAAGATCGACAAGGCTTAGTCGGGACGTTTTAAGGCCAATATAGAACATTTGGACGATGGGAACGGGGTTTTGTCCGGACATTCGGCTTCGTATGTACTCGATTTTTGTTCCGAACTTATAAGTGGATGAAACACACATGTTTCCCCATGGAAAACGATACACCTAAGATACTAGCCACTCCATTACTTAACTCGGGGCGTTCTAAGGTGTAAAAACAACGTTCTGTCCGTAAAAACGAGATTTATGTCCGTCCGTTCGGTCGGCATTTACTCGGATTTCGGTCCGAACTTGGAAATGGACGAAACTCACTTGTTTTGGAATCTAAAACCTCAAGATCGACAAGGCTTAGTCGGGCGTTTTAAGGCCAATATAGAATATTTGGACGATGGGAACGGGGTTTTGTCCGGACATTCGGTTTCGTATGTACTCGATTTTTGTTCCGAACTTATAAGTGGACGAAACACACATCTTTCCCAATGGAAAACGATACGCCTTAGAGACTAGCCACTCCATTACTTTACTTGGGGCGTTCTAAGGTGAAAAAACAACGTTCCGTCCGTAAAAACGAGATTGATGTCCTTCCGTTCGGTCGGGATTTACTCGGTTTTTGGCCCGAACTTGGAAATGGACGAAACTCACTTGATTTGGAATATAAAACCTCAAGATCGACAAGGCTTAGTCGGAACATTTTAAGGCCAATATAGAACATTTGGACGATGGGAACGGGGCTTTGTCCGGACATTCGGCTTCGTATGTACTCGATTTTTATTCCGAACTTATAAGTGGACGAAAAAGACATGTTTCCGAATGGAAAACGATACACCTAAGAGACTAGCCACTCCATTACTTAAGTCGGGGCGTTCTAAGTTGAAAAAACAACTTTCCGTCCGTAAAAACGAGATTTATGTCCGTCCGTTCGGTCGGCATTTAATCAGTATTTGGTCACAACTTGGAAATGGACGAAACTCACTTGTTTTGGAATCTAAAACCTCAAGATCGACAAGGCTTAGTCGGGACGTTTTCAGGCCAATATAGAACATTTGGACGATGGGAACGGGATTTTGTCCGGACATTCGGCTTCGTATGTACTCGATTTTTGTTCCGAACTTATAAGTGGACGAAACACACATGTTTCCCAATGGAAAACGATACACCTAAGAGACTAGCCACTCCATTACTTAACTCGGGGCGTTCTAAGGTGAAAAAACAACGTTCTGCCCGAAAAAACGAGATTTATGTCCGTCCGTTCGGTCGGCATTTACTCGGTTTTTTTTCCGAACTTGGAAATGGACGAAACTCACTTGTTTTGGAATCTAAAACCTCAAGATCGACAAGGCTTAGTCGGGACATTTTAAGGCCAATATAGAACATTTGGACGATGGGAACGGGGTTTTGTCCGGACATTCGGCTTCGTATGTACTCGATTTTTGTTCCGAACTTATAAGTGGACGAAACACACATGTTTCCCAATGCAAAACGATACACCTAAGAGACTAGCCACTCCATTACTTAACTCGGGGCGTTCTAAGGTGAAAAAACAACGTTCCGTCCGTAAAAACGAGATTTATGTCCGTCGGTACGGTCGGCATTTACTCGGTTGACGATGGGAACGGGGTTTTGTCCGGACATTCGGCTTCGTATGTACTCGATTTTTGTTCCGAACTTATAACTGCACGAAACACACATGTTTCCCAATGAAAAATGATACACCTAAGAGACTAGCCACTCCATTACTTAACTCGGGGCGTTCTAAGTTGAAAAAACAACTTTCCGTCCGTAAAAACGAGATTTATGTCCATCCGTTAGGTCGGCATTTACTCGGTTTTCGGTCCGAACTTGGAAATGGACAAAACTCACTTGTTTTGGAATCTAAAACCTCAAGATCGACAAGGCTTAGTCGGGACGTTTTAAGGCCAATATAGAACATTTGGACGATGGGAACGGGGTTTTGTCCGGACATTCGGCTTCGTATGTACTCGATTTTTGTTCCGAACTTATAAGTGGATGAAACACACATGTTTCCCAATGGAAAACGATACACCTAAGAGACTAGCCACTCCATTACTTAAGTCGGGGCGTTCTAAGTTGAAAAACAACTTTCCGTCCGTAAAAACGAGATTTATGTCCGTCCTTTCGGTCCGCATTTAATCGGTTTTTGGTCACAACTTGGAAATGGACGAAACTCACTTGTTTTGGAATCTAAAACCTCAAGATCGACAAGGCTTAGTTGGGACGTTTTAAGGCCAATATAGAATATTTGGACGATGGGAACGGGGTTTTGTCCGGACATTCGGCTTCGTATGTACTCGATTTTTGTTCCGAACTTATAAGTAGACGAAACACACATGTTTCCTAATGGAAAACGATACACCTAAGAGACTAGCCACTCCATTACTTAACTCGGGGCGTTCTAAGGTGAAAAAACAACGTTCTGTCCGTAAAAACGAGATTTATGTCCGTCCGTTCGGTCGGCATTTACTCGGTTTTTGGTCCGAACTTGGAAATGGACGAAACTCACTTGTTTTGGAATCTAAAACCTCAAGATCGACAAGGCTTAGTCGAGACGTTTTAAGGCCAATATAGAACATTTGGACGATGGTAACGAGGTTTTGTCCGGACATTCGGCTTCGTATGTACTCGATTTTTGTTACGAAGTTATAAGTTGTTGAAAAAGACATGTTTCCGAATGGAAAACGATACACCTAAGAGACTAGCCACTCCATTACTTAAGTCGGGGCGTTCTAAGTTGAAAAAACAACTTTCCGTCCGTAAAAACGAGATTTATGTCCGTCCGTTCGGTCGGCATTTAATCGGTTTTTGGTCACAACTTGTAAATGGACGAAACTCACTTGTTTTGGAATCTAAAACCTCAAGATCGACAAGGCTTAGTCGGGACGTTTTATGGCCAATATAGAATATTTGGACGATGGGAACGGGGTTTTGTCCGGACATTCGGCTTCGTATATACTCGATTTTTGTTCCGAACTTATAAGTAGACGAAACACACATGTTTCCCAATGGAAAACGATACACCTAAGAGACTAGCCACTCCATTACTTAACTCGGGGCGTTCTAAGGTGAAAAAACAACGTTCCGTCCGTAAAAACGAGATTTATGTCCGTCCGTTCGGTCGGCATTTACTCGGTTTTTGGTCCGAACTTCGAAATGGACGAAACTCACTTGTTTTGGAATCTAAAACCTCAAGATCGACAAGGCTTAGTCGAGACGTTTTAAGGCCAATATAGAACATTTGGACGATGGTAACGAGGTTTTGTCCGGACATTCGGCTTCGTATGTACTCGATTTTTGTTACGAAGTTATAAGTTGTTGAAAAAGACATGTTTCCGAATGGAAAACGATACACCTAAGAGACTAGCCACTCCATTACTTAAGTCGGGGCGTTCTAAGTTGAAAAAACAACTTTCCGTCCGTAAAAACGAGATTTATGTCCGTCCGTTCGGTCGGCATTTAATCGGTTTTTGGTCACAACTTGGAAATGGACGAAACTCACTTGTTTTGGAATCTAAAACCTCAAGATCGACAAGGCTTAGTCGGGACGTTTTATGGCCAATATAGAATATTTGGACGATGGGAACGGGGTTTTGTCCGGACATTCGGCTTCGTATATACTCGATTTTTTTCCGAACTTATAAGTAGACGAAACACACATGTTTCCCAATGGAAAACGATACACCTAAGAGACTAGCCACTCCATTACTTAACTCGGGGCGTTCTAAGGTGAAAAAACAACGTTCCGTCCGTAAAAACGAGATTTATGTCCGTCCGTTCGGTCGGCATTTACTCGGTTTTTTGTCCGAACTTGGAAATGGACGAAACTCACTTGTTTTGGAATCTAAAACCTCAAGATCGACAAGGCTTTGTCGAGACGTTTTAAGGCCAATATAGAACATTTGGACGATGGTAACGAGGTTTTGTCCGGACATTCGGCTTCGTATGTACTCGATTTTTGTTACGAAGTTATAAGTTGTTGAAAAAGACATGTTTCCGAATGGAAAACGATACACCTAAGAGACTAGCCACTCCATTACTTAAGTCGGGGCGTTCTAAGTTGGAAAAACAACTTTCCGTCCGTAAAAACGAGATTTATGTCCGTCCGTTCGGTCGGCATTTAATCGGTTTTTGGTCACAACTTGGAAATGGACGAAACTCACTTGTTTTGGAATCTAAAACCTCAAGATCGACAAGGCTTAGTTGGGACGTTTTAAGGCCAATATAGAATATTTGGACGATGGGAACGGGGTTTTGTCCGGACATTCGGCTTCGTATGTACTCGATTTTTGTTCCGAACGTATAAGTAGACGAAACACACATGTTTCCCAATGGAAAACGATACACCTAAGAGACTAGCCACTCCATTACTTAACTCGGGGCGTTCTAAGGTGAAAAAACAACGTTCCGTCCGTAAAAACGAGATTTATGTCCGTCCGTTCGGTCGGCATTTACTCGGTTTTTGGTCCGAACTTGGAAATGGACGAAACTCACTTGTTTTGGAATCTAAAACCTCAAGATCGACAAGGCTTAGTCGAGACGTTTTAAGGCCAATATAGAACATTTGGACGATGGTAACGAGGTTTTGTCCGGACATTCGGCTTCGTATGTACTCGATTTTTGTTACGAAGTTATAAGTGGTTGAAAAAGACATGTTTCCGCATGGAAAACGATACACCTAAGAGACTAGCCACTCCATTACTTAAGTCGGGGCGTTCTAAGTTGAAAAAACAACTTTTCGTCCGTAAAAACGAGATTTATGTCCGTCTGTTCGGTCGGCATTTAATCGGTTTTTGGTCACAACTTGGAAATGGACGAAACTCACTTGTTTTGGAATCTAAAACCTCAAGATCGACAAGGCTTAGTCGGGACGTTTTAAGGCCAATATAGAATATTTGGACGATGGGAACGGGGTTTTGACCGGACATTCGGCTTCGTATGTACTCGATTTTTGTTCCGAACTTATAAGTAGACGAAACACACATGTTTCCCAATGGAAAACGATACACCTAAGAGACTAGCCACTCCATTACTTAACTCGGGGCGTTCTAAGGTGAAAAAACAACGTTCCATCCGTAAAAACGAGATTTATGTCCGTCCGTTCGGTCGGCATTTACTCGGTTTTTGGTCCGAACTTGGAAATGGACGAAACTCACTTGTTTTGGAATCTAAAACCTCAAGATCGACAAGGCTTAGTCCGGACGTTTTAAGGCCAATGTAGAACATTTGGACGATGGGAACGGGGTTTTGTCCGGACATTCCGCATCGTATGTACTCGATTTTTGTTCCGAACTTATAAGTGGACGAAAAAGACATGTTTCCGAATGGAAAACGATACACCTAAGAGACTAGCCATTCCATTACTTAAGTCGGGGCGTTCTAAGTTGAAAAAACAACTTTCCGTCCGTAAAAACGAGATTTATGTCCATCCGTTCGGTCGGCATTTACTCGGTTTTCGGTCCGAACTTGGAAATGGACGAAACTCACTTGTTTTGGAATCTAAAACCTCAAGATCGACAAGGCTTAGTCGGGACGTTTTAAGGCCAATATAGAACATTTGGACGATGCGAACGGGGTTTTGTCCGGACATTCGGCTTCGTATGTACTCGATTTTTGTTCCGAACTTATAAGTGCACGAAACACACATGTTTCCCAATGAAAAATGATACACCTAAGAGACTAGCCACTCCATTACTTAACTCGGGGCGTTCTATGGTGAAAAAACAACGTTCCGTCCGTAAAAACGAGATTTATGTCCGTCCGTTCGGTCGGCATTTACTCGGTTTTTGGTCCGAACTTGGAAATGGACGAAACTCACTTGTTTTGGAATCTAAAACCTCAAGATCGACAAGGCTTAGTCGGGACGTTTTAAGGCCAATATAGAACATTTGGACGATGGGAACGGGGTTTTGTCCGGACATTCCGCATCGTATGTACTCGATTTTTGTTCCGAACTTATAAGTGGGCGAAAAAGACATGCTTCCGAATGGAAAACGATACACCTAAGAGACTAGCCATTCCATTACTTAAGTCGGGGCGTTCTAAGTTGAAAAAACAACTTTCTGTCCGTAAAAACGAGATTTATGTCCGTCCGTTCGGTCGGCATTTACTCATTTTCAGTCCGAACTTGGAAATGGACGAAACTCACTTGTTTTCGAATCTAAAACCTCAAGATCGACAAGGCTTAGTCGGGACGTTTTAAGGCCAATATAGAATATTTGGACGATGGGAACGGGGTTTTGACCGGACATTCGGCTTCGTATGTACTCGATTTTTGTTCCGAACTTATAAGTAGACGAAACACACATGTTTCCCAATGGAAAACGATACACCTAAGAGACTAGCCACTCCATTACTTAACTCGGGGCGTTCTAAGGTGAAAAAACAACGTTCCATCCGTAAAAACGAGATTTATGTCCGTCCGTTCGGTCGGCATTTACTCGGTTTTTGGTCCGAACTTGGAAATGGACGAAACTCACTTGTTTTGGAATCTAAAACCTCAAGATCGACAAGGCTTAGTCGGGACGTTTTAAGGCCAATGTAGAACATTTGGACGATGGGAACGGGGTTTTGTCCGGACATTCCGCATCGTATGTACTCGATTTTTGTTCCGAACTTATAAGTGGACGAAAAAGACATGTTTCCGAATGGAAAACGATACACCTAAGAGACTAGCCATTCCATTACTTAAGTCGGGGCGTTCTAAGTTGAAAAAACAACTTTCCATCCGTAAAAACGAGATTTATGTCCATCCGTTCGGTCGGCATTTACTCGGTTTTCGGTCCGAACTTGGAAATGGACGAAACTCACTTGTTTTGGAATCTAAAACCTCAAGATCGACAAGGCTTAGTCGGGACGTTTTAAGGCCAATATAGAACATTTGGACGATGCGAACGGGGTTTTGTCCGGACATTCGGCTTCGTATGTACTCGATTTTTGTTCCGAACTTATAAGTGCACGAAACACACATGTTTCCCAATGAAAAATGATACACCTAAGAGACTAGCCACTCCATTACTTAACTCGGGGCGTTCTATGGTGAAAAAACAACGTTCCGTCCGTAAAAACGAGATTTATGTCCGTCCGTTCGGTCGGCATTTACTCAGTTTTTTGTCCGAACTTGGAAATGGACGAAACTCACTTGTTTTGGAATCTAAAACCTCAAGATCGACAAGGCTTAGTCGGGACGTTTTAAGGCCAATATAGAACATTTGGACGATGGGAACTGGGTTTTGTCCGGACATTCGGCTTCTTATGTACTCGATTTTTGTTCCGAACTTATAAGTGGATGAAACGCACATGGTTCCCAATGGAAAACGATACACCTAAGAGACTAGCCACTCCATTACTTAAGTCGGGGCGTTCTAAGTTGAAAAAACAACTTTCCGTCCGTAAAAACGAGATTTATGTCCGTCTGTTCGGTCGGCATTTAATCGGATTTTGGTCACAACTTGGAAATGGACGAAACTCACTTGTTTTGGAATCTAAAACCTCAAGATCGACAAGGCTTAGTCGGGACGTTTTAAGGCCAATATAGAATATTTGGACGATGGGAACGGGGTTTTGACCGGACATTCGGCTTCGTATGTACTCGATTTTTGTTCCGAACTTATAAGTAGACGAAACACACATGTTTCCCAATGGAAAACGATACACCTAAGAGACTAGCCACTCCATTACTTAACTCGGGGCGTTCTAAGGTGAAAAAACAACGTTCCGTCCGTAAAAACGAGATTTATGTCCGTCCGTTCGGTCGGCATTTACTCGGTTTTTGGTCCGAACTTGGAAATGGACGAAACTCACTTGTTTTGGAATCTAAAACCTCAAGATCGACAAGGCTTAGTCGGGACGTTTTAAGGCCAATGTAGAACATTTGGACGATGGGAACGGGGTTTTGTCCGGACATTCCGCATCGTATGTACTCGATTTTTGTTCCGAACTTATAAGTGGACGAAAAAGACATGTTTCCGAATGGAAAACGATACACCTAAGAGACTAGCCATTCCATTACTTAAGTCGGGGCGTTCTAAGTTGAAAAAACAACTTTCCGTCCGTAAAAACGAGATTTATGTCCATCCGTTCGGTCGGCATTTACTCGGTTTTCGGTCCGAACTTGGAAATGGACGAAACTCACTTGTTTTGGAATCTAAAACCTCAAGATCGACAAGGCTTAGTCGGGACGTTTTAAGGCCTATATAGAACATTTGGACGATGCGAACGGGGTTTTGTCCGGACATTCGGCTTCGTATGTACTCGATTTTTGTTCCGAACTTATAAGTGCACGAAACACACATGTTTCCCAATGAAAAATGATACACCTAAGAGACTAGCCACTCCATTACTTAACTCGGGGCGTTCTATGGTGAAAAAACAACGTTCCGTCCGTAAAAACGAGATTTATGTCCGTCCGTTCGGTCGGCATTTACTCGGTTTTTTGTCCGAACTTGGAAATGGACGAAACTCACTTGTTTTGGAATCTAAAACCTCAAGATCGACAAGGCTTAGTCGGGACGTTTTAAGGCCAATATAGAACATTTGGACGATGGGAACTGGGTTTTGTCCGGACATTCGGCTTCGTATGTACTCGATTTTTGTTCCGAACTTATAAGTGGATGAAACGCACATGTTTCCCAATGGAAAACGATACACCTAAGAGACTAGCCACTCCATTACTTAAGTCGGGGCGTTCTAAGTTGAAAAAACAACTTTCCGTCCGTAAAAACGAGATTTATGTCCGTTCGTTCGGTCGGCATTTAATCGGTTTTTGGTCACAACTTGGAAATGGACGAAACTCACTTGTTTTGGAATCTAAAACCTCAAGATCGACAAGGCTTAGTCGGGACGTTTTAAGGCCAATATAGAATATTTGGACGATGGGAATGGGGTTTTGTCCGGACATTCGGCTTCGTATGTACTCGATTTTTGTTCCGAACTTATAAGTAGACGAAACACACATGTTTCCCAATGGAAAACGATACACCTAAGAGACTAGCCACTCCATTACTTAACTCGGGGCGTTCTAAGGTGAAAAAACAACGTTCCGTCCGTTCGGTCGGCATTTACTCGGTTTTTGGTCCGAACTTGGAAATGGACGAAACTCACTTGTTTTGGAATCTAAAACCTCAAGATCGACAAGGCTTAGTCGGGACGTTTTAAGGCCAATATAGAACATTTGGACGATGGGAACGGGGTTTTGTCCGGACATTCGGCTTCGTATGTACTCGATTTTTGTTCCGAACTTATAAGTAGACGAAACACACATGTTTCCCAATGGAAAACGATACACCTGAGAGACTAGCCACTCCATTACTTAACTCGGGGCGTTCTAAGGTGAAAAAACAACGTTCCGTCCGTAAAAACGAGATTTATGTCCGTCCGTTCGGTCGGCATTTACTCGGTTTTTGGTCCGAACTTGGAAATGGACGAAACTCACTTGTTTTGGAATCTAAAACCTCAAGATCGACAAGGCTTAGTCGGGACGTTTTAAGGCCAATATAGAACATTTGGACGATGGGAACGGGGTTTTGTCCGGACATTCGGCTTCGTATGTACTCGATTTTTGTTCCGAACTTATAAGTAGACGAAACACACATGTTTCCCAATGGAAAACGATACACCTAAGAGACTAGCCACTCCATTACTTAACTCGGGGCGTTCTAAGGTGAAAAAACAACGTTCCGTCCGTAAAAACGAGATTTATGTCCGTCCGTTCGGTCGGCATTTACTCGGTTTTTGGTCCGAACTTGGAAATGGACGAAACTCACTTGTTTTGGAATCTAAAACCTCAAGATCGACAAGGCTTAGTCGGGACGTTTTAAGGCCAATATAGAATATTTGGACGATGGGAACGGGGTTTTGTCCGGACATTCGGCTTCGTATGTACTCGATTTTTGTTCCGAACGTATAAGTAGACGAAACACACATGTTTCCCAATGGAAAACGATACACCTAAGAGACTAGCCACTCCATTACTTAACTCGGGGCGTTCTAAGGTGAAAAAACAACGTTCCGTCCGTAAAAACGAGATTTATGTCCGTCCGTTCGGTCGGCATTTACTCGGTTTTTGGTCCGAACTTGGAAATGGACGAAACTCACTTGTTTTGGAATCTAAAACCTCAAGATCAACAAGGCTTAGTCGAGACGTTTTAAGGCCAATATAGAACATTTGGACGATGGTAACGAGGTTTTGTCCGGACATTCGGCTTCGTATGTACTCGATTTTTGTTACGAAGTTATAAGTGGTTGAAAAAGACATGTTTCCGAATGGAAAACGATACACCTAAGAGACTAGCCACTCCATTACTTAAGTCGGGGCGTTCTAAGTTGAAAAAACAACTTTCCGTCCGTAAAAACGAGATTTATGTCCGTCTGTTCGGTCGGCATTTAATCGGTTTTTGGTCACAACTTGGAAATGGACGAAACTCACTTGTTTTGGAATCTAAAACCTCAAGATCGACAAGGCTTAGTCGGGACGTTTTAAGGCCAATATAGAATATTTGGACGATGGGAACGGGGTTTTGACCGGACATTCGGCTTCGTATGTACTCGATTTTTGTTCCGAACTTATAAGTAGACGAAACACACATGTTTCCCAATGGAAAACGATACACCTAAGAGACTAGCCACTCCATTACTTAACTCGGGGCGTTCTAAGGTGAAAAAACAACGTTCCGTCCGTAAAAACGAGATTTATGTCCGTCCGTTCGGTCGGCATTTACTCGGTTTTTGGTCCGAACTTGGAAATGGACGAAACTCACTTGTTTTGGAATCTAAAACCTCAAGATCGACAAGGCTTAGTCGGGACGTTTTAAGGCCAATATAGAATATTTGGACGATGGGAACGGGGTTTTGTCCGGACATTCGGCTTCGTATGTACTCGATTTTTGTTCCGAACTTATAAGTAGACGAAACACACATGTTTCCCAATGGAAAACGATACACCTAAGAGACTAGCCACTCCATTACTTAACTCGGGGCGTTCTAAGGTGAAAAAACAACGTTCCGTCCGTTCGGTCGGCATTTACTCGGTTTTTGGTCCGAACTTGGAAATGGACGAAACTCACTTGTTTTGGAATCTAAAACCTCAAGATCGACAAGGCTTAGTCGGGACGTTTTAAGGCCAATATAGAACATTTGGACGATGGGAACGGGGTTTTGTCCGGACATTCGGCTTCGTATGTACTCGATTTTTGTTCCGAACTTATAAGTAGACGAAACACACATGTTTCCCAATGGAAAACGATACACCTAAGAGACTAGCCACTCCATTACTTAACTCGGGGCGTTCTAAGGTGAAAAAACAACGTTCCGTCCGTAAAAACGAGATTTATGTCCGTCCGTTCGGTCGGCATTTACTCGGTTTTTGGTCCGAACTTGGAAATGGACGAAACTCACTTGTTTTGGAATCTAAAACCTCAAGATCAACAAGGCTTAGTCGGGACGTTTTAAGGCCAATATAGAACATTTGGACGATGCGAACGGGGTTTTGTCCGGACATTCGGCTTCGTATGTACTCGATTTTTGTTCCGAACTTATAAGTGCACGAAACACACATGTTTCCCAATGAAAAATGATACACCTAAGAGACTAGCCACTCCATTACTTAACTCGGGGCGTTCTATGGTGAAAAAACAACGTTCCGTCCGTAAAAACGAGATTTATGTCCGTCCGTTCGGTCGGCATTTACTCGGTTTTTTGTCCGAACTTGGAAATGGACGAAACTCACTTGTTTTGGAATCTAAAACCTCAAGATCGACAAGGCTTAGTCGGGACGTTTTAAGGCCAATATAGAATATTTGGACGATGGGAACGGGGTTTTGTCCGGACATTCGGCTTCGTATGTACTCGATTTTTGTTCCGAACTTATAAGTAGACGAAACACACATGTTTCCCAATGGAAAACGATACACCTAAGAGACTAGCCACTCCATTACTTAACTCGGGGCGTTCTAAGGTGAAAAAACAACGTTCCGTCCGTTCGGTCGGCATTTACTCGGTTTTTGGTCCGAACTTGGAAATGGACGAAACTCACTTGTTTTGGAATCTAAAACCTCAAGATCGACAAGGCTTAGTCGGGACGTTTTAAGGCCAATATAGAACATTTGGACGATGGGAACGGGGTTTTGTCCGGACATTCGGCTTCGTATGTACTCGATTTTTGTTCCGAACTTATAAGTAGACGAAACACACATGTTTCCCAATGGAAAACGATACACCTAAGAGACTAGCCACTCCATTACTTAACTCGGGGCGTTCTAAGGTGAAAAAACAACGTTCCGTCCGTAAAAACGAGATTTATGTCCGTCCGTTCGGTCGGCATTTACTCGGTTTTTGGTCCGAACTTGGAAATGGACGAAACTCACTTGTTTTGGAATCTAAAACCTCAAGATCAACAAGGCTTAGTCGGGACGTTTTAAGGCCAATATAGAACATTTGGACGATGCGAACGGGGTTTTGTCCGGACATTCGGCTTCGTATGTACTCGATTTTTGTTCCGAACTTATAAGTGCACGAAACACACATGTTTCCCAATGAAAAATGATACACCTAAGAGACTAGCCACTCCATTACTTAACTCGGGGCGTTCTATGGTGAAAAAACAACGTTCCGTCCGTAAAAACGAGATTTATGTCCGTCCGTTCGGTCGGCATTTACTCGGTTTTTTGTCCGAACTTGGAAATGGACGAAACTCACTTGTTTTGGAATCTAAAACCTCAAGATCGACAAGGCTTAGTCGGGACGTTTTAAGGCCAATATAGAACATTTGGACGATGGGAACTGGGTTTTGTCCGGACATTCGGCTTCGTATGTACTCGATTTTTGTTCCGAACTTATAAGTGGATGAAACGCACATGTTTCCCAATGGAAAACGATACACCTAAGAGACTAGCCACTCCATTACTTAAGTCGGGGCGTTCTAAGTTGAAAAAACAACTTTCCGTCCGTAAAAACGAGATTTATGTCCGTTCGTTCGGTCGGCATTTAATCGGTTTTTGGTCACAACTTGGAAATGGACGAAACTCACTTGTTTTGGAATCTAAAACCTCAAGATCGACAAGGCTTAGTCGGGACGTTTTAAGGCCAATATAGAATATTTGGACGATGGGAACGGGGTTTTGTCCGGACATTCGGCTTCGTATGTACTCGATTTTTGTTCCGAACTTATAAGTAGACGAAACACACATGTTTCCCAATGGAAAACGATACACCTAAGAGACTAGCCACTCCATTACTTAACTCGGGGTGTTCTAAGGTGAAAAAACAACGTTCCGTCCGTTCGGTCGGCATTTACTCGGTTTTTGGTCCGAACTTGGAAATGGACGAAACTCACTTGTTTTGGAATCTAAAACCTCAAGATCGACAAGGCTTAGTCGGGACGTTTTAAGGCCAATATAGAACATTTGGACGATGGGAACGGGGTTTTGTCCGGACATTCGGCTTCGTATGTACTCGATTTTTGTTCCGAACTTATAAGTAGACGAAACACACATGTTTCCCAATGGAAAACGATACACCTAAGAGACTAGCCACTCCATTACTTAACTCGGGGCGTTCTAAGGTGAAAAAACAACGTTCCGTCCGTAAAAACGAGATTTATGTCCGTCCGTTCGGTCGGCATTTACTCGGTTTTTGGTCCGAACTTAGAAATGGACGAAACTCACTTGTTTTGGAATCTAAAACCTCAAGATCGACAAGGCTTAGTCGGGACGTTTTAAGGCCAATATAGAACATTTGGACGATGGAAACGGGGTTTTGTCCGGACATTCGGCTTCGTATGTACTCGATTTTTGTTCCGAACTTATAAGTAGACGAAACACACATGTTTCCCAATGGAAAACGATACACCTAAGAGACTAGCCACTCCATTACTTAACTCGGGGCGTTCTAAGGTGAAAAAACAACGTTCCGTCCGTAAAAACTAGATTTATGTCCGTCCGTTCGGTCGGCATTTACTCGGTTTTTGGTCCGAACTTGGAAATGGACGAAACTCACTTGTTTTGGAATCTAAAACCTCAAGATCGACAAGGCTTAGTCGGGACGTTTTAAGGCCAATATAGAACATTTGGACCATGGGAACGGGGTTTTGTCCGGACATTCCGCATCGTATGTACTCGATTTTTGTTTCGAACTTATAAGTAGGCGAAAAAGACATGCTTCCGAATGGAAAACGATACACCTAAGAGACTAGCCATTCCATTACTTAAGTCGGGGCGTTCTAAGTTGAAAAAACAACTTTCCGTCCGTAAAAACAAGATTTATGTCCGTCCGTTCGGTCGGCATTTACTCATTTTCGGTCCGAACTTGGAAATGGACGAAACTCACTTGTTTTGGAATCTAAAACCTCAAGATCGACAAGGCTTAGTCGGGACGTTTTAAGGCAAATATAGAACATTTGGACGATGGGAACGTGGTTTTGTCCGGACATTCGGCTTCGTATGTACTCGATTTATGTTCCGAACTTATAAGTGGATGAAACACACATGTTTCCCAATGGAAAACGATACACCTAAGAGACTAGCCACTCCATTACTTAAGTCGGGGCGTTCTAAGTTGAAAAAACAACTTTCCGTCCGTAAAAACGAGATTTATGTCCGTTCGTTCGGTCGGCATTTAATCGGTTTTTGGTCACAACTTGGAAATGGACGAAACTCACTTGTTTTGGAATCTAAAACCTCAAGATCGACAAGGCTTAGTCGGGACGTTTTAAGGCCAATATAGAATATTTGGACGATGGGAACGGGGTTTTGTCCGGACATTCGGCTTCGTATGTACTCGATTTTTGTTCCGAACTTATAAGTAGACGAAACACACATGTTTCCCAATCGAAAACGATACACCTAAGAGACTAGCCACTCCATTACTTAACTCGGGGCGTTCTAAGGTGAAAAAACAACGTTCCGTCCGTAAAAACGAGATTTATGTCCGTCCGTTTGGTCGGGATTTACTCGGTTTTTGGTCCGAACTTGGAAATGGACGAAACTCACTTGTTTTGGAATCTAAAACCTCAAGATCGACAAGGCTTAGTCGAGACGTTTTAAGGCCAATATAGAACATTTGGACGATGGTAACGAGGTTTTGTCCGGACATTCGGCTTCGTATGTACTCGATTTTTGTTACGAACTTATAAGTGGACGAAAAAGACATGTTTCCGAATGGAAAACGATACACCTAAGAGACTAGCCACTCCATTACTTAAGTCGGGGCGTTCTAAGTTGAAAAAACAACTTTCCGTCCGTAAAAACGAGATTTATGTCCGTCCGTTCGGTCGGCATTTAATCGGTTTTTGGTCACAACTTGGAAATGGACGAAACTCACTTGTTTTGGAATCTAAAACCTCAAGATCGACAAGACTTAGTCGGGACGTTTTAAGGCCAATATAGAATATTTGGACGATGGGAACGGGGTTTTGTCCGGACATTCGGCTTCGTATGTACTCGATTTTTGTTCCGAACTTATAAGTGGATGAAACACACATGTTTCCCAATGGAAAACGATACACCTAAGAGACTAGCCACTCCATTACTTAAGTCGGGGCGTTCTAAGTTGAAAAAACAACTTTCCGTCCGTAAAAACGAGATTTATGTCCGTCCGTTCGGTCGGCATTTAATTGGTTTTTGGTCACAACTTGGAAATGGACGAAACTCACTTGTTTTGGAATCTAAAACATCAAGATCGACAAGGCATAGTCGGGACGTTTTAAGGCCAATATAGAATATTTGGACGATGGGAACGGGGTTTTGTCCGGACATTCGCCTTCGTATGTACTCGATTTTTGTTCCGAACTTATAAGTAGACGAAACACACATGTTTCCCAATGGAAAACGATACACCTAAGAGACTAGCCACTCCATTACTTAACTCGGGGCGTTCTAAGGTGAAAAAACAACGTTCCGTCCGTAAAAACGAGATTTATGTCCGTCCGTTCGGTCGGCATTTACTCGGTTTTTGGTCCGAACTTGGAAATGGACGAAACTCACTTGTTTTGGAATCTAAAACCTCAAGATCGACAAGGCTTAGTCGGGACGTTTTAAGGCCAATATAGAACATTTGGACGATGGGAACGGGGTTTTGTCCGGACATTCCGCATCGTATGTACTCGATTTTTGTTCCGAACTTATAAGTGGACGAAAAAGACATGTTTCCGAATGGAAAACGATACACCTAAGAGACTAGCCATTCCATTACTTAAGTCGGGGCATTCTAAGTTGAAAAAACAACTTTCCGTCCGTAAAAACGAGATTTATGTCCATCCGTTCGGTCGGCATTTACTCGGTTTTCGGTCTGAACTTGGAAATGGACGAAACTCACTTGTTTTGGAATCTAAAACCTCAAGATCGACAAGGCTTAGTCGGGACGTTTTAAGGCCAATATAGAACATTTGGACGATGGGAACGGGGTTTTGTCCGGACATTCGGCTTCGTATGTACTCGATTTTTGTTCCGAACTTATAAGTAGACGAAACACACATGTTTCCTAATGGAAAACGATACACCTAAGAGACTAGCCACTCCATTACTTAACTCGGGGCGTTCTAAGGTGAAAAAACAACGTTCCGTCCGTAAAAACGAGATTTATGTCCGTCCGTTCGGTCGGCATTTACTCGGTTTTTGGTCCGAACTTGGAAATGGACGAAACTCACTTGTTTTGGAATCTAAAACCTCAAGATCGACAAGGCTTAGTCGGGACGTTTTAAGGCCAATATAGAACATTTGGACGGTGGGAACGGGGTTTTGTCCGGACATTCGGCTTCGTATGTACTCGATTTTTGTTCCGAACTTATAAGTGGACGAAAAAGACATGCTTCCGAATGGAAAACGATACACCTAAGAGACTAGTCATTCCATTACTTAAGTCGGGGCGTTCTAAGTTGAAAAAACAACTTTCCGTCCTTAAAAACGAGATTTATGTCCGTCCGTTCGGTCGGCATTTACTCGGTTTTCGGTCCGAACTTGGTAATGGACGAAACTCACTTGTTTTGGAATCTAAAACCTCAAGATCGACAAGGCTTAGTCGGGACGTTTTAAGGCCAATATAGAACATTTGGACGATGGGAACAGGGTTTTGTCCGGACATTCGGCTTCGTATGTACTCGATTTTTGTTCCGAACTTATAAGTGGATGAAACACACATGTTTCCCAATGGAAAACGATACACCTAAGAGACTAGCCACTCCATTACTTAAGTCGGGGCGTTCTAAGTTGAAAAAACAACTTTCCGTCCGTAAAAACGAGATTTATGTCCGTCCGTTCGGTCCGCATTTAATCGATTTTTGGTCACAACTTGGAAATGGACGAAACTCACTTGTTTTGGAATCTAAAACCTCAAGATCGACAAGGCTTAGTCGGGACGTTTTAAGGCCAATATAGAACATTTGGACGATGGGAACGGGGTTTTGTCCGGACATTCGGCTTCGTATGTACTCGATTTTTGTTCCGAACTTATAAGTGGATGAAACACACATGTTTCCCAATGGAAAACGATACACCTAAGAGACTAGCCACTCCATTACTTAAGTCGGGGCGTTCTAAGTTGAAAAAACAACTTTCCGTCCGTAAAAACGAGATTTATGTCCGTCCGTTCGGTCCGCATTTAATCGGTTTTTGGTCACAACTTGGAAATGGACGAAACTCACTTGTTTTGGAATCTAAAACCTCAAGATCGACAAGGCTTAGTCGGGACGTTTTAAGGCCAATATAGAACATTTGGACGATGGGAACGGGGTTTTGTCCGGACATTCCGCATCGTATGTACTCGATTTTTGTTCCGAACTTATAAGTGGACGAAAAAGACATGCTTCCGAATGGAAAACGATACACCTAAGAGACTAGTCATTCCATTACTTAAGTCGGGGCGTTCTAAGTTGAAAAAACAACTTTCCGTCCTTAAAAACGAGATTTATGTCCGTCCGTTCGGTCGGCATTTACTCGGTTTTCGGTCCGAACTTGGTAATGGACGAAACTCACTTGTTTTGGAATCTAAAACCTCAAGATCGACAAGGCTTAGTCGAGAGGTTTTAAGGCCAATATAGAACATTTGGACGATGGTAACGAGGTTTTGTCCGGACATTCGGCTTCGTATGTACTCGATTTTTGTTACGAACTTATAAGTGGAAGAAAAAGACATGTTTCCGAATGGAAAACGATACACCTAAGAGACTAGCCACTCCATTACTTAAGTCGGGGCGTTCTAAGTTGAAAAAACAACTTTCCGTCCGTAAAAACAAGATTTATGTCCGTCCGTTCGGTCGGCATTTAATCGGTTTTTGGTCACAACTTGGAAATGGACGAAACTCACTTGTTTTGGAATCTAAAACCTCAAGATCGACAAGACTTAGTCGGGACGTTTTAATGCCAATATAGAATATTTGGACGATGGGAACGGGGTTTTGTCCGGACATTCGGCTTCGTATGTACTCGATTTTTGTTCCGAACTTATAAGTAGACGAAACACACATGTTTCCCAATGGAAAACGATACACCTAAGAGACTAGCCACTCCATTACTTAACTCGGGGCGTTCTAAGGTGAAAAAACAACGTTCCGTCCGTAAAAACGAGATTTATGTCCGTCCGTTCGGTCGGCATTTACTCGGTTTTTGGTCCGAACTTGGAAATGGACGAAACTCACTTGTTTTGGAATCTAAAACCTCAAGATCGACAAGGCTTAGTCGGGACGTTTTAAGGCCAATATAGAACATTTGGACGATGGGAACGGGGTTTTGTCCGGACATTCCGCATCGTATGTACTCGATTTTTGTTCCGAACTTATAAGTGGACGAAAAAGACATGTTTCCGAATGGAAAACGATACACCTAAGAGACTAGCCATTCCATTACTTAAGTCGGGGCATTCTAAGTTGAAAAAACAACTTTCCGTCCGTAAAAACGAGATTTATGTCCATCCGTTCGGTCGGCATTTACTCGGTTTTCGGTCTGAACTTGGAAATGGACGAAACTCACTTGTTTTGGAATCTAAAACCTCAAGATCGACAAGGCTTAGTCGGGACGTTTTAAGGCCAATATAGAACATTTGGACGATGGGAACGGGGTTTTGTCCGGACATTCGGCTTCGTATGTACTCAATTTTTGTTCCGAACTTATAAGTGCTTGAAACACACATGTTTCCCAATGAAAAATGATACACCTAAGAGACTAGCCACTCCATTACTTAACTCGGGGCGTTCTATGGTGAAAAAACAACGTTCCGTCCGTAAAAACGAGATTTATGTCCGTCCGTTCGGTCGGCATTTACTCGGTTTTTTGTCCGAACTTGGAAATGGACGAAACTCACTTGTTTTGGAATCTAAAACCTCAAGATCGACAAGGCTTAGTCGGGACGTTTTAAGGCCAATATAGAACATTTGGACGATGGGAACTGGGTTTTGTCCGGACATTCGGCTTCGTATATACTCGATTTTTGTTCCGAACTTATAAGTGGATGAAACACACATGTTTCCCAATGGAAAACGATACACCTAAGAGACTAGCCACTCCATTACTTAAGTCGGGGCGTTCTAAGTTGAAAAAACAACTTTCCGTCCGTAAAAACGAGATTTATGTCCGTTCGTTCGGTCGGCATTTAATCGGTTTTTGGTCACAACTTAGAAATGGACGAAACTCACTTGTTTTGGAATCTAAAACCTCAAGATCGACAAGGCTTAGTCGGGACGTTTTAAGGCAGATATAGAATATTTGGACGATGGGAACGGGGTTTTGTCCGGACATTCGGCTTCGTATGTACTCGATTTTTGTTCCGAACTTATAAGTAGACGAAACACACATGTTTCCCAATGGAAAACGATACACCTAAGAGACTAGCCACTCCATTACTTAACTCGGGGCGTTCTAAGGTGAAAAAACAACGTTCCGTCCGTAAAAACGAGATTTATGTCCGTCCGTTCGGTCGGCATTTACTCGGTTTTTTGTCCGAACTTGGAAATGGACGAAACTCACTTGTTTTGGAATCTAAAACCTCAAGATCGACAAGGCTTAGTCGGGACGTTTTAAGGCCAATATAGAACATTTGGACGATGGGAACGGGGTTTTGTCCGGACATTCGGCTTCGTATGTACTCGATTTTTGTTCCGAACTTATAAGTAGACGAAACACACATGTTTCCTAATGGAAAACGATACACCTAAGAGACTATCCACTCCATTACTTAACTCGGGGCGTTCTAAGGTGAAAAAACAACGTTCCGTCCGTAAAAACGAGATTTATGTCCGTCCGTTCGGTCGGCATTTACTCGGTTTTTGGTCCGAACTTGGAAATGGACGAAACTCACTTGTTTTGGAATCTAAAACCTCAAGATCGACAAGGCTTAGTCGGGACGTTTTAAGGCCAATATAGAACATTTGGACGATGGGAACGGGGTTTTGTCCGGACATTCGGCTTCGTATGTACTCGATTTTTGTTCCGAACTTATAAGTGGACGAAAAAGACATGCTTCCGAATGGAAAACGATACACCTAAGAGACTAGTCATTCCATTACTTAAGTCGGGGCGTTCTAAGTTGAAAAAACAACTTTCCGTCCTTAAAAACGAGATTTATGTCCGTCCGTTCGGTCGGCATTTACTCGGTTTTCGGTCCGAACTTGGTAATGGACGAAACTCACTTGTTTTGGAATCTAAAACCTCAAGATCGACAAGGCTTAGTTGGGACGTTTTAAGGCCAATATAGAACATTTGGACGATGGGAACGGGGTTTTGTCCGGACATTCGGCTTCGTATGTACTCGATTTTTATTCCGAACTTATAAGTGCACGAAACACACATGTTTCCCAATGAAAAATGATACACCTAAGAGACTAGTCATTCCATTACTTAACTCGGGGCGTTCTAAGTTGAAAAAACAACTTTCCGTCCGTAAAAACGAGATTTATGTCCGTCCGTTCGGTCGGCATTTACTCGGTTTTCGGTCCGAACTTGGAAATGGACGAAACTCACTTGTTTTGGAATCTAAAACCTCAAGATCGACAAGGCTTAGTCGGGACGTTTTAAGGCCAATATAGAACATTTGGACGATGGGAACGGGGTTTTGTCCGGACATTCGGCTTCATATGTACTCGATTTTTGTTCCGAACTTATAAGTGCACGAAACACACATGTTTCCCAATGAAAAATGATACACCTAAGAGACTAGCCACTCCATTACTTAACTCGGGGCGTTCTAAGTTGAAAAAACAACTTTCCGTCCGTAAAAACGAGATTTATGTCCGTCCGTTCGGTCGGCATTTACTCGGTTTTCGGTCCGAACTTGGAAATGGATGAAACTCACTTGTTTTGGAATCTAAAACCTCAAGATCGACAAAGGTTAGTCGGGACGTTTTAAGGCCAATATAGAACATTTGGACGATGGGAACGGGGTTTTGTCCGGACATTCGGCTTCGTATGTACTCGATTTTTGTTCCGAACTTATAAGTGGATGAAACACACATGTTTCCCAATGGAAAACGATACACCTAAGAGACTAGCCACTCCATTACTTAAGTCGGGGCGTTCTAAGTTGAAAAAACAACTTTCCGTCCGTAAAAACGAGATTTATGTCCGTCCGTTCGGTCCGCATTTAATCGGTTTTTGGTCACAACTTGGAAATGGACGAAACTCACTTGTTTTGGAATCTAAAACCTCAAGATCGACAAGGCTTAGTCGGGACGTTTTAAGGCCAATATAGAACATTTGGACGATGGGAACGGGGTTTTGTCCGGACATTCGGTTTCGTATGTACTCGATTTTTGTTCCGAACTTATAAGTGGATGAAACACACATGTTTCCCAATGGAAAACGATACACCTAAGAGACTAGCCACTCCATTACTTAAGTCGGGGCGTTCTAAGTTGAAAAAACAACTTTCCGTCCGTAAAAACGAGATTTATGTCCGTCCGTTCGGTCCGCATTTAATCGGTTTTTGGTCACAACTTGGAAATGGACGAAACTCACTTGTTTTGGAATCTAAAACCTCAAGATCGACAAGGCTTAGTCGGGACGTTTTAAGGCCAATATAGAACATTTGGACGATGGGAACGGGGTTTTGTCCGGACATTCCGCATCGTATGTACTCGATTTTTGTTCCGAACTTATAAGTGGACGAAAAAGACATGCTTCCGAATGGAAAACGATACACCTAAGAGACTAGTCATTCCATTACTTAAGTCGGGGCGTTCTAAGTTGAAAAAACAACTTTCCGTCCTTAAAAACGAGATTTATGTCCGTCCATTCGGTCGGCATTTACTCGGTTTTCGGTCCGAACTTGGTAATGGACGAAACTCACTTGTTTTGGAATCTAAAACCTCAAGATCGACAAGGCTTAGTCGGGACGTTTTAAGGCCAATATAGAACATTTGGACGATGGGAACGGGGTTTTGTCCGGACATTCGGCTTCGTATGTACTCGATTTTTGTTCCGAACTTATAAGTGCACGAAACACACATGTTTCCCAATGAAAAATGATACACCTAAGAGACTAGCCACTCCATTACTTAACTCGGGGCGTTCTAAGTTGAAAAAACAACTTTCCGTCCGTAAAAACGAGATTTATGTCCGTCCGTTCGGTCGGCATTTACTCGGTTTTCGGTCCGAACTTGGAAATGGACGAAACTCACTTGTTTTGGAATCTAAAACCTCAAGATCGACAAGGCTTAGTCGGGACGTTTTAAGGCCAATATAGAACATTTGGACGATGGGAACGGGGTTTTGTCCGGATATTCGGCTTCGTATGTACTCGATTTTTGTTCCGAACTTATAAGTGCACGAAACACACATGTTTCCCAATGAAAAATGATACACCTAAGAGACTAGCCACTCCATTACTTAACTCGGGGCGTTCTATGGTGAAAAAACAACGTTCCGTCCGTAAAAACGAGATTTATGTCCGTCCGGTCGGTCGGCATTTACTCGGTTTTTTGTCCGTACTTGGAAATGGACGAAACTCACTTGTTTTGGAATCTAAAACCTCAAGATCGACAAGGCTTAGTCGGGACGTTTTAAGGCCAATATAAAACATTTGGACGATGGGAACGGGGTTTTGTCCGGACATTCGGCTTCGTATGTACTCGATTTTCGTTCCGAACTTATAAGTGGATGAAACACACATGTTTCCCAATGGAAAACGATACACCTAAGAAACTAGCCACTCCATTACTTAACTCGGGGCGTTCTAAGGTGAAAAAACAACGTTCCGTCCGTAAAAACGAGATTTATGTCCGTCCGTTCGGTCGGCATTTACTCGGTTTTTGGTCCGAACTTGGAAATGGACGAAACTCACTTGTTTTGGAATCTAAAACCTCAAGATCGACAAGGCTTAGTCGGGACGTTTTAAGGCCAATATAGAACATTTGGACGATGGGAACGGGGTTTTGTCCGGACATTCGGCATCGTATGTACTCGATTTTTGTTCCGAACTTATAAGTGGACGAAAAAGACATGTTTCCGAATGGAAAACGATACACCTAAGAGACTAGCCATTCCATTACTTAAGTCGGGGCGTTCTAAGTTGAAAAAACAACATTCCGTCCGTAAAAACGAGATTTATGTCCGTCCGTTCGGTCGGCATTTACTCGGTTTTCGGTCCGAACATGGAAATGGACGAAACTCACTTGTTTTGGAATCTAAAACCTCAAGATCGACAAGGCTTAGTCGGGACGTTTTAAGGCCAATATAGAACATTTGGACGATGGGAACGGGGTTTTGTCCGGACATTCGGCTTCGTATGTACTCGATTTTTGTTCCGAACTTATAAGTGGATGAAACACACATGTTTCCCAATGGAAAACGATACACCTAAGAAACTAGCCACTCCATTACTTAACTCGGGGCGTTCTAAGGTGAAAAAACAATGTTCCGTCCGTAAAAACGAGATTTATGTCCGTCCGTTCGGTCGGCATTTACTCGGTTTTCGGTCCGAACTTGGAAATGGACGAAACTCACTTGTTTTGGAATCTAAAATCTCAAGATCGACAAGGCTTAGTCGGGACGTTTTAAGGCCAATATAGAACATTTGGACGATGGGAACGGGGTTTTGTCCGGACATTCGGCTTCGTATGTACTCGATTTTTGTTCCGAACTTATAAGTAGACGAAACACACATGTTTCCCAATGGAAAACGATACACCTAAGAGACTAGCCACTCCATTACTTAACTCTGGGCGTTCTAAGGTGAAAAAACAACGTTCCGTCCGTAAAAACGAGATTTATGTCCGTCCGTTCGGTCGGCATTTACTCGGTTTTTGGTCCGAACTTGGAAATGGACGAAACTCACTTGTTTTGGAATCTAAAACCTCAAGATCGACAAGGCTTAGTCGGGACGTTTTAAGGCCAATATAGAACATTTGGACGATGGGAACGGGGTTTTGTCCGGACATTCCGCATCGTATGTACTCGATTTTTGTTCCGAACTTATAAGTGGACGAAAAAGACATGCTTCCGAATGGAAAACGATACACCTAAGAGACTAGCCATTCCATTACTTAAGTCGGGGCGTTCTAAGTTGAAAAAACAACTTTCCGTCCGTAAAAACGAGATTTATGTCCGTCCGTTCGGTCGGCATTTACTCGGTTTTCGGTCCGAACTTGGAAATGGACGAAACTCACTTGTTTTGGAATCTAAAACCTCAAGATCGACAAGGCTTAGTCGGGACGTTTTAAGGCCAATATAGAACATTTGGACGATGGGAATGGGGTTTTGTCCGGACATTCGGCTTCGTATGTACTCGATTTTTGTTCCGAACTTATAAGTGCACGAAACACACATGTTTCCCAATGAAAAATGATACACCTAAGAGACTAGCCACTCCATTACTTAACTCGGGGCGTTCTATGGTGGAAAAACAACGTTCCGTCCGTAAAAACGAGATTTATGTCCGTCCGTTCGGTCGGCATTTACTCGGTTTTTTGTCCGAACTTGGAAATGGACGAAACTCACTTGTTTTGGAATCTAAAACCTCAAGATCGACAAGGCTTAGTCGGGACGTTTTAAGGCCAATATAGAACATTTGGACGATGGGAACGGGGTTTTGTCCGGACATTCGGCCTCGTATGTACTCGATTTTTGTTCCGAACTTATAAGTGCACGAAACACACATGTTTCCCAATGAAAAATGATACACCTAAGAGACTAGCCACTCCATTACTTAACTCGGGGCGTTCTAAGTTGAAAAAACAACTTTCCGTCCGTAAAAACGAGATTTATGTCCGTCCGTTCGGTCGGCATTTACTCGGTTTTTTGGTCACAACTTGGAAATGGACGAAACTCACTTGTTTTGGAATCTAAAACATCAAGATCGAAAAGGCTTAGTCGGGACGTTTTAAGGCCAATATAGAACATTTGGACGATGGGAACGGGGTTTTGTCCGGACATTCGGCTTCGTATGTACTCGATTTTTGTTCCGAACTTATAAGTGGATGAAACACACATGTTTCCCAATGGAAAACGATACACCTAAGAAACTAGCCACTCCATTACTTAACTCGGGGCGTTCTAAGGTGAAAAAACAACGTTCCGTCCGTAAAAACGAGATTTATGTCCGTCTGTTCGGTCGGCATTTACTCGGTTTTTGGTCCGAACTTGGAAATGGACGAAACTCACTTGTTTTGGAATCTAAAACCTCAAGATCGACAAGGCTTAGTCGGGACGTTTTAAGGCCAATATAGAACATTTGGACGATGGGAACGGGGTTTTGTCCGGACATTCGGCATCGTATGTACTCGATTTTTGTTCCGAACTTATAAGTGGACGAAAAAGACATGTTTCCGAATGGAAAACGATACACCTAAGAGACTAGCCATTCCATTACTTAAGTCGGGGCGTTCTAAGTTGAAAAAACAACATTCCATCCGTAAAAACGAGATTTATGTCCGTCCGTTCGGTCGGCATTTACTCGGTTTTCGGTTCGAACTTGGAAATGGACGAAACTCACTTGTTTTGGAATCTAAAACCTCAAGATCGACAAGGCTTAGTCGGGACGTTTTAAGGCCAATATAGAACATTTGGACGATGGGAACGGGGTTTTGTCAGGACATTCGGCTTCGTATGTACTCGATTTTTGTTCCGAACTTATAAGTGGATGAAACACACATGTTTCCCAATGGAAAACGATACACCTAAGAAACTAGCCACTCCATTACTTAACTCGGGGCCTTCTAAGGTGAAAAAACAATGTTCCGTCCGTAATAACGAGATTTATGTCCGTCCGTTCGGTCGGCATTTACTCGGTTTTCGGTCCGAACTTGGAAATGGACGAAACTCACTTGTTTTGGAATCTAAAACCTCAAGATCGACAAGGCTTAGTCGGGACGTTTTAAGGCCAATATAGAACATTTGGACGATGGGAACGGGGTTTTGTCCGGACATTCGGCTTCGTATGTACTCGATTTTTGTTCCGAACTTATAAGTAGACGAAACACACATGTTTCCCAATGGAAAACGATACACCTAAGAGACTAGCCACTCCATTACTTAACTCGGGGCGTTCTAAGGTGAAAAAACAACGTTCCGTCCGTAAAAACGAGATTTATGTCCGTCCGTTCGGTCGGCATTTACTCGGTTTTTGGTCCGAACTTGGAAATGGACGAAACTCACTTGTTTTGGAATCTAAAACCTCAAGATCGACAAGGCTTAGTCGGGACGTTTTAAGGCCAATATAGAACATTTGGACGATGGGAACGGGGTTTTGTCCGGACATTCCGCATCGTATGTACTCGATTTTTGTTCCGAACTTATAAGTGGACGAAAAAGACATGCTTCCGAATGGAAAACGATACACCTAAGAGACTAGCCATTCCATTACTTAAGTCGGGGCGTTCTAAGTTGAAAAAACAACTTTCCGTCCGTAAAAACGAGATTTATGTCCGTCCGTTCGGTCGGCATTTACTCGGTTTTCGGTCCGAACTTGGAAATGGACGAAACTCACTTGTTTTGGAATCTAAAACCTCAAGATCGACAAGGCTTAGTCGGGACGTTTTAAGGCCAATATAGAACATTTGGACGATGGGAATGGGGTTTTGTCCGGACATTCGGCTTCGTATGTACTCGATTTTTGTTCCGAACTTATAAGTGCACGAAACACACATGTTTCCCAATGAAAAATGATACACCTAAGAGACTAGCCACTCCATTACTTAACTCGGGGCGTTCTATGGTGGAAAAACAACGTTCCGTCCGTAAAAACGAGATTTATGTCCGTCCGTTCGGTCGGCATTTACTCGGTTTTTTGTCCGAACTTGGAAATGGACGAAACTCACTTGTTTTGGAATCTAAAACCTCAAGATCGACAAGGCTTAGTCGGGACGTTTTAAGGCCAATATAGAACATTTGGACGATGGGAACGGGGTTTTGTCCGGACATTCGGCTTCGTATGTACTCGATTTTTGTTCCGAACTTATAAGTGCACGAAACACACATGTTTCCCAATGAAAAATGATACACCTAAGAGACTAGCCACTCCATTACTTAACTCGGGGCGTTCTAAGTTGAAAAAACAACTTTCCGTCCGTAAAAACGAGATTTATGTCTGTCCGTTCGGTCGGCATTTACTCGGTTTTTTGGTCACAACTTGGAAATGGACGAAACTCACTTGTTTTGGAATCTAAAACATCAAGATCGAAAAGGCTTAGTCGGGACGTTTTAAGGCCAATATAGAACATTTGGACGATGGGAACGGGGTTTTGTCCGGACATTCGGCTTCGTATGTACTCGATTTTTGTTCCGAACTTATAAGTGAATGAAAAACACATGTTTCCCAATGGAAAACGATACACCTAAGAAACTAGCCACTCCATTACTTAACTCGGGGCGTTCTAAGGTGAAAAAACAACGTTCCGTCCGTAAAAACGAGATTTATGTCCGTCTGTTCGGTCGGCATTTACTCTGTTTTTGGTCCGAACTTGGAAATGGACGAAACTCACTTGTTTTGGAATCTAAAACCTCAAGATCGACAAGGCTTAGTCGGGACGTTTTAAGGCCAATATAGAACATTTGGACGATGGGAACGGGGTTTTGTCCGGACATTCGGCATCGTATGTACTCGATTTTTGTTCCGAACTTATAAGTGGACGAAAAAGACATGTTTCCGAATGGAAAACGATACACCTAAGAGACTAGCCATTCCATTACTTAAGTCGGGGCGTTCTAAGTTGAAAAAACAACATTCCGTCCGTAAAAACGAGATTTATGTCCGTCCGTTCGGTCGGCATTTACTCGGTTTTCGGTCCGAACTTGGAAATGGACGAAACTCACTTGTTTTGGAATCTAAAACCTCAAGATCGACAAGGCTTAGTCGGGACGTTTTAAGGCCAATATAGAACATTTGGACGATGGGAACGGGGTTTTGTCCGGACATTCAGCTTCGTATGTACTCGATTTTTGTTCCGAACTTATAAGTGGATGAAACACACATGTTTCCCAATGGAAAACGATACACCTAAGAAACTAGCCACTCCATTACTTAACTCGGGGCGTTCTAAGGTGAAAAAACAATGTTCCGTCCGTAATAACGAGATTTATGTCCGTCCGTTCGGTCGGCATTTACTCGGTTTTCGGTCCGAACTTGGAAATGGACGAAACTCACTTGTTTTGGAATCTAAAACCTCAAGATCGACAAGGCTTAGTCGGGACGTTTTAAGGCCAATATAGAACATTTGGACGATGGGAATGGGGTTTTGTCCGGACATTCGGCTTCGTATGTACTCGATTTTTGTTCCGAACTTATAAGTGCACGAAACACACATGTTTCCCAATGAAAAATGATACACCTAAGAGACTAGCCACTCCATTACTTAACTCGGGGCGTTCTATGGTCGAAAAACAACGTTCCGTCCGTAAAAACGAGATTTATGTCCGTCCGTTCGGTCGGCATTTACTCGGTTTTTTGTCCGAACTTGGAAATGGACGAAACTCACTTGTTTTGGAATCTAAAACCTCAAGATCGACAAGGCTTAGTCGGGACGTTTTAAGGCCAATATAGAACATTTGGACGATGGGAACGGGGTTTTGTCCGGACATTCGGCTTCGTATGTACTCGATTTTTGTTCCGAACTTATAAGTGCACGAAACACACATGTTTCCCAATGAAAAATGATACACCTAAGAGACTAGCCACTCCATTACTTAACTCGGGGCGTTCTAAGTTGAAAAAACAACTTTCCGTCCGTAAAAACGAGATTTATGTCCGTCCGTTCGGTCGGCATTTACTCGGTTTTTTGGTCACAACTTGGAAATGGACGAAACTCACTTGTTTTGGAATCTAAAACATCAAGATCGAAAAGGCTTAGTCGGGACGTTTTAAGGCCAATATAGAATATTTGGACGATGGGAACGGGGTTTTGTCCGGACATTCGGCTTCGTATGTACTCGATTTTTGTTCCGAACTTATAAGTGGATGAAACACACATGTTTCCCAATGGAAAACGATACACCTAAGAGACTAGCCACTCCATTACTTAAGTCCGGGCGTTCTAAGTTGAAAAAACAACTTTCCGTCCGTAAAAACGAGATTTATGTCCGTCCGTTCGGTCGGCATTTAATCGGTTTTTGGTCACAACTTGGAAATGGACGAAACTCACTTGTTTTGGAATCTAAAACATCAAGATCGACAAGGCTTAGTCGGGACGTTTTAAGGCCAATATAGAATATTTGGACGATGGGAATGGGGTTTTGTCCGGACATTCGGCTTTGTATGTACTCGATTTTTGTTCCGAACTTATAAGTAGACGAAACACACATGTTTCCCAATGGAAAACGATACACCTAAGAGACTAGCCACTCCATTACTTAACTCGGGGCGTTCTAAGGTGAAAAAACAACGTTCCGTCCGTAAAAACAAGATTTATGTCCGTCCGTTCGGTCGGCATTTACTCGGTTTTTGGTCCGAACTTGGAAATGGACGAAACTCACTTGTTTTGGAATCCAAAACCTCAAGATCGACAAGGGTTAGTCGGGACGTTTTAAGGCCAATATAGAACATTTGGACGATGGGAACGGGGTTTTGTCCGGACATTCGGCATCGTATGTACTCGATTTTTGTTCCGAACATATAAGTGGACGAAAAAGACATGTTTCCGAATGGAAAACGATACACCTAAGAGACTAGCCATTCCATTACTTAAGTCGGGGCGTTCTAAGTTGAAAAAACAACTTTCCGTCCGTAAAAACGAGATTTATGTCCGTCCGTTCGGTCGGCATTTACTCGGTTTTCGGTCCGAACTTGGAAATGGACGAAACTCACTTGTTTTGGAATCTTAAACCTCAAGATCGACAAGGCTTAGTCGGGACGTTTTAAGGCCAATATAGAACATTTGGGCGATGGGAACAGGGTTTTGTCCGGACATTCGGCTTCGTATGTACTCGATTTTTGTTCCGAACTTATAAGTGCACGAAACACACATGTTTCCCAATGAAAAATGATACACCTAAGAGACTAGCCACTCCATTACTTAAGTCGGGGCGTTCTGTGGTGGAAAAACAACGTTCCGTCCGTAAAAACGAGATTTATGTCCGTCCGTTCGGTCGGCATTTACTCGGTTTTTTGTCCGAAGTTGGAAATGGACGAAACTCACTTGTTTTGGAATCTAAAACCTCAAGAACGATAAGGCTTAGTTGGGACGTTTTAAGGCCAATATAGAACATTTGGACGATGGGAACGGGGTTTTGTCCGGACATTCGGCTTCGTATGTACTCGATTTTTGTTCCGAACTTATAAGTGGATGAAACACACATGTTTCCCAATGGAAAACGATACACCTAAGAGACTAGCCACTCCATTACTTAAGTCGGGGCGTTCTAAGTTGAAAAAACAACTTTCCGTCCGTAAAAACGAGATTTATGTCCGTCCGTTCGGTCGGCATTTAATCGGTTTTTGGTCACAACTTGGAAATGGACGAAACTCACTTGTTTTGGAATCTAAAACATCAAGATCGACAAGGCTTAGTCGGGACGTTTTAAGGCCAATATAGAATATTTGGACGATGGGAACGGGGTTTTGTCCGGACATTCGGCTTCGTATGTACTCGATTTTTGTTCCGAACTTATAAGTGGATGAAACACACATGTTTCCCAATGGAAAACGATACACCTAAGAGACTAGCCACTCCATTACTTAAGTCGGGGCATTCTAAGTTGAAAAAACAACTTTCCGTCCGTAAAAACGAGATTTATGTCCGTCTGTTCGGTCGGCATTTAATCGGTTTTTGGTCACAACTTGGAAATGGACGAAACTCACTTGTTTTGGAATCTAAAACATCAAGATCGACAAGGCTTAGTCGGGACGTTTTAAGGCCAATATAGAATATTTGGACGATGGGAACGGGGTTTTGTCCGGACATTCGGCTTCGTATGTACTTGATTTTTGTTCCGAACTTATAAGTGGATGAAACACACATGTTTCCCAATGGAAAACGATACACCTAAGAGACTAGCCACTCCATTACTTAAGTCGGGGCATTCTAAGTTGAAAAAACAACTTTCCGTCCGTAAAAACGAGATTTATGTCCGTCTGTTCGGTCGGCATTTAATCGGTTTTTGGTCACAACTTGGAAAGGGACGAAACTCACTTGTTTTGGAATCTAAAACATCAAGATCGACAAGGCTTAGTCGGGACGTTTTAAGGCCAATATAGAATATTTGGACGATGGGAACGGGGTTTTGTCCGGACATTCGGCTTCGTATGTACTCGATTTTTGTTCCGAACTTATAAGTGGATGAAACACACATGTTTCCCAATGGAAAACGATACACCTAAGAGACTAGCCACTCCATTACTTAAGTCGGGGCGTTCTAAGTTGAAAAAACAACTTTCCGTCCGTAAAAACGAGATTTATGTCCGTCCGTTCGGTCGGCATTTAATCGGTTTTTGGTCACAACTTGGAAATGGACGAAACTCACTTGTTTTGGAATCTAAAACATCAATATCGACAAGGCTTAGTCGGGACGTTTTAAGGCCAATATAGAATATTTGGACGATGGGAACGGGGTTTTGTCCGGACATTCGGCTTCGTATGTACTCGATTTTTGTTCCGAACTTATAAGTAGACGAAACACACATGTTTCCCAATGGAAAACGATACACCTAAGAGACTAGCCACTCCATTACTTAACTCGGGGCGTTCTAAGGTGAAAAAACAACGTTCCGTCCGTAAAAACAAGATTTATGTCCGTCTGTTCGGTCGGCATTTACTCGGTTTTTGGTCCGAACTTGGAAATGGACGAAACTCACTTGTTTTGGAATCTAAAACCTCAAGATCGACAAGGCTTAGTCGGGACGTTTTAAGGCCAATATAGAACATTTGGACGATGGGAACGGGGTTTTGTCCGGACATTCAGCATCGTATGTACTCGATTTTTGTTCCGAACATATAAGTGGACGAAAAAGACATGTTTCCGAATGGAAAACGATACACCTAAGAGACTAGCCATTCCATTACTTAAGTCGGGCATTCTAAGTTGAAAAAACAACTTTCCGTCCGTAAAAACGAGATTTATGTCCGTCCGTTCGGTCGGCATTTACTCGGTTTTTTGTCCGAAGTTGGAAATGGACGAAACTCACTTGTTTTGGAATCCAAAACCTCAAGATCGATAAGGCTTAGTCGGGACGTTTTAAGGCCAATATAGAACATTTGGACGATGGGAACGGGGTTTTGTCCGGACATTCGGCTTCGTATGTACTCGATTTTTGTTCCGAACTTATAAGTGGATGAAACACACATGTTTCCCAATGGAAAACGATACAGCTAAGAGACTAGCCACTCCATTACTTAAGTCGGGGCGTTCTAAGTTGAAAAAACAACTTTCCGTCCGTAAAAACGAGATTTATGTCCGTCCGTTCGGTCGGCATTTAATCGGTTTTTGGTCACAACTTGGAAATGGACGAAACTCACTTGTTTTGGAATCTAAAACATCAAGATCGACAAGGCTTAGTCGGGACGTTTTAAGGCCAATATAGAATATTTGGACGATGGGAACGGGGTTTTGTCCAGACATTCGGCTTCGTATGTACTCGATTTTTGTTCTGAACTTATAAGTGGATGAAACACACATGTTTCCCAATGGAAAACGATACACCTAAGAGACTAGCCACTCCATTACTTAAGTCGGGGTGTTCTAAGTTGAAAAAACAACTTTCCGTCCGTAAAAACGAGATTTATGTCCGTCCGTTCGGTCGGCATTTAATCGGTTTTTGGTCACAACTTGGAAATGGACGAAACTCACTTGTTTTGGAATCTAAAACATCAAGATCGACAAGGCATAGTCGGGACGTTTTAAGGCCAATATAGAATATTTGGACGATGGGAACGGGGTTTTGTCCGGACATTCGCCTTCGTATGTACTCGATTTTTGTTCCGAACTTATAAGTAGACGAAACACACATGTTTCCCAATGGAAAACGATACACCTAAGAGACTAGCCACTCCATTACTTAACTCGGGGCGTTCTAAGGTGAAAAAACAACGTTCCGTCCGTAAAAACGAGATTTATGTCCGTCCGTTCGGTCGGCATTTACTCGGTTTTTGGTCCGAACTTGGAAATGGACGAAACTCACTTGTTTTGGAATCTAAAACCTCAAGATCGACAAGGCTTAGTCGGGACGTTTTAAGGCCAATATAGAACATTTGGACGATGGGAACGGGGTTTTGTCCGGACATTCCGCATCGTATGTACTCGATTTTTGTTCCGAACTTATAAGTGGACGAAAAAGACATGCTTCCGAATGGAAAACGATACACCTAAGAGACTAGCCATTCCATTACTTAAGTCGGGGCGTTCTAAGTTGAAAAAACAACTTTCCGTCCGTAAAAACGAGATTTATGTCCGTCCGTTCGGTCGGCATTTAATCGGTTTTTGGTCACAACTTGGAAATGGACGAAACTCACTTGTTTTGGAATCTAAAACATCAAGATCGACAAGGCTTAGTCGGGACGTTTTAAGGCCAATATAGAATATTTGGACGATGGGAACGGGGTTTTGTCCGGACATTCGGCTTCGTATGTACTCGATTTTTGTTCCGAACTTATAAGTGGATGAAACACACATGTTTCCCAATGGAAAACGATACACCTAAGAGACTAGCCACTCCATTACTTAAGTCGGGGCGTTCTAAGTTGAAAAAACAACGTTCCGTCCGTAAAAACGAGATTTATGTCCGTCCGTTCGGTCGGCATTTACTCGGTTTTTGGTCCGAACTTGGAAATGGACGAAACTCACTTGTTTTGGAATCTAAAACCTCAAGATCGACAAGGCTTAGTCGGGACGTTTTAAGGCCAATATAGAACATTTGGACGATGGGAACGGGGTTTTGTCCGGACATTCCGCATCGTATGTACTCGATTTTTGTTCCGAACTTATAAGTGGACGAAAAAGACATGCTTCCGAATGGAAAACGATACACCTAAGAGACTAGCCATTCCATTACTTAAGTCGGTTCGTTCTAAGTTGAAAAAACAACTTTCCGTCCGTAAAAACGAGATTTATGTCCGTCCGTTCGGTCGGCATTTACTCGGTTTTCGGTCCGAACTTGGAAATGGACGAAACTCACTTGTTTTGGAATCTAAAACCTCAAGATCGACAAGGCTTAGTCGGGACTTTTTAAGGCCAATATAGAATATTTGGACGATGGGAACGGGGTTTTGTCCGGACATTCGGCTTCGTATGTACTCGATTTTTGTTCCGAACTTATAAGTAGACGAAACACACATGTTTCCCAATGGAAAACGATACACCTAAGAGACTAGCCACTCCATTACTTAACTCGGGGCGTTCTAAGGTGAAAAACAACGTTCCGTCCGTAAAAACAAGATTTATGTCCGTCCGTTCGGTCGGCATTTACTCGGTTTTTTGTCCGAACTTGGAAATGGACGAAACTCACTTGTTTTGGAATCTAAAACCTCAAGATCGATAAGGCTTAGTCGGGACGTTTTAAGGCCAATATAGAACATTTGGACGATGGGAACGGGGTTTTGTCCGGACATTCCGCATCGTATGTACTCGATTTTTGTTCCGAACTTATAAGTGGATGAAACACACATGTTTCCCAATGGAAAACGATACACCTAAGAGACTAGCCACTCCATTACTTAAGTCGGGGCGTTCTAAGTTGAAAAAACAACTTTCCGTCCGTAAAAACGAGATTTATGTCCGTCCGTTCGGTCGGCCTTTAATCGGTTTTTTGTCACAACTTGGAAATGGACGAAACTCACTTGTTTTGGAATCTAAAACATCAAGATCGACAAGGCTTAGTCGGGACGTTTTAAGGCCAATATAGAATATTTGGACGATGGGAACGGGGTTTTGTCCGGACATTCGGCTTCGTATGTACTCGATTTTTGTTCCGAACTTATAAGTGGATGAAACACACATGTTTCCCAATGAAAAACGATACACCTAAGAGACTAGCCACTCCATTACTTAAGTCGGGGCGTTCTAAGTTGAAAAAACAACTTTCCGTCCGTAAAAACGAGATTTATGTCCGTCCGTTCGGTCGGCATTTACTCGGTTTTCGGTCCGAACTTGGAATTGGACGAAACTCACTTGTTTTGGAATCTTAAACCTCAAAATCGACAAGGCTTAGTCGGGACGTTCTAAGGCCAATATAGAACATTTGGACGATGGGAACGGGGTTTTGTCCGGACATTCGGCTTCGTATGTACTCGATTTTTGTTCCGAACTTATAAGTGCACGAAACACACATGTTTCCCAATGAAAAATGATACACCTAAGAGACTAGCCACTCCATTACTTAACTCGGGGCGTTATATGGTGGAAAAACAACGTTCCGTCCGTAAAAACGAGATTTATGTCCGTCCGTTCGGTCGGCATTTACTCGGTTTTTTGTCCGAAGTTGGAAATGGACGAAACTCACTTGTTTTGGAATCCAAAACCTCAAGATCGATAAGGCTTAGTCGGGACGTTTTAAGGCCAATATAGAACATTTGGACGATGGGAACGGGGTTTTGTCCGGACATTCGGCTTCGTATGTACTCGATTTTTGTTCCGAACTTATAAGTGGATGAAACACACATGTTTCCCAATGGAAAACGATACAGCTAAGAGACTAGCCACTCCATTACTTAAGTCGGGGCGTTCTAAGTTGAAAAAACAACTTTCCGTCCGTAAAAACGAGATTTATGTCCGTCCGTTCGGTCGGCATTTAATCGGTTTTTGGTCACAACTTGGAAATGGACGAAACTCACTTGTTTTGGAATCTAAAACATCAAGATCGACAAGGCTTAGTCGGGACGTTTTAAGGCCAATATAGAATATTTGGACGATGGGAACGGGGTTTTGTCCAGACATTCGGCTTCGTATGTACTCGATTTTTGTTCTGAACTTATAAGTGGATGAAACACACATGTTTCCCAATGGAAAACGATACACCTAAGAGACTAGCCACTCCATTACTTAAGTCGGGGCGTTCTAAGTTGAAAAAACAACTTTCCGTCCGTAAAAACGAGATTTATGTCCGTCCGTTCGGTCGGCATTTAATCGGTTTTTGGTCACAACTTGGAAATGGACGAAACTCACTTGTTTTGGAATCTAAAACATCAAGATCGACAAGGCTTAGTCGGGACGTTTTAAGGCCAATATAGAATATTTGGACGATGGGAACGGGGTTTTGTCCGGACATTCGCCTTCGTATGTACTCGATTTTTGTTCCGAACTTATAAGTAGACGAAACACACATGTTTCCCAATGGAAAACGATACACCTAAGAGACTAGCCACTCCATTACTTAACTCGGGGCGTTCTAAGGTGAAAAAACAACGTTCCGTCCGTAAAAACGAGATTTATGTCCGTCTGTTCGGTCGGCATTTACTCGGTTTTTGGTCCGAACTTGGAAATGGACGAAACTCACTTGTTTTGGAATCTAAAACCTCAAGATCGACAAGGCTTAGTCGGGACGTTTTAAGGCCAATATAGAACATTTGGACGATGGGAACGGGGTTTTGTCCGGACATTCCGCATCGTATGTACTCGATTTTTGTTCCGAACTTATAAGTGGACGAAAAAGACATGCTTCCGAATGGAAAACGATACACCTAAGAGACTAGCCATTCCATTACTTAAGTCGGGGCGTTCTAAGTTGAAAAAACAACTTTCCGTCCTTAAAAACGAGATTTATGTCCGTCCGTTCGGACGGCATTTAATCGGTTTTTGGTCACAACTTGGAAATGGACGAAACTCACTTGTTTTGGAATCTAAAACCTCAAGATCGACAAGGCTTAGTCGGGACGTTTTAAGGCCAATATAGAACATTTGGACGATGGGAACGGGGTTTTGTCCGGACATTCGGCTTCGTATGTACTCGATTTTTGTTCCGAACTTATAAGTGGACGAAACACACATGTTTCCCAATGCAAAACGATACACCTAAGAGACTAGCCACTCCATTACTTAACTCGGGGCGTTCTAAGGTGAAAAAACAACGTTCCGTCCGTAAAAACTAGATTTATGTCCATCTGTTCGGTCGGCATTTACTCGGTTTTTGGTCCGAACTTGGAAATGGACGAAACTCACTTGTTTTGGAATATAAAACCTCAAGATCGACAAGGCTTAGTCGGGACGTTTTAAGGCCAATATAGAACATTTGGACGATGGGAACGGGGCTTTGTCCGGACATTCGGCTTCGTATGTACTCAATTTTTGTTCCGAACTTATAAGTGGACGAAAAAGACATGTTTCCGAATGGAAAACGATACACCTAAGAGACTAGCCACTCCATTACTTAAGTCGGGGCGTTCTAATTTGAAAAAACAACTTTCCGTCCGTAAAAACGAGATTTATGTCCGTCCGTTCCGTCGGTATTTACTCGGTTTTTGGTCCGAACTTGGAAATGGACGAAACTCACTTGTTTTGGAATTTAAAACCTCAAGATCGACAAGGCTTAGTCGGGACGTTTTAAGGCCAATATATAACATTTGGACGATGGGAACGGGGTTTTGCCCGGACATTCGGTTTCGTATGTACTCGATTTTTGTTCCGAACTTATAAGTAGACGAAACACACATATTTCCAAAGGAAAACGATACACCTAAGAGACTAGCCACTCCATTACTTAACTCGGGGCGTTCTAAGGTGAAAAAACAACGTTCCGTCCGTAAAAACGAGATTTATGTCCGTCGTTCGGTCGGCATTTACTCGGTTTTTTTGTCCGAACTTGGAAATGGACGAAACTCACTTGTTTTGGAATCTAAAACCTCAAGATTGACAAGGCTTAGTCGGGACGTTTTAAGGCCATTATAGAACATTTGGACGATGGGAACGGGGTTTTGTCCGGACATTCGGCATCGTATGTACTCGATTTTTGTTCCGAACTTATAAGTGGACGAAAAAGACATGTTTCCGAATGGAAAACGACACCTAAGAGACTAGCCATTCCATTACTTAAGTAGGGGCGTTCTAAGTTGAAAAAACAACTTTCCGCCCTTAAAAACGAGATTTATGTCCGTCCGTTCGGACGGCATTTAATCGGTTTTTGGTCACAACTTGGAAATGGACAAAACTCACTTGTTTTGGAATCTAAAACCTCAAGATCGACAAGGCTTAGTCGGGACGTTTTAAGGCCAATATATAACATTTGGACGATGGGAACGGGGTTTTGTCCGGACATTCGGCATCGTATGTACTCGATTTTTGTTTCCGAACTTATAAGTGGACGAAAAAGACATGTTTCCGAATGGAAAACGATACACCTAAGAGACTAGCCACTCCATTACTTAACTCGGGGCGTTCTAAGGTGAAAAAACAACGTTCCGTCCGTAAAAACGAGATTTATGTCCGTCCATTCGGTCGGCATTTACTCGGTTTTTGGTCCGAACTTGGAAATGGACGAAACTCACTTGTTTTGTAATCTAAAACCTCAAGATCGACAAGGCTTAGTCGGGACGTTTTAAGGCCAATATATAACATTTGGACGATGGGAACGGGGTTTTGTCCGGACATTCGGCTTCGTATGTACTCGATTTTTGTTCCAAACTTATAAGTTGACGAAACACACATGTTTCCCAATGGAAAACGATACACCTAAGAAACTTGCCACTCCATTACTTAACTCGGGGCGTTCTAAGGTGAAATAACAACGTTCCGTCCGTAAACACGAGATTTATGTCCGTCTGTTCGGTCGGCATTTACTCGGTTTTTGGTCCGAACATGGAAATGGACGAAACTCACTTGTTTTGGAATCTAAAACCTCAAGATCGACAAGGCTTAGTCGGGACGTTTTAAGGCCAATATAGAACATTTGGACGATGGGAACGGGGTTTTGTCCGATCATTCGGCTTCGTATGTACTCGATTTTTGTTCCGAACTTATAAGTGGACGAAACACACAAGTTTTCCAATGGAAAACGATACACCTAAGAGACTAGCCACTCCATTACTTAACTCGGGGCGTTCTAAGGTGAAAAAACAACGTTCCGTCCGTAAAAACGAGATTTATGTCCGTCCGTTCGGTCGGCATTTACTCGGTTTTTTGTCCGAACTTGGAAATGGACGAAACTCACTTGTTTTGGAATCTAAAACCTCAAGATCGACAAGGCTTAGTCGAGACGTTTTAAGGCCAATATAGAACATTTGGACGATGGTAACGGGGTTTGGTCCGGACATTCGGCTTCGTATGTACTCGATTTTTGTTACGAACTTATAAGTGGACGAAAAAGACATGTTTCCGAATGGAAAACGATACACCTAAGAGACTAGCCACTCCATTACTTAAGTCGGGGCGTTCTAAGTTGAAAAAACAACTTTCCGTCCGTAAAAACGAGATTTATGTTCGTCCGTTCGGTCGGCATTTAATCGGTTTTTGGTCACAACTTGGAAATGGACGAAACTCACTTGTTTTGGAATCTAAAACCTCAAGATCGAGAAGGCTTAGTCAGGACGTTTTAAGGCCAATATAGAATATTTGGACGATGGGAACGGGGTTTTGTCCGGACATTCGGCTTCGTATGTACTCGATTTTTGTTCCGAACTTATAAGTGGACGAAACACACATGTTTCCCAATGGAAAACGATACACCTAAGAGACTAGCCACTCCATTACTTAACTCGGGGCGTTCTAAGGTGAAAAAACAACGTTCCGTCCGTAAAAACGAGATTTATGTCCGTCCATTCGGTCGGCATTTACTCGGTTTTTTGTCCGAACTTGGAAATGGACGAAACTCACTTGTTTTGGAATCTAAAACCTCAAGATCGACAAGGCTTTGTCGAGACGTTTTAAGGCCAATATAGAACATTTGGACGATGGTAACGGGGTTTTGTCAAGACATTCGGCTTCGTATGTACTCGATTTTTGTTACGACCTTATAAGTGGACGAAAAAGACATGTTTCCGAATGGAAAACGATACACCTAAGAGACTAGCCACTCCATTACTTAAGTCGGGGCGTTCTAAGTTGAAAAAACAACTTTGCGTCCGTAAAAACGAGATTTATGTCCATCCGTTCGGTCGGCATTTACTCGGTTTTTGGTCCGAACTTGGAAATGGACGAAACTCACTTGTTTTGGAATCTTAAACCTCAAGATCGACAAGGCTTAGTCGGGACGTTTTAAGGCCAATATAGAACATTTGGACGATGGGAACGGGGTTTTTTCCGGACATTCGGCTTCGTATGTACTCGATTTTTGTTCCGAACTTATAAGTGCACGAAACACACATGTTTCCCAATGAAAAATGATACACCTAAGAGACTAGCCACTCCATTACTTAACTCGGGGCGTTCTATGGTGGAAAAACAACGTTCCGTCCGTAAAAACGAGATTTATGTCCGTCCGTTCGGTCGGCATTTAATCGGTTTTTGGTCACAACTTGGAAATGGACGAAACTCACTTGTTTTGGAATCTAAAACATCAAGATCGACAAGGCTTAGTCGGGACGTTTTAAGGCCAATATAGAATATTTGGACGATGGGAACGGGGTTTTGTCCGGACATTCGGCTTCGTATGTACTCGATTTTTGTTCCGAACTTATAAGTAGACGAAACACACATGTTTCCCAATGGAAAACGATACACCTAAGAGACTAGCCACTCCATTACTTAACTCGGGGCGTTCTAAGGTGAAAAAACAACGTTCCGTCCGTAAAAACAAGATTTATGTCCGTTCGTTTGGTCGGCATTTACTCGGTTTTTGGTCCGAACTTGGAAATGGACGAAACTCACTTGTTTTGGAATCTAAAACCTCAAGATCGACAAGGCTTAGTCGGGACGTTTTAAGGCCAATATAGAACATTTGGACGATGGGAACGTGGTTTTGTCCGGACATTCGGCATCGTATGTACTCGATTTTTGTTCCGAACATATAAGTGGACGAAAAAGACATGTTTCCGAATGGAAAACGATACACCTAAGAGACTAGCCATTCCATTACTTAAGTCGGGGCGTTCTAAGTTGAAAAAACAACTTTCCGTCCGTAAAAACGAGATTTATGTCCGTCTGTTCGGTCGGCATTTACTCGGTTTTCGGTCCGAACTTGGAAATGGACGAAACTCACTTGTTTTGGAATCTTAAACCTCAAGATCGACAAGGCTTAGTCGGGACGTTTTAAGGCCAATATAGAACATTTGGACGATGGGAACGGGGTTTTTTCCGGACATTCGGCTTCGTATGTACTCGATTTTTGTTCCGAACTTATAAGTGCACGAAACACACATGTTTCCCAATGAAAAATGATACACCTAAGAGACTAGCCACTCCATTACTTAACTCGGGGCGTTCTATGGTGGAAAAACAACGTTCCGTCCGTAAAAACGAGATTTATGTCCGTCCGTTCGGTCGGCATTTAATCGGTTTTTGGTCACAACTTGGAAATGGACGAAACTCACTTGTTTTGGAATCTAAAACATCAAGATCGACAAGGCTTAGTCGGGACGTTTTAAGGCCAATATAGAATATTTGGACGATGGGAACGGGGTTTTGTCCGGACATTCGGCTTCGTATGTACTCGATTTTTGTTCCGAACTTATAAGTAGACGAAACACACATGTTTCCCAATGGAAAACGATACACCTAAGAGACTAGCCACTCCATTACTTAACTCGGGGCGTTCTAAGGTGAAAAAACAACGTTCCGTCCGTAAAAACAAGATTTATGTCCGTTCGTTCGGTCGGCATTTACTCGGTTTTTGGTCCGAACTTGGAAATGGACGAAACTCACTTGTTTTGGAATCTAAAACCTCAAGATCGACAAGGCTTAGTCGGGACGTTTTAAGGCCAATATAGAACATTTGGACGATGGGAACAGGGTTTTGTCCGGACATTCGGCTTCGTATGTACTCGATTTTTGTTCCGAACTTATAAGTGCACGAAACACACATGTTTCCCAATGAAAAATGATACACCTAAGAGACTAGCCACTCCATTACTTAACTCAGGGCGTTCTATGGTGGAAAAACAACGTTCCGTCCATAAAAACGAGATTTATGTCCGTCCGTTCGGTCGGCATTTACTCGGTTTTTTGTCCGAAGTTGGAAATGGACGAAACTCACTTGTTTTGGAATCTAAAACCTCAAGATCGATAAGGCTTAGTCGGGACGTTTTAAGGCCAATATAGAACATTTGGACGATGGGAACGGGGTTTTGTCCGGACATTCGGCTTCGTATGTACTCGATTTTTGTTCCGAACTTATAAGTAGACGAAACACACATGTTTCCCAATGGAAAACGATACACCTAAGAGACTAGCCACTCCATTACTTAACTCGGGGCGTTCTAAGGTGAAAAAACAACGTTCCGTCCGTAAAAACAAGATTTATGTCCGTTCGTTTGGTCGGCATTTACTCGGTTTTTGGTCCGAACTTGGAAATGGACGAAACTCACTTGTTTTGGAATCTAAAACCTCAAGATCGACAAGGCTTAGTCGGGACGTTTTAAGGCCAATATAGAACATTTGGACGATGGGAACGTGGTTTTGTCCGGACATTCGGCATCGTATGTACTCGATTTTTGTTCCGAACATATAAGTGGACGAAAAAGACATGTTTCCGAATGGAAAACGATACACCTAAGAGACTAGCCATTCCATTACTTAAGTCGGGGCGTTCTAAGTTGAAAAAACAACTTTCCGTCCGTAAAAACGAGATTTATGTCCGTCTGTTCGGTCGGCATTTACTCGGTTTTCGGTCCGAACTTGGAAATGGACGAAACTCACTTGTTTTGGAATCTTAAACCTCAAGATCGACAAGGCTTAGTCGGGACGTTTTAAGGCCAATATAGAACATTTGGACGATGGGAACGGGGTTTTTTCCGGACATTCGGCTTCGTATGTACTCGATTTTTGTTCCGAACTTATAAGTGCACGAAACACACATGTTTCCCAATGAAAAATGATACACCTAAGAGACTAGCCACTCCATTACTTAACTCGGGGCGTTCTATGGTGGAAAAACAACGTTCCGTCCGTAAAAACGAGATTTATGTCCGTCCGTTCGGTCGGCATTTAATCGGTTTTTGGTCACAACTTGGAAATGGACGAAACTCACTTGTTTTGGAATCTAAAACATCAAGATCGACAAGGCTTAGTCGGGACGTTTTAAGGCCAATATAGAATATTTGGACGATGGGAACGGGGTTTTGTCCGGACATTCGGCTTCGTATGTACTCGATTTTTGTTCCGAACTTATAAGTAGACGAAACACACATGTTTCCCAATGGAAAACGATACACCTAAGAGACTAGCCACTCCATTACTTAACTCGGGGCGTTCTAAGGTGAAAAAACAACGTTCCGTCCGTAAAAACAAGATTTATGTCCGTTCGTTCGGTCGGCATTTACTCGGTTTTTGGTCCGAACTTGGAAATGGACGAAACTCACTTGTTTTGGAATCTAAAACCTCAAGATCGACAAGGCTTAGTCGGGACGTTTTAAGGCCAATATAGAACATTTGGACGATGGGAACAGGGTTTTGTCCGGACATTCGGCTTCGTATGTACTCGATTTTTGTTCCGAACTTATAAGTGCACGAAACACACATGTTTCCCAATGAAAAATGATACACCTAAGAGACTAGCCACTCCATTACTTAACTCAGGGCGTTCTATGGTGGAAAAACAACGTTCCGTCCATAAAAACGAGATTTATGTCCGTCCGTTCGGTCGGCATTTACTCGGTTTTTTGTCCGAAGTTGGAAATGGACGAAACTCACTTGTTTTGGAATCTAAAACCTCAAGATCGATAAGGCTTAGTCGGGACGTTTTAAGGCCAATATAGAACATTTGGACGATGGGAACGGGGTTTTGTCCGGACATTCGGCTTCGTATGTACTCGATTTTTGTTCCGAACTTATAAGTGGATGAAACACACATGTTTCCCAATGGAAAACGATACACCTAAGAGACTAGCCACTCCATTACTTAAGTCGGGGCGTTCTAATTTGAAAAAACAACTTTCCGTCTGTAAAAACGAGATTTATGTCCGTCCGTTCGGTCGGCATTTAATCGGTTTTTGGTCACAACTTGGAAATGGACGAAACTCACTTGTTTTGGAATCTAAAACATCAAGATCGACAAGGCTTAGTCGGGACGTTTTAAGGCTAATATAGAATATTTGGACGATGGGAACGTGGTTTTGTCCGGACATTCGGCTTCGTATGTACTCGATTTTTGTTCCGAACTTATAAGTGGATGAAACACACATGTTTCCCAATGGAAAACGATACACCTAAGAGACTAGCCACTCCACTACTTAAGTCGGGGCGTTCTAAGTTGAAAAAACAACTTTCCGTCCGTAAAAACGAGATTTATGTCCGTCCGTTCGGTCGGCATTTAATCGGTTTTTGGTCACAACTTGGAAATGGACGAAACTCACTTGTTTTGGAATCTAAAACCTCAAGATCGACAAGGCTTAGTCGGGACTTTTTAAGGCCAATATAGAATATTTGGACGATGGGAACGGGGTTTTGTCCGGACATTCGGCTTCGTATGTACTCGATTTTTGTTCCGAACTTATAAGTAGACGAAACACACATGTTTCCCAATGGAAAACGATACACCTAAGAGACTAGCCACTCCATTACTTAACTCGGGGCGTTCTAAGGTGAAAAAACAACGTTCCGTCCGTAAAAACGAGATTTATGTCCGTCCGTTTGGCCGGCATTTACTCGGTTTTTGGTCCGAACTTGGAAATGGACGAAACTCACTTGTTTTGGAATCTAAAACCTCAAGATCGACAACGCTTAGTCAAGACGTTTTAAGGCCAATATAGAACATTTGGACGATGGGAACGTGGTTTTGTCCGGACATTCGGCATCGTATGTACTCGATTTTTGTTCCGAACATATAAGTGGACGAAAAAGACATGTTTCCGAATGGAAAACGATACACCTAAGAGACTAGCCATTCCATTACTTAAGTCGGGGCGTTCTAAGTTGAAAAAACAACTTTCCGTCCGTAAAAACGAGATTTATGTCCGTCTGTTCGGTCGGCATTTACTCGGTTTTCGGTCCGAACTTGGAAATGGACGAAACTCACTTGTTTTGGAATCTTAAACCTCAAGATCGACAAGGCTTAGTCGGGACGTTTTAAGGCCAATATAGAACATTTGGACGATGGGAACGGGGTTTTTTCCGGACATTCGGCTTCGTATGTACTCGATTTTTGTTCCGAACTTATAAGTGCACGAAACACACATGTTTCCCAATGAAAAATGATACACCTAAGAGACTAGCCACTCCATTACTTAACTCGGGGCGTTCTATGGTGGAAAAACAACGTTCCGTCCGTAAAAACGAGATTTATGTCCGTCCGTTCGGTCGGCATTTAATCGGTTTTTGGTCACAACTTGGAAATGGACGAAACTCACTTGTTTTGGAATCTAAAACATCAAGATCGACAAGGCTTAGTCGGGACGTTTTAAGGCCAATATAGAATATTTGGACGATGGGAACGGGGTTTTGTCCGGACATTCGGCTTCGTATGTACTCGATTTTTGTTCCGAACTTATAAGTAGACGAAACACACATGTTTCCCAATGGAAAACGATACACCTAAGAGACTAGCCACTCCATTACTTAACTCGGGGCGTTCTAAGGTGAAAAAACAACGTTCCGTCCGTAAAAACAAGATTTATGTCCGTTCGTTCGGTCGGCATTTACTCGGTTTTTGGTCCGAACTTGGAAATGGACGAAACTCACTTGTTTTGGAATCTAAAACCTCAAGATCGACAAGGCTTAGTCGGGACGTTTTAAGGCCAATATAGAACATTTGGACGATGGGAACAGGGTTTTGTCCGGACATTCGGCTTCGTATGTACTCGATTTTTGTTCCGAACTTATAAGTGCACGAAACACACATGTTTCCCAATGAAAAATGATACACCTAAGAGACTAGCCACTCCATTACTTAACTCAGGGCGTTCTATGGTGGAAAAACAACGTTCCGTCCATAAAAACGAGATTTATGTCCGTCCGTTCGGTCGGCATTTACTCGGTTTTTTGTCCGAAGTTGGAAATGGACGAAACTCACTTGTTTTGGAATCTAAAACCTCAAGATCGATAAGGCTTAGTCGGGACGTTTTAAGGCCAATATAGAACATTTGGACGATGGGAACGGGGTTTTGTCCGGACATTCGGCTTCGTATGTACTCGATTTTTGTTCCGAACTTATAAGTGGATGAAACACACATGTTTCCCAATGGAAAACGATACACCTAAGAGACTAGCCACTCCATTACTTAAGTCGGGGCGTTCTAATTTGAAAAAACAACTTTCCGTCTGTAAAAACGAGATTTATGTCCGTCCGTTCGGTCGGCATTTAATCGGTTTTTGGTCACAACTTGGAAATGGACGAAACTCACTTGTTTTGGAATCTAAAACATCAAGATCGACAAGGCTTAGTCGGGACGTTTTAAGGCTAATATAGAATATTTGGACGATGGGAACGTGGTTTTGTCCGGACATTCGGCTTCGTATGTACTCGATTTTTGTTCCGAACTTATAAGTGGATGAAACACACATGTTTCCCAATGGAAAACGATACACCTAAGAGACTAGCCACTCCACTACTTAAGTCGGGGCGTTCTAAGTTGAAAAAACAACTTTCCGTCCGTAAAAACGAGATTTATGTCCGTCCGTTCGGTCGGCATTTAATCGGTTTTTGGTCACAACTTGGAAATGGACGAAACTCACTTGTTTTGGAATCTAAAACCTCAAGATCGACAAGGCTTAGTCGGGACTTTTTAAGGCCAATATAGAATATTTGGACGATGGGAACGGGGTTTTGTCCGGACATTCGGCTTCGTATGTACTCGATTTTTGTTCCGAACTTATAAGTAGACGAAACACACATGTTTCCCAATGGAAAACGATACACCTAAGAGACTAGCCACTCCATTACTTAACTCGGGGCGTTCTAAGGTGAAAAAACAACGTTCCGTCCGTAAAAACGAGATTTATGTCCGTCCGTTTGGCCGGCATTTACTCGGTTTTTGGTCCGAACTTGGAAATGGACGAAACTCACTTGTTTTGGAATCTAAAACCTCAAGATCGACAACGCTTAGTCAAGACGTTTTAAGGCCAATATAGAACATTTGGACGATGGTAACGAGGTTTTGTCCGGACATTCGGCTTCGTATGTACTCGATTTTTGTTACGAACTTATAAGTGGACGAAAAAGACATGTTTCCGAATGGAAAACGATACACCTAAGAGACTAGCCACACCATTACTTAAGTCGGGGCGTTCTAAGTTGAAAAAACAACTTTCCGTCCGTAAAAACGAGATTTATGTCCGTCTGTTCGGTCGGCATTTAATCGGTTTTTGGTCACAACTTGGAAATGGACGAAACTCACTTGTTTTGGAATCTAAAACCTCAAGATCGACAAGGCTTAGTCGGGACGTTTTAAGGCCAATATAGAATATTTGGACGATGGGAACGGGGTTTTGTCCGGACATTCGGCTTCGTATGTACTCGATTTTTGTTCCGAACTTATAAGTAGACGAAACACACATGTTTCCCAATGGAAAACGATACACCTAAGAGACTAGCCACTCCATTACTTAACTCGGGGTATTCTAAGGTGAAAAAACAACGTTCCGTCCGTAAAAACGAGATTTATGTCCGTCCGTTCGGTCGGCATTTACTCGGTTTTTGGTCCGAACTTGGAAATGGACGAAACTCACTTGTTTTGGAATCTAAAACCTCAAGATCGACAAGGCTTAGTCGAGACGTTTTAAGGCCAATATAGAACATTTGGACGATGGTTACGAGGTTTTGACCGGACATTCGGCTTCGTATGTACTCGATTTTTGTTACGAAGTTATAAGTGGTTGAAAAAGACATGTTTCCGAATGGAAAACGATACACCTAAGAGACTAGCCACTCCATTACTTAAGTCGGGGCGTTCTAAGTTGAAAAAACAACTTTCCGTCCGTAAAAACAAGATTTATGTCCGTCCGTTCGGTCGGCATTTAATCGGTTTTTGGTCACAACTTGGAAATGGACGAAACTCACTTGTTTTGGAATCTAAAACCTCAAGATCGACAAGGCTTAGTCGGGACGTTTTAAGGCCAATATAGAATATTTGGACGATGGGAACGGGGTTTTGTCCGGACATTCCGCATCGTATGTACTCGATTTTTGTTCCGAACTTATAAGTGGACGAAAAAGACATGCTTCCTAATGGAAAACGATACACCTAAGAGACTAGCCATTCCATTACTTAAGTCGGGGCGTTCTAAGTTGAAAAAACAACTTTCCGTCCGTAAAAACGAGATTTATGTCCGTCCGTTCGGTCGGCATTTACTCGGTTTTCGGTCCGAACTTGGAAATGGACGAAACTCACTAGTTTTGGAATCTTAAACCTCAAGATCGACAAGGCTTAGTCGGGACGTTTTAAGGCCAATATAGAACATTTGGACGATGGGAACGGGGTTTTGTCCGGACATTCGGCTTCGTATGTACTCGATTTTTGTTCCGAACTTATAAGTGCACGAAACACACATGTTTCCCAATGAAAAATGATACACCTAAGAGACTAGCCACTCCATTACTTAACTCGGGGCGTTCTATGGTGGAAAAACAACGTTCCGTCCGGAAAAACGAGATTTATGTCCGTCCGTTCGGTCGGCATTTACTCGGTTTTTTGTCCGAAGTTGGAAATGGACGAAACTCACTTGTTTTGGAATCTAAAACCTCAAGATCGATAAGGCTTAGTCGGGACGTTTTAAGGCCAATATAGAACATTTGGACGATGGGAACGGGGTTTTGTCCGGACATTCGGCTTCGTATGTACTCGATTTTTGTTCCGAACTTATAAGTGGATGAAACACACATGTTTCCCAATGGAAAACGATACACCTAAGAGACTAGCCACTCCATTACTTAAGTCGGGGCGTTCTAAGTTGAAAAAACAACTTTCCGTCCGTAAAAACGAGATTTATGTCCGTCCGTTCGGTCGGCATTTAATCGGTTTTTGGTCACAACTTGGAAATGGACGAAACTCACTTGTTTTGGAATCTAAAACATCAAGATCGACAAGGCTTAGTCGGGACTTTTTAAGGCCAATATAGAATATTTGGACGATGGGAACGGGGTTTTGTCCGGACATTCGGCTTCGTATGTACTCGATTTTTGTTCCGAACTTATAAGTAGACGAAACACACATGTTTCCCAATGGAAAACGATACACCTAAGAGACTAGCCACTCCATTACTTAACTCGGGGCGTTCTAAGGTGAAAAAACAACGTTCCGTCCGTAAAAACGAGATTTATGTCCGTCCGTTTGGTCGGCATTTACTCGGTTTTTGGTCCGAACTTGGAAATGGACGAAACTCACTTGTTTTGGAATCTAAAACCTCAAGATCGACAAGGCTTAGTCGAGACGTTTTAAGGCCAATATAGAACATTTGGACGATGGTAACGAGGTTTTGTCCGGACATTCGGCTTCGTATGTACTCGATTTTTGTTACGAACTTATAAGTGGACGAAAAAGACATGTTTCCGAATGGAAAACGATACACCTAAGAGACTAGCCACTCCATTACTTAAGTCGGGGCGTTCTAAGTTGAAAAAACAACTTTCCGTCCGTAAAAACGAGATTTATGTCCGTCCGTTCGGTCGGCATTTAATCGGTTTTTGGTCACAACTTGGAAATGGACGAAACTCACTTGTTTTGGAATCTAAAACCTCAAGATCGACAAGGCTTAGTCGGGACTTTTTAAGGCCAATATAGAATATTTGGACGATGGGAACGGGGTTTTGTCCGGACATTCGGCTTCGTATGTACTCGATTTTTGTTCCGAACTTATAAGTAGACGAAACACACATGTTTCCCAATGGAAAACGATACACCTAAGAGACTAGCCACTCAATTACTTAACTCGGGGCGTTCTAAGGTGAAAAAACAACGTTCCGTCCGTAAAAACGAGATTTATGTCCGTCCGTTTGGTCGGCATTTACTCGGTTTTTGGTCCGAACTTGGAAATGGACGAAACTCACTTGTTTTGGAATCTAAAACCTCAAGATCGACAAGGCTTAGTCGAGACGTTTTAAGGCCAATATAGAATATTTGGACGATGGGAACGGGGTTTTGTCCGGACATTCGGCTTCGTATGTACTCGATTTTTGTTCCGAACTTATAAGTAGACGAAACACACATGTTTCCCAATGGAAACCGATACACCTAAGAGACTAGCCACTCCATTACTTAACTCGGGGCATTCTAAGGTGAAAAAACAACGTTCCGTCCGTAAAAACGAGATTTATGTCCGTCCGTTCGGTCGGCATTTACTCGATTTTTGGTCCGAACTTGGAAATGGACGAAACTCACATGTTTTGGAATCTAAAACCTCAAGATCGACAAGGCTTAGTCGAGACGTTTTAAGGCCAATATAGAACATTTGGACGATGGTAACGAGGTTTTGTCCGGACATTCGGCTTCGTATGTACTCGATTTTTGTTACGAAGTTATAAGTGGTTGAAAAAGACATGTTTCCGAATGGAAAACGATACACCTAAGAGACTAGCCACTCCATTACTTAAGTCGGAGCGTTCTAAGTTGAAAAAACAACTTTCCGTCCGTAAAAACGAGATTTATGTCCGTCCGTTCGGTCGGCATTTAATCGGTTTTTGGTCACAACTTGGAAATGGACGAAACTCACTTGTTTTGGAATCTAAAACCTCAAGATCGACAAGGGTTAGTCGGGACGTTTTAAGGCCAATATAGAATATTTGGACGATGGGAACGGGGTTTTGTCCGGACATTCGGCTTCGTATGTACTCGATTTTTGTTCCGAACTTATAAGTAGACGAAACACACATGTTTCCCAATGGAAAACGATACACCTAAGAGACTAGCCACTCCATTACTTAACTCGGGGCGTTCTAAGGTGAAAAAACAACGTTCCGTCCGTAAAAACGAGATTTATGTCCGTCCGTTCGGTCGGCATTTACTCGGTTTTTGGTCCGAACTTGGAAATGGACGAAACTCACTTGTTTTGGAATCTAAAACCTCAAGATCGACAAGGCTTATTCGGGACGTTTTAAGGCCAATATAGAACATTTGGACGATGGGAACGGGGTTTTGTCCGGACATTCCGCATCGTATGTACTCGATTTTTGTTCCGAACTTATAAGTGGACGAAAAAGACATGTTTCCGAATGGAAAACGATACACCTAAGAGACTAGCCATTCCATTACTTAAGTCGGGGCGTTCTAAGTTGAAAAAACAACTTTCCGTCCGTAAAAACGAGATTTATGTCCGTCCGTTCGGTCGGCATTTACTCGGTTTTCGGTCCGAACTTGGAAATGGACGAAACTCACTTGTTTTGGAATCTAAAACCTCAAGATCGACAAGGCTTAGTCGGGACTTTTTAAGGCCAATATAGAATATTTGGACGATGGGAACGGGGTTTTGTCCGGACATTCGGCTTCGTATGTACTCGATTTTTGTTCCGAACTTATAAGTAGACGAAACACACATGTTTCCCAATGGAAAACGATACACCTAAGAGACTAGCCACTCCATTACTTAACTCGGGGCGTTCTATGGTGAAAAAACAACGTTCCGTCCGTAAAAACGAGATTTATGTCCGTCCGTTTGGTCGGCATTTACTCGGTTTTTGGTCCGAACTTGGAAATGGACGAAACTCACTTGTTTTGGAATCTAAAACCTCAAGATCGACAAGGCTTAGTCGAGACGTTTTAAGGCCAATATAGAACATTTGGATGATGGTAACGAGGTTTTGTCCGGACATTCGGCTTCGTATGTACTCGATTTTTGTTACGAACTTATAAGTGGACGAAAAAGACATGTTTCCGAATGGAAAACGATACACCTAAGAGACTAGCCACTCCATTACTTAAGTCGGGGCGTTCTAAGTTGAAAAAACAACTTTCCGTCCGTAAAAACGAGATTTATGTCCGTCTGTTCGGTCGGCATTTAATCGGTTTTTGGTCACAACTTGGAAATGGACGAAACTCACTTGTTTTGGAATCTAAAACCTCAAGATCGACAAGGCTTAGTCGGGACGTTTTAAGGCCAATATAGAATATTTGGACGATGGGAACGGGGTTTTGTCCGGACATTCGGCTTCGTATGTACTCGATTTTTGTTACGAAGTTATAAGTGGTTGAAAAAGACATGTTTCCGAATGGAAAACGATACACCTAAGAGACTAGCCACTCCATTACTTAAGTCGGGGCGTTCTAAGTTGAAAAAACAACTTTCCGTCCGTAAAAACGAGATTTATGTCCGTCCGTTCGGTCGGCATTTAATCGGTTTTTGGTCACAACTTGGAAATGGACGAAACTCACTTGTTTTGGAATCTAAAACCTCAAGATCGACAAGGGTTAGTCGGGACGTTTTAAGGCCAATATAGAATATTTGGACGATGGGAACGGGGTTTTGTCCGGACATTCGGCTTCGTATGTACTCGATTTTTGTTCCGAACTTATAAGTAGACGAAACACACATGTTTCCCAATGGAAAACGATACACCTAAGAGACTAGCCACTCCATTACTTAACTCGGGGCGTTCTAAGGTGAAAAAACAACGTTCCGTCCGTAAAAACGAGATTTATGTCCGTCCGTTCGGTCGGCATTTACTCGGTTTTTGGTCCGAACTTGGAAATGGACGAAACTCACTTGTTTTGGAATCTAAAACCTCAAGATCGACAAGGCTTATTCGGGACGTTTTAAGGCCAATATAGAACATTTGGACGATGGGAACGGGGTTTTGTCCGGACATTCCGCATCGTATGTACTCGATTTTTGTTCCGAACTTATAAGTGGACGAAAAAGACATGTTTCCGAATGGAAAACGATACACCTAAGAGACTAGCCATTCCATTACTTAAGTCGGGGCGTTCTAAGTTGAAAAAACAACTTTCCGTCCGTAAAAACGAGATTTATGTCCGTCCGTTCGGTCGGCATTTACTCGGTTTTCGGTCCGAACTTGGAAATGGACGAAACTCACTTGTTTTGGAATCTAAAACCTCAAGATCGACAAGGCTTAGTCGGGACTTTTTAAGGCCAATATAGAATATTTGGACGATGGGAACGGGGTTTTGTCCGGACATTCGGCTTCGTATGTACTCGATTTTTGTTCCGAACTTATAAGTAGACGAAACACACATGTTTCCCAATGGAAAACGATACACCTAAGAGACTAGCCACTCCATTACTTAACTCGGGGCGTTCTATGGTGAAAAAACAACGTTCCGTCCGTAAAAACGAGATTTATGTCCGTCCGTTTGGTCGGCATTTACTCGGTTTTTGGTCCGAACTTGGAAATGGACGAAACTCACTTGTTTTGGAATCTAAAACCTCAAGATCGACAAGGCTTAGTCGAGACGTTTTAAGGCCAATATAGAACATTTGGATGATGGTAACGAGGTTTTGTCCGGACATTCGGCTTCGTATGTACTCGATTTTTGTTACGAACTTATAAGTGGACGAAAAAGACATGTTTCCGAATGGAAAACGATACACCTAAGAGACTAGCCACTCCATTACTTAAGTCGGGGCGTTCTAAGTTGAAAAAACAACTTTCCGTCCGTAAAAACGAGATTTATGTCCGTCTGTTCGGTCGGCATTTAATCGGTTTTTGGTCACAACTTGGAAATGGACGAAACTCACTTGTTTTGGAATCTAAAACCTCAAGATCGACAAGGCTTAGTCGGGACGTTTTAAGGCCAATATAGAATATTTGGACGATGGGAACGGGGTTTTGTCCGGACATTCGGCTTCGTATGTACTCGATTTTTGTTACGAAGTTATAAGTGGTTGAAAAAGACATGTTTCCGAATGGAAAACGATACACCTAAGAGACTAGCCACTCCATTACTTAAGTCGGGGCGTTCTAAGTTGAAAAAACAACTTTCCGTCCGTAAAAACGAGATTTATGTCCGTCCGTTCGGTCGGCATTTAATCGGTTTTTGGTCACAACTTGGAAATGGACGAAACTCACTTGTTTTGGAATCTAAAACCTCAAGATCGACAAGGCTTAGTCGGGACGTTTTAAGGCCAATATAGAATATTTGGACGATGGGAACGGGGTTTTGTCCGGACATTCGGCTTCGTATGTACTCGATTTTTGTTCCGAACTTATAAGTAGACGAAACACACATGTTTCCCAATGGAAAACGATACACCTAAGAGACTAGCCACTCCATTACTTAACTCGGGGCGTTCTAAGGTGAAAAAACAACGTTCCGTCCGTAAAAACGAGATTTATGTCCGTCCGTTCGGTCGGCATTTACTCGGTTTTTGGTCCGAACTTGGAAATGGACGAAACTCACTTGTTTTGGAATCTAAAACCTCAAGATCGACAAGGCTTATTCGGGACGTTTTAAGGCCAATATAGAACATTTGGACGATGGGAACAGGGTTTTGTCCGGACATTCCGCATCGTATGTACTCGATTTTTGTTCCGAACTTATAAGTGGACAAAAAAGACATGTTTCCGAATGGAAAACGATACACCTAAGAGACTAGCCATTCCATTACTTAAGTCGGGGCGTTCTAAGTTGAAAAAACAACTTTCCGTCCGTAAAAACGAGATTTATGTCCGTCCGTTCGGTCGGCATTTACTCGGTTTTCGGTCCGAACTTGGAAATGGACGAAACTCACTTGTTTTGGAATCTAAAACCTCAAGATCGACAAGGCTTAGTCGGGACTTTTTAAGGCCAATATAGAATATTTGGACGATGGGAACGGGGTTTTGTCCGGACATTCGGCTTCGTATGTACTCGATTTTTGTTCCGAACTTATAAGTAGACGAAACACACATGTTTCCCAATGGAAAACGATACACCTAAGAGACTAGCCACTCCATTACTTAACTCGGGGCGTTCTATGGTGAAAAAACAACGTTCCGTCCGTAAAAACGAGATTTATGTCCGTCCGTTTGGTCGGCATTTACTCGGTTTTTGGTCCGAACTTGGAAATGGACGAAACTCACTTGTTTTGGAATCTAAAACCTCAAGATCGACAAGGCTTAGTCGAGACGTTTTAAGGCCAATATTAGACATTTGGATGATGGTAACGAGGTTTTGTCCGGACATTCGGCTTCGTATGTACTCGATTTTTGTTCCGAACTTATAAGTAGACGAAACACACATGTTTCCCAATGGAAAACGATACACCTAAGAGACTAGCCACTCCATTACTTAACTCGGGGCGTTCTAAGGTGAAAAAACAACTTTCCGTCCGTAAAAATGAGATTTATGTCCGTCCGTTCGGTCGGCATTTACTCGGTTTTTTGTCACAACTTGGAAATGGACGAAACTCACTTGTTTTGGAATCTAAAACCTCAAGATCGACAAGGCTTAGCCGGGACGTTTTAAGGCCAATATAGAACATTTGAACGATGGGAACGGGGTTTTGTCCGATCATTCGGCTTCGGATGTACTCAATTTTTGTTCCGAACTTATAAGTGGACGAAAAAGACATGTTTCCGAATGGAAAACGGTACACCTAAGAGACTAGCCACTCCATTACTTAAGTCGGGGCGTTCTAAGTTGAAAAAACAACTTTCCGTCCGTAAAAACGAGATTTATGTCCGTCCGTTCGGTCGGCATTTAATCGGTTTTTGGTCACAACTTGGAAATGGACGAAACTCACTTGTTTTGGAATCTAAAACCTCAAGATCGACAAGGCTTAGTCGGGACGTTTTAAGGCCAATATAGAATATTTGGACGATGGGAACGGGGTTTTGTCCGGACATTCGGCTTCGTATGTACTCGATTTTTGTTCCGAACTTATAAGTAGACGAAACACACTTGTTTCCCAATGGAAAACGATACACCTAAGAGACTAGCCACTCCATTACTTAACTCGGGGCGTTCTAAGGTGAAAAAACAACGTTCCGTCCGTAAAAACGAGATTTATGTCCGTCCGTTCGGTCGGCATTTACTCGGTTTTTGGTCCGAACTTGGAAATGGACGAAACTCACTTGTTTTGGAATCTAAAACCTCAAGATCGACAAGGCTTATTCGGGACGTTTTAAGGCCAATATAGAACATTTGGACGATGGGAACAGGGTTTTGTCCGGACATTCCGCATCGTATGTACTCGATTTTTGTTCCGAACTTATAAGTGGACGAAAAAGACATGTTTCCGAATGGAAAACGATACACCTAAGAGACTAGCCATTCCATTACTTAAGTCGGGGCGTTCTAAGTTGAAAAAACAACTTTCCGTCCGTAAAAACGAGATTTATGTCCGTCCGTTCGGTCGGCATTTACTCGGTTTTCGGTCCGAACTTGGAAATGGACGAAACTCACTTGTTTTGGAATCTAAAACCTCAAGATCGACAAGGCTTAGTCGGGACTTTTTAAGGCCAATATAGAATATTTGGACGATGGGAACGGGGTTTTGTCCGGACATTCGGCTTCGTATGTACTCGATTTTTGTTCCGAACTTATAAGTAGACGAAACACACATGTTTCCCAATGGAAAACGATACACCTAAGAGACTAGCCACTCCATTACTTAACTCGGGGCGTTCTATGGTGAAAAAACAACGTTCCGTCCGTAAAAACGAGATTTATGTCCGTCCGTTTGGTCGGCATTTACTCGGTTTTTGGTCCGAACTTGGAAATGGACGAAACTCACTTGTTTTGGAATCTAAAACCTCAAGATCGACAAGGATTAGTCGAGACGTTTTAAGGCCAATATAGAACATTTGGATGATGGTAACGAGGTTTTGTCCGGACATTCGGCTTCGTATATCCTCGATTTTTGTTACGAACTTATAAGTGGACGAAAAAGACATGTTTCCGAATGGAAAACGATACACCTAAGAGACTAGCCACTCCATTACTTAAGTCGGGGCGTTCTAAGTTGAAAAAACAACTTTCCGTCCGTAAAAACGAGATTTATGTCCGTCTGTTCGGTCGGCATTTAATCGGTTTTTGGTCACAACTTGGAAATGGACGAAACTCACTTGTTTTGGAATCTAAAACCTCAAGATCGACAAGGCTTAGTCGGGACGTTTTAAGGCCAATATAGAATATTTGGACGATGGGAACGGGGTTTTGTCCGGACATTCGGCTTTGTATGTACTCGATTTTTGTTACGAAGTTATAAGTGGTTGAAAAATACATGTTTCCGAATGGAAAACGATACACCTAAGAGACTAGCCACTCCATTACTTAAGTCGGGGCGTTCTAAGTTGAAAAAACAACTTTCCGTCCGTAAAAACGAGATTTATGTCCGTCCGTTCGGTCGGCATTTAATCGGTTTTTGGTCACAACTTGGAAATGGACGAAACTCACTTGTTTTGGAATCTAAAACCTCAAGATCGACAAGGCTTAGTCGGGACGTTTTAAGGCCAATATAGAATATTTGGACGATGGGAACGGGGTTTTGTCCGGACATTCGGCTTCGTATGTACTCGATTTTTGTTCCGAACTTATAAGTAGACGAAACACACATGTTTCCCAATGGAAAACGATACACCTAAGAGACTAGCCACTCCATTACTTAACTCGGGGCGTTCTAAGGTGAAAAAACAACTTTCCGTCCGTAAAAATGAGATTTATGTCCGTCCGTTCGGTCGGCATTTACTCGGTTTTTTATCCGAACTTGGAAATGGACGAAACTCACTTGTTTTGGAATCTAAAACCTCAAGATCGACAAGGCTTAGCCGGGACGTTTTAAGGCCAATATAGAACATTTGAACGATGGGAACGGGGTTTTGTCCGATCATTCGGCTTCGTATGTACTCAATTTTTGTTCCGAACTTATAAGTGGACGAAAAAGACATGTTTCCGAATGGAAAACGGTACACCTAAGAGACTAGCCACTCCATTACTTAAGTCGGGGCGTTCTAAGTTGAAAAAACAACTTTCCGTCCGTAAAAACGAGATTTATGTCCGTCCGTTCGGTCGGCATTTACTCGGTTTTTGGTCCAAACTTGGAAATGGACGAAACTCACTTGTTTTAGAATCTAAAACCTCAAGATCGACAAGGGTTATTCGGGACGTTTTAAGGCCAATATAGAACATTTGGACGATGGGAACAGGGTTTTGTCCGGACATTCCGCATCGTATGTACTCGATTTTTGTTCCGAACTTATAAGTGGACGAAAAAGACATGTTTCCGAATGGAAAACGATACACCTAAGAGACTAGCCATTCCATTACTTAAGTCGGGGCGTTCTAAGTTGAAAAAACAACTTTCCGTCCGTAAAAACAAGATTTATGTCCGTCCGTTCGGTCGGCATTTACTCGGTTTTCGGTCCGAACTTGGAAATAGACGAAACTCACTTGTTTTGGAATCTAAAACCTCAAGATCGACAAGGCTTAGTCGGGACTTTTTAAGGCCAATATAGAATATTTGGACGATGGGAACGGGGTTTTGTCCGGACATTCGGCTTCGTATGTACTCGATTTTTGTTCCGAACTTATAAGTAGACGAAACACACATGTTTCCCAATGGAAAACGATACACCTAAGAGACTAGCCACTCCATTACTTAACTCGGGGTGTTCTATGGTGAAAAAACAACGTTCCGTCCGTAAAAACGAGATTTATGTCCGTCCGTTTGGTCGGCATTTACTCGGTTTTTGGTCCGAACTTGGAAATGGACGAAACTCACTTGTTTTGGAATCTAAAACCTCAAGATCGACCAGGCTTAGTCGAGACGTTTTAAGGCCAATATAGAACATTTGGACGATGGTAACGAGGTTTTGTCCGGACATTCGGCTTCGTATGTACTCGATTTTTGTTACGAACTTATAAGTGGACGAAAAAGACATGTTTCCGAATGGAAAACGATACACCTAAGAGACTAGCCACTCCATTACTTAAGTCGGGGCGTTCTAAGTTGAAAAAACAACTTTCCGTCCGTAAAAACGAGATTTATGTCCGTCCGTTCGGTCGGCATTTACTCGGTTTTTGGTCCGAACTTGGAAATGGACGAAACTCACTTGTTTTGGAATCTAAAACCTCAAGATCGACAAGGCTTAGTCGGGACGTTTTAAGGCCAATATAGAATATTTGGACGATGGGAACGGGGTTTTGTCCGGACATTCGGCTTCGTATGTACTCGATTTTTGTTCCGAACTTATAAGTAGACGAAACACACATGTTTCCCAATGGAAAACGATACACCTAAGAGACTAGCCACTCCATTACTTAACTCGGGGTATTCTAAGGTGAAAAAACAACGTTCCGTCCGTAAAAACGAGATTTATGTCCGTCCGTTCGGTCGGCATTTACTCGGTTTTTGGTCCGAACTTGGAAATGGACGAAACTCACTTGTTTTGGAATCTAAAACCTCAAGATCGACAAGGCTTAGTCGAGACGTTTTAAGGCCAATATAGAACATTTGGACGATGGTAACGAGGTTTTGACCGGACATTCGGCTTTGTATGTACTCGATTTTTGTTACGAAGTTATAAGTGGTTGAAAAAGACATGTTTCCGAATGGAAAACGATACACCTAAGAGACTAGCCACTCCATTACTTAAGTCGGGGCGTTCTAAGTTTAAAAAACAACTTTCCGTCCGTAAAAAAAAGATTTATGTCCGTCCGTTCGGTCGGCATTTAATCGGTTTTTGGTCACAACTTGGAAATGGACGAAACTCACTTGTTTTGGAATCTAAAACCTCAAGATCGACAAGGCTTAGTCGGGACGTTTTAAGGCCAATATAGAATATTTGGACGATGGGAACGGGGTTTTGTCCGGACATTCCGCATCGTATGTACTCGATTTTTGTTCCGAACTTATAAGTGGACGAAAAAGACATGCTTCCGAATGGAAAACGATACACCTAAGAGACTAGCCATTCCATTACTTAAGTCGGGGCGTTCTAAGTTGAAAAAACAACTTTCCGTCCGTAAAAACGAGATTTATGTCCGTCCGTTCGGTCGGCATTTACTCGGTTTTCGGTCCGAACTTGGAAATGGACGAAACTCACTTGTTTTGGAATCTTAAACCTCAAGATCGACAAGGCTTAGTCGGGACGTTTTAAGGCCAATATAGAACATTTGGACGATGGGAACGGGGTTTTGTCTGGACATTCGGCTTCGTATGTACTCGATTTTTGTTCCGAACTTATAAGTGCACGAAACACACATGTTTCCCAATGAAAAATGATACACCTAAGAGACTAGCCACTCCATTACTTAACTCGGGGCATTCTAAGGTGAAAAAACAACGTTCCGTCCATAAAAACGAGATTTATGTCCGTCCGTTCGGTCGGCATTTACTCGGTTTTTGGTCCGAACTTGGAAATGGACGAAACTCACTTGTTTTGGAATCTAAAACCTCAAGATCGACAAGGCTTAGTCGAGACGTTTTATGGCCAATATAGAACATTTGGACGATGGTAACGAGGTTTTGTCCGGACATTCGGCTTCGTATGTACTCGATTTTTGTTACGAAGTTATAAGTGGTTGAAAAAGACATGTTTCCGAATGGAAAACGATACACCTAAGAGACTAGCCACTCCATTAGTTAAGTCGGGGCGTTCTAAGTTGAAAAAACAACTTTCCGTCCGTAAAAACGAGATTTATGTCCGTCCGTTCGGTCGGCATTTAATCGGTTTTTGGTCACAACTTGGAAATGGACGAAACTCACTTGTTTTGGAATCTAAAACCTCAAGATCGACAAGGCTTAGTCGGGACGTTTTAAGGCCAATATAGAATATTTGGACGATGGGAACGGGGTTTTGTCCGGACATTCGGCTTCGTATGTACTCGATTTTTGTTCCGAACTTATAAGTAGACGAAACACACATGTTTCCCAATGGAAAACGATACACCTAAGAGACTAGCCACTCCATTACTTAACTCGGGGCGTTCTAAGGTGAAAAAACAACGTTCCGTCCGTAAAAACGAGATTTGTGTCCGTCCGTTCGGTCGGCATTTACTCGGTTTTTGGTCCGAACTTGGAAATGGACGAAACTCACTTGTTTTGGAATCTAAAACCTCAAGATCGACAAGGCTTAGTCGGGACGTTTTAAGGCCAATATAGAACATTTGGACGATGGGAACGGGGTTTTGTCCGGACATTCCGCATCGTATGTACTCGATTTTTGTTCCGAACTTATAAGTGGACGAAAAAGACATGTTTCCGAATGGAAAACGATACACCTAAGAGACTAGCCATTCCATTACTTAAGTCGGGGCGTTCTAAGTTGAAAAAACAACTTTCCGTCCGTAAAAACGAGATTTATGTCCGTCCGTTCGGTCGGCATTTACTCGGTTTTCGGTCCGAACTTGGAAATGGACGAAACTCACTTGTTTTGGAATCTAAAACCTCAAGATCGACAAGGCTTAGTCGGGACGTTTTAAGGCCAATATAGAACATTTGGACGATGGGAACGGGGTTTTGTCCGGACATTCGGCTTCGTATGTACTCGATTTTTGTTCCGAACTTATAAGTGCACGAAACACACATGTATTCCAATGAAAAATGATACACCTAAGAGACTAGCCACTCCATTACTTAACTCGGGGCGTTCTATGGTGAAAAAACAAAGTTCCGTCCGTAAAAACGAGATTTATGTCCGTCCGTTCGGTCGGCATTTACTCGGTTTTTTGTCCGAACTTGGAAATGGACGAAACTCACTTGTTTTGGAATCTAAAACCTCAAGATCGACAAGGCTTAGTCGGGACGTTTTAAGGCCAATATAGAACATTTGGACGATGGGAACGGGGTTTTGTCCGGACATTCGGCTTCGTATGTACTCGATTTTTGTTCCGAACTTATAAGTGGATGAAACACACATGTTTCCAAATGAAAAATGATACAACTAAGAGACTAGCCACTCCATTACTTAACTCGGGGCGTTCTAAGGTGAAAAAACAACGTTCCGTCCGTAAAAACGAGATTTATGTCCGTCCGTTCGGTCGGCATTTACTCGGTTTTTGGTCCGAACTTGGAAATGGACGAAACTCACTTGTTTTGGAATCTAAAACCTCAAGATCGACAAGGCTTAGTCGGGACGTTTTAAGGCCAATATAGAACATTTGGACGATGGGAACGGGGTTTTGTCCGGACATTCCGCATCGTATGTACTCGATTTTTGTTCCGAACTTATAAGTGGACGAAAAAGACATGTTTCCGAATGGAAAACGATACACCTAAGAGACTAGCCATTCCATTAATTAAGTCGGGGCGTTCTAAGTTGAAAAAACAACTTTCCGTCCGTAAAAACGAGATTTATGTCCGTCCGTTCGGTCGGCATTTACTCGGTTTTCGGTCCGAACTTGGAAATGGACGAAACTCACTTGTTTTGGAATCTAAAACCTCAAGATCGACAAGGCTTAGTCGGGACGTTTTAAGGCCAATATAGAACATTTGGACGATGGGAACGGGGTTTTGTCCGGACATTCGGCTTCGTATGTACTCGATTTTTGTTCCGAACTTATAAGTGCACGAAACACACATGTTTTCCAATGAAAAATGATACACCTAAGAGACTAGCCACTCCATTACTTAACTCGGGGTGTTCTATGGTGAAAAAACAACGTTCCGTCCGTAAAAATGAGATTTATGTCCGTCCGTTCGGTCGGCATTTACTCGGTTTTTTGTCCGAACTTGGAAATGGATGAAACTCACTTGTTTTGGAATCTAAAACCTCAAGATCGACAAGGCTTAGTCGGGACGTTTTAAGGACAATATAGAACATTTGGACGATGGGAACGGGGTTTTGTCCGGACATTCGGCTTCGTATGTACTCGATTTTTGTTCCGAACTTATAAGTGGATGAAACACACATGTTTCCAAATGAAAAATGATACACCTAAGAGACTAGCCACTCCATTACTTAACTCGGGGCGTTCTAAGGTGAAAAAACAACGTTCCGTCCGTAAAAACGAGATTTATGTCCGTCCGTTCGGTCGGCATTTACTCGGTTTTTGGTCCGAACTTGGAAATGGACGAAACTCACTTGTTTTGGAATCTAAAACCTCAAGATCGACAAGGCTTAGTCGGGACGTTTTAAGGCCAATATAGAACATTTGGACGATGGGAACGGGGTTTTGTCCGGACATTCCGCATCGTATGTACTCGATTTTTGTTCCGAACTTATAAGTGGACGAAAAAGACATGTTTCCGAATGGAAAACGATACACCTAAGAGACTAGCCATTCCATTAATTAAGTCGGGGCGTTCTAAGTTGAAAAAACAACTTTCCGTCCGTAAAAACGAGATTTATGTCCGTCCGTTCGGTCGGCATTTACTCGGTTTTCGGTCCGAACTTGGAAATGGACGAAACTCACTTGTTTTGGAATCTAAAACCTCAAGATCGACAAGGCTTAGTCGGGACGTTTTAAGGCCAATATAGAACATTTGGACGATGGGAACGGGGTTTTGTCCGGACATTCGGCTTCGTATGTACTCGATTTTTGTTCCGAACTTATAAGTGCACGAAACACACATGTTTTCCAATGAAAAATGATACACCTAAGAGACTAGCCACTCCATTACTTAACTCGGGGTGTTCTATGGTGAAAAAACAACGTTCCGTCCGTAAAAACGAGATTTATGTCCGTCCGTTCGGTCGGCATTTACTCGGTTTTTTGTCCGAACTTGGAAATGGATGAAACTCACTTGTTTTGGAATCTAAAACCTCAAGATCGACAAGGCTTAGTCGGGACGTTTTAAGGACAATATAGAACATTTGGACGATGGGAACGGGGTTTTGTCCGGACATTCGGCTTCGTATGTACTCGATTTTTGTTCCGAACTTATAAGTGGATGAAACACACATGTTTCCCAATGAAAAATGATACACCTAAGAGACTAGCCACTCCATTACTTAACTCGGGGCATTCTATGGTGAAAAAACAACGTTCCGTCCGTAAAAACGAGATTTATGTCCGTCCGTTCGGTCGGCATTTACTCGGCTTTTGGTCCGAACTTGGAAATGGACGAAACTCACTTGTTTTGGAATCTAAAACCTCAAGATCGACAAGGCTTAGTCGGGACGTTTTAAGGCCAATATAGAACATTTGGACGATGGGAACGGGGTTTTGTCCGGACATTCCGCATCGTATGTACTCGATTTTTGTTCCGAACTTATAAGTGGACGAAAAAGACATGTTTCCGAATGGAAAACGATACACCTAAGAGACTAGCCATTCCATTACTTAAGTCGGGGCGTTCTAAGTTGAAAAAACAACTTTCCTTCCGTAAAAACGAGATTTATGTCCGTCCGTTCGGTCGGCATTTACTCGATTTTCGGTCCGAACTTGGAAATGGACGAAACTCACTTGTTTTGGAATCTAAAACCTCAAGATCGACAAGGCTTAGTCGGGACGTTTTAAGGCCAATATAGAACATTTGGACGATGGGAACGGGGTTTTGTCCGGACATTCGGCTTCGTATGTACTCGATTTTTGTTCCGAACTTATAAGTGGATGAAACACACATGTTTCCCAATGAAAAATGATACACCTAAGAGACTAGCCACTCCATTACTTAACTCGGGGCGTTCTAAGGTGAAAAAACAACGTTCCGTCCGTAAAAATGAGATTTATGTCCGTCCGTTCGGTCGGCATTTACTCGGTTTTTGGTCCGAACTTGGAAATGGACGAAACTCACTTGTTTTGGAATCTAAAACCTCAAGATCGACAAGGCTTAGTCGGGACGTTTTAAGGCCAATATAGAACATTTGGACGATGGGAACGGGGTTTTGTCCGGACATTCCGCATCGTATGTACTCGATTTTTGTTCCGAACTTATAAGTGGACGAAAAAGACATGTTTCCGAATGGAAAACGATACACCTAAGAGACTAGCCATTTCATTACTTAAGTCGGGGCGTTCTAAGTTGAAAAAACAACTTTCCGTCCGTAAAAACGAGATTTATGTCCGTCCGTTCGGTCGGCATTTACTCGGTTTTCGGTCCGAACTTGGAAATGGACGAAACTCACTTGTTTTGGAATCTAAAACCTCAAGATCGACAAGGCTTAGTCGGGACGTTTTAAGGCCAATATAGAACAATTGGACGATGGGAACGGGGTTTTGTCCGGACATTCGGCTTCGTATGTACTCGATTTTTGTTCCGAACTTATAAGTGCACGAAACACACATGTATTCCAATGAAAAATGATACACCTAAGAGACTAGCCACTCCATTACTTAACTCAGGGCGTTCTATGGTGAAAAAACAAAGTTCCGTCCGTAAAAACGAGATTTATGTCCGTCCGTTCGGTCGGCATTTACTCGGTTTTTTGTCCGAACTTGGAAATGGATGAAACTCACTTGTTTTGGAATCTAAAACCTCAAGATCGACAAGGCTTAGTCGGGACGTTTTAAGGACAATATAGAACATTTGGACGATGGGAACGGGGTTTTGTCCGGACATTCGGCTTCGTATGTACTCGATTTTTGTTCCGAACTTATAAGTGGATGAAACACACATGTTTCCAAATGAAAAATGATACACCTAAGAGACTAGCCACTCCATTACTTAACTCGGGGCGTTCTAAGGTGAAAAAACAACGTTCCGTCCGTAAAAACGAGATTTATGTCCGTCCGTTCGGTCGGCATTTACTCGGTTTTTGGTCCGAACTTGGAAATGGACGAAACTCACTTGTTTTGGAATCTAAAACCTCAAGATCGACAAGGCTTAGTCGGGACGTTTTAAGGCCAATATAGAACATTTGGACGATGGGAACGGGGTTTTGTCCGGACATTCCGCATCGTATGTACTCGATTTTTGTTCCGAACTTATAAGTGGACGAAAAAGACATGTTTCCGAATGGAAAACGATACACCTAAGAGACTAGCCATTCCATTAATTAAGTCGGGGCGTTCTAAGTTGAAAAAACAACTTTCCGTCCGTAAAAACGAGATTTATGTCCGTCCGTTCGGTCGGCATTTACTCGGTTTTCGGTCCGAACTTGGAAATGGACGAAACTCACTTGTTTTGGAATCTAAAACCTCAAGATCGACAAGGCTTAGTCGGGACGTTTTAAGGCCAATATAGAACATTTGGACGATGGGAACGGGGTTTTGTCCGGACATTCGGCTTCGTATGTACTCGATTTTTGTTCCGAACTTATAAGTGCACGAAACACACATGTTTTCCAATGAAAAATGATACACCTAAGAGACTAGCCACTCCATTACTTAACTCGGGGTGTTCTATGGTGAAAAAACAACGTTCCGTCCGTAAAAACGAGATTTATGTCCGTCCGTTCGGTCGGCATTTACTCGGTTTTTTGTCCGAACTTGGAAATGGATGAAACTCACTTGTTTTGGAATCTAAAACCTCAAGATCGACAAGGCTTAGTCGGGACGTTTTAAGGCCAATATAGAACATTTGGACGATGGGAACGGGGTTTTGTCCGGACATTCGGCTTCGTATGTACTCGATTTTTGTTCCGAACTTATAAGTGCACGAAACACACATGTTTCCAAATGAAAAATGATACACCTAAGAGACTAGCCACTCCATTACTTAACTCGGGGCGTTCTAAGGTGAAAAAACAACGTTCCGTCCGTAAAAACGAGATTTATGTCCGTCCGTTCGGTCGGCATTTACTCGGTTTTTGGTCCGAACTTGGAAATGGACGAAACTCACTTGTTTTGGAATCTAAAACCTCAAGATCGACAAGGCTTAGTCGGGACGTTTTAAGGCCAATATAGAACATTTGGACGATGGGAACGGGGTTTTGTCCGGACATTCCGCATCGTATGTACTCGATTTTTGTTCCGAACTTATAAGTGGACGAAAAAGACATGTTTCCGAATGGAAAACGATACACCTAAGAGACTAGCCATTCCATTACTTAAGTCGGGGCGTTCTAAGTTGAAAAAACAACTTTCCGTCCGTAAAAACGAGATTTATGTCCGTCCGTTCGGTCGGCATTTACTCGGTTTTCGGTCCGAACTTGGAAATGGACGAAACTCACTTGTTTTGGAATCTAAAACCTCAAGATCGACAAGGCTTAGTCGGGACGTTTTAAGGCCAATATAGAACATTTGGACGATGGGAACGGGGTTTTGTCCGGACATTCGGCTTCGTATGTACTCGATTTTTGTTCCGAACTTATAAGTGCACGAAACACACATGTATTCCAATGAAAAATGATACACCTAAGAGACTAGCCACTCCATTACTTAACTCGGGGCGTTCTATGGTGAAAAAACAAAGTTCCGTCCGTAAAAACGAGATTTATGTCCGTCCGTTCGGTCGGCATTTACTCGGTTTTTTGTCCGAACTTGGAAATGGACGAAACTCACTTGTTTTGGAATCTAAAACCTCAAGATCGACAAGGCTTAGTCGGGACGTTTTAAGGCCAATATAGAACATTTGGACGATGGGAACGGGGTTTTGTCCGGACATTCGGCTTCGTATGTACTCGATTTTTGTTCCGAACTTATAAGTGGATGAAACACACATGTTTCCAAATGAAAAATGATACAACTAAGAGACTAGCCACTCCAATACTTAACTCGGGGCGTTCTAAGGTGAAAAAACAACGTTCCGTCCGCAAAAACGAGATTTATGTCCGTCCGTTCGGTCGGCATTTACTCGGTTTTTGGTCCGAACTTGGAAATGGACGAAACTCACTTGTTTTGGAATCTAAAACCTCAAGATCGACAAGGCTTAGTCGGGACGTTTTAAGGCCAATATAGAACATTTGGACGATGGGAACGGGGTTTTGTCCGGACATTCCGCATCGTATGTACTCGATTTTTGTTCCGAACTTATAAGTGGACGAAAAAGACATGTTTCCGAATGGAAAACGATACACCTAAGAGACTAGCCATTCCATTAATTAAGTCGGGGCGTTCTAAGTTGAAAAAACAACTTTCCGTCCGTAAAAACGATATTTATGTCCGTCCGTTCGGTCGGCATTTACTCGGTTTTCGGTCCGAACTTGGAAATGGACGAAACTCACTTGTTTTGGAATCTAAAACCTCAAGATCGACAAGGCTTAGTCGGGATGTTTTAAGGCCAATATAGAACATTTGGACGATGGGAACGGGGTTTTGTCCGGACATTCGGCTTCGTATGTACTCGATTTTTGTTCCGAACTTATAAGTGCACGAAACACACATGTTTTCCAATGAAAAATGATACACCTAAGAGACTAGCCACTCCATTACTTAACTCGGGGTGTTCTATGGTGAAAAAACAACGTTCCGTCCGTAAAAACGAGATTTATGTCCGTCCGTTCGGTCGGCATTTACTCGGTTTTTTGTCCGAACTTGGAAATGGATGAAACTCACTTGTTTTGGAATCTAAAACCTCAAGATCGACAAGGCTTAGTCGGGACGTTTTAAGGCCAATATAGAACATTTGGACGATGGGAACGGGGTTTTGTCCGGACATTCGGCTTCGTATGTACTCGATTTTTGTTCCGAACTTATAAGTGGATGAAACACACATGTTTCCAAATGAAAAATGATACAACTAAGAGACTAGCCACTCCAATACTTAACTCGGGGCGTTCTAAGGTGAAAAAACAACGTTCCGTCCGCAAAAACGAGATTTATGTCCGTCCGTTCGGTCGGCATTTACTCGGTTTTTGGTCCGAACTTGGAAATGGACGAAACTCACTTGTTTTGGAATCTAAAACCTCAAGATCGACAAGGCTTAGTCGGGACGTTTTAAGGCCAATATAGAACATTTGGACGATGGGAACGGGGTTTTGTCCGGACATTCCGCATCGTATGTACTCGATTTTTGTTCCGAACTTATAAGTGGACGAAAAAGACATGTTTCCGAATGGAAAACGATACACCTAAGAGACTAGCCATTCCATTAATTAAGTCGGGGCGTTCTAAGTTGAAAAAACAACTTTCCGTCCGTAAAAACGATATTTATGTCCGTCCGTTCGGTCGGCATTTACTCGGTTTTCGGTCCGAACTTGGAAATGGACGAAACTCACTTGTTTTGGAATCTAAAACCTCAAGATCGACAAGGCTTAGTCGGGATGTTTTAAGGCCAATATAGAACATTTGGACGATGGGAACGGGGTTTTGTCCGGACATTCGGCTTCGTATGTACTCGATTTTTGTTCCGAACTTATAAGTGCACGAAACACACATGTTTTCCAATGAAAAATGATACACCTAAGAGACTAGCCACTCCATTACTTAACTCGGGGTGTTCTATGGTGAAAAAACAACGTTCCGTCCGTAAAAACGAGATTTATGTCCGTCCGTTCGGTCGGCATTTACTCGGTTTTTTGTCCGAACTTGGAAATGGATGAAACTCACTTGTTTTGGAATCTAAAACCTCAAGATCGACAAGGCTTAGTCGGGACGTTTTAAGGACAATATAGAACATTTGGACGATGGGAACGGGGTTTTGTCCGGACATTCGGCTTCGTATGTACTCGATTTTTGTTCCGAACTTATAAGTGGATGAAACACACATGTTTCCAAATGAAAAATGATACACCTAAGAGACTAGCCACTCCATTACTTAACTCGGGGCGTTCTAAGGTGAAAAAACAACGTTCCGTCCGTAAAAACGAGATTTATGTCCGTCCGTTCGGTCGGCATTTACTCGGTTTTTGGTCCGAACTTGGAAATGGACGAAACTCACTTGTTTTGGAATCTAAAACCTCAAGATCGACAAGGCTTAGTCGGGACGTTTTAAGGCCAATATAGAACATTTGGACGATGGGAACGGGGTTTTGTCCGGACATTCCGCATCGTATGTACTCGATTTTTGTTCCGAACTTATAAGTGGACGAAAAAGACATGTTTCCGAATGGAAAACGATACACCTAAGAGACTAGCCATTCCATTAATTAAGTCGGAGCGTTCTAAGTTGAAAAAACAACTTTCCGTCCGTAAAAACGAGATTTATGTCCGTCCGTTCGGTCGGCATTTACTCGGTTTTCGGTCCGAACTTGGAAATGGACGAAACTCACTTGTTTTGGAATCTAAAACCTCAAGATCGACAAGGCTTAGTCGGGACGTTTTAAGGCCAATATAGAACATTTGGACGATGGGAACGGGGTTTTGTCCGGACATTCGGCTTCGTATGTACTCGATTTTTGTTCCGAACTTATAAGTGGATGAAACACACATCTTTCCCAATGAAAAATGATACACCTAAGAGACTAGCCACTCCATTACATAACTCGGGGCGTTCTAAGGTGAAAAAACAACGTTCCGTCCGTAAAAATGAGATTTATGTCCGTCCGTTCGGTCGGCATTTACTCGGTTTTTGGTCCGAACTTGGAAATGGACGAAACTCACTTGTTTTGGAATCTAAAACCTCAAGATCAACAAGGCTTAGTCGGGACGTTTTAAGGCCAATATAGAACATTTGGACGATGGGAACGGGGTTTTGTCCGGACTTTCCGCATCGTATGTACTCGATTTTTGTTCCGAACTTATAAGTGGACGAAAAAGACATGTTTCCGAATGGAAAACGATACACCTAAGAGACTAGCCATTCCATTACTTAAGTCGGGGCGTTCTAAGTTGAAAAAACAACTTTCCGTCCGTAAAAACGAGATTTATGTCCGTCCGTTCGGTCGGCATTTACTCGGTTTTCGGTCCGAACTTGGAAATGGACGAAACTCACTTGTTTTGGAATCTAAAACCTCAAGATCGACAAGGCTTAGTCGGGACGTTTTAAGGCCAATATAGAACATTTGGACGATGGGAACGGGGTTTTGTCCGGACATTCGGCTTCGTATGTACTCGATTTTTGTTCCGAACTTATAAGTGCACGAAACACACATGTATTCCAATGAAAAATGATACACCTAAGAGACTAGCCACTCCATTACTTAACTCGGGGCGTTCTATGGTGAAAAAACAAAGTTCCGTCCGTAAAAACGAGATTTATGTCCGTCCGTTCGGTCGGCATTTACTCGGTTTTTTGTCCGAACTTGGAAATGGACGAAACTCACTTGTTTTGGAATCTAAAACCTCAAGATCGACAAGGCTTAGTCGGGACGTTTTAAGGCCAATATAGAACATTTGGACGATGGGAACGGGGTTTTGTCCGGACATTCGGCTTCGTATGTACTCGATTTTTGTTCCGAACTTATAAGTGGATGAAACACACATGTTTCCAAATGAAAAATGATACAACTAAGAGACTAGCCACTCCAATACTTAACTCGGGGCGTTCTAAGGTGAAAAAACAACGTTCCGTCCGCAAAAACGAGATTTATGTCCGTCCGTTCGGTCGGCATTTACTCGGTTTTTGGTCCGAACTTGGAAATGGACGAAACTCACTTGTTTTGGAATCTAAAACCTCAAGATCGACAAGGCTTAGTCGGGACGTTTTAAGGCCAATATAGAACATTTGGACGATGGGAACGGGGTTTTGTCCGGACATTCCGCATCGTATGTACTCGATTTTTGTTCCGAACTTATAAGTGGACGAAAAAGACATGTTTCCGAATGGAAAACGATACACCTAAGAGACTAGCCATTCCATTAATTAAGTCGGGGCGTTCTAAGTTGAAAAAACAACTTTCCGTCCGTAAAAACGAGATTTATGTCCGTCCGTTCGGTCGGCATTTACTCGGTTTTCGGTCCGAACTTGGAAATGGACGAAACTCACTTGTTTTGGAATCTAAAACCTCAAGATCGACAAGGCTTAGTCGGGACGTTTTAAGGCCAATATAGAACATTTGGACGATGGGAACGGGGTTTTGTCCGGACATTCGGCTTCGTATGTACTCGATTTTTGTTCCGAACTTATAAGTGCACGAAACACACATGTTTTCCAATGAAAAATGATACACCTAAGAGACTAGCCACTCCATTACTTAACTCGGGGTGTTCTATGGTGAAAAAACAACGTTCCGTCCGTAAAAACGAGATTTATGTCCGTCCGTTCGGTCGGCATTTACTCGGTTTTTTGTCCGAACTTGGAAATGGACGAAACTCACTTGTTTTGGAATCTAAAACCTCAAGATCGACAAGGCTTAGTCGGGACGTTTTAAGGCCAATATAGAACATTTGGACGATGGGAACGGGGTTTTGTCCGGACTTTCCGCATCGTATGTACTCGTTTTTTGTTCCGAACTTATAAGTGGACGAAAAAGACATGTTTCCGAATGGAAAACGATACACCTAAGAGTCTAGCCATTCCATTACTTAAGTCAGGGCGTTCTAAGTTGAAAAAACAACTTTCCGTCCGTAAAAACGAGATTTATGTCCGTCCGTTCGGTCGGCATTTACTCGGTTTTCGGTCCGAACTTGGAAATGGACGAAACTCACTTGTTTTGGAATCTAAAACCTCAAGATCGACAAGGCTTAGTCGGGACGTTTTAAGGCCAATATAGAACATTTGGACGATGGGAACGGGGTTTTGTCCGGACATTCGGCTTCGTATGTACTCGATTTTTGTTCCGAACTTATAAGTGCACGAAACACACATGTATTCCAATGAAAAATGATACACCTAAGAGACTAGCCACTCCATTACTTAACTCGGGGCGTTCTATGGTGAAAAAACAAAGTTCCGTCCGTAAAAACGAGATTTATGTCCGTCCGTTCGGTCGGCATTTACTCGGTTTTTGGTCCGAACTTGGAAATGGACGAAACTCACTTGTTTTGGAATCTAAAACCTCAAGATCGACAAGGCTTAGTCGGGACGTTTTAAGGCCAATATAGAACATTTGGACGATGGGAACGGGGTTTTGTCCGGACTTTCCGCATCGTATGTACTCGATTTTTGTTCCGAACTTATAAGTGGACGAAAAAGACATGTTTCCGAATGGAAAACGATACACCTAAGAGACTAGCCATTCCATTACTTAAGTCGGGGCGTTCTAAGTTGAAAAAACAACTTTCCTTCCGTAAAAACGAGATTTATGTCCGTCCGTTCGGTCGGCATTTACTCGGTTTTCGGTCCGAACTTGGAAATGGACGAAACTCACTTGTTTTGGAATCTAAAACCTCAAGATCGACAAGGCTTAGTCGGGACGTTTTAAGGCCAATATAGAACATTTGGACGATGGGAACGGGGTTTTGTCCGGACATTCGGCTTCGTATGTACTCGATTTTTGTTCCGAACTTATAAGTGGATGAAACACACATGTTTCCCAATGAAAAATGATACACCTAAGAGACTAGCCACTCCATTACATAACTCGGGGCGTTCTAAGGTGAAAAAACAACGTTCCGTCCGTAAAAATGAGATTTATGTCCGTCCGTTCGGTCGGCATTTACTCGGTTTTTTGTCCGAACTTGGAAATGGACGAAACTCACTTGTTTTGGAATCTAAAACCTCAAGATCGACAAGGCTTAGTCGGGACGTTTTAAGGCCAATATAGAACATTTGGACGATGGGAACGGGGTTTTGTCCGGACTTTCCGCATCGTATGTACTCGATTTTTGTTCCGAACTTATAAGTGGACGAAAAAGACATGTTTCCGAATGGAAAACGATACACCTAAGAGACTAGCCATTCCATTACTTAAGTCGGGGCGTTCTAAGTTGAAAAAACAACTTTCCGTCCGTAAAAACGAGATTTATGTCCGTCCGTTCGGTCGGCATTTACTCGGTTTTCGGTCCGAACTTGGAAATGGACGAAACTCACTTGTTTTGGAATCTAAAACCTCAAGATCGACAAGGCTTAGTCGGGACGTTTTAAGGCCAATATAGAACATTTGGACGATGGGAACGGGGTTTTGTCCGGACATTCGGCTTCGTATGTACTCGATTTTTGTTCCGAACTTATAAGTGCACGAAAAACACATGTATTCCAATGAAAAATGATACACCTAAGAGACTAGCCACTCCATTACTTAACTCGGGGCGTTCTATGGTGAAAAAACAAAGTTCCGTCCGTAAAAACGAGATTTATGTCCGTCCGTTCGGTCGGCATTTACTCGGTTTTTTGTCCGAACTTGGAAATGGACGAAACTCACTTGTTTTGGAATCTAAAACCTCAAGATCGACAAGGCTTAGTCGGGACGTTTTAAGGCCAATATAGAACATTTGGACGATGGGAACGGGGTTTTGTCCGGACATTCGGCTTCGTATGTACTCGATTTTTGTTCCGAACTTATAAGTGGATGAAACACACATGTTTCCCAATGAAAAATGATACACCTAAGAGACTAGCCACTCCATTACTTAACTCGGGGCGTTCTAAGGTGAAAAAACAACGTTCCGTCCGTAAAAACGAGATTTATGTCCGTCCGTTCGGTCGGCATTTACTCGGTTTTTGGTCCGAACTTGGAAATGGACGAAACTCACTTGTTTTGGAATCTAAAACCTCAAGATCGACAAGGCTTAGTCGGGACGTTTTAAGGCCAATATAGAACATTTGGACGATGGGAACGGGGTTTTGTCCGGACATTCCGCATCGTATGTACTCGATTTTTGTTCCGAACTTATAAGTGGACGAAAAAGACATGTTTCCGAATGGAAAACGATACACCTAAGAGACTAGCCATTCCATTACTTAAGTCGGGGCGTTCTAAGTTGAAAAAACAACTTTCCGTCCGTAAAAACGAGATTTATGTCCGTCCGTTCGGTCGGCATTTACTCGGTTTTCGGTCCGAACTTGGAAATGGACGAAACTCACTTGTTTTGGAATCTAAAACCTCAAGATCGACAAGGCTTAGTCGGGACGTTTTAAGGCCAATATAGAACATTTGGACGATGGGAACGGGGTTTTGTCCGGACATTCCGCATCGTATGTACTCGATTTTTGTTCCGAACTTATAAGTGGACGAAAAAGACATGTTTCCGAATGGAAAACGATACACCTAAGAGACTATCCATTCCATTACTTAAGTCGGGGCGTTCTACGTTGAAAAAACAACTTTCCGTCCGTAAAAACGAGATTTATGTCCGTCCGTTCGGTCGGCATTTACTCGGTTTTCGGTCCGAACTTGGAAATGGACGAAACTCACTTGTTTTGGAATCTAAAACCTCAAGATCGACAAGGCTTAGTCGGGACGTTTTAAGGCCAATATAGAACATTTGGACGATGGGAACGGGGTTTTGTCCGAACATTCGGCTTCGTATGTACTCGATTTTTGTTCCGAACTTATAAGTGCACGAAACACACATGTTTTCCAATAAAAAATGATACACCTAAGAGACTAGCCACTCCATTACTTAACTCGGGGCGTTCTATGGTGAAAAAACAACGTTCCGTCCGTAAAAACGAGATTTATGTCCGTTCGTTCGGTCGGCATTTACTCGGTTTTTGGTCCGAACTTGGAAATGGACGAAACTCACTTGTTTTGGAATCTAAAACCTCAAGATCGACAAGGCTTAGTCGGGACGTTTTAAGGCCAATATAGAACATTTGGACGATGGGAACGGGGTTTTGTCCGGACATTCCGCATCGTATGTACTCGATTTTTGTTCCGAACTTATAAGTGGACGAAAAAGACATGTTTCCGAATGGAAAACGATACACCTAAGAGACTAGCCATTCCATTACTTAAGTCGGGGCGTTCTAAGTTGAAAAAACAACTTTCCTTCCGTAAAAACGAGATTTATGTCCGTCCGTTCGGTCGGCATTTACTCGGTTTTCGGTCCGAACTTGGAAATGGACGAAACTCACTTGTTTTGGAATCTAAAACCTCAAGATCGACAAGGCTTAGTCGGGACGTTTTAAGGCCAATATAGAACATTTGGACGATGGGAACGGGGTTTTGTCCGGACATTCGGCTTCGTATGTACTCGATTTTTGTTCCGAACTTATAAGTGGATGAAACACACAAGTTTCCCAATGAAAAATGATACACCTAAGAGACTAGCCACTCCATTACTTAACTCGGGGCGTTCTAAGGTGAAAAAACAACGTTCCGTCCGTAAAAACGAGATTTATGTCCGTCCGTTCGGTCGGCATTTACTCTGTTTTTGGTTCGAACTTGGAAATGGACGAAACTCACTTGTTTTGGAATCTAAAACCTCAAGATCGACAAGGCTTAGTCGGGACGTTTTAAGGCCAATATAGAACATTTGGACGATGGGAACGGGGTTTTGTCCGGACATTCGGCTTCGTATGTACTCGATTTTTGATCCGAACTTATAAGTGCACGAAACACACATGTATTCCAATGAAAAATAATACACCTAAGAGACTAGCCACTCCATTACTTAACTCGGGGCGTTCTATGGTGAAAAAACAAAGTTCCGTCCGTAAAAACGAGATTTATGTCCGTCCGTTCGGTCGGCATTTACTCGGTTTTCGGTCCGAACTTGGAAATGGACGAAACTCACTTGTTTTGGAATCTAAAACCTCAAGATCGACAAGGCTTAGTCGGGACGTTTTAAGGCCAATATAGAACATTTGGACGATGGGAACGGGGTTTTGTCCGGACATTCGGCTTCGTATGTACTCGATTTTTGTTCCGAACTTATAAGTGGATGAAACACACATGTTTCCCAATGAAAAATGATACACCTAAGAGACTAGCCACTCCATTACTTAACTCGGGGCGTTCTAAGGTGAAAAAACAACGTTCCGTCCGTAAAAACGAGATTTATCTCCGTCCGTTCGGTCGGCATTTACTCGGTTTTTGGTCCGAACTTGGAAATGGACGAAACTCACTTGTTTTGGAATCTAAAACCTCAAGATCGACAAGGCTTAGTCGGGACGTTTCAAGGCCAATATAGAACATTTGGACGATGGGAACGGGGTTTTGTCCGGACATTCCGCATCGTATGTACTCGATTTTTGTTCCGAACTTATAAGTGGACGAAAAAGACATGTTTCCGAATGGAAAACGATACACCTAAGAGACTAGCCACTCCATTACTTAAGTCGGGGCGTTCTAAGTTGAAAAAACAACTTTCCGTCCGTAAAAACGAGATTTATGTCCGTCCGTTCGGTCGGCATTTACTCGGTTTTCGGTCCGAACTTGGAAATGGACGAAACTCACTTGTTTTGGAATCTAAAACCTCAAGATCGACAAGGCTTAGTCGGGACGTTTTAAGGCCAATATAGAACATTTGGACGATGGGAACGGGGTTTTGTCCGGACATTCGGCTTCGTATGTACTCGATTTTTGTTCCGAACTTATAAGTGGATGAAACACACATGTTTCCCAATGAAAAATGATACACCTAAGAGACTAGCCACTCCATTACTTAACTCGGGGCGTTCTAAGGTGAAAAAACAACGTTCCGTCCGTAAAAACGAGATTTATGTCCGTCCGTTCGGTCGGCATTTACTCGGTTTTTGGTCCGAACTAGGAAATGGACGAAACTCACTTGTTTTGGAATCTAAAACCTCAAGATCGACAAGGCTTAGTCGGGACGTTTTAAGGCCAATATAGAACATTTGGACGATGGGAACGGGGTTTTGTCCGGACATTCCGCATCGTATGTACTCGATTTTTGTTCCGAACTTATAAGTGGACGAAAAAGACATGTTTCCCAATGGAAAACGATACACCTAAGAGACTAGCCATTCCATTACTTAAGTCGGGGCATTCTAAGTTGAAAAAACAACTTTCCGCCCGTAAAAACGAGATTTATGTCCGTCCGTTCGGTCGGCATTTACTCGGTTTTCGGTCCGAACTTGGAAATGGACGAAACTCACTTGTTTTGGAATCTAAAACCTCAAGATCGACAAGGCTTAGTCGGGACGTTTTAAGGCCAATATAGAACATTTGGACGATGGGAACGGGGTTTTGTCCGGACATTCCGCATCGTATGTACTCGATTTTTGTTCCGAACCTATAAGTGGACGAAAAAGACATGTTTCCGAATGGAAAACGATACACCTAAGAGACTAGCCATTCCATTACTTAAGTCGGGGCGTTCTAAGTTGAAAAAACAACTTTCCGTCGGTAAAAACGAGATTTATGTCCGTCCGTTCGGTCGGCATTTACTCGGTTTTCGGTCCGAACTTGGAAATGGACGAAACTCACTTGTTTTGGAATCTAAAACCTCAAGATCGACAAGGCTTAGTCGGGACGTTTTAAGGCCAATATAGAACATTTGGACGATGGGAACGGGGTTTTGTCCGGACATTCGGCTTCGTATGTACTCGATTTTTGTTCCGAACTTATAAGTGGATGAAACACACATGTTTCCCAATGAAAAATGATACACCTAAGAGACTAGCCACTCCATTACTTAACTCGGGGCGTTCTAAGGTGAAAAAACAACGTTCCGTCCGTAAAAACGAGATTTATGTCCGTCCGTTCGGTCGGCATTTACTCGGTTTTTGGTCCGAACTTGGAAATGGACGAAACTCACTTGTTTTGGAATCTAAAACCTCAAGATCGACAAGGCTTAGTCGGGACGTTTTAAGGCCAATATAGAACATTTGGACGATGGGAACGGGGTTTTGTCCGGACATTCCGCATCGTATGTACTCGATTTTTGTTCCGAACTTATAAGTGGACGAAAAAGACATGTTTCCGAATGGAAAACGATACACCTAAGAGACTAGCCATTCCATTACTTAAGTCGGGGCGTTCTAAGTTGAAAAAACAACTTTCCGTCCGTAAAAACGAGATTTATGTTCGTCCGTTCGATCGGCATTTACTCGGTTTTCGGTCCGAACGTGGAAATGGACGAAACTCACTTGTTTTGGAATCTAAAACCTCAAGATCGACAAGGCTTAGTCGGGACGTTTTAAGGCCAATATAGAACATTTGGACGATGGGAACGGGGTTTTGTCCGGACATTCGGCTTCGTATGTACTCGATTTTTGTTCCGAACTTATAAGTGGATGAAACACACATGTTTCCCAATGAAAAATGATACACCTAAGAGACTAGCCACTCCATTACTTAACTCGGGGCGTTCTAAGGTGAAAAAACAACGTTCCGTCCGTAAAAACGAGATTTATGTCCGTCCGTTCGGTCGGCATTTACTCGTTTTTTGGTCCGAACTTGGAAATGGACGAAACTCACTTGTTTTGGAATCTAAAACCTCAAGATCGACAAGGCTTAGTCGGGACGTTTTAAGGCCAATATAGAACATTTGGACGATGGGAACGGGGTTTTGTCCGGACATTCCGCATCGTATGTACTCGATTTTTGTTCCGAACTTATAAGTGGACGAAAAAGACATGTTTCCGAATGGAAAACGATACACCTAAGAGACTAGCCATTCCATTACTTAAGTCGGGGCGTTCTAAGTTGAAAAAACAACTTTCCGTCCGTAAAAACGAGATTTATGTCCGTCCGTTCGGTCGGCATTTACTCGGTTTTCGGTCCGAACTTGGAAATGGACGAAACTCACTTGTTTTGGAATCTAAAACCTCAAGATCGACAAGGCTTAGTCGGGACGTTTTAAGGCAAATATAGAACATTTGGACGATGGGAACGGGGTTTTGTCCGGACATTCGGCTTCGTATGTACTCGATTTTTGTTCCGAACTTATAAGTGCACGAAACACACATGTATTCCAATGAAAAATGATACACCTAAGAGACTAGCCACTCCATTACTTAACTCGGGGCGTTCTATGGTGAAAAAACAAAGTTCCGTCCGTAAAAACGAGATTTATGTCCGTCCGTTCGGTCGGCATTTACTCGGTTTTTTGTCCGAACTTGGAAATGGACGAAACTCACTTGTTTTGGAATCTAAAACCTCAAGATCGACAAGGCTTAGTCGGGACGTTTTAAGGCCAATATAGAACATTTGGACGATGGGAACGGGGTTTTGTCCGGACATTCGGCTTCGTATGTACTCGATTTTTGTTCCGAACTTATAAGTGGATGAAACACACATGTTTCCCAATGAAAAATGATACACCTAAGAGACTAGCCACTCCATTACTTAACTCGGGGCGTTCTAAGGTGAAAAAACAACGTTCCGTCCGTAAAAACGAGATTTATGTCCGTCCGTTCGGTCGGCATTTACTCGGTTTTTGGTCCGAACTTGGAAATGGACGAAACTCACTTGTTTTGGAATCTAAAACCTCAAGATCGACAAGGCTTAGTCGGGACGTTTTAAGGCCAATATAGAACATTTGGACGATGGGAACGGGGTTTTGTCCGGACATTCCGCATCGTATGTACTCGATTTTTGTTCCGAACTTATAAGTGGACGAAAAAGACATGTTTCCGAATGGAAAACGATACACCTAAGAGACTAGCCATTCCATTACTTAAGTCGGGGCGTTCTAAGTTGAAAAAACAACTTTCCGTCCGTAAAAACGAGATTTATGTCCGTCCGTTCGGTCGGCATTTACTCGGTTTTCGGTCCGAACTTGGAAATGGACGAAACTCACTTGTTTTGGAATCTAAAACCTCAAGATCGACAAGGCTTAGTCGGGACGTTTTAAGGCCAATATAGAACATTTGGACGATGGGAACGGGGTTTTGTCCGGACATTCGGCTTTGTATGTACTCGATTTTTGTTCCGAACTTATAAGTGCACGAAACACACATGTATTCCAATGAAAAATGATACACCTAAGAGACTAGCCACTCCATTACTTAACTCGGGGCGTTCTATGGAGAAAAAATAACGTTCCGTCCGTAAAAACGAGATTTATGTCCGTCCGTTCGGTCGGCATTTACTCGGTTTTTTGTCCGAACATGGAAATGGACGAAACTCACTTGTTTTGGAATCTAAAACCTCAAGATCGACAAGGCTTAGTCGGGATGTTTTAAGGCCAATATAGAACATTTGGACGATGGGAACGGGGTTTTGTCCGGACATTCGGCTTCGTATGTACTCGATTTTTGTTCCGAACTTATAAGTGGATGAAACACACATGTTTCCCAATGAAAAATGATACACCTAAGAGACTAGCCACTCCATTACTTAACTCGGGGCATTCTAAGGTGTAAAAACAACGTTCCGTCCGTAAAAACGAGATTTATGTCCGTCCGTTCGGTCGGCATTTACTCGGTTTTTGGTCCGAACTTGGAAATGGACGAAACTCACTTGTTTTGGAATCTAAAACCTCAAGATCGACAAGGCTTAGTCGGGACGTTTTAAGGCCAATATAGAACATTTGGACGATGGGAACGGGGTTTTGTCCGGACATTCCGCATCGTATGTACTCGATTTTTGTTCCGAACTTATAAGTGGACGAAAAAGACATGTTTCCGAATGGAAAACGATACACCTAAGAGACTAGCCATTCCATTACTTAAGTCGGGGCGTTCTATGTTGAAAAAACAACTTTCCGTCCGTAAAAACGAGATTTATGTTCGTCCGTTCGGTCGGCATTTACTCGGTTTTCGGTCCGAACTTGGAAATGGACGAAACTCACTTGTTTTGGAATCTAAAACCTCAAGATCGACAAGGCTTAGTCGGGACGTTTTAAGGCCAATATAGAACATTTGGACGATGGGAACGGGGTTTTGTCCGGACATTCGGCTTCGTATGTACTCGATTTTTGTTCCGAACTTATAAGTGGATGAAACACACATGTTTCCCAATGAAAAATGATACACCTAAGAGACTAGCCACTCCATTACTTAACTCGGGGCGTTCTAAGGTGAAAAAACAACGTTCCGTCCGTAAAAACGAGATTTATGTCCGTCCGTTCGGTCGGCATTTACTCGGTTTTTGGTCCGAACTTGGAAATGGACGAAACTCACTTGTTTTGGAATCTAAAACCTCAAGATCGACAAGGCTTAGTCGGGACGTTTTAAGGCCAATATAGAACATTTGGACGATGGGAACGGGGTTTTGTCCGGACATTCCGCATCGTATGTACTCGATTTTTGTTCCGAACTTATAAGTGGACGAAAAAGACATGTTTCCGAATGGAAAATGATACACCTAAGAGACTAGCCATTCCATTACTTAAGTCGGGGCGTTCTAAGTTGAAAAAACAACGTTCCGTCCGTAAAAACGAGATTTATGTCCGTCCGTTCGGTCGGCATTTACTCGGTTTTTGGTCCGAACTTGGAAATGGACGAAACTCACTTGTTTTGGAATCTAAAACCTCAAGATCGACAAGGCTTAGTCGGGACGTTTTAAGGCCAATATAGAACATTTGGACGATGGGAACGGGGTTTTGTCCGGACATTCCGCATCGTATGTACTCGATTTTTGTTCCGAACTTATAAGTGGACGAAAAAGACATGTTTCCGAATGGAAAACGATACACCTAAGAGACTAGCCATTCCATTACTTAAGTCGGGGCGTTCTAAGTTGAAAAAACAACTTTCCGTCCGTAAAAACGAGATTTATGTCCGTCCGTTCGGTCGGCATTTACTCGGTTTTCGGTCCGAACTTGGAAATGGACGAAACTCACTTGTTTTGGAATCTAAAACCTCAAGATCGACAAGGCTTAGTCGGGACGTTTTAAGGCCAATATAGAACATTTGGACGATGGGAACGGGGTTTTGTCCGGACATTCGGCTTTGTATGTACTCGATTTTTGTTCCGAACTTATAAGTGCACGAAACACACATGTATTCCAATGAAAAATGATACACCTAAGAGACTAGCCACTCCATTACTTAACTCGGGGCGTTCTATGGAGAAAAAATAACGTTCCGTCCGTAAAAACGAGATTTATGTCCGTCCGTTCGGTCGGCATTTACTCGGTTTTTTGTCCGAACATGGAAATGGACGAAACTCACTTGTTTTGGAATCTAAAACCTCAAGATCGACAAGGCTTAGTCGGGATGTTTTAAGGCCAATATAGAACATTTGGACGATGGGAACGGGGTTTTGTCCGGACATTCGGCTTCGTATGTACTCGATTTTTGTTCCGAACTTATAAGTGGATGAAACACACATGTTTCCCAATGAAAAATGATACACCTAAGAGACTAGCCACTCCATTACTTAACTCGGGGCATTCTAAGGTGTAAAAACAACGTTCCGTCCGTAAAAACGAGATTTATGTCCGTCCGTTCGGTCGGCATTTACTCGGTTTTTGGTCCGAACTTGGAAATGGACGAAACTCACTTGTTTTGGAATCTAAAACCTCAAGATCGACAAGGCTTAGTCGGGACGTTTTAAGGCCAATATAGAACATTTGGACGATGGGAACGGGGTTTTGTCCGGACATTCCGCATCGTATGTACTCGATTTTTGTTCCGAACTTATAAGTGGACGAAAAAGACATGTTTCCGAATGGAAAACGATACACCTAAGAGACTAGCCATTCCATTACTTAAGTCGGGGCGTTCTATGTTGAAAAAACAACTTTCCGTCCGTAAAAACGAGATTTATGTTCGTCCGTTCGGTCGGCATTTACTCGGTTTTCGGTCCGAACTTGGAAATGGACGAAACTCACTTGTTTTGGAATCTAAAACCTCAAGATCGACAAGGCTTAGTCGGGACGTTTTAAGGCCAATATAGAACATTTGGACGATGGGAACGGGGTTTTGTCCGGACATTCGGCTTCGTATGTACTCGATTTTTGTTCCGAACTTATAAGTGGATGAAACACACATGTTTCCCAATGAAAAATGATACACCTAAGAGACTAGCCACTCCATTACTTAACTCGGGGCGTTCTAAGGTGAAAAAACAACGTTCCGTCCGTAAAAACGAGATTTATGTCCGTCCGTTCGGTCGGCATTTACTCGGTTTTTGGTCCGAACTTGGAAATGGACGAAACTCACTTGTTTTGGAATCTAAAACCTCAAGATCGACAAGGCTTAGTCGGGACGTTTTAAGGCCAATATAGAACATTTGGACGATGGGAACGGGGTTTTGTCCGGACATTCCGCATCGTATGTACTCGATTTTTGTTCCGAACTTATAAGTGGACGAAAAAGACATGTTTCCGAATGGAAAATGATACACCTAAGAGACTAGCCATTCCATTACTTAAGTCGGGGCGTTCTAAGTTGAAAAAACAACTTTCCGTCCGTAAAAACGAGATTTATGTCCGTCCGTTCGGTCGGCATTTACTCGGTTTTCGGTCCGAACTTGGAAATGGACGAAACTCACTTGTTTTGGAATCTAAAACCTCAAGATCGACAAGGCTTAGTCGGGACGTTTTAAGGCCAATATAGAACATTTGGACGATGGGAACGGGGTTTTGTCCGGACATTCGGCTTCGTATGTACTCGATTTTTGTTCCGAACTTATAAGTGGATGAAACACACATGTTTCCCAATGAAAAATGATACACCTAAGAGACTAGCCACTCCATTACTTAACTCGGGGCGTTCTAAGGTGAAAAAACAACGTTCCGTCCGTAAAAACGAGATTTATGTCCGTCCGTTCGGTCGGCATTTACTCGGTTTTTGGTCCGAACTTGGAAATGGACGAAACTCACTTGTTTTGGAATCTAAAACCTCAAGATCGACAAGGCTTAGTCGGGACGTTTTAAGGCCAATATAGAACATTTGGACGATGGGAACGGGGTTTTGTCCGGACATTCCGCATCGTATGTACTCGATTTTTGTTCCGAACTTATAAGTGGACGAAAAAGACATGTTTCCGAATGGAAAACGATACACCTAAGAGACTAGCCATTCCATTACTTAAGTCGGGGCGTTCTAAGTTGAAAAAACAACTTTCCGTCCGTAAAAACGAGATTTATGTCCGTCCGTTCGGTCGGCATTTACTCGGTTTTCGGTCCGAACTTGGAAATGGACGAAACTCACTTGTTTTGGAATCTAAAACCTCAAGATCGACAAGGCTTAGTCGGGACGTTTTAAGGCCAATATAGAACATTTGGACGATGGGAACGGGGTTTTGTCCGGACATTCGGCTTCGTATGTACTCGATTTTTGTTCTGAACTTATAAGTGCACGAAACACACATGTTTTCCAATGAAAAATGATACACCTAAGAGACTAGCCACTCCATTACTTAACTCGGGGCGTTCTATGGTGAAAAAACAACGTTCCGTCCGTAAAAACGAGATTTATGTCCGTCCGTTCGGTCGGCATTTACTCGGTTTTTTGTCCGAACTTGGAAATGGACGAAACTCACTTGTTTTGGAATCTAAAACCTCAAGATCGACAAGGCTTAGTCGGGACGTTTTAAGGCCAATATAGAACATTTGGACGATGGGAACGGGGTTTTGTCCGGACATTCGGCTTCGTATGTACTCGATTTTTGTTCCGAACTTATAAGTAGACGAAACACACATGTTTCCCAATGGAAAACGATACACCTAAGAGACTAGCCACTCCATTACTTAACTCGGGGCGTTCTAAGGTGAAAAAACAACGTTCCGTCCGTAAAAACGAGATTTATGTCCGTCCGTTCGGTCGGCATTTACTCGGTTTTTGGTCCGAACTTGGAAATGGACGAAACTCACTTGTTTTGGAATCTAAAACCTCAAGATCGACAAGGCTTAGTCGGGACGTTTTAAGGCCAATATAGAACATTTGGACGATGGGAACGGGGTTTTGTCCGGACATTCCGCATCGTATGTACTCGATTTTTGTTCCGAACTTATAAGTGGACGAAAAAGACATGTTTCCGAATGGAAAACGATACACCTAAGAGACTAGCCATTCCATTACTTAAGTCGGGGTGTTCTAAGTTGAAAAAACAACTTTCCGTCCGTAAAAACGAGATTTATGTTCGTCCGTTCGGTCGGCATTTACTCGGTTTTCGGTCCGAACTTGGAAATGGACGAAACTCACTTGTTTTGGAATCTAAAACCTCAAGATCGACAAGGCTTAGTCGGGACGTTTTAAGGCCAATATAGAACATTTGGACGATGGGAACGGGGTTTTGTCCGGACATTCGGCTTCGTATGTACTCGATTTTTGTTCCAAACTTATAAGTGCACGAAACACACATGTTTTCCAATGAAAAATGATACACCTAAGAGACTAGCCACTCCATTACTTAACTCGGGGCGTTCTATGGTGAAAAAACAACGTTCCGTCCTTAAAAACGAGATTTATGTCCGTCCGTTCGGTCGGCATTTACTCGGTTTTTGGTCCGAACTTGGAAATGGACGAAACTCACTTGTTTTGGAATCTAAAACCTCAAGATCGACAAGGCTTAGTCGGGACGTTTTAAGGCCAATATAGAACATTTGGACGATGGGAACGGGGTTTTGTCCGGACATTCCGCATCGTATGTACTCGATTTTTGTTCCGAACTTATAAGTGGACGAAAAAGACATGTTTCCGAATGGAAAACGATACACCTAAGAGACTAGCCATTCCATTACTTAAGTCGGGGCGTTCTAAGTTGAAAAAACAACTTTCCGTCCGTAAAAACGAGATTTATGTCCGTCCGTTCGGTCGGTATTTACTCGGTTTTCGGTCCGAACTTGGAAATGGACGAAACTCACTTGTTTTGGAATCTAAAACCTCAAGATCGACAAGGCTTAGTCGGGACGTTTTAAGGCCAATATAGAACATTTGGACGATGGGAACGGGGTTTTGTCCGGACATTCGGCTTCGTATGTACTCGATTTTTTTTCCGAACTTATAAGTGCACGAAACACACATGTTTCCCAATGAAAAATGATACACCTAAGAGACTAGCCACTCCATTACTTAACTCGGGGCGTTCTATGGTGAAAAAACAACGTTCCGTCCGTAAAAACGAGATTTATGTCCGTCCGTTCGGTCGGCATTTACTCGGTTTTTTGTCCGAACTTGGAAAAGGACGAAACTCACTTGTTTTGGAATCTAAAACCTCAAGATCGACAAGGCTTAGTCGGGATGTTTTAAGGCCAATATAGAACATTTGGACGATGGGAACGGGGTTTTGTCCGGACATTCGGCTTCGTATGTACTCGATTTTTGTTCTGAACTTATAAGTTAATGAAACAAACATGTTTCCCAATGGAAAACGATACACCTAAGAGACTAGCCACTCCATTACTTAACTCGGGGAGTTCTAAGGTGAAAAAACAACGTTCCGTCCGTAAAAACGAGATTTATGTCCGTCCGTTCGGTCGGCATTTACTCGGTTTTCGGTCTGAACTTGGAAATGGACGAAACTCACTTGTTTTGGAATCTAAAACCTCAAGATCGACAAGGCTTAGTCGGGACGTTTTAAGGCCAATATAGAACATTTGGACGATGGGAACGGGGTTTTGTCCGGACATTCGGCTTCGTATGTACTCAATTTTTGTTCCGAACTTATAAGTAGACAAAACACACATGTTTCCCAATGGAAAACGATACACCTAAGAGACTAGCCACTCCATTACTTAACTCGGGGCGTTCTAAGGTGAAAAAACAACGTTCCGTCCGTAAAAACGAGATTTATGTCCGTCCGTTTGGTCGGCATTTACTCGGTTTTTGGTCCGAACTTGGAAATGGACGAAACTCACTTGTTTTGGAATCTAAAACCTCAAGATCGACAAGGCTTAGTCGAGACGTTTTAAGGCCAATATAGACAATTTGGACGATGGTAACGAGGTTTTGTCCGGACATTCGGCTTCGTATGTACTCGATTTTTGTTACGAACTTATAAGTGGACGAAAAAGACATGTTTCCGAATGGAAAACGATACACCTAAGAGACTAGCCACTCCATTACTTAAGTCGGGGCGTTCTAAGTTGAAAAAACAACTTTCCGTCCGTAAAAACGAGATTTATGTCCGTCCGTTCGGTCGGCATTTAATCGGTTTTTGGTCACAACTTGGAAATGGACGAAACTCACTTGTTTTGGAATCTAAAACCTCAAGATCGACAAGGCTTAGTCGGGACATTTTAAGGCCAATATAGAATATTTGGACGATGGGAACGGGGTTTTGTCCGGACATTCAGCTTCGTATGTACTCGATTTTTGTTCCGAACTTATAAGTAGACGAAACACACATGTTTCCCAATGGAAAACGATACACCTAAGAGACTAGCCACTCCATTACTTAACTCGGGGCGTTCTAAGGTGAAAAAACAACGTTCCGTCCGTAAAAACGAGATTTATGTCCGTCCGTTCGGTCGGCATTTACTCGGTTTTTGGTCCGAACTTGGAAATGGACGAAACTCACTTGTTTTGGAATCTAAAACCTCAAGATCGACAAGGCTTAGTCCGGACGTTTTAAGGCCAATATAGAACATTTGGACGATGGGAACGGGGTGTTGTCCGGACATTCGGCATCGTATGTACTCGATTTTTGTTCCGAACTTATAAGTGGACGAAAAAGACATGTTTCCGAATGGAAAACGATACACCTAAGAGACTAGCCACTCCATTACTTAACTCGGGGCGTTCTAAGGTGAAAAAACAACGTTCCGTCCGTAAAAACGAGATTTATGTCCGTCCGTCCGTTCGGTCGGCATTTACTCGGTTTTCGGTCCGAACTTTGAAATGGACGAAACTCACTTGTTTTGGAATCTAAAACCTCAAGATCGACAAGGCTTAGTCGGGACGTTTTAAGGCCAATATAGAACATTTGGACGATGGGAACGGGGTTTTGTCCGGACATTCGGCTTCGTATGTACTCGATTTTTGTTCCGAACTTATAAGTGCACGAAACACACATGTTTCCCAGTGAAAAATGATACACCTAAGAGACTAGCCACTCCATTACTTAACTCGGGGCGTTCTATGGAGAAAAAACAACGTTCCGTCCGTAAAAACGAGATTTATGTCCGTCCGTTCGGTCGGCATTTACTCGGTTTTTTGTCCGAACTTGGAAATGGACGAAACTCACTTGTTTTGGAATCTAAAACCTCAAGATCGACAAGGCTTAGTCGGGACGTTTTAAGGCCAATATAGAACATTTGGACGATGGGAACGGGGTTTTGTCCGGACATTCGGCTTCGTATGTACTCGATTTTTGTTCCGAACTTATAAGTGGATGAAACACACATGTTTCCCAATGGAAAACGATACACCTAAGAGACTAGCCACTCCATTACTTAAGTCGGGGCGTTCTAAGGTGAAAAAACAACGTTCCGTCCGTAAAAACGAGATTTATGTCCGTCCGTTCGGTCGGCATTTACTCGGTTTTCGGTCCGAACTTAGAAATGGATGAAACTCACTTGTTTTGGAATCTAAAACCTCAAGATCGACAAGGCTTAGTCGGGACGTTTTAAGGCCAATATAGAACATTTGGACGATGGGAACGGGGTTTTGTCCGGACATTCGGCTTCGTATGTACTCGATTTTTGTTCCGAACTTATAAGTAGACGAAACACACATGTTTCCCAATGGAAAACGATACTCCTAAGAGACTAGCCACTCCATTACTTAACTCGGGGCGTTCTAAGGTGAAAAAACAACGTTCCGTCCGTAAAAACGAGATTTATGTCCGTCCGTTTGGTCGGCATTTACTCGGTTTTTTGTCCGAACTTGGAAATGGACGAAACTCACTTGTTTTGGAATCTAAAACCTCAAGATCGACAAGGCTTAGTCGAGACGTTTTAAGGCCAATATAGAACATTTGGACGATGGTAACGAGGTTTTGTCCGGACATTCGGCTTCGTATGTACTCGATTTTTGTTACGAACTTATAAGTGGACGAAAAAGACATGTTTCCGAATGGAAAACGATACACCTAAGAGACTAGCCACTCCATTACTTAAGTCGGGGCGTTCTAAGTTGAAAAAACAACTTTCCGTCCGTAAAAACGAGATTTATGTCCGTCCGTTCGGTCGGCATTTAATCGGTTTTTGGTCACAACTTGGAAATGGACGAAACTCACTTGTTTTGGAATCTAAAACCTCAAGATCGACAAGGCTTAGTCGGGACGTTTTAAGGCCAATATAGAATATTTGGACGATGGGAACGGGGTTTTGTCCGGACATTCGGCTTCGTATGTACTCAATTTTTGTTCCGAACTTATAAGTAGACAAAACACACATGTTTCCCAATGGAAAACGATACACCTAAGAGACTAGCCACTCCATTACTTAACTCGGGGCGTTCTAAGGTGAAAAAACAACGTTCCGTCCGTAAAAACGAGATTTATGTCCGTCCGTTTGGTCGGCATTTACTCGGTTTTTGGTCCGAACTTGGAAATGGACGAAACTCACTTGTTTTGGAATCTAAAACCTCAAGATCGACAAGGCTTAGTCGAGACGTTTTAAGGCCAATATAGACAATTTGGACGATGGTAACGAGGTTTTGTCCGGACATTCGGCTTCGTATGTACTCGATTTTTGTTACGAACTTATAAGTGGACGAAAAAGACATGTTTCCGAATGGAAAACGATACACCTAAGAGACTAGCCACTCCATTACTTAAGTCGGGGCGTTCTAAGTTGAAAAAACAACTTTCCGTCCGTAAAAACGAGATTTATGTCCGTCCGTTCGGTCGGCATTTAATCGGTTTTTGGTCACAACTTGGAAATGGACGAAACTCACTTGTTTTGGAATCTAAAACCTCAAGATCGACAAGGCTTAGTCGGGACATTTTAAGGCCAATATAGAATATTTGGACGATGGGAACGGGGTTTTGTCCGGACATTCAGCTTCGTATGTACTCGATTTTTGTTCCGAACTTATAAGTAGACGAAACACACATGTTTCCCAATGGAAAACGATACACCTAAGAGACTAGCCACTCCATTACTTAACTCGGGGCGTTCTAAGGTGAAAAAACAACGTTCCGTCCGTAAAAACGAGATTTATGTCCGTCCGTTCGGTCGGCATTTACTCGGTTTTTGGTCCGAACTTGGAAATGGACGAAACTCACTTGTTTTGGAATCTAAAACCTCAAGATCGACAAGGCTTAGTCCGGACGTTTTAAGGCCAATATAGAACATTTGGACGATGGGAACGGGGTGTTGTCCGGACATTCGGCATCGTATGTACTCGATTTTTGTTCCGAACTTATAAGTGGACGAAAAAGACATGTTTCCGAATGGAAAACGATACACCTAAGAGACTAGCCACTCCATTACTTAACTCGGGGCGTTCTAAGGTGAAAAAACAACGTTCCGTCCGTAAAAACGAGATTTATGTCCGTCCGTCCGTTCGGTCGGCATTTACTCGGTTTTCGGTCCGAACTTTGAAATGGACGAAACTCACTTGTTTTGGAATCTAAAACCTCAAGATCGACAAGGCTTAGTCGGGACGTTTTAAGGCCAATATAGAACATTTGGACGATGGGAACGGGGTTTTGTCCGGACATTCGGCTTCGTATGTACTCGATTTTTGTTCCGAACTTATAAGTGCACGAAACACACATGTTTCCCAGTGAAAAATGATACACCTAAGAGACTAGCCACTCCATTACTTAACTCGGGGCGTTCTATGGAGAAAAAACAACGTTCCGTCCGTAAAAACGAGATTTATGTCCGTCCGTTCGGTCGGCATTTACTCGGTTTTTTGTCCGAACTTGGAAATGGACGAAACTCACTTGTTTTGGAATCTAAAACCTCAAGATCGACAAGGCTTAGTCGGGACGTTTTAAGGCCAATATAGAACATTTGGACGATGGGAACGGGGTTTTGTCCGGACATTCGGCTTCGTATGTACTCGATTTTTGTTCCGAACTTATAAGTGGATGAAACACACATGTTTCCCAATGGAAAACGATACACCTAAGAGACTAGCCACTCCATTACTTAAGTCGGGGCGTTCTAAGGTGAAAAAACAACGTTCCGTCCGTAAAAACGAGATTTATGTCCGTCCGTTCGGTAGGCATTTACTCGGTTTTCGGTCCGAACTTAGAAATGGATGAAACTCACTTGTTTTGGAATCTAAAACCTCAAGATCGACAAGGCTTAGTCGGGACGTTTTAAGGCCAATATAGAACATTTGGACGATGGGAACGGGGTTTTGTCCGGACATTCGGCTTCGTATGTACTCGATTTTTGTTCCGAACTTATAAGTAGACGAAACACACATGTTTCCCAATGGAAAACGATACTCCTAAGAGACTAACCACTCCATTACTTAACTCGGGGCGTTCTAAGGTGAAAAAACAACGTTCCGTCCGTAAAAACGAGATTTATGTCCGTCCGTTTGGTCGGCATTTACTCGGTTTTTTGTCCGAACTTGGAAATGGACGAAACTCACTTGTTTTGGAATCTAAAACCTCAAGATCGACAAGGCTTAGTCGAGACGTTTTAAGGCCAATATAGAACATTTGGACGATGGTAACGAGGTTTTGTCCGGACATTCGGCTTCGTATGTACTCGATTTTTGTTACGAACTTATAAGTGGACGAAAAAGACATGTTTCCGAATGGAAAACGATACACCTAAGAGACTAGCCACTCCATTACTTAAGTCGGGGCGTTCTAAGTTGAAAAAACAACTTTCCGTCCGTAAAAACGAGATTTATGTCCGTCCGTTCGGTCGGCATTTAATCGGTTTTTGCTCACAACTTGGAAATGGACGAAACTCACTTGTTTTGGAATCTAAAACCTCAAGATCGACAAGGCTTAGTCGGGACGTTTTAAGGCCAATATAGAATATTTGGACGATGGGAACGGGGTTTTGTCCGGACATTCGGCTTCGTATGTACTCGATTTTTGTTCCGAACTTATAAGTAGACGAAACACACATGTTTCCCAATGGAAAACGATACACCTAAGAGACTAGCCACTCCATTACTTAACTCGGGGCGTTCTAAGGTGAAAAAACAACGTTCCGTCCGTAAAAACGAGATTTATGTCCGTCCGTTCGGTTGGCATTTACTCGGTTTTTGGTCCGAACTTGGAAATGGACGAAACTCACTTGTTTTGGAATCTAAAACCTCAAGATCGACAAGGCTTAGTCGGGACGTTTTAAGGCCAATATAGAACATTTGGACGATGGGAACGGGGTTTTGTCCGGACATTCGGCATCGTATGTACTCGATTTTTGTTCCGAACTTATAAGTGGACGAAAAAGACATGTTTCCGAATGGAAAACGATACACCTAAGAGACTAGCCATTCCATTACTTAAGTCGGGGCGTTCTAAGTTGAAAAAACAACTTTCCGTCCGTAAAAACGAGATTTATGTCCGTCCGTTTGGTCGGCATTTACTCGGTTTTCGGTCCGAACTTGGAAATGGACGAAACTCACTTGTTTTGGAATCTAAAACCTCAAGATCGACAAGGCTTAGTCGGGACGTTTTAAGGCCAATATCGAACATTTGGACGATGGGAACGGGGTTTTGTCCGGACATTCGGCTTCGTATGTACTAGATTTTTGTTCCGAACTTATAAGTGCACGAAACACACATGTTTCCCAATGAAAAATGATACACCTAAGAGACTAGCCACTCCATTACTTAACTCGGGGCGTTCTATGGAGAAAAAACAACGTTCCGTCCGTAAAAACGAGATTTATGTCCGTCCGTTTGGTCGGCATTTACTCGGTTTTTTGTCCGAACTTGGAAATGGACGAAACTCACTTGTTTTGGAATCTAAAACCTCAAGATCGACTAGGCTTAGTCGGGACGTTTTAAGGCCAATATAGAACATTTGGACGATGGGAACGGGGTTTTGTCCGGACATTCGGCTTCGTATGTACTCGATTTTTGTTCCGAACTTATAAGTGGATGAAACACACATGTTTCCCAATGGAAAACGATACACCTAAGAGACTAGCCACTCCATTACTTAAGTCGGGGCGTTCTAAGGTGAAAAAACAACGTTCCGTCCGTAAAAACGAGATTTATGTCCGTCCGTTCGGTCGGCATTTACTCGGTTTTCGGTCCGAACTTGGAAATGGATGAAACTCACTTGTTTTGGAATCTAAAACCTCAAGATCGACAAGACTTAGTCGGGACGTTTTAAGGCCAATATAGAACATTTGGACGATGGGAACGGGGTTTTGTCCGGACATTCGGCATCGTATGTACTCGATTTTTGTTCCGAACTTATAAGTGGACGAAAAAGACATGTTTCCGAATGGAAAACGATACACCTAAGAGACTAGCCATTCCATTACTTAAGTCGGGGCGTTCTAAGTTGAAAAAACAACTTTCCGTCCGTAAAAACGAGATTTATGTTCGTCCTTTCGGTCGGCATTTACTCGGTTTTCGGTCCGAACTTGGAAATGGACGAAACTCACTTGTTTTGGAATCTAAAACCTCAAGATCGACAAGGCTTAGTCGGGACGTTTTAAGGCCAATATCGAACATTTGGACGATGGGAACGGGGTTTTGTCCGGACATTCGGCTTCGTATGTACTCGATTTTTGTTCCGAACTTATAAGTGTACGAAACACACATGTTTCCCAATGAAAAATGATACACCTAAGAGACTAGCCACTCCATTACTTAACTCGGGGCGTTCTATGGTGAAAAAACAACGTTCCGTCCGTAAAAACGAGATTTATGTCCGTCCGTTCGGTCGGCATTTACTCGGTTTTTTGTCCGAACTTGGAAATGGACGAAACTCACTTGTTTTGGTATCTAAAACCTCAAGATCGACAAGGCTTAGTCGGGACGTTTTAAGGCCAATATAGAACATTTGGACGATGGGAACGGGGTTTGGTCCGGACATTCGGCTTCGTATGTACTCGATTTTTGTTCCGAACTTATAAGTGGATGAAACACACATGTTTCCCAATGGAAAACGATACACCTAAGAGACTAGCCACTCCATTACTTAACTCGGGGCGTTCTAAGGTGAAAAAACAACGTTCCGTCCGTAAAAACGAGATTTATGTCCGTCCGTTCGGTCGGCATTTACTCGGTTTTCGGTCCGAACTTGGAAATGGACGAAACTCACTTGTTTTGGAATCTAAAACCTCAAGATCGACAAGGCTTAGTCGGGATGTTTTAAGGCCAATATAGAACATTTGGACGATGGGAACGGGGTTTTGTCCGGACATTCGGCATCGTATGTACTCGATTTTTGTTCCGAACTTATAAGTGGACGAAAAAGACATGTTTCCGAATGGAAAACGATACACCTAAGAGACTAGCCATTCCATTACTTAAGTCGGGGCGTTCTAAGTTGAAAAAACAACTTTCCGTCCGTAAAAACGAGATTTATGTTCGTCCGTTCGGTCGGCATTTACTCGGTTTTCGGTCCGAACTTGGAAATGGACGAAACTCACTTGTTTTGGAATCTAAAACCTCAAGATCGACAAGGCTTAGTCGGGACATTTTAAGGCCAATATCGAACATTTGGACGATGGGAACGGGGTTTTGTCCGGACATTCGGCTTCGTGTACTCGATTTTTGTTCCGAACTTATAAGTGCACGAAACACACATGTTTCCCAATGAAAAATGATACACCTAAGAGACTAGCCACTCCATTACTTAACTCGGGGCGTTCTATGGTGAAAAAACAAGGTTCCGTCCGTAAAAACGAGATTTATGTCCGTCCGTTCGGTCGGCATTTACTCGGTTTTTTGTCCGAACTTGGAAATGGACGAAACTCACTTGTTTTGGTATCTAAAACCTCAAGATCGACAAGGCTTAGTCGGGACGTTTTAAGGCCAATATAGAACATTTGGACGATGGGAACGGGGTTTGGTCCGGACATTCGGCTTCGTTTGTACTCGATTTTTGTTCCGAACTTATAAGTGGATGAAACACACATGTTTCCCAATGGAAAACGATACACCTAAGAGACTAGCCACTCCATTACTTAACTCGGGGCGTTCTATGGTGAAAAAACAACGTTCCGTCCGTAAAAACGAGATTTATGTCCGTCCGTTCGGTCGGCATTTACTCGGTTTTTTGTCCGAACTTGGAAATGGACGAAACTCACTTGTTTTGGTAACTAAAACCTCAAGATCGACAAGGCTTAGTCGGGACGTTTTAAGGCCAATATAGAACATTTGGACGATGGGAACGGGGTTTGGTCCGGACATTCGGCTTCGTATGTACTCGATTTTTGTTCCGAACTTATAAGTGGATGAAACACACATGTTTCCCAATGGAAAACGATACACCTAAGAGACTAGCCACTCCATTACTTAACTCGGGGCGTTCTAAGGTGAAAAAACAACGTTCCGTCCGTAAAAACGAGATTTATGTCCGTCCGTTCGGTCGGCATTTACTCGGTTTTCGGTCCGAACTTGGAAATGGACGAAACTCACTTGTTTTGGAATCTAAAACCTCAAGATCGACAAGGCTTAGTCGGGATGTTTTAAGGCCAATATAGAACATTTGGACGATGGGAACGGGGTTTTGTCCGGACATTCGGCATCGTATGTACTCGATTTTTGTTCCGAACTTATAAGTGGACGAAAAAGACATGTTTCCGAATGGAAAACGATACACCTAAGAGACTAGCCATTCCATTACTTAAGTCGGGGCGTTCTAAGTTGAAAAAACAACTTTCCGTCCGTAAAAACGAGATTTATGTTCGTCCGTTCGGTCGGCATTTACTCGGTTTTCGGACCGAACTTGGAAATGGACGAAACTCACTTGTTTTGGAATCTAAAAACTCAAGATCGACAAGGCTTAGTCGGGACGTTTTAAGGCCAATATCGAACATTTGGACGATGGGAACGGGGTTTTGTCCGGACATTCGGCTTCGTATGTACTCGATTTTTGTTCCGAACTTATAAGTAGACGAAACACACATGTTTCCCAATGGAAAACGATACACCTAAGAGACTAGCCACTCCATTACTTAACTCGGGGCGTTCTAAGGTGAAAAAACAACGTTCCGTCTGTAAAAACGAGATTTATGTCCGTCCGTTTGGTCGGCATTTACTCGGTTTTTGGTCCGAACTTGGAAATGGACGAAACTCACTTGTTTTGGAATCTAAAACCTCAAGATCGACAAGGCTTAGTCGAGACGTTTTAAGGCCAATATAGAACATTTGGACGATGGTAACGAGGTTTAATCCGGACATTCGGCTTCGTATGTACTCGATTTTTGTTTCGACCTTATAAGTGGACGAAAAAGACATGTTTCCGAATGGAAAACGATACACCTAAGAGACTAGCCATTCCATTACTTAAGTCGGGGCGTTCTAAGTTGAAAAAACAACTTTCCGTCCGTAAAAACGAGATTTATGTCCGTCCGTTTGGTCGGCATTTACTCGGTTTTCGGTCCGAACTTGGAAATGGACGAAACTCACTTGTTTTGGAATCTAAAACCTCAAGATCGACAAGGCTTAGTCGGGACGTTTTAAGGCCAATATCGAACATTTGGACGATGGGAACGGGGTTTTGTCCGGACATTCGGCTTCGTATGTACTAGATTTTTGTTCCGAACTTATAAGTGCACGAAACACACATGTTTCCCAATGAAAAATGATACACCTAAGAGACTAGCCACTCCATTACTTAACTCGGGGCGTTCTATGGAGAAAAAACAACGTTCCGTCCGTAAAAACGAGATTTATGTCCGTCCGTTTGGTCGGCATTTACTCGGTTTTTTGTCCGAACTTGGAAATGGACGAAACTCACTTGTTTTGGAATCTAAAACCTCAAGATCGACAAGGCTTAGTCGGGACGTTTTAAGGCCAATATAGAACATTTGGACGATGGGAACGGGGTTTTGTCCGGACATTCGGCTTCGTATGTACTCGATTTTTGTTCCGAACTTATAAGTGGATGAAACACACATGTTTCCCAATGGAAAACGATACACCTAAGAGACTAGCCACTCCATTACTTAAGTCGGGGCGTTCTAAGGTGAAAAAACAACGTTCCGTCCGTAAAAACGAGATTTATGTCCGTCCGTTCGGTCGGCATTTACTCGGTTTTCGGTCCGAACTTGGAAATGGAAGAAACTCACTTGTTTTGGAATCTAAAACCTCAAGATCGACAAGACTTAGTCGGGACGTTTTAAGGCCAATATAGAACATTTGGACGATGGGAACGGGGTTTTGTCCGGACATTCGGCATCGTATGTACTCGATTTTTGTTCCGAACTTATAAGTGGACGAAAAAGACATGTTTCCGAATGGAAAACGATACACCTAAGAGACTAGCCATTCCATTACTTAAGTCGGGGCGTTCTAAGTTGAAAAAACAACTTTCCGTCCGTAAAAACGAGATTTATGTTCGTCCTTTCGGTCGGCATTTACTCGGTTTTCGGTCCGAACTTGGAAATGGACGAAACTCACTTGTTTTGGAATCTAAAACCTCAAGATCGACAAGGCTTAGTCGGGACGTTTTAAGGCCAATATCGAACATTTGGACGATGGGAACGGGGTTTTGTCCGGACATTCGGCTTCGTATGTACTCGATTTTTGTTCCGAACTTATAAGTGTACGAAACACACATGTTTCCCAATGAAAAATGATACACCTAAGAGACTAGCCACTCCATTACTTAACTCGGGGCGTTCTATGGTGAAAAAACAACGTTCCGTCCGTAAAAACGAGATTTATGTCCGTCCGTTCGGTCGGCATTTACTCGGTTTTTTGTCCGAACTTGGAAATGGACGAAACTCACTTGTTTTGGTATCTAAAACCTCAAGATCGACAAGGCTTAGTCGGGACGTTTTAAGGCCAATATAGAACATTTGGACGATGGGAACGGGGTTTGGTCCGGACATTCGGCTTCGTATGTACTCGATTTTTGTTCCGAACTTATAAGTGGATGAAACACACATGTTTCCCAATGGAAAACGATACACCTAAGAGACTAGCCACTCCATTACTTAACTCGGGGCGTTCTAAGGTGAAAAAACAACGTTCCGTCCGTAAAAACGAGATTTATGTCCGTCCGTTCGGTCGGCATTTACTCGGTTTTCGGTCCGAACTTGGAAATGGACGAAACTCACTTGTTTTGGAATCTAAAACCTCAAGATCGACAAGGCTTAGTCGGGATGTTTTAAGGCCAATATAGAACATTTGGACGATGGGAACGGGGTTTTGTCCGGACATTCGGCATCGTATGTACTCGATTTTTGTTCCGAACTTATAAGTGGACGAAAAAGACATGTTTCCGAATGGAAAACGATACACCTAAGAGACTAGCCATTCCATTACTTAAGTCGGGGCGTTCTAAGTTGAAAAAACAACTTTCCGTCCGTAAAAACGAGATTTATGTTCGTCCGTTCGGTCGGCATTTACTCGGTTTTCGGTCCGAACTTGGAAATGGACGAAACTCACTTGTTTTGGAATCTAAAACCTCAAGATCGACAAGGCTTAGTCGGGACATTTTAAGGCCAATATCGAACATTTGGACGATGGGAACGGGGTTTTGTCCGGACATTCGGCTTCGTGTACTCGATTTTTGTTCCGAACTTATAAGTGCACGAAACACACATGTTTCCCAATGAAAAATGATACACCTAAGAGACTAGCCACTCCATTACTTAACTCGGGGCGTTCTATGGTGAAAAAACAAGGTTCCGTCCGTAAAAACGAGATTTATGTCCGTCCGTTCGGTCGGCATTTACTCGGTTTTTTGTCCGAACTTGGAAATGGACGAAACTCACTTGTTTTGGTATCTAAAACCTCAAGATCGACAAGGCTTAGTCGGGACGTTTTAAGGCCAATATAGAACATTTGGACGATGGGAACGGGGTTTGGTCCGGACATTCGGCTTCGTTTGTACTCGATTTTTGTTCCGAACTTATAAGTGGATGAAACACACATGTTTCCCAATGGAAAACGATACACCTAAGAGACTAGCCACTCCATTACTTAACTCGGGGCGTTCTATGGTGAAAAAACAACGTTCCGTCCGTAAAAACGAGATTTATGTCCGTCCGTTCGGTCGGCATTTACTCGGTTTTTTGTCCGAACTTGGAAATGGACGAAACTCACTTGTTTTGGTAACTAAAACCTCAAGATCGACAAGGCTTAGTCGGGACGTTTTAAGGCCAATATAGAACATTTGGACGATGGGAACGGGGTTTGGTCCGGACATTCGGCTTCGTATGTACTCGATTTTTGTTCCGAACTTATAAGTGGATGAAACACACATGTTTCCCAATGGAAAACGATACACCTAAGAGACTAGCCACTCCATTACTTAACTCGGGGCGTTCTAAGGTGAAAAAACAACGTTCCGTCCGTAAAAACGAGATTTATGTCCGTCCGTTCGGTCGGCATTTACTCGGTTTTCGGTCCGAACTTGGAAATGGACGAAACTCACTTGTTTTGGAATCTAAAACCTCAAGATCGACAAGGCTTAGTCGGGATGTTTTAAGGCCAATATAGAACATTTGGAGGATGGGAACGGGGTTTTGTCCGGACATTCGGCATCGTATGTACTCGATTTTTGTTCCGAACTTATAAGTGGACGAAAAAGACATGTTTCCGAATGGAAAACGATACACCTAAGAGACTAGCCATTCCATTACTTAAGTCGGGGCGTTCTAAGTTGAAAAAACAACTTTCCGTCCGTAAAAACGAGATTTATGTTCGTCCGTTCGGTCGGCATTTACTCGGTTTTCGGACCGAACTTGGAAATGGACGAAACTCACTTGTTTTGGAATCTAAAACCTCAAGATCGACAAGGCTTAGTCGGGACGTTTTAAGGCCAATATCGAACATTTGGACGATGGGAACGGGGTTTTGTCCGGACATTCGGCTTCGTATGTACTCGATTTTTGTTCCGAACTTATAAGTAGACGAAACACACATGTTTCCCAATGGAAAACGATACACCTAAGAGACTAGCCACTCCATTACTTAACTCGGGGCGTTCTAAGGTGAAAAAACAACGTTCCGTCTGTAAAAACGAGATTTATGTCCGTCCGTTTGGTCGGCATTTACTCGGTTTTTGGTCCGAACTTGGAAATGGACGAAACTCACTTGTTTTGGAATCTAAAACCTCAAGATCGACAAGGCTTAGTCGAGACGTTTTAAGGCCAATATAGAACATTTGGACGATGGTAACGAGGTTTAATCCGGACATTCGGCTTCGTATGTACTCGATTTTTGTTTCGACCTTATAAGTGGACGAAAAAGACATGTTTCCGAATGGAAAACGATACACCTAAGAGACTAGCCATTCCATTACTTAAGTCGGGGCGTTCTAAGTTGAAAAAACAACTTTCCGTCCGTAAAAACGAGATTTATGTCCGTCCGTTTGGTCGGCATTTACTCGGTTTTCGGTCCGAACTTGGAAATGGACGAAACTCACTTGTTTTGGAATCTAAAACCTCAAGATCGACAAGGCTTAGTCGGGACGTTTTAAGGCCAATATCGAACATTTGGACGATGGGAACGGGGTTTTGTCCGGACATTCGGCTTCGTATGTACTAGATTTTTGTTCCGAACTTATAAGTGCACGAAACACACATGTTTCCCAATGAAAAACGATACACCTAAGAGACTAGCCACTCCATTACTTAACTCGGGGCGTTCTATGGAGAAAAAACAACGTTCCGTCCGTAAAAACGAGATTTATGTCCGTCCGTTCGGTCGGCATTTACTCGGTTTTTTGTCCGAACTTGGAAATGGACGAAACTCACTTGTTTTGGTAACTAAAACCTCAAGATCGACAAGGCTTAGTCGGGACGTTTTAAGGCCAATATAGAACATTTGGACGATGGGAACGGGGTTTGGTCCGGACATTCGGCTTCGTATGTACTCGATTTTTGTTCCGAACTTATAAGTGGATGAAACACACATGTTTCCCAATGGAAAACGATACACCTAAGAGACTAGCCACTCCATTACTTAACTCGGGGCGTTCTAAGGTGAAAAAACAACGTTCCGTCCGTAAAAACGAGATTTATGTCCGTCCGTTCGGTCGGCATTTACTCGGTTTTCGGTCCGAACTTGGAAATGGAAGAAACTCACTTGTTTTGGAATCTAAAACCTCAAGATCGACAAGACTTAGTCGGGACGTTTTAAGGCCAATATAGAACATTTGGACGATGGGAACGGGGTTTTGTCCGGACATTCGGCATCGTATGTACTCGATTTTTGTTCCGAACTTATAAGTGGACGAAAAAGACATGTTTCCGAATGGAAAACGATACACCTAAGAGACTAGCCATTCCATTACTTAAGTCGGGGCGTTCAAAGTTGAAAAAACAACTTTCCGTCCGTAAAAACGAGATTTATGTTCGTCCTTTCGGTCGGCATTTACTCGGTTTTCGGTCCGAACTTGGAAATGGACGAAACTCACTTGTTTTGGAATCTAAAACCTCAAGATCGACAAGGCTTAGTCGGGACGTTTTAAGGCCAATATCGAACATTTGGACGATGGGAACGGGGTTTTGTCCGGACATTCGGCTTCGTATGTACTCGATTTTTGTTCCGAACTTATAAGTGTACGAAACACACATGTTTCCCAATGAAAAATGATACACCTAAGAGACTAGCCACTCCATTACTTAACTCGGGGCGTTCTATGGTGAAAAAACAACGTTCCGTCCGTAAAAACGAGATTTATGTCCGTCCGTTCGGTCGGCATTTACTCGGTTTTTTGTCCGAACTTGGAAATGGACGAAACTCACTTGTTTTGGTATCTAAAACCTCAAGATCGACAAGGCTTAGTCGGGACGTTTTAAGGCCAATATAGAACATTTGGACGATGGGAACGGGGTTTGGTCCGGACATTCGGCTTCGTATGTACTCGATTTTTGTTCCGAACTTATAAGTGGATGAAACACACATGTTTCCCAATGGAAAACGATACACCTAAGAGACTAGCCACTCCATTACTTAACTCGGGGCGTTCTAAGGTGAAAAAACAACGTTCCGTCCCTAAAAACGAGATTTATGTCCGTCCGTTCGGTCGGCATTTACTCGGTTTTCGGTCCGAACTTGGAAATGGACGAAACTCACTTGTTTTGGAATCTAAAACCTCAAGATCGACAAGGCTTAGTCGGGATGTTTTAAGGCCAATATAGAACATTTGGACGATGGGAACGGGGTTTTGTCCGGACATTCGGCATCGTATGTACTCGATTTTTGTTCCGAACTTATAAGTGGACGAAAAAGACATGTTTCCGAATGGAAAACGATACACCTAAGAGACTAGCCATTCCATTACTTAAGTCGGGGCGTTCTAAGTTGAAAAAACAACTTTCCGTCCGTAAAAACGAGATTTATGTTCGTCCGTTCGGTCGGCATTTACTCGGTTTTCGGTCCGAACTTGGAAATGGACGAAACTCACTTGTTTTGGAATCTAAAACCTCAAGATCGACAAGGCTTAGTCGGGACATTTTAAGGCCAATATCGAACATTTGGACGATGGGAACGGGGTTTTGTCCGATCATTCGGCTTCGTATGTACTCGATTTTTGTTCCGAACTTATAAGTGGACGAAACACACAAGTTTTCCAATGGAAAACGATACACCTAAGAGACTAGCCACTCCATTACTTAACTCGGGGCGTTCTAAGGTGAAAAAACAACGTTCCGTCCGTAAAAACGAGATTTATGTCCGTCCGTTCGGTCGGCATTTACTCGGTTTTTTGTCCGAACTTGGAAATGGACGAAACTCACTTGTTTTGGTATCTAAAACCTCAAGATCGACAAGGCTTAGTCGGGACGTTTTAAGGCCAATATAGAACATTTGGACGATGGGAACAAGGTTTGGTCCGGACATTCGGCTTCGTTTGTACTCGATTTTTGTTCCGAACTTATAAGTGGATGAAACACACATGTTTCCCAATGGAAAACGATACACCTAAGAGACTAGCCACTCCATTACTTAACTCGGGGCGTTCTATGGTGAAAAAACAACGTTCCGTCCGTAAAAACGAGATTTATGTCCGTCCGTTCGGTCGGCATTTACTCGGTTTTTTGTCCGAACTTGGAAATGGACGAAACTCACTTGTTTTGGTAACTAAAACCTCAAGATCGACAAGGCTTAGTCGGGACGTTTTAAGGCCAATATAGAACATTTGGACGATGGGAACGGGGTTTGGTCCGGACATTCGGCTTCGTATGTACTCGATTTTTGTTCCGAACTTATAAGTGGATGAAACACACATGTTTCCCAATGGAAAACGATACACCTAAGAGACTAGCCACTCCATTACTTAACTCGGGGCGTTCTAAGGTGAAAAAACAACGTTCCGTCCGTAAAAACGAGATTTATGTCCGTCCGTTCGGTCGGCATTTACTCGGTTTTCGGTCCGAACTTGGAAATGGACGAAACTCACTTGTTTTGGAATCTAAAACCTCAAGATCGACAAGGCTTAGTCGGGATGTTTTAAGGCCAATATAGAACATTTGGACGATGGGAACGGGGTTTTGTCCGGACATTCGGCATCGTATGTACTCGATTTTTGTTCCGAACTTATAAGTGGACGAAAAAGACATGTTTCCGAATGGAAAACGATACACCTAAGAGACTAGCCATTCCATTACTTAAGTCGGGGCGTTCTAAGTTGAAAAAACAACTTTCCGTCCGTAAAAACGAGATTTATGTTCGTCCGTTCGGTCGGCATTTACTCGGTTTTCGGACCGAACTTGGAAATGGACGAAACTCACTTGTTTTGGAATCTAAAACCTCAAGATCGACAAGGCTTAGTCGGGACGTTTTAAGGCCAATATCGAACATTTGGACGATGGGAACGGGGTTTTGTCCGGACATTCGGCTTCGTATGTACTCGATTTTTGTTCCGAACTTATAAGTAGACGAAACACACATGTTTCCCAATGGAAAACGATACACCTAAGAGACTAGCCACTCCATTACTTAACTCGGGGCGTTCTAAGGTGAAAAAACAACGTTCCGTCTGTAAAAACGAGATTTATGTCCGTCCGTTTGGTCGGCATTTACTCGGTTTTTGGTCCGAACTTGGAAATGGACGAAACTCACTTGTTTTGGAATCTAAAACCTCAAGATCGACAAGGCTTAGTCGAGACGTTTTAAGGCCAATATAGAACATTTGGACGATGGTAACGAGGTTTTATCCGGACATTCGGCTTCGTATGTACTCGATTTTTGTTTCGACCTTATAAGTGGACGAAAAAGACATGTTTCCGAATGGAAAACGATACACCTAAGAGACTAGCCACTCCATTACTTAAGTCGGGGCGTTCTAAGTTGAAAAAACAACTTTCCGTCCGTAAAAACGAGATTTATGTCCGTCCGTTCGGTCTGCATTTAATCGGTTTTTGGTCACAACTTGGAAATGGACGAAACTCACTTGTTTTGGAATCTAAAACCTCAAGATCGACAAGGCTTAGTCGGGACGTTTTAAGGCCAATATAGAATATTTGGACGATGGGAACGGGGTTTTGTCCGGACATTCGGCTTCGTATGTACTCGATTTTTGTTCCGAACTTATAAGTAGACGAAACACACATGTTTCCCAATGGAAAACGATACACCTAAGAGACTAGCCACTCCATTACTTAACTCGGGGCGTTCTATGGTGAAAAAACAACGTTCCGTCCGTAAAAACGAGATTTATGTCCGTCCGTTCGGTCGGCATTTACTCGGTTTTTTGTCCGAACTTGGAAATGGACGAAACTCACTTGTTTTGGTATCTAAAACCTCAAGATCGACAAGGCTTAGTCGGGACGTTTTAAGGCCAATATAGAACATTTGGACGATGGGAACGGGGTTTGGTCCGGACATTCGGCTTCGTATGTACTCGATTTTTGTTCCGAACTTATAAGTGGATGAAACACACATGTTTCCCAATGGAAAACGATACACCTAAGAGACTAGCCACTCCATTACTTAACTCGGGGCGTTCTAAGGTGAAAAAACAACGTTCCGTCCGTAAAAACGAGATTTATGTCCGTCCGTTCGGTCGGCATTTACTCGGTTTTCGGTCCGAACTTGGAAATGGACGAAACTCACTTGTTTTGGAATCTAAAACCTCAAGATCGACAAGGCTTAGTCGGGATGTTTTAAGGCCAATATAGAACATTTGGACGATGGGAACGGGGTTTTGTCCGGACATTCGGCATCGTATGTACTCGATTTTTGTTCCGAACTTATAAGTGGACGAAAAAGACATGTTTCCGAATGGAAAACGATACACCTAAGAGACTAGCCATTCCATTACTTAAGTCGGGGCGTTCTAAGTTGAAAAAACAACTTTCCGTCCGTAAAAACGAGATTTATGTTCGTCCGTTCGGTCGGCATTTACTCGGTTTTCGGTCCGAACTTGGAAATGGACGAAACTCACTTGTTTTGGAATCTAAAACCTCAAGATCGACAAGGCTTAGTCGGGACATTTTAAGGCCAATATCGAACATTTGGACGATGGGAACGGGGTTTTGTCCGGACATTCGGCTTCGTGTACTCGATTTTTGTTCCGAACTTATAAGTGCACGAAACACACATGTTTCCCAATGAAAAATGATACACCTAAGAGACTAGCCACTCCATTACTTAACTCGGGGCGTTCTATGGTGAAAAAACAACGTTCCGTCCGTAAAAACGAGATTTATGTCCGTCCGTTCGGTCGGCATTTACTCGGTTTTTTGTCCGAACTTGGAAATGGACGAAACTCACTTGTTTTGGTATCTAAAACCTCAAGATCGACAAGGCTTAGTCGGGACGTTTTAAGGCCAATATAGAACATTTGGACGATGGGAACGGGGTTTGGTCCGGACATTCGGCTTCGTTTGTACTCGATTTTTGTTCCGAACTTATAAGTGGATGAAACACACATGTTTCCCAATGGAAAACGATACACCTAAGAGACTATCCACTCCATTACTTAACTCGGGGCGTTCTATGGTGAAAAAACAACGTTCCGTCCGTAAAAACGAGATTTATGTCCGTCCGTTCGGTCGGCATTTACTCAGTTTTTTGTCCGAACTTGGAAATGGACGAAACTCACTTGTTTTGGTATCTAAAACCTCAAGATCGACAAGGCTTAGTCGGGACGTTTTAAGGCCAATATAGAACATTTGTACGATGGGAACGGGGTTTGGTCCGGACATTCGGCTTCGTATGTACTCGATTTTTGTTCCGAACTTATAAGTGGATGAAACACACATGTTTCCCAATGGAAAACGATACACCTAAGAGACTAGCCACTCCATTACTTAACTCGGGGCGTTCTAAGGTGAAAAAACAACGTTCCGTCCGTAAAAACGAGATTTATGTCCGTCCGTTCGGTCGGCATTTACTCGGTTTTCGGTCCGAACTTGGAAATGGACGAAACTCACTTGTTTTGGAATCTAAAACCTCAAGATCGACAAGGCTTAGTCGGGATGTTTTAAGGCCAATATAGAACATTTGGACGATGGGAACGGGGTTTTGTCCGGACATTCGGCATCGTATGTACTCGATTTTTGTTCCGAACTTATAAGTGGACGAAAAAGACATGTTTCCGAATGGAAAACGATACACCTAAGAGACTAGCCATTCCATTACTTAAGTCGGGGCGTTCTAAGTTGAAAAAACAACTTTCCGTCCGTAAAAACGAGATTTATGTTCGTCCGTTCGGTCGGCATTTACTCGGTTTTCGGACCGAACTTAGAAATGGACGAAACTCACTTGTTTTGGAATCTAAAACCTCAAGATCGACAAGGCTTAGTCGGGACGTTTTAAGGCCAATATCGAACATTTGGACGATGGGAACGGGGTTTTGTCCGGACATTCGGCTTCGTATGTACTCGATTTTTGTTCCGAACTTATAAGTAGACGAAACACACATGTTTCCCAATGGAAAACGATACACCTAAGAGACTAGCCACTCCATTACTTAACTCGGGGCGTTCTAAGGTGAAAAAACAACGTTCCGTCTGTAAAAACGAGATTTATGTCCGTCCGTTTGGTCGGCATTTACTCGGTTTTTGGTCCGAACTTGGAAATGGACGAAACTCACTTGTTTTGGAATCTAAAACCTCAAGATCGACAAGGCTTAGTCGAGACGTTTTAAGGCCAATATAGAACATTTGGACGATGGTAACGAGGTTTTATCCGGACATTCGGCTTCGTATGTACTCGATTTTTGTTTCGACCTTATAAGTGGACGAAAAAGACATGTTTCCGAATGGAAAACGATACACCTAAGAGACTAGCCACTCCATTACTTAAGTCGGGGCGTTCTAAGTTGAAAAAACAACTTTCCGTCCGTAAAAACGAGATTTATGTCCGTCCGTTCGGTCGGCATTTAATCGGTTTTTGGTCACAACTTGGAAATGGACGAAACTCACTTGTTTTGGAATCTAAAACCTCAAGATCGACAAGGCTTAGTCGGGACGTTTTAAGGCCAATATAGAACATTTGGACGATGGGAACGGGGTTTTGTCCGGACTTTCCGCATCGTATGTACTCGTTTTTTGTTCCGAACTTATAAGTGGACGAAAAAGACATGTTTCCGAATGGAAAACGATACACCTAAGAGACTAGCCATTCCATTACTTAAGTCGGGGCGTTCTAAGTTGAAAAAACAACTTTCTGTCCGTAAAAACGAGATTTATGTTCGTCCGTTCGGTCGGCATTTACTCGGTTTTCGGACCGAACTTAGAAATGGACGAAACTCACTTGTTTTGGAATCTAAAACCTCAAGATCGACAAGGCTTAGTCGGGACGTTTTAAGGCCAATATCGAACATTTGGACGATGGGAACGGGGTTTTGTCCGGACATTCGGCTTCGTATGTACTCGATTTTTGTTCCGAACTTATAAGTAGACGAAACACACATGTTTCCCAATGGAAAACGATACACCTAAGAGACTAGCCACTCCATTACTTAACTCGGGGCGTTCTAAGGTGAAAAAACAACGTTCCGTCCGTAAAAAAGAGATTTATGTCCGTCCGTTCGGTCGGCATTTACTCGGTTTTTTGTCCGAACTTGGAAATGGACGAAACTCACTTGTTTTGGAATCTAAAACCTCAAGATCGACAAGGCTTAGTCGAGACGTTTTAAGGCCAATATAGAACATTTGGACGATGGTAACGGGGTTTTGTCCGGACATTCGGCTTCCTATGTACTCGATTTTTGTTACGAACTTATAAGTGGACGAAAAAGACATGTTTTCGAATGGAAAACGATACACCTAAGAGACTAGCCACTCCATTACTTAACTCGGGGCGTTCTAAGTTAAAAAACAACTTTCCGTTCGTAAAAACGAGATTTATGTCCGTCCGTTCGATCGGCATTTAATCGGTTTTTGGTCACAACTTGGAAATGGACGAAACTCACTTGTTTTGGAATCTAAAACCTCAAGATCGACAAGGCTTAGTCGGGACGTTTTAAGGCCAATATAGAACATTTGGACGATGGGAACGGGGTTTTGTCCGATCATTCGGCTTCGTATGTACTCGATTTTTGTTCCGAACTTATAAGTGGACGAAACACACAAGTTTTCCAATGGAAAACGATACACCTAAGAGACTAGCCACTCCATTACTTAACTCGGGGCGTTCTAAGGTGAAAAAACAACGTTCCGTCCGTAAAAACGAGATTTATGTCCGTCCGTTCGGTCGGCATTTACTCGGTTTTCGGTCCGAACTTGGAAATGGACGAAACTCACTTGTTTTGGAATCTAAAACCTCAAGATCGACAAGGCTTAGTCGGGACGTTTTAAGGCCAATATAGAACATTTGGACGATGGGAACGGGGTTTTGTCCGGACATTCGGCTTCGTATGTACTCGATTTTTGTTCCGAACTTATAAGTGCACGAAACACACATGTTTTCCAATGAAAAATGATACACTTAAGAGACTAGCCACTCCATTACTTAACTCGGGGCGTTCTATGGTGAAAAAACAACGTTCCGTCCGTAAAAACGAGATTTATGTCCGTCCGTTCGGTCGGCATTTACTCGGTTTTTTGTCCGAACTTGGAAATGGACGAAACTCACTTGTTTTGGAATCTAAAACCTCAAGATCGACAAGGCTTAGTCGGGACGTTTTAAGGCCAATATAGAACATTTGGACGATGGGAACGGGGTTTTGTCCGGACATTCGGCTTCGTATGTACTCGATTTTTGTTCCGAACTTATAAGTGGATGAAACACACATGTTTCCCAATGGAAAACGATACACCTAAGAGACTAGCCACTCCATTACTTAACTCGGGGCGTTCTAAGGTGAAAAAACAACGTTCCGTCCGTAAAAACGAGATTTATGTCCGTCCGTTCGGTCGGCATTTACTCTGTTTTCGGTCCGAACTTGGAAATGGACGAAACTCACTTGTTTTGGAATCTAAAACCTCAAGATCGACAAGGCTTAGTCGGGACGTTTTAAGGCCAATATAGAACATTTGGACGATGGGAACGGGGTTTTGTCCGGACATTCGGCTTCGTATGTACTCGATTTTTGTTCCGAACATATAAGTAGACGAAACACACAAGTTTTCCAATGGAAAACGATACACCTAAGAGACTAGCCACTCCATTACTTAACTCGGGGCGTTCTAAGGTGAAAAAACAACGTTCCGTCCGTAAAAACGAGATTTATGTCCGTCCGTTCGGTCGGCATTTACTCGGTTTTTTGTCCGAACTTGGAAATGGACGAAACTCACTTGTTTTGGAATCTAAAACCTCAAGATCGACAAGGCTTAGTCGAGACGTTTTAAGGCCAATATAGAACATTTGGACGATGGTAACGGGGTTTTGTCTGGACATTCGGCTTCGTATGTACTCGATTTTTGTTACGAACTTATAAGTGGACGAAAAAGACATGTTTTCGAATGGAAAACGATACACCTAAGAGACTAGCCACTCCATTACTTAACTCGGGGCGTTCTAAGTTGAAAAAACAACTTTCCGTTCGTAAAAACGAGATTTATGTCCGTCCGTTCGATCGGCATTTAATCGGTTTTTGGTCACAACTTGGAAATGGACGAAACTCACTTGTTTTGGAATCTAAAACCTCAAGATCGACAAGGCTTAGTCGGGACGTTTTAAGGCCAATATAGAACATTTGGACGATGGGAACGGGGTTTTGTCCGATCATTCGGCTTCGTATGTACTCGATTTTTGTTACGAACTTATAAGTGGACGAAACACACAAGTTTTCCAATGGAAAACGATACACCTAAGAGACTAGCCACTCCATTACTTAACTCGGGGCGTTCTAAGGTGAAAAAACAACGTTCCGTCCGTAAAAACGAGATTTATGTCCGTCCGTTCGGTCGGCATTTACTCGGTTTTTTGTCCGAACTTGGAAATGGACGAAACTCACTTGTTTTGGAATCTAAAACCTCAAGATCGACAAGGCTTAGTCGGGACGTTTTAAGGCCAATATAGAACATTTGGACGATGGGAACGGGGTTTTGTCCGGACATTCGGCATCGTATGTACTCGATTTTTGTTCCGAACTTATAAGTGGACGAAAAAGACATGTTTCCGAATGGAAAACGATACACCTAAGAGACTAGCCATTCCATTACTTAAGTCGGGGCGTTCTAAGTTGAAAAAACAACTTTCCGTCCGTAAAAACGAGATTTATGTCCGTCCGTTCGGTCGGCATTTACTCGGTTTTCGGTCCGAACTTGGAAATGGACGAAACTCACTTGTTTTGGAATCTAAAACCTCAAGATCGACAAGGCTTAGTCGAGACGTTTTAAGGCCAATATAGAACATTTGGACGATGGTAACGGGGTTTTGTCCGGACATTCGGCTTCGTATGTACTCGATTTTTGTTACGAACTTATAAGTGGACGAAAAAGACATGTTTTCGAATGGAAAACGATACACCTAAGAGACTAGCCACTCCATTACTTAACTCGGGGCGTTCTAAGTTGAAAAAACAACTTTCCGTTCGTAAAAACGAGATTTATGTCCGTCCGTTCGATCGGCATTTAATCGGTTTTTGGTCACAACTTGGAAATGGACGAAACTCACTTGTTTTGGAATCTAAAACCTCAAGATCGACAAGGCTTAGTCGGGACGTTTTAAGGCCAATATAGAACATTTGGACGATGGGAACGGGGTTTTGTCCGATCATTCGGCTTCGTATGTACTCGATTTTTGTTCCGAACTTATAAGTGGACGAAACACACAAGTTTTCCAATGGAAAACGATACACCTAAGAGACTAGCCACTCCATTACTTAACTCGGGGCGTTCTAAGGTGAAAAAACAACGTTCCGTCCGTAAAAACGAGATTTATGTCCGTCCGTTCGGTCGGCATTTACTCGGTTTTTTGTCCGAACTTGGAAATGGACGAAACTCACTTGTTTTGGAATCTAAAACCTCAAGATCGACAAGGCTTAGTCGGGACGTTTTAAGGCCAATATAGAACATTTGGACGATGGGAACGGGGTTTTGTCCGGACATTCGGCTTCGTATGTACTCGATTTTTGTTCCGAACTTATAAGTGGATGAAACACACATGTTTCCCAATGGAAAACGATACACCTAAGAGACTAGCCACTCCATTACTTAACTCGGGGCGTTCTAAGGTGAAAAAACAACGTTCCGTCCGTAAAAACGAGATTTATGTCCGTCCGTTCGGTCGGCATTTACTCTGTTATCGGTCCGAACTTGGAAATGGACGAAACTCACTTGTTTTGGAATCTAAAACCTCAAGATCGACAAGGCTTAGTCGGGACGTTTTAAGGCCAATATAGAACATTTGGACGATGGGAACGGGGTTTTGTCCGGACATTCGGCTTCGTATGTACTCGATTTTTGTTCCGAACATATAAGTAGACGAAACACACAAGTTTTCCAATGGAAAACGATACACCTAAGAGACTAGCCACTCCATTACTTAACTCGGGGCGTTCTAAGGTGAAAAAACAACGTTCCGTCCGTAAAAACGAGATTTATGTCCGTCCGTTCGGTCGGCATTTACTCGGTTTTTTGTCCGAACTTGGAAATGGACGAAACTCACTTGTTTTGGAATCTAAAACCTCAAGATCGACAAGGCTTAGTCGAGACGTTTTAAGGCCAATATAGAACATTTGGACGATGGTAACGGGGTTTTGTCCGGACATTCGGCTTCGTATGTACTCGATTTTTGTTACGAACTTATAAGTGGACGAAAAAGACATGTTTTCGAATGGAAAACGATACACCTAAGAGACTAGCCACTCCATTACTTAACTCGGGGCGTTCTAAGTTGAAAAAACAACTTTCCGTTCGTAAAAACGAGATTTATGTCCGTCCGTTCGATCGGCATTTAATCGGTTTTTGGTCACAACTTGGAAATGGACGAAACTCACTTGTTTTGGAATCTAAAACCTCAAGATCGACAAGGCTTAGTCGGGACGTTTTAAGGCCAATATAGAACATTTGGACGATGGGAACGGGGTTTTGTCCGGACATTCGGCTTCGTATGTACTCGATTTTTGCTCCGAACTTATAAGTGCACGAAACACACATGTTTCCCAATGAAAAATGATACACCTAAGAGACTAGCCACTCCATTACTTAACTCGGGGCGTTCTATGGTGAAAAAACAACGTTCCGTCCGTAAAAACGAGATTTATGTCCGTCCGTTCGGTCGGCATTTACTCGGATTTTTGTCCGAACTTGGAAATGGACGAAACTCACTTGTTTTGGAATCTAAAACCTCAAGATCGACAAGGCTTAGTCGGGATGTTTTAAGGCCAATATAGAACATTTGGACGATGGGAACGGGGTTTTGTCCGGACATTCGGCTTCGTATGTACTCGATTTTTGTTCTGAACTTATAAGTTAATGAAACAAACATGTTTCCCAATGGAAAACGATACACCTAAGAGACTAGCCACTCCATTACTTAACTCGGGGAGTTCTAAGGTGAAAAAACAACGTTCCGTCCGTAAAAACGAGATTTATGTCCGTCCGTTCGGTCGGCATTTACTCGGTTTTCGGTCCGAACTTGGAAATGGACGAAACTCACTTGTTTTGGAATCTAAAACCTCAAGATCGACAAGGCTTAGTCGGGACGTTTTAAGGCCAATATAGAACATTTGGACGATGGGAACGGGGTTTTGTCCGGACATTCGGCTTCGTATGTACTCAATTTTTGTTCCGAACTTATAAGTAGACAAAACACACATGTTTCCCAATGGAAAATGATACACCTAAGAGACTAGCCACTCCATTACTTAACTCGGGGCGTTCTAAGGTGAAAAAACAACGTTCCGTCCGTAAAAACGAGATTTATGTCCGTCCGTTTGGTCGGCATTTACTCGGTTTTTGGTCCGAACTTGGAAATGGACGAAACTCACTTGTTTTGGAATCTAAAACCTCAAGATCGACAAGGCTTAGTCGAGACGTTTTAAGGCCAATATAGAACATTTGGACGATGGTAACGAGGTTTTGTCCGGACATTCGGCTTCGTATGTACTCGATTTTTGTTACGAACTTATAAGTGGACGAAAAAGACATGTTTCCGAATGGAAAACGATACACCTAAGAGACTAGCCACTCCATTACTTAAGTCGGGGCGTTCTAAGTTGAAAAAACAACTTTCCGTCCGTAAAAACGAGATTTATGTCCGTCCGTTCGGTCGGCATTTAATCGGTTTTTGGTCACAACTTGGAAATGGACGAAACTCACTTGTTTTGGAATCTAAAACCTCAAAATCGACAAGGCTTAGTCGGGACATTTTAAGGCCAATATAGAATATTTGGACGATGGGAACGGGGTTTTGTCCGATCATTCGGCTTCGTATGTACTCGATTTTTGTTCCGAACTTATAAGTAGACGAAACACACATGTTTCCCAATGGAAAACGATACACCTAAGAGACTAGCCACTCCATTACTTAACTCGGGGCGTTCTAAGGTGAAAAAACAACGTTCCGTCCGTAAAAACGAGATTTATGTCCGTCCGTTCGGTCGGCATTTACTCGGTTTTTGGTCCGAACTTGGAAATGGACGAAACTCACTTGTTTTGGAATCTAAAACCTCAAGATCGACAAGGCTTAGTCGGGACGTTTTAAGGCCAATATAGAACATTTGGACGATGGGAACGGGGTTTTGTCCGGACATTCGGCATCGTATGTACTCGATTTTTGTTCCGAACTTATAAGTGGACGAAAAAGACATGTTTCCGAATGGAAAACGATACACCTAAGAGACTAGCCATTCCATTACTTAAGTCGGGGCGTTCTAAGTTGAAAAAACAACTTTCCGTCCATAAAAACGAGATTTATGTCCGTCCGTTCGGTCGGCATTTACTCGGTTTTCGGTCCGAACTTGGAAATGGACGAAACTCACTTGTTTTGGAATCTAAAACCTCAAGATCGACAAGGCTTAGTCGGGACGTTTTAAGGCCAATATAGAACATTTGGACGATGGGAACGGGGTTTTGTCCGGACATTCGGCTTCGTATGTACTCGATTTTTGTTCCGAACTTATAAGTGCACGAAACACACATGTTTCCCAATGAAAAATGATACACCTAAGAGACTAGCCACTCCATTACTTAACTCGGGGCGTTCTATGGAGAAAAAACAACGTTCCGTCCGTAAAAACGAGATTTATGTCCGTCCGTTCGGTCGGCATTTACTCGGTTTTTTGTCCGAACTTGGAAATGGACGAAACTCACTTGTTTTGGAATCTAAAACCTCAAGATCGACAAGGCTTAGTCGGGACGTTTTAAGGCCAATATAGAACATTTGGACGATGGGAACGGGGTTTTGTCCGGACATTCGGCTTCGTATGTACTCGATTTTTGTTCCGAACTTATAAGTGGATGAAACACACATGTTTCCCAATGGAAAACGATACACCTAAGAGACTAGCCACTCCATTACTTAAGTCGGGGCGTTCTAAGGTGAAAAAACAACGTTCCGTCCGTAAAAACGAGATTTATGTCCGTCCGTTCGGTCGGCATTTACTCGGTTTTCGGTCCGAACTTGGAAATGGACGAAACTCACTTGTTTTGGAATCTAAAACCTCAAGATCGACAAGGCTTAGTCGGGACGTTTTAAGGCCAATATAGAACATTTGGACGATGGGAACGGGGTTTCGTCCGGACATTCGGCTTCGTATGTACTCAATTTTTGTTCCGAACTTATAAGTAGACAAAACACACATGTTTCCCAATGGAAAATGATACACCTAAGAGACTAGCCACTCCATTACTTAACTCGGGGCGTTCTAAGGTGAAAAAACAACGTTCCGTCCGTAAAAACGAGATTTATGTCCGTCCGTTTGGTCGGCATTTACTCGGTTTTTGGTCCGAACTTGGAAATGGACGAAACTCACTTGTTTTGGAATCTAAAACCTCAAGATCGACAAGGCTTAGTCGAGACGTTTTAAGGCCAATATAGAACATTTGGACGATGGTAACGAGGTTTTGTCCGGATATTCGGCTTCGTATGTACTCGATTTTTGTTACGAACTTATAAGTGGACGAAAAAGACATGTTTCCGAATGGAAAACGATACACCTAAGAGACTAGCCACTCCATTACTTAAGTCGGGGCGTTCTAAGTTGAAAAAACAACTTTCCGTCCGTAAAAACGAGATTTATGTCCGTCCGTTCGGTCGGCATTTAATCGGTTTTTGGTCACAACTTGGAAATGGACGAAACTCACTTGTTTTGGAATCTAAAACCTCAAAATCGACATGGCTTAGTCGGGACATTTTAAGGCCAATATAGAATATTTGGACGATGGGAACGGGGTTTTGTCCGATCATTCGGCTTCGTATGTACTCGATTTTTGTTCCGAACTTATAAGTAGACGAAACACACATGTTTCCCAATGGAAAACGATACACCTAAGAGACTAGCCACTCCATTACTTAACTCGGGGCGTTCTAAGGTGAAAAAACAACGTTCCGTCCGTAAAAACGAGATTTATGTCCGTCCGTTCGGTCGGCATTTACTCGGTTTTTGGTCCGAACTTGGAAATGGACGAAACTCACTTGTTTTGGAATCTAAAACCTCAAGATCGACAAGGCTTAGTCGGGACGTTTTAAGGCCAATATAGAACATTTGGACGATGGGAACGGGGTTTTGTCCGGACATTCGGCATCGTATGTACTCGATTTTTGTTCCGAACTTATAAGTGGACGAAAAAGACATGTTTCCGAATGGAAAACGATACACCTAAGAGACTAGCCATTCCATTACTTAAGTCGGGGCGTTCTAAGTTGAAAAAACAACTTTCCGTCCATAAAAACGAGATTTATGTCCGTCCGTTCGGTCGGCATTTACTCGGTTTTCGGTCCGAACTTGGAAATGGACGAAACTCACTTGTTTTGGAATCTAAAACCTCAAGATCGACAAGGCTTAGTCGGGACGTTTTAAGGCCAATATAGAACATTTGGACGATGGGAACGGGGTTTTGTCCGGACATTCGGCTTCGTATGTACTCGATTTTTGTTCCGAACTTATAAGTGCACGAAACACACATGTTTCCCAATGAAAAATGATACACCTAAGAGACTAGCCACTCCATTACTTAACTCGGGGCGTTCTATGGAGAAAAAACAACGTTCCGTCCGTAAAAACGAGATTTATGTCCGTCCGTTCGGTCGGCATTTACTCGGTTTTTTGTCCGAACTTGGAAATGGACGAAACTCACTTGTTTTGGAATCTAAAACCTCAAGATCGACAAGGCTTAGTCGGGACGTTTTAAGGCCAATATAGAACATTTGGACGATGGGAACGGGGTTTTGTCCGGACATTCGGCTTCGTATGTACTCGATTTTTGTTCCGAACTTATAAGTGGATGAAACACACATGTTTCCCAATGGAAAACGATACACCTAAGAGACTAGCCACTCCATTACTAAAGTCGGGGAGTTCTAAGGTGAAAAAACAACGTTCCGTCCGTAAAAACGAGATTTATGTCCGTCCGTTCGGTCGGCATTTACTCGGTTTTCGGTCCGAACTTGGAAATGGACGAAACTCACTTGTTTTGGAATCTAAAACCTCAAGATCGACAAGGCTTAGTCGGGACGTTTTAAGGCCAATATAGAACATTTGGACGATGGGAACGGGGTTTTGTCCGGACATTCGGCTTCGTATGTACTCGATTTTTGTTCCGAACTTATAAGTAGACGAAACACACATGTTTCCCAATGGAAAACGATACACCTAAGAGACTAGCCACTCCATTACTTAACTCGGGGCGTTCTAAGGTGAAAAAACAACGTTCCGTCCGTAAAAACGAGATTTATGTCCGTCCGTTTGGTCGGCATTTACTCGGTTTTTGGTCCGAACTTGGAAATGGACGAAACTCACTTGTTTTGGAATCTAAAACCTCAAGATCGACAAGGCTTAGTCGAGACGTTTTAAGGCCAATATAGAACATTTGGACGATGGTAACGAGGTTTTGTCCGGACATTCGGCTTCGTATGTACTCGATTTTTGTGACGAACTTATAAGTGGACGAAAAAGACATGTTTCCAAATGGAAAACGATACACCTAAGAGACTAGCCACTCCTTACTTAAGTCGGGGCGTTCTAAGTTGAAAAAACAACTTTCCGTCCGTAAAAACGAGATTTATGTCCGTCCGTTCGGTCGGCATTTAATCGGTTTTTGGTCACAACTTGGAAATGGACGAAACTCACTTGTTTTGGAATCTAAAACCTCAAGATCGACAAGGCTTAGTCGGGACGTTTTAAGGCCAATATAGAACATTTGGACGATGGGAACGGGGTTTTGTCCGGACATTCGGCTTCGTATGTACTCGATTTTTGTTCCGAACTTATAAGTAGACGAAACACACATGTTTCCCAATGGAAAACGATACACCTAAGAGACTAGCCACTCCATTACTTAACTCGGGGCGTTTTAAGGTGAAAAAACAACGTTCCGTCCGTAAAAACGAGATTTATGTCCGTCCGTTCGGTCGGCATTTACTCGGTTTTTGGTCCGAACTTGGAAATGGACGAAACTCACTTGTTTTGGAATCTAAAACCTCAAGATCGACAAGGCTTAGTCGGGACGTTTTAAGGCCAATATAGAACATTTGGAAGATGGGAACGGGGTTTTGTCCGGACATTCGGCATCGTATGTACTCGATTTTTGTTCCGAACTTATAAGTGGACGAAAAAGACATGTTTCCGAATGGAAAACGATACACCTAAGAGACTATCCATTCCATTACTTAAGTCGGGGCGTTCTAAGTTGAAAAAACAACTTTCCGTCCGTAAAAACGAGATTTATGTTCGTCCATTCGGTCGGCATTTACTCGGTTTTCGGTCCGAACTTGGAAATGGAGGAAACTCACTTGTTTTGGAATCTAAAACCTCAAGATCGACAACGCTTAGTCGGGACGTTTTAAGGCCAATATAGAACATTTGGACGATGGGAACGGGGTTTTGTCCGGACATTCGGCTTCGTATGTACTCGATTTTTGTTCCGAACTTATAAGTAGACGAAACACACATGTTTCCCAATGGAAAACGATATACCTAAGAGACTAGCCACTCCATTACTTAACTCGGGGCGTTCTAAGGTGAAAAAACAACGTTCCGTCCGTAAAAACGAGATTTATGTCCGTCCGTTTGGTCGGCATTTACTCGGTTTTTGGTCCGAACTTGGAAATGGACGAAACTCACTTGTTTTGGAATCTAAAACCTCAAGATCGACAAGGCTTAGTCGAGACGTTTTAAGGCCAATATAGAACATTTGGACGATGGTAACGAGGTTTTGTCCGGACATTCGGCTTCGTATGTACTCGATTTTTGTGACGAACTTATAAGTGGACGAAAAAGACATGTTTCCAAATGGAAAACGATACACCTAAGAGACTAGCCACTCCTTACTTAAGTCGGGGCGTTCTAAGTTGAAAAAACAACTTTCCGTCCGTAAAAACGAGATTTATGTCCGTCCGTTCGGTCGGCATTTAATCGGTTTTTGGTCACAACTTGGAAATGGACGAAACTCACTTGTTTTGGAATCTAAAACCTCAAGATCGACAAGGCTTAGTCGGGACGTTTTAAGGCCAATATAGAACATTTGGACGATGGGAACGGGGTTTTGTCCGGACATTCGGCTTCGTATGTACTCGATTTTTGTTCCGAACTTATAAGTAGACGAAACACACATGTTTCCCAATGGAAAACGATACACCTAAGAGACTAGCCACTCCATTACTTAACTCGGGGCGTTTTAAGGTGAAAAAACAACGTTCCGTCCGTAAAAACGAGATTTATGTCCGTCCGTTCGGTCGGCATTTACTCGGTTTTTGGTCCGAACTTGGAAATGGACGAAACTCACTTGTTTTGGAATCTAAAACCTCAAGATCGACAAGGCTTAGTCGGGACGTTTTAAGGCCAATATAGAACATTTGGAAGATGGGAACGGGGTTTTGTCCGGACATTCGGCATCGTATGTACTCGATTTTTGTTCCGAACTTATAAGTGGACGAAAAAGACATGTTTCCGAATGGAAAACGATACACCTAAGAGACTATCCATTCCATTACTTAAGTCGGGGCGTTCTAAGTTGAAAAAACAACTTTCCGTCCGTAAAAACGAGATTTATGTTCGTCCATTCGGTCGGCATTTACTCGGTTTTCGGTCCGAACTTGGAAATGGAGGAAACTCACTTGTTTTGGAATCTAAAACCTCAAGATCGACAACGCTTAGTCGGGACGTTTTAAGGCCAATATCGAACATTTGGACGATGGGAACGGGGTTTTGTCCGGACATTCGGCTTCGTATGTACTCGATTTTTGTTCCGAACTTATAAGTGCACGAAACACACATGTTTCCTAATGAAAAATGATACACCTAAGAGACTAGCCACTCCATTACTTAACTCGGGGCGTTCTATGGTGAAAAAACAACGTTCCGTCCGTAAAAACGAGATTTATGTCCGTCCGTTCGGTCGGCATTTTTTCGGTTTTTTGTCCGAACTTGGAAATGGACGAAACTCACTTGTTTTGGAATCTAAAACCTCAAGATCGACAAGGCTTAGTCGGGACGTTTTAAGGCCAATATAGAACATTTGGACGATGGGAACGGGGTTTTGTCCGGACATTCGGCTTCGTATGTACTCGATTTTTGTTCCGAACTTATAAGTAGACGAAACATACATGTTTCCCAATGGAAAACGATACACCTAAGAGACTAGCCACTCCATTACTTAACTCGGGGCGTTCTAAGGTCAAAAAACAACGTTCCGTCCGTAAAAACGAGATTTATGTCCGTCCGTTTGGTCGGCATTTACTCGGTTTTTGGTCCGAACTTGGAAATGGACGAAACTCACTTGTTTTGGAATCTAAAACCTCAAGATCGACAAGGCTTAGTCGAGACGTTTTAAGGCCAATATAGAACATTTGGACGATGGTAACGAGGTTTTGTCCGGACATTCGGCTTCGTATGTACTCGATTTTTGTTTCGACCTTATAAGTGGACGAAAAAGACATGTTTCCGAATGGAAAACGATACACCTAAGAGACTAGCCACTCCATTACTTAAGTCGGGGCGTTCTAAGTTGAAAAAACAACTTTCCGTCCGTAAAAACGAGATTTATGTCCGTCCGTTCGGTCGGCATTTAATCGGTTTTTGGTCACAACTTGGAAATGGACGAAACTCACTTGTTTTGGAATCCAAAACCTCAAGATCGACAAGGCTTAGTCGGGACGTTTTAAGGCCAATATAGAATATTTGGACGATGGGAACGGGGTTTTGTCCGGACATTCGGCTTCGTATGTACTCGATTTTTGTTCCGAACTTATAAGTAGACGAAACACACATGTTTCCCAATGGAAAACGATACACCTAAGAGACTAGCCACTCCATTACTTAACTCGGGGCGTTCTAAGGTGAAAAAACAACGTTCCGTCCGTAAAAACGAGATTTATGTCCGTCCGTTTGGTCGGCATTTACTCGGTTTTTGGTCCGAACTTGGAAATGGACGAAACTCACTTGTTTTGGAATCTAAAACCTCAAGATCGACAAGGCTTAGTCGAGACGTTTTAAGGCCAATATAGAACATTTGGACGATGGTAACGAGGTTTTGTCCGGACATTCGGCTTCGTATGTACTCGATTTTTGTGACGAACTTATAAGTGGACGAAAAAGACATGTTTCCGAATGGAAAACGATACACCTAAGAGACTAGCCACTCCTTACTTAAGTCGGGGCGTTCTAAGTTGAAAAAACAACTTTCCGTCCGTAAAAACGAGATTTATGTCCGTCCGTTCGGTCGGCATTTAATCGGTTTTTGGTCACAACTTGGAAATGGACGAAACTCACTTGTTTTGGAATCTAAAACCTCAAGATCGACAAGGCTTAGTCGGGACGTTTTAAGGCCAATATAGAACATTTGGACGATGGGAACGGGGTTTTGTCCGGACATTCGGCTTCGTATGTACTCGATTTTTGTTCCGAACTTATAAGTAGACGAAACACACATGTTTCCCAATGGAAAACGATACACCTAAGAGACTAGCCACTCCATTACTTAACTCGGGGCGTTTTAAGGTGAAAAAACAACGTTCCGTCCGTAAAAACGAGATTTATGTCCGTCCGTTCGGTCGGCATTTACTCGGTTTTTGGTCCGAACTTGGAAATGGACGAAACTCACTTGTTTTGGAATCTAAAACCTCAAGATCGACAAGGCTTAGTCGAGACGTTTTAAGGCCAATATAGAACATTTGGAAGATGGGAACGGGGTTTTGTCCGGACATTCGGCATCGTATGTACTCGATTTTTGTTCCGAACTTATAAGTGGACGAAAAAGACATGTTTCCGAATGGAAAACGATACACCTAAGAGACTATCCATTCCATTACTTAAGTCGGGGCGTTCTAAGTTGAAAAAACAACTTTCCGTCCGTAAAAACGAGATTTATGTTCGTCCATTCGGTCGGCATTTACTCGGTTTTCGGTCCGAACTTGGAAATGGACGAAACTCACTTGTTTTGGAATCTAAAACCTCAAGATCGACAAGGCTTAGTCGAGACGTTTTAAGGCCAATATAGAACATTTGGACGATGGTAACGGGGTTTGGTCCGGACATTCGGCTTCGTATGTACTCGATTTTTGTTACGAACTTATAAGTGGACGAAAAAGACATGTTTCCGAATGGAAAACGATACACCTAAGAGACTAGCCACTCCATTACTTAAGTCGGGGCGTTCTAAGTTGAAAAAACAACTTTCCGTCCGTAAAAACGAGATTTATGTTCGTCCGTTCGGTCGGCATTTAATCGGTTTTTGGTCACAACTTGGAAATGGACGAAACTCACTTGTTTTGGAATCTAAAACCTCAAGATCGAGAAGGCTTAGTCAGGACGTTTTAAGGCCAATATAGAATATTTGGACGATGGGAACGGGGTTTTGTCCGGACATTCGGCTTCGTATGTACTCGATTTTTGTTCCGAACTTATAAGTGGACGAAACACACATGTTTCCCAATGGAAAACGATACACCTAAGAGACTAGCCACTCCATTACTTAACTCGGGGCGTTCTAAGGTGAAAAAACAACGTTCCGTCCGTAAAAACGAGATTTATGTCCGTCCATTCGGTCGGCATTTACTCGGTTTTTTGTCCGAACTTGGAAATGGACGAAACTCACTTGTTTTGGAATCTAAAACCTCAAGATCGACAAGGCTTTGTCGAGACGTTTTAAGGCCAATATAGAACATTTGGACGATGGTAACGGGGTTTTGTCAAGACATTCGGCTTCGTATGTACTCGATTTTTGTTACGACCTTATAAGTGGACGAAAAAGACATGTTTCCGAATGGAAAACGATACACCTAAGAGACTAGCCACTCCATTACTTAAGTCGGGGCGTTCTAAGTTGAAAAAACAACTTTGCGTCCGTAAAAACGAGATTTATGTCCATCCGTTCGGTCGGCATTTACTCGGTTTTTGGTCCGAACTTGGAAATGGACGAAACTCACTTGTTTTGTAATCTAAAACCTCAAGATCGACAAGGCTTAGTCGGGACGTTTTAAGGCCAATATATAACATTTGGACGATGGGAACGGGGTTTTGTCCGGACATTCGGCTTCGTATGTACTCGGATTGTGTTCCGAACTTATAAGTAGACGAAACACACATGTTTCCCAATGGAAAACGATACACCTAAGAGACTAGGCACTCCATTACTTAACTCGGGGAGTTCTAAGGTGAAAAAACAACGTTCCGTCCGTAAAAACGAGATTTATGTCCGTCCGTTCGGTCGACATTTACTCGGTTTTTGGTCCGAACTTGGAAATGGACGAAACTCACTAGTTTTGGAATATAAAACCTCAAGATCGACAAGGCTTAGTCGGGACGTTTTAAGGCCAATATAGAACATTTGGACGATGGGAACGGGGTTTTGTCCGGACATTCGGCATCGTATGTACTCGATTTTTGTTCCGAACTTATAAGTGGACGAAAAAGACATGTTTCCGAATGGAAAACGATACACCTAAGAGACTATCCATTCCATTACTTAAGTCGGGGCGTTCTAAGTTGAAAAAACAACTTTCCGTCCTTAAAAACGAGATTTATGTCCGTCCGTTCGGATGGCATTTAATCGGTTTTTGGTCACAACTTGGAAATGGACGAAACTCACTTGTTTTGGAATCTAAAACCTCAAGATCGACAAGGCTTAGTCGGGACGTTTTAAGGCCAATATATAACATTTGGACGATGGGAACGGGGTTTTGTCCGGACATTCGGCTTCGTATGTACTCGATTTTTGTTCCGAACTTATAAGTGGACGAAACACACATGTTTCCCAATGCAAAACGTTACACCTAAGAGACTAGCCACTCCATTACTTAACTCGTGGCGTTCTAAGGTGAAAAAACAACGTTCCGTCCGTAAAAACTAGATTTATGTCCGTCTGTTCGGTCGACATTTACTCGGTTTTTGGTCCGAACTTGGAAATGGACGAAACTCACTTGTTTTGGAATATAAAACCTCAAGATTGACAAGGCCTAGTCGGGACGTTTTAAGGCCAATATAGAACATTTGGACGATGGGAACGGGGCTTTTTCCGGACATTCGGCTTCGTATGTACTCGATTTTTGTTACGAACTTATAAGTGGACGAAAAAGACATGTTTCCGAATGGAAAACGATACACCTAAGAGACTAGCCACTCCATTACTTAAGTCGGGGCGTTCTAAGTTGAAAAAACAACTTTCCGTCCGTAAAAACGAGATTTATGTCCGTCCGTTCGGTCGGCATTTAATCGGTTTTTGGTCACAACTTGGAAATGGACGAAACTCACTTGTTTTGGAATCTAAAACCTCAAGATCGACAAGGCTTAGTCGGGACGTTTTAAGGCCAATATAGAATATTTGGACGATGGGAACGGGGTTTTGTCCGGACATTCGGCTTCGTATGTACTCGATTTTTGTTCCAAACTTATAAGTAGACGAAACACACATGTTTCCCAATGGAAAACGATACACCTAAGAAACTTGCCACTCCATTACTTAACTCGGGGCGTTCTAAGGTGAAATAACAACGTTCCGTCCGTAAAAACGAGATTTATGTCCGTCTGTTCGGTTGGCATTTACTCGGTTTTTGGTCCGAACTTGGAAATGGACGAAACTCACTTGTTTTGGAATCTAAAACCTCAAGATCGACAAGGCTTAGTCGGGACGTTTTAAGGCCAATATAGAACATTTGGACGATGGGAACGGGGTTTTGTCCGATCATTCGGCTTCGTATGTACTCGATTTTTGTTCCGAACTTATAAGTGGACGAAACACACAAGTTTTCCAATGGAAAATGATACACCTAAGAGACTAGCCACTCCATTACTTAACTCGGGGCGTTCTAAGGTGAAAAAACAACGTTCCGTCCGTAAAAACGAGATTTATGTCCGTCCGTTCGGTCGGCATTTACTCGGTTTTTTGTCCGAACTTGGAAATGGACGAAACTCACTTGTTTTGGAATCTAAAACCTCAAGATCGACAAGGCTTAGTTGAGACGTTTTAAGGCCAATATAGAACATTTGGACGATGGTAACGGGGTTTGGTCCGGACATTCGGCTTCGTATGTACTCGATTTTTGTTACGAACTTATAAGTGGACGAAAAAGACATGTTTCCGAATGGAAAACGATACACCTAAGAGACTAGCCACTCCATTACTTAAGTCGGGGCGTTCTAAGTTGAAAAAACAACTTTCCGTCCGTAAAAACGAGATTTATGTTCGTCCGTTCGGTCGGCATTTAATCGGTTTTTGGTCACAACTTGGAAATGGACGAAACTCACTTGTTTTGGAATCTAAAACCTCAAGATCGAGAAGGCTTAGTCAGGACGTTTTAAGGCCAATATAGAATATTTGGACGATGGGAACGGGGTTTTGTCCAGACATTCGGCTTCGTATGTACTCGATTTTTGTTCCGAACTTATAAGTGGACGAAACACACATGTTTCCCAATGGAAAACGATACACCTAAGAGACTAGCCACTCCATTACTTAACTCGGGGCGTTCTAAGGTGAAAAAACAACGTTCCGTCCGTAAAAACGAGATTTATGTCCGTCCATTCGGTCGGCATTTACTCGGTTTTTTGTCCGAACTTGGAAATGGACGAAACTCACTTGTTTTGGAATCTAAAACCTCAAGATCGACAAGGCTTTGTCGAGACGTTTTAAGGCCAATATAGAACATTTGGACGATGGTAACGGGGTTTTGTCAGGACATTCGGCTTCGTATGTACTCGATTTTTGTTACGACCTTATAAGTGGACGAAAAAGACATGTTTCCGAATGGAAAACGATACACCTAAGAGACTAGCCACTCCATTACTTAAGTCGGGGCGTTCTAAGGTGAAAAAACAACTTTCCGTCCTTAAAAACGAGATTTATGTCCGTCCATTCGGTCGGCATTTACTCGGTTTTTGGTCCGAACTTGGAAATGGACGAAACTCACTTGTTTTGGAATCTAAAACCTCAAGATCGACAAGGCTTTGTCGAGACGTTTTAAGGCCAATATAGAACATTTGGACGATGGTAACGGGGTTTTGTCAGGACATTCGGCTTCAAATGTACTCGATTTTTGTTACGACCTTATAAGTGGACGAAAAAGACATGTTTCCGAATGGAAAACGATACACCTAAGAGACTAGCCACTCCATTACTTAACTCGGGGCGTTCTAAGGTGAAAAAACAACGTTCCGTCCGTAAAAACGAGATTTATGTCCGTCCATTCGGTCGGCATTTACTCGGTTTTTGGTCCGAACTTGGAAATGGACGAAACTCACTTGTTTTGTAATCTAAAACCTCAAGATCGACAAGGCTTAGTCGGGACGTTTTAAGGCCAATATATAACATTTGGACGATGGGAACGGGGTTTTGTCCGGACATTCGGCTTCGTATGTACTCGGATTGTGTTCCGAACTTATAAGTAGACGAAACACACATGTTTCCCAATGGAAAACGATACACCTAAGAGACTAGGCACTCCATTACTTAACTCGGGGAGTTCTAAGGTGAAAAAACAACGTTCCGTCCGTAAAAACGAGATTTATGTCCGTCCGTTCGGTCGACATTTACTCGGTTTTTGGTCCGAACTTGGAAATGGACGAAACTCACTAGTTTTGGAATATAAAACCTCAAGATCGACAAGGCTTAGTCGGGACGTTTTAAGGCCAATATAGAACATTTGGACGATGGGAACGGGGTTTTGTCCGGACATTCGGCATCGTATGTACTCGATTTTTGTTCCGAACTTATAAGTGGACGAAAAAGACATGTTTCCGAATGGAAAACGATACACCTAAGAGACTATCCATTCCATTACTTAAGTCGGGGCGTTCTAAGTTGAAAAAACAACTTTCCGTCCTTAAAAACGAGATTTATGTCCGTCCGTTCGGATGGCATTTAATCGGTTTTTGGTCACAACTTGGAAATGGACGAAACTCACTTGTTTTGGAATCTAAAACCTCAAGATCGACAAGGCTTAGTCGGGACGTTTTAAGGCCAATATATAACATTTGGACGATGGGAACGGGGTTTTGTCCGGACATTCGGCTTCGTATGTACTCGATTTTTGTTCCGAACTTATAAGTGGACGAAACACACATGTTTCCCAATGCAAAACGTTACACCTAAGAGACTAGCCACTCCATTACTTAACTCGTGGCGTTCTAAGGTGAAAAAACAACGTTCCGTCCGTAAAAACTAGATTTATGTCCGTCTGTTCGGTCGACATTTACTCGGTTTTTGGTCCGAACTTGGAAATGGACGAAACTCACTTGTTTTGGAATATAAAACCTCAAGATTGACAAGGCCTAGTCGGGACGTTTTAAGGCCAATATAGAACATTTGGACGATGGGAACGGGGCTTTTTCCGGACATTCGGCTTCGTATGTACTCGATTTTTGTTACGAACTTATAAGTGGACGAAAAAGACATGTTTCCGAATGGAAAACGATACACCTAAGAGACTAGCCACTCCATTACTTAAGTCGGGGCGTTCTAAGTTGAAAAAACAACTTTCCGTCCGTAAAAACGAGATTTATGTCCGTCCGTTCGGTCGGCATTTAATCGGTTTTTGGTCACAACTTGGAAATGGACGAAACTCACTTGTTTTGGAATCTAAAACCTCAAGATCGACAAGGCTTAGTCGGGACGTTTTAAGGCCAATATAGAATATTTGGACGATGGGAACGGGGTTTTGTCCGGACATTCGGCTTCGTATGTACTCGATTTTTGTTCCAAACTTATAAGTAGACGAAACACACATGTTTCCCAATGGAAAACGATACACCTAAGAAACTTGCCACTCCATTACTTAACTCGGGGCGTTCTAAGGTGAAATAACAACGTTCCGTCCGTAAAAACGAGATTTATGTCCGTCTGTTCGGTCGGCATTTACTCGGTTTTTGGTCCGAACTTGGAAATGGACGAAACTCACTTGTTTTGGAATCTAAAACCTCAAGATCCACAAGGCTTAGTCGGGACGTTTTAAGGCCAATATAGAACATTTGGACGATGGGAACGGGGTTTTGTCCGATCATTCGGCTTCGTATGTACTCGATTTTTGTTCCGAACTTATAAGTGGACGAAACACACAAGTTTTCCAATGGAAAACGATACACCTAAGAGACTAGCCACTCCATTACTTAACTCGGGGCGTTCTAAGGTGAAAAAACAACGTTCCGTCCGTAAAAACGAGATTTATGTCCGTCCGTTCGGTCGGCATTTACTCGGTTTTTTGTCCGAACTTGGAAATGGACGAAACTCACTTGTTTTGGAATCTAAAACCTCAAGATCGACAAGGCTTAGTCGAGACGTTTTAAGGCCAATATAGAACATTTGGACGATGGTAACGGGGTTTGGTCCGGACATTCGGCTTCGTATGTACTCGATTTTTGTTACGAACTTATAAGTGGACGAAAAAGACATGTTTCCGAATGGAAAACGATACACCTAAGAGACTAGCCACTCCATTACTTAAGTCGGGGCGTTCTAAGTTGAAAAAACAACTTTCCGTCCGTAAAAACGAGATTTATGTTCGTCCGTTCGGTCGGCATTTAATCGGTTTTTGGTCACAACTTGGAAATGGACGAAACTCACTTGTTTTGGAATCTAAAACCTCAAGATCGAGAAGGCTTAGTCAGGACGTTTTAAGGCCAATATAGAATATTTGGACGATGGGAACGGGGTTTTGTCCAGACATTCGGCTTCGTATGTACTCGATTTTTGTTCCGAACTTATAAGTAGACGAAACACACATGTTTCCCAATGGAAAACGATACACCTAAGAGACTAGCCACTCCATTACTTAACTCGGGGCGTTCTAAGGTGAAAAAACAACGTTCCGTCCGTAAAAACGAGATTTATGTCCGTCCATTCGGTCGGCATTTACTCGGTTTTTTGTCCGAACTTGGAAATGGACGAAACTCACTTGTTTTGGAATCTAAAACCTCAAGATCGACAAGGCTTTGTCGAGACGTTTTAAGGCCAATATAGAACATTTGGACGATGGTAACGGGGTTTTGTCAGGACATTCGGCTTCGTATGTACTCGATTTTTGTTACGACCTTATAAGTGGACGAAAAAGACATGTTTCCGAATGGAAAACGATACACCTAAGAGACTAGCCACTCCATTACTTAAGTCGGGGCGTTCTAAGGTGAAAAAACAACTTTCCGTCCTTAAAAACGAGATTTATGTCCGTCCATTCGGTCGGCATTTACTCGGTTTTTGGTCCGAACTTGGAAATGGACGAAACTCACTTGTTTTGGAATCTAAAACCTCAAGATCGACAAGGCTTTGTCGAGACGTTTTAAGGCCAATATAGAACATTTGGACGATGGTAACGGGGTTTTGTCAGGACATTCGGCTTCGTATGTACTCGATTTTTGTTACGACCTTATAAGTGGACGAAAAAGACATGTTTCCGAATGGAAAACGATACACCTAAGAGACTAGCCACTCCATTACTTAACTCGGGGCGTTCTAAGGTGAAAAAACAACGTTCCGTCCGTAAAAACGAGATTTATGTCCGTCCATTCGGTCGGCATTTACTCGGTTTTTGGTCCGAACTTGGAAATGGACGAAACTCACTTGTTTTGTAATCTAAAACCTCAAGATCGACAAGGCTTAGTCGGGACGTTTTAAGGCCAATATATAACATTTGGACGATGGGAACGGGGTTTTGTCCGGACATTCGGCTTCGTATGTACTCGGATTGTGTTCCGAACTTATAAGTAGACGAAACAGACATGTTTCCCAATGGAAAACGATACACCTAAGAGACTAGGCACTCCATTACTTAACTCGGGGAGTTCTAAGGTGAAAAAACAACGTTCCGTCCGTAAAAACGAGATTTATGTCCGTCCGTTCGGTCGACATTTACTCGGTTTTTGGTCCGAACTTGGAAATGGACGAAACTCACTAGTTTTGGAATATAAAACCTCAAGATCGACAAGGCTTAGTCGGGACGTTTTAAGGCCAATATAGAACATTTGGACGATGGGAACGGGGTTTTGTCCGGACATTCGGCATCGTATGTACTCGATTTTTGTTCCGAACTTATAAGTGGACGAAAAAGACATGTTTCCGAATGGAAAACGATACACCTAAGAGACTAGCCATTCCATTACTTAAGTCGGGGCGTTCTAAGTTGAAAAAACAACTTTCCGTCCTTAAAAACGAGATTTATGTCCGTCCGTTCGGATGGCATTTAATCGGTTTTTGGTCACAACTTGGAAATGGACGAAACTCACTTGTTTTGGAATCTAAAACCTCAAGATCGACAAGGCTTAGTCGGGACGTTTTAAGGCCAATATATAACATTTGGACGATGGGAACGGGGTTTTGTCCGGACATTCGGCTTCGTATGTACTCGATTTTTGTTCCGAACTTATAAGTGGACGAAACACACATGTTTCCCAATGCAAAACGTTACACCTAAGAGACTAGCCACTCCATTACTTAACTCGTGGCGTTCTAAGGTGAAAAAACAACGTTCCGTCCGTAAAAACTAGATTTATGTCCGTCTGTTCGGTCGACATTTACTCGGTTTTTGGTCCGAACTTGGAAATGGACGAAACTCACTTGTTTTGGAATATAAAACCTCAAGATTGACAAGGCCTAGTCGGGACGTTTTAAGGCCAATATAGAACATTTGGACGATGGGAACGGGGCTTTGTCCGGACATTCGGCTTCGTATGTACTCGATTTTTGTTACGAACTTATAAGTGGACGAAAAAGACATGTTTCCGAATGGAAAACGATACACCTAAGAGACTAGCCACTCCATTACTTAAGTCGGGGCGTTCTAAGTTGAAAAAACAACTTTCCGTCCGTAAAAACGAGATTTTTGTCCGTCCGTTCGGTCGGCATTTAATCGGTTTTTGGTCACAACTTGGAAATGGACGAAACTCACTTGTTTTGGAATCTAAAACCTCAAGATCGACAAGGCTTAGTCGGGACGTTTTAAGGCCAATATAGAATATTTGGACGATGGGAACGGGGTTTTGTCCGGACATTCGGCTTCGTATGTACTCGATTTTTGTTCCGAACTTATAAGTGGACGAAACACACATGTTTCCCAATGGAAAACGATACACCTAAGAGACTAGCTACTCCATTACTTAACTCGGGGCGTTCTAAGGTGAAAAAACAACGTTCCGTCCGTAAAAACGAGATTTATGTCCGTCCGTTCGGTCGGCATTTACTCGGTTTTTTATCCGAACTTGGAAATGGACGAAACTCACTTGTTTTGGAATCTAAAACCTCAAGATCGACAAGGCTTATCCGGGACGTTTTAAGGCCAATATAGAACATTTGGACGATGGGAACGGGGTTTTGTCCGATCATTCGGCTTCGTATGTACTCAATTTTTGTTCCGAACTTATAAGTGGACGAAAAAGACATGTTTCCGAATGGAAAACGATACACCTAAGAGACTAGCCACTCCATTACTTAAGTCGGGGCGTTCTTAGTTGTAAAAACAACTTTCCGTCCGTAAAAACGAGATTTATGTCCGTCCGTTCGGTCGGCATTTACTCGGTTTTTGGTCCGAACTTGGAAATGGACGAAACTCACTTGTTTTGGAATCTAAAACCTCAAGATCGACAAGGCTTAGTCGGGACGTTTTAAGGCCAATATATAACATTTGGACGATGGGAACGGGGTTTTGTCCGGACATTCGGCTTCGTATGTACTTGATTTTTGTTCCGAACTTATAAGTAGACGAAACACACATGTTTACCAATGGAAAACGATACACCTAAGAGACTAGGCACTCCATTACTTAACTCGGGAAGTTCTAAGGTGAAAAAACAACGTTCCGTCCGTAAAAACGAGATTTATGTCCGTCCGTTCGGTCGGCATTTACTCGGTTTTTGGTCCGAAATTGGAAATGGACGAAACTCACTTGTTTTGGAATATAAAACCTCAAGATCGACAAGGCTTAGTCGGGACGTTTTAAGGCCAATATAGAACATTTGGACGATGGGAACGGGGCTTTGTCCGGACATTCGGCTTCGTATGTACTCGATTTTTGTTCCGAACTTATAAGTGGACGAAAAAGACATGTTTCCGAATGGAAAACGATACACCTAAGAGACTAGCCACTCCATTACTTAAGTCGGGGCGTTCTAATTTGAAAAAACAACTTTCCGTCCGTAAAAACGAGATTTATGTCCGTCCGTTCCGTCGGTATTTACTCGGTTTTTGGTCCGAACTTGGAAATGGACGAAACTCACTTGTTTTGGAATCTAAAACCTCAAGATCGACAAGGCTTAGTCGGGACGTTTTAAGGCCAATATATAACATTTGGACGATGGGAACGGGGTTTTGTCCGGACATTCGGCTTCGTATGTACTCGATTTTTGTTCCGAACTTATAAGTAGACGAAACACACATATTTCCAAAGGAAAACGATACACCTAAGAGACTAGCCACTCCATTACTTAACTCGGGGCGTTCTAAGGTGAAAGAACAACGTTCCGTCCGTAAAAACGAGATTTATGTTCGTCCGTTCGGTCGGCATTTACTCGGTTTTTGGTCCGAACTTGGAAATGGACGAAACTCACTTGTTTTGGAATCTAAAACCTCAAGATCGACAAGGCTTAGTCGGGACGTTTTAAGGCCAATATAGAACATTTGGACGATGGGAACGGGGTTTTGTCCGGACATTCGGCATCGTATGTACTCGATTTTTGTTCCGAACTTATAAGTGGACGAAAAAGACATGTTTCCGAATGGAAAACTACACCTAAGAGACTAGCCATTCCATTACTTAAGTCGGGGCGTTCTAAGTTGAAAAAACAACTTTCCGCCCTTAAAAACGAGATTTATGTCCGTCCGTTCGGACGGCATTTAATCGGTTTTTGGTCACAACTTGGAAATGGACGAAACTCACTTGTTTTGGAATCTAAAACCTCAAGATCGACAAGGCTTAGTCGGGACGTTTTAAGGCCAATATAGAACATTTGGACGATGGGAACGGGGTTTTGTCCGGACATTCGGCTTCGTATGTACTCGATTTTTGTTCCGAACTTATAAGTGGACGAAACACACATGTTTCCCAATGCAAAACGATACACCTAAGAGACTAGCCACTCCATTACTTAACTCGGGGCGTTCTAAGGTGAAAAAACATTGTTCCGTCCGTAAAAACTAGATTTATGTCCGTCTGTTTGGTCGGCATTTACTCGGTTTTTGGTCCGAACTTGGAAATGGACGAAACTCACTTGTTTTGGAATATAAAACCTCAAGATCGACAAGGCTTAGTCGGGACGTTTTAAGGCCAATATAGAACATTTGGACAATGGGAACGGGGTTTTGTCCGATCATTCGGCTTCGTATGTACTCGATTTTTGTTCCGAACTTATAAGTGGACGAAACACACAAGTTTTCCAATGGAAAACGATACACCTAAGAGACTAGCCACTCCATTACTTAACTCGGGGCGTTCTAAAGTGAAAAAACAACGTTCCGTCCGTAAAAACGAGATTTATGTCCGTCCGTTCGGTCGGCATTTACTCGGTTTTTTATCCGAACTTGGAAATGGACGAAACTCACTTGTTTTGGAATCTAAAACCTCAAGATCGACAAGGCTTAGCCGGGACGTTTTAAGGCCAATATAGAACATTTGGACGATGGGAACGGGGTTTTGTCCGATCATTCGGCTTCGTATGTACTCAATTTTTGTTCCGAACTTATAAGTGGACGAAAAAGACATGTTTCCGAATGGAAAACGGTACACCTAAGAGACTAGCCACTCCATTACTTAAGTCGGGGCGTTCTAAGTTGAAAAAACAACTTTCCGTCCGTAAAAACGAGATTTATGTCCGTCCGTTCGGTCGGCATTTACTCGGTTTTTGGTCCGAACTTGGAAATGGACGAAACTCACTTGTTTTGGAATCTAAAACCTCAAGATCGACAAGGCTTAGTCGGGACGTTTTAAGGCCAATATAGAACATTTGGACGATGGGAACGGGGTTTTGTCCGGACATTCGGCATCGTATGTACTCGATTTTTGTTCCGAACTTATAAGTGGACGAAAAAGACATGTTTCCGAATGGAAAACTACACCTAAGAGACTAGCCATTCCATTACTTAAGTCGGGGCGTTCTAAGTTGAAAAAACAACTTTCCGCCCTTAAAAACGAGATTTATGTCCGTCCGTTCGGACGGCATTTAATCGGTTTTTGGTCACAACTTGGAAATGGACGAAACTCACTTGTTTTGGAATCTAAAACCTCAAGATCGACAAGGCTTAGTCGGGACGTTTTAAGGCCAATATAGAACATTTGGACGATGGGAACGGGGTTTTGTCCGGACATTCTGCTTCGTATGTACTCGATTTTTGTTCCGAACTTATAAGTGGACGAAACACACATGTTTCCCAATGCAAAACGATACACCTAAGAGACTAGCCACTCCATTACTTAACTCGGGGCGTTCTAAGGTGAAAAAACATTGTTCCGTCCGTAAAAACTAGATTTATGTCCGTCTGTTTGGTCGGCATTTACTCGGTTTTTGGTCCGAACTTGGAAATGGACGAAACTCACTTGTTTTGGAATATAAAACCTCAAGATCGACAAGGCTTAGTCGGGACGTTTTAAGGCCAATATAGAACATTTGGACAATGGGAACGGGGTTTTGTCCGATCATTCGGCTTCGTATGTACTCGATTTTTGTTCCGAACTTATAAGTGGACGAAACACACAAGTTTTCCAATGGAAAACGATACACCTAAGAGACTAGCCATTCCATTACTTAAGCCGGGGCGTTCTAAAGTGAAAAAACAACGTTCCGTCCGTAAAAACGAGATTTATGTCCGTCCGTTCGGTCGGCATTTACTCGGTTTTTTATCCGAACTTGGAAATGGACGAAACTCACTTGTTTTGGAATCTAAAACCTCAAGATCGACAAGGCTTAGCCGGGACGTTTTAAGGCCAATATAGAACATTTGGACGATGGGAACGGGGTTTTGTCCGATCATTCGGCTTCGTATGTACTCAATTTTTGTTCCGAACTTATAAGTGGACGAAAAAGACATGTTTCCGAATGGAAAACGGTACACCTAAGAGACTAGCCACTCCATTACTTAAGTCGGGGCGTTCTAAGTTGAAAAAACAACTTTCCGTCCGTAAAAACGAGATTTATGTCCGTCCGTTCGGTCGGCATTTACTCGGTTTTTGGTCCGAACTTGGAAATGGACGAAACTCACTTGTTTTGGAATCTAAAACCTCAAGATCGACAAGGCTTAGTCGGGACGTTTTAAGGCCAATATATAACATTTGGACGATTTGAACGGGGTTTTGTCCGAACATTCGGCTTCGTATGTAATCGATTTTTGTTCCGAACTTATAAGTAGACGAAACACACATGTTTCCCAATGGAAAACGATACACCTAAGAGACTAGGCACTCCATTACTTAACTCGGGGAGTTCTAAGGTGAAAAAACAACGTTCCGTCCGTAAAAACGAGATTTATGTCCGTCCGTTCAGTCGGCATTTACTCGGTTTTTGGTCCGAACTTGGAAATGGACGAAACTCACTTGTTTTGGAATCTAAAACCTCAAGATCGACAAGGCTTAGTCGGGACGTTTTAAGGCCAATATAGAACATTTGGACGATGGGAACGGGGTTTTGTCCGGACATTCGGTATCGTATGTACTCGATTTTTGTTTCCGAACTTATAAGTGGACGAAAAAGACATGTTTCCGAATGGAAAACGATACACCTAAGAGACTAGCCATTCCATTACTTAAGTCGGGGCGTTTTAAGTTGAAAAAACAACTTTCCGTCCGTAAAAACGAGATTTATGTCCGTCCGTTCGGACGGCATTTAATCGGTTTTTGGTCACAACTTGGAAATGGACGAAACTCACTTGTTTTGGAATCTAAAACCTCAAGATCGACAAGGCTTAGTCGGGACGTTTTAAGGCCAATATATAACATTTGGACGATGGGAACGGGGTTTTGTCCGGACATTCGGCTTCGTATGTACTCGATTTTTGTTCCGAACTTATAAGTAGACGAAACACACATGTTTCCCAATGGAAAACGATACACCTAAGAGACTAGCCACTCCATTACTTAACTCGGGGCGTTCTAAGGTGAAAAAACAACGTTCCGTCCGTAAAAACGAGATTTATATCCGTCCGTTCGGTCGGCATTTACTCGGTTTTTGGTCCGAACTTGGAAATATACGAAACTCACTTGTTTTGGAATCTAAAACCTCAAGATCGACAAGGCTTAGTCGGGACGTTTTAAGGCCAATATAGAACATTTGGACGATGGGAACGGGGTTTTGTCCGGACATTCGGCTTCGTATGTACTCGATTTTTGTTCCGAACTTATAAGTGGACGAAACACACATGTTTCCCAATGCAAAACGATACACCTAAGAAACTTGCCACTCCATTACTTAACTCGGGGCGTTCTAAGGTGAAATAACAACGTTCCGTCCGTAAAAACGAGATTTATGTCCGTCTGTTCGGTCGGCATTTACTCGGTTTTTGGTCCGAACTTGGAAATGGACGAAACTCACTTGTTTTGGAATATAAAACCTCAAGATCGACAAGGCTTAGTCGGGACGTTTTAAGGCCAATATAGAACATTTGGACGATGGGAACGGGGCTTTGTCCGGACATTCGGCTTCGTATGTACTCGATTTGTGTTCCGAACTTATAAGTGGACGAAAAAGACATGTTTCCGAATGGAAAACGATACACCTAAGAGACTAGCCACTCCATTACTTAAGTCGGGGCGTTCTAATTTGAAAAAACAACTTTCCGTCCGTAAAAACGAGATTTATGTCCGTCCGTTCCGTCGGTATTTACTCGGTTTTTGGTCCGAACTTGGAAATGGACGAAACTCACTTGTTTTGGAATCTAAAACCTCAAGATCGACAAGGCTTAGTCGGGACGTTTTAAGGCCAATATAGAACATTTGGACGATGGGAACGGGGTTTTGTCCGGACATTCGGTATCGTATGTACTCGATTTTTGTTTCCGAACTTATAAGTGGACGAAAAAGACATGTTTCCGAATGGAAAACGATACACCTAAGAGACTAGCCATTCCATTACTTAAGTCGGGGCGTTTTAAGTTGAAAAAACAACTTTCCGTCCGTAAAAACGAGATTTATGTCCGTCCGTTCGGACGGCATTTAATCGGTTTTTGGTCACAACTTGGAAATGGACGAAACTCACTTGTTTTGGAATCTAAAACCTCAAGATCGACAAGGCTTAGTCGGGACGTTTTAAGGCCAATATATAACATTTGGACGATGGGAACGGGGTTTTGTCCGGACATTCGGCTTCGTATGTACTCGATTTTTGTTCCGAACTTATAAGTGGACGAAACACACATGTTTCCCAATGCAAAACGATACACCTAAGAGACTAGCCACTCCATTACTTAACTCGGGGCGTTCTAAGGTGAAAAAACAACGTTCCGTCCGTAAAAACTAGATTTATGTCCGTCTGTTCGGTCGGCATTTACTCGGTTTTTGGTCCGAACTTGGAAATGGACGAAACTCACTTGTTTTGGAATATAATACCTCAAGATCGACAAGGCTTAGTCGGGACGTTTTAAGGCCAATATAGAACATTTGGACGATGGGAACGGGGTTTTGTCCGATCATTCGGCTTCGTATGTACTCGATTTTTGTTCCGAACTTATAGGTGGACGAAACACACAAGTTTTCCAATGGAAAACGATACACCTAAGAGACTGGCCACTCCATTACTTAACTCGGGGCGTTCTAAAGTGAAAAAACAACGTTCCGTCCGTAAAAACGAGATTTATGTCCGTCCGTTCGGTCGGCATTTACTCGGTTTTTTATCCGAACTTGTAAATGGACGAAACTCACTTGTTTTGGAATCTAAAACCTCAAGATCGACAAGGCTTAGCCGGGACGTTTTAAGGCCAATATAGAACATTTGGACGATGGGAACGGGGTTTTGTCCTATCATTCGGCTTCGTATGTACTCAATTTTTGTTCCGAACTTATAAGTGGACGAAAAAGACATGTTTCCGAATGGAAAACGGTACACCTAAGAGACTAGCCACTCCATTACTTAAGTCGGGGCGTTCTAAGTTGAAAAAACAACTTTCCGTCCGTAAAAACGAGATTTATGTCCGTCCGTTCGGTCGGCATTTACTCGGTTTTTGGTCCGAACTTGGAAATGGACGAAACTCACTTGTTTTGGAATCTAAAACCTCAAGATCGACAAGGCTTAGTCGGGACGTTTTAAGGCCAATATATAACATTTGGACGATTTGAACGGGGTTTTGTCCGGACATTCGGCTTCGTATGTAATCGATTTTTGTTCCGAACTTATAAGTAGACGAAACACAGATGTTTCCCAATGGAAAATGATACACCTAAAAGACTAGGCACTCCATTACTTAACTCGGGGAGTTCTAAGGTGAAAAAACAACGTTCCGTCCGTAAAAACTAGATTTATGTCCGTCCGTTCGGTCGGCATTTACTCGGTTTTTGGTCCGAACTTGGAAATGGACGAAACTCACTTGTTTTGGAATCTAAAACCTCAAGATCGACAAGGCTTAGTCGGGACGTTTTAAGGCCAATATAGAACATTTGGACGATGGGAACGGGGTTTTGTCCGGACATTCGGTATCGTATGTACTCGATTTTTGTTTCCGAACTTATAAGTGGACGAAAAAGACATGTTTCCGAATGGAAAACGATACACCTAAGAGACTAGCCATTCCATTACTTAAGTCGGGGCGTTTTAAGTTGAAAAAACAACTTTCCGTCCGTAAAAACGAGATTTATGTCCGTCCGTTCGGACGGCATTTAATCGGTTTTTGGTCACAACTTGGAAATGGACGAAACTCACTTGTTTTGGAATCTAAAACCTCAAGATCGACAAGGCTTAGTCGGGACGTTTTAAGGCCAATATATAACATTTGGACGATGGGAACGGGGTTTTGTCCGGACATTCGGCTTCGTATGTACTCGATTTTTGTTCCGAACTTATAAGTGGACGAAACACACATGTTTCCCAATGCAAAACGATACACCTAAGAGACTAGCCACTCCATTACTTAACTCGGGGCGTTCTAAGGTGAAAAAACAACGTTCCGTCCGTAAAAACTAGATTTATGTCCGTCTGTTCGGTCGGCATTTACTCGGTTTTTGGTCCGAACTTGGAAATGGACGAAACTCACTTGTTTTGGAATATAATACCTCAAGATCGACAAGGCTTAGTCGGGACGTTTTAAGGCCAATATAGAACATTTGGACGATGGGAACGGGGTTTTGTCCGATCATTCGGCTTCGTATGTACTCGATTTTTGTTCCGAACTTATAGGTGGACGAAACACACAAGTTTTCCAATGGAAAACGATACACCTAAGAGACTAGCCACTCCATTACTTAACTCGGGGCGTTCTAAAGTGAAAAAACAACGTTCCGTCCGTAAAAACGAGATTTATGTCCGTCCGTTCGGTCGGCATTTACTCGGTTTTTTATCCGAACTTGTAAATGGACGAAACTCACTTGTTTTGGAATCTAAAACCTCAAGATCGACAAGGCTTAGCCGGGACGTTTTAAGGCCAATATAGAACATTTGGACGATGGGAACGGGGTTTTGTCCTATCATTCGGCTTCGTATGTACTCAATTTTTGTTCCGAACTTATAAGTGGACGAAAAAGACATGTTTCCGAATGGAAAACGGTACACCTAAGAGACTAGCCACTCCATTACTTAAGTCGGGGCGTTCTAAGTTGAAAAAACAACTTTCCGTCCGTAAAAACGAGATTTATGTCCGTCCGTTCGGTCGGCATTTACTCGGTTTTTGGTCCGAACTTGGAAATGGACGAAACTCACTTGTTTTGGAATCTAAAACCTCAAGATCGACAAGGCTTAGTCGGGACGTTTTAAGGCCAATATATAACATTTGGACGATTTGAACGGGGTTTTGTCCGGACATTCGGCTTCGTATGTAATCGATTTTTGTTCCGAACTTATAAGTAGACGAAACACAGATGTTTCCCAATGGAAAATGATACACCTAAAAGACTAGGCACTCCATTACTTAACTCGGGGAGTTCTAAGGTGAAAAAACAACGTTCCGTCCGTAAAAACTAGATTTATGTCCGTCCGTTCGGTCGGCATTTACTCGGTTTTTGGTCCGAACTTGGAAATGGACGAAACTCACTTGTTTTGGAATCTAAAACCTCAAGATCGACAAGGCTTAGTCGGGACGTTTTAAGGCCAATATAGAACATTTGGACGATGGGAACGGGGTTTTGTCCGGACATTCGGTATCGTATGTACTCGATTTTTGTTTCCGAACTTATAAGTAGACGAAACACACATGTTTCCCAATGGAAAACGATACACCTAAGAGACTAGCCACTCCATTACTTAACTCGGGGCGTTCTAAGGTGAAAAAACAACGTTCCGTCCGTAAAAACGAGATTTATATCCGTCCGTTCGGTCGGCATTTACTCGGTTTTTTGTCCGAACTTGGAAATATACGAAACTCACTTGTTTTGGAATCTAAAACCTCAAGATCGACAAGGCTTAGTCGGGACGTTTTAAGGCCAATATAGAACATTTGGACGATGGGAACGGGGTTTTGTCCGGACATTCGGCTTCGTATGTACTCGATTTTTGTTCCGAACTTATAAGTGGACGAAACACACATGTTTCCCAATGCAAAACGATACACCTAAGAAACTTGCCACTCCATTACTTAACTCGGGGCGTTCTAAGGTGAAATAACAACGTTCCGTCCGTAAAAACGAGATTTATGTCCGTCTGTTCGGTCGGCATTTACTCGGTTTTTGGTCCGAACTTGGAAATGGACGAAACTCACTTGTTTTGGAATATAAAACCTCAAGATCGACAAGGCTTAGTCGGGACGTTTTAAGGCCAATATAGAACATTTGGACGATGGGAACGGGGCTTTGTCCGGACATTCGGCTTCGTATGTACTCGATTTGTGTTCCGAACTTATAAGTGGACGAAAAAGACATGTTTCCGAATGGAAAACGATACACCTAAGAGACTAGCCACTCCATTACTTAAGTCGGGGCGTTCTAATTTGAAAAAACAACTTTCCGTCCGTAAAAACGAGATTTATGTCCGTCCGTTCCGTCGGTATTTACTCGGTTTTTGGTCCGAACTTGGAAATGGACGAAACTCACTTGTTTTGGAATCTAAAACCTCAAGATCGACAAGGCTTAGTCGGGACGTTTTAAGGCCAATATATAACATTTGGACGATGGGAACGGGGTTTTGTCCGGACATTCGGCTTCGTATGTACTCGATTTTTGTTCCGAACTTATAAGTAGACGAATCACACATATTTCCAAAGGAAAACGATACACCTAAGAGACTAGCCACTCCATTACTTAACTCGTGGCGTTCTAAGGTGAAAAAACAACGTTCCGTCCGTAAAAACGAGATTTATGTCCGTCCGTTCGGTCGGCATTTACTCGGTTTTTGGTCCGAACTTGGAAATGGACGAAACTCACTTGTTTTGGAATCTAAAACCTCAAGATCGACAAGGCTTAGTCGGGACGTTTTAAGGCCAATATAGAACATTTGGACGATGGGAACGGGGTTTTGTCCGGACATTCGGCATCGTATGTACTCGATGTTTGTTCCGAACTTATAAGTGGACGAAAAAGACATGTTTCCGAATGGAAAACGACACCTAAGAGACTAGCCATTCCATTACTTAAGTCGGGGCGTTCTAAGTTGAAAAAACAACTTTCCGCCCTTAAAAACTAGATTTATGTCCGTCTGTTCGGTCGGCATTTACTCGGTTTTTGGTCCGAACTTGGAAATGGACGAAACTCACTTGTTTTGGAATATAAAACCTCAAGATCGACAAGGCTTAGTCGGGACGTTTTAAGGCCAATATAGAACATTTGGACGATGGGAACGGGGTTTTGTCCGATCATTCGGCTTCGTATGTACTCGATTTTTGTTCCAAACTTATAAGTGGACGAAACACACAAGTTTTCCAATGGAAAACGATACACCTAAGAGACTAGCCACTCCATTACTTAACTCGGGGCGTTCTAAAGTGAAAAAACAACGTTCCGTCCGTAAAAACAAGATTTATGTCCGTCCGTTCGGTCGGCATTTACTCGGTTTTTTATCCGAACTTGGAAATGGACGAAACTCACTTGTTTTGGAATCTAAAACCTCAAGATCGACAAGGCTTAGCCGGGACGTTTTAAGGCCAATATAGAACATTTGGACGATGGGAACGGGGTTTTGTCCGATCATTCGGCTTCGTATGTACTCAATTTTTGTTCCGAACTTATAAGTGGACGAAAAAGACATGTTTCCGAATGGAAAACGGTACACCTAAGAGACTAGCCACTCCATTACTTAAGTCGGGGCGTTCTAAGTTGAAAAAACAACTTTCCGTCCGTAAAAACGAGATTTATGTCCGTCCGTTCGGTCGGCATTTACTCGGTTTTTGGTCCGAACTTGGAAATGGACGAAACTCACTTGTTTAGGAATCTAAAACCTCAAGATCGACAAGGCTTAGTCGGGACGTTTTAAGGCCAATATATAACATTTGGACGATTTGAACGGGGTTTTGTCCGGACATTTGGCTTCGTATGTAATCGATTTTTGTTCCGAACTTATAAGTAGACGAAACACACATGTTTCCCAATGGAAAACGATACACCTAAGAGACTAGGCACTCCATTACTTAACTCGGGGAGTTCTAAGGTGAAAAAACAACGTTCCGTCCGTAAAAACGAGATTTATGTCCGTCCGTTCAGTCGGCATTTACTCGGTTTTTGGTCCGAACTCGGAAATGGACAAAACTCACTTGTTTTGGAATCTAAAACCTCAAGATCGACAAGGCTTAGTCGGGACGTTTTAAGGCCAATATATAACATTTGGACGATTTGAACGGGGTTTTGTCCGGACATTCGGCTTCGTATGTAATCGATTTTTGTTCCGAACTTATAAGTAGACGAAACACACATGTTTACCAATGGAAAACGATACACCTAAGAGACTAGGCACTCCATTACTTAACTCGGGAAGTTCTAAGGTGAAAAAACAACGTTCCGTCCGTAAAAACGAGATTTATGTCCGTCCGTTCGGTCGGCATTTACTCGGTTTTTGGTCCGAACTTGGAAATGGACGAAACTCACTTGTTTTGGAATCCAAAACCTCAAGATCGACAAGGCTTAGTTGGGACGTTTTAAGGCCAATATAGAACATTTGGACGATGGGAACGGGGTTTTGTCCGATCATTCGGCTTCGTATGTACTCAATTTTTGTTCCGAACTTATAAGTGGACGAAAAAGACATGTTTCCGAATGGAAAACGATACACCTAAGAGACTAGCCACTCCATTACTTAAGTCGGGGCGTTCTAAGTTGTAAAAACAACTTTTCGTCCGTAAAAACGAGATTTATGTCCGTCCGTTCGGTCGGCATTTACTCGGTTTTTGGTCCGAACTTGGAAATGGACGAAACTCACTTGTTTTGGAATCTAAAACCTCAAGATCGACAAGGCTTAGTCGGGACGTTTTAAGGCCAATATATAACATTTGGACGATTTGAACGGGGTTTTGTCCGGACATTCGGCTTCGTATGTAATCGATTTTTGTTCCGAACTTATAAGTAGACGAAACACACATGTTTACCAATGGAAAACGATACACCTAAGAGACTAGGCACTCCATTACTTAACTCGGGAAGTTCTAAGGTGAAAAAACAACGTTCCGTCCGTAAAAACGAGATTTATGTCCGTCCGTTCGGTCGGCATTTACTCGGTTTTTGGTCCGAACTTGGAAATGGACGAAACTCACTTGTTTTGGAATCCAAAACCTCAAGATCGACAAGGCTTAGTTGGGACGTTTTAAGGCCAATATAGAACATTTGGACGATGGGAACAGGGTTTTGTCCGGACATTCGGCATCGTATGTACTCGATTTTTGTTTCCGAACTTATAAGTGGACGAAAAAGATATGTTTCCGAATGGAAAACGATACACCTAAGAGACTAGCCATTCCATTACTTAAGTCGGGGCGTTCTAAGTTGAAAAAACAACTTTCCGTCCGTAAAAACGAGATTTATGTCCGTCCGTTCGGACGGCATTTAATCGGTTTTTGGTCACAACTTGGAAATGGACGAAACTCACTTGTTTTGGAATCTAAAACCTCAAGATCGAAAAGGCTTAGTCGGGACGTTTTAAGGCCAATATATAACATTTGGACGATGGGAACGGGGTTTTGTCCGGACATTCGGCTTCGTATGTACTCGATTTTTGTTCCGAACTTATAAGTAGACGAAACACACATGTTTCCCAATGGAAAACGATACACCTAAGAGACTAGGCACTCCATTACTTAACTCGGGGCGTTCTAAGGTGAAATAACAACGTTCCGTCCGTAAAAACGAGATTTATGTCCGTCTGTTCGGTCGGCATTTACTCGGTTTTTGGTCCGAACTTGGAAATGGACGAAACTCACTTGTTTTGGAATCTAAAACCTCAAGATCGACAAGGCTTAGTTGGGACGTTTTAAGGCCAATATAGAACATTTGGACGATGGGAACGGGGTTTTGTCCGGACATTCGGCATCGTATGTACTCGATTTTTGTTTCCGAACTTATAAGTGGACGAAAAATACATGTTTCCGAACGGAAAACGATACACCTAAGAAACTAGCCATTCCATTACTTAAGTCGGGGCGTTCTAAGTTGAAAAAACAACTTTCCGTCCGTAAAAACGAGATTTATGTCCGTCCGTTCGGACGGCATTTAATCGGTTTTTGGTCACAACTTGGAAATGGACGAAACTCACTTGTTTTGGAATCTAAAACCTCAAGATCGACAAGGCTTAGTCGGGACGTTTTAAGGCCAATATATAACATTTGGACGATGGGAACGGGGTTTTGTCCGGACATTCGGCTTCGTATGTACTCGATTTTTGTTCCGAACTTATAAGTAGACGAAACACACATGTTTCCCAATGGAAAACGATACACCTAAGAAACTTGCCACTCCATTACTTAACTCGGGGCGTTCTAAGGTGAAATAACAACGTTCCGTCCGTAAAAACGAGATTTATGTCCGTCTGTTCGGTCGGCATTTACTCGGTTTTTGGTCCGAACTTGGAAATGGACGAAACTCACTTGTTTTGGAATATAAAACCTCAAGATCGACAAGGCTTAATCGGGACGTTTTAAGGCCAATATAGAACATTTGGACGATGGGAACGGGGCTTTGTCCGGACATTCGGCTTCGTATGTACTCGATTTTTGTTCCGAACTTATAAGTGGACGAAAAAGACATGTTTCCGAATGGAAAACGATACACCTAAGAGACTAGCCACTCCATTACTTAAGTCGGGGCGTTCTAATTTGAAAAAACAACTTTCCGTCCGTAAAAACGAGATTTATGTCCGTCCGTTCCGTCGGTATTTACTCGGTTTTTGGTCCGAACTTGGAAATGGACGAAACTCACTTGTTTTGGAATCTAAAATCTCAAGATCGACAAGGCTTAGTCGGGACGTTTTAAGGCCAATATATAACATTTGGACGATGGGAACGGGGTTTTGTCCGGACATTTGGCTTCGTATGTACTCGATTTTTGTTCCGAACTTATAAGTAGACGAAACACACATATTTCCAAAGGAAAACGATACACCTAAGAGACTAGGCACTCCATTACTTAACTCGGGGCGTTCTAAGGTGAAAAAACAACGTTCCGTCCGTAAAAACAAGATTTATGTCCGTCCGTTCGGTCGGCATTTACTCGGTTTTTGGTCCGAACTTGGAAATGGACGAAACTCACTTGTTTTGGAATCTAAAACCTCAAGATCGACAAGGCTTAGCCGGGACGTTTTAAGGCCAATATAGAACATTTGGACGATGGGAACGGGGTTTTGTCCGATCATTCGGCTTCGTATGTACTCAATTTTTGTTCCGAACTTATAAGTGGACGAAAAAGACATGTTTCCGAATGGAAAACGATACACCTAAGAGACTAGCCACTCCATTACTTAAGTCGGGGCGTTCTAAGTTGTAAAAACAACTTTTCGTCCGTAAAAACGAGATTTATGTCCGTCCGTTCGGTCGGCATTTACTCGGTTTTTGGTCCGAACTTGGAAATGGACGAAACTCACTTGTTTTGGAATCTAAAACCTCAAGATCGACAAGGCTTAGTCGGGACGTTTTAAGGCCAATATATAACATTTGGACGATTTGAACGGGGTTTTGTCCGGACATTCGGCTTCGTATGTAATCGATTTTTGTTCCGAACTTATAAGTAGACGAAACACACATGTTTACCAATGGAAAACGATACACCTAAGAGACTAGGCACTCCATTACTTAACTCGGGAAGTTCTAAGGTGAAAAAACAACGTTCCGTCCGTAAAAACGAGATTTATGTCCGTCCGTTCGGTCGGCATTTACTCGGTTTTTGGTCCGAACTTGGAAATGGACGAAACTCACTTGTTTTGGAATCTAAAACCTCAAGATCGACAAGGCTTAGTTGGGACGTTTTAAGGCCAATATAGAACATTTGGACGATGGGAACAGGGTTTTGTCCGGACATTCGGCATCGTATGTACTCGATTTTTGTTTCCGAACTTATAAGTGGACGAAAAAGATATGTTTCCGAATGGAAAACGATACACCTAAGAGACTAGCCATTCCATTACTTAAGTCGGGGCGTTCTAAGTTGAAAAAACAACTTTCCGTCCGTAAAAACGAGATTTATGTCCGTCCGTTCGGACGGCATTTAATCGGTTTTTGGTCACAACTTGGAAATGGACGAAACTCACTTGTTTTGGAATCTAAAACCTCAAGATCGACAAGGCTTAGTCGGGACGTTTTAAGGCCAATATATAACATTTGGACGATGGGAACGGGGTTTTGTCCGGACATTCGGCTTCGTATGTACTCGATTTTTGTTCCGAACTTATAAGTAGACGAAACACACATGTTTCCCAATGGAAAACGATACACCTAAGAGACTAGGCACTCCATTACTTAACTCGGGGCGTTCTAAGGTGAAATAACAACGTTCCGTCCGTAAAAACGAGATTTATGTCCGTCTGTTCGGTCGGCATTTACTCGGTTTTTGGTCCGAACTTGGAAATGGACGAAACTCACTTGTTTTGGAATCTAAAACCTCAAGATCGACAAGGCTTAGTTGGGACGTTTTAAGGCCAATATAGAACATTTGGACGATGGGAACGGGGTTTTGTCCGGACATTCGGCATCGTATGTACTCGATTTTTGTTTCCGAACTTATAAGTGGACGAAAAAGACATGTTTCCGAACGGAAAACGATACACCTAAGAGACTAGCCATTCCATTACTTAAGTCGGGGCGTTCTAAGTTGAAAAAACAACTTTCCGTCCGTAAAAACGAGATTTATGTCCGTCCGTTCGGACGGCATTTAATCGGTTTTTGGTCACAACTTGGAAATGGACGAAACTCACTTGTTTTGGAATCTAAAACCTCAAGATCGACAAGGCTTAGTCGGGACGTTTTAAGGCCAATATATAACATTTGGACGATGGGAACGGGGTTTTGTCCGGACATTCGGCTTCGTATGTACTCGATTTTTGTTCCGAACTTATAAGTAGACGAAACACACATGTTTCCCAATGGAAAACGATACACCTAAGAAACTTGCCACTCCATTACTTAACTCGGGGCGTTCTAAGGTGAAATAACAACGTTCCGTCCGTAAAAACGAGATTTATGTCCGTCTGTTCGGTCGGCATTTACTCGGTTTTTGGTCCGAACTTGGAAATGGACGAAACTCACTTGTTTTGGAATATAAAACCTCAAGATCGACAAGGCTTAATCGGGACGTTTTAAGGCCAATATAGAACATTTGGACGATGGGAACGGGGCTTTGTCCGGACATTCGGCTTCGTATGTACTCGATTTTTGTTCCGAACTTATAAGTGGACGAAAAAGACATGTTTCCGAATGGAAAACGATACACCTAAGAGACTAGCCACTCCATTACTTAAGTCGGGGCGTTCTAATTTGAAAAAACAACTTTCCGTCCGTAAAAACGAGATTTATGTCCGTCCGTTCCGTCGGTATTTACTCGGTTTTTGGTCCGAACTTGGAAATGGACGAAACTCACTTGTTTTGGAATCTAAAATCTCAAGATCGACAAGGCTTAATCGGGACGTTTTAAGGCCAATATATAACATTTGGACGATGGGAACGGGGTTTTGTCCGGACATTTGGCTTCGTATGTACTCGATTTTTGTTCCGAACTTATAAGTAGACGAAACACACATATTTCCAAAGGAAAACGATACACCTAAGAGACTAGGCACTCCATTACTTAACTCGGGGCGTTCTAAGGTGAAAAAACAACGTTCCGTCCGTAAAAACAAGATTTATGTCCGTCCGTTCGGTCGGCATTTACTCGGTTTTTGGTCCGAACTTGGAAATGGACGAAACTCACTTGTTTTGGAATCTAAAACCTCAAGATCGACAAGGCTTAGCCGGGACGTTTTAAGGCCAATATAGAACATTTGGACGATGGGAACGGGGTTTTGTCCGATCATTCGGCTTCGTATGTACTCAATTTTTGTTCCGAACTTATAAGTGGACGAAAAAGACATGTTTCCGAATGGAAAACGATACACCTAAGAGACTAGCCACTCCATTACTTAAGTCGGGGCGTTCTAAGTTGTAAAAACAACTTTTCGTCCGTAAAAACGAGATTTATGTCCGTCCGTTCGGTCGGCATTTACTCGGTTTTTGGTCCGAACTTGGAAATGGACGAAACTCACTTGTTTTGGAATCTAAAACCTCAAGATCGACAAGGCTTAGTCGGGACGTTTTAAGGCCAATATATAACATTTGGACGATTTGAACGGGGTTTTGTCCGGATATTCGGCTTCGTATGTAATCGATTTTTGTTCCGAACTTATAAGTAGACGAAACACACATGTTTACCAATGGAAAACGATACACCTAAGAGACTAGGCACTCCATTACTTAACTCGGGAAGTTCTAAGGTGAAAAAACAACGTTCCGTCCGTAAAAACGAGATTTATGTCCGTCCGTTCGGTCGGCATTTACTCGGTTTTTGGTCCGAACTTGGAAATGGACGAAACTCACTTGTTTTGGAATCTAAAACCTCAAGATCGACAAGGCTTAGTTGGGACGTTTTAAGGCCAATATAGAACATTTGGACGATGGGAACAGGGTTTTGTCCGGACATTCGGCATCGTATGTACTCGATTTTTGTTTCCGAACTTATAAGTGGACGAAAAAGATATGTTTCCGAATGGAAAACGATACACCTAAGAGACTAGCCATTCCATTACTTAAGTCGGGGCGTTCTAAGTTGAAAAAACAACTTTCCGTCCGTAAAAACGAGATTTATGTCCGTCCGTTCGGACGGCATTTAATCGGTTTTTGGTCACAACTTGGAAATGGACGAAACTCACTTGTTTTGGAATCTAAAACCTCAAGATCGACAAGGCTTAGTCGGGACGTTTTAAGGCCAATATATAACATTTGGACGATGGGAACGGGGTTTTGTCCGGACATTCGGCTTCGTATGTACTCGATTTTTGTTCCGAACTTATAAGTAGACGAAACACACATGTTTCCCAATGGAAAACGATACACCTAAGAGACTAGGCACTCCATTACTTAACTCGGGGCGTTCTAAGGTGAAATAACAACGTTCCGTCCGTAAAAACGAGATTTATGTCCGTCTGTTCGGTCGGCATTTACTCGGTTTTTGGTCCGAACTTGGAAATGGACGAAACTCACTTGTTTTGGAATCTAAAACCTCAAGATCGACAAGGCTTAGTTGGGACGTTTTAAGGCCAATATAGAACATTTGGACGATGGGAACGGGGTTTTGTCCGGACATTCGGCATCGTATGTACTCGATTTTTGTTTCCGAACTTATAAGTGGACGAAAAAGACATGTTTCCGAACGGAAAACGATACACCTAAGAGACTAGCCATTCCATTACTTAAGTCGGGGCGTTCTAAGTTGAAAAAACAACTTTCCGTCCGTAAAAACGAGATTTATGTCCGTCCGTTCGGACGGCATTTAATCGGTTTTTGGTCACAACTTGGAAATGGACGAAACTCACTTGTTTTGGAATCTAAAACCTCAAGATCGACAAGGCTTAGTCGGGACGTTTTAAGGCCAATATATAACATTTGGACGATGGGAACGGGGTTTTGTCCGGACATTCGGCTTCGTATGTACTCGATTTTTGTTCCGAACTTATAAGTAGACGAAACACACATGTTTCCCAATGGAAAACGATACACCTAAGAAACTTGCCACTCCATTACTTAACTCGGGGCGTTCTAAGGTGAAATAACAACGTTCCGTCCGTAAAAACGAGATTTATGTCCGTCTGTTCGGTCGGCATTTACTCGGTTTTTGGTCCGAACTTGGAAATGGACGAAACTCACTTGTTTTGGAATATAAAACCTCAAGATCGACAAGGCTTAATCGGGACGTTTTAAGGCCAATATAGAACATTTGGACGATGGGAACGGGGCTTTGTCCGGACATTCGGCTTCGTATGTACTCGATTTTTGTTCCGAACTTATAAGTGGACGAAAAAGACATGTTTCCGAATGGAAAACGATACACCTAAGAGACTAGCCACTCCATTACTTAAGTCGGGGCGTTCTAATTTGAAAAAACAACTTTCCGTCCGTAAAAACGAGATTTATGTCCGTCCGTTCCGTCGGTATTTACTCGGTTTTTGGTCCGAACTTGGAAATGGACGAAACTCACTTGTTTTGGAATCTAAAATCTCAAGATCGACAAGGCTTAATCGGGACGTTTTAAGGCCAATATATAACATTTGGACGATGGGAACGGGGTTTTGTCCGGACATTTGGCTTCGTATGTACTCGATTTTTGTTCCGAACTTATAAGTAGACGAAACACACATATTTCCAAAGGAAAACGATACACCTAAGAGACTAGGCACTCCATTACTTAACTCGGGGCGTTCTAAGGTGAAAAAACAACGTTCCGTCCGTAAAAACAAGATTTATGTCCGTCCGTTCGGTCGGCATTTACTCGGTTTTTGGTCCGAACTTGGAAATGGACGAAACTCACTTGTTTTGGAATCTAAAACCTCAAGATCGACAAGGCTTAGCCGGGACGTTTTAAGGCCAATATAGAACATTTGGACGATGGGAACGGGGTTTTGTCCGATCATTCGGCTTCGTATGTACTCAATTTTTGTTCCGAACTTATAAGTGGACGAAAAAGACATGTTTCCGAATGGAAAACGATACACCTAAGAGACTAGCCACTCCATTACTTAAGTCGGGGCGTTCTAAGTTGTAAAAACAACTTTTCGTCCGTAAAAACGAGATTTATGTCCGTCCGTTCGGTCGGCATTTACTCGGTTTTTGGTCCGAACTTGGAAATGGACGAAACTCACTTGTTTTGGAATCTAAAACCTCAAGATCGACAAGGCTTAGTCGGGACGTTTTAAGGCCAATATATAACATTTGGACGATTTGAACGGGGTTTTGTCCGGATATTCGGCTTCGTATGTAATCGATTTTTGTTCCGAACTTATAAGTAGACGAAACACACATGTTTACCAATGGAAAACGATACACCTAAGAGACTAGGCACTCCATTACTTAACTCGGGAAGTTCTAAGGTGAAAAAACAACGTTCCGTCCGTAAAAACGAGATTTATGTCCGTCCGTTCGGTCGGCATTTACTCGGTTTTTGGTCCGAACTTGGAAATGGACGAAACTCACTTGTTTTGGAATCTAAAACCTCAAGATCGACAAGGCTTAGTTGGGACGTTTTAAGGCCAATATAGAACATTTGGACGATGGGAACAGGGTTTTGTCCGGACATTCGACATCGTATGTACTCGATTTTTGTTTCCGAACTTATAAGTGGACGAAAAAGATATGTTTCCGAATGGAAAACGATACACCTAAGAGACTAGCCATTCCATTACTTAAGTCGGGGCGTTCTAAGTTGAAAAAACAACTTTCCGTCCGTAAAAACGAGATTTATGTCCGTCCGTTCGGACGGCATTTAATCGGTTTTTGGTCACAACTTGGAAATGGACGAAACTCACTTGTTTTGGAATCTAAAACCTCAAGATCGACAAGGCTTAGTCGGGACGTTTTAAGGCCAATATATAACATTTGGACGATGGGAACGGGGTTTTATCCGGACATTCGGCTTCGTATGTACTCGATTTTTGTTCCGAACTTATAAGTAGACGAAACACACATGTTTCCCAATGGAAAACGATACACCTAAGAGACTAGGCACTCCATTACTTAACTCGGGGCGTTCTAAGGTGAAATAACAACGTTCCGTCCGTAAAAACGAGATTTATGTCCGTCTGTTCGGTCGGCATTTACTCGGTTTTTGGTCCGAACTTGGAAATGGACGAAACTCACTTGTTTTGGAATCTAAAACCTCAAGATCGACAAGGCTTAGTTGGGACGTTTTAAGGCCAATATAGAACATTTGGACGATGGGAACGGGGTTTTGTCCGGACATTCGGCATCGTATGTACTCGATTTTTGTTTCCGAACTTATAAGTGGACGAAAAAGACATGTTTCCGAACGGAAAACGATACACCTAAGAGACTAGCCATTCCATTACTTAAGTCGGGGCGTTCTAAGTTGAAAAAACAACTTTCCGTCCGTAAAAACGAGATTTATGTCCGTCCGTTCGGACGGCATTTAATCGGTTTTTGGTCACAACTTGGAAATGGACGAAACTCACTTGTTTTGGAATCTAAAACCTCAAGATCGACAAGGCTTAGTCGGGACGTTTTAAGGCCAATATATAACATTTGGACGATGGGAACGGGGTTTTGTCCGGACATTCGGCTTCGTATGTACTCGATTTTTGTTCCGAACTTATAAGTAGACGAAACACACATGTTTCCCAATGGAAAACGATACACCTAAGAAACTTGCCACTCCATTACTTAACTCGGGGCGTTCTAAGGTGAAATAACAACGTTCCGTCCGTAAAAACGAGATCTATGTCCGTCTGTTCGGTCGGCATTTACTCGGTTTTTGGTCCGAACTTGGAAATGGACGAAACTCACTTGTTTTGGAATATAAAACCTCAAGATCGACAAGGCTTAATCGGGACGTTTTAAGGCCAATATAGAACATTTGGACGATGGGAACGGGGCTTTGTCCGGACATTCGGCTTCGTATGTACTCGATTTTTGTTCCGAACTTATAAGTGGACGAAAAAGACATGTTTCCGAATGGAAAACGATACACCTAAGAGACTAGCCACTCCATTACTTAAGTCGGGGCGTTCTAATTTGAAAAAACAACTTTCCGTCCGTAAAAACGAGATTTATGTCCGTCCGTTCCGTCGGTATTTACTCGGTTTTTGGTCCGAACTTGGAAATGGACGAAACTCACTTGTTTTGGAATCTAAAATCTCAAGATCGACAAGGCTTAATCGGGACGTTTTAAGGCCAATATATAACATTTGGACGATGGGAACGGGGTTTTGTCCGGACATTTGGCTTCGTATGTACTCGATTTTTGTTCCGAACTTATAAGTAGACGAAACACACATATTTCCAAAGGAAAACGATACACCTAAGAGACTAGGCACTCCATTACTTAACTCGGGGCGTTCTAAGGTGAAAAAACAACGTTCCGTCCGTAAAAACAAGATTTATGTCCGTCCGTTCGGTCGGCATTTACTCGGTTTTTGGTCCGAACTTGGAAATGGACGAAACTCACTTGTTTTGGAATATAAAACCTCAAGATCGACAAGGATTAGTCGGGACGTTTTAAGGCCAATATAGAACATTTGGACGATGGGAACGGGGCTTTGTCCGGACATTCGGCTTCGTATGTACTCGATTTTTGTTCCGAACTTATAACTGGACGAAAAAGACATGTTTCCGAATGGAAAACGATACACCTAAGAGACTAGCCACTCCATTACTTAAGTCGGGGCGTTCTAATTTGAAAAAACAACTTTCCGTCCGTAAAAACGACATTTATGTCCGTCCGTTCCGTCGGTATTTACTCGGTTTTTGGTCCGAACTTGGAAATGGACGAAACTCACTTGTTTTGGAATCTAAAATCTCAAGATCGACAAGGCTTAGTCGGGACGTTTTAAGGCCAATTTATAACATTTGGACGATGGGAACGGGGTTTTGTCCGGACATTCGGCTTCGTATGTACTCGATTTTTGTTCCGAACTTATAAGTAGACGAAACACACATATTTCCAAAGGAAAACGATACACCTAAGAGACTAGCCACTCCATTACTTAACTCGGGGCGTTCTAAGGTGAAAAAACAACGTTCCGTCCGTAAAAACGAGATTTATGTCCGTCCGTTCGGTCGGCATTTACTCGGTTTTTGGTCCGAACTTGGAAATGGACGAAACTCACTTGTTTTGGAATCTAAAACCTCAAGATCGACAAGGCTTAGTCGGGACGTTTTAAGGCCAATATAGAACATTTGGACGATGGGAACGGGGTTTTGTCCGGACATTCGGCATCGTATGTACTCGATTTTTGTTCCGAACTTATAAGTGGACGAAAAAGACATGTTTCCGAATGGAAAACGACACCTAAGAGACTAGCCATTCCATTACTTAAGTCGGGGCGTTCTAAGTTGAAAAAACAACTTTCCGCCCTTAAAAACGAGATTTATGTCCGTCCGTTCGGACGGCATTTAATCGGTTTTTGGTCACAACTTGGAAATGGACGAAACTCACTTGTTTTGGAATCTAAAACCTCAAGATCGACAAGGCTTAGTCGGGACGTTTTAAGGCCAATATATAACATTTGGACGATGGGAACGGGGTTTTGTCCGGACATTCGGCTTCGTATGTACTCGATTTTTGTTCTGAACTTATAAGTAGACGAAACACACATGTTTCCCAATGGAAAACGATACACCTAAGAAACTTGCCACTCCATTACTTAACTCGGGGCGTTCTAAGGTGAAATAACAACGTTCCGTCCGTAAAAACGAGATTTATGTCCGTCTGTTCGGTCGGCATTTACTCGGTTTTTGGTCCGAACTTGGAAATGGACGAAACTCACTTGTTTTGGAATATAAAACCTCAAGATCGACAAGGCTTAGTCGGGACGTTTTAAGGCCAATATAGAACATTTGGACGATGGGAACGGGGCTTTGTCCGGACATTCGGCTTCGTATGTACTCGATTTTTGTTCCGAACTTATAAGTGGACGAAAAAGACATGTTTCCGAATGGAAAACGATACACCTAAGAGACTAGCCACTCCATTACTTAAGTCGGGGCGTTCTAATTTGAAAAAACAACTTTCCGTCCGTAAAAACGAGATTTATGTCCGTCCGTTCCGTCGGTATTTACTCGGTTTTTGGTCCGAACTTGGAAATGGACGAAACTCACTTGTTTTGGAATCTAAAATCTCAAGATCGACAAGGATTAGTCGGGACGTTTTAAGGCCAATATATAACATTTGGACGATGGGAACGGGGTTTTGTCCGGACATTCGGCTTCGTATGTACTCGATTTTTGTTCCGAACTTATAAGTAGACGAAACACACATATTTCCAAAGGAAAACGATACACCTAAGAGACTAGCCACTCCATTACTTAACTCGGGGCGTTCTAAGGTGAAAAAACAACGTTCCGTCCGTAAAAACGAGATTTATGTCCGTCCGTTCGGTCGGCATTTACTCGGTTTTTGGTCCGAACTTGGAAATGGACGAAACTCACTTGTTTTGGAATCTAAAACCTCAAGATCGACAAGGCTTAGTCGGGACGTTTTAAGGCCAATATAGAACATTTGGACGATGGGAACGGGGTTTTGTCCGGACATTCGGCATCGTATGTACTCGATTTTTGTTCCGAACTTATAAGTGGACGAAAAAGACATGTTTCCGAATGGAAAACAACACCTAAGAGACAAGCCATTCCATTACTTAAGTCGGGGCGTTCTAAGTTGAAAAAACAACTTTTCGCCCTTAAAAACGAGATTTATGTCCGTCCGTTCGGACGGCATTTAATCGGTTTTTGGTCACAACTTGGAAATGGACGAAACTCACTTGTTTTGGAATCTAAAACCTCAAGATCGACAAGGCTTAGTCGGGACGTTTTAAGGCCAATATAGAACATTTGGACGATGGGAACGGGGTTTTGTCCGGACATTCGGCTTCGTATGTACTCGATTTTTGTTCCGAACTTATAAGTGGACGAAACACACATGTTTCCCAATGCAAAACGATACACCTAAGAGACTAGCCACTCCATTACTTAACTCGGGGCGTTCTAAGGTGAAAAAACAACGTTCCGTCCGTAAAAACTAGATTTATGTCCGTCTGTTCGGTCGGCATTTACTCGGTTTTTGGTCCGAACTTGGAAATGGACGAAACTCACTTGTTTTGGAATATAAAACCTCAAGTTCGACAAGGCTTAGTCGGGACGTTTTAAGGCCAATATAGAACATTTGGACAATGGGAACGGGGTTTTGTCCGATCATTCGGCTTCGTATGTACTCGATTTTTGTTCCGAACTTATAAGTGGACGAAACACACAAGTTTTCCAATGGAAAACGATACACCTAAGAGACTAGCCACTCCATTACTTAACTCGGGGCGTTCTAAAGTGAAAAAACAACGTTCCGTCCGTAAAAACGAGATTTATGTCCGTCCGTTCGGTCGGCATTTACTCGGTTTTTTATCCGAACTTGGAAATGGACGAAACTCACTTGTTTTGGAATCTAAAACCTCAAGATCGACAAGGCTTAGCCGGGACGTTTTAAGGCCAATATAGAACATTTGAACGATGGGAACGGGGTTTTGTCCGATCATTCGGCTTCGTATGTACTCAATTTTTGTTCCGAACTTATAAGTGGACGAAAAAGACATGTTTCCGAATGGAAAACGGTACACCTAAGAGACTAGCCACTCCATTACTTAAGTCGGGGCGTTCTAAGTTGAAAAAACAACTTTCCGTCCGTAAAAACGAGATTTATGTCCGTCCGTTCGGTCGGCATTTACTCGGTTTTTGGTCCGAACTTGGAAATGGACGAAACTCACTTGTTTTGGAATCTAAAACCTCAAGATCGACAAGGCTTAGTCGGGACGTTTTAAGGCCAATATATAACATTTGGACGATTTGAACGGGGTTTTGTCCGGACATTCGGCTTCGTATGTAATCGATTTTTGTTCCGAACTTATAAGTAGACGAAACACACATGTTTCCCAATGGAAAACGATACACCTAAGAGACTAGGCACTCCATTACTTAACTCGGGGAGTTCTAAGGTGAAAAAACAACGTTCCGTCCGTAAAAACGAGATTTATGTTCGTCCGTTCAGTCGGCATTTACTCGGTTTTTGGTCCGAACTTGGAAATGGACGAAACTCACTTGTTTTGGAATCTAAAACCTCAAGATCGACAAGGCTTAGTCGGGACGTTTTAAGGCCAATATAGAACATTTGGACGATGGGAACGGGGTTTTGTCCGGACATTCGGCATCGTATGTACTCGATTTTTGTTCCGAACTTATAAGTGGACGAAAAAGACATGTTTCCAAATGGAAAACGATACACCTAAGAGACTAGCCACTCCATTACTTAAGTCGGGGCGTTCTAAGTTGAAAAAACAACTTTCCGTCCGTAAAAACGAGATTTATGTCCGTCCGTTTGGTCGGCATTTAATCGGTTTTTGGTCACAACTTGGAAATGGACGAAATTCACTTGTTTTGGAATCTAAAACCTCAAGATCGAGAAGGCTTCGTCGGGACGTTTTAAGGCCAATATAGAACATTTGGACGATGGGAACGGGGTTTTGTCCGGACATTCGGCATCGTATGTACTCGATTTTTGTTCCGAACTTATAAGTGGACGAAACACACATGTTTCCCAATGCAAAACGATACACCTAAGAAACTTGCCACTCCATTACTTAACTCGGGGCGTTCTAAGGTGAAATAACAACGTTCCGTCCGTAAAAACGGGATTTATGTCCGTCTGTTCGGTCGGCATTTACTCGGTTCTTGGTCCGAACTTGGAAATGGACGAAACTCACTTGTTTTGGAATATAAAACCTCAAGATCGACAAGGCTTAGTCGGGACGTTTTAAGGCCAATATAGAACATTTGGACGATGGGAACGGGGCTTTGTCCGGACATTCGGCTTCGTATGTACTCGATTTTTGTTCCGAACTTAAAAGTGGACGAAAAAGACATGTTTCCGAATGGAAAACGATACACCAAAGAGACTAGCCACTCCATTACTTAAGTCGGGGCGTTCTAATTTGAAAAAACAACTTTCCGTCCGTAAAAACGAGATTTATGTCCGTCCGTTCCGTAGGTATTTACTCGGTTTTTGGTCCGAACTTGGAAATGGACGAAACTCACTTGTTTTGGAATCTAAAACCTCAAGATCGACAAGGCTTAGTCGGGACGTTTTAAGGCCAATATATAACATTTGGACAATGGGAACGGGGTTTTGTCCGGACATTCGGCTTCGTATGTACTCGATTTTTGTTCCGAACTTATAAGTAGACGAAACACACATGTTTCCCAAAGGAAAACGATACACCTAAGAGACTAGCCACTCCATTACTTAACTCGGGGCGTTCTAAGGTGAAAAAACAACGTTCCGTCCGTAAAAACGAGATTTATGTCCGTCCGTTCGGTCGGCATTTACTCGGTTTTTGGTCCGAACTTGGAAATGGACGAAACTCACTTGTTTTGGAATCTAAAACCTCAAGATCGACAAGGCTTAGTCGGGACGTTTTAAGGCCAATATAGAACATTTGGACGATGGGAACGGGGTTTTCTCCGGACATTCGGCATCGTATGTACTCGATTTTTGTTCCGAACTTATAAGTGGACGAAAAGGACATGTTTCCGAATGGAAAACGATACACCTAAGAGACTAGCCATTCCATTACTTAAGTCGGGGCGTTCTAAGTTGAAAAAACAACTTTCCGTCCTTAAAAACGAGATTTATGTCCGTCCGTTCGGACGGCATTTAATCGGTTTTTGGTCACAACTTGGAAATGGACGAAACTCACTTGTTTTGGAATCTAAAACCTCAAGATCGACAAGGCTTAGTCGGGACGTTTTAAGGCCAATATAGAACATTTGGACGATGGGAACGGGGTTTTGTCCGGACATTCGGCTTCGTATGTACTCGATTTCTGTTCCGAACTTATAAGTGGACGAAACACACATGTTTCCCAATGCAAAACGATACACCTAAGAAACTTGCCACTCCATTACTTAACTCGGGGCGTTCTAAGGTGAAATAACAACGTTCCGTCCGTAAAAACGAGATTTATGTCCGTCTGTTCGGTCGGCATTTACTCGGTTTTTGGTCCGAACTTGGAAATGGACGAAACTCACTTGTTTTGGAATATAAAACGTCAAGATCGACAAGGCTTAGTCGGGACGTTTTAAGGCCAATATAGAACATTTAGACGATGGGAACGGGGCTGTGTCCGGACATTCGGCTTCGTAGATTTTTGTTCCGAACTTATAAGTGGACGAAAAAGACATGTTTCCGAATGGAAAACGATACACCTAAGAGACTAGCCACTCCATTACTTAAGTCGGGGCGTTCTAATTTGAAAAAACAACTTTCCGTCCGTAAAAACGAGATTTATGTCCGTCCGTTCCGTCGGTATTTACTCGGTTTTTAGTCTGAACTTGGAAATGGACGAAACTCACTTGTTTTGGAATCTAAAACCTCAAGATCGACAAGGCTTAGTCGGGACGTTTTAAGGCCAATATATAACATTTGGACAATGGGAACGGGGTTTTGTCCGGACATTCGGCTTCGTATGTACTCGATTTTTGTTCCGAACTTATAAGTAGACGAAACACACATGTTTCCCAAAGGAAAACGATACACCTAAGAGACTAGCCACTCCATTACTTAACTCGGGGCGTTCTAAGGTGAAAAAACAACGTTCCGTCCGTAAAAACGAGATTTATGTCCGTCCGTTCGGTCGGCATTTACTCGGTTTTTGGTCCGAACTTGGAAATGGACGAAACTCACTTGTTTTGGAATCTAAAACCTCAAGATCGACAAGGCTTAGTCGGGACGTTTTAAGGCCAATATAGAACATTTGGACGATGGGAACGGGGTTTTCTCCGGACATTCGGCATCGTATGTACTCGATTTTTGTTCCGAACTTATAAGTGGACGAAAAGGACATGTTTCCGAATGGAAAACGATACACCTAAGAGACTAGCCATTCCATTACTTAAGTCGGGGCGTTCTAAGTTGAAAAAACAACTTTCCGTCCTTAAAAACGAGATTTATGTCCGTCCGTTCGGACGGCATTTAATCGGTTTTTGGTCACAACTTGGAAATGGACGAAACTCACTTGTTTTGGAATCTAAAACCTCAAGATCGACAAGGCTTAGTCGGGACGTTTTAAGGCCAATATAGAACATTTGGACGATGGGAACGGGGTTTTGTCCGGACATTCGGCTTCGTATGTACTCGATTTCTGTTCCGAACTTATAAGTGGACGAAACACACATGTTTCCCAATGCAAAACGATACACCTAAGAAACTTGCCACTCCATTACTTAACTCGGGGCGTTCTAAGGTGAAATAACAACGTTCCGTCCGTAAAAACGAGATTTATGTCCGTCTGTTCGGTCGGCATTTACTCGGTTTTTGGTCCGAACTTGGAAATGGACGAAACTCACTTGTTTTGGAATATAAAACGTCAAGATCGACAAGGCTTAGTCGGGACGTTTTAAGGCCAATATAGAACATTTAGACGATGGGAACGGGGCTGTGTCCGGACATTCGGCTTCGTAGATTTTTGTTCCGAACTTATAAGTGGACGAAAAAGACATGTTTCCGAATGGAAAACGATACACCTAAGAGACTAGCCACTCCATTACTTAAGTCGGGGCGTTCTAATTTGAAAAAACAACTTTCCGTCCGTAAAAACGAGATTTATGTCCGTCCGTTCCGTCGGTATTTACTCGGTTTTTAGTCTGAACTTGGAAATGGACGAAACTCACTTGTTTTGGAATCTAAAACCTCAAGATCGACAAGGCTTAGTCGGGACGTTTTAAGGCCAATATATAACATTTGGACAATGGGAACGGGGTTTTGTCCGGACATTCGGCTTCGTATGTACTCGATTTTTGTTCCGAACTTATAAGTAGACGAAACACACATGTTTCCCAAAGGAAAACGATACACCTAAGAGACTAGCCACTCCATTACTTAACTCGGGGCGTTCTAAGGTGAAAAAACAACGTTCCGTCCGTAAAAACGAGATTTATGTCCGTCCGTTCGGTCGGCATTTACTCGGTTTTTGGTCCAAACTTGGAAATGGACGAAACTCACTTGTTTTGGAATCTAAAACCTCAAGATCGACAAGGCTTAGTCGGGACGTTTTAAGGCCAATATAGAACATTTGGACGATGGGAACGGGGTTTTGTCCGGACATTCGGCATCGTATGTACTCGATTTTTGTTCCGAACTTATAAGTGGACGAAAAGGACATGTTTCCGAATGGAAAACGATACACCTAAGAGACTAGCCATTCCATTACTTAAGTCGGGGCGTTCTAAGTTGAAAAAACAACTTTCCGTCCTTAAAAACGAGATTTATGTCCGTCCGTTCGGACGGCATTTAATCGGTTTTTGGTCACAACTTGGAAATGGACGAAACTCACTTGTTTTGGAATCTAAAACCTCAAGATCGACAAGGCTTAGTCTGGACGTTTTAAGGCCAATATAGAACATTTGGACGATGGGAACGGGGTTTTGTCCGGACATTCGGCTTCGTATGTACTCGATTTCTGTTCCGAACTTATAAGTGGACGAAACACACATGTTTCCCAATGCAAAACGATACACCTAAGAAACTTGCCACTCCATTACTTAACTCGGGGCGTTCTAAGGTGAAATAACAACGTTCCGTCCGTAAAAACGAGATTTATGTCCGTCTGTTCGGTCGGCATTTACTCGGTTTTTGGTCCGAACTTGGAAATGGACGAAACTCACTTGTTTTGGAATATAAAACCTCAAGATCGACAAGGCTTAGTCGGGACGTTTTAAGGCCAATATAGAACATTTAGACGATGGGAACGGGGCTGTGTCCGGACATTCGGCTTCGTAGATTTTTGTTCCGAACTTATAAGTGGACGAAAAAGACATGTTTCCGAATGGAAAACGATACACCTAAGAGACTAGCCACTCCATTACTTAAGTCGGGGCGTTCTAATTTGAAAAAACAACTTTCCGTCCGTAAAAACGAGATTTATGTCCGTCCGTTCCGTCGGTATTTACTCGGTTTTTAGTCTGAACTTGGAAATGGACGAAACTCACTTGTTTTGGAATCTAAAACCTCAAGATCGACAAGGCTTAGTCGGGACGTTTTAAGGCCAATATATAACATTTGGACGATGGGAACGGGGTTTTGTCCGGACATTCGGCTTCGTATGTACTCGATTTTTGTTCCGAACTTATAAGTGGACGAAACACACATGTTTCCCAATGCAAAACGATACACCTAAGAAACTTGCCACTCCATTACTTAACTCGGGGCGTTCTAAGGTGAAATAACAACGTTCCGTCCGTAAAAACGAGATTTATGTCCGTCTGTTCGGTCGGCATTTACTCGGTTTTTGGTCCGAACTTGGAAATGGACGAAACTCACTTGTTTTGGAATATAAAACCTCAAGATCGACAAGGCTTAGTCGGGACGTTTTAAGGCCAATATAGAACATTTGGACGATGGGAACGGGGCTTTGTCCGGACATTCGGCTTCGTATGTACTCGATTTTTGTTCTGAACTTATAAGTGGACGAAAAAGACATGTTTCCGAATGGAAAACGATACACCTAAGAGACTAGCCACTCCATTACTTAAGTCGGGGCGTTCTAATTTGAAAAAACAACTTTCCGTCCGTAAAAACGAGATTTATGTCCGTCCGTTCCGTCGGTATTTACTCGGTTTTTGGTCCGAACGTGGAAATGGACGAAACTCACTTGTTTTGGAATCTAAAACCTCAAGATCGACAAGGCTTAGTCGGGACGTTTTAAGGCCAATATATAACATTTGGACGATGGGAACGGGGTTTTGTCCGGACATTCGGCTTCGTATGTACTCGATTTTTGTTCCGAACTTATAAGTAGACGAAACACACATATTTCCAAAGGAAAACGATACACCTAAGAGACTAGCCACTCCATTACTTAACTCGGGGCGTTCTAAGGTGAAAAAACAACGTTCCGTCCGTAAAAACGAGATTTATGTCCGTCCGTTCGGTCGGCATTTACTCGGTTTTTTGTCCGAACTTGGAAATGGACGAAACTCACTTGTTTTGGAATCTAAAACCTCAAGATCGACAAGGCTTAGTCGGGACGTTTTAAGGCCAATATAGAACATTTGGACGATGGGAACGGGGTTTTGTCCGGACATTCGGCATCGTATGTACTCGATTTTTGTTCCGAACTTATAAGTGGACGAAAAAGACATGTTTCCGAATGGAAAACGACACCTAAGAGACTAGCCATTCCATTACTTAAGTCGGGGCGTTCTAAGTTGAAAAAACAACTTTCCGCCCTTAAAAACGAGATTTATGTCCGTCCGTTCAGACGACATTTAATCGGTTTTTGGTCACAACTTGGAAATGGACGAAACTCACTTGTTTTGGAATCTAAAACCTCAAGATCGACAAGGCTTAGTCGGGACGTTTTAAGGCCAATATAGAACATTTGAACGATGGGAACGGGGTTTTGTCCGGACATTCGGCTTCGTATGTACTCGATTTTTGTTCCGAACTTATAAGTGGACGAAACACACATGTTTCGCAATGCAAAACGATACACCTAAGAGACTAGCCACTCCATTACTTAACTCGGGGCGTTCTAAGGTGAAAAAACAACGTTCCGTCAGTAAAAACTAGATTTATGTCCGTCTGTTCGGTCGGCATTTACTCGGTTTTTGGTCTGAACTTGGAAATGGACGAAACTCACTTGTTTTGGAATATAAAACCTCAAGATCGACAAGGCTTAGTCGGGACGTTTTAAGGCCAATATAGAACATTTGGACGATGGGAACGGGGTTTTGTCCGATCATTCGGCTTCGTATGTACTCGATTTTTGTTCCGAACTTATAAGTGGACGAAACACACAAGTTTTCCAATGGAAAACGATACACCTAAGAGACTAGCCACTCCATTACTTAACTCGGGGCGTTCTAAAGTGAAAAAACAACGTTCCGTCCGTAAAAACGAGATTTATGTCCGTCCGTTCGGTCGGCATTTACTCGGTTTTTTATCCGAACTTGGAAATGGACGAAACTCACTTGTTTTGGAATCTAAAACCTCAAGATCGACAAGGCTTAGCCGGGACGTTTTAAGGCCAATATAGAACATTTGGACGATGGGAACGGGGTTTTGTCCGATCATTCGGCTTCGTATGTACTCAATTTTTGTTCCGAACTTATAAGTGGACAAAAAAGACATGTTTCCGAATGGAAAACGGTACACCTAAGAGACTAGCCACTCCATTACTTAAGTCGGGGCGTTCTAAGTTGAAAAAACAACTTTCCGTCCGTAAAAACGAGATTTATGTCCGTCCGTTCGGTCGGCATTTACTCGGTTTTTGGTCCGAACTTGGAAATGGACGAAACTCACTTGTTTTGGAATCTAAAACCTCAAGATCGACAAGGCTTAGTCGGGACGTTTTAAGGCCAATATATAACATTTGGACGATTTGAACGGGGTTTTGTCCGGACATTCGGCTTCGTATGTAATCGATTTTTGTTCCGAACTTATAAGTAGACGAAACACAGATGTTTCCCAATGGAAAACGATACACCTAAGAGACTAGGCACTCCATTACTTAACTCGGGGAGTTCTAAGGTGAAAAAACAACGTTCCGTCCGTAAAAACGAGATTTATGTCCGTCCGTTCGGTCGGCATTTACTCGGTTTTTGGTCCGAACTTGGAAATGGACGAAACTCACTTGTTTTGGAATCTAAAACCTCAAGATCGACAAGGCTTAGTCGGGACGTTTTAAGGCCAATATAGAACATTTGGACGATGGGAACGGGGTTTTGTCCGGACATTCGGCATCGTATGTACTCGATTTTTGTTTCCGAACTTATAAGTGGACGAAAAAGACATGTTTCCGAATGGAAAACGATACACCTAAGAGACTAGCCATTCCATTACTTAAGTCGGGGCGTTCTAAGTTGAAAAAACAACTTTCCGTCCGTAAAAACGAGATTTATGTCCGTCCGTTCGGACGGCATTTAATCGGTTTTTGGTCACAACTTGGAAATGGACGAAACTCACTTGTTTTGGAATCTAAAACCTCAAGATCGACAAGGCTTAGTCGGGACGTTTTAAGGCCAATATATAACATTTGGACGATGGGAACGGGGTTTTGTCCGGACATTCGGCTTCGTATGTACTCGATTTTTATTCCGAACTTATAAGTAGACGAAACAAACATGTTTCCCAATGGAAAACGATACACCTAAGAGACTAGCCACTCCATTACTTAACTCGGGGCGTTCTAAGGTGAAATAACAACGTTCTGTCCGTAAAAACGAGATTTATGTCCGTCTGTTCGGTCGGCATTTACTCGGTTTTTGGTCCGAACTTGGACATGGACGAAACTCACTTGTTTTGGAATATAAAACCTCAAGATCGACAAGGCTTAGTCGGGACGTTTTAAGGCCAATATAGAACATCTGGACGATGGGAACGGGGCTTTGTCCGGACATTCGGCTTCGTATGTACTCGATTTTTGTTCCGAACTTATAAGTGGACGAAAAAGACATGTTTCCGAATGGAAAACGATAAACCTAAGAGACTAGCCACTTCATTACTTAAGTCGGGGCGTTCTAATTTGAAAAAACAACTTTCCGTCCGTAAAAACGAGATTTATGTCCGTCCGTTCCGTCGGTATTTACTCGGTTTTTGGTCCGAACTTGGAAATGGACGAAACTCACTTGTTTTGGAATCTAAAACCTCAAGATCGACAAGGCTTAGTCGGGACGTTTTAAGGCCAATATATAACATTTGGACGATGGGAACGGGGTTTTGTCCGGACATTCGGCTTCGTATGTACTCGATTTTTGTTCCGAACTTATAAGTAGACGAAACACACATATTTCCAAAGGAAAACGATACACCTAAGAGACTAGCCACTCCATTACTTAACTCGGGGCGTTCTAAGGTGAAAAAACAACGTTCAGTCCGTAAAAACGAGATTTATGTCCGTCCGTTCGGTCGGCATTTACTCGGTTTTTGGTCCGAACTTGGAAATGGACGAAACTCATTTGTTTTGGAATATAAAACCTCAAGATCGACAAGGCTTAGTCGGGACGTTTTAAGGCCAATATAGAACATTTGGACGATGGGAACGGGGCTTTGTCCGGACATTCGGCTTCGTATGTACTCGATTTTTGTTCCGAACTTATAAGTAGACGAAACACACATATTTCCAAAGGAAAACAATACACCTAAGAGACTAGCCACTCCATTACTTAACTCGGGGCGTTCTAAGGTGAAAAAACAACGTTCCGTCTGTAAAAACGAGATTTCTGTCCGTCCGTTCGGTCGGCATTTACTCGGTTTTTTGTCCGAACTTGGAAATGGACGAAACTCACTTGTTTTGGAATCTAAAACCTCAAGATCGACAAGGCTTAGTCGGGACGTTTTAAGGCCAATATAGAACATTTGGACGATGGGAACGGGGTTTTGTCCGGACATTCGGCTTCGTATGTACTCGATTTTTGTTCCGAACTTATAAGTGGACGAAACACACATGTTTCCCAATGCAAAACGATACACCTAAGAGACTAGCCACTCCATTACTTAACTCGGGGCGTTCTAAGGTGAAAAAACAACGTTCCGTCAGTAAAAACTAGATTTATGTCCGTCTGTTCGGTCGGCATTTACTCGGTTTTTGGTCCGAACTTGGAAATGGACGAAACTCACTTGTTTTGGAATATAAAACCTCAAGATCGACAAGGCTTAGTCGGGACGTTTTAAGGCCAATATAGAACATTTGGACGATGGGAACGGGGTTTTGTCCGATCATTCGGCTTCGTATGTACTCGATTTTTGTTCCGAACTTATAAGTGGACGAAACACACAAGTTTTCCAATGGAAAACGATACACCTAAGAGACTAGCCACTCCATTACTTAACTCGGGGCGTTCTAAAGTGAAAAAACAACGTTCCGTCCGTAAAAACGAGATTTATGTCCGTCCGTTCGGTCGGCATTTACTCGGTTTTTTATCCGAACTTGGAAATGGACGAAACTCACTTGTTTTGGAATCTAAAACCTCAAGATCGACAAGGCTTAGCCGGGACGTTTTAAGGCCAATATAGAACATTTGGATGATGGGAACGGGGTTTTGTCCGATCATTCGGCTTCGTATGTACTCAATTTTTGTTCCGAACTTATAAGTGGACGAAAAAGACATGTTTCCGAATGGAAAACGGTACACCTAAGAGACTAGCCACTCCATTACTTAAGTCGGGGCGTTCTAAGTTGAAAAAACAACTTTCCGCCCTTAAAAACGAGATTTATGTCCGTCCGTTCAGACGGCATTTAATCGGTTTTTGGTCACAACTTGGAAATGGACGAAACTCACTTGTTTTGGAATCTAAAACCTCAAGATCGACAAGGCTTAGTCGAGACGTTTTAAGGCCAATATAGAACATTTGGACGATGGCAACGGGGTTTTGTCCGGACATTCGGCTTCGTATGTACTCGATTTTTGTTCCGAACTTATAAGTGGACGAAACACACATGTTTCCCAATGCAAAACGATACACCTAAGAGACTAGCCACTCCATTACTTAACTCGGGGCGTTCTAAGGTGAAAAAACAACGTTCCGTCAGTAAAAACTAGATTTATGTCCGTCTGTTCGGTCGGCATTTACTCGGTTTTTGGTCCGAACTTGGAAATGGACGAAACTCACTTGTTTTGGAATATAAAACCTCAAGATCGACAAGGCTTAGTCGGGACGTTTTAAGGCTAATATAGAACATTTGGACGATGGGAACGGGGTTTTGTCCGATCATTCGGCTTCGTATGTACTCGATTTTTGTTCAGAACTTATAAGTGGACGAAACACACAAGTTTTCCAATGGAAAACGATACACCTAAGAGACTAGCCACTCCATTACTTAACTCGGGGCGTTCTAAAGTGAAAAAACAACGTTCCGTCCGTAAAAACGAGATTTATGTCCGTCCGTTCGGTCGGCATTTACTCGGTTTTTTATCCGAACTTGGAAATGGACGAAACTCACTTGTTTTGGAATCTAAAACCTCAAGATCGACAAGGCTTAGCCGGGACGTTTTAACGCCAATATAGAACATTTGGACGATGGGAACGGGGTTTTGTCCGATCATTCGGCTTCGTATGTACTCAATTTTTGTTCCGAACTTATAAGTGGACGAAAAAGACATGTTTCCGAATGGAAAACGGTACACCTAAGAGACTAGCCACTCCATTACTTAAGTCGGGGCGTTCTAAGTTGAAAAAACAACTTTCCGCCCTTAAAAACGAGATTTATGTCCGTCCGTTCGGACGGCATTTAATCGGTTTTTGGTCACAACTTGGAAATGGACGAAACTCACTTGTTTTGGAATCTAAAACCTCAAGATCGACAAGGCTTAGTCGGGACGTTTTAAGGCCAATATAGAACATTTGGACGATGGGAACGGGGTTTTGTCCGGACATTCGGCTTCGTATGTACTCGATTTTTGTTCCGAACTTATAAGTGGACGAAACACACATGTTTCCCAATGCAAAACGATACACCTAAGAGACTAGCCACTCCATTACTTAACTCGGGGCGTTCTAAGGTGAAAAAACAACGTTCCGTCAGTAAAAACTAGATTTATGTCCGTCTGTTCGGTCGGCATTTACTCGGTTTTTGGTCCGAACTTGGAAATGGACGAAACTCACTTGTTTTGGAATATAAAACCTCAAGATCGACAAGGCTTAGTCGGGACGTTTTAAGGCCAATATAGAACATTTGGACGATGGGAACGGGGTTTTGTCCGATCATTCGGCTTCGTATGTACTCGATTTTTGTTCCGAACTTATAAGTGGACGAAACACACAAGTTTTCCAATGGAAAACGATACACCTAAGAGACTAGCCACTCCATTACTTAACTCGGGGCGTTCTAAAGTGAAAAAACAACGTTCCGTCCGTAAAAACGAGATTTATGTCCGTCCGTTCGGTCGGCATTTACTCGGTTTTTTATCCGAACTTGGAAATGGACGAAACTCACTTGTTTTGGAATCTAAAACCTCAAGTTCGACAAGGCTTAGCCGGGACGTTTTAAGGCCAATATAGAACATTTGGACGATGGGAACGGGGTTTTGTCCGATCATTCGGCTTCGTATGTACTCAATTTTTGTTCCGAACTTATAAGTGGACGAAAAAGACATGTTTCCGAATGGAAAACGGTACACCTAAGAGACTAGCCACTCCATTACTTAAGTCGGGGCGTTCTAAGTTGAAAAAACAACTTTCCGTCCGTAAAAACGAGATTTATGTCCGTCCGTTCGGTCGGCATTTACTCGGTTTTTGGTCCGAACTTGGAAATGGACGAAACTCACTTGTTTTGGAATCTAAAACCTCAAGATCGACAAGGCTTAGTCGGGACGTTTTAAGGCCAATATATAACATTTGGACGATTTGAACGGGGTTTTGTCCGGACTTTCGGCTTCGTATGTAATCGATTTTTGTTCCGAACTTATAAGTAGACGAAACACAGATGTTTCCCAATGGAAAACGATACACCTAAGAGACTAGGCACTCCATTACTTAACTCGGGGAGTTCTAAGGTGAAAAAACAACGTTCCGTCCGTAAAAACGAGATTTATGTCCGTCCGTTCGGTCGGCATTTACTCGGTTTTTGGTCCGAACTTGGAAATGGACGAAACTCACTTGTTTTGGAATCTAAAACCTCAAGATCGACAAGGCTTAGTCGGGACGTTTTAAGGCCAATATAGAACATTTGGACGATGGGAACGGGGTTTTGTCCGGACATTCGGCATCGTATGTACTCGATTTTTGTTTCCGAACTTATAAGTGGACGAAAAAGACATGTTTCCGAATGGAAAACGATACACCTAAGAGACTAGCCATTCCATTACTTAAGTCGGGGCGTTCTAAGTTGAAAAAACAACTTTCCGTCCGTAAAAACGAGATTTACGTCCGTCCGTTCGGACGGCATTTAATCGGTTTTTGGTCACAACTTGGAAATGGACGAAACTCACTTGTTTTGGAATCTAAAACCTCAAGATCGACAAGGCTTAGTCGGGACGTTTTAAGGCCAATATATAACATTTGGACGATGGGAACGGGGTTTTGTCCGGACATTCGGCTTCGTATGTACTCGATTTTTGTTCCGAACTTATAAGTAGACGAAACACACATGTTTCCCAATGGAAAACGATACACCTAAGAGACTAGCCACTCCATTACTTAACTCGGGGCGTTCTAAGGTGAAAAAACAACGTTCCGTCCGTAAAAAGGAGATTTATATCCGTCCGTTCGGTCGGCATTTACTCGGTTTTTGGTCCGAACTTGGAAATATACAAAACTCACTTGTTTTGGAATCTAAAACTGAGAAACTACAAATAGTGCTAGTATAACAAATGTGAATTCAAACAAGCAAACAAACAAATGTGAATTCAAACAAGCAAACAAACAAATGTGAATTCAAACAAGCAAACAAACAATACGCGGAAAGTAAATAACACACAGAAGTTTTTAACGTGGTAAAACCCAAACTGGGAAACGTCCACGGTTGTCCTCGCGACAACAAAATAATCCACTAGATGAAAAGAGATGTACAAACCTATCAACTACCTGCACTCACTGCGAGTTGATACTCCTGGTTATCTCTAACACCTTGACTTCACCAGAGCACCTTGATGTACGCACAAGACACTCGACTTCTTGATGAACACACAAGAAGACTCGAAGCCGAATTCACAATAACTCTTGAAGATCACACAGATATGAATTGAGAAAAGGGGGAAGAAAGGGAATTGAGTTCAATAGCCACAAACAAGTTTAATATCAAAAACCTAACCAAAACACATGAACAAGAAGAGGGATGGACGGCCAAAGAACTGTCTTGTTCTGTAGAAGAGAAACCCTATTTATACTTAGGGTTGAAAACCTAGGAAAATGGGCCGAAACTGTGCAAACCGACTTTGGACGTTCGTACGTCGATATGACGTTCGAACGTCGCCACACAAAAATAAGCCTGCTGCCTAACATGACGTACGAACGCTCTAAACCGGTACGTACGTCTCCATACGAAAACACGTCTGCTGACTACCTGGACGTACGAACGTCCTAACTGAGTACGTACGTCCTGACCAAAAGAAGTTCTCTGCTACAGTGAACGTACGTACGTCCTAACTCGGTACGTACGTCCAGAACCCAATAACTTTCCCTAGACAGACCTAAGAGACACAAGGACACGAGACGACCATGCGTACATCTTGGTTTTCCTAACAATGAATTCAAGGCGACATAACCAAAGACACTTTGTCACAAAATTGATGTCAAACCACTTCGTGCCAGTTTCAATCTCCCCCTTTGACATTGATTTTGTGACAAAAACCTATGACTCTAATAGCACTTATAAAACGTGCTTACAATCCCAAACCATGGCATTTATAAAACATGCCTACAAAAACACTCAAAATAGAAACACATAACAAGTCACCAATTCTTGTTATCCAGCTTTAGGAAGATGCTTTAACCATCAGAGATCGAACGGAAGCAATCAAAGATTCAACAGAAGTTCCTTCGAGCAACTCCCCCATACTTCATGAGCTCCAAACTTCATGAGCAACTCCCCCATACGTGTAGCATACCTGAAACATGACCCAAAAATAACCTAACAACAAGAAGACGATTGTTAGTAATTAGAGTCATAAATCTCCCCCTTTTTGTCACAACAAGTGATCAAAATAACCAACCACCAATAATAAACCAATAACCAAGAAAAAGAAATCAAAACCAAACAAAGAATACAAGACAGATAAAAATATAAAACTAATCCGACTATTAAAAATTCATAAAGTCAACTAATAACCAAACAGAGAAATCCATAAACATAAGAAAAACAAAAACGACAAAAACATAAGGCTTGAGTTAACGAATTCGAAAAACCCGTTCCCAATGACCTAAAGGAAGCTTGGAGAAGTAAGCTTCCGCACGAGCCGAAGGTCGATTCCACCTAGCAATCACATGATCATCATAATCCTCCAACCATTCACTCGTACAAAACAACTCCTCAATTCTGCTGTCCAAGCCACAGTCGGTAAGCGGAGCAGCAAGTCCTGGAACCTTCGGATAACCAACCAACTCCAAGATGTGATTTTGAAGATGTCCCGGTAATCTCTCCCAATGATTGACACGAACCAAACAAGGATTAAGAAAAGGACGATGAATATAGTCATATCCATGGGGAACGCGACATAACCGACAAACCTTAGCATTGTTCTTGTACTCCATTACCATGAATGACACATAACCAACAGTCGGAACAAAAATTCCATGAAGTTCATATTCTGCCATAGAAGATTCTGAAGAACAAAGAGTGAATTAGCAAGAGATAAGAAGATACAATAGGAGTGAAGGAGAAAAAAAAAAAAGGACTCCCTATTTATAAGAAACATAGAAGTAAACATATCATGGGCCCAAAAAGGAAGGTCCATTACCCCAGAAAATTTTACTGCAAAACAAGGAAACCAACTTGAACTAACAAGAAAATAGCAATATCCAAGAACAAGTACAAAAAAAATAGAAACAAACCAATATAGCAGTTAAATACAAAAATGGGAAGAGGAAACCAGAAAAACCAACTACTCGGATTCCGAGGCACCATCACTCGGTTCACCATCACCCTCATCCTCACTCTCGGAGTCATCACCATCACTCTCACCAGGAACAGGAGGCACCTCTTCCGGAAACGGAGGCAAGTCTGTGGGAGTGAAGTCCAGCTGTAGATGCCGCATCTGAGCAACATTCATCGCATGAATATCACGGATCATGACATCATGACGAGAGAGGATGACCCCAAAACGATCTAACCGAGCGTCCATATGATCCTGATAACGTCGGAGAGAGGAAACCCGAGCATCAATGGCTGCAACAGCCCGATTTCCCCTAGCAGAAGCAGGGATGGGGCGTCCAGTGGTCAAGGCCCGATCAAAATCATCATTACGATCAAGAGCCCGGCCTCCCCAGATAAGGTGATGCGTCAAACGAGCACCCACAGACTCAAAGGCAACCTTCCGAGATTGACAGCCTTTCTTAATGGCGTTGACCCAGTCATGGCCAACGAACCTTGGAGGGCTCACCTCCGTGTACTGTCCCTGAAAACCCAAGTGCCTGAGAATTGTCATAATAAAGCTAGGGAAAGGAAGAGTACCCTTAGCTGCATCAATTTGAAGCATCCGATTGTAGATGACCTCAGAGAGATGAATATGGTGCACCGACATACAAACCACCAATTTGACCATGTCGTCGGTCATAATTATCTTGTTGCCCTTGGTGGGGTAGATGTTGGAGTGAGCAACCATGTGCAGGAGGATGGCGCTGTAGTGCTTGGCATGATACCTTTCCGTGACACCATCAATAAACATCTGCTGAACTTGATTGACAAAGTCAATTTGAATTGTCTCCGAAACGGGCCATCGAACAGAGACAGCATCCTCAGGAATAAAGGCACCATCAATACCCAACGCCTCGCGTATCACCTTAGGAGAAATGGTGTATCGCCGACCTTCAATCAAGACCGCAAAACTCGATCGATTTTGCGAGGGTGTCTTTGTCTCATAGAAAGCTATCGTATGCTCAACCGAGTACTTGGTGATTGGTTGAGCCACCCTTAGCCAATTCCGAGTCTCAAAGAACAATGCGATATTGCCAAGTTGAGATGCCCCTAGAGGGGTGGCAGCAATGTCTCCCAAGTCGAAGAACCGCTCGGGAACAATGGCCTTGGCTCGAGGATGAGCGCCAAGGGATGATGGATGAGACAAACCCGGAGTGGAACCACGACCTCTCGGAGCGCGAGAAGAGGATGCCGCGTTGGAGGAAGTGGTGCGTGCGCGCTTGGAAGCCATTGCCTACACAATCACAACATCAAACAAACCAAAAATGTAAGAAACAATGACAACTAAAAACAGCAAAGTCATTGTGACATTTAATCAAACACTTGATGTGCAGAACCAATACCCATGCTATCGACAACACGGTAGCAATGGTGAGTACCCAAACATATCACAAAACAATCCCAACAGTAAATAAGCAAGAACAAGAAATAGAGATATCCAATTCGTCCAACAATTTCAAGGAATTGAATGGAAATACTAACCAACAAGACAAATAAAACAAACAGATATTGCAAAGAACAATGGAAACCAACCATGCAATCCAATCAATACCAAGAGGGAAAGGAGAAGAGAAGAAGAAGAGTATAGGAAGAAGTAGAGTTTACTTACTTGAGTAAGAACAGATTATGCACTAGACAGAGAAACTTCGGAAGTTAAGCAACAAACAACCTTCAAGGAAGAGGAGGAAAAGAAAAAAAAAAGGAAATGCTAGAAGAAGAAGAGAGACCAAAACGGTTGAAGGAGAGTGGAGAATTCCAAGTGTACGTGCAAGAGAAGAAGAAGCACGATCGATATAACAATAGGCCGTTGGTTTAAACAAAATTTGAATTTAAACAACAAATGGGCCGGACTGTATCAGGGACGTTCGTACGTCCTACAGACGTTCGTACGTCGGGACAACAAAAAAAAACATCTGCCAGACCCAACGTTCGTACGCTATAAACACGTTCGTACGTTGTAAATAGATCTGCCCACCTCAACGTTCGGACGTCATCAAAACGTTCGTACGACCCCCTTTTTTTTTTTTTTTTTTAAAAAATAGAACCAACCTAACAGCTAAATAATAAACCACACAACCCCAAAAACAAAAATTGAGAGACATCACAAGAAAGCACTTCTACGAATCATACGAATTCCAATTACAACCGAATATAGTTTAAACAAACCTCAACCACAAGAGAATGCAAAATCGAAGAACGACATCATACACCATGACATGGTAGTTACTAGAATGATGCAAGTATGTAGAAGAACCTGATAGACCAATACCAACCTCCGAAAAACAAACTAAAGACATGATCATAGAGAATATTGAAGGTCACTTGCAACTAGCCCAAAAACACACAGTATTGTTGTTCTTCTTGTCCTTCAACTAGACAAATGCGAAAGCCATTAGCCATTTTTTTTTTTTTTTTTTTTTTTTTTTATTTTGTAAACCATTGAAACAGATGCCATTCCCGTGTGGGAGTATGAAATATCTCCATCTTTTACCAGAACACGAGGGTAGGGTGTAGCCTACATCTTTTCGGCAAAAACACACTCAAGAAGTGCAATACCATGATAACGTGCAACACAAGAACTAACATCTCTTGAGTGCAACCGTCAGAGCATGACCCTCACAGCCCCAACGGGTTCTTAGCCAAATGAGCATGCTCTCAAGACATTCAAATGGCTGGGGATTTTGTGAGTCATTGACCACTTACAAGAGGTGAGAGAAAAAAGAAAATAAAAACAACGATCATGAAAGAAACAACCATGGAAGACTGGAGTTATACATGTATTGAAAATGTCAAGCCAACCACATTGAAATGCATCATGCAAGAAACTACCAATACGAAGAGAGTATAATGTAACCCTACAACTATGCATGACACAAAGACAGTTGAGAACGCCAAACTAGAAACATCTGTAAAATGAAATCCACACAATAGAGAGTGTAGTATGTCCTCAATACCAACAACAACAATAAAAGACCAAACCTAAGACATCCCAAACACAGACAGTTCCAATGACCACATTAGGTATATGAAAGCGGAAGAGGTGTAGTGACAATGAAGCAGTTATCAGATGAGCGACTACCAGATAACACCAAGATATGATTGGAATAAAAAACATCACACCTATTATCCTCAAACACAACCTTAAATTTAGCATCACATAACTGACTAATACTCAATAGATTTGACCTAAGACCCTTAACAAAAAGAAGCTCATGACTATTGAGCGATTCAACCTCAGAAAAGTTACCTTTACCTTCAACCGGAAGCAATTTACCATTACCAAACCTAACCTTACCTCCATATCCAAGAGTCAGGTTATCAATCAGAGTCTTATCACCTGTCATATGACGCGAACAACCGCTGTCAAGATACCATGATGAAGCCAATGGTTCAACCAAGCGAGCCATGTGAGACACCATTGTCCTGGATGCATCCATACTCCTATCCCAGAAATGTGGTGGTGGAGTAGGCATGGGTGTTGCTTGAGGACGATTTCCATAAGGAGAAGTTCTGGGTAAACCCCACGGAGCATAGCCATTCCACATGTATGGAGCCTGCATGGAGAAGGTGGAAGACTTGTTCCAATATGAGTTACCTGCAAAAGAAGGATGATGAGCAGGATACAAATTATTCCAACAAAAGGCAGAAGTGTGACCCATGCGACCACATGTTAGACATTTAAAGCCTTTGTGTCTAGAGTTCTTTTTCCGAACTTGCTTCACATGAGTAACCTTGGGTGGTGATACCACACTAGGCACCTGCACAGGAGCAGGAATAGCAACACTTGTTGGTCGCACAAAGGTAGTGCGGGAAGTGCTAGCAGTAGCAAGGGGAACAGAGGTGTCATAGCCTAAACCAGATTTATCTGAATGGGATTTACCGATTCCCAACAGAGAGTTTAGATTAGCACTTGCTTTACCAAACCCAACCAATTGTTTGTTAGCAGCAAACAACTCAGCCTTTACTCTCTCATGCTCCAGTACAAGGGATCGATACCGTGTTTCAAGATCATTATTCAGTTTTTCCAGAGTGACAATACGCACTTGGAAATCCTCCTTTTCCTTCACAAATTCTTCCTTCAACATGTTGGAATCACCTGTAAGATTGCATATATCCTGTCCAAGACTCTCTACCTGATCCTGCAAGACGGTGTTAGTTTTTTCAAGCAACTTTACTTGTTGCATAGAAAACTTATACATGTCACATAATTCACTAGTAGTAGCATGAACACCAGAATCAGAAACATTAATATCAGTAGAAGAGGATACAATACCTCCTGGATGTTCATCCAGGGATGCACTGAAGACCACATAATTTGAGACAACATTTGAGAGATTCCCATCATCATCATCATCTGAATCATCCCATGTTACTGTGAGATTCGCTTTGGAATTATCACCAGGTTTACGATCAACCTTCTTATCACATTCATTTGCAAAGTGTCCATAATCACGACACTTGTAACATTGGACATCTTTACGATCAACTCGAGCTCTTCTCCCATCCACAGAGAACCGCTCAAAACCAGGACTTCTAGGAGCATTTGAGGAATCAGGAAATCGCTTTCGAGGATCTCGATTCTATTGATATTTCAGAATCTTCTGAAAGCTACGTGACAGGAACGCATAGTTATCATCCACATCCTGTTCTTCATCATCAGAAGGTCCTGTGGAAGGTTCTTTAGACGATGTAGCTTTGAATGCTACAGATTTGTTCTTCAAAGGTTCTTCCAAAGCCTGTTCCATCTCACATGTCCTTAGTTTGCCAGCAAGTGTCTCGATGGACATGTTCTTAATCACATTACTTTCAGTGATGGCATCCTTTCGTGAACGAAACCGAGGAGGTAAAGCACGCAATATCTTACGGACCACCTGTGTGTCAGTATATGCATGACCAATAGCCGCACTGCAGTTGATGATGTCTTGGAGACGAATAAAGAAATCATCAAAAGTCTCAGAATTATCCATCCGTAGATTCTCAAACTGAGATGTTAACAGTTCCAGCTTACTTTCTTTGACTGTTTCGTCACCTTCATGTGTACAGATAAGCCTGTTCCATGCATCTTTAGCCTCTTCACAGCCCTGCACCCTACGAAACTCACTAGCATTTAATGCCATGAAAATAGCATTGAGTGCCTTGTTGTTATAATTTGCCAACAACTTCTGTTCAGGCGTCCACTTTTCACGTGGCGTCAGTGATGTAACAGCAGTATCATCAGTACCTGTAGTAGTCAGAGGTTCTTTCCACCCTGTGACAACAGAAAGCCAGACTTCTTCTCCTAAAGCTTGGAGATAAGCTCGCATACGTACTTTCCAATGACCAAAGTCCTTTCCACTGAATGGTGGAGGAAGACTTGAAGTAGCAGACTTGTGAGAATCCATAAAGCACTATTGATCGTTAGCGTGAGCCTTTCCGCTCCTTAACCAGCCCCCAGCGACTGATACCAATTGAGAAACTACAAATAGTGCTAGTATAACAAATGTGAATTCAAACAAGCAAACAAACAAATGTGAATTCAAACAAGCAAACAAACAATACGCGGAAAGTAAATAACACACAGAAGTTTTTAACGTGGTAAAACCCAAACTGGGAAACGTCCACGGTTGTCCTCGCGACAACAAAATAATCCACTAGATGAAAAGAGATGTACAAACCTATCAACTACCTGCACTCACTGCGAGTTGATACTCCTGGTTATCTCTAACACCTTGACTTCACCAGAGCACCTTGATGTACGCACAAGACACTCGACTTCTTGATGAACACACAAGAAGACTCGAAGCCGAATTCACAATAACTCTTGAAGATCACACAGATATGAATTGAGAAAAGGGGGAAGAAAGGGAATTGAGTTCAATAGCCACAAACAAGTTTAATATCAAAAACCTAACCAAAACACATGAACAAGAAGAGGGATGGACGGCCAAAGAACTGTCTTGTTCTGTAGAAGAGAAACCCTATTTATACTTAGGGTTGAAAACCTAGGAAAATGGGCCGAAACTGTGCAAACCGACTTTGGACGTTCGTACGTCGATATGACGTTCGAACGTCGCCACACAAAAATAAGCCTGCTGCCTAACATGACGTACGAACGCTCTAAACCGGTACGTACGTCTCCATACGAAAACACGTCTGCTGACTACCTGGACGTACGAACGTCCTAACTGAGTACGTACGTCCTGACCAAAAGAAATTCTCTGCTACAGTGAACGTACGTACTTCCTAACTCGGTACGTACGTCCAGAACCCAATAACTTTCCCTAGACAGACCTAAGAGACACAAGGACACGAGACGACCATGCGTACATCTTGGTTTTCCTAACAATGAATTCAAGGCGAGATAACCAAAGACACTTTGTCACAAAATTGATGTCAAACCACTTCGTGCCAGTTTCAAAAACCTCAAGATCGACAAGGCTTAGTCGGGATGTTTTAAGGCCAATATAGAACATTTGGACGATGGGAACGGGGTTTTGTCCGGACATTCGGCTTCGTATGTACTCGATTTTTGTTCCGAACTTATAAGTGGACGAAACACACATGTTTCCCAATGCAAAACGATACACCTAAGAAACTTGCCACTCCATTACTTAACTCGGGGCGTTCTAAGGTGAAATAACAACGTTCTGTCCGTAAAAACGAGATTTATGTCCGTCTGTTCGGTCGGCATTTACTCGGTTTTTGGTCCGAACTTGGAAATGGACGAAACTCACTTGTTTTGGAATATAAAACCTCAAGATCGACAAGGCTTAGTCGGGACGTTTTAAGGCCAATATAGAACATTTGGACGATGGGAACGGGGCTTTGTCCGGACATTCGGCTTCGTATGTACTCGATTTTTGTTCCGAACTTATAAGTGGACGAAAAAGACATGTTTCCGAATGGAAAACGATACACCTAAGAGACTAGCCACTCCATTACTTAAGTCGAGGCGTTCTAATTTGAAAAAACAACTTTCCGTCCGTAAAAACGAGATTTATGTCCGTCCGTTCCGTCGGTATTTACTCGGTTTTTGGTCCGAACTTGGAAATGGACGAAACTCACTTGTTTTGGAATCTAAAACCTCAAGATCGACAAGGCTTAGTTGGGACGTTTTAAGGCCAATATAGAACATTTGGACGATGGGAACGGGGTTTTGTCCGGACATTCGGCTTCGTATGTACTCGATTTTTGTTCCGAACTTATAAGTGGACGAAACACACATGTTTCCCAATGCAAAACGATACACCTAAGAATCTTGCCACTCCATTACTTAACTCGGGGCGTTCTAAGGTGAAATAACAACGTTCCGTCCGTAAAAACGAGATTTATGTCCGTCTGTTCGGTCGGCATTTACTCGGTTTTTGGTCCGAACTTGGAAATGGACGAAACTCACTTGTTTTGGAATATAAAACCTCAAGATCGACAAGGCTTAGTCGGGACGTTTTAAGGCCAATATAGAACATTTGGACGATGGGAACGGGGCTTTGTCCGGACATTCGGCTTCGTATGTACTCGATTTTTCTTCCGAACTTATAAGTGGACGAAAAAGACATGTTTCCGAATGGAAAACGATACACCTAAGAGACTAGCCACTCCATTACTTAAGTCGGGGCGTTCTAATTTGAAACAACAACTTTCCGTCCGTAAAAACGAGATTTATGTCCGTCCGTTCCGTCGGTATTTACTCGGTTTTTGGTCCGAACTTGGAAATGGACGAAACTCACTTGTTTTGGAATCTAAAACCTCAAGATCGACAAGGCTTTGTCGGGACGTTTTAAGGCCAATATATAACATTTGGACGATGGGAACGGGGTTTTGTCCGGACATTCGGCTTCGTATGTACTCGATTTTTGTTCCGAACTTATAAGTAGACGAAACACACATGTTTCCCAAAGGAAAACGATACACCTAAGAGACTAGCCACTCCATTACTTAACTCGGGGCGTTCTAAGGTGAAAAAACAACGTTCCGTCCGTAAAAACGAGATTTATGTCCGTCTGTTCAGTCGGCATTTACTCGGTTTTTGGTCCGAACTTGGAAATGGACGAAACTCACTTGTTTTGGAATCTAAAACCTCAAGATCGACAAGGCTTAGTCGGGACGTTTTAAGGCCAATATAGAACATTTGGACGATGGGAACGGGGTTTTGTCCGGACATTCGGCATCGTATGTACTCGATTTTTGTTCCGAACTTATAAGTGGACGAAAAAGACATGTTTCCGAATGGAAAACGATACACCTAAGAGACTAGCCATTCCATTACTTAAGTCGGGGCGTTCTAAGTTGAAAAAACAACTTTCCGTCCTTAAAAACGAGATTTATGTCCGTCCGTTCGGACGGCATTTAATCGGTTTTTGGTCACAACTTGGAAATGGACGAAACTCACTTGTTTTGGAATCTAAAACCTCAAGATCGACAAGGCTTAGTCGGGACGTTTTAAGGCCAATATAGAACATTTGGACGATGGGAACGGGGTTTTGTCCGGACATTCGTCTTCGTATGTACTCGATTTTTGTTCCGAACTTATAAGTGGACGAAACACACATGTTTCCCAATGCAAAACGATACACCTAAGAGACTAGCCACTCCATTACTTAACTCGGGGCGTTCTAAGGTGAAAAAACAACGTTCCGTCCGTAAAAACTAGATTTATGTCCATCTGTTCGGTCGGCATTTACTCGGTTTTTGGTCCGAACTTGGAAATGGACGAAACTCACTTGTTTTGGAATATAAAACCTCAAGATCGACAAGGCTTAGTCGGGACGTTTTAAGGCCAATATAGAACATTTGGACGATGGGAACGGGGCTTTGTCCGGACATTCGGCTTCGTATGTACTCAATTTTTGTTCCGAACTTATAAGTGGACGAAAAAGACATGTTTCCGAATGGAAAACGATACACCTAAGAGACTAGCCACTCCATTACTTAAGTCGGGGCGTTCTAATTTGAAAAAACAACTTTCCGTCCGTAAAAACGAGATTTATGTCCGTCCGTTCCGTCGGTATTTACTCGGTTTTTGGTCCGAACTTGGAAATGGACGAAACTCACTTGTTTTGGAATTTAAAACCTCAAGATCGACAAGGCTTAGTCGGGACGTTTTAAGGCCAATATATAACATTTGGACGATGGGAACGGGGTTTTGCCCGGACATTCGGTTTCGTATGTACTCGATTTTTGTTCCGAACTTATAAGTAGACGAAACACACATATTTCCAAAGGAAAACGATACACCTAAGAGACTAGCCACTCCATTACTTAACTCGGGGCGTTCTAAGGTGAAAAAACAACGTTCCGTCCGTAAAAACGAGATTTATGTCCGTCGTTCGGTCGGCATTTACTCGGTTTTTTTGTCCGAACTTGGAAATGGACGAAACTCACTTGTTTTGGAATCTAAAACCTCAAGATCGACAAGGCTTAGTCGGGACGTTTTAAGGCCATTATAGAACATTTGGACGATGGGAACGGGGTTTTGTCCGGACATTCGGCATCGTATGTACTCGATTTTGTTCCGAACTTATAAGTGGACGAAAAAGACATGTTTCCGAATGGAAAACGACACCTAAGAGACTAGCCATTCCATTACTTAAGTAGGGGCGTTCTAAGTTGAAAAAACAACTTTCCGCCCTTAAAAACGAGATTTATGTCCGTCCGTTCGGACGGCATTTAATCGGTTTTTGGTCACAACTTGGAAATGGACAAAACTCACTTGTTTTGGAATCTAAAACCTCAAAGTCGACAAGGCTTAGTCGGGACGTTTTAAGGCCAATATAGAACATTTGGACGATGGGAACGGGGTTTTGTCCGGACATTCGGCTTCGTATGTACTCGATTTTTGTTCCGAACTTATAAGTGGACGAAACACACATGTTTCCCAATGCAAAACGATACACCTAAGAGACTAGCCACTCCATTACTTAACTCGGGGCGTTCTAAGGTGAAAAAACAACGTTCCGTCCGTAAAAACTAGATTTATGTCCGTCTGTTCGGTCGGCATTTACTCGGTTTTTGGTCCGAACTTGGAAATGGACGAAACTCACTTGTTTTGGAATATAAAACCTCAAGATCGACAAGGCTTAGTCGGGACGTTTTAAGGCCAATATAGAACATTTGGACGATGGGAACGGGGTTTTGTCCGATCATTCGGCTTCGTATGTACTCGATTTTTGTTCCGAACTTATAAGTGGACGAAACACACAAGTTTTCCAATGGAAAACGATACACCTAAGAGACTAGCCACTCCATTACTTAACTCGGGGCGTTCTAAAGTGAAAAAACAACGTTCCGTCCGTAAAAACGAGATTTATGTCCGTCCGTTCGGTCGGCATTTACTCGGTTTTTTATCCGAACTTGGAAATGGACGAAACTCACTTGTTTTGGAATCTAAAACCTCAAGATCGACAAGGCTTAGTCGGGACGTTTTAAGGCCAATATAGAACATTTGGACGATGGGAACGGGGTTTTGTCCGGACATTCGGCTTCGTATGTACTCGATTTTTGTTCCGAACTTATAAGTGGACGAAACACACATGTTTCCCAATGCAAAACGATACACCTAAGAGACTCGCCACTCCATTACTTAAGTCGGGGCGTTCTAAGTTGAAAAAACAACTTTCCGTCCGTAAAAACGAGATTTATGTCCGTCCGTTCGGTCGGGATTTACTCGGTTTTTGGTCCGAACTTGGATATGGACGAAACTCACTTGTTTTGGAATCTAAAACCTCAAGATCGACAACGCTTAGTCGGGACGTTTTAAGGCCAATATATAACATTTGGACGATTTGACCGGGGTTTTGTCCGGACATTCGGCTTCGTATGTAATCGATTTTTGTTCCGAACTTATAAGTAGAAGAAACAAACATGTTTCCCAATGGAAAACGATACACCTAAGAGACTAGGAACTCCATTACTTAACTCGGGGAGTTCTAAGGTGAAAAAACAACGTTCCGTCCGTAAAAACGAGATTTATGTCCGTCCGTTCGGTCGGCATTTACTCGGTTTTTTGTCCGAACTTGGAAATGGACGAAACTCACTTGTTTTGGAATCTAAAACCTCAAGATCGACAAGGCTTAGTCGGGACGTTTTAAGGCCAATATAGAACATTTGGACGATGGGAACGGAGTTTTGTCCGGACATTCGGCATCGTATGTACTCGATTTTTGTTTCCGAACTTATAAGTGGACGAAAAAGACATGTTTCCGAATGGAAAACGATACACCTAAGAGACTAGCCATTCCATTACTTAAGTCGGGGCGTTCTAAGTTGAAAAAACAACTTTCCGTCCGTAAAAACGAGATTTATGTCCGTCCGTTCGGACGGCATTTAATCGGTTTTTGGTCACAACTTGGAAATGGACGAAACTCACTTGTTTTAGAATCTAAAACCTCAAGATCGACAAGGCTTAGTCAGGACGTTTTAAGGCCAATATATAACATTTGGACGATGGGAACGGGGTTTTGTCCGGACATTCGGCTTCGTATGTACTCGATTTTTGTTCCGAACTTATAAGTAGACGAAACACACATGTTTCCCAATGGAAAACGATACACCTAAGAGACTAGCCACTCCATTACTTAACTCGGGGCGTTCTAAGGTGAAAAAACAACGTTCCGTCAGTAAAAACGAGATTTATATCTGTCCGTTCGGTCGGCATTTACTCGGTTTTTGGTCCGAACTTGGAAATATACGAAACTCACTTGTTTTGGAATCTAAAACCTCAAGATCGACAAGGCTTAGTCGGGACGTTTTAAGGCCAATATAGAACATTTGGACGATGGGAACGGGGTTTTGTCCGGACATTCGGCATCGTATGTACTCGATTTTTGTTCCGAACTTATAAGTGGACGAAAAAGACATGTTTCCGAATGGAAAACGATACACCTAAGAGACTAGCCATTCCATTACTTAAGTCGGGGCGTTCTAAGTTGAAAAAACAACTTTCCGTCCTTAAAAACGAGATTTATGTCCGTCCGTTCGGACGGCATTTAATCGGTTTTTGGTCACAACTTGGAAATGGACGAAACTCACTTGTTTTGGAATCTAAAACCTCAAGATCGACAAGGCTTAGTCGGGACGTTTTAAGGCCAATATAGAACATTTGGACGATGGGAACGGGGTTTTGTCCGGACATTCGTCTTCGTATGTACTCGATTTTTGTTCCGAACTTATAAGTAGACGAAACACACATGTTTCCCAATGCAAAACGATACACCTAAGAGACTAGCCACTCCATTACTTAACTCGGGGCGTTCTAAGGTGAAAAAACAACGTTCCGTCCGTAAAAACTAGATTTATGTCCATCTGTTCGGTCGGCATTTACTCGGTTTTTGGTCCGAACTTGGAAATGGACGAAACTCACTTGTTTTGGAATATAAAACCTCAAGATCGACAAGGCTTAGTCGGGACGTTTTAAGGCCAATATAGAACATTTGGACGATGGGAACGGGGCTTTGTCCGGACATTCGGCTTCGTATGTACTCGATTTTTGTTCCGAACTTATAAGTGGACGAAACACACAAGTTTTCCAATGGAAAACGATACACCTAAGAGACTAGCCACTCCATTACTTAAGTCGGGGCGTTCTAAAGTGAAAAAACAACGTTCCGTCCGTAAAAACGAGATTTATGTCCGTCCGTTCCGTCGGCATTTACTCGGTTTTTTATCCGAACTTGGAAATGGACGAAACTCACTTGTTTTGGAATCTAAAACCTCAAGATCGACAAGGCTTAGTCGGGACGTTTTAAGGCCATTATAGAACATTTGGACGATGGGAACGGGGTTTTGTCCGGACATTCGGCTTCGTATGTACTCGATTTTTGTTCCGAATTTATAAGTGGACGAAACACACATGTTTCCCAATGCAAAACGATACACCTAAGAGACTAGCCACTCCATTACTTAAGTCGGGGCGTTCTAAGTTGAAAAAACAACTTTCCGTCCGTAAAAACGAGATTTATGTCCGTCCGTTCGGTCGGGATTTACTCGGTTTTTGGTCCGAACTTGGATATGGACGAAACTCACTTGTTTTGGAATCTAAAACCTCAAGATCGACAAGGCTTAGTCGGGACGTTTTAAGGCCAATATATAACATTTGGACGATTTGAACGGGGTTTTGTCCGGACATTCGGCTTCGTATGTAATCGATTTTTGTTCCGAACTTATAAGTAGACGAAACACACATGTTTCCCAATGGAAAACGATACACCTAAGAGACTAGGCACTCCATTACTTAACTCGGGGAGTTCTAAGGTGAAAAAACAACGTTCCGTCCGTAAAAACGAGATTTATGTCCGTCCGCTCGGTCGGCATTTACTCGGTTTTTTGTCCGAACTTGGAAATTGACGAAACTCACTTGTTTTGGAATCTAAAACCTCAAGATCGACAAGGCTTAGTCGGGACGTTTTAAGGCCAATATAGAACATTTGGACGATGGGAACGGGGTTTTGTCCGGACATTCGGCATCGTATGTACTCGATTTTTGTTTCCGAACTTATAAGTGGACGAAAAAGACATGTTTCCGAATGGAAAACGATACACCTAAGAGACTAGCCATTCCATTACTTAAGTCGGGGCGTTCTAAGTTGAAAAAACAACTTTCCGTCCGTAAAAACGAGATTTATGTCCGTCCGTTCGGTCGGCATTTACTCGGTTTTTGGTCCGAACTTGGAAATATACGAAACTCACTTGTTTTGGAATCTAAAACCTCAAGATCGACAAGGCTTAGTCGGGACGTTTTAAGGCCAATATAGAACATTTGGACGATGGGAACGGGGTTTTGTCCGGACATTCGGCATCGTATGTACTCGATTTTTGTTCCGAACTTATAAGTGGACGAAAAAGACATGTTTCCAAATGGAAAACGATACACCTAAGAGACTAGCCACTCCATTACTTAAGTCGGGGCGTTCTAAGTTGAAAAAACAACTTTCCGTCCGTAAAAACGAGATTTATGTCCGTCCGTTTGGTCGGCATTTAATCGGTTTTTGGTCACAACTTGGAAATGGACGAAACTCACTTGTTTTGGAATCTAAAACCTCAAGATCGAGAAGGCTTCGTCGGGACGTTTTAAGGCCAATATAGAACATTTGGACGATGGGAACGGGGTTTTGTCCGGACATTCGGCTTCGTATGTACTCGATTTTTGTTCCGAACTTATAAGTGGACGAAACACACATGTTTCCCAATGCAAAACGATACACCTAAGAAACTTGCCACTCCATTACTTAACTCGGGGCGTTCTAAGGTGAAATAACAACGTTCCGTCCGTAAAAACGAGATTTATGTCCGTCCGTTCGGTCGGCATTTACTCGGTTTTTGGTCCGAACTTGGAAATGGACGAAACTCACTTGTTTTGGAATATAAAACCTCAAGATCGACAAGGCTTAGTCGGGACGTTTTAAGGCCAATATAGAACATTTGGACGATGGGAACGGGGCTTTGTCCGGACATTCGGCTTCGTATGTACTCGATTTTTGTTCCGAACTTATAAGTGGACGAAAAAGACATGTTTCCGAATGGAAAACGATACACCTAAGAGACTAGCCACTCCATTACTTAAGTCGGGGCGTTCTAATTTGAAAAAACAACTTTCCGTCCGTAAAAACGAGATTTATGTCCGTCCGTTCCGTCGGTATTTACTCGGTTTTTGGTCCGAACTTGGAAATGGACGAAACTCACTTGTTTTGGAATCTAAAACCTCAAGATCGACAAGGCTTAGTCGGGACGTTTTAAGGCCAATATATAACATTTGGACGATGGGAACGGGGTTTTGTCCGGACATTCGGCTTCGTATGTACTCGATTTTTGTTCCGAACTTATAAGTGGACGAAACACACATGTTTCCCAATGCAAAACGATACACCTAAGAAACTTGTTACTCCATTACTTAACTCGGGGCGTTCTAAGGTGAAATAAAAACGTTCCGTCCGTAAAAACGAGATTTATGTCCGTCTGTTCGGTCGGCATTTACTCGGTTTTTGGTCCGAACTTGGAAATGGACGAAACTCACTTGTTTTGGAATATAAAACCTCAAGATCGACAAGGCTTAGTCGGGACGTTTTAAGGCCAATATAGAACATTTGGACGATGGGAACGGGGATTTGTCCGGACATTCGGCTTCGTATGTACTCGATTTTTGTTCCGAACTTATAAGTGGACGAAAAAGACATGTTTCTGAATGGAAAACGATACACCTAAGAGACTAGCCACTCCATTACTTAAGTCGGGGCGTTCTAATTTGAAAAAACAACTTTCCGTCCGTAAAAACGAGATTTATGTCCGTCCGTTCCGTCGGTATTTACTCGGTTTTTGGTCCGAACTTGGAAATGGACGAAACTCACTTGTTTTGGAATCTAAAACCTCAAGATCGACAAGGCTTAGTCGGGACGTTTTAAGGCCAATATATAACATTTGGACGATGGGAACGGGGTTTTGTCCGGACATTCGGCTTCGTATGTACTCGATTTTTGTTCCGAACTTATAAGTAGACGAAACACACATATTTCCAAAGGAAAACGATACACCTAAGAGACTAGCCACTCCATTACTTAACTCGGGGCGTTCTAAGGTGAAAAAACAACGTTCCGTCCGTAAAAACGAGATTTATGTCCGTCCGTTCGGTCGGCATTTACTCGGTTTTTGGTCCGAACTTGGAAATGGACGAAACTCACTTGTTTTGGAATCTAAAACCTCAAGATAGACAAGGCTTAGTCGGGACGTTTTAAGGCCAATATAGAACATTTGGACGATGGGAACGGGGTTTTGTCCGGACATTCGGCATCGTATGTACTCGATTTTTGTTCCGAACTTATAAGTGGACGAAAAAGACATGTTTCCGAATGGAAAACGACACCTAAGAGACTAGCCATTCCATTACTTAAGTCGGGGCGTTCTAAGTTGAAAAAACAACTTTCCGCACTTAAAAACGAGATTTATGTCCGTCCGTTCGGACGGCATTTAATCGGTTTTTGGTGACAACTTGGAAATGGACGAAACTCACTTGTTTTGGAATCTAAAACCTCAAGATCGACAAGGCTTAGTCGGGACGTTTTAAGGCCAATATAGAACATTTGGACGATGGGAACGGGGTTTTGTCCGGACATTCGGCTTCGTATGTACTCGATTTTTGTTCCGAACTTATAAGTGGACGAAACACACATGTTTCCCAATGCAAAACGATACACCTAAGAAACTTGTTACTCCATTACTTAACTCGGGGCGTTCTAAGGTGAAATAAAAACGTTCCGTCCGTAAAAACGAGATTTATGTCCGTCTGTTCGGTCGGCATTTACTCGGTTTTTTGTCCGAACTTGGAAATTGACGAAACTCACTTGTTTTGGAATCTAAAACCTCAAGATCGACAAGGCTTAGTCGGGACGTTTTAAGGCCAATATAGAACATTTGGACGATGGGAACGGGGTTTTGTCCGGACATTCGGCATCGTATGTACTCGATTTTTGTTTCCGAACTTATAAGTGGACGAAAAAGACATGTTTCCGAATGGAAAACGATACACCTAAGAGACTAGCCATTCCATTACTTAAGTCGGGGCGTTCTAAGTTGAAAAAACAACTTTCCGTCCGTAAAAACGAGATTTATGTCCGTCCGTTCGGTCGGCATTTACTCGGTTTTTGGTCCGAACTTGGAAATATACGAAACTCACTTGTTTTGGAATCTAAAACCTCAAGATCGACAAGGCTTAGTCGGGACGTTTTAAGGCCAATATAGAACATTTGGACGATGGGAACGGGGTTTTGTCCGGACATTCGGCATCGTATGTACTCGATTTTTGTTCCGAACTTATAAGTGGACGAAAAAGACATGTTTCCAAATGGAAAACGATACACCTAAGAGACTAGCCACTCCATTACTTAAGTCGGGGCGTTCTAAGTTGAAAAAACAACTTTCCGTCCGTAAAAACGAGATTTATGTCCGTCCGTTTGGTCGGCATTTAATCGGTTTTTGGTCACAACTTGGAAATGGACGAAACTCACTTGTTTTGGAATCTAAAACCTCAAGATCGAGAAGGCTTCGTCGGGACGTTTTAAGGCCAATATAGAACATTTGGACGATGGGAACGGGGTTTTGTCCGGACATTCGGCTTCGTATGTACTCGATTTTTGTTCCGAACTTATAAGTGGACGAAACACACATGTTTCCCAATGCAAAACGATACACCTAAGAAACTTGCCACTCCATTACTTAACTCGGGGCGTTCTAAGGTGAAATAACAACCTTCCGTCCGTAAAAACGAGATTTATGTCCGTCCGTTCGGTCGGCATTTACTCGGTTTTTGGTCCGAACTTGGAAATGGACGAAACTCACTTGTTTTGGAATATAAAACCTCAAGATCGACAAGGCTTAGTCGGGACGTTTTAAGGCCAATATAGAACATTTGGACGATGGGAACGGGGCTTTGTCCGGACATTCGGCTTCGTATGTACTCGATTTTTGTTCCGAACTTATAAGTGGACGAAAAAGACATGTTTCCGAATGGAAAACGATACACCTAAGAGACTAGCCACTCCATTACTTAAGTCGGGGCGTTCTAATTTGAAAAAACAACTTTCCGTCCGTAAAAACGAGATTTATGTCCGTCCGTTCCGTCGGTATTTACTCGGTTTTTGGTCCGAACTTGGAAATGGACGAAACTCACTTGTTTTGGAATCTAAAACCTCAAGATCGACAAGGCTTAGTCGGGACGTTTTAAGGCCAATATATAACATTTGGACGATGGGAACGGGGTTTTGTCCGGACATTCGGCTTCGTATGTACTCGATTTTTGTTCCGAACTTATAAGTGGACGAAACACACATGTTTCCCAATGCAAAACGATACACCTAAGAAACTTGTTACTCCATTACTTAACTCGGGGCGTTCTAAGGTGAAATAAAAACGTTCCGTCCGTAAAAACGAGATTTATGTCCGTCTGTTCGGTCGGCATTTACTCGGTTTTTGGTCCGAACTTGGAAATGGACGAAACTCACTTGTTTTGGAATATAAAACCTCAAGATCGACAAGGCTTAGTCGGGACGTTTTAAGGCCAATATAGAACATTTGGACGATGGGAACGGGGATTTGTCCGGACATTCGGCTTCGTATGTACTCGATTTTTGTTCCGAACTTATAAGTGGACGAAAAAGACATGTTTCTGAATGGAAAACGATACACCTAAGAGACTAGCCACTCCATTACTTAAGTCGGGGCGTTCTAATTTGAAAAAACAACTTTCCGTCCGTAAAAACGAGATTTATGTCCGTCCGTTCCGTCGGTATTTACTCGGTTTTTGGTCCGAACTTGGAAATGGACGAAACTCACTTGTTTTGGAATCTAAAACCTCAAGATCGACAAGGCTTAGTCGGGACGTTTTAAGGCCAATATATAACATTTGGACGATGGGAACGGGGTTTTGTCCGGACATTCGGCTTCGTATGTACTCGATTTTTGTTCCGAACTTATAAGTAGACGAAACACACATATTTCCAAAGGAAAACGATACACCTAAGAGACTAGCCACTCCATTACTTAACTCGGGGCGTTCTAAGGTGAAAAAACAACGTTCCGTCCGTAAAAACGAGATTTATGTCCGTCCGTTCGGTCGGCATTTACTCGGTTTTTGGTCCGAACTTGGAAATGGACGAAACTCACTTGTTTTGGAATCTAAAACCTCAAGATAGACAAGGCTTAGTCGGGACGTTTTAAGGCCAATATAGAACATTTGGACGATGGGAACGGGGTTTTGTCCGGACATTCGGCATCGTATGTACTCGATTTTTGTTCCGAACTTATAAGTGGACGAAAAAGACATGTTTCCGAATGGAAAACGACACCTAAGAGACTAGCCATTCCATTACTTAAGTCGGGGCGTTCTAAGTTGAAAAAACAACTTTCCGCCCTTAAAAACGAGATTTATGTCCGTCCGTTCGGACGGCATTTAATCGGTTTTTGGTGACAACTTGGAAATGGACGAAACTCACTTGTTTTGGAATCTAAAACCTCAAGATCGACAAGGCTTAGTCGGGACGTTTTAAGGCCAATATAGAACATTTGGACGATGGGAACGGGGTTTTGTCCGGACATTCGGCATCGTATGTACTCGATTTTTGTTCCGAACTTATAAGTGGACGAAAAAGACATGTTTCCGAATGGAAAACGACACCTAAGAGACTAGCCATTCCATTACTTAAGTCGGGGCGTTCTAAGTTGAAAAAACAACTTTCCGCCCTTAAAAACGAGATTTATGTCCGTCCGTTCGGACGGCATTTAATCGGTTTTTGGTCACAACTTGGAAATGGACGAAACTCACTTGTTTTGGAATCTAAAACCTCAAGATCGACAAGGCTTAGTCGGAACGTTTTAAGGCCAATATAGAACATTTGGACGATGGGAACGAGGTTTTGTCCGGACATTCGGCTTCGTATGTACTCGATTTTTGTTCCGAACTTATAAGTAGACGAAACACACATGTTTCCCAAAGGAAAACGATACACCTAAGAGACTAGCCACTACATTACTTAACTCGGGGCGTTCTAAGGTGAAAAAACAACGTTCCGTCCGTAAAAACGAGATTTATGTCCGTCCGTTCGGTCGGCATTTACTCATTTTTTGGTCCGAACTTGGAAATGGACGAAACTCACTTGTTTTGGAATCTAAAACCTCAAGATCGACAAGGCTTAGTCGGGACGTTTTAAGGCCAATAGAGAACATTTGGACGATGGGAACGGGGTTTTGTCCGGACATTCGGCATCGTATGTACTCGATTTTTGTTCCGAACTTATAAGTGGACGAAAAAGACATGTTTCCGAATGGAAAACGATACACCTAAGAGACTAGCCATTCCATTACTTAAGTCGGGGCGTTCTAAGTTGAAAAAACAACTTTCCGTCCTTAAAAACGAGATTTATGTCCGTCCGTTCGGACGTCATTTAATCGGTTTTTGGTCACAACTTGGAAATGGACGAAACTCACTTGTTTTGGAATCTAAAACCTCAAGATCGACAAGGCTTAGTTGGGACGTTTTAAGGCCAATATAGAACATTTGGACGATGGGAACGGGGTTTTGTCCGGACATTCGGCATCGTATGTACTCGATTTTTGTTCCGAACTTATAAGTGGACGAAACACACATATTTCCCAATGGAAAATGATACACCTAAGAGACTAGCCACTCCATTACTTAACTCGGGGCGTTCTAAGCTGAAAAAATAACGTTTCGTCCGTAAAAACGAGATTTATGTCCGTCCGTTCGGTCGGCATTTACTCGGTTTTTGGTCCGAACTTGGAAATGGACGAAACTCACTTGTTTTGGAATCTAAAACCTCAAGATCGACAAGGCTTAGTCGGGACGTTTTAAGGCCAATATATAACATTTGGACGATGGGAACGGGGTTTTGTCCGGACATTCGGCTTCGTATGTACTCGATTTTTGTTCCGAACTTATAAGTAGACGAAACACACATGTTTCCCAATGGAAAACGATACACCTAAGAGACTAGCCACTCCATTACTTAAGTCGGGGCGTTCTAAGTTGAAAAAACAACTTTCCGTCCGTAAAAACGAGATTTATGTCCGTTCGTTCGGTCGGCATTTAATCGGTTTTTGGTCACAACTTGGAAATGGACGAAACTCACTTGTTTTGGAATCTAAAACCTCAAGATCGACAAGGCTTAGTCGGGACGTTTTAAGGCCAATATAGAACATTTGGACGATGGGAACGGGGTTTTGTCCGGACATTCGGCTTCGTATGTACTCGATTTTTGTTCCGAACTTATAAGTGGACGAAACACACATGTTTCCCAATGCAAAACGATACACCTAAGAAACTTGCCACTCCATTACTTAACTCGGGGCGTTCTAAGGTGAAATAACAACGTTCCGTCCGTAAAAACGAGATTTATGTCCGTCTGTTCGGTCGGCATTTACTCGGTTTTTGGTCCGAACTTGGAAATGGACGAAACTCACTTGTTTTGGAATATAAAACCTCAAGATCGACAAGGCTTAGTCGGGACGTTTTAAGGCCAATATAGAACATTTGGACGATGGGAACGGGGCTTTGTCCGGACATTCGGCTTCGTATGTACTCGATTTTTGTTCCGAACTTATAAGTGGACGAAAAAGACATGTTTCCGAATGGAAAACGATACACCTAAGAGACTAGCCACTCCATTACTTATGTCGGGGCGTTCTAATTTGAAAAAACAACTTTCCGTCCGTAAAAACGAGATTTATGTCCGTCCGTTCCGTCGGTATTTACTCGGTTTTTGGTCCGAACTTGGAAATGGACGAAACTCACTTGTTTTGGAATCTAAAACCTCAAGATCGACAAGGCTTAGTCGGGACGTTTTAAAGCCAATATAGAACATTTGGAAGATGGGAACGGGGTTTTGTCCGGACATTCGGCTTCGTATGTACTCGATTTTTTTTCCGAACTTATAAGTGGACGAAACACACATGTTTCCCAATGCAAAACGATACACCTAAGAGACTAGCCACTCCATTACTTAACTCGGGGCGTTCTAAGGTGAAAAAACAACGTTCCGTCCGTAAAAACGAGATTTATGTCCGTCTGTTCGGTCGGCATTTACTCGGTTTTTGGTCCGAACTAGGAAATGGACGAAACTCACTTGTTTTGGAATCTAAAACCTCAAGATCGACAAGGCTTAGTCGGTACGTTTTAAGGCCAATATAGAACATTTGGACGATGGGAACGGGGTTTTGTCCGGACATTCGGCTTCGTATGTACTCGATTTTTGTTCCGAACTTATAAGTGGACGAAACACACATGTTTCCCAATGCAAAACGATACACCTAAGAGACTAGCCACTCCATTACTTAACTCGGGGCGTTCTAAGGTGAAAAACATCGTTCCGTCCGTAAAAACGAGATTTACGTCCGTCCGTTCGGTCGGCATTTACTCGGTTTTCGGTCACAACTTGGTAATGGACGAAACTCACTTGTTTTGGAATCTAAAACCTCAAGATCGACAAGGCTTAGTCGGGACGTTTTAAGGCCAATATAGAACATTTGGACGATGGGAACGGGGTTTTGTCCGGACATTCGGCTTCGTATGTACTCGATTTTTGTTCCGAACTTATAAGTGGACGAAACACACATCTTTCCCAGGAACACCTAAGAGACTAGCCACTCCATTACTTAACTCGGGGCGTTCTAAGGTGAAAAAACAACGTTCCGTCCGTAAAAACGAGATTTATGTCCGTCCGTTCGGTCGGCATTTACTTGGTTTTTGGTCCGAACTTGGAAATGGACGAAACTCACTTGTTTTGGAATCTAAAACCTCAAGATCGACAAGGCTTAGTTGGCACATTTTAAGGCTAATATAGTACATTTGGACGATGGGAACTGGGCTTTGTCCGGACATTCGGCTTCGTAAGTACTCGATTTTTGTTCCGAACTTATAAGTGGACGAAAAAGACATGTTTCCGAAAGGAAAACGATACACCTAAGACACTAGCCACTCCATTACTTAAGTCGGGGCGTTCTAAGTTGAAAAAACAACTTTCCGTCCGTAAAAACGAGATTTATGTCCTTCCGTTCGGTCGGCATTTAATCGGTTTTTGGTCACAACTTGGAAATAAACGAAACTCACTTGTTTTGGAATCTAAAACCTCAAGATCGACAATGCTTAGTCGGGACGTTTTAAGGCCAATATACAACATTTGGACGATGGGAACGGGGTTTTGTCCGGACATTCGGCTTCGTATGTACTCGATTTTTGTTCCGAACTTATAAGTGGACGAAACACACATATTTCCCAATGGAAAACGATACACCTAAGAGACTAGCCACTCCATTACTTAACTCGGGGCGTTCTAAGGTGAAAAAACAACGTTCCGTCCGTAAAAACGAGATATATGTCCGTCTGTTCGGTCGGCATTTACTCGGTTTTTGGTCCGAACTTGGAAATGGACGAAACTCACTTGTTTTGGAATCTAAAACCTCAATATCGACAAGGCTTAGTCGGGACGTTTTAAGGCCAATATAGAACATTTGGACGATGGGAACGGGGTTTTGTCCGGACATTCGGCTTCGTATGTACTCGATTTTTGTTTCGAACTTATAAGTGGACGAAACACACATGTTTCCCTATGCAAAACGATACACCTAAGAGACTAGCCACTCCATTACTTAACTCGGGGCGTTCTAAGGTGAAAAAACAACGTTCCGTCCGTAAAAACGAGATTTATGTCCGTTTGTTCGGTCGGCATTTACTCGGTTTTTGGTCCGAACTTGGAAATGGACGAAACTCACTTGTTTTGGAATCTAAAACCTCAAGATCGACAAGGCTTAGTCGGTACGTTTTAAGGCCAATATAGAACATTTGGACGATGGGAACGGGGTTTTGTCCGGACATTCGGCTTCGTATGTACTCGATTTTTGTTCCGAACTTATAAGTGGACGAAACACACATGTTTCCCAATGCAAAACGATACACCTAAGAGACTAGCCACTCCATTACTTAACTCGGGGCGTTCTAAGGTGAAAAAACAACGTTCCGTCCGTAAAAACGAGATTTATGTCCGTCTGTTCGGTCGGCATTTACTCGGTTTTTGGTCCGAACTTGGAAATGGACGAAACTCACTTGTTTTGGAATCTAAAACCTCAAGATCGACAAGGCTTAGTCGGGACGTTTTAAGGCCAATATAGAACATTTGGACGATGGGAACGGGGTTTTGTCCGGACATTCGGCTTCGTATGTACTCGATTTTTGTTCCGAACTTATAAGTGGACGAAACACACATGTTTCCCAATGCAAAACGATACACCTAAGAGACTAGCCACTCCATTACTTAACTCGGGGCGTTCTAAGGTGAAAAAACAACGTTCCGTCCGTAAAAACGAGATTTATGTCCGTCTGTTCGGTCGGCATTTACTCGGTTTTTGGTCCGAACTTGGAAATGGACGAAACTCACTTGTTTTGGAATCTAAAACCTCAAGATCGACAAGGCTTAGTCGGGACGTTTTAAGGCCAATATAGAACATTTGGACGATGGGAACGGGGTTTTGTCCGGACATTCGGCTTCGTATGTACTCGATTTTTGTTCCGAACTTATAAGTAGACGAAACACACATGTTTCCCAATGGAAAACGATACACCTAAGAGACTAGCCACTCCATTACTTAACTCGGGGCGTTCTAAGGTGAAAAAACAACGTTCCGTCCGTAAAAACGAGATTTATATCCGTCCGTTCGATCGGCATTTACTCGGTTTTTGGTCCGAACTTGGAAATATACGAAACTCACTTGTTTTGGAATCTAAAACCTCAAGATCGACAAGGCTTAGTCGGGACGTTTTAAGGCCAATATAGAACATTTGGACGATGGGAACGGGGTTTTGTCCGGACATTCGGCATCGTATGTACTCGATTTTTGTTCCGAACTTATAAGTGGACGAAAAAGACATGTTTCCGAAAGGAAAACGATACACCTAAGACACTAGCCACTCCATTACTTAAGTCGGGGCGTTCTAAGTTGAAAAAACAACTTTCCGTCCGTAAAAACGAGATTTATGTCCTTCCGTTCGGTCGGCATTTAATCGGTTTTTGGTCACAACTTGGAAATGGACGAAACTCACTTGTTTTGGAATCTAAAATCTCAAGATCGACAAGGCTTAGTCGGGACGTTTTAAGGCCAATATAGAACATTTGGACGATGGGAACGGGGCTTTGTCCGGACATTCGGCTTCGTATGTACTCGATTTTTGTTCAGAACTTATAAGTGGACGAAAAAGACATGTTTCCGAATGGAAAACGATACACCTAAGAGACTAGCCACTCCATTACTTAAGTCGGGGCGTTCTAAGTTGAAAAAACAACTTTCCGTCCGTAAAAACGAGATTTATGTCCGTCCGTTCGGTCGGGATTTACTCGGTTTTTGGTCCGAACTTGGAAATGGACGAAACTCACTTGTTTTGGAATATAAAACCTCAAGATCGAGAAGGCTTCGTCGGGACGTTTTAAGGCCAATATAGAACATTTGGACGATGGGAACGGGGTTTTGTCCGGACATTCGGCTTCGTATGTACTCGATTTTTGTTCCGAACTTATAAGTGGACGAAACACACATGTTTCCCAATGCAAAACGATACACCTAAGAAACTTGCCACTCCATTACTTAACTCGGGGCGTTCTAAGGTGAAATAACAACGTTCCGTCCGTAAAAACGAGATTTATGTCCGTCTGTTCGGTCGGCATTTACTCGGTTTTTGGTCCGAACTTGGAAATGGACGAAACTCACTTGTTTTGGAATATAAAACCTCAAGATCGACAAGGCTTAGTCGGGACGTTTTAAGGCCAATATAGAACATTTGGACGATGGGAACGGGGCTTTGTCCGGACATTCGGCTTCGTATGTACTCGATTTTTGTTCCGAACTTATAAGTGGACGAAAAAGACATGTTTCCGAATGGAAAACGATACACCTAAGAGACTAGCCACTCCATTACTTATGTCGGGGCGTTCTAATTTGAAAAAACAACTTTCCGTCCGTAAAAACGAGATTTATGTCCGTCCGTTCCGTCGGTATTTACTCGGTTTTTGGTCCGAACTTGGAAATGGACGAAACTCACTTGTTTTGGAATCTAAAACCTCAAGATCGACAAGGCTTAGTCGGGACGTTTTAAGGCCAATATATAACATTTGGACGATGGGAACGAGGTTTTGTCCTGACATTCGGCTTCGTATGTACTCGATTTTTGTTCCGAACTTATAAGTAGACGAAACACACATGTTTCCCAAAGGAAAACGATACACCTAAGAGACTAGCCATTCCATTACTTAACTAGGGGCGTTCTAAGGTGAAAAAACAACGTTCCGTCCATAAAAACGAGATTTATGTCCGTCCGTTCGGTCGGCATTTACTCGGTTTTTGGTTCGAACTTGGAAATGGACGAAACTCACTTGTTTTGGAATATAAAACCTCAAGATCGACAAGGCTTAGTCGGGACGTTTTAAGGCCAATATAGAACATTTGGACGATGGGAACGGGGCTTTGTCCGGACATTCGGCATCGTATGTACTCGATTTTTGTTCAGAACTTATAAGTGGACGAAAAAGACATGTTTCCGAATGGAAAACGATACACCTAAGAGACTAGCCACTCCATTACTTAAGTCGGGGCGTTCTAATTTGAAAAAACAACTTTCCGTCCGTAAAAACGAGATTTATGTCCGTCTGTTCCGTCGGTATTTACTCGGTTTTTGGTCCGAACTTGGAAATGGACGAAACTCACTTGTTTTGGAATCTAAAACCTCAAGATCGACAAGGCTTAGTCGGGAAGTTTTAAGGCCAATATATAACATTTGGACGATGGGAACGAGGTTTTGTCCGGACATTCGGCTTCGTATGTACTCGATTTTTGTTCCGAACTTATAAGTAGACGAAACACACATGTTTCCCAAAGGAAAACGATACACCTAAGAGACTAGCCACTACATTACTTAACTCGGGGCGTTCTAAGGTGAAAAAACAACGTTCCGTCCGTAAAAACGAGATTTATGTCCGTCCGTTCGGTCGGCATTTACTCATTTTTTGGTCCGAACTTGGAAATGGACGAAACTCACTTGTTTTGGAATCTAAAACCTCAAGATCGACAAGGCTTAGTCGGGACGTTTTAAGGCCAATATAGAACATTTGGACGATGGGAACGGGGTTTTGTCCGGACATTCGGCATCGTATGTACTCGATTTTTGTTCCGAACTTATAAGTGGACGAAAAAGACATGTTTCCGAATGGAAAACGATACACCTAAGAGACTAGCCATTCCATTACTTAAGTCGGGGCGTTCTAAGTTGAAAAAACAACTTTCCGTCCTTAAAAACGAGATTTATGTCCGTCCGTTCGGACGTCATTTAATCGGTTTTTGGTCACAACTTGGAAATGGACGAAACTCACTTGTTTTGGAATCTAAAACCTCAAGATCGACAAGGCTTAGTTGGGACGTTTTAAGGCCAATATAGAACATTTGGACGATGGGAACGGGGTTTTGTCCGGACATTCGGCATCGTATGTACTCGATTTTTGTTCCGAACTTATAAGTGGACGAAACACACATATTTCCCAATGGAAAATGATACACCTAAGAGACTAGCCACTCCATTACTTAACTCGGGGCGTTCTAAGCTGAAAAAATAACGTTTCGTCCGTAAAAACGAGATTTATGTCCGTTCGTTCGGTCGGCATTTACTCGGTTTTTGGTCCGAACTTGGAAATGGACGAAACTCACTTGTTTTGGAATATAAAACCTCAAGATCGACAAGGCTTAGTCGGGACGTTTTAAGGCCAATATAGAACATTTGGACGATGGGAACGGGGTTTTGTCCGGACATTCGGCATCGTATGTACTCGATTTTTGTTCCGAACTTATAAGTGGACGAAAAAGACATGTTTCCGAAAGGAAAACGATACACCTAAGACACTAGCCACTCCATTACTTAAGTCGGGGCGTTCTAAGTTGAAAAAACAACTTTCCGTCCGTAAAAACGAGATTTATGTCCTTCCGTTCGGTCGGCATTTAATCGGTTTTTGGTCACAACTTGGGAATGGACGAAACTCACTTGTTTTGGAATCTAAAATCTCAAGATCGACAAGGCTTAGTCGGGACGTTTTAAGGCCAATATAGAACATTTGGACGATGGGAACGGGGTTTTGTCCGGACATTCGGCTTCGTATGTACTCGATTTTTGTTCCGAACTTATAAGTGGACGAAACACACATGTTTCCCAATGCAAAACGATACACCTAAGAAACTTGCCACTCCATTACTTAACTCGGGGCGTTCTAAGGTGAAATAACAACGTTCCGTCCGTAAAAACGAGATTTATGTCCGTCTGTTCGGTCGGCATTTACTCGGTTTTTGGTCCGAACTTGGAAATGGACGAAACTCACTTGTTTTGGAATATAAAACCTCAAGATCGACAAGGCTTAGTCGGGACGTTTTAAGGCCAATATAGAACATTTGGACGATGGGAACGGGGCTTTGTCCGGACATTCGGCTTCGTATGTACTCGATTTTTGTTCCGAACTTATAAGTGGACGAAAAAGACATGTTTCCGAATGGAAAACGATACACCTAAGAGACTAGCCACTCCATTACTTATGTCGGGGCGTTCTAATTTGAAAAAACAACTTTCCGTCCGTAAAAACGAGATTTATGTCCGTCCGTTCCGTCGGTATTTACTCGGTTTTTGGTCCGAACTTGGAAATGGACGAAACTCACTTGTTTTGGAATCTAAAACCTCAAGATCGACAAGGCTTAGTCGGGACGTTTTAAAGCCAATATAGAACATTTGGAAGATGGGAACGGGGTTTTGTCCGGACATTCGGCTTCGTATGTACTCGATTTTTTTTCCGAACTTATAAGTGGACGAAACACACATGTTTCCCAATGCAAAACGATACACCTAAGAGACTAGCCACTCCATTACTTAACTCGGGGCGTTCTAAGGTGAAAAAACAACGTTCCGTCCGTAAAAACGAGATTTATGTCCGTCTGTTCGGTCGGCATTTACTCGGTTTTTGGTCCGAACTAGGAAATGGACGAAACTCACTTGTTTTGGAATCTAAAACCTCAAGATCGACAAGGCTTAGTCGGTACGTTTTAAGGCCAATATAGAACATTTGGACGATGGGAACGGGGTTTTGTCCGGACATTCGGCTTCGTATGTACTCGATTTTTGTTCCGAACTTATAAGTGGACGAAACACACATGTTTCCCAATGCAAAACGATACACCTAAGAGACTAGCCACTCCATTACTTAACTCGGGGCGTTCTAAGGTGAAAAACATCGTTCCGTCCGTAAAAACGAGATTTACGTCCGTCCGTTCGGTCGGCATTTACTCGGTTTTCGGTCACAACTTGGTAATGGACGAAACTCACTTGTTTTGGAATCTAAAACCTCAAGATCGACAAGGCTTAGTCGGGACGTTTTAAGGCCAATATAGAACATTTGGACGATGGGAACGGGGTTTTGTCCGGACATTCGGCTTCGTATGTACTCGATTTTTGTTCCGAACTTATAAGTGGACGAAACACACATCTTTCCCAGGAACACCTAAGAGACTAGCCACTCCATTACTTAACTCGGGGCGTTCTAAGGTGAAAAAACAACGTTCCGTCCGTAAAAACGAGATTTATGTCCGTCCGTTCGGTCGGCATTTACTTGGTTTTTGGTCCGAACTTGGAAATGGACGAAACTCACTTGTTTTGGAATCTAAAACCTCAAGATCGACAAGGCTTAGTTGGCACATTTTAAGGCTAATATAGTACATTTGGACGATGGGAACTGGGCTTTGTCCGGACATTCGGCTTCGTAAGTACTCGATTTTTGTTCCGAACTTATAAGTGGACGAAAAAGACATGTTTCCGAAAGGAAAACGATACACCTAAGACACTAGCCACTCCATTACTTAAGTCGGGGCGTTCTAAGTTGAAAAAACAACTTTCCGTCCGTAAAAACGAGATTTATGTCCTTCCGTTCGGTCGGCATTTAATCGGTTTTTGGTCACAACTTGGAAATAAACGAAACTCACTTGTTTTGGAATCTAAAACCTCAAGATCGACAATGCTTAGTCGGGACGTTTTAAGGCCAATATACAACATTTGGACGATGGGAACGGGGTTTTGTCCGGACATTCGGCTTCGTATGTACTCGATTTTTGTTCCGAACTTATAAGTGGACGAAACACACATATTTCCCAATGGAAAACGATACACCTAAGAGACTAGCCACTCCATTACTTAACTCGGGGCGTTCTAAGGTGAAAAAACAACGTTCCGTCCGTAAAAACGAGATATATGTCCGTCTGTTCGGTCGGCATTTACTCGGTTTTTGGTCCGAACTTGGAAATGGACGAAACTCACTTGTTTTGGAATCTAAAACCTCAATATCGACAAGGCTTAGTCGGGACGTTTTAAGGCCAATATAGAACATTTGGACGATGGGAACGGGGTTTTGTCCGGACATTCGGCTTCGTATGTACTCGATTTTTGTTTCGAACTTATAAGTGGACGAAACACACATGTTTCCCTATGCAAAACGATACACCTAAGAGACTAGCCACTCCATTACTTAACTCGGGGCGTTCTAAGGTGAAAAAACAACGTTCCGTCCGTAAAAACGAGATTTATGTCCGTTTGTTCGGTCGGCATTTACTCGGTTTTTGGTCCGAACTTGGAAATGGACGAAACTCACTTGTTTTGGAATCTAAAACCTCAAGATCGACAAGGCTTAGTCGGTACGTTTTAAGGCCAATATAGAACATTTGGACGATGGGAACGGGGTTTTGTCCGGACATTCGGCTTCGTATGTACTCGATTTTTGTTCCGAACTTATAAGTGGACGAAACACACATGTTTCCCAATGCAAAACGATACACCTAAGAGACTAGCCACTCCATTACTTAACTCGGGGCGTTCTAAGGTGAAAAAACAACGTTCCGTCCGTAAAAACGAGATTTATGTCCGTCTGTTCGGTCGGCATTTACTCGGTTTTTGGTCCGAACTTGGAAATGGACGAAACTCACTTGTTTTGGAATCTAAAACCTCAAGATCGACAAGGCTTAGTCGGGACGTTTTAAGGCCAATATAGAACATTTGGACGATGGGAACGGGGTTTTGTCCGGACATTCGGCTTCGTATGTACTCGATTTTTGTTCCGAACTTATAAGTAGACGAAACACACATGTTTCCCAATGGAAAACGATACACCTAAGAGACTAGCCACTCCATTACTTAACTCGGGGCGTTCTAAGGTGAAAAAACAACGTTCCGTCCGTAAAAACGAGATTTATATCCGTCCGTTCGGTCGGCATTTACTCGGTTTTTGGTCCGAACTTGGAAATATACGAAACTCACTTGTTTTGGAATCTAAAACCTCAAGATCGACAAGGCTTAGTCGGGACGTTTTAAGGCCAATATAGAACATTTGGACGATGGGAACGGGGTTTTGTCCGGACATTCGGCATCGTATGTACTCGATTTTTGTTCCGAACTTATAAGTGGACGAAAAAGACATGTTTCCGAAAGGAAAACGATACACCTAAGACACTAGCCACTCCATTACTTAAGTCGGGGCGTTCTAAGTTGAAAAAACAACTTTCCGTCCGTAAAAACGAGATTTATGTCCTTCCGTTCGGTCGGCATTTAATCGGTTTTTGGTCACAACTTGGAAATGGACGAAACTCACTTGTTTTGGAATCTAAAATCTCAAGATCGACAAGGCTTAGTCGGGACGTTTTAAGGCCAATATAGAACATTTGGACGATGGGAACGGGGTTTTGTCCGTACATTCGGCTTCGTATGTACTCGATTTTTGTTCCGAACTTATAAGTGGACGAAACACACATGTTTCCCAATGCAAAACAGTACACCTAAGAGACTTGCCACTCCATTACTTAACTCGGGGCGTTCTAAGGTGAAAAAACAATGTTCCGTCCGTAAAAACGAGATTTATGTCCGTCTGTTCGGTCGGCATTTACTCGGTTTTTGGTCCGAACTTGGAAATGGACGAAACTCACTTGTTTCGGAATCTAAAACCTCAATATCGACAAGGCTTAGTCGGGACGTTTTAAGGCCAATATAGAACATTTGGACGATGGGAACGGGGTTTTGTCCGGACATTCGGCTTCGTATGTACTCGATTTTTGTTCCGAACTTATAAGTGGACGAAACACACATGTTTCCCAATGCAAAATGATACACCTAAGAGACTAGCCACTCCATTACTTAACTCGGGGCGTTCTAAGGTGAAAAACATCGTTCCGTCCGTAAAAACGAGATTTACGTCCGTCCGTTCGGTCGGCATTTACTCGGTTTTCGGTCACAACTTGGTAATGGACGAAACTCACTTGTTTTGGAATCTAAAACCTCAAGATCGACAAGGCTTAGTCGGGACGTTTTAAAGCCAATATAGAACATTTGGACGATGGGAACGGGGTTTTGTCCGGACATTCGGCTTCGTATGTACTCGATTTTTGTTCCGAACTTATAAGTGGACGAAACACACATCTTTCCCAGGAACACCTAAGAGACTAGCCACTCCATTACTTAACTCGGGGCGTTCTAAGGTGAAAAAACAACGTTCCGTCCGTAAAAACGAGATTTATGTCCGTCCGTTCGGTCGGCATTTAATTGGTTTTTGGTCCGAACTTGGAAATGGACGAAACTCACTTGTTTTGGAATCTAAAACCTCAAGATCGACAAGGCTTAGTCGGGACATTTTAAGGCTAATATAGAACATTTGGACGATGGGAACTGGGCTTTCTCCGGACATTCAGCTTCTTAAGTACTCGATTTTTGTTCCGAACTTATAAGTGGACGAAAAAGACATGTTTCCGAAAGGAAAACGATACACCTAAGACACTAGCCACTCCATTACTTAAGTCAGGGCGTTCTAAGTTGAAAAAATAACTTTCCGTCCGTAAAAACGAGATTTATGTCCTTCCGTTCGGTCGGCATTTAATCGGTTTTTGGTCACAACTTGGAAATGAACGAAACTCACTTGTTTTGGAATCTAAAACCTCAAGATCGACAATGCTTAGTCGGGACATTTTAAGGCCAATATACAACATTTGGACGATGGGAACGGGGTTTTGTCCGGACATTCGGCTTCGTATGTACTCGATTTTTGTTCCGAACTTATAAGTGGACGAAACACACATATTTCCCAATGGAAAACGATACACCTAAGAGACTAGCCACTCCATTACTTAACTCGGGGCGTTCTAAGGTGAAAAAACAACGTTCCGTCCGTAAAAACGAGATTTATGTCCGTCTGTTCGGTCGGCATTTACTCGGTTTTTGGTCCGAACTTGGAAATGGACGAAACTCACTTGTTTTGGAATCTAAAACCTCAATATCGACAAGGCTTAGTCGGGACGTTTTAAGGCCAATATAGAACATTTGGACGATGGGAACGGGGTTTTGTCCTGACATTCGGCTTCGTTTGTACTCGATTTTTGTTCCGAACTTTTAAGTGGACGAAACACACATGTTTCCCAATGCAAAACGATACACCTAAGAGACTAGCCACTCCATTACTTAACTCGGGGCGTTCTAAGGTGAAAAAACAACGTTCCGTCCGTAAAAACGAGATTTATGTCCGTCTGTTCGGTCGGCATTTACTCGATTTTTGGTCCGAACTTGGAAATGGACGAAACTCACTTGTTTTGGAATCTAAAACCTCAAGATCGACAAGGCATAGTCGGTACGTTTTAAGGCCAATATAGAACATTTGGACGATGGGAACGGGGTTTTGTCCGGACATTCGGCTTCGTATGTACTCGATTTTTGTTCCGAACTTATAAGTGGACGAAACACACATGTTTCCCAATGCAAAACGATACACCTAAGAGACTAGCCACTCCATTACTTAACTCGGGGCGTTCTAAGGTGAAAAAACAACGTTCCGTCCGTAAAAACGAGATTTATGTCCGTCTGTTCGGTCGGCATTTACTCGGTTTTTGGTCCGAACTTGGAAATGGACGAAACTCACTTGTTTTGGAATCTAAAACCTCAAGATCGACAAGGCTTAGTCGGGACGTTTTAAGGCCAATATAGAACATTTGGACGATGGGAACGGGGTTTTGTCCGGACATTCGGCTTCGTATGTACTCGATTTTTGTTCCGAACTTATAAGTGGACGAAACACACATCTTTCCCAATGGAAAACGATACACCTAAGAGACTAGCCACTCCATTACTTAACTCGGGGCGTTCTAAGGTGAAAAAACAACGTTCCGTCCGTAAAAACGAGATTTATGTCCGTCTGTTCGGTCGGCATTTACTCGGTTTTTGGTCCGAACTTGGAAATGGACGAAACTCACTTGTTTCGGAATCTAAAACCTCAATATCGACAAGGCTTAGTCGGGACGTTTTAAGGCCAATATAGAACATTTGGACGATGGGAACGGGGTTTTGTCCGGACATTCGGCTTCGTATGTACTCGATTTTTGTTCCGAACTTATAAGTGGACGAAACACACATGTTTCCCAATGCAAAACGATACACCTAAGAGAGCCACTCCATTACTTAACTCGGGGCGTTCTAAGGTGAAAAAACAACGTTCCGTCCGTAAAAACGAGATTTATGTCCGTCTGTTCGGTCGGCATTTACTCGGTTTTTGGTCCGAACTAGGAAATGGACGAAACTCACTTGTTTTGGAATCTAAAACCTCAAGATCGACAAGGCTTAGTCGGTACGTTTTAAGGCCAATATAGAACATTTGGACGATGGGAACGGGGTTTTGTCCGGACATTCGGCTTCGTATGTACTCGATTTTTGTTCCGAACTTATAAGTGGACGAAACACACATGTTTCCCAATGCAAAACGATACACCTAAGAGACTAGCCACTCCATTACTTAACTCGGGGCGTTCTAAGGTGAAAAACATCGTTCCGTCCGTAAAAACGAGATTTACGTCCGTCCGTTCGGTCGGCATTTACTCGGTTTTCGGTCACAACTTGGTAATGGACGAAACTCACTTGTTTTGGAATCTAAAACCTCAAGATCGACAAGGCTTAGTCGGGACGTTTTAAGGCCAATATAGAACATTTGGACGATGGGAACGGGGTTTTGTCCGGACATTCGGCTTCGTATGTACTCGATTTTTGTTCCGAACTTATAAGTGGACGAAACACACATCTTTCCCAGGAACACCTAAGAGACTAGCCACTCCATTACTTAACTCGGGGCGTTCTAAGGTGAAAAAACAACGTTCCGTCCGTAAAAACGAGATTTATGTCCGTCCGTTCGGTCGGCATTTACTTGGTTTTTGGTCCGAACTTGGAAATGGACGAAACTCACTTGTTTTGGAATCTAAAACCTCAAGATCGACAAGGCTTAGTTGGCACATTTTAAGGCTAATATAGTACATTTGGACGATGGGAACTGGGCTTTGTCCGGACATTCGGCTTCGTAAGTACTCGATTTTTGTTCCGAACTTATAAGTGGACGAAAAAGACATGTTTCCGAAAGGAAAACGATACACCTAAGACACTAGCCACTCCATTACTTAAGTCGGGGCGTTCTAAGTTGAAAAAACAACTTTCCGTCCGTAAAAACGAGATTTATGTCCTTCCGTTCGGTCGGCATTTAATCGGTTTTTGGTCACAACTTGGAAATAAACGAAACTCACTTGTTTTGGAATCTAAAACCTCAAGATCGACAATGCTTAGTCGGGACGTTTTAAGGCCAATATACAACATTTGGACGATGGGAACGGGGTTTTGTCCGGACATTCGGCTTCGTATGTACTCGATTTTTGTTCCGAACTTATAAGTGGACGAAACACACATATTTCCCAATGGAAAACGATACACCTAAGAGACTAGCCACTCCATTACTTAACTCGGGGCGTTCTAAGGTGAAAAAACAACGTTCCGTCCGTAAAAACGAGATATATGTCCGTCTGTTCGGTCGGCATTTACTCGGTTTTTGGTCCGAACTTGGAAATGGACGAAACTCACTTGTTTTGGAATCTAAAACCTCAATATCGACAAGGCTTAGTCGGGACGTTTTAAGGCCAATATAGAACATTTGGACGATGGGAACGGGGTTTTGTCCGGACATTCGGCTTCGTATGTACTCGATTTTTGTTTCGAACTTATAAGTGGACGAAACACACATGTTTCCCTATGCAAAACGATACACCTAAGAGACTAGCCACTCCATTACTTAACTCGGGGCGTTCTAAGGTGAAAAAACAACGTTCCGTCCGTAAAAACGAGATTTATGTCCGTTTGTTCGGTCGGCATTTACTCGGTTTTTGGTCCGAACTTGGAAATGGACGAAACTCACTTGTTTTGGAATCTAAAACCTCAAGATCGACAAGGCTTAGTCGGTACGTTTTAAGGCCAATATAGAACATTTGGACGATGGGAACGGGGTTTTGTCCGGACATTCGGCTTCGTATGTACTCGATTTTTGTTCCGAACTTATAAGTGGACGAAACACACATGTTTCCCAATGCAAAACGATACACCTAAGAGACTAGCCACTCCATTACTTAACTCGGGGCGTTCTAAGGTGAAAAAACAACGTTCCGTCCGTAAAAACGAGATTTATGTCCGTCTGTTCGGTCGGCATTTACTCGGTTTTTGGTCCGAACTTGGAAATGGACGAAACTCACTTGTTTTGGAATCTAAAACCTCAAGATCGACAAGGCTTAGTCGGGACGTTTTAAGGCCAATATAGAACATTTGGACGATGGGAACGGGGTTTTGTCCGGACATTCGGCTTCGTATGTACTCGATTTTTGTTCCGAACTTATAAGTAGACGAAACACACATGTTTCCCAATGGAAAACGATACACCTAAGAGACTAGCCATTCGATTACTTAACTCGGGGCGTTCTAAGGTGAAAAAACAACGTTCCGTCCGTAAAAACGAGATTTATATCCGTCCGTTCGGTCGGCATTTACTCGGTTTTTGGTCCGAACTTGGAAATATACGAAACTCACTTCTTTTGGAATCTAAAACCTCAAGATCGACAAGGCTTAGTCGGGACGTTTTAAGGCCAATATAGAACATTTGGACGATGGGAACGGGGTTTTGTCCGGACATTCGGCATCGTATGTACTCGATTTTTGTTCCGAACTTATAAGTGGACGAAAAAGACATGTTTCCGAAAGGAAAACGATACACCTAAGACACTAGCCACTCCATTACTTAAGTCGGGGCGTTCTAAGTTGAAAAAACAACTTTCCGTCCGTAAAAACGAGATTTATGTCCTTCCGTTCGGTCGGCATTTAATCGGTTTTTGGTCACAACTTGGAAATGGACGAAACTCACTTGTTTTGGAATCTAAAATCTCAAGATCGACAAGGCTTAGTCGGGACGTTTTAAGGCCAATATAGAACATTTGGACGATGGGAACGGGGTTTTGTCCGGACATTCGGCTTCGTATGTACTCGATTTTTGTTCCGAACTTATAAGTGGACGAAACACACATGTTTCCCAATGCAAAACAATACACCTAAGAGACTTGCCACTCCATTACTTAACTCGGGGCGTTCTAAGGTGAAAAAACAATGTTCCGTCCGTAAAAACGAGATTTATGTCCGTCTGTTCGGTCGGCATTTACTCGGTTTTTGGTCCGAACTTGGAAATGGACGAAACTCACTTGTTTCGGAATCTAAAACCTCAATATCGACAAGGCTTAGTCGGGACGTTTTAAGGCCAATATAGAACATTTGGACGATGGGAACGGGGTTTTGTCCGGACATTCGGCTTCGTATGTACTCGATTTTTGTTCCGAACTTATAAGTGGACGAAACACACATGTTTCCCAATGCAAAACGATACACCTAAGAGACTAGCCACTCCATTACTTAACTCGGGGCGTTCTAAGGTGAAAAAACAACGTTCCGTCCGTAAAAACGAGATTTATGTCCGTCTGTTCGGTCGGCATTTACTCGGTTTTTGGTCCGAACTTGGAAATGGACGAAACTCACTTGTTTTGGAATCTAAAACCTCAAGATCGACAAGGCTTAGTCGGTACGTTTTAAGGCCAATATAGAACATTTGGTTGATGGGAACGGGGTTTTGTCCGGACATTCGGCTTCGTATGTACTCGATTTTTGTTCCGAACTTATAAGTGGACGAAACACACATGTTTCCCAATGCAAAATGATACACCTAAGAGACTAGCCACTCCATTACTTAACTCGGGGCGTTCTAAGGTGAAAAACATCGTTCCGTCCGTAAAAACGAGATTTACGTCCGTCCGTTCGGTCGGCATTTACTCGGTTTTCGGTCACAACTTGGTAATGGACGAAACTCACTTGTTTTGGAATCTAAAACCTCAAGATCGACAAGGCTTAGTCGGGACGTTTTAAAGCCAATATAGAACATTTGGACGATGGGAACGGGGTTTTGTCCGGACATTCGGCTTCGTATGTACTCGATTTTTGTTCCGAACTTATAAGTGGACGAAACACACATCTTTCCCAGGAACACCTAAGAGACTAGCCACTCCATTACTTAACTCGGGGCGTTCTAAGGTGAAAAAACAACGTTCCGTCCGTAAAAACGAGATTTATGTCCGTCTGTTCGGTCGGCATTTACTCGGTTTTTGGTCCGAACTTGGAAATGGACGAAACTCACTTGTTTTGGAATCTAAAACCTCAATATCGACAAGGCTTAGTCGGGACGTTTTAAGGCCAATATAGAACATTTGGACGATGGGAACGGGGTTTTGTCCGGACATTCGGCTTCGTATGTACTCGATTTTTGTTCCGAACTTATAAGTGGACGAAACACACATGTTTCCCAATGCAAAACGATACACCTAAGAGACTAGCCACTCCATTACTTAACTCGGGGCGTTCTAAGGTGAAAAAACAACGTTCCGTCCGTAAAAACGAGATTTATGTCCGTCTGTTCGGTCGGCATTTACTCGGTTTTTGGTCCGAACTTGGAAATGGACGAAACTCACTTGTTTTGGAATCTAAAACCTCAATATCGACAAGGCTTAGTCGGGACGTTTTAAGGCCAATATAGAACATTTGGACGATGGGAACGGGGTTTTGTCCGGACATTCGGCTTCGTATGTACTCGATTTTTGTTTCGAACTTATAAGTGGACGAAACACACATGTTTCCCTATGCAAAACGATACACCTAAGAGACTAGCCACTCCATTACTTAACTCGGGGCGTTCTAAGGTGAAAAAACAACGTTCCGTCCGTAAAAACGAGATTTATGTCCGTTTGTTCGGTCGGCATTTACTCGGTTTTTGGTCCGAACTTGGAAATGGACGAAACTCACTTGTTTTGGAATCTAAAACCTCAAGATCGACAAGGCTTAGTCGGTACGTTTTAAGGCCAATATAGAACATTTGGACGATGGGAACGGGGTTTTGTCCGGACATTCGGCTTCGTATGTACTCGATTTTTGTTCCGAACTTATAAGTGGACGAAACACACATGTTTCCCAATGCAAAACGATACACCTAAGAGACTAGCCACTCCATTACTTAACTCGGGGCGTTCTAAGGTGAAAAAACAACGTTCCGTCCGTAAAAACGAGATTTATGTCCGTCTGTTCGGTCGGCATTTACTCGGTTTTTGGTCCGAACTTGGAAATGGACGAAACTCACTTGTTTTGGAATCTAAAACCTCAAGATCGACAAGGCTTAGTCGGGACGTTTTAAGGCCAATATAGAACATTTGGACGATGGGAACGGGGTTTTGTCCGGACATTCGGCTTCGTATGTACTCGATTTTTGTTCCGAACTTATAAGTAGACGAAACACACATGTTTCCCAATGGAAAACGATACACCTAAGAGACTAGCCATTCCATTACTTAACTCGGGGCGTTCTAAGGTGAAAAAACAACGTTCCGTCCGTAAAAACGAGATTTATATCCGTCCGTTCGGTCGGCATTTACTCGGTTTTTGGTCCGAACTTGGAAATATACGAAACTCACTTCTTTTGGAATCTAAAACCTCAAGATCGACAAGGCTTAGTCGGGACGTTTTAAGGCCAATATAGAACATTTGGACGATGGGAACGGGGTTTTGTCCGGACATTCGGCATCGTATGTACTCGATTTTTGTTCCGAACTTATAAGTGGACGAAAAAGACATGTTTCCGAAAGGAAAACGATACACCTAAGACACTAGCCACTCCATTACTTAAGTCGGGGCGTTCTAAGTTGAAAAAACAACTTTCCGTCCGTAAAAACGAGATTTATGTCCTTCCGTTCGGTCGGCATTTAATCGGTTTTTGGTCACAACTTGGAAATGGACGAAACTCACTTGTTTTGGAATCTAAAATCTCAAGATCGACAAGGCTTAGTCGGGACGTTTTAAGGCCAATATAGAACATTTGGACGATGGGAACGGGGTTTTGTCCGGACATTCGGCTTCGTATGTACTCGATTTTTGTTCCGAACTTATAAGTGGACGAAACACACATCTTTCCCAATGCAAAACAATACACCTAAGAGACTTGCCACTCCATTACTTAACTCGGGGCGTTCTAAGGTGAAAAAACAATGTTCCGTCCGTAAAAACGAGATTTATGTCCGTCTGTTCGGTCGGCATTTACTCGGTTTTTGGTCCGAACTTGGAAATGGACGAAACTCACTTGTTTCGGAATCTAAAACCTCAATATCGACAAGGCTTAGTCGGGACGTTTTAAGGCCAATATAGAACATTTGGACGATGGGAACGGGGTTTTGTCCGGACATTCGGCTTCGTATGTACTCGATTTTTGTTCCGAACTTATAAGTGGACGAAACACACATGTTTCCCAATGCAAAACGATACACCTAAGAGACTAGCCACTCCATTACTTAACTCGGGGCGTTCTAAGGTGAAAAAACAACGTTCCGTCCGTAAAAACGAGATTTATGTCCGTCTGTTCGGTCGGCATTTACTCGGTTTTTGGTCCGAACTTGGAAATGGACGAAACTCACTTGTTTTGGAATCTAAAACCTCAAGATCGACAAGGCTTAGTCGGTACGTTTTAAGGCCAATATAGAACATTTGGTTGATGGGAACGGGGTTTTGTCCGGACATTCGGCTTCGTATGTACTCGATTTTTGTTCCGAACTTATAAGTGGACGAAACACACATGTTTCCCAATGCAAAATGATACACCTAAGAGACTAGCCACTCCATTACTTAACTCGGGGCGTTCTAAGGTGAAAAACATCGTTCCGTCCGTAAAAACGAGATTTACGTCCGTCCGTTCGGTCGGCATTTACTCGGTTTTCGGTCACAACTTGGTAATGGACGAAACTCACTTGTTTTGGAATCTAAAACCTCAAGATCGACAAGGCTTAGTCGGGACGTTTTAAAGCCAATATAGAACATTTGGACGATGGGAACGGGGTTTTGTCCGGACATTCGGCTTCGTATGTACTCGATTTTTGTTCCGAACTTATAAGTGGACGAAACACACATCTTTCCCAGGAACACCTAAGAGACTAGCCACTCCATTACTTAACTCGGGGCGTTCTAAGGTGAAAAAACAACGTTCCGTCCGTAAAAACGAGATTTATGTCCGTCCGTTCGGTCGGCATTTAATTGGTTTTTGGTCCGAACTTGGAAATGGACGAAACTCACTTGTTTTGGAATCTAAAACCTCAAGATCGACAAGGCTTAGTCAGGACATTTTAAGGCTAATATAGAACATTTGGACGATGGGAACTGGGCTTTCTCCGGACATTCAGCTTCTTAAGTACTCGATTTTTGTTCCGAACTTATAAGTGGACGAAAAAGACATGTTTCCGAAAGGAAAACGATACACCTAAGACACTAGCCACTCCATTACTTAAGTCAGGGCGTTCTAAGTTGAAAAAATAACTTTCCGTCCGTAAAAACGAGATTTATGTCCTTCCGTTCGGTCGGCATTTAATCGGTTTTTGGTCACAACTTGGAAATGAACGAAACACACTTGTTTTGGAATCTAAAACCTCAAGATCGACAATGCTTAGTCGGGACATTTTAAGGCCAATATACAACATTTGGACGATGGGAACGGGGTTTTGTCCGGACATTCGGCTTCGTATGTACTCGATTTTTGTTCCGAACTTATAAGTGGACGAAACACACATATTTCCCAATGGAAAACGATACACCTAAGAGACTAGCCACTCCATTACTTAACTCGGGGCGTTCTAAGGTGAAAAAACAACGTTCCGTCCGTAAAAACGAGATTTATGTCCGTCTGTTCGGTCGGCATTTACTCGGTTTTTGGTCCGAACTTGGAAATGGACGAAACTCACTTGTTTTGGAATCTAAAACCTCAATATCGACAAGGCTTAGTCGGGACGTTTTAAGGCCAATATAGAACATTTGGACGATGGGAACGGGGTTTTGTCCTGACATTCGGCTTCGTTTGTACTCGATTTTTGTTCCGAACTTATAAGTGGACGAAACACACATGTTTCCCAATGCAAAACGATACACCTAAGAGACTAGCCACTCCATTACTTAACTCGGGGCGTTCTAAGGTGAAAAAACAACGTTCCGTCCGTAAAAACGAGATTTATGTCCGTCTGTTCGGTCGGCATTTACTCGATTTTTGGTCCGAACTTGGAAATGGACGAAACTCACTTGTTTTGGAATCTAAAACCTCAAGATCGACAAGGCATAGTCGGTACGTTTTAAGGCCAATATAGAACATTTGGACGATGGGAACGGGGTTTTGTCCGGACATTCGGCTTCGTATGTACTCGATTTTTGTTCCGAACTTATAAGTGGACGAAACACACATGTTTCCCAATGCAAAACGATACACCTAAGAGACTAGCCACTCCATTACTTAACTCGGGGCGTTCTAAGGTGAAAAAACAACGTTCCGTCCGTAAAAACGAGATTTATGTCCGTCTGTTCGGTCGGCATTTACTCGGTTTTTGGTCCGAACTTGGAAATGGACGAAACTCACTTGTTTTGGAATCTAAAACCTCAAGATCGACAAGGCTTAGTCGGGACGTTTTAAGGCCAATATAGAACATTTGGACGATGGGAACGGGGTTTTGTCCGGACATTCGGCTTCGTATGTACTCGATTTTTGTTCCGAACTTATAAGTGGACGAAACACACATCTTTCCCAATGGAAAACGATACACCTAAGAGACTAGCCACTCCATTACTTAACTCGGGGCGTTCTAAGGTGAAAAAACAACGTTCCGTCCGTAAAAACGAGATTTATGTCCGTCCGTTCGGTCGGCATTTACTTGGTTTTTGGTCCGAACTTGGAAATGGACGAAACTCACTTGTTTTGGAATCTAAAACCTCAAGATCGACAAGGCTTAGTCTGGACATTTTAAGGCTAATATAGAACATTTGGACGATGGGAACTGGGCTTTGTCCGGACATTCGGCTTCGTGAGTACTCGATTTTTGTTCCGAACTTATAAGTGGACGAAAAAGACATGTTTCCGAAAGGAAAACGATACACCTAAGACACTAGCCACTCCATTACTTAAGTCGGGGCGTTCTAAGTTGAAAAAACAACTTTCCGTCCGTAAAAACGAGATTTATGTCCTTCCGTTCGGTCGACATTTAATCGGTTTTTGGTCACAACTTGGAAATGAACGAAACTCACTTGTTTTGGAATCTAAAACCTCAAGATCGACAAGGCTTAGTCGGTACGTTTTAAGGCCAATATAGAACATTTGGACGATGGGAACGGGGTTTTGTCCGGACATTCGGCTTCGTATGTACTCGATTTTTGTTTCGAACTTATAAGTGGACGAAACACACATGTTTCCCAATGAAAAACGATACACCTAAGAGATTAGCCACTCCATTACTTAACTCGGGGCGTTCTAAGGTGAAAAACAACGTTCCATCCGTAAAAACGAGATTTATGTCCGTCCGTTCGGTCGGCATTTACTCGGTTTTTGGTCCGATCTTGGAAATGGAAGGAACGCACTTGTTTTGGAATCTAAAACCTCAAGATCGACAAGGCTTAGTCGGGACGTTTTAAGGCCAATATAGAACATTTGGACGATGGGAACGGGGTTTTGTCCGGACATTCGGCTTCGTATGTACTCGATTTTTGTTCCGAACTTATAAGTGGACGAAACACACATCTTTACCAATGGAAAACGATACACCTAAGAGACTAGCCACTCCATTACTTAACTCGGGGCGTTCTAAGGTGAAAAAACAACGTTCCGTCCGTAAAAACGAGATTTATTTCCGTCCGTTCGGTCGGCATTTACTCGGTTTTTTGTCCGAACTTGGAAATGGACGAAACTCACTTGTTTTGGAATCTAAAACCTCAAGATCGACAAGGCTTAGTCGGGACGTTTTAAGGCCAATATAGAACATTTGGACAATGGGAACGGGGTTTTGTCCGGACATTCGGCTTCGTATGTACTCGATTTTTGTTCCGAACTTATAAGTGGACAAAAAAGACATCTTTCCGAATGGAAAACGATACACCTAAGAGATTAGCCACTCCATTACTTAAGTTGGGGCATTCTAAGGTGAAAAAACAACTTTCCGTCCGTAAAAACGAGATTTGTGTTCGTCCGTTCGGTCGGCATTTAATTGGTTTTTTGTCACAACTTGGAAATGTACGAAACTCACTTGTTTTGGAATCTAAAACCTCAAGATCGACAAGGCTTAGTCGAGACGATTTAAGGCCAATATAGAACATTTGGACGATGGTAACGGGGTTTTGTCCGGACATTCGGCTTCGTATGTACTCGATTTTTGTTACGAACTTATAAATGGACGAAACACAGATGTTTCCCAATGAAAAACGATACACCTAAGAGACTAGCCACTCCATTACTTAAGTCGGGGCGTTCTAAAGTGAGAAAACAACGTTCCGTCCGTAAAAACGAGATTTATGTCCGTCCGTTCGGTCGGCATTTACTCGGTTTTTGGTCCGAACTTGGAAATGGATGAAACTCACTTGTTTTGGAATCTAAAACCTCAAGATCGACAAGGCTTAGTCGGAAAAATTTAAGGCCAATATAGAACATTTGGACGATGGGAACGGGGCTTTGTCCGGACATTCGGCTTCGTATGTACTCGATTTTTGTTCCGAACTTATAAGTGGACGAAACACACAAGAGACTAGCCACTCCATTACTTAACTCGGGGCGTTCTAAGGTGAAAAAACAACGTTCCGTCCATAAAAACGAGATTTATGTCCGTCCGTTCGGTCGGCATTTACTCGGTTTTTGTTCCAAACTAGGAAATGGACGAAACTCACTTGTTTTGGAATATAAAACCTCAAGATCGACAAGGCTTAGTCAGAAAAATTTAAGGCCAATATAGAACATTTGGACGATGGGAACGGGGCTTTATCCGGACATTCGGCTTCGTATGTACTCGATTTTTGTTCCGAACTTATAACTGGACGAAACACACATGTATCCCAATGGAAAACGATACACCTAAGAGACCAGCCACTCCATTACTTAACTCGGGGCGTTCTAAGGTGAAAAAACAACGTTCCGTCCGTAAAAACGAGATTTATGTCCGTCCGTTCGGTCGGCATTTACTCGGTTTACGGTCCGAACTTAGAAATGGACGAAACTCACTTGTTTTGGAATCTAAAACCTCAAGATCGACAAGGCTTAGTCAGGACGTTTTAAGGCCAATATAGAACATTTGGACGATGGGAACGGGGTTTTGTCCGGACATTCGGCTTCGTATGTACTCGATTTTTGTTCCGAACTTATAAGTGGACGAAACACACATCTTTCCCAATGGAAAACGATACACCTAAGAGACTAGCCACTCCATTACTTTACTCGGGGCGTTCTAAAGTGAAAAAACAACGTTCCGTCCGTAAAAACGAGATTTATGTCCTTCCGTTCGATCGGGATTTACTAGGTTTTTGGTCCGAACTTGGAAATGGACGAAACTCACTTGTTTTGGAATCTAAAACCTCAAGATCGACAAGGCTTAGTCGGGACGTTTTAAGGCCAATATAGAACATTTGGACGATGGGAACGGGGTTTTGTCCGGACATTCGGCTTCGTATGTATTCGATTTATGTTCCGAACTTATAAGTGGACGAAACACACATGTTTCCCAATGCAAAAAGATAAACCTAAGAGACTTGCCACTCCATTACTTAACTCGGGGCGTTCTAAGGTGAAAAAACAACGTTCCGTCCGTAAAAACGAGATTTATGTCCGTCCGTTCGGTCGGCATTTACTCGGTTTTTGGTCCGAACTTGGAAATGGACGAAACTCACTTGTTTTGGAATCTAAAACCTCAAGATCGACAAGCTTAGTCGGGACGTTTTAAGGCCAATATAGAACTTTTGGACGATGGGAACGGGGTTTTGTCCGGACATTCGGCTTCGTATGTACTCGATTTTTGTTCCGAACTTATAAGTGGACGAAACACACATGTTTCCCAATGAAAAACGATACACCTAAGAGATTAGCCACTCCATTACTTAAGTCGGGGCGTTCTAAGTTGAAAAAACAACTTTCCGTCCGTAAAAACGAGATTTATGTCCTTCCGTTCGGTCGACATTTAATCGGTTTTTGGTCACAACTTGGAAATGAACGAAACTCACTTGTTTTGGAATCTAAAACCTCAAGATCGACAAGGCTTAGTCGGTACGTTTTAAGGCCAATATAGAACATTTGGACGATGGGAACGGGGTTTTGTCCGGACATTCGGCTTCGTATGTACTCGATTTTTGTTTCGAACTTATAAGTGGACGAAACACACATGTTTCCCAATGAAAAACGATACACCTAAGAGATTAGCCACTCCATTACTTAACTCGGGGCGTTCTAAGGTGAAAAACAACGTTCCATCCGTAAAAACGAGATTTATGTCCGTCCGTTCGGTCGGCATTTACTCGGTTTTTGGTCCGATCTTGGAAATGGAAGGAACGCACTTGTTTTGGAATCTAAAACCTCAAGATCGACAAGGCTTAGTCGGGACGTTTTAAGGCCAATATAGAACATTTGGACGATGGGAACGGGGTTTTGTCCGGACATTCGGCTTCGTATGTACTCGATTTTTGTTCCGAACTTATAAGTGGACGAAACACACATCTTTACCAATGGAAAACGATACACCTAAGAGACTAGCCACTCCATTACTTAACTCGGGGCGTTCTAAGGTGAAAAAACAACGTTCCGTCCGTAAAAACGAGATTTATTTCCGTCCGTTCGGTCGGCATTTACTCGGTTTTTTGTCCGAACTTGGAAATGGACGAAACTCACTTGTTTTGGAATCTAAAACCTCAAGATCGACAAGGCTTAGTCGGGACGTTTTAAGGCCAATATAGAACATTTGGACAATGGGAACGGGGTTTTGTCCGGACATTCGGCTTCGTATGTACTCGATTTTTGTTCCGAACTTATAAGTGGACAAAAAAGACATCTTTCCGAATGGAAAACGATACACCTAAGAGATTAGCCACTCCATTACTTAAGTTGGGGCATTCTAAGGTGAAAAAACAACTTTCCGTCCGTAAAAACGAGATTTGTGTTCGTCCGTTCGGTCGGCATTTAATTGGTTTTTTGTCACAACTTGGAAATGTACGAAACTCACTTGTTTTGGAATCTAAAACCTCAAGATCGACAAGGCTTAGTCGAGACGATTTAAGGCCAATATAGAACATTTGGACGATGGGAACGGGGCTTTATCCGGACATTCAGCTTCGTATGTACTCGATTTTTGTTCCGAACTTATAACTGGACGAAACACACATGTATCCCAATGGAAAACGATACACCTAAGAGACCAGCCACTCCATTACTTAACTCGGGGCGTTCTAAGGTGAAAAAACAACGTTCCGTCCGTAAAAACGAGATTTATGTCCGTCCGTTCGGTCGGCATTTACTCGGTTTACGGTCCGAACTTAGAAATGGACGAAACTCACTTGTTTTGGAATCTAAAACCTCAAGATCGACAAGGCTTAGTCAGGACGTTTTAAGGCCAATATAGAACATTTGGACGATGGGAACGGGGTTTTGTCCGGACATTCGGCTTCGTATGTACTCGATTTTTGTTCCGAACTTATAAGTGGACGAAACACACATCTTTCCCAATGGAAAACGATACACCTAAGAGACTAGCCACTCCATTACTTTACTCGGGGCGTTCTAAAGTGAAAAAACAACGTTCCGTCCGTAAAAACGAGATTTATGTCCTTCCGTTCGATCGGGATTTACTAGGTTTTTGGTCCGAACTTGGAAATGGACGAAACTCACTTGTTTTGGAATCTAAAACCTCAAGATCGACAAGGCTTAGTCGGGACGTTTTAAGGCCAATATAGAACATTTGGACGATGGGAACGGGGTTTTGTCCGGACATTCGGCTTCGTATGTATTCGATTTTTGTTCCGAACTTATAAGTGGACGAAACACACATGTTTCCCAATGCAAAAAGATAAACCTAAGAGACTTGCCACTCCATTACTTAACTCGGGGCGTTCTCAGGTGAAAAAACAACGTTCCGTCCGTAAAAACGAGATTTATGTCCGTCCGTTCGGTCGGCATTTACTCGGTTTTTGGTCCGAACTTGGAAATGGACGAAACTCACTTGTTTTGGAATCTAAAACCTCAAGATCGACAAGCTTAGTCGGGACGTTTTAAGGCCAATATAGAACTTTTGGACGATGGGAACGGGGTTTTGTCCGGACATTCGGCTTCGTATGTACTCGATTTTTGTTCCGAACTTATAAGTGGACGAAACACACATGTTTCCTAATGGAAAACGATACACCTAAGAGAATAGCCACTCCATTACTTAACTCGGGGCGTTGTAAGGTGGAAAAACAACGTTCCGTCCGTAAAGACGAGATTTATGTCTGTCCGTTCGGTCGGCATTTACTCCGTTTTTGGTCCGAACTTGGAAATGGACGAAACTCACTTGTTTTGGAATCTAAAACCTCAAGATCGACAAGCTTAGTCGGGACGTTTTAAGGCCAATATAGAACATTTGGACGATGGGAACGGGGTTTTGTCCGGACATTCGGCTTCGTATGTACTCGATTTTTGTTCCGAACTTATAAGTGGACGAAACACACATCTTTCCCAATGGAAAACGATACACCTAAGAGACTAGCCACTCCATTACTTTACTCGGGGCGTTCTAAAGTGAAAAAACAACGTTCCGTTCGTAAAAACGAGATTTATGTCCTTCCGTTCGATCGGGATTTACTAGGTTTTTGGTCCGTACTTGGAAATGGACGAAACTCACTTGTTTTGGAATCTAAAACCTCAAGATCGACAAAGCTTAGTCGGGACATTTTAAGGCCAATATAGAACATTTGGACGATGGGAACGGGGTTTTGTCCGGACATTCAGCTTCGTATGTACTCGATTTTTGTTCCGAACTTATAAGTGGACGAAAAAGGCATGTTTCCGAATGGAAAACGATACACCTAAGAGACTAGCCACTACATTACTTAAGTCGGGGCGTTCGAAGGTGAAAAAACAACTTTCCGTCCGTAAAAACGAGATTTATGTCCGTCCGTTCGGTCGGCATTTAATCGGTTTTTGGTCCGAACTTGGATATGGACGAAACTCACTTGTTTTGGAATCTAAAACCTCAAGATCGACAAGGCTTAGTCGGGACGTTTTTAGGCCAATAAAGAACATTTGGACGATGGGAACGGGGTTTTGTCCGGACATTCGGCTTCGTATGTACTCGATTTTTGTTCCGAACTTATAAGTGGACGAAACACACATCTTTACCAATGGAAAACAATACACCTAAGAGACTAGCCAATCCATTACTTAACTCGGGGCGTTCTAAGGTGAAAAAACAACGTTCCGTCCATAAAAACGAGATTTATGTCCGTCCGTTCGGTCGGCATTTAATCAGTTTTTGGTCCGAACTTGGAAATGGACGAAACTCACTTGTTTTGTAATCTAAAACCTCAAGATTGACAAGGCTTAGTCGGGACGTTTTAAGGCCAATATAGAACATTTGGACGATGGGAACGGGGTTTTGTCCGGACATTCGGCATCGTATGTACTCGATTTTTGTTCCGAACTTATAAGTGGACAAAAAAGACATGTTTCCGAATGGAAAACGATACACCTAAGAGATTAGCCACTCCATTACTTAAGTCGGGGCGTTCTAAGTTGAAAAAACAACTTTCCGTCCGTAAAAACGAGATTTGTGTTCGTCCGTTCGGTCGGCATTTAATCGGTTTTTTGTCACAACTTGGAAATGTACGAAACTCACTTGTTTTGGAATCTAAAACCTCAAGATCGACAAGGCTTAGTCGAGACGTTTTAAGGCCAATATAGAACATTTGGACGATGGTAACGGGGTTTTGTCCGGACATTCGGTTTCGTATGTACTCGATTTTTGTTACGAACTTATAAATGGACGAAACACACATGTTTCCCAATGAAAAACGATACACCTAAGAGACTAGCCACTCCATTACTTAAGTCGGGGCGTTCTAAAGTGAGAAAACAACGTTCCGTCTGTAAAAACGAGATTTATGTCCGTCCGTTCGGTCGTCATTTACTCGGTTTTTGGTCCGAACTTGGAAATGGACGAAACTCACTTGTTTTGGAATCTAAAACCTCAAGATCGACAAGGCTTAGTCGGAAAAATTTAAGGCCAATATAGAACATTTGGATGATGGGAACGGGGCTTTGTCCGGACATTCGGCTTCGTATGTACTCGATTTTTGTTCCGAACTTATAAGTGGACGAAACACACATTTTTCCCAATGGAAAACGATACACCTAAGAGACTAGCCACTCCATTACTTTACTCGGGGCGTTCTAAAGTGAAAAAACAACGTTCCGTCCGTAAAAACGAGATTTATGTCCTTCCGTTCGATCGGGATTTACTAGGCTTTTGGTCCGAACTTGGAAATGGACGAAACTCACTTGTTTTGGAATCTAAAACCTCAAGAACGACAAGGCTTATCCGGGATTTTTAAGGCCAATATAGAACATTTGGACCATGGGAACAGGGTATTGTACGGATATTCGACTTCGTATGTACTCAATTTATTTTCCGAACTTATAAGTGGACGAAACACACAAGTTTCCCAATAGAAAACGATACACCTAAGAGACTAGCCACTCCATTACTTAACTCGGGGCGTTCTAAGGTGAAAAAACAACGTTCCGTCCGTAAAAACGAGATTTATGTCCGTCTGTTCGGTCGGCATTTACTCGGTTTTTGGTCCGAACTTGGAAATGGACGAAACTCACTTGTTTTGGAATCTAAAACCTCAAGATCGACAAGCTTAGTCGGGACGTTTTAAGGCCAATATAGAACATTTGGACGATGGGAACGGGGTTTTGTCCGGACATTCGGCTTCGTATGTACTCGATTTTTGTTCCGAACTTATAAGTGGACGAAACACACATGTTTCCCAATGGAAAACGATACACCTAAGAGACTAGCCACTCCATTACTTAACTCGGGGCGTTCAAGGTGGAAAAACAACGTTCCGTCCGTAAAGACGAGATTTATGTCTGTCCGTTCGGTCGGCATTTACTCGGTTTTTGGTCCGAACTTGGAAATGGACGAAACTCACTTGTTTTGGAATCTAAAACCTCAAGATCGACAAGCTTAGTCGGGACGTTTTAAGGCCAATATAGAACATTTGGACGATGGGAACGGGGTTTTGTCCGGACATTCGGCTTCGTATGTACTCGATTTTTGTTCCGAACTTATAAGTGGACGAAACACACATGTTTCCCAATGGAAAACGATACACCTAAGAGACTAGCCACTCCATTACTTAACTCGGGGCGTTCAAGGTGGAAAAACAACGTTCCGTCCGTAAAGACGAGATTTATGTCTGTCCGTTCGGTCGGCATTTACTCGGTTTTTGGTCCGAACTTGGAAATGGACGAAACTCACTTGTTTTGGAATCTAAAACCTCAAGATCGACAAGCTTAGTCGGGACGTTTTAAGGCCAATATAGAACATTTGGACGATGGGAACGGGGTTTTGTCCGGACATTCGGCTTCGTATGTACTCGATTTTTGTTCCGAACTTATAAGTGGACGAAACACACATCTTTCCCAATGGAAAACGATACACCTAAGAGACTAGCCACTCCATTACTTTACTCGGGGCGTTCTAAAGTGAAAAAACAACGTTCCATCTGTAAAAACGAGATTTATGTCCTTCCGTTCGATCGGGATTTACTAGGTTTTTGGTCCGAACTTGGAAATGGACGAAACTCACTTGTTTCGGAATCTAAAACCTCAAGATCGACAAGGCTTAGTCGGGACATTTTAAGGCCAATATAGAACATTTGGACGATGGGAACGGGGTTTTGTCCAGACATTCGGCTTCGTATGTACTCGATTTTTGTTCCGACCTTATAGGTGGACGAAACACACATGTTTCCCAATGCAAAAAGATACACCTAAGAGACTAGCCACTCCATTACTTAAGTTGGGGCGTTCTAAGTTGAAAAAACAACTTTCCGTCCGTAAAAATGAGATTTATGTCCGTCCGTTCGGTCGGCATTTAATCGGTTTTTGGTCATAACTTGGAAATGGACGAAACTCACTTGTTTTGGAATCTAAAATCTAAAGATCGACAAGGCTTAGTCGGGACGTTTTAAGGCCAATATAGAACATTTGGACGATGAGAACGGGGTTTTGTCCGGACATTCGGCTTCGTATGTACTCGATTTTTGTTCCGAACTTATAAGTGGACGAAACACACATGTTTCCCAATGAAAAACGATACACCTAAGAGACTAGCCACTCCATTACTTAACTCGGGGCGTTCTAAGGTGAAAAAACAACGTTCCGTCCGTAAAAACGAGATTTATGTCAGTCCGTTCGGTCGGCATTTACTCGGTTTTTGTTCCGATCTTGGAAATGGAGGAAACGCACTTGTTTTGGAATCTAAAACCTCAAGATCGACAAGGCTTAGTCGGGACGTTTTTAGGCCAATAAAGAACATTTGGACGATGGGAACAGGGTTTTGTCCGGACATTCGGCTTCGTATGTACTCGATTTTTGTTCCGAACTTATAAGTGGACGAAACACACATGTTTCCCAATGGAAAACGATACACCTAAGAGACTAGCCACTCCATTACTTAACTCGGGGCGTTCAAGGTGGAAAAACAACGTTCCGTCCGTAAAGACGAGATTTATGTCTGTCCGTTCGGTCGGCATTTACTCGGTTTTTGGTCCGAACTTGGAAATGGACGAAACTCACTTGTTTTGGAATCTAAAACCTCAAGATCGACAAGCTTAGTCGGGACGTTTTAAGGCCAATATAGAACATTTGGACGATGGGAACGGGGTTTTGTCCGGACATTCGGCTTCGTATGTACTCGATTTTTGTTCCGAACTTATAAGTGGACGAAACACACATGTTTCCCAATGGAAAACGATACACCTAAGAGACTAGCCACTCCATTACTTAACTCGGGGCGTTCAAGGTGGAAAAACAACGTTCCGTCCGTAAAGACGAGATTTATGTCTGTCCGTTCGGTCGGCATTTACTCGGTTTTTGGTCCGAACTTGGAAATGGACGAAACTCACTTGTTTTGGAATCTAAAACCTCAAGATCGACAAGCTTAGTCGGGACGTTTTAAGGCCAATATAGAACATTTGGACGATGGGAACGGGGTTTTGTCCGGACATTCGGCTTCGTATGTACTCGATTTTTGTTCCGAACTTATAAGTGGACGAAACACACATCTTTCCCAATGGAAAACGATACACCTAAGAGACTAGCCACTCCATTACTTTACTCGGGGCGTTCTAAAGTGAAAAAACAACGTTCCATCTGTAAAAACGAGATTTATGTCCTTCCGTTCGATCGGGATTTACTAGGTTTTTGGTCCGAACTTGGAAATGGACGAAACTCACTTGTTTTGGAATCTAAAACCTCAAGATCGACAAGGCTTAGTCGGGACATTTTAAGGCCAATATAGAACATTTGGACGATGGGAACGGGGTTTTGTCCAGACATTCGGCTTCGTATGTACTCGATTTTTGTTCCGACCTTATAGGTGGACGAAACACACATGTTTCCCAATGCAAAAAGATACACCTAAGAGACTAGCCACTCCATTACTTAAGTTGGGGCGTTCTAAGTTGAAAAAACAACTTTCCGTCCGTAAAAATGAGATTTATGTCCGTCCGTTCGGTCGGCATTTAATCGGTTTTTGGTCATAACTTGGAAATGGACGAAACTCACTTGTTTTGGAATCTAAAATCTAAAGATCGACAAGGCTTAGTCGGGACGTTTTAAGGCCAATATAGAACATTTGGACGATGAGAACGGGGTTTTGTCCGGACATTCGGCTTCGTATGTACTCGATTTTTGTTCCGAACTTATAAGTGGACGAAACACACATGTTTCCCAATGAAAAACGATACACCTAAGAGACTAGCCACTCCATTACTTAACTCGGGGCGTTCTAAGGTGAAAAAACAACGTTCCGTCCGTAAAAACGAGATTTATGTCTGTCCGTTCGGTCGGCATTTACTCGGTTTTTGTTCCGATCTTGGAAATGGAGGAAACGCACTTGTTTTGGAATCTAAAACCTCAAGATCGACAAGGCTTAGTCGGGACGTTTTTAGGCCAATAAAGAACATTTGGACGATGGGAACAGGGTTTTGTCCGGACATTCGGCTTCGTATGTACTCGATTTTTGTTCCGAACTTATAAGTGGACGAAACACACATCTTTCCCAATGGAAAACGATACACCTAAGAGACTAGCCACTCCATTACTTTACTCGGGGCGTTCAAGGTGGAAAAACAACGTTCCGTCCGTAAAGACGAGATTTATGTCTGTCCGTTCGGTCGGCATTTACTCGGTTTTTGGTCCGAACTTGGAAATGGACGAAACTCACTTGTTTTGGAATCTAAAACCTCAAGATCGAGAAGCTTAGTCGGGACGTTTTAAGGCCAATATAGAACATTTGGACGATGGGAACGGGGTTTTGTCCGGACATTCGGCTTCGTATGTACTCGATTTTTGTTCCGAACTTATAAGTGGACGAAACACACATGTTTCCCAATGGAAAACGATACACCTAAGAGACTAGCCACTCCATTACTTAACTCGGGGCGTTCAAGGTGGAAAAACAACGTTCCGTCCGTAAAGACGAGATTTATGTCTGTCCGTTCGGTCGGCATTTACTCGGTTTTTGGTCCGAACTTGGAAATGGACGAAACTCACTTGTTTTGGAATCTAAAACCTCAAGATCGACAAGCTTAGTCGGGACGTTTTAAGGCCAATATAGAACATTTGGACGATGGGAACGGGGTTTTGTCCGGACATTCGGCTTCGTATGTACTCGATTTTTGTTCCGAACTTATAAGTGGACGAAACACACATCTTTCCCAATGGAAAACGATACACCTAAGAGACTAGCCACTCCATTACTTTACTCGGGGCGTTCTAAAGTGAAAAAACAACGTTCCATCTGTAAAAACGAGATTTATGTCCTTCCGTTCGATCGGGATTTACTAGGTTTTTGGTCCGAACTTGGAAATGGACGAAACTCACTTGTTTTGGAATCTAAAACCTCAAGATCGACAAGGCTTAGTCGGGACATTTTAAGGCCAATATAGAACATTTGGACGATGGGAACGGGGTTTTGTCCAGACATTCGGCTTCGTATGTACTCGATTTTTGTTCCGACCTTATAGGTGGACGAAACACACATGTTTCCCAATGCAAAAAGATACACCTAAGAGACTAGCCACTCCATTACTTAAGTTGGGGCGTTCTAAGTTGAAAAAACAACTTTCCGTCCGTAAAAATGAGATTTATGTCCGTCCGTTCGGTCGGCATTTAATCGGTTTTTGGTCATAACTTGGAAATGGACGAAACTCACTTGTTTTGGAATCTAAAATCTAAAGATCGACAAGGCTTAGTCGGGACGTTTTATGGCCAATATAGAACATTTGGACGATGGGAACGGGGTTTTGTCCGGACATTCGGCTTCGTATGTACTCGATTTTTGTTCCGAACTTATAAGTGGACGAAACACACATGTTTCCCAATGAAAAACGATACACCTAAGAGACTAGCCACTCCATTACTTAACTCGGGGCGTTCTAAGGTGAAAAAACAACGTTCCGTCCGTAAAAACAAGATTTATGTCCGTCCGTTCGGTCGGCATTTACTCGGTTTTTGGTCCGATCTTGGAAATGGACGAAACGCACTTGTTTTGGAATCTAAAACCTCAAGATCGACAAGGCTTAGTCGGGACGTTTTAAGGCCAATATAGAACATTTGGACGATGGGAACGGGGTTTTGTCCGGACATTCGGCTTCGTATGTACTCGATTTTTGTTCCGAACTTATAAGTCGACGAAACACACATCTTTACCAATGGAAAACGATACACCTAAGAGACTAGCCACTCCATTACTTAACTCGGGGTGTTCTAAGGTGAAAAAACAACGTTCCGTCCGTAAAAACGAGATTTATTTCCGTCCGTTCGGTCGGCATTTACTCGGTTTTTTGTCCGAACTTGGAAGTGGAAGAAACTCACTTGTTTTGGAATCTAAAACCTCAAGATCGACAAGGCTTAGTCGGGACGTTTTAAGGCCAATATAGAACATTTGGACGATGGGAACGGGGTTTTGTCCGGACATTCGGCTTCGTATGTACTCGATTTTTGTTCCGAACTTATAAGTGGACAAAAAAGACATGTTTCCGAATGGAAAACGATACACCTAAGAGATTAGGCACTCCATTACTTAAGTTGGGGCATTCTAAGGTGAAAAAACAACTTTCCGTCCGTAAAAACGAGATTTGTGTCCGTCCGTTCGGTCGGCATTTAATCGGTTTTTTGTCACATCTTGGAAATGTACGAAACTCACTTGTTTTGGAATCTAAAACCTCAAGATCGACAAGGCTTAGTCGAGACGTTTTAAGGCCAATATAGAACATTTGGACGATGGTAACGGGGTTTTGTCCGGACATTCGGCTTCGTATGTACTCGATTTTTGTTACGAACTTATAAATGGACGAAACACACATGTTTCCCAATGAAAAACGATACACCTAAGAGACTAGCCACTCCATTACTTAAGTCGGGGCGTTCTAAAGTGAGAAAACAACGTTCCGTCCGTAAAAACGAGATTTATGTCCGTCCGTTCGGTCGTCATTTACTCGGTTTTTGGTCCGAACTTGGAAATGGACGAAACTCACTTGTTTTGGAATCTAAAACCTCAAGATCGACAAGGCTTAGTCGGAAAAATTTAAGGCCAATATAGAACATTTGGACGATGGGAACGGGGCTTTGTCCGGACATTCGGCTTCGTATGTACTCGATTTTTGTTCCGAACTTATAAGTGGACGAAACACACATTTTTCCCAATGGAAAACGATACACCTAAGAGACTAGCCACTCCATTACTTTACTCGGGGCGTTCTAAAGTGAAAAAACAACGTTCCATCCGTAAAAACGAGATTTATGTCCTTCCGTTCGATCGGGATTTACTAGGTTTTTGGTCCGAACTTGGAAATGGACGAAACTCACTTGTTTTGGAATCTAAAACCTTAAGATCGACAAGGCTTAGTCGGGACGTTTTAAGGCCAATATAGAACATTTGGACGATGGGAACGGGGTTTTGTCCGGACATTCGGCTTCGTATGTACTCGATTTTTGTTCCGAACTTATAAGTGGACGAAACACACATGTTTCCCAATGCAAAAAGATACACCTAAGAGACTTGCCACTCCATTACTTAATTCGGGGCGTTCTAAGGTGAAAAAACAACGTTCCGTCCGTAAAAACGAGATTTATGTCCGTCCGTTCGGTCGGCATTTACTCGGTTTTTGGTCCGAACTTGGAAATGGACGAAACTCACTTGTTTTGGAATCTAAAACCTCAAGATCGACAAGCTAAGTCGGGACGTTTTAAGGCCAATATAGAACTTTTGGACGATGGGAACGGGGTTTTGTCCGGACATTCGGCTTCGTATGTACTCGATTTTTGTTCCGAACTTATAAGTGGACGAAACACACATGTTTCCCAATGGAAAACGATACACCTAAGAGACTAGCCACTCCATTACTTAACTCGGGGCGTTCAAGGTGGAAAAACAACGTTCCGTCCGTAAAGACGAGATTTATGTCTGTCCGTTCGGTCGGCATTTACTCGGTTTTTGGTCCGAACTTGGAAATGGACGAAACTCACTTGTTTTGGAATCTAAAACCTCAAGATCGACAAGCTTAGTCGGGACGTTTTAAGGCCAATATAGAACATTTGGACGATGGGAACGGGGTTTTGTCCGGACATTCGGCTTCGTATGTACTCGATTTTTGTTCCGAACTTATAAGTGGACGAAACACACATCTTTCCCAATGGAAAACGATACACCTAAGAGACTAGCCACTCCATTACTTTACTCGGGGCGTTCTAAAGTGAAAAAACAACGTTCCATCTGTAAAAACGAGATTTATGTCCTTCCGTTCGATCGGGATTTACTAGGTTTTTGGTCCGAACTTGGAAATGGACGAAACTCACTTGTTTTGGAATCTAAAACCTCAAGATCGACAAGGCTTAGTCGGGACATTTTAAGGCCAATATAGAACATTTGGACGATGGGAACGGGGTTTTGTCCAGACATTCGGCTTCGTATGTACTCGATTTTTGTTCCGACCTTATAAGTGGACGAAACACACATGTTTCCCAATGCAAAAAGATACACCTAAGAGACTTGCCACTCCATTACTTAAGTCGGGGCGTTCTAAGGTGAAAAAACAACGTTCCGTCCGTAAAAACGAGATTTATTTCCGCCCGTTCGGTCGGCATTTACTCGGTTTTTTGTCCGAACTTGGAAATGGACGAAACTCACTTGTTTTGGAATCTAAAACCTCAAGATCGACAAGGCTTAGTCGGGACGTTTTAAGGCCAATATAGAACATTTGGACGATGGGAACGGGGTTTTGTCCGGACATTCGGCTTCGTATGTACTCGATTTTTGTTCCGAACTTATAAGTGGACAAAAAAGACATGTTTCCGAATGGAAAACGATACACCTAAGAGATTAGCCACTCCATTACTTAAGTTGGGGCATTCTAAGGTGAAAAAACAACTTTCCGTCCTTAAAAACGAGATTTGTCCGTCCTTAAAAACGAGATTTGTGTCCGTCCGTTCGGTCGGCATTTAATCGGTTTTTTGTCACAACTTGGAAATGTACGAAACTCACTTGTTTTGGAATCTAAAACCTCAAGATCGACAAGGCTTAGTCGAGACGTTTTAAGGCCAATATAGAACATTTGGACGATGGTAACGGGGTTTTGTCCGGACATTCGGCTTCGTATGTACTCGATTTTTGTTACGAACTTATAAATGGACGAAACACACATGTTTCCCAATGAAAAATGATACACCTAAGAGACTAGCCACTCCATTACTTAAGTCGGGGCGTTCTAAAGTGAGAAAACAACGTTCCGTCCGTAAAAACGAGATTTATGTCCGTCCGTTCGGTCGGCATTTACTCGGTTTTTGGTCCGAACTTGGAAATGGACGAAACTCACTTGTTTTGGAATCTAAAACCTCAAGATCGACAAGGCTTAGTCGGAAAAATTTAAGGCCAATATAGAACATTTGGACGATGGGAACGGGGCTTTGTCCGGACATTCGGCTTCGTATGTACTCGATTTTTGTTCCGAACTTATAAGTGGACGAAACACACATTTTTCCCAATGGAAAACGATACGCCTAAGAGACTTGCCACTCCATTACTTAACTCGGGGCGTTCTAAGGTGAAAAAACAACGTTCCGTCCGTAAAAACGAGATTTATGTCCGTCCGTTCGATCGGCATTTACTCGGTTTTTGGTCCGAACTTGGAAATGGACGAAACTCACTTGTTTTGGAATCTAAAACCTCAAGATCGACAAGCTTATTCGGGACGTTTTAAGGCCAATATAGAACATTTGGACGATGGGAACGGGGTTTTGTCCGGACATTCGGCTTCGTATGTACTCGATTTTTGTTCCGAACTGAACTTATGAGTGGACGAAACACACATCTTTCCCAATTGAAAACGATACACCTAAGAGACTAGCCACTCCATTACTTTACTCGGGGCGTTCTAAAGTGAAAAAACAACGTTCCGTCCGTAAAAACGAGATTTATGTCCTTCGGTTCGATCGGGATTTACTAGGTTTTTGGTCCGAACTTGGAAATGGACGAAACTCACTTGTTTTGGAATCTAAAACCTTAAGATCGACAAGGCTTAGTCGGGACGTTTTAAGGCCAATATAGAACATTTGGACGATGGGAACGGGGTTTTGTCCGGACATTCGGCTTCGTATGTACTCGATTTTTGTTCCGAACTTATAAGTGGACGAAACACACATGTTTCCAAATGCAAAAAGATACACCTAAGAGACTTGCCACTCCATTACTTAAGTCGGGGCGTTCTAAGGTGAAAAAACAACGTTCCGTCCGTAAAAACGAGATTTATGTCCGTCCGTTCGGTCGGCATTTACTCGGTTTTTGGTCCGAACTTGGAAATGGACTAAACTCACTTGTTTTGGAATCTAAAACCTCAAGATCGACAAGCTTAGTCGGGACGTTTTAAGGCCAATATAGAACTTTTGGACGATGGGAACGGGGTTTTGTCCGGACATTCGGCTTCGTATGTACTCGATTTTTGTTCCGAACTTATAAGTGGACGAAACACACATGTTTCCCAATGGAAAACGATACACCTAAGAGACTAGCCACTCCATTACTTAACTCGGGGCGTTCAAGGTGGAAAAACAACGTTCCGTCCGTAAAGACGAGATTTATGTCTGTCCGTTCGGTCGGCATTTACTCGGTTTTTGGTCCGAACTTGGAAATGGACGAAACTCACTTGTTTTGGAATCTAAAACCTCAAGATCGACAAGCTTAGTCGGGACGTTTTAAGGCCAATATAGACCATTTGGACGATGGGAACGGGGTTTTGTCCGATCATTCGGCTTCGTATGTACTCGATTTTTGTTCCGAACTTAGAAGTGGACGAAACACACATGTTTCCCAATGGAAAACGATACACCTAAGAGACTAGCCACTCCATTACTTAACTCGGGGCGTTCTAAAGTGAAAAAACAACGTTCCGTCCGTAAAAACGAGATTTATGTCCTTCCGTTCGATCGGGATTTACTAGGTTTTTGGTCCGAACTTGGAAATGGACGAAACTCACTTGTTTTAGAATCTAAAACCTCAAGATCGATAAGGCTTAGTCGGGACGTTTTAAGGCCAATATAGAACATTTGGACGATGGGAACGGGGTTTTGTCCGGACATTCGGCTTCGTATGTACTCGATTTTTGTTCGGAACTTATAAGTGGACGAAACACACATGTTTCCCAATGCAAAACGATACACCTAAGGGACTTGCCACTCCATTACTTAACTCGGGGCGTTCTAAGGTGAAAAAACAACGTTCCGTCCGTAAAAACGAGATTTATGTCCGTCCGTTCGGTCGGCATTTACTCGGTTTTTGGTCCGAACTTGGAAATGGACGAAACTCACTTGTTTTGGAATCTAAAACCTCAAGATCGACAACCGTAGTCGGGACGTTTTAAGGCCAATATAGAACTTTTGGACGATGGAAACGGGGTTTTGTCCGGACATTCGGCTTTGTATGTACTCGATTTTTGTTCCGAACTTATAAGTGGACGAAACACACATGTTTCCCAATGCAAAAAGATACACCGAAGAAACTTGCCACTCCATTACTTAACTCGGGGTGTTCTAAGGTGAAAAAACAACGTTCCGTCCGTAAAAACGAGATTTATGTCCGTCCGTTCGGTCGGCATTTACTCGGTTTTTGGTCCGAACTTGGAAATGGACGAAACTCACTTGTTTTGGAATCTAAAACCTCAAGATCGACAACCGTAGTCGGGACGTTTTAAGGCCAATATAGAACTTTTGGACGATGGAAACGGGGTTTTGTCCGGACATTCGGCTTTGTATGTACTCGATTTTTGTTCCGAACTTATAAGTGGACGAAACACAGATGTTTCCCAATGGAAAACGATACACCTAAGAGACTAGCCACTCCATTACTTAACTCGGGGCGTTCAAGGTGGAAAAACAACGTTCCGTCCGTAAAGACGAGATTTATGTCTGTCCGTTCGGTCGGCATTTACTCGGTTTTTGGTCCGAACTTGGAAATGGACGAAACTCACTTGTTTTGGAATCTAAAACCTCAAGATCGACAAGCTTAGTCGGGACGTTTTAAGGCCAATATAGAACATTTGGACGATGGGAACGGGGTTTTGTCCGGACATTCGGCTTCGTATGTACTCGATTTTTTTCCGAACTTATAAGTGGACGAAATACACATCTTTCCCAATGGAAAACGATACACCTAAGAGACTAGCCACTCCATTACTTTACTCGGGGCGTTCTAAAGTGAAAAAACAACGTTCCGTCTGTAAAAACGAGATTTATGTCCTTCAGTTCGATCGGGATTTACTAGGTTTTTGGTCCGAACTTGGAAATGGACGAAACTCACTTGTTTTGGAATCTAAAACCTCAAGATCGACAAGCTTAGTCGGGACGTTTTAAGGCCAATATAGAACTTTTGGACGATGGGAACGGGGTTTTGTCCGGACATTCGGCTTCGTATGTACTCGATTTTTGTTCCGAACTTATGAGTGGACGAAACACACATCTTTCCCAATGGAAAACGATACACCTAAGAGACTAGCCACTCCATTACTTAATCGGGGCGTTCTAAAGTGAAAAAACAACGTTCCGTCCGTAAAAACGAGATTTATGTCCTTCCGTTCGATCGGGATTTACTAGGTTTTTGGTCCGAACTTGGAAATGGACGAAACTCACTTGTTTTAGAATCTAAAACCTCAAGATCGACAAGGCTTAGTCGGGACGTTTTAAGGCCAATATAGAACATTTGGACGATGGGAACGGGGTTTTGTCCGGACATTCGGCTTCGTATGTACTCGATTTTTGTTCGGAACTTATAAGTGGACGAAACACACATGTTTCCCAATGCAAAACGATACACCTAAGGGACTTGCCACTCCATTACTTAACTCGGGGCGTTCTAAGGTGAAAAAACAACGTTCCGTCCGTAAAAACGAGATTTATGTCCGTCCGTTCGGTCGGCATTTACTCGGTTTTTGGTCCGAACTTGGAAATGGACGAAACTCACTTGTTTTGGAATCTAAAACCTCAAGATCGACAAGGCTTAGTCGGGACGTTTTAAGGCCAATATAGAACATTTGGACGATGGGAACGGGGTTTTGTCCGGACATTCGGCTTCGTATGTACTCGATTTTTGTTCCGAACTTATAAGTGGACGAAACACACATGTTTCCCAATGCAAAAAGATACACCTAAGAGACTTGCCACTCCATTACTTAACTCGGGGCGTTCAAGGTGGAAAAACAACGTTCCGTCCGTAAAAACGAGATTTATGTCTGTCCGTTCGGTCGGCATTTACTCGGTTTTTGGTCCGAACTTGGAAATGGACGAAACTCACTTGTTTTGGAATCTAAAACCTCAAGATCGACAAGCTTAGTCGGGACGTTTTAAGGCCAATATAGAACATTTGGACGATGGGAACGGGGTTTTGTCCGATCATTCGGCTTCGTATGTACTCGATTTTTGTTCCGAACTTATAAGTGGACGAAACACACATGTTTCCCAATGGAAAACGATACACCTAAGAGACTAGCCACTCCATTACTTAACTCGGGGCGTTCTAAAGGAAAAAACAACGTTCCGTCCGTAAAAACGAGATTTATGTCCTTCCGTTCGATCGGGATTTACTAGGTTTTTGGTCCGAACTTGGAAATGGACGAAACTCACTTGTTTTAGAATCTAAAACCTCAAGATCGACAAGGCTTAGTCGGGACGTTTTAAGGCCAATATAGAACATTTGAACGATGGGAACGGGGTTTTGTCCGGACATTCGGCTTCGTATGTACTCTATTTTTGTTCCGAACTTATAAGTGGACGAAACACACATGTTTCCCAATGCAAAAAGATACACCGAAGAAACTTGCCACTCCATTACTTAACTCGGGGTGTTCTAAGGTGAAAAAACAACGTTCCGTCCGTAAAAACGAGATTTATGTCCGTCCGTTCGGTCGGCATTTACTCGGTTTTTGGTCCGAACTTGGAAATGGACGAAACTCACTTGTTTTGGAATCTAAAACCTCAAGATCGACAACCTTAGTCGGGACGTTTTAAGGCCAATATAGAACTTTTGGACGATGGGAACGGGGTTTTGTCCGGACATTCGGCTTTGTATGTACTCGATTTTTGTTCCGAACTTATAAGTGGACGAAACACACATGTTTCCCAATGGAAAACGATACACCTAAGAGACTAGCCACTCCATTACTTAACTCGGGGCGTTCAAGGTGGAAAAACAACGTTCCGTCCGTAAAGACGAGATTTATGTCTGTCCGTTCGGTCGGCATTTACTCGGTTTTTGGTCCGAACTTGGAAATGGACGAAACTCACTTGTTTTGGAATCTAAAACCTCAAGATCGACAAGCTTAGTCGGGACGTTTTAAGGCCAATATAGAACATTTGGACGATGGGAACGGGGTTTTGTCCGGACATTCGGCTTCGTATGTACTCGATTTTTTTCCGAACTTATAAGTGGACGAAATACACATCTTTCCCAATGGAAAACGATACACCTAAGAGACTAGCCACTCCATTACTTTACTCGGGGCGTTCTAAAGTGAAAAAACAACGTTCCGTCTGTAAAAACGAGATTTATGTCCTTCAGTTCGATCGGGATTTACTAGGTTTTTGGTCCGAACTTGGAAATGGACGAAACTCACTTGTTTTGGAATCTAAAACCTCAAGATCGACAAGCTTAGTCGGGACGTTTTAAGGCCAATATAGAACTTTTGGACGATGGGAACGGGGTTTTGTCCGGACATTCGGCTTCGTATGTACTCGATTTTTGTTCCGAACTTATGAGTGGACGAAACACACATCTTTCCCAATGGAAAACGATACACCTAAGAGACTAGCCACTCAATTACTTAATCGGGGCGTTCTAAAGTGAAAAAACAACGTTCCGTCCGTAAAAACGAGATTTATGTCCTTCCGTTCGATCGGGATTTACTAGGTTTTTGGTCCGAACTTGGAAATGGACGAAACTCACTTGTTTTAGAATCTAAAACCTCAAGATCGACAAGGCTTAGTCAGGACGTTTTAAGGCCAATATAGAACATTTGGACGATGGGAACGGGGTTTTGTCCGGACATTCGGCTTCGTATGTACTCGATTTTTGTTCGGAACTTATAAGTGGACGAAACACACATGTTTCCCAATGCAAAACGATACACCTAAGGGACTTGCCACTCCATTACTTAACTCGGGGCGTTCTAAGGTGAAAAAACAACGTTCCGTCCGTAAAAACGAGATTTATGTCCGTCCGTTCGGTCGGCATTTACTCGGTTTTTGGTCCGAACTTGGAAATGGACGAAACTCACTTGTTTTGGAATCTAAAACCTCAAGATCGACAAGGCTTAGTCGGGACGTTTTAAGGCCAATATAGAACATTTGGACGATGGGAACGGGGTTTTGTCCGGACATTCGGCTTCGTATGTACTCGATTTTTGTTCCGAACTTATAAGTGGACGAAACACACATGTTTCCCAATGCAAAAAGATACACCTAAGAGACTTGCCACTCCATTACTTAACTCGGGGCGTTCAAGGTGGAAAAACAACGTTCCGTCCGTAAAAACGAGATTTATGTCTGTCCGTTCGGTCGGCATTTACTCGGTTTTTGGTCCGAACTTGGAAATGGACGAAACTCACTTGTTTTGGAATCTAAAACCTCAAGATCGACAAGCTTAGTCGGGACGTTTTAAGGCCAATATAGAACATTTGGACGATGGGAACGGGGTTTTGTCCGATCATTCGGCTTCGTATGTACTCGATTTTTGTTCCGAACTTATAAGTGGACGAAACACACATGTTTCCCAATGGAAAACGATACACCTAAGAGACTAGCCACTCCATTACTTAACTCGGGGCGTTCTAAAGGAAAAAACAACGTTCCGTCCGTAAAAACGAGATTTATGTCCTTCCGTTCGATCGGGATTTACTAGGTTTTTGGTCCGAACTTGGAAATGGACGAAACTCACTTGTTTTAGAATCTAAAACCTCAAGATCGACAAGGCTTAGTCGGGACGTTTTAAGGCCAATATAGAACATTTGAACGATGGGAACGGGGTTTTGTCCGGACATTCGGCTTCGTATGTACTCTATTTTTGTTCCGAACTTATAAGTGGACGAAACACACATGTTTCCCAATGCAAAAAGATACACCGAAGAAACTTGCCACTCCATTACTTAACTCGGGGTGTTCTAAGGTGAAAAAACAACGTTCCGTCCGTAAAAACGAGATTTATGTCCGTCCGTTCGGTCGGCATTTACTCGGTTTTTGGTCCGAACTTGGAAATGGACGAAACTCACTTGTTTTGGAATCTAAAACCTCAAGATCGACAACCTTAGTCGGGACGTTTTAAGGCCAATATAGAACTTTTGGACGATGGGAACGGGGTTTTGTCCGGACATTCGGCTTTGTATGTACTCGATTTTTGTTCCGAACTTATAAGTGGACGAAACACACATGTTTCCCAATGGAAAACGATACACCTAAGAGACTAGCCACTCCATTACTTAACTCGGGGCGTTCAAGGTGGAAAAAAAACGTTCCGTCCGTAAAGACGAGATTTATGTCTGTCCGTTCGGTCGGCATTTACTCGGTTTTTGGTCCGAACTTGGAAATGGACGAAACTCACTTGTTTTGGAATCTAAAACCTCAAGATCGACAAGCTTAGTCGGGACGTTTTAAGGCCAATATAGAACATTTGGACGATGGGAACGGGGTTTTGTCCGGACATTCGGCTTCGTATGTACTCGATTTTTGTTCCGAACTTATAAGTGGACGAAATACACATCTTTCCCAATGGAAAACGATACACCTAAGAGACTAGCCACTCCATTACTTTACTCGGGGCGTTCTAAAGTGAAAAAACAACGTTCCGTCTGTAAAAACGAGATTTATGTCCTTCAGTTCGATCGGGATTTACTAGGTTTTTGGTCCGAACTTGGAAATGGACGAAACTCACTTGTTTTGGAATCTAAAACCTCAAGATCGACAAGGCTTAGTCGGGACGTTTTAAGGCCAATATAGAACATTTGGAAGATGGGAACGGGGTTTTGTCCGGACATTCGGCTTCGTATGTACTCGATTTTTGTTCCGACCTTATAAGTGGACGAAACACACATGTTTCCCAATGCAAAAAGATACACCTAAGAGACTTGCCACTCCATTACTTAAGTCGGGGTGTTCTAAGGTGAAAAAACAACGTTCCGTCCGTAAAAACGAGATTTATGTCCGTCCGTTCGGTCGGCATTTACTCGGTTTTTGGTCCGAACTTGGAAATGGACGAAACTCACTTGTTTTGGAATCTAAAACCTCAAGATCGACAAGGCTTAGTCGGGACGTTTTAAGGCCAATATAGAACATTTGGACGATGGGAACGGGGTTTTGTCCGGACATTCGGCTTCGTATGTACTCGATTTTTGTTCCGACCTTATAAGTGGACGAAACACACATGTTTCCCAATGCAAAAAGATACACCTAAGAGACTTGCCACTCCATTACTTAAGTCGGGGCGTTCTAAGGTGAAAAAACAACGTTCCGTCCGTAAAAACAAGATTTATGTCCGTCCGTTCGGTCGGCATTTACTAGGTTTTTGGTCCGAACTTGGAAATGGACGAAACTCACTTGTTTTAAAATCTAAAACCTCAAGATCGACAAGCTTAGTCGGGACATTTTAAGGCCAATATAGAACATTTGGACGATGGGAACGAGGTTTTGTCCGGACATTCGGCTTCGTATGTACTCGATTTTTGTTCCGAACTTATAAGTGGACGAAACACACATCTTTCCCAATGGAAAACGATACACCTAAGAGACTAGCCACTCCATTACTTTACTCGGGGCGTTCTAAAGTGAAAAAACAACGTTCCGTCCGTAAAAACGAGATTTATGTCCTTCGGTTCGATCGGGATTTACTAGGTTTTTGGTCCGAACTTGGAAATGGACGAAACTCACTTGTTTTGGAATCTAAAACCTTAAGATCGACAAGCTTAGTCGGGACGTTTTAAGGCCAATATAGAACATTTGGACGATGGGAACGGGGCTTTGTCTGGACATTCGGCTTCGTATGTACTCGATTTTTGTTCCGAACTTATAAGTGGACGAAACACACATGTTTCCCAATGCAAAAAGATACACCGAAGAAACTTGCCACTCCATTACTTAACTCGGGGTGTTCTAAGGTGAAAAAACAACGTTCCGTCCGTAAAAACGAGATTTATGTCCGTCCGTTCGGTCGGCATTTACTCGGTTTTTGGTCCGAACTTGGAAATGGACGAAACTCACTTGTTTTGGAATCTAAAACCTCAAGATCGACAAGCTTAGTCGGGACGTTTTAAGGCCAATATAGAACTTTTGGACGATGGGAACGGGGTTTTGTCCGGACATTCGGCTTCGTATGTACTCGATTTTTGTTCCGAACTTATAAGTGGACGAAACACACATGTTTCCCAATGGAAAACGATACACCTAAGAGACTAGCCACTCCATTACTTAACTCGGGGCGTTCAAGGTGGAAAAACAACGTTCCGTCCGTAAAGACGAGATTTATGTCTGTCCGTTCGGTCGGCATTTACTCGGTTTTTGGTCCGAACTTGGAAATGGACGAAACTCACTTGTTTTGGAATCTAAAACCTCAAGATCGACAAGCTTAGTCGGGACGTTTTAAGGCCAATATAGAACATTTGGACGATGGGAACGGGGTTTTGTCCGGACATTCGGCTTCGTATGTACTCGATTTTTGTTCCGAACTTATAAGTGGACGAAATACACATCTTTCCCAATGGAAAACGATACACCTAAGAGACTAGCCACTCCATTACTTTACTCGGGGTGTTCTAAAGTGAAAAAACAACGTTCCGTCTGTAAAAACGAGATTTATGTCCTTCAGTTCGATCGGGATTTACTAGGTTTTTGGTCCGAACTTGGAAATGGACGAAACTCACTTGTTTTGGAATCTAAAACCTCAAGATCGACAAGGCTTAGTCGGGACGTTTTAAGGCCAATATAGAACATTTGGAAGATGGGAACGGGGTTTTGTCCGGACATTCGGCTTCGTATGTACTCGATTTTTGTTCCGACCTTATAAGTGGACGAAACACATATGTTTCCCAATGCAAAAAGATACACCTAAGAGACTTGCCACTCCATTACTTAAGTCGGGGCGTTCTAAGGTGAAAAAACAACGTTCCGTCCGTAAAAACGAGATTTATGTCCGTCCGTTCGGTCGGCATTTACTCGGTTTTTGGTCCGAACTTGGAAATGAACGAAACTCACTTGTTTTGGAATCTAAAACCTCAAGATCGACAAGCTTAGTCGGGACGTTTTAAGGCCAATATAGAACATTTGGACGATGGGAACGGGGTTTTGTCCGGACATTCGGCTTCGTATGTACTCGATTTTTGTTCGGAACTTATAAGTGGACGAAACACACATGTTTCCCAATGCAAAACGATACACCTAAGGGACTTGCCACTCCATTACTTAACTCGGGGCGTTCTAAGGTGAAAAAACAACGTTCCGTCCGTAAAAACGAGATTTATGTCCGTCCGTTCGGTCGGCATTTACTCGGTTTTTGGTCCGAACTTGGAAATGGACGAAACTCACTTGTTTTGGAATCTAAAACCTCAAGATCGACAAGGCTTAGTCGGGACGTTTTAAGGCCAATATAGAACATTTGGACGATGGGAACGGGGTTTTGTCCGGACATTCGGCTTCGTATGTACTCGATTTTTGTTCCGACCTTATAAGTGGACGAAACACACATGTTTCCCAATGCAAAAAGATACACCTAAGAGACTTGCCACTCCATTACTTAAGTCGGGGCGTTTTAAGGTGAAAAAACAACGTTCCGTCCGTAAAAACAAGATTTATGTCCGTCCGTTCGGTCGGCATTTACTCGGTTTTTGGTCGGAACTTGGAAATGGACGAAACTCACTTGTTTTGGAATCTAAAACCTCAAGATCGACAAGCTTAGTCGGGACGTTTTAAGGCCAATATAGAACATTTGGACGATGGGAACGGGGTTTTGTCCGATCATTCGGCTTCGTATGTACTCGATTTTTGTTCCGAACTTATAAGTGGACGAAACACACATGTTTCCCAATGGAAAACGATACACCTAAGAGACTAGCCACTCCATTACTTAACTCGGGGCGTTCTAAAGTGAAAAAACAACGTTCCGTCCGTAAAAACGAGATTTATGTCCTTCCGTTCGATCGGGATTTACTAGGTTTTTGGTCCGAACTTGGAAATGGACGAAACTCACTTGTTTTAGAATCTAAAACCTCAAGATCGACAAGGCTTAGTCGGGACGTTTTAAGGCCAATATAGAACATTTGAACGATGGGAACGGGGTTTTGTCCGGACATTCGGCTTCGTATGTACTCTATTTTTGTTCCGAACTTATAAGTGGACGAAACACACATGTTTCCCAATGCAAAAAGATACACCGAAGAAACTTGCCACTCCATTACTTAACTCGGGGTGTTCTAAGGTGAAAAAACAACGTTCCGTCCGTAAAAACGAGATTTATGTCCGTCCGTTCGGTCGGCATTTACTCGGTTTTTGGTCCGAACTTGGAAATGGACGAAACTCACTTGTTTTGGAATCTAAAACCTCAAGATCGACAACCTTAGTCGGGACGTTTTAAGGCCAATATAGAACTTTTGGACGATGGGAACTGGGTTTTGTCCGGACATTCGGCTTCGTATGTACTCGATTTTTGTTCCGACCTTATAAGTGGACGAAACACACATGTTTCCCAATGCAAAAAGATACACCTAAGAGACTTGCCACTCCATTACTTAAGTCGGGGCGTTCTAAGGTGAAAAAACAACGTTCCGTCCGTAAAAACAAGATTTATGTCCGTCCGTTCGGTCGGCATTTACTCGGTTTTTGGTCCGAACTTGGAAATGGACGAAACTCACTTGTTTTGGAATCTAAAACCTCAAGATCGACAAGCTTAGTCGGGACGTTTTAAGACCAATATAGAACATTTGGACGATGGGAACGGGGTTTTGTCCGATCATTCGGCTTCGTATGTACTCGATTTTTGTTCCGAACTTATAAGTGGACGAAACACACATGTTTCCCAATGGAAAACGATACACCTAAGAGACTAGCCACTCCATTAATTAACTCGGGGCGTTCTAAAGTGAAAAAACAACGTTCCGTCCGTAAAAACGAGATTTTTGTCCTTCCGTTCGATCGGGATTTACTAGGTTTTTGGTCCGAACTTGGAAATGGACGAAACTCACTTGTTTTAAAATCTAAAACCTCAAGATCGACAAGCTTAGTCGGGACGTTTTAAGGCCAATATAGAACATTTGGACGATGGGAACGAGGTTTTGTCCGGACATTCGGCTTCGTATGTACTCGATTTTTGTTCCGAACTTATAAGTGGACGAAACACACATCTTTCCCAATGGAAAACGATACACCTAAGAGACTAGCCACTCCATTACTTTACTCGGGGCGTTCTAAAGTGAAAAAACAACGTTCCGTCCGTAAAAACGAGATTTATGTCCTTCCGTTCGATCGGGATTTACTAGGTTTTTGGTCCGAACTTGGAAATGGACGAAACTCACTTGTTTTAGAATCTAAAACCTCAAGATCGACAAGGCTTAGTCGGGACGTTTTAAGGCCAATATAGAACATTTGAACGATGGGAATGGGGTTTTGTCCGGACATTCGGCTTCGTATGTACTCTATTTTTGTTCCGAACTTATAAGTGGACGAAACACACATGTTTCGCAATGCAAAAAGATACACCTAAGAGACTTGCCACTCCATTACTTAAGTCGGGGCGTTCTAAGGTGAAAAAACAACGTTCCGTCCGTAAAAACGAGATTTATGTCCGTCCGTTCGGTCGGCATTTACTCGGTTTTTGGTCGGAACTTGGAAATGGACGAAACTCACTTGTTTTGGAATCTAAAACCTCAAGATCGACAAGCTTAGTCGGGACGTTTTAAGGCCAATATAGAACATTTGGACGATGGGAACGAGGTTTTGTCCGGACATTCGGCTTCGTATGTACTCGATTTTTGTTCCGAACTTATAAGTGGACGAAACACACATCTTTCCCAATGGAAAACGATACACCTAAGAGACTAGCCACTCCATTACTTTACTCGGGGCGTTCTAAAGTGAAAAAACAACGTTCCGTCTGTAAAAACGAGATTTATGTCCTTCCGTTCGATCGGGATTTACTAGGTTTTTGGTCCGAACTTGGAAATGGACGAAACTCACTTGTTTTGGAATCTAAAACCTAAAGATCGACAAGGCTTAGTCGGGACGTTTTAAGGCCAATATAGAACATTTGGACGATGGGAACGGGGTTTTGTCCGGACATTCGGCTTCGTATGTACTCGATTTTTGTTCCGACCTTATAAGTGGACGAAACACACATGTTTCCCAATGCAAAAAGATACACCTAAGAGACTTGCCACTCCATTACTTAAGTCGGGGCGTTCTAAGGTGAAAAAACAACGTTCCGTCCGTAAAAATGAGATTTATGTCCGTCCGTTCGGTCGGCATTTACTCGGTTTTTGGTCCGAACTTGGAAATGGACGAAACTCACTTGTTTTGGAATCTAAAACCTCAAGATCGACAAGGCTTAGTCGGGACGTTTTAAGGCCAATATAGAACATTTGGACGATGGGAACGGGGTTTTGTCCGGACATTCGGCTTCGTATGTACTCGATTTTTGTTCCGACCTTATAAGTGGACGAAACACACATGTTTCCCAATGCAAAAAGATACACCTAAGAGACTTGCCACTCCATTACTTAAGTCGGGGCGTTCTAAGGTGAAAAAACAACGTTCCGTCCGTAAAAACGAGATTTATGTCCGTCCGTTCGGTCGGCATTTACTCGGTTTTTGGTCCGAAATTGGAAATGGACGAAACTCACTTGTTTTGGAATCTAAAACCTCAAGATCGACAAGCTTAGTCGAGACGTTTTAAGGCCAATATAGAACATTTGGACGATGGGAACGGGGTTTTGTCCGGACATTCGGCTTCGTATGTACTCGATTTTTGTTCCGAACTTATAAGTGGACGAAACACACATCTTTCCCAATGGAAAACGATACACCTAAGAGACTAGCCACTCCATTACTTTACTCGGGGCGTTCTAAAGTGAAAAAACAACGTTCCGTCCGTAAAAACGAGATTTATGTCCTTCCGTTCGATCGGGATTTACTAGGTTTTTGGTCCGAACTTGGAAATGGACGAAACTCACTTGTTTTAGAATCTAAAACCTCAAGATCGACAAGGCTTAGTCGGGACGTTTTAAGGCCAATATAGAACATTTGAACGATGGGAACGGGGTTTTGTCCGGACATTCGGCTTCGTATGTACTCTATTTTTGTTCCGAACTTATAAGTGGACGAAACACACATGTATCCCAATGCAAAAAGATACACCTAAGAGACTTGCCACTCCATTACTTAAGTCGGGGCGTTCTAAGGTGAAAAAACAACGTTCCGTCCGTAAAAACGAGATTTATGTCCGTCCGTTCGGTCGGCATTTACTCGGTTTTTGGTCCGAACTTGGAAATGGACGAAACTCACTTGTTTTGGAATCTAAAACCTCAAGATCGACAAGCTTATTCGGGACGTTTTAAGGCCAATATAGAACATTTGGACGATGGGAACGAGGTTTTGTCCGGACATTCGGCTTCGTATGTACTCGATTTTTGTTGCGAACTTATAAGTGGACGAAACACACATCTTTCCCAATGGAAAACGATACACCTAAGAGACTAGCCACTCCATTACTTTACTCGGGGCGTTCTAAAGTGAAAAAACAACGTTCCGTCTGTAAAAACGAGATTATGTCCTTCCGTTCGATCGGGATTTACTAGGTTTTTGGTCCGAACTTGGAAATGGACGAAACTCACTTGTTTTGGAATCTAAAACCTCAAGATCGACAAGGATTAGTCGGGACGTTTTAAGGCCAATATAGAACATTTGGACGATGGGAACGGGGTTTTGTCCGGACATTCGGCTTCGTATGTACTCGATTTTTGTTCCGAACTTATAAGTGGACGAAACACACATGTTTCCCAATGCAAAAAGATACACCGAAGAAACTTGCCACTCCATTACTTAACTCGGGGCGTTCTAAGGTGAAAAAACAACGTTACGTCCGTAAAAACGAGATTTATGTCCGTTCGTTCGGTCGGCATTTACTCGGTTTTTTGTCCGAACTTGGAAATGGACGAAACTCACTTGTTTTGGAATCTAAAACCTCAAGATCGACAAGCTTAGTCGGGACGTTTTAAGGCCAATATAGAACTTTTGGACGATGGGAACGGGGTTTTGTCCGGACATTCGGCTTCGTATGTACTCGATTTTTGTTCCGAACTTATAAGTGGACGAAACAGACATGTTTCCCAATGGAAAACGATACACCTAAGAGACTAGCCACTCCATTACTTAACTCGGGGCGTTCAAGGTGGAAAAACAACGTTCCGTCCGTAAAGACGAGATTTATGTCTGTCCGTTCGGTCGGCATTTACTCGTTTTTGGTCCGAACTTGGAAATGGACGAAACTCACTTGTTTTGGAATCTAAAACCTCAAGATCGACAAGCTTAGTCGGGACGTTTTAAGGCCAATATAGAACATTTGGACGATGGGAACGGGGTTTTGTCCGGACATTCGGCTTCGTATGTACTCGATTTTTGTTCCGAACTTATAAGTGGACGAAATACACATCTTTCCCAATGGAAAACGATACACCTAAGAGACTAGCCACTCCATTACTTTAATCGGGGCGTTCTAAAGTGAAAAAACAACGTTCCGTCTGTAAAAACGAGATTTATGTCCTTCCGTTCGATCGGGATTTACTAGGTTTTTGGTCCGAACTTGGAAATGGACGAAACTCACTTGTTTTGGAATCTAAAACCTCAAGATCGACAAGGCTTAGTCGGGACGTTTTAAGGCCAATATAGAACATTTGGAAGATGGGAACGGGGTTTTGTCCGGACATTCGGCTTCGTATGTACTCGATTTTTGTTCCGACCTTATAAGTGGACGAAACACACATGTTTCCCAATGCAAAAAGATACACCTAAGAGACTTGCCACTCCATTACTTAAGTCGGGGCGTTCTAAGGTGAAAAAACAACGTTCCGTCCGTAAAAACGAGATTTATGTCCGTCCGTTCGGTCGGCATTTACTCGGTTTTTGGTCCGAACTTGGAAATGAACGAAACTCACTTGTTTTGGAATCTAAAACCTCAAGATCGACAAGCTTAGTCGGGACGTTTTAAGGCCAATATAGAACATTTGGACGATGGGAACGGGGTTTTGTCCGGACATTCGGCTTCGTATGTACTCGATTTTTGTTCGGAACTTATAAGTGGACGAAACACACATGTTTCCCAATGCAAAACGATACACCTAAGGGACTTGCCACTCCATTACTTAACTCGGGGCGTTCTAAGGTGAAAAAACAACGTTCCGTCCGTAAAAACGAGATTTATGTCCGTCCGTTCGGTCGGCATTTACTCGGTTTTTGGTCCGAACTTGGAAATGGACGAAACTCACTTGTTTTGGAATCTAAAACCTCAAGATCGACAAGGCTTAGTCGGGACGTTTTAAGGCCAATATAAAACATTTGGACGATGGGAACGGGGTTTTGTCCGGACATTCGGCTTCGTATGTACTCGATTTTTGTTCCGACCTTATAAGTGGACGAAACACACATGTTTCCCAATGCAAAAAGATACACCTAAGAGACTTGCCACTCCATTACTTAAGTCGGGGCGTTCTAAGGTGAAAAAACAACGTTCCGTCCGTAAAAACAAGATTTATGTCCGTCCGTTCGGTCGGCATTTACTCGGTTTTTGGTCCGAACTTGGAAATGGACGAAACTCACTTGTTTTGGAATCTAAAACCTCAAGATCGACAAGCTTAGTCGGGACGTTTTAAGGCCAATATAGAACATTTGAACGATGGGAACGGGGTTTTGTCCGGACATTCGGCTTCGTATGTACTCTATTTTTTTTCCGAACTTATAAGTGGACGAAACACACATGTTTCCCAATGCAAAAAGATACACCTAAGAGACTTGCCACTCCATTACTTAAGTCGGGGCGTTCTAAGGTGAAAAAACAACGTTCCGTCCGTAAAAACGAGATTTATGTCCGTCCGTTCGGTCGGCATTTACTCGGTTTTTGGTCCGAACTTGGAAATGGACGAATCTCACTTGTTTTGGAATCTAAAACCTCATGATCGACAAGCTTAGTCGGGAATTTTTAAGGCCAATATAGAACATTTGGACGATGGGAACGAGGTTTTGTCCGAACATTCGGCTTCGTATGTACTCGATTTTTGTTCCGAACTTATAAGTGGACGAAACACACATCTTTCCCAATGGAAAACGATACACCTAAGAGACTAGCCACTCCATTACTTTACTCGGGGCGTTCTAAAGTGAAAAAACAACGTTCCGTCTGTAAAAACGAGATTATGTCCTTCCGTTCGATCGGGATTTACTAGGTTTTTGGTCCGAACTTGGAAATGGACGAAACTCACTTGTTTTGGAATCTAAAACCTCAAGATCGACAAGGCTTAGTCGGGACGTTTTAAGGCCAATATAGAACATTTGGACGATGGGAACGGGGTTTTGTCCGGACATTCGGCTTCGTATGTACTCGATTTTTGTTCCGACCTTATAAGTGGACGAAACACACATGTTTCCCAATGCAAAAAGATACACCTAAGAGACTTGCCACTCCATTACTTAAGTCGGCGCGTTCTAAGGTGAAAAAACAACGTTACGTCCGTAAAAACGAGATTTATGTCCGTCCGTTTGGTCGGCATTTACTCGGTTTTTGGTCCGAACTTGGAAATGGACGAAACTCACTTGTTTTGGAATCTAAAACCTCAAGATCGACAAGCTTAGTCGAGACGTTTTAAGGCCAATATAGAACATTTGGACGATGGGAACGGGGTTTTGTCCGGACATTCGGCTTCGTATGTACTCGATTTTTGTTCCGAACTTATAAGTGGACGAAACACACATCTTTCCCAATGGAAAACGATACACCTAAGAGACTAGCCACTCCATTACTTTACTCGGGGCGTTCTAAAGTGAAAAAACAACGTTCCGTCCGTAAAAACGAGATTTATGTCCTTCCGTTCGATCGGGATTTACTAGGTTTTTGGTCCGAACTTGGAAATGGACGAAACTCACTTGTTTTAGAATCTAAAACCTCAAGATCGACAAGGCTTAGTCGGGACGTTTTAAGGCCAATATAGAACATTTGAACGATGGGAACGTCGTTTTGTCCGGACATTCGGCTTCGTATGTACTCGATTTTTGTTCCGAACTTATAAGTGGACGAAACACACATGTTTCCCAATGGAAAACGATACACCTAAGAGACTAGCCACTCCATTACTTAACTCGGGGCGTTCTAAGGTGAAAAAACAACGTTCCGTCCTTAAAGACGAGATTTATGTCCGTCCGTTCGTTCGGCATTTACTCGGTTTTTGGTCCGAACTTGGAAATGGACGAAACTCACTTTTTTTGGAATCTAAAACCTCAAGATCGACAAGGCTTAGTCGGGACGTTTTAAGGCCATCATAGAACATTTGGACGATGGGAACGGGGTTTTGTCCGATCATTCGGCTTCGTATGTACTCGATTTTTGTTCCGAACATATAAGTGGACGAAACACACATGTTTCCCAAAGGAAAACGATACACCTAAGACACTAGCCACTCCATTACTTAACTCGGGGCGTTCTAAGGTGAAAAAACAACGTTCCGCTTGTAAAAACGAGATTTATGTCCCTCCGTTCGGTCGACATTTACTCGGTTAACGGTCCGAACTTGGAAATGGACGTAACTCACTTGTTTTGGAATCTAAAACCTCAAGATCGACAAGGCTTAGTCGGGACGTTTTAAGGCCAATATAGAACATTTGGACGATGGGAACGGGGTTTTGTCCGGACATTCGGCTTCGTATGTACTCGATTTTTGTTCCGACCTTATAAGTGGACGAAACACACATGTTTCCCAATGCAAAAAGATACACCTAAGAGACTTGCCACTCCATTACTTAAGTCGGGGCGTTCTAAGGTGAAAAAACAACGTTCCGTCCGTAAAAACGAGATTTATGTCCGTCCGTTCGGTCGGCATTTACTCGGTTTTTGGTCCGAACTTGGAAATGGACGAAACTCACTTGTTTTGGAATCTAAAACCTCAAGATCGACAAGCTTAGTCGAGACGTTTTAAGGCCAATATAGAACATTTGGACGATGGGAACGGGGTTTTGTCCGGACATTCGGCTTCGTATGTACTCGATTTTTGTTCCGAACTTATAAGTGGACGAAACACACATCTTTCCCAATGGAAAACGATACACCTAAGAGACTAGCCACTCCATTACTTCACTCGGGGCGTTCTAAAGTGAAAAAACAACGTTCCGTCCGTAAAAACGAGATTTATGTCCTTCCGTTCGATCGGGATTTACTAGGTTTTTGGTCCGAACTTGGAAATGGACGAAACTCACTTGTTTTAGAATCTAAAACCTCAAGATCGACAAGGCTTAGTCGGGACGTTTTAAGGCCAATATAGAACATTTAAACGATGGGAACGGGGTTTTGTCCGGACATTCGGCTTCGTATGTACTCGATTTTTGTTCCGAACTTATAAGTGGACGAAACACACATGTTTCCCAATGGAAAACGATACACCTAAGAGACTAGCCACTCCATTACTTAACTCGGGGCGTTCTAAGGTGAAAAAACAACGTTCCGTCCTTAAAGACGAGATTTATGTCCGTCTGTTCGTTCGGCATTTACTCGGTTTTTGGTCCGAACTTGGAAATGGACGAAACTCACTTGTTTTGGAATCTAAAACCTCAAGATCGACAAGGCTTAGTCGGGACGTTTTAAGGCCATCATAGAACATTTGGACGATGGGAACGGGGTTTTGTCCGATCATTCGGCTTCGTATGTACTCGATTTTTGTTCCGAACATATAAGTGGACGAAACACACATGTTTCCCAAAGGAAAACGATACACCTAAGAGACTAGCCACTCCATTACTTAACTCGGGGCGTTCTAAGGTGAAAAAACAACGTTCCGTCCTTAAAGACGAGATTTATGTCCGTCCGTTCGTTAGGCATTTACTCGGTATTTGGTCCGAACTTGGAAATGGACGAAACTCACTTGTTTTGGAATCTAAAACCTCAAGATCGACAAGCTTAGTCGAGACGTTTTAAGGCCAATATAGAACATTTGGACGATTGGAACGGGGTTTTGTCCGGACATTCGGCTTCGTATGTACTCGATTTTTGTTCCGAACTTATAAGTGGACGAAAAAGACATGTTTCCGAATGTAAAACGATACACCTAAGAGACTAGCCACTCCATTACTTAAGTCGGGGCGTTCTAAGGTGAAAAAACAACTTTCCGTCCTTACAAACGAGATTTGTATCCGTCCGTTCGGTCGGCATTTAATCGGATTTTGGTCACAACTTGGAAATGGACGAAACTCACTTGTTTTGGAATCTAAAACCTCAAGATCGACAAGGCTTAGTCGGGACGTTTTAAGGCCAATATAGAACATTTGGACGATGGTAACGGGGTTTTGTCCGGACTTCGGCTTGGTATGTACTCGATTTTTGTTCCGAACTTATAAGTGGACGAAACACACATGTTTCCCAATGGAAAACGATACACCTAAGAGACTAGCCACTCCATTACTTAACTCGGGGCGTTCTAAGGTGAAAAAACAACGTTCCGTCCTTAAAGACGAGATTTATGTCCGTCCGTTCGTTAGGCATTTACTCGGTATTTGGTCCGAACTTGGAAATGGACGAAACTCACTTGTTTTGGAATCTAAAACCTCAAGATCGACAAGGCTTAGTCGGGACGTTTTAAGGCCATCATAGAACATTTGGACGATGGGAACGGGGTTTTGTCCGATCATTCGGCTTCGTATGTACTCGATTTTTTTTCCGAACATATAAGTGGACGAAACACACATGTTTCCCAAAGGAAAACGATACACGTAAGAGACTAGCCACTCCATTACTTAACTCGGGGCGTTCTAAGGTGAAAAAACAACGTTCCGTCCGTAAAAACGAGATTTATGTCCCTCCGTTCGGTCGGCATTTACTCGATTAACGGTCCGAACTTGGAAATGGACGAAACTCACTTGTTTTGGAATCTAAAACCTTAAGATCGACAAGGCTTAGTCGGGACGTTTTAAGGCCAATATAGAACATTTGGACGATGGGAACAGGGATTTGTCCGGACATTCGGCTTCGTATGTACTCGATTTTTGTTCCGAACTTATAAGTGGACGAAAAAGACATGTTTCCGAATGTAAAACGATACACCTAAGAGACTAGCCACTCCATTACTTAAGTCGGGGCGTTCTAAGGTGAAAAAACAACTTTCCGTCCTTACAAACGAGATTTGTGTCCGTCCGTTCGGTCGGCATTTAATCGGATTTTGGTCACAACTTGGAAATGGACGAAACTCACTTGTTTTGGAATCTAAAACCTCAAGATCGACAAGGGTTAGTCGGGACGTTTTAAGGCCAATATAGAACATTTGGACGATGGGAACGGGGTTTTGTCCGGACTTCGGCTTGGTATGTACTCGATTTTTGTTCCGAACTTATAAGTGGACGAAACACACATGTTTCCCAATGGAAAACGATACACGTAAGAGACAAGCCACTCCATTACTTAACTCGGGGCGTTCTAAGGTGAAAAAACAACGTTCCGTCCTTAAAAACGAGATTTATGTCCGTCCGTTCGGTCGGCATTTACTCGGTTTACGGTCCGAACTTGGAAATGGACGAAACTCACTTGTTTTGGAATCTAAAACCTCAAGATCGACAAGGCTTAGTCGGGACGTTTTAAGGCCAATATAGAACATTTGGACGATGGGAACGGGGTTTTGTCCGGACATTTCGGCTTCGTATGTACTCGATTTTTGTTCCGAACTTATAAGTGGACGAAACACACATGTTTCCCAATGGAAAACGATACACCTAAGAGACTAGCCACTCCATTACTTAACTCGGGGCGTTCTAAGGTGAAAAAACAACGTTCCGTCCGTAAAAACGAGATTTATTTCCGTCCGTTCGGTCGGCATTTACTCGGTTTTTTTTCCAAACTTGGAAATGGACGAAACTCACTTGTTTTGGAATCTAAAACCTCAAGATCGACAAGGCTTAGTCGGGACGTTTTAAGGCCAATATAGAACATTTGGACGATGGGAACGGGGTTTTGTCCGGACATTCGGCTTCGTATGTACTCGATTTTTGTTCCGAACTTATAAGTGGACGAAACACACATGTTTCCCAATGGAAAACGATACACCTAAGAGACTAGCCACTCCATTACTTAACTCGGGGCGTTCTAAGGTGAAAAAACAACGTTCCGTCCGTAAAAACGAGATTTATGTCCGTCCGTTCAGTCGGCATTTACTCGGTTTACGGTCCGAACTTGGAAATGGACGAAACTCACTTGTTTTGGAATCTAAAACCTCAAGATCGACAAGGCTTAGTCGGGACGTTTTAAGGCCAATATAGAACATTTGGACGATGGGAACGGGGTTTTGTCCGATCATTCGGCTTCGTATGTACTCGATTTTTGTTCCGAACTTATAAGTTGACGAAACACACATGTTTCCCAATGGAAAACGATACACCTAAGAGACTAGCCACTCCATTACTTAACTTGGGGCGTTCTAAGGTGAAAAAACAACGTTCCGTCCGTAAAAACGAGATTTATGTCCGTCCGTTCGGTCGGCATTTACTCGGTTTTTTTTCCAAACTTGGAAATGGACGAAACTCACTTGTTTTGGAATCTAAAACCTCAAGATCGACAAGGCTTAGTCGGGACGTTTTAAGGCCAATATAGAACATTTGGACGATGGGAACGGGGTTTTGTCCGATCATTCGGCTTCGTATGTACTCGATTTTTGTTCCGAACTTATAAGTGGACGAAACACACATGTTTCCCAATGGAAAACGATACACCTAAGAGACTAGCCACTCCATTACTTAACTCAGGGCGTTCTAAGGTGAAAAAACAACGTTCCGTCCGTAAAAACGAGATTTATGTCCGTCCGTTCGGTCGCCATTTACTTGGTTTACGGTCCAAACTTGGAAATGGACGAAACTCACTTGTTTTGGAATCTAAAACCTCAAGATCGAGAAGGCTTAGTCGGGACGTTTTAAGGCCAATATAGAACATTTGGACAATGGGAACGGGGTTTTGTCCGATCATTCGGCTTCGTATGTACTCGATTTTTGTTCCGAACTTATAAGTGGACGAAACACACATGTTTCCCAATGGAAAACGATACACCTAAGAGACTAGCCACTCCATTACTTAACTCGGGGTGTACTAAGGTGAAAAAACAACGTTCCGTCCGTAAAAACGAGATTTATGTCCGTCCGTTCGGTCGGCATTTACTCGGTTTACAGTCCGAACTTGGAAATGGACGAAACTCACTTGTTTTGGAATCTAAAACCTCAAGATCGACAAGGCTTAGCCGGGACGTTTTAAGGCCAATATAGAACATTTGGACGATGGGAACGGGGTTTTATCCGGACATTCGGCTTCGTATGTACTCGATTTTTGTTCCGAACTTATAAGTGGACGAAACACACATGTTTCCCAATGGAAAACGATACACCTAAGAGACTAGCCACTCCATTACATAAGTCGGGGCGTTCTAAGGTGAAAAAACAACGTTCCGTCCGTAAAAACGAGATTTATGTCCGTCCGTTCGGTCGGCATTTACTCGGTTTTTTGTCCGAACTTGGAAATGGACGAAACTCTCTTGTTTTGGAATCTAAAACCTCAAGATCGACAAGGCTTAGTCGGGACGTTTTAAGGCCATTATAGAACATTTGGACGATGGGAACGGGGTTTTGTCCGATCATTCGGCTTCGTATGTACTCGATTTTTGTTCCGAACTTATCAATGGACGAAACACACATGTTTCCCAATGGAAAACGATACACCTAAGAGACTAGCCACTCCATTACTTAACTCGGGGCGTTCTAAGGTGGAAAAACAACGTTTCGTCCGTAAAAACGAGATTTATGTCCTTCCGTTCGATCGGGATTTACTAGGTTTTTGGTCCGAACTTGGAAATGGACGAAACTCACTTGTTTTATAATCTAAAACCTCAAGATCGACAAGGCTTAGTCGGGACGTTTTAAGGCCAATATAGAACATTTAAACGATGGGAACGGGGTTTTGTCCGGACATTCGGCTTCGTATGTACTCGATTTTTGTTCCGAACATATAAGTGGACGAAACACACATGTTTCCCAAAGGAAAACGATACACCTAAGAGACTAGCCACTCCATTACTTAACTCGGGGCGTTCTAAGGTGAAAAAACAACGTTCCGCTTGTAAAAACGAGATTTATGTCCCTCCGTTCGGTCGACATTTACTCGGTTAACGGTCTGAACTTGGAAATGGACGAAACTCACTTGTTTTGGAATCTAAAACCTCAAGATCGACAAGGCTTAGTCGGGACGTTTTAAGGCCAATATAGAACATTTGGACGATGGGAACGGGGTTTTGTCCGGACATTCGGCTTCGTATGTACTCGATTTTTGTTCCGAACTTATAAGTGGACGAAAAAGACATGTTTCCGAATGTAAAACGATACACCTAAGAGACTAGCCACTCCATTACTTAAGTCGGGGCGTTCTAAGGTGAAAAAACAACTTTCCGTCCTTACAAACGAGATTTGTATCCGTCCGTTCGGTCGGCATTTAATCGGATTTTGGTCACAACTTGGAAATGGACGAAACTCACTTGTTTTGGAATCTAAAACCTCAAGATCGACAAGGCTTAGTCGGGACGTTTTAAGGCCAATATAGAACATTTGGACGATGGGAACGGGGTTTTGTCCGGACTTCGGCTTGGTATGTACTCGATTTTTGTTCCGAACTTATAAGTGGACGAAACACACATGTTTCCCAATGGAAAACGATACACCTAAGAGACTAGCCACTCCATTACTTAACTCGGGGCGTTCTAAGGTGAAAAAACAACGTTCCGTCCTTAAAGACGAGATTTATGTCCGTCCGTTCGTTCGGCATTTACTCGGTATTTGGTCCGAACTTGGAAATGGACGAAACTCACTTGTTTTGGAATCTAAAACCTCAAGATCGACAAGGCTTAGTCGGGACGTTTTAAGGCCATCATAGAACATTTGGACGATGGGAACGGGGTTTTGTCCGATCATTCGGCTTCGTATGTACTCGATTTTTATTCCGAACATATAAGTGGACGAAACACACATGTTTCCCAAAGGAAAACGATACACCTAAGAGACTAGCCACTCCATTACTTAACTCGGGGCGTTCTAAGGTGAAAAAACAACGTTCCGTCCGTAAAAACGAGATTTATGTCCCTCCGTTCGGTCGGCATTTACTCGATTAACGGTCCGAACTTGGAAATGGACGAAACTCACTTGTTTTGGAATCTAAAACCTTAAGATCGACAAGGCTTAGTCGGGACGTTTTAAGGCCAATATAGAACATTTGGACGATGGGAACAGGGATTTGTCCGGACATTCGGCTTCGTATGTACTCGATTTTTGTTCCGAACTTATAAGTGGACGAAAAAGACATGTTTCCGAATGTAAAACGATACACCTAAGAGACTAGCCACTCCATTACTTAAGTCGGGGCGTTCTAAGGTGAAAAAACAACTTTCCGTCCTTACAAACGAGATTTGTGTCCGTCCGTTCGGTCGGCATTTAATCGGATTTTGGTCACAACTTGGAAATGGACGAAACTCACTTGTTTTGGAATCTAAAACCTCAAGATCGACAAGGCTTAGTCGGGACGTTTTAAGGCCAATATAGAACATTTGGACGATGGGAACGGGGTTTTGTCCGGACTTCGGCTTGGTATGTACTCGATTTTTGTTCCGAACTTATAAGTGGACGAAACACACATGTTTCCCAATGGAAAACGATACACCTAAGAGACTAGCCACTCCATTACTTAACTCGGGGTGTTCTAAGGTGAAAAAACAACGTTCCGTCCTTAAAAACGAGATTTATGTCCGTCCGTTCGTTCGGCATTTACTCGGTATTTGGTCCGAACTTGGAAATGGACGAAACTCACTTGTTTTGGAATCTAAAACCTCAAGATCGACAAGGCTTAGTCGGGACGTTTTAAGGCCATCATAGAACATTTGGACGATGGGAACGGGGTTTTGTCCGATCATTCGGCTTCGTATGTACTCGATTTTTGTTCCGAACATATAAGTGGACGAAACACACATGTTTCCCAAAGGAAAACGATACACCTAAGTGACTAGCCACTCCATTACTTAACTCGGGGCGTTCTAAGGTGAAAAAACAACGTTCCGTCCGTAAAAACGAGATTTATGTCCCTCCGTTCGGTCGGCATTTACTCGGTTAACGGTCCGAACTTGGAAATGGACGAAACTCACTTGTTTTGGAATCTAAAACCTCAAGATCGACAAGGCTTAGTCGGGACGTTTTAAGGCCAATATAAAACATTTGGACGATGGGAACAGGGATTTGTCCGGACATTCTGCTTTGTATGTACTCGATTTTTGTTCCGAACTTATAAGTGGACGAAAAAGACATGTTTCCGAATGTAAAACGATACACCTAAGAGATTAGCCACTCCATTACTTAAGTCGGGGCGTTCTAAGGTGAAAAAACAACTTTCCGTCGTTACAAACGAGATTTGTGTCCGTCCGTTCGGTCGGCATTTAATCGGATTTTGGTCACAACTTGGAAATGGACGAAACTCACTTGTTTTGGAATCTAAAATCTCAAGATCGACAAGGCTTAGTCGAGACTTTTTAAGGCCAATATAGAACATTTGGACGATGGTAACGGGGTTTTGTCCGGACATTCGGCTTCGTATGTACTCGATTTTTGTTACGAACTTATAAGTGGACGAAACACACATGTTTCTTAATGGAAAACGATACACCTAAGAGACTAGCCACTCCATTACTTAACTCGGGGCGTTCTAAGGTGAAAAAACAACGTTCCGTCCGTAAAAACGAGATTTATGTCCGTCCGTTCGGTCGGCATTTACTCGGGTTTTTTTCCAAACTTGGAAATGTACGAAACTCACTTGTATTGGAATCTAAAACCTCAAGATCGACAAGGCTTAGTCGGGACGTTTTAAGGCCAATATAGAACATTTGGACGATGGGAACGGGGTTTTGTCCGGACATTCGGCTTCGTATGTACTCGATTTTTGTTCCGAACTTATAATTGGACGAAACACACATGTTTCCCAATGGAAAACGATACACCTAAGAGACTAGCCACTCCATTACTTAACTCGGGGCGTTCTAAGGTGAAAAAACAACGTTCCGTCCGTAAAAACGAGATTTATGTCCGTCCGTTCGGTCGGCATTTACTCGGGTTTTTTTCCAAACTTGGAAATGGACGAAACTCACTTGTATTGGAATCTAAAACCTCAAGATCGACAAGGCTTAGTTGGGACGTTTTAAGGCCATTATAGAACATTTGGACGATGGGAACGGGGTTTTGTCCGATCATTCGGCTTCGTATGTACTCGATTTTTGTTCCGAACTTATAAGTGGACGAAACACACATGTTTGCCAATGGAAAACGATACACCTAAGAGACTAGCCACTCCATTACTTAACTCGGGGCGTTCTAAGGTGAAAAAACAACGTTCCGTCCGTAAAAACGAGATTTATGTCCGTCCGTTCGGTCGGCATTTACTCGGTTTACGGTCCGAACTTGGAAATGGACGAAACTCACTTGTTTTGGAATCTAAAACCTCAAGTTCGACAAGGCTTAGTCGGGACGTTTTAAGGCCAATATAGAACATTTGGACGATGGGAACGGGGTTTTGTCCGGACATTTCGGCTTCGTATGTACTCGATTTTTGTTCCGAACTTATAAGTGGACGAAACACACATGTTTCCCAATGGAAAACGATACACCTAAGAGACTAGCCACTCCATTACTTAACTCGGGGCGTTCTAAGGTGAAAAAACAACGTTCCGTCCGTAAAAACGAGATTTATTTCCGTCCGTTCGGTCGGCATTTACTCGGTTTTTTTTCCAAACTTGGAAATGGACGAAACTCACTTGTTTTGGAATCTAAAACCTCGAGATCGACAAGGCTTAGTCGGGACGTTTTAAGGCCAATATAGAACATTTGGACGATGGGAACGGGGTTTTGTCCGGACATTCGGCTTCGTATGTACTCGATTTTTGTTCCGAACTTATAAGTGGACGAAACACACATGTTTCCCAATGGAAAACGATACACCTAAGAGACTAGCCACTCCATTACTTAACTCGGGGCGTTCTAAGGTGAAAAAACAACGTTCCGTCCGTAAAAACGAGATTTATGTCCGTCCGTTCAGTCGGCATTTACTCGGTTTACGGTCCGAACTTGGAAATGGACGAAACTCACTTGTTTTGGAATATAAAACCTCAAGATCGACAAGGCTTAGTCGGGACGTTTGAAGGCCAATATAGAACATTTGGACGATGGGAACGGGGTTTTGTCCGATCATTCGGCTTCGTATGTACTCGATTTTTGTTCCGAACTTATAAGTTGACGAAACACACATGTTTCCCAATGGAAAACGATACACCTAAGAGACTAGCCACTCCATTACTTAACTTGGGGCGTTCTAAGGTGAAAAAACAACGTTCCGTCCGTAAAAACGAGATTTATGTCCGTCCGTTCGGTCGGCATTTACTCGGTTTTTTTTCCAAACTTGGAAATGGACGAAACTCACTTGTTTTGGAATCTAAAACCTCAAGATCGACAAGGCTTAGTCGGGACGTTTTAAGGCCAATATAGAACATTTGGACGATGGGAACGGGGTTTTGTCCGATCATTCGGCTTCGTATGTACTCGATTTTTGTTCCGAACTTATAAGTGGACGAAACACACATGTTTCCCAATGGAAAACGATACACCTAAGAGACTAGCCACTCCATTACTTAACTCAGGGCGTTCTAAGGTGAAAAAACAACGTTCCGTCCGTAAAAACGAGATTTATGTCCGTCCGTTCGGTCGCCATTTACTCGGTTTACGGTCCAAACTTGGAAATGGACGAAACTCACTTGTTTTGGAATCTAAAACCTCAAGATCGAGAAGGCTTAGTCGGGACGTTTTAAGGCCAATATAGAACATTTGGACGATGGGAACGGGGTTTTGTCCGATCATTCGGCTTCGTATGTACTCGATTTTTGTTCCGAACTTATAAGTGGACGAAACACACATGTTTCCCAATGGAAAACGATACACCTAAGAGACTAGCCACTCCATTACTTAACTCGGGGTGTTCTAAGGTGAAAAAACAACGTTCCGTCCGTAAAAACGAGATTTATGTCCGTCCGTTCGGTCGGCATTTACTCGGTTTACAGTCCGAACTTGGAAATGGACGAAACTCACTTGTTTTGGAATCTAAAACCTCAAGATCGACAAGGCTTAGCCGGGACGTTTTAAGGCCAATATAGAACATTTGGACGATGGGAACGGGTTTTATCCGGACATTCGGCTTCGTATGTACTCGATTTTTGTTCCGAACTTATAAGTGGACGAAACACACATGTTTCCCAATGGAAAACGATACACCTAAGAGACTAGCCACTCCATTACATAAGTCGGGGCGTTCTAAGGTGAAAAAACAACGTTCCGTCCGTAAAAACGAGATTTATGTCCGTCCGTTCGGTCGGCATTTACTCGGTTTTTTGTCCGAACTTGGAAATGGACGAAACTCTCTTGTTTTGGAATCTAAAACCTCAAGATCGACAAGGCTTAGTCGGGACGTTTTAAGGCCATTATAGAACATTTGGACGATGGGAACGGGGTTTTGTCCGATCATTCGGCTTCGTATGTACTCGATTTTTGTTCCGAACTTATCAGTGGACGAAACACACATGTTTCCCAATGGAAAACGATACACCTAAGAGACTAGCCACTCCATTACTTAACTCTGGGCGTTCTAAGGTGGAAAAACAACGTTTCGTCCGTAAAAACGAGATTTATGTCCGTCCGTTCGGTCGGCATTTACTCGGTTTACGGTCCGAACTTGGAAATGGACGAAACTCACTTGTTTTGGAATCTAAAACCTCAAGATCGACAAGGCTTAGTCGGGACGTTTTAAGGCCAATATAGAAAATTTGGACGATGGGAACGGGGTTTTGTCCAGACATTCGGCTTTGTATGTACTCGATTTTTGTTCCGAACTTATAAGTGGACGAAACACACATGTTTCCCAATGGAAAACGATACACCTAAGAGACTAGCCACTCCATTACTTAACTCGGGGCGTTCTAAGGTGGAAAAACAACGTTCCGTCCTTAAAGACGAGATTTATGTCTGTCTGTTCGTTCTGCATTAACTCGGTTTTTGGTCCGAACTTGGAAATGGACGAAACTCACTTGTTTTGGAATCTAAAACCTCAAGATCGACAAGGCTTAGTCGGGACGTTTTAAGGCCATTATAGAACATTTGGACGATGGGAACGGGGTTTTGTCCGATCATTCGGCTTCGTATGTACTCGATTTTTGTTCCGAACATATAAGTGGACGAAACACACATGTTTCCCAAAGGAAAACGATACACCTAAGAGACTAGCCACTCCATTACTTAACTCGGGGCGTTCTAAGGTGAAAAAACAACGTTCCGTCCGTAAAAACGAGATTTATGTCCCTCCGTTCGGTCGGCATTTACTCGGTTTACGGTCCGAACTTGGAAATGGACGAAACTCACTTGTTTTGGAATCTAAAACCTCAAGATCGACAAGGCTTAGTCGGGACGTTTTAAGGCCAATATAGAACATTTGGACGATGGGAACGGGGTTTTGTCCGGACATTCGGCTTCGTATGTACTCGATTTTTGTTCCGAACTTATAAGTGGACGAAAAAGACATGTTTTCGAATGTAAAACGATACACCTAAGAGACTAGCCACTCCATTACTTAATTCGGGGCGTTCTAAGGTGAAAAAACAACTTTCCGTCCTTACAAACGAGATTTGTGTCCGTCCGTTCGGTCGGCATTTAATCGGTTTTTGGTCCGAACTTGGAAATGGACGAAACTCACTTGTTTTGGAATCTAAAACCTCAAGATCGACAAGGCTTAGTCGGGACGTTTTAAGGCCATTATAGAACATTTGGATGATGGGAACGGGGTTTTGTCCGATCATTCGGCTTCGTATGTACTCGATTTTTGTTCCGAACTTATAAGTGGACGAAACACACATGTTTCCCAATGGAAAACGATACACCTAAGAGACAAGCCACTCCATTACTTAACTCAGGGCGTTCTAAGGTGAAAAAACAACGTTCCGTCCGTAAAAACCAGATTTATGTCCGTCCGTTCGGTCGCCATTTACTCGGTTTACGGTCCAAACTTGGAAATGGACGAAACTCACTTGTTTTGGAATCTAAAACCTCAAGATCGAGAAGGCTTAGTCGGGACGTTTTAAGGCCAATATAGAACATTTGGACGATGGGAACGGGGTTTTGTCCGATCATTCGGCTTCGTATGTACTCGATTTTTGTTCCGAACTTATAAGTGGACGAAACACACATGTTTCCCAATGGAAAACGATACACCTAAGAGACTAGCCACTCCATTACTTAACTCGGGGTGTTCTAAGGTGAAAAAACAACGTTCCGTCCGTAAAAACGAGATTTATGTCCGTCCGTTCGGTCGGCATTTACTCGGTTTACAGTCCGAACTTGGAAATGGACGAAACTCACTTGTTTTGGAATCTAAAACCTCAAGATCGACAAGGCTTAGTCGGGACGTTTTAAGGCCAATATAGAACATTTGGACGATGGGAACGGGGTTTTGTCCGGACATTCGGCTTGGTATGTACTCGATTTTTGTTCCGAACTTATAAGTGGACGAAACACACATGTTTCCCAATGGAAAACGATACACCTAAGAGACTAGCCACTCCATTACTTAACTCGGGGCGTTCTAAGGTGGAAAAACAACGTTCCGTCCTTAAAGACGAGATTTATGTCCGTCCGTTCGTTCTGCATTTACTCGGTTTTTGGTCCGAACTTGGAAATGGACGAAACTCACTTGTATTGGAATCTAAAACCTCAAGATCGACAAGGCTTAGCCTAGACGTTTTAAGGCCAATATAGAACATTTGGACGATGGGAACGGGGTTTTGTCCGGACATTCGGCTTCGTATGTACTCGATTTTTGTTCCGAACTTATAAGTGGACGAAACACACATGTTTCCCAATGGAAAACGATACACCTAAGAGACTAGCCACTCCATTACTTAACTCGGAGCGTTCTAAGGTTAAAAAACAAAGTTCCGTCCGTAAAAACGAGATTTATTTCCGTCCGTTCGGTCGGCATTTACTCGGTTTTTTTTCCAAACTTGGAAATGGACGAAACTCACTTGTTTTGGAATCTAAAACCTCAAGATCGACAAGGCTTAGTCGGGACGTTTTAAGGCCAATATAGAACATTTGTACGATGGGAACGGGGTTTTGTCCGGACATTCGGCTTCGTATGTACTCGATTTTTGTTCCGAACTTATAAGTGGACGAAACACACATGTATCCCAATGGAAAACGATACACCTAAGAGACTAGCCACTCCATTACTTAACTCGGGGCGTTCTAAGGTGAAAAAACAACGTTCCGTCCGTAAAAACGAGATTTATGTTCGTCCGTTCGGTCGGCATTTACTCGGTTTACGGTCCGAACTTGGAAATGGACGAAACTCACTTGTTTTGGAATCTAAAACCTCAAGATCGACAAGGCTTAGTCGGGACGTTTTAAGGCCAATATAGAACATTTGGACGATGGGAACGGGGTTTTGTCCGGACATTCGGCTTCGTATGTACTCGATTTTTGTTCCGAACTTATAAGTTGACGAAACACACATGTTTCCCAATGGAAAACGATACACCTAAGAGACTAGTCACTCCATTACTTAACTCGGGGCGTTCTAAGGTGAAAAAACAACGTTCCGTCCGTAAAAACGAGATTTATGTCCGTCCGTTCGGTCGGCATTTACTCGGTTTACGGTCCGAACTTAGAAATGGACGAAAGTCACTTGTTTTGGATTCTAAAACCTCAAGATCGACAAGGCTTAGTCGGGACGTTTTAAGGCCAATATAGAACATTTGGACGATGGGAACGGGGTTTTGTCCGATCATTCGGCTTCGTATGTACTCGATTTTTGTTTCGAACTTATAAGTGGACGAAACACACATGTTTCCCAATGGAAAACGATACACCTAAGAGACTAGCCACTCCATTACTTAACTCGGGGCGTTCTAAGGTGAAAAAACAACGTTCCGTCCGTAAAAACGAGATTTATGTCCGTCCGTTCGGTCGGCATTTACTCGGTTTACGGTCCGAACTTAGAAATGGACGAAACTCACTTGTTTTGGAATCTAAAACCTCAAGATCGACAAGGCTTAGTCGGGACGTTTTAAGGCCAATATAGAACATTTGGACGATGGGAACGGGGTTTTGTCCGATCATTCTGCTTCGTATGTACTCGATTTTTGTTCCGAACTTATAAGTGGACGAAACACACATGTTTCCCAATGGAAAACGATACACCTAAGAGACTAGCCACTCCATTACTTAACTCGGGGTGTTCTAAGGTGAAAAAACAACGTTCCGTCCGTAAAAACGAGATTTATGTCCGTCCGTTCGGTCGGCATTTACTCGGTTTTTTTTCCAAACTTGGAAATGGACGAAACTCACTTGTTTTGGAATCTAAAACCTCATGATCGACAAGGCTTAGTCGGGACGTTTTAAGGCCAATATAGAACATTTGGACGATGGGAACGGGGTTTTGTCCGATCATTCGGCTTCGTATGTACTCGATTTTTGTTCCGAACTTATAAGTGGACGAAACACACATGTTTCCCAATGGAAAACGATACACCTAAGAGACTAGCCACTCCATTACTTAACTCGGGGTGTTCTAAGGTGAAAAAACAACGTTCCGTCCGTAAAAACGAGATTTATGTCCGTCCGTTCGGTCGGCATTTACTCGGTTTTTTTTCCGAACTTAGAAATGGACGAAACTCACTTGTTTTGGAATCTAAAACCTCAAGATCGACAAGGCTTAGTCGGGACGTTTTAAGGCCAATATAGAACATTTGGACGATGGGAACGGGGTTTTGTCCGATCATTCGGCTTCGTATGTACTCGATTTTTGTTCCGAACTTATAAGTGGACGAAACACACATGTTTCCCAATGGAAAACGATACACCTAAGAGACTAGCCACTCCATTACTTAACTCGGGGTGTTCTAAGGTGAAAAAACAACGTTCCGTCCGTAAAAACGAGATTTATGTCCGTCCGTTCGGTCGGCATTTACTCGGTTTTTTTTCCGAACTTAGAAATGGACGAAACTCACTTGTTTTGGAATCTAAAACCTCAAGATCGACAAGGCTTAGTCGGGACGTTTTAAGGCCAATATAGAACATTTGGACGATGGGAACGGGGTTTTGTCCGATCATTCGGCTTCGTATGTACTCGATTTTTGTTCCGAACTTATAAGTGGACGAAACACACATGTTTCCCAATGGAAAACGATACACCTAAGAGACTAGCCACTCCATTACTTAACTCGGGGTGTTCTAAGGTGAAAAAACAACGTTCCGTCCGTAAAAACGAGATTTATGTCCGTCCGTTCGGTCGGCATTTACTCGGTTTTTTTTCCAAACTTGGAAATGGACGAAACTCAGTTGTTTTGGAATCTAAAACCTCAAGATCGACAAGGCTTAGTCGGGACGTTTTAAGGCCAATATAGAACATTTGGACGATGGGAACGGGGTTTTGTCCGATCATTCGGCTTCGTATGTACTCGATTTTTGTTCCGAACTTATAAGTGGACGAAACACACATGTTTCCCAATGGAAAACGATACACCTAAGAGACTAGCCACTCCATTACTTAACTCGGGGTGTTCTAAGGTGAAAAAACAACGTTCCGTCCGTAAAAACGAGATTTATGTCCGTCCGTTCGGTCGGCATTTAATCGGTTTTTGGTCCGAACTTGGAAATGGACGAAACTCACTTGTTTTGGAATCTAAAACCTCAAGATCGACAAGGCTTAGTCGGGACGTTTTAAGGCCAATATAGAACATTTGGACGATGGGAACGGGGTTTTGTCCGATCATTCGGCTTCGTATGTACTCGATTTTCGTTCCGAACTTATAAGTGGACGAAACACACATGTTTCCCAATGGAAAACGATACACCTAAGAGACTAGCCACTCCATTACTTAACTCGGGGCGTTCTAAGGTGAAAAAACAACGTTCCGTCCGTAAAAACGAGATTTATGTCCGTCCGTTCGGTCGGCATTTACTCGGTTTACGGTCCGAACTTAGAAATGGACGAAACTCACTTGTTTTGGAATCTAAAACCTCAAGATCGACAAGGCTTAGTCGGGACGTTTAAAGGCCAATATAGAACATTTGGACGATGGGAACGGGGTTTTGTCCGATCATTCGGCTTCGTATGTACTCGATTTTTGTTCCGAACTTATAAGTGGACGAAACACACATGTTTCCCAATGGAAAACGATACACCTAAGAGACTAGCCACTCCATTACTTAACTCGGGGCGTTCTAAGGTGAAAAAACAACGTTCCGTCCGTAAAAACGAGATTTATGTCCGTCCGTTCGGTCGGCATTTACTCGGTTTACGGTCCGAACTTAGAAATGGACGAAACTCACTTGTTTTGGAATCTAAAACCTCAAGATCGACAAGGCTTAGTCGGGACGTTTTAAGGCCAATATAGAACATTTGGACGATGGGAACGGGGTTTTGTCCGGACATTCGGCTTCGTATGTACTCGATTTTTGTTCCGAACTTATAAGTGGACGAAACACACATGTTTCCCAATGGAATACGATACACCTAAAAGACAAGCCACTCCATTACTTAACTCGGGGCGTTCTAAGGTGGAAAAACAACGTTCCGTCCGTAAAAACGAGATTTATGTCCGTCCGTTCGGTCGGCATTTACTCGGTTTTTTGTCCGAAGTTGGAAATGGACGAAACTCTCTTTTTTTGGAATCTAAAACCTCAAGATCGACAAGGCTTAGTTGGGACGTTTTAAGGCCATTATAGAACATTTGGACGATGGGAACGGGGTTATGTCCGATCATTCGGCTTCGTATGTACTCGATTTTTGTTCCGAACTTATAAGTGGACGAAACACACATGTTTCCCACTGGAAAACGATACACCTAAGAGACTAGCAACTCCATTACTTAACTCGGGGCGTTCTAAGGTGATAAAACAACGTTCCGTCCGTAAAAACGAGATTTATGTCCGTCCGTTCGGTCGGCATTTACTCGGTTTACGGTCCGAACTTGGAAATGGACGAAACTCACTTGTTTTGGAATCTAAAACCTCAAGATCGACAAGGCTTAGTCGGGACGTTTTAAGGCCAATATAGAACATTTGGACGATGGGAACTTGGTTTTGTCCGGACATTTGGCTTCGTATGTACTCGATTTTTGTTCCGAACTTATAAGTGGACGAAACACACATGTTTCCCAATGGAAAACGATACACCTAAGAGACTAGCCACTCCATTACTTAACTCGGGGCGTTCTAAGGTGAAAAAACAACGTTCCGTCCGTAAAAACGAGATTTATGTCCGTCCGTTCGGTCGGCATTTACTCGGTTTTTTTTCCAAACTTGGAAATGGACGAAACTCACTTGTTTTGGAATCTAAAACCTCAAGATCGACAAGGCTTAGTTGGGACGTTTTAAGGCCATTATAGAACATTTGGACGATGGGAACGGGGTTATGTCCGATCATTCGGCTTCGTATGTACTCGATTTTTGTTCCGAACTTATAAGTGGACGAAACACACATGTTTCCCAATGGAAAACGATACACCTAAGAGACTAGCCACTCCATTACTTAACTCGGGGCGTTCTAAGGTGAAAAAACAACGTTCCGTCCGTAAAAACGAGATTTATGTCCGTCCGTTCGGTCGGCATTTACTCGGTTTACATTCCGAACTTAGAAATGGACGAAACTCACTTGTTTTGGAATCTAAAACCTCAAGATCGACAAGGCTTAGTCGGGACGTTTTAAGGCCAATATAGAACATTTGGACGATGGGAACGGGGTTTTGTCCGATCATTCGGCTTCGTATGTACTCGATTTTTGTTCCGAACTTATAAGTGGACGAAACACACATGTTTCCCACTGGAAAACGATACACCTAAGAGACTAGCCACTCCATTACTTAACTCGGGGCGTTCTAAGGTGAAAAAACAACGTTCCGTCCGTAAAAACGAGATTTATGTCCGTCCGTTCGGTCGGCATTTACTCGGTTTTTTTTCCAAACTTGGAAATGGACGAAACTCACTTGTTTTGGAATCTAAAACCTCAAGATCGACAAGGCTTAGTCGGGACGTTTTAAGGCCAATATAGAACATTTGGACGATGGGAACGGGGTTTTGTCCGATCATTCGGCTTCGTATGTACTCGATTTTTGTTCCGAACTTATAAGTTGACGAAACACACATGTTTCCCAATGGAAAACGATACACCTAAGAGACTAGCCACTCCATTACTTAACTCGGGGCGTTCTAAGGTGAAAAAACAACGTTCCGTCCGTAAAAACGAGATTTATGTCCGTCCGTTCGGTCGGCATTTACTCGGTTTTTTTTCCAAACTTGGAAATGGACGAAACTCACTTGTTTTGGAATCTAAAACCTCAAGATCGACAAGGCTTAGTCGGGACGTTTTAAGGCCAATATAGAACATTTGGACGATGGGAACGGGGTTTTGTCCGATCATTCGGCTTCGTATGTACTCGATTTTTGTTCCGAACTTATAAGTTGACGAAACACACATGTTTCCCAATGGAAAACGATACACCTAAGAGACTAGCCACTCCATTACTTAACTCGGGGCGTTCTAAGGTGAAAAAACAACGTTCCGTCCGTAAAAACGAGATTTATGTCCGTCCGTTCGGTCGGCATTTACTCGGTTTACGGTCCGAACTTAGAAATGGACGAAACTCACTTGTTTTGGAATCTAAAACCTCAAGATCGACAAGGCTTAGTCGGGACGTTTTAAGGCCAATATAGAACATTTTGACGATGGGAACGGGGTTTTGTCCGGACATTCGGCTTCGTATGTACTCGATTTTTGTTCCGAACTTATAAGTGGACGAAACACACATGTTTTCCAATGGAATACGATACACCTAAGAGACAAGCCACTCCATTACTTAACTCGGGGCGTTCTAAGGTGGAAAAACAACGTTCCGTCCGTAAAAACGAGATTTATGTACGTCCGTTCGGTCGGCATTTACTCGGTTTTTTGTCCGAAGTTGGAAATGGACGAAACTCTCTTTTTTTGGAATCTAAAACCTCAAGATCGACAAGGCTTAGTTGGGACGTTTTAAGGCCATTATAGAACATTTGGACGATGGGAACGGGGTTATGTCCGATCATTCGGCTTCGTATGTACTCGATTTTTGTTCCGAACTTATAAGTGGACGAAACACACATGTTTCCCACTGGAAAACGATACACCTAAGAGACTAGCCACTCCATTACTTAACTCGGGGCGTTCTAAGGTGAAAAAACAACGTTCCGTCCGTAAAAACGAGATTTATGTCCGTCCGTTCGGTCGGCATTTACTCGGTTTTTTTTCCAAACTTGGAAATGGACGAAACTCACTTGTTTTGGAATCTAAAACCTCAAGATCGACAAGGCTTAGTCGGGACGTTTTAAGGCCATTATAGAACATTTGGACGATGGGAACGGGGTTTTGTCCGATCATTCGGCTTCGTATGTACTCGATTTTTGTTCCGAACTTATAAGTGGACGAAACACACATGTTTCCCAATGGAAAACGATACACCTAAGAGACTAGCCACTCCATTACTTAACTCGGGGCGTTCTAAGGTGAAAAAACAACGTTCCGTCCGTAAAAACGAGGTTTATGTCCGTCCGTTCGGTCGGCATTTACTCGGTTTACGGTCCGAACTTAGAAATGGACGAAACTCACTTGTTTTGGAATCTAAAACCTCAAGATCGACAAGGCTTAGTCGGGACGTTTTAAGGCCAATATAGAACATTTGGACGATGGGAACGGGGTTTTGTCCGGACATTCGGCTTCGTATGTACTCGATTTTTGTTCCGAATTTATAAGTGGACGAAACACACATGTTTCCCAATGGAAAACGATACACCTAAGAGACTAGCCACTCCATTACTTAACTCGGGGCGTTCTAAGGTGAAAAAACAACGTTCCGTCCGTAAAAACGAGATTTATGTCCGTCCGTTCGGTCGGTATTTACTCGGTTTTTTGTCCGAAGTTGGAAATGAACGAAACTCTCTTGTTTTGGAATCTAAAACCTCAAGATCGACAAGGCTTAGTCGGGACGTTTTAAGGCCATTATAGAACATTTGGACGATGGGAACGGGGTTATGTCCGATCATTCGGCTTCGTATGTACTCGATTTTTGTTCCGAACTTATAAGTGGACGAAACACACATGTTTCCCACTGGAAAACGATACACCTAAGAGACTAGCCACTCCATTACTTAACTCGGGGCGTTCTAAGGTGAAAAAACAACGTTCCGTCCGTAAAAACGAGATTTATGTCCGTCCGTTCGGTCGGCATTTACTCGGTTTTTTTTCCAAACTTGGAAATGGACGAAACTCACTTGTTTTGGAATCTAAAACCTCAAGATCGACAAGGCTTAGTCGGGACGTTTTAAGGCCAATATAGAACATTTGGACGATGGGAACTTGGTTTTGTCCGGACATTTGGCTTCGTATGTACTCGATTTTTGTTCCGAACTTATAAGTGGATGAAACACACATGTTTCCCAATGGAAAACGATACACCTAAGAGACTAGCCACTCCATTACTTAACTCGGGGCGTTCTAAGGTGAAAAAACAACGTTCCGTCCGTAAAAACGAGATTTATGTCCGTCCGTTCGGTCGGCATTTACTCGATTTTTTTTCCAAACTTGGAAATGGACGAAACTCACTTGTTTTGGAATCTAAAACCTCAAGATCGACAAGGCTTAGTCGGGACGTTTTAAGGCAAATATAGAACATTTGGACGATGGGAACGGGGTTTTGTCCGATCATTCGGCTTCGTATGTACTCGATTTTTGTTCCGAACTTATAAGTGGACGAAACACACATGTTTCCCAATGGAAAACGATACACCTAAGAGACTAGCCACTCCATTACTTAACTCGGGGCGTTCTAAGGTGAAAAAACAACGTTCCGTCCGTAAAAACGAGGTTTATGTCCGTCCGTTCGGTCGGCATTTACTCGGTTTACGGTCCGAACTTAGAAATGGACGAAACTCACTTGTTTTGGAATCTAAAACCTCAAGATCGACAAGGCTTAGTCGGGACGTTTTAAGGCCAATATAGAACATTTGGACGATGGGAACGGGGTTTTGTCCGGACATTCGGCTTCGTATGTACTCGATTTTTGTTCCGAATTTATAAGTGGACGAAACACACATGTTTCCCAATGGAAAACGATACACCTAAGAGACTAGCCACTCCATTACTTAACTCGGGGCGTTCTAAGGTGAAAAAACAACGTTCCGTCCGTAAAAACGAGATTTATGTCCGTCCGTTGGGTCGGCATTTACTCGGTTTTTTGTCCGAAGTTGGAAATGGACGAAACTCTCTTGTTTTGGAATCTAAAACCTCAAGATCGACAAGGCTTAGTCGGGACGTTTTAAGGCCATTATAGAACATTTGGACGATGGGAACGGGGTTATGTCTGAACATTCGGCATCGTATGTACTCGATTTTTGTTCCGAACTTATAAGTGGACGAAACACACATGTTTCCCAATGGAAAACGATACACCTAAGAGACTAGCCACTCCATTACTTAACTCGGGGCGTTCTAAGGTGGAAAAACAACGTTTCGTCCGTAAAAACGAGATTTATGTCCGTCCGTTCGGTCGGCATTTACTCGGTTTACGGTCCGAACTTGGAAATGTACGAAACTCACTTGTTTTGGAATCTAAAACCTCAAAATCGACAAGCCTTAGTCGGGACGTTTTAAGGCCAATATAGAACATTTGGACGATGGGAACGGGGTTTTGTCTGGACATTCGGCTTCGTATGTACTCGATTTTTGTTCCGAACTTATAAGTGGACGAAACACACATGTTTCCCAATGGAAAACGATACACCTAAGAGGCTAGCCACTCCATTACTTAACTCGGGGCGTTCTAAGGTGAAAAAACAACGTTCCGTCCGTAAAAACGAGATTTATGTCCGTCCGTTCGGTCGGCATTTACTCGGGTTTTTTTCCAAACATGGAAATGAACGAAACTCACTTGTTTTGGAATCTAAAACCTCAAGATCGACAAGGCTTAGTCGGGACGTTTTAAGGCCAATATAGAACATTTGGACGATGGGAACGGGGTTTTCTCCGATCATTCGGCTTCGTATGTACTCGATTTTTGTTCCGAACTTATAAGTGGACGAAACACACATGTTTCCCAATGGAAAACGATACACCTAAGAGACTAGCCACTCCATTACTTAACTCGGGGCGTTCTAATTTGAAAAACCAACGTTCCGTCCGTAAAAACGAGATTTATGTCCGTCCGTTCGGTCGGCATTTACTCGGTTTTTTTTCCAAACTTGGAAATGGACGAAACTCACTTGTTTTGGAATCTAAAACCTCAAGATCGACAAGGCTTAGTCGGGACGTTTTAAGGCCAATATAGAACATTTGGACGATGGGAACGTGGTTTTGTCCGATCATTCGGCTTCGTATGTACTCGATTTTTGTTCCGAACTTATAAGTGGACGAAACACACATGTTTCCCAATGGAAAACGATACACCTAAGAGACTAGCCACTCCATTACTTAACTCGGGGCGTTCTAAGGTGAAAAAACAACGTTCCGTCCGTAAAAACGAGGTTTATGTCCGTCCGTTCGGTCGGCATTTACTCGGTTTACGGTCCGAACTTAGAAATGGACGAAACTCACTTGTTTTGGAATCTAAAACCTCAAGATCGACAAGGCTTAGTCGGGACGTTTTAAGGCCAATATAGAACATTTGGACGATGGGAACGGGGTTTTGTCCGGACATTCGGCTTCGTATGTACTCGATTTTTGTTCCGAATTTATAAGTGGACGAAACACACATGTTTCCCAATGGAAAACGATACACCTAAGAGACTAGCCACTCCATTACTTAACTCGGGGCGTTCTAAGGTGAAAAAACAACGTTTCGTCCGTAAAAACGAGATTTATGTCCGTCCGTTCGGTCGGCATTTACTCGGTTTACGGTCCGAACTTGGAAATGTACGAAACTCACTTGTTTTGGAATCTAAAACCTCAAAATCGACAAGCCTTAGTCGGGACGTTTTAAGGCCAATATAGAACATTTGGACGATGGGAACGGGGTTTTGTCTGGACATTCGGCTTCGTATGTACTCGATTTTTGTTCCGAACTTATAAGTGGACGAAACACACATGTTTCCCAATGGAAAACGATACACCTAAGAGGCTAGCCACTCCATTACTTAACTCGGGGCGTTCTAAGGTGAAAAAACAACGTTCCGTCCGTAAAAACGAGATTTATGTCCGTCCGTTCGGTCGGCATTTACTCGGGTTTTTTTCCAAACATGGAAATGAACGAAACTCACTTGTTTTGGAATCTAAAACCTCAAGATCGACAAGGCTTAGTCGGGACGTTTTAAGGCCAATATAGAACATTTGGACGATGGGAACGGGGTTTTCTCCGATCATTCGGCTTCGTATGTACTCGATTTTTGTTCCGAACTTATAAGTGGACGAAACACACATGTTTCCCAATGGAAAACGATACACCTAAGAGACTAGCCACTCCATTACTTAACTCGGGGCGTTCTAATTTGAAAAACCAACGTTCCGTCCGTAAAAACGAGATTTATGTCCGTCCGTTCGGTCGGCATTTACTCGGTTTTTTTTCCAAACTTGGAAATGGACGAAACTCACTTGTTTTGGAATCTAAAACCTCAAGATCGACAAGGCTTAGTCGGGACGTTTTAAGGCCAATATAGAACATTTGGACGATGGGAACGTGGTTTTGTCCGATCATTCGGCTTCGTATGTACTCGATTTTTGTTCCGAACTTATAAGTGGACGAAACACACATGTTTCCCAATGGAAAACGATACACCTAAGAGACTAGCCACTCCATTACTTAACTCGGGGCGTTCTAAGGTGAAAAAACAACGTTCCGTCCGTAAAAACGAGGTTTATGTCCGTCCGTTCGGTCGGCATTTACTCGGTTTACGGTCCGAACTTAGAAATGGACGAAACTCACTTGTTTTGGAATCTAAAACCTCAAGATCGACAAGGCTTAGTCGGGACGTTTTAAGGCCAATATAGAACATTTGGACGATGGGAACGGGGTTTTGTCCGGACATTCGGCTTCGTATGTACTCGATTTTTGTTCCGAATTTATAAGTGGACGAAACACACATGTTTCCCAATGGAAAACGATACACCTAAGAGACTAGCCACTCCATTACTTAACTCGGGGCGTTCTAAGGTGAAAAAACAACGTTCCGTCCGTAAAAACGAGATTTATGTCCGTCCGTTCGGTCGGCATTTACTCGGTTTTTTGTCCGAAGTTGGAAATGGACGAAACTCTCTTGTTTTGGAATCTAAAACCTCAAGATCGACAAGGCTTAGTCGGGACGTTTTAAGGCCATTATAGAACATTTGGACAATGGGAACGGGGTTATGTCTGAACATTCGGCATCGTATGTACTCGATTTTTGTTCCGAACTTATAAGTGGACGAAACACACATGTTTCCCAATGGAAAACGATACACCTAAGAGACTAGCCACTCCATTACTTAACTCGGGGCGTTCTAAGGTGGAAAAACAACGTTTCGTCCGTAAAAACGAGATTTATGTCCGTCCGTTCGGTCGGCATTTACTCGGTTTACGGTCCGAACTTGGAAATGTACGAAACTCACTTGTTTTGGAATCTAAAACCTCAAAATCGACAAGCCTTAGTCGGGACGTTTTAAGGCCAATATAGAACATTTGGACGATGGGAACGGGGTTTTGTCTGGACATTCGGCTTCGTATGTACTCGATTTTTGTTCCGAACTTATAAGTGGACGAAACACACATGTTTCCCAATGGAAAACGATACACCTAAGAGACTAGCCACTCCATTACTTAACTCGGGGCGTTCTAAGGTGAAAAAACAACGTTCCGTCCGTAAAAACGAGATTTATGTCCGTCCGTTCGGTCGGCATTTACTCGGTTTTTTTTCCAAACATGGAAATGAACGAAACTCACTTGTTTTGGAATCTAAAACCTCAAGATCGACAAGGCTTAGTCGGGACGTTTTAAGGCCAATATAGAACATTTGGACGATGGGAACGGGGTTTTGTCCGATCATTCGGCTTCGTATGTACTCGATTTTTGTTCCGAACTTATAAGTGGACGAAACACACATGTTTCCCAATGGAAAACGATACACCTAAGAGACTAGCCACTCCATTACTTAACTCGGGGCGTTCTAAGGTGAAAAACCAACGTTCCGTCCGTAAAAACGAGATTTATGTCCGTCCGTTCGGTCGGCATTTACTCGGTTTTTTTTCCAAACTTGGAAATGGACGAAACTCACTTGTTTTGGAATCTAAAACCTCAAGATCGACAAGGCTTAGTCGGGACGTTTTAAGGCCAATATAGAACATTTGGACGATGGGAACTTGGTTTTGTCCGGACATTTGGCTTCGTATGTACTCGATTTTTGTTCCGAACTTATAAGTGGACGAAACACACATGTTTCCCAATGGAAAACGATACACCTAAGAGACTAGCCACTCCATTACTTAACTCGGGGCGTTCTAAGGTGAAAAAACAACGTTCCGTCCGTAAAAACGAGATTTATGTCCGTCCGTTCGGTCGGCATTTACTCGGTTTACGGTCCGAACTTAGAAATGGACGAAACTCACTTGTTTTGGAATCTAAAACCTCAAGATCGACAAGGCTTAGTCGGGACGTTTTAAGGCCAATATAGAACATTTGGACGATGGGAACGGGGTTTTGTCCGATCATTCGGCTTCGTATGTACTCGATTTTTGTTCCGAACTTATAAGTGGACGAAACACACATGTTTCCCAATGGAAAACGATACACCTAAGAGACTAGCCACTCCATTACTTAACTCGGGGCGTTCTAAGGTGAAAAAACAACGTTCCGTCCGTAAAAACGAGATTTATGTCCGTCCGTTCGGTCGGCATTTACTCGGTTTACGGTCCGAACTTAGAAATGGACGAAACTCACTTGTTTTGGAATCTAAAACCTCAAGATCGACAAGGCTTAGTCGGGACGTTTTAAGGCCAATATAGAACATTTGGACGATGGGAACGGGGTTTTGTCCGGACATTCGGCTTCGTATGTACTCGATTTTTGTTCCGAACTTATAAGTGGACGAAAGACACATGTTTCCCAATGGAATACGATACACCTAAGAGACAAGCCACTCCATTACTTAACTCGGGGCGTTCTAAGGTGGAAAAACAACGTTTCGTCCGTAAAAACGAGATTTATGTCCGTCCGTTCGGTCGGCATTTACTCGGTTTTTTGTCCGAAGTTGGAAATGGACGAAACTCTCTTTTTTTGGAATCTAAAACCTCAAGATCGACAAGGCTTAGTTGGGACGTTTTAAGGCCATTATAGAACATTTGGACGATGGGAACGGGGTTATGTCCGATCATTCGGCTTCGTATGTACTCGATTTTTGTTCCGAACTTATAAGTGGACGAAACACACATGTTTCCCAATGGAAAACGATACACCTAAGAGACTAGCCACTCCATTACTTAACTCGGGGCGTTCTAAGGTGAAAAAACAACGTTCCGTCCGTAAAAACGAGATTTATGTCCGTCCGTTCGGTCGGCATTTACTCGGTTTACGGTCCGAACTTGGAAATGGACGAAACTCACTTGTTTTGGAATCTAAAACCTCAAGATCGACAAGGCTTAGTCGGGACGTTTTAAGGCCAATATAGAACATTTGGACGATGGGAACTTGGTTTTGTCCGGACATTTGGCTTCGTATGTACTCGATTTTTGTTCCGAACTTATAAGTGGACGAAACACACATGTTTCCCAATGGAAAACGATACACCTAAGAGACTAGCCACTCCATTACTTAACTCGGGGCGTTCTAAGGTGAAAAAACAACGTTCCGTCCGTAAAAACGAGATTTATGTCCGTCCGTTCGGTCGGCATTTACTCGATTTTTTTTCCAAACTTGGAAATGGACGAAACTCACTTGTTTTGGAATCTAAAACCTCAAGATCGACAAGGCTTAGTCGGGACGTTTTAAGGCCAATATAGAACATTTGGACGATGGGAACGGGGTTTTGTCCGGACATTCGGCTTCGTATGTACTCGATTTTTGTTCCGAACTTATAAGTGGACGAAACACACATGTTTCCCAATGGAATACGATACACCTAAGAGACAAGCCACTCCATTACTTAACTCGGGGCGTTCTAAGGTGGAAAAACAACGTTTCGTCCGTAAAAACGAGATTTATGTCCGTCCGTTCGGTCGGCATTTACTCGGTTTTTTGTCCGAAGTTGGAAATGGACGAAACTCTCTTTTTTTGGAATCTAAAACCTCAAGATCGACAAGGCTTAGTTGGGACGTTTTAAGGCCATTATAGAACATTTGGACGATGGGAACGGGGTTATGTCCGATCATTCGGCTTCGTATGTACTCGATTTTTGTTCCGAACTTATAAGTGGACGAAACACACATGTTTCCCAATGGACAACGATACACCTAAGAGACTAGCCACTCCATTACTTAACTCGGGGCGTTCTAAGGTGAAAAAACAACGTTCCGTCCGTAAAAACGAGATTTATGTCCGTCCGTTCGGTCGGCATTTACTCGGTTTACGGTCCGAACTTGGAAATGGACGAAACTCACTTGTTTTGGAATCTAAAACCTCAAGATCGACAAGGCTTAGTCGGGACGTTTTAAGGCCAATATAGAACATTTGGACGATGGGAACTTGGTTTTGTCCGGACATTTGGCTTCGTATGTACTCGATTTTTGTTCCGAACTTATAAGTGGACGAAACACACATGTTTCCCAATGGAAAACGATACACCTAAGAGACTAGCCACTCCATTACTTAACTCGGGGCGTTCTAAGGTGAAAAAACAACGTTCCGTCCGTAAAAACGAGATTTATGTCCGTCCGTTCGGTCGGCATTTACTCGATTTTTTTTCCAAACTTGGAAATGGACGAAACTCACTTGTTTTGGAATCTAAAACCTCAAGATCGACAAGGCTTAGTCGGGACGTTTTAAGGCCAATATAGAACATTTGGACGATGGGAACGGGGTTTTGTCCGATCATTCGGCTTCGTATGTACTCGATTTTTGTTCCGAACTTATAAGTGGACGAAACACACATGTTTCCCAATGGAAAACGATACACCTAAGAGACTAGCCACTCCATTACTTAACTCGGGGCGTTCTAAGGTGAAAAAACAACGTTCCGTCCGTAAAAACGAGGTTTATGTCCGTCCGTTCGGTCGGCATTTACTCGGTTTACGGTCCGAACTTAGAAATGGACGAAACTCACTTGTTTTGGAATCTAAAACCTCAAGATCGACAAGGCTTAGTCGGGACGTTTTAAGGCCAATATAGAACATTTGGACGATGGGAACGGGGTTTTGTCCGGACATTCGGCGTCGTATGTACTCGATTTTTGTTCCGAATTTATAAGTGGACGAAACACACATGTTTCCCAATGGAAAACGATACACCTAAGAGACTAGCCACTCCATTACTTAACTCGGGGCGTTCTAAGGTGAAAAAACAACGTTCCGTCCGTAAAAACGAGATTTATGTCCGTCCGTTCGGTCGGCATTTACTCGGTTTTTTGTCCGAAGTTGGAAATGGACGAAACTCTCTTGTTTTGGAATCTAAAACCTCAAGATCGACAAGGCTTAGTCGGGACGTTTTAAGGCCATTATAGAACATTTGGACGATGGGAACGGGGTTATGTCTGAACATTCGGCATCGTATGTACTCGATTTTTGTTCCGAACTTATAAGTGGACGAAACACACATGTTTCCCAATGGAAAACGATACACCTAAGAGACTAGCCACTCCATTACTTTACTCGGGGCGTTCTAAGGTGGAAAAACAACGTTTCGTCCGTAAAAACGAGATTTATGTCCGTCCGTTCGGTCGGCATTTACTCGGTTTACGGTCCGAACTTGGAAATGTACGAAACTCACTTGTTTTGGAATCAAAAACCTCAAAATCGACAAGCCTTAGTCGGGACGTTTTAAGGCCAATATAGAACATTTGGACGATGGGAACGGGGTTTTGTCTGGACATTCGGCTTCGTATGTACTCGATTTTTGTTCCGAACTTATAAGTGGACGAAACACACATGTTTCCCAATGGAAAACGATACACCTAAGAGACTAGCCACTCCATTACTTAACTCGGGGCGTTCTAAGGTGAAAAAACAACGTTCCGTCCGTAAAAACGAGATTTATGTCCGTCCGTTCGGTCGGCATTTACTCGGTTTTTTTTCCAAACATGGAAATGAACGAAACTCACTTGTTTTGGAATCTAAAACCTCAAGATCGACAAGGCTTAGTCGGGACGTTTTAAGGCCAATATAGAACATTTGGACGATGGGAACGGGGTTTTGTCCGATCATTCGGCTTCGTATGTACTCGATTTTTGTTCCGAACTTATAAGTGGACGAAACACACATGTTTCCCAATGGAAAACGATACACCTAAGAGACTAGCCATTCCATTACTTAACTCGGGGCGTTCTAAGGTGAAAAACCAACGTTCCGTCCGTAAAAACGAGATTTATGTCCGTCCGTTCGGTCGGCATTTACTCGGTTTTTTTTCCAAACTTGGAAATGGACGAAACTCACTTGTTTTGGAATCTAAAACCTCAAGATCGACAAGGCTTAGTCGGGACGTTTTAAGGCCAATATAGAACATTTGGACGATGGGAACGTGGTTTTGTCCGATCATTCGGCTTCGTATGTACTCGATTTTTGTTCCGAACTTATAAGTGGACGAAACACACATGTTTCCCAATGGAAAACGATACACCTAAGAGACTAGCCACTCCATTACTTAACTCGGGGCGTTCTAAGGTGAAAAAACAACGTTCCGTCCGTAAAAACGAGGTTTATGTCCGTCCATTCGGTCGGCATTTACTCGGTTTACGGTCCGAACTTAGAAATGGACGAAACTCACTTGTTTTGGAATCTAAAACCTCAAGATCGACAAGGCTTAGTCGGGACGTTTTAAGGCCAATATAGAACATTTGGACGATGGGAACGGGGTTTTGTCCGGACATTCGGCTTCGTATGTACTCGATTTTTGTTCCGAATTTATAAGTGGACGAAACACACATGTTTCCCAATGGAAAACGATACACCTAAGAGACTAGCCACTCCATTACTTAACTCGGGGCGTTCTAAGGTGAAAAAACAACGTTCCGTCCGTAAAAACGAGATTTATGTCCGTCCGTTCGGTCGGCATTTACTCGGTTTTTTGTCCGAAGTTGGAAATGGACGAAACTCTCTTGTTTTGGAATCTAAAACCTCAAGATCGACAAGGCTTAGTCGGGACGTTTTAAGGCCATTATAGAACATTTGGACGATGGGAACGGGGTTATGTCCGATCATTCGGCTTCGTATGTACTCGATTTTTGTTCCGAACTTATAAGTGGACGAAACACACATGTTTCCCAATGGAAAACGATACACCTAAGAGACTAGCCACTCCATTACTTAACTCGGGGCGTTCTAAGGTGAAAAAACAACGTTCCGTCCGTAAAAACGAGATTTATGTCCGTCCGTTCGGTCGGCATTTACTCGGTTTACGGTCCGAACTTGGAAATGGACGAAACTCACTTGTTTTGGAATCTAAAACCTCAAAATCGACAAGGCTTAGTCGGGACGTTTTAAGGCCAATATAGAACATTTGGACGATGGGAACTTGGTTTTGTCCGGACATTTGGCTTCGTATGTACTCGATTTTTGTTCCGAACTTATAAGTGGACGAAACACACATGTTTCCCAATGGAAAACGATACATCTAAGAGACTAGCCACTCCATTACTTAACTCGGGGCGTTCTAAGGTGAAAAAACAACGTTCCGTCCGTAAAAACGAGATTTATGTCCGTCCGTTCGGTCGGCATTTACTCGGTTTACGGTCCGAACTTGGAAATGGACGAAACTCACTTGTTTTGGAATCTAAAACCTCAAAATCGACAAGGCTTAGTCGGGACGTTTTAAGGCCAATATAGAACATTTGGACGATGGGAACTTGGTTTTGTCCGGACATTTGGCTTCGTATGTACTCGATTTTTGTTCCGAACTTATAAGTGGACGAAACACACATGTTTCCCAATGGAAACGATACACCTAAGAGACTAGCCACTCCATTACTTAACTCGGGGCGTTCTAAGGTGAAAAAACAACGTTCCGTCGGTAAAAACGAGATTTATGTCCGTCCGTTCGGTCGGCATTTACTCGGTTTTTTTTCCAAACTTGGAAATGGACGAAACTCACTTGTTTTGGAATCTAAAACCTCAAGATCGACAAGGCTTAGTCGGGACGTTTTAAGGCCAATATAGAACATTTGGACGATGGGAACGGGGTTTTGTCCGATCATTCGGCTTCGTATGTACTCGATTTTTGTTCCGAACTTATAAGTGGACGAAACACACATGTTTCAAAATGGAAAACGATACACCTAAGAGACTAGCCACTCCATTACTTAACTCGGGGCGTTCTAAGGTGAAAAAACAACGTTCCGTCCGTAAAAACGAGATTTATGTCCGTCCGTTCGGTCGGCATTTACTCGGTTTACGGTCCGAACTTAGAAATGGACGAAACTCACTTGTTTTGGAATCTAAAACCTCAAGATCGACAAGGCTTAGTCGGGACGTTTTAAGGCCAATATAGAACATTTGGACGATGGGAACGGGGTTTTGTCCGGACATTCGGCTTCGTATGTACTCGATTTTTGTTCCGAACTTATAAGTGGACGAAACACACATGTTTCCCAATGGAATACGATACACCTAAGAGACAAGCCACTCCATTACTTAACTCGGGGCGTTCTAAGGTGGAAAAACAACGTTCCGTCCGTAAAAACGAGATTTATGTCCGTCCGTTCGGTCGGCATTTACTCGGTTTTTTGTCCGAAGTTGGAAATGGACGAAACTCTCTTTTTTTGGAATCTAAAACCTCAAGATCGACAAGGCTTAGTTGGGACGTTTTAAGGCCATTATAGAACATTTGGACGATGGGAACGGGGTTATGTCCGATCATTCGGCTTCGTATGTACTCGATTTTTGTTCCGAACTTATAAGTGGACGAAACACACATGTTTCCCAATGGAAAACGATACACCTAAGAGACTAGCCACTCCATTACTTAACTCAGGGCGTTCTAAGGTGAAAAAACAACGTTCCGTCCGTAAAAACGAGATTTATGTCCGTCCGTTCGGTCGGCATTTACTCGGTTTACGGTCCGAACTTGGAAATGGACGAAACTCACTTGTTTTGGAATCTAAAACCTCAAGATCGACAAGGCTTAGTCGGGACATTTTAAGGCCAATATAGAACATTTGGACGATGGGAACTTGGTTTTGTCCGGACATTTGGCTTCGTATGTACTCGATTTTTGTTCCGAACTTATAAGTGGACGAAACACACATGTTTCCCAATGGAAAACGATACACCTAAGAGACTAGCCACTCCATTACTTAACTCGGGGCGTTCTAAGGTGAAAAAACAACGTTCCGTCCGTAAAAACGAGATTTATGTCCGTCCGTTCGGTCGGCATTTACTCGGTTTTTTTTCCAAACTTGGAAATGGACGAAACTCACTTGTTTTGAAATCTAAAACCTCAAGATCGACAAGGCTTAGTCGGGACGTTTTAAGGCCAATATAGAACATTTGGACGATGGGAACGGGGTTTTGTCCGATCATTCGGCTTCGTATGTACTCGATTTTTGTTCCGAACTTATAAGTGGACGAAACACACATGTTTCCCAATGGAAAACGATACACCTAAGAGACTAGCCACTCCATTACTTAACTACGGGCGTTCTAAGGTGAAAAAACAACGTTCCGTCCGTAAAAACGAGGTTTATGTCCGTCCGTTCGGTCGGCATTTACTCGGTTTACGGTCCGAACTTAGAAATGGACGAAACTCACTTGTTTTGGAATCTAAAACCTCAAGATCGACAAGGCTTAGTCGGGACGTTTTAAGGCCAATATAGAACATTTGGACGATGGGAACGGGGTTTTGTCCGGACATTCGGCTTCGTATGTACTCGATTTTTGTTCCGAATTTATAAGTGGACGAAACACACATGTTTCCCAATGGAAAACGATACACCTAAGAGACTAGCCACTCCATTACTTAACTCTGGGCGTTCTAAGGTGAAAAAACAACGTTCCGTCCGTAAAAACGAGATTTATGTCCGTCCGTTCGGTCGGCATTTACTCGGTTTTTTGTCCGAAGTTGGAAATGGACGAAACTCTCTTGTTTTGGAATCTAAAACCTCAAGATCGACAAGGCTTAGTCGGGACGTTTTAAGGCCATTATAGAACATTTGGACGATGGGAACGGGGTTATGTCTGATCATTCGGCATCGTATGTACTCGATTTTTGTTCCGAACTTATAAGTGGACGAAACACACATGTTTCCCAATGGAAAACGATACACCTAAGAGACTAGCCACTCCATTACTTAACTCGGGGCGTTCTAAGGTGGAAAAACAACGTTTCGTCCGTAAAAACGAGATTTATGTCCGTCCGTTCGGTCGGCATTTACTCGGTTTACGGTCCGAACTTGGAAATGTACGAAACTCACTTGTTTTGGAATCTAAAACCTCAAAATCGACAAGCCTTAGTCGGGACGTTTTAAGGCCAATATAGAACATTTGGACGATGGGAACGGGGTTTTGTCTGGACATTCGGCTTCGTATGTACTCGATTTTTGTTCCGAACTTATAAGTGGACGAAACACACATGTTTCCGAATGGAAAACGATACACCTAAGAGACTAGCCACTCCATTACTTAACTCGGGGCGTTCTAAGGTGAAAAAACAACGTTCCGTCCGTAAAAACGAGATTTATGTCCGTCCGTTCGGTCGGCATTTACTCGGTTTTTTTTCCAAACATGGAAATGAACGAAACTCACTTGTTTTGGAATCTAAAACCTCAAGATCGACAAGGCTTAGTCGGGACGTTTTAAGGCCAATATAGAACATTAGGACGATGGGAACGGGGTTTTGTCCGATCATTCGGCTTCGTATGTACTCGATTTTTGTTCCGAACTTATAAGTGGACGAAACACACATGTTTCCCAATGGAAAACGATACACCTAAGAGACTAGCCACTCCATTACTTAACTCGGGGCGTTCTAAGGTGGAAAAACAACGTTTCGTTCGTAAAAACGAGATTTATGTCCGTCCGTTCGGTCGGCATTTACTCGGTTTACGGTCCGAACTTGGAAATGGACGAAACTCACTTGTTTTGGAATCTAAAATCTCAAGATCGACAAGGCTTAGTCGGGACGTTTTAAGGCCAATATAGAACATTTGGACGATGGGAACGGGGTTTTGTCCGGACATTCGGCTTCGTATGTACTCGATTTTTGTTCCGAACTTATAAGTGGACGAAACACACATGTTTCCCAATGGAAAACGATACACCTAAGAGACTAGCCAGTCCATTACTTAACTCGGGGCGTTCTAAGGTGAAAAAACAACGTTCCGTCCGTAAAAACGAGATTTATGTCCGTCCGTTCGGTTGGCATTTACTCGGTTTTTTGTCCGAAGTTGGAAATGGACGAAACTCTGTTGTTTTGGAATCTAAAACATCAAGATCGACAAGGCTTAGTCGGGACGTTTTAAGGCCATTATAGAACATTTGGACGATGGGAACGGGGTTTTGTCCGGACATTCGGCTTCGTATGTACTCGATTTTTGTTCCGAACTTATAAGTGGACGAAACACACATGTTTCCCAATGGAAAACGATACACCTAAGAGACTAGCCACTCCATTACTTAACTCGGGGCGTTCTAAGGTGGAAAAACAACGTTCCGTCCGTAAAGACGAGATTTATGTCCGTTCGTTCGGTCGGCATTTACTCGGTTTTTGGTCCAAACTTGGAAATGGACGAAACTCACTTGTATTGGAATCTAAAACCTCAAGATCGACAAGGCTTAGTCGGGACGTTTTAAGGCCAATATAGAACATTTGGACGATGGGAACGGGGTTTTGTCCGGACATTCGGCTTCGTATGTACTCGATTTTTGTTCCGAACTTATAAGTGGACGAAACACACATGTTTCCCAATGGAAAACGATACACCTAAGAGACTAGCCACTCCATTACTTAACTCGGGGCGTTCTAAGGTGAAAAAACAACGTTCCGTCCGTAAAAACGAGATTTATGTCCGTCCGTTCGGTCGGCATTTACTCGGTTTACGGTCCGAACTTGGAAATGGACGAAACTCACTTGTTTTGGAATCTAAAACCTCAAGATCGACAAGGCTTAGTCGGGACGTTTTAAGGCCAATATAGAACATTTGGACGATGGGAACGGGGTTTTGTCCGGACATTTGGCTTCGTATGTACTCGATTTTTTATCTGAACTTATAATTGGACGAAACACACATGTTTCCCAATGGAAAACGATACACCTAAGAGACTAGCCACTCCATTACTTAACTCGGGGCGTTCTAAGGTGAAAAAACAACGTTCCGTCCGTAAAAACGAGATTTATGTCCGTCCGTTCGGTCGGCATTTACTCGGTTTTTTGTCCGAAGTTGGAAATGGACGAAACTCTCTTGTTTTGGAATCTAAAACCTCAAGATCGACAAGGCTTAGTCGGGACGTTTTAAGGCCATTATAGAACATTTGGACGATGGGAACGGGGTTATGTCTGATCATTCGGCTTCGTATGTACTCGATTTTTGTTCCGAACTTATAAGTGGACGAAACACACATGTTTCCCAATGGAAAACGATACACCTAAGAGACTAGCCACTCCATTACTTAACTCGGGGCGTTCTAAGGTGGAAAAACAACGTTTCGTCCATAAAAACGAGATTTATGTCCGTCCGTTCGGTCGGCATTTACTCGGTTTACGGTCCGAACTTGGAAATGTACGAAACTCACTTGTTTTGGAATCTAAAACCTCAAAATCGACAAGGCTTAGTCGGGACATTTTAAGGCCAATATAGAACATTTGGACGATGGGAACGGGGTTTTGTCCGGACATTCGGCTTCGTATGTACTCGATTTTTGTTCCGAACTTATAAGTGGACGAAACACACATGTTTCCCAATGGAAAACGATACACCTAAGAGACTAGCCACTCCATTACTTAACTCGGGGCGTTCTAAGGTGAAAAAACAACGTTCCGTCCGTAAAAACGAGATTTATGTCCGTCCGTTCGGTCGGCATTTACTCGGTTTTTTTTCCAAACATGGAAATGAACGAAACTCACTTGTTTTGGAATCTAAAACCTCAAGATCGACAAGGCTTAGTCGGGACGTTTTAAGGCCAATATAGAACATTTGGACGATGGGAACGGGGTTTTGTCCGATCATTCGGCTTCGTATGTACTCGATTTTTGTTCCGAACTTATAAGTGGACGAAACACACATATTTCCCAATGGAAAACGATACACCTAAGAGGCTAGCCACTCCATTACTTAACTCGGGGCGTTCTAAGGTGGAAAAACAACGTTTCGTCCGTAAAAACGAGATTTATGTCCGTCCGTTCGGTCGGCATTTACTCGGTTTACGATCCGAACTTGGAAATGGACGAAACTCACTTGTTTTGGAATCTAAAACCTCAAAATCGACAAGGCTTAGTCGGGACGTTTTAAGGCCAATATAGAACATTTGGACGATGGGAACGGGGTTTTGTCCGGACATTCGGCTTCGTATGTACTCGATTTTTGTTCCGAACTTATAAGTGGACGAAACACACATGTTTCCCAATGGAAAACGATACACCTAAGAGACAAGCCACTCCATTACTTAACTCGGGGCGTTCTAGGGTGGAAAAACAACGTTTCGTCCGTAAAAACGAGATTTATGTCCGTCCGTTCGGTCGGCATTTACTCGGTTTACGGTCCGAACTTGGAAATGTACGAAACTCGCTTGTTTTGGAATCTAAAACCTCAAAATCGACAAGGCTTAGTCGGGACGTTTTAAGGCCAATATAGAACATTTGGACGATGGGAACGAGGTTTTGTCCGATCATTCGGCTTCGTATGTACTCGATTTTTGTTCCGAACTTATAAGTGGACGAAACATACATGTTTCCCAATGGAAAACGATACACCTAAGAGACTAGCCACTCCATTACTTAACTCGGGGCGTTCTAAGGTGGAAAAACAACGTTTCGTCCGTAAAAACGAGATTTATGTCCGTCCGTTCGGTCGGCATTTACTCGGTTTACGGTCCGAACTTGGAAATGTACGAAACTCACTTGTTTTGGAATCTAAAACCTCAAAATCGACAAGGCTTAGTCGGGACGTTTTAAGGCCAATATAGAACATTTGGACGATGGGAACGGGGTTTTGTCCGGACATTCGGCTTCGTATGTACTCGATTTTTGTTCCGAACTTATAAGTGGACGAAACACACATGTTTGCCAATGGAAAACGATACACCTAAGAGACTAGCCACTCCATTACTTAACTCGGGGCGTTCTAAGGTGGAAAAACAACGTTCCGTCCGTAAAGACGAGATTTATGTCCGTCCGTTCGGTCGGCATTTACTCGGTTTTTGGTCCGAACTTGGAAATGGACGAAACTCACTTGTATTGGAATCTAAAACCTAAAGATCGACAAGGCTTAGTCGGGACGTTTTAAGGCCAATATAGAACATTTGGACGATGGGAACGGGGTTTTGTCCGGACATTCGGCTTCGTATGTACTCGATTTTTGTTCCGAACTTATAAGTGGACGAAACACAGATGTTTCCCAATGGAAAACGATACACCTAAGAGACTAGCCACTCCATTACTTAACTCGGGGCGTTCTAAGGTGAAAAAACAACGTTCCGTCCGTAAAAACGAGATTTATGTCCGTCCGTTCGGTCGGCATTTACTCGGTTTACGGTCCGAACTTTGAAATGGACGAAACTCACTTGTTTTGGAATCTAAAACCTCAAGATCGACAAGGCTTAGTCGGGACGTTTTAAGGCTAATATAGAACATTTGGACGATGGGAACGGGGTTTTGTCCGGACATTCGGCTTCGTATGTACTCGATTTTTGTTCCGAACTTATAAGTGGACGAAACACACATGTTTCCCAATGGAAAACGATACACCTAAGAGACAAGCCACTCCATTACTTAACTCGGGGCGTTCTAAGGTTGAAAAACAACGTTTCGTCCGTAAAAACGAGATTTATGTCCGTCCGTTCGGTCGGCATTTACTCGGTTTACGGTCCGAACTTGGAAATGTACGAAACTCACTTGTTTTGGAATCTAAATCCTCAAAATCGACAAGGCTTAGTCGGGACGTTTTAAGGCCAATATAGAACATTTGGACGATGGGAACGGGGTTTTGTCCGATCATTCGGCTTCGTATGTACTCGATTTTTGTTCCGAACTTATAAGTGGACGAAACATACATGTTCCCAATGGAAAACGATACACCTAAGAGACTAGCCACTCCATTACTTAACTCGGGGCGTTCTAAGGTGAAAAAACAACGTTCCGTCCGTAAAAACGAGATTTATTTCCGTCCGTTCGGTCGGCATTTACTCGGTTTTTTTTCCAAACTTGGAAATGGACGAAACTCACTTGTTTTGGAATCTAAAACCTCAAGATCGACAAGGCTTAGTCGGGACGTTTTAATACCAATATAGAACATTTGGACGATGGGAACGGGGTTTTGTCCGGTCATTCGGGTTCGTATGTACTCGATTTTTGTTCCGAACTTATAAGTGGACGAAACACACATGTTTCCCAATGGAAAACGATACACCTAAGAGACAAGCCACTCCATTACTTAACTCGGGGCGTTCTAAGGTGGAAAAACAACGTTTCGTCCGTAAAAACGAGATTTATGTCCGTCCGTTCGGTCGGCATTTACTCGGTTTACGGTCCGAACTTGGAAATGTACGAAACTCACTTGTTTTGGAATCTAAAACCTCAAAATCGACAAGGCTTAGTCGGGACGTTTTAAGGCCAATATAGAACATTTGGACGATGGGAACGGGGTTTTGTCCGATCATTCGGCTTCGTATGTACTCGATTTTTGTTCCGAACTTATAAGTGGACGAAACATACATGTTTCCCAATGGAAAACGATACACCTAAGAGACTAGCCACTCCATTACTTAACTCGGGGCGTTCTAAGGTGGAAAAACAACGTTTCGTCCGTAAAAACGAGATTTATGTCCGTCCGTTCGGTCGGCATTTACTCGGTTTACGGTCCGAACTTGGAAATGGACGAAACTCACTTGTTTTGGAATCTAAAACCTCAAAATCGACAAGGCTTAGTAGGGACGTTTTAAGGCCAATATAGAACATTTGGACGATGGGAACGGGGTTTTGTCCGGACATTCGGCTTCGTATGTACTCGATTTTTGTTCCGAACTTATAAGTGGACGAAACACACATGTTTGCCAATGGAAAACGATACACCTAAGAGACTAGCCACTCCATTACTTAACTCGGGGCGTTCTAAGGTGGAAAAACAACGTTTCGTCCGTAAAAACGAGATTTATGTCCGTCCGTTCGGTCGGCATTTACTCGGTTTACGGTCCGAACTTGGAAATGTACGAAACTCACTTGTTTTGGAATCTAAAACCTCAAAATCGACAAGGCTTAGTCGGGACGTTTTAAGGCCAATATAGAACATTTGGACGATGGGAACGGGGTTTTGTCCGATCATTCGGCTTCGTATGTACTCGATTTTTGTTCCGAACTTATAAGTGGACGAAACATACATGTTCCCAATGGAAAACGATACACCTAAGAGACTAGCCACTCCATTACTTAACTCGGGGCGTTCTAAGGTGAAAAAACAACGTTCCGTCCGTAAAAACGAGATTTATTTCCGTCCGTTCGGTCGGCATTTACTCGGTTTTTTTTCCAAACTTGGAAATGGACGAAACTCACTTGTTTTGGAATCTAAAACCTCAAGATCGACAAGGCTTAGTCGGGACGTTTTAAGGCCAATATAGAACATTTGGACGATGGGAACGGGGTTTTGTCCGGTCATTCGGCTTCGTATGTACTCGATTTTTGTTCCGAACTTATAAGTGGACGAAACACACATGTTTCCCAATGGAAAACGATACACCTAAGAGACAAGCCACTCCATTACTTAACTCGGGGCGTTCTAAGGTGGAAAAACAACGTTTCGTCCGTAAAAACGAGATTTATGTCCGTCCGTTCGGTCGGCATTTACTCGGTTTACGGTCCGAACTTGGAAATGTACGAAACTCACTTGTTTTGGAATATAAAACCTCAAAATCGAAAAGGCTTAGTCGGGACGTTTTAAGGCCAATATAGAACATTTGGACGATGGGAACGGGGTTTTGTCCGATCATTCGGCTTCGTATGTACTCGATTTTTGTTCCGAACTTATAAGTGGACGAAACATGCATGTTTCCCAATGGAAAACGATACACCTAAGAGACTAGCCACTCCATTACTTAACTCGGGGCGTTCTAAGGTGGAAAAACAACGTTTCGTCCGTAAAAACGAGATTTATGTCCGTCCGTTCGGTCGGCATTTACTCGGTTTACGGTCCGAACTTGGAAATGGACGAAACTCACTTATTTTGGAATCTAAAACCTCAAGATCGACAAGGCTTAGTCGGGACGTTTTAAGGCCAATATAGAACATTTGGACGATGGGAACGGGGTTTTGTCCGATCATTCGGCTTCGTATGTACTCGATTTTTGTTCCGAACTTATAAGTGGACGAAACACACATGTTTGCCAATGGAAAACGATACACCTAAGAGACTAGCCACTCCATTACTTAACTCGGGGCGTTCTAAGGTGGAAAAACAACGTTCCGTCCGTAAAGACGAGATTTATGTCCGTCCGTTCGGTCGGCATTTACTCGGTTTTTGGTCCGAACTTGGAAATGGACGAAACTCACTTGTATTGGAATCTAAAACCTCAAGATCGACAAGGGTTAGTCGGGACGTTTTAAGGCCAATATAGAACATTTGGACGATGGGAACGGGGTTTTGTCCGGACATTCGGCTTTGTATGTACTCGATTTTTGTTCCGAACTTATAAGTGGACGAAACAGACATGTTTCCCAATGGAAAACGATACACCTAAGAGACTAGCCACTCCATTACTTAACTCGGGGCGTTCTAAGGTGAAAAAACAACGTTCCGTCCGTAAAAACGAGATTTATGTCCGTCTGTTCGGTCGGCATTTACTCGGTTTACGGTCCGAACTTGGAAATGGACGAAACTCACTTGTATTGGAATCTAAAACCTCAAGATCGACAAGGGTTAGTCGGGACGTTTTAAGGCCAATATAGAACATTTGGACGATGGGAACGGGGTTTTGTCCGGACATTCGGCTTCGTATGTACTCGATTTTTGTTCCGAACTTATAAGTGGACGAAACAGACATGTTTCCCAATGGAAAACGATACACCTAAGAGACTAGCCACTCCATTACTTAACTCGGGGCGTTCTAAGGTGAAAAAACAATATTCCGTCCGTAAAAACGAGATTTATGTCCGTCCGTTCGGTCGGCATTTACTCGGTTTACGGTCCGAACTTGGAAATGGACGAAACTCACTTGTTTTGGAATCTAAAACCTCAAGATCGACAAGGCTTAGTCGGGACGTTTTAAGGCCAATATAGAACATTTAGACGATGGGAACGGGGTTTTGTCCGGACATTCGGCTTCGTATGTACTCGATTTTTGTTATGAACTTATAAGTGGACGAAACACAGATGTTTCCCAATGGAAAATGATACACCTAAGAGACTAGCTACTCCATTACTTAACTCGGGGCGTTCTAAGGTGGAAAAACAACGTTCCGTCCGTAAAGACGAGATTTATGTCCGTCCGTTCGGTCGGCATTTACTCGGTTTTTGGTCCGAACTTGGAAATGGACGAAACTCACTTGTATTGGAATCTAAAACCTCAAGATCGACAAGGCTTAGTCGGGACGTTTTAAGGCCAATATAGAACATTTGGACGATAGGAACGGGGTTTTGTCCGGACATTCGGCTTCGTATGTACTCGATTTTTGTTCCGAACTTATAAGTGGACGAAACACAGATGTTTCCCAATGGAAAACGATACACATAAGAGACTAGCCACTCCATTACTTAACTCGGGGCGTTCTAAGGTGGAAAAACAACGTTTCGTCCGTAAAAACGAGATTTATGTCCGTCCGTTCGGTCGGCATTTACTCGGTTTACGGTCCGAACTTGGAAATGGACGAAACTCACTTGTTTTGGAATCTAAAACCTCAAAATCGACAAGGCTTAGTCGGGACGTTTTAAGGCCAATATAGAACATTTCGACGATGGGAACGGGGTTTTGTCCGGACATTCGGCTTCGTATGTACTCGATTTTTGTTCCGAACTTATAAGTGGACGAAACACAGATGTTTCCCAATGGAAAACGATACACCTAAGAGACTAGCTACTCCATTACTTAACTCGGGGCGTTCTAAGGTGGAAAAACAACGTTCCGTCCGTAAAGACGAGATTTATGTCCGTCCGTTCGGTCGGCATTTACTCGGTTTTTGGTCCGAACTTGGAAATGGACGAAACTCACTTGTATTGGAATCTAAAACCTCAAGATCGACAAGGCTTAGTCGGGACGTTTTAAGGCCAATATAGAACATTTGGACGATAGGAACGGGGTTTTGTCCGGACATTCGGCTTCGTATGTACTCGATTTTTGTTCCGAACTTATAAGTGGACGAAACACACATGTTTCCCAATGGAAAACGATACACCTAAGAGACTAGCCACTCCATTACTTATCTCGGGCGTTCTAAGGTGAAAAAACAACGTTCCGTCCGTAAAAACGAGATTTATGTCCGTCCGTTCGGTCGGCATTTACTCGGTTTACGGTCCGAACTTGGAAATGGACGAAACTCACTTGTTTTGGAATCTAAAACCTCAAGATCGACAAGGCTTAGTCGGGACGTTTTAAGGCCAATATAGAACATTTGGACGATAGGAACGGGGTTTTGTCCGGACATTCGGCTTCGTATGTACTCGATTTTTGTTCCGAACTTATAAGTGGACGAAACACACATGTTTCCCAATGGAAAACGATACACCTAAGAGACAAGCCACTCCATTACTTAACTCGGGGCGTTCTTAGGTGGAAAAACAACGTTTCGTCCGTAAAAACGAGATTTATGTCCGTCCGTTCGGTCGGCATTTACTCGGTTTACGGTCCGAACTTGGAAATGTACGAAACTCACTTGTTTTGGAATCTAAAACCTCAAAATCGACAAGGCTTAGTCGGGACGTTTTAAGGCCAATATAGAACATTTGGACGATGGGAACGGGGTTTTGTCCGGACATTCGGCTTCGTATGTACTCGATTTTTGTTCCGAACTTATAAGTGGACGAAACATACATGTTTCCCAATGGAAAACGATACACCTAAGAGACTAGCCACTCCATTACTTAACTCGGGGCGTTCTAAGGTGGAAAAACAACGTTTCGTCCGTAAAAACTAGATTTATGTCCGTCCGTTCGGTCGGCATTTACTCGGTTTACGGTCCGAACTTGGAAATGGACGAAACTCACTTGTTTTGTAATCTAAAACCTCAAGATCGACATGGCCTAGTCGGGACGTTTTAAGGCCAATATAGAACATTTGGACGATGGGAACGGAGTTTTGTCCGGACATTCGGCTTCGTATGTACTCGATTTTTGTTCCGAACTTATAAGTGGACGAAACACACATGTTTCCCAATGGAAAACGATACACCTAAGAGACAAGCCACTCCATTACTTAACTCGGGGCGTTCTAAGGTGGAAAAACAACGTTTCGTCAGTAAAATCGAGATTTATGTCCGTCCGTTCGGTCGGCATTTACTCGGTTTACGGTCCGAACTTGGAAATGTACGAAACTCACTTGTTTTGGAATCTAAAACCTCAAAATCGACAAGGCTTAGTCGGGACGTTTTAAGGCCAATATAGAACATTTGGACGATGGGAAAGGGGTTTTGTCCGATCATTCGGCTTCGTATGTACTCGATTTTTGTTCCGAACTTATAAGTGGACGAAACATACATGTTTCCCAATGGAAAACGATACACCTAAGAGACTAGCCACTCCATTACTTAACTCGGGGCGTTCTAAGGTGGAAAAACAACGTTTCGTCCGTAAAAACGAGATTTATGTCCGTCCGTTCGGTCGGCATTTACTCGGTTTACGGTCCGAACTTGGAAATGGACGAAACTCACTTGTTTTGGAATCTAAAACCTCAACATCGACAAGGCTTAGTCGGGACGTTTTAAGGCCAATATAGAACATTTGGACGATGGGAACGGGGTTTTGTCCGGACATTCGGCTTCGTATGTACTCGATTTTTGTTCCGAACTTATAAGTGGACGAAACACACATGTTTGCCAATGGAAAACGATACACCTAAGAGACTAGCCACTCCATTACTTAACTCGGGGCGTTCTAAGGTGGAAAAACAACGTTCCGTCCGTAAAGACGAGATTTATGTCCGTCCGTTCGGTCGGCATTTACTCGGTTTTTGGTGCGAACTTGGAAATGGACGAAACTCACTTGTATTGGAATCTAAAACCTCAAGATCGACAAGGCTTAGTCGGGACGTTTTAAGGCCAATATAGAACATTTTGACGATGGGAACGGGGTATTGTCCGGACATTCTGCTTCGTATGTACTCGATTTTTGTTCCGAACTTATTAGTGGACGAAACAGACATGTTTCCCAATGGAAAACGATACACCTAAGAGATTAGCCACTCCATTACTTAACTCGGGGCGTTCTAAGGTGAAAAAACAACGTTCCGTCCGTAAAAACGAGATTTATGTCCGTCCGTTCGGTCGGCATTTACTCCGTTTACGGTCCGAACTTGGAAATGGACGAAACTCACTTGTTTTGGAATCTAAAACCTCAAGATCGACAAGGCTTAGTCGGGACTTTTTAAGGCCAATATAGAACATTTGGACGATGGGAACGGGGTTTTGTCCGGACATTCGGCTTCGTATGTACTCGATTTTTGTTCCGAACTTATAAGTGGACGAAACACAGATGTTTCCCAATGGAAAACGATACACCTAAGAGACTAGCTACTCCATTACTTAACTCGGGGCGTTCTAAGGTGGAAAAACAACGTTCCGTCCGTAAAGACGAGATTTATGTCCGTCCGTTCGGTCGGCATTTACTCGGTTTTTGGTCCGAACTTGGAAATGGACGAAACTCACTTGTATTGGAATCTAAAACCTCAAGATCGACAAGGCTTAGTCGGGACGTTTTAAGGCCAATATAGAACATTTTGACGATGGGAACGGGGTTTTGTCCGGACATTCGGCTTCGTATGTACTCGATTTTTGTTCCGAACTTATAAGTGGACGAAACAGACATGTTTCCCAATGGAAAACGATACACCTAAGAGACTAGCCACTCCATTACTTAACTCGGGGCGTTCTAAGGTGAAAAAACAACGTTCCGTCCGTAAAAACGAGATTTATGTCCGTCCGTTCGGTCGGCATTTACTCGGTTTACGGTCCGAACTTGGAAATGGACGAAACTCTCTTTTTTTGGAATCTAAAACCTCAAGATCGACAAAGCTTAGTCGGGACGTTTTAAGGCCATTATAGAACATTTGGACGATGGGAACGGGGTTTTGTCCGATCATTCGGCTTCGTATGTACTCGATTTTTGTTCCGAACTTATAAGTGGACGAAACACACATGTTTCCCAATGGAAAACGATACACCTAAGAGACTAGCCACTCCATTACTTAACTCGGGGCGTTCTAAGGTGAAAAAACAACGTTCCGTCCGTAAAAACGAGATTTATGTCCGTCCGTTCGGTCGGCATTTACTCGGATTACGGTCCGAACTTGGAAATGGACGAAACTCACTTGTTTTGGAATCTAAAACCTCAAGATCGACAAGGCTTAGTCGGGACGTTTTAAGGCCAATATAGAACATTTGGACGATGGGAACGGGGTTTTGTCCGGACATTCGGCTTCGTATGTACTCGATTTTTGTTCCGAACTTATAAGTGGACGAAACACACATGTTTCCCAATGGAAAACGATACACCTAAGAGACTAGCCACTCCATTACTTAACTCGGGGCGTTCTAAGGTGAAAAAACAACGTTCCGTCCGTAAAAACGAGATTTATGTCCGTCCGTTCGGTCGGCATTTACTCGGTTTTTTGTCCGAAGTTGGAAATGGACGAAACTCTCTTTTTTTGGAATCTAAAACCTCAAGATCGACAAAGCTTAGTCGGGACGTTTTAAGGCCATTATAGAACATTTGGACGATGGGAACGGGGTTTTGTCCGATCATTCGGCTTCGTATGTACTCGATTTTTGTTCCGAACTTATAAGTGGACGAAACACACATGTTTCCCAATGGAAAACGATACACCTAAGAGACTAGCCACTCCATTATTTAACTCGGGGCGTTCTAAGGTGGAAAAACAACGTTTCGTCCGTAAAAACGAGATTTATGTCCGTCCGTTCGGTCGGCATTTACTCGGTTTACGGTCCGAACTTGGAAATGGACGAAACTCACTTGTTTTGGAATCTAAAACCTCAAAATCGACAAGGCTTAGTCGGGACGTTTTAAGGCCAATATAGAACATTTGGACGATGGGAACGGGGTTTTGTCCGGACATTCGGCTTCGTATGTACTCGATTTTTGTTCCGAACTTATAAGTGGACGAAACACACATGTTTCCCAATGGAAAACGATACACCTAAGAGACTAGCCACGCCATTACTTAACTCGGGGCGTTCTAAGGTGGAAAAACAACGTTTCGTCCGTAAAAACGAGATTTATGTCCGTCCGTTCGGTCGGCATTTACTCGGTTTACGGTCCGAACTTGGAAATGGACGAAACTCACTTGTTTTGGAATCTAAAACCTCAAAATTGACAAGGCTTAGTCGGGACGTTTTCAGGCCAATATAGAACATTTAGACGATGGGAACGTGGTTTTGTCCGGACATTCGGCTTCGTATGTACTCGATTTTTGTTCCGAACTTATAAGTGGACAAAACACACATGTTTCCCAATGGAAAACGATACACCTAAGAGACTAGCCACTCCATTACTTAACTCGGGGCGTTCTAAGGTGGAAAAACAACGTTCCGTCCGTAAAGACGAGATTTATGTCTGTCCGTTCGGTCGGCATTTACTCGGTTTTTGGTCCGAACTTGGAAATGGAAGAAACTCACTTGTATTGGAATCTAAAACCTCAAGATCGACAAGGCTTAGTCGGGACGTTTTAAGGCCAATATAGAACATTTTGACGATGGGAACGGGGTTTTGTCCGGACATTCGGCTTCGTATGTACTCGATTTTTGTTCCGAACTTATAAGTGGACGAAACAGACATGTTTCCCAATGGAAAACGATACACCTAAGAGACTAGCCACTCCATTACTTAACTCGGGGCGTTCTAAGGTGGAAAAACAACGTTTCGTCCGTAAAAACGAGATTTATGTCCGTCCGTTCGGTCGGCATTTACTCGGTTTACGGTCCGAACTTGGAAATGGACGAAACTCACTTGTTTTGGAATCTAAAACCTCAACATCGACAAGGCTTAGTCGGGACGTTTTAAGGCCAATATAGAACATTTGGACGATGGGAACGGGGTTTTGTCCGGACATTCGGCTTCGTATGTACTCGATTTTTGTTCCGAACTTATAAGTGGACGAAACACACATGTTTGCCAATGGAAAACGATACACCTAAGAGACTAGCCACTCCATTACTTAACTCGGGGCGTTCTAAGGTGGAAAAACAACGTTCCGTCCGTAAAGACGAGATTTATGTCCGTCCGTTCGGTCGGCATTTACTCGGTTTTTGGTGCGAACTTGGAAATGGACGAAACTCACTTGTATTGGAATCTAAAACCTCAAGATCGACAAGGCTTAGTCGGGACGTTTTAAGGCCAATATAGAACATTTTGACGATGGGAACGGGGTATTGTCCGGACATTCTGCTTCGTATGTACTCGATTTTTGTTCCGAACTTATAAGTGGACGAAACAGACATGTTTCCCAATGGAAAACGATACACCTAAGAGATTAGCCACTCCATTACTTAACTCGGGGCGTTCTAAGGTGAAAAAACAACGTTCCGTCCGTAAAAACGAGATTTATGTCCGTCCGTTCGGTCGGCATTTACTCGGTTTTTAGTCCGAACTTGGAAATGGACGAAACTCACTTGTTTTGGAATCTAAAACCTCAAGATCGACAAGGCTTAGTCGGGACGTTTTAAGGCCAATATAGAACATTTGGACGATGGGAACGGGGTTTTGTCCGGACATTCGGCTTCGTATGTACTCGATTTTTGTTCCGAACTTATAAGTGGACGAAACACAGATGTTTCCCAATGGAAAACGATACACCTAAGAGACTAGCTACTCCATTACTTAACTCGGGGCGTTCTAAGGTGGAAAAACAACGTTCCGTCCGTAAAGACGAGATTTATGTCCGTCCGTTCGGTCGGCATTTACTCGGTTTTTGGTCCGAACTTGGAAATGGACGAAACTCACTTGTATTGGAATCTAAAACCTCAAGATCGACAAGGCTTAGTCGGGACGTTTTAAGGCCAATATAGAACATTTTGACGATGGGAACGGGGTTTTGTCCGGACATTCGGCTTCGTATGTACTCGATTTTTGTTCCGAACTTATAAGTGGACGAAACAGACATGTTTCCCAATGGAAAACGATACACCTAAGAGACTAGCCACTCCATTACTTAACTCGGGGCGTTCTAAGGTGAAAAAACAACGTTCCGTCCGTAAAAACGAGATTTATGTCCGTCCGTTCGGTCGGCATTTACTCGGTTTACGGTCCGAACTTGGAAATGGACGAAACTCTCTTTTTTTGGAATCTAAAACCTCAAGATCGACAAAGCTTAGTCGGGACGTTTTAAGGCCATTATAGAACATTTGGACGATGGGAACGGGGTTTTGTCCGATCATTCGGCTTCGTATGTACTCGATTTTTGTTCCGAACTTATAAGTGGACGAAACACACATGTTTCCCAATGGAAAACGATACACCTAAGAGACTAGCCACTCCATTACTTAACTCGGGGCGTTCTAAGGTGAAAAAACAACGTTCCGTCCGTAAAAACGAGATTTATGTCCGTCCGTTCGGTCGGCATTTACTCGGATTACGGTCCGAACTTGGAAATGGACGAAACTCACTTGTTTTGGAATCTAAAACCTCAAGATCGACAAGGCTTAGTCGGGACGTTTTAAGGCCAATATAGAACATTTGGACGATGGGAACGGGGTTTTGTCCGGACATTCGGCTTCGTATGTACTCGATTTTTGTTCCGAACTTATAAGTGGACGAAACACACATGTTTCCCAATGGAAAACGATACACCTAAGAGACTAGCCACTCCATTACTTAACTCGGGGCGTTCTAAGGTGAAAAAACAACGTTCCGTCCGTAAAAACGAGATTTATGTCCGTCCGTTCGGTCGGCATTTACTCGGTTTTTTGTCCGAAGTTGGAAATGGACGAAACTCTCTTTTTTTGGAATCTAAAACCTCAAGATCGACAAAGCTTAGTCGGGACGTTTTAAGGCCATTATAGAACATTTGGACGATGGGAACGGGGTTTTGTCCGATCATTCGGCTTCGTATGTACTCGATTTTTGTTCCGAACTTATAAGTGGACGAAACACACATGTTTCCCAATGGAAAACGATACACCTAAGAGACTAGCCACTCCATTATTTAACTCGGGGCGTTCTAAGGTGGAAAAACAACGTTTCGTCCGTAAAAACGAGATTTATGTCCGTCCGTTCGGTCGGCATTTACTCGGTTTACGGTCCGAACTTGGAAATGGACGAAACTCACTTGTTTTGGAATCTAAAACCTCAAAATCGACAAGGCTTAGTCGGGACGTTTTCAGGCCAATATAGAACATTTGGACGATGGGAACGGGGTTTTGTCCGGACATTCGGCTTCGTATGTACTCGATTTTTGTTCCGAACTTATAAGTGGACAAAACACACATGTTTCCCAATGGAAAACGATACACCTAAGAGACTAGCCACTCCATTACTTAACTCGGGGCGTTCTAAGGTGGAAAAACAACGTTCCGTCCGTAAAGACGAGATTTATGTCCGTCCGTTCGGTCGGCATTTACTCGGTTTTTAATCCGAACTTGGAAATGGACGAAACTCACTTGTATTGGAAGCTAAAACCTCAAGATCGACAAGGCTTAGTCGGGACGTTTTAAGGCCAATATAGAACATTTTGACGATGGGAACGGGGTTTTGTCCGGACATTCGGCTTCGTATGTACTCGATTTTTGTTCCGAACTTATAAGTGGACGAAACAGACATGTTTCCCAATGGAAAACGATACACCTAAGAGACTAGCCACTCCATTACTTAACTCGGGGCGTTCTAAGGTGAAAAAACAACGTTCCGTCCGTAAAAACGAGATTTATGTCCGTCCGTTCGGTCGGCATTTACTCGGTTTACGGTCCGAACTTGGAAATGGACGAAACTCTCTTTTTTTGGAATCTAAAACCTCAAGATCGACAAAGCTTAGTCGGGACGTTTTAAGGCCATTATAGAACATTTGGACGATGGGAACGGGGTTTTGTCCGATCATTCGGCTTCGTATGTACTCGATTTTTGTTCCGAACTTATAAGTGGACGAAACACACATGTTTCCCAATGGAAAACGATACACCGAAGAGACTAGCCACTCCATTACTTAACTCGGGGCGTTCTAAGGTGGAAAAACAACGTTTCGTCCGTAAAAACGAGATTTATGTCCGTCCGTTCGGTCGGCATTTACTCGGTTTACGGTCCGAACTTGGAAATGGACGAAACTCACTTGTTTTGGAATCTAAAACCTCAAAATCGACAAGGCTTAGTCGGGACGTTTTAAGGCCAATATAGAACATTTGGACGATGGGAACGGGGTTTTGTCCGGACATTCGACTTCGTATGTACTCGATTTTTGTTCCGAACTTATAAGTGGACGAAACACACATGTTTCCCAATGGAAAACGATACACCTAAGAGACTAGCCACGCCATTACTTAACTCGGGGCGTTCTAAGGTGGAAAAACAACGTTTCGTCTGTAAAAACGAGATTTATGTCCGTCCGTTCGGTCGGCATTTACTCGGTTTACGGTCCGAACTTGGAAATGGACGAAACTCACTTGTTTTGGAATCTAAAACCTCAAAATTGACAAGGCTTAGTCGGGACGTTTTCAGGCCAATATAGAACATTTAGACGATGGGAACGTGGTTTTGTCCGGACATTCGGCTTCGTATGTACTCGATTTTTGTTCCGAACTTATAAGTGGACAAAACACACATGTTTCCCAATGGAAAACGATACACCTAAGAGACTAGCCACTCCATTACTTAACTCGGGGCGTTCTAAGGTGGAAAAACAACGTTCCGTCCGTAAAGACGAGATTTATGTCTGTCCGTTCGGTCGGCATTTACTCGGTTTTTGGTCCGAACTTGGAAATGGAAGAAACTCACTTGTATTGGAATCTAAAACCTCAAGATCGACAAGGCTTAGTCGGGACGTTTTAAGGCCAATATAGAACATTTTGACGATGGGAACGGGGTTTTGTCCGGACATTCGGCTTCGTATGTACTCGATTTTTGTTCCGAACTTATAAGTGGACGAAACAGACATGTTTCCCAATGGAAAACGATACACCTAAGAGACTAGCCACTCCATTACTTAACTCGGGGCGTTCTAAGGTGGAAAAACAACGTTTCGTCCGTAAAAACGAGATTTATGTCCGTCCGTTCGGTCGGCATTTACTCGGTTTACGGTCCGAACTTGGAAATGGACGAAACTCACTTGTTTTGGAATCTAAAACCTCAAAATTGACAAGGCTTAGTCGGGACGTTTTCAGGCCAATATAGAACATTTAGATGATGGGAACGGGGTTTTGTCCGGACATTCGGCTTCGTATGTACTCGATTTTTGTTCCGAACTTATAAGTGGACAAAACACACATGTTTCCCAATGGAAAACGATACACCTAAGAGACTAGCCACTCCATTACTTAACTCGGGGCGTTCTAAGGTGGAAAAACAACGTTCCGTCCGTAAAGACGAGATTTATGTCCGTCCGTTCGGTCGGCATTTACTCGGTTTTTGGTCCGAACTTGGAAATTGAAGAAACTCACTTGTATTGGAATCTAAAACCTCAAGATCGACAAGGCTTAGTCGGGACGTTTTAAGGCCAATATAGAACATTTTGACGATGGGAACGGGGTTTTGTCCGGACATTCGGCTTCGTATGTACTCGATTTTTGTTCCGAACTTATAAGTGGACGAAACAGACATGTTTCCCAATGGAAAACGATACACCTAAGAGACTAGCCACTCCATTACTTAACTCGGGGCGTTCTAAGGTGAAAAAACAACGTTCCGTCCTTAAAAACGAGATTTATGTCCGTCCGTTCGGTCGGCATTTACTCGGTTTACGGTCCGAACTTGGAAATGGACGAAACTCACTTGTTTTGGAATCTAAAACCTCAAGATCGAGAAGGCTTAGTCAGGACGTTTTAAGGCCAATATAGAACATTTGGACGATGGGAACAGGGTTTTGTCCGGACATTCGGCTTCGTATGTACTCGATTTTTGTTCCGAACTTATAAGTGGACGAAACACAGATGTTTCCCAATGGAAAACGATACACCTAAGAGACTAGCTACTCCATTACTTAACTCGGGGCGTTCTAAGGTGGAAAAACAACGTTCCGTCCGTAAAGACGAGATTTATGTCCGTCCGTTCGGTCGGCATTTACTCGGTTTTTTGTCCGAACTTGGAAATGGACGTAACTCACTTGTATTGGAATCTAAAACCTCAAGATCGACAAGGCTTAGTCGGGACGTTTTAAGGCCAATATAGAACATTTGGACGATCGGAACGGGGTTTTGTCCGGACATTCGGCTTCGTATGTACTCGATTTTTGTTCCGAACTTATAAGTGGAAGAAACACACATGTTTCCCAATGGAAAACGATACACCTAAGAGAATAGCCACTCCATTACTTAACTCGGGGCGTTCTAAGGTGAAAAAACAACGTTCCGTCCGTAAAAACGAGATTTATGTCCGTCCGTTCGGTCGGCATTTACTCGTTTTACGGTCCGAACTTGGAAATGGACGAAACTCACTTATTTTGGAATCTAAAACCTCAAAATCGACAAGGCTTACTCGGGACGTTTTAAGGCCAATATAGAACATTTGGACGATGGGAACGGTGTTTTGTCCGGACATTCGGCTTCGTATGTACTCGATTTTTGTTCCGAACTTATAAGTGGACGAAACACACATGTTTGCCAATGGAAAATGATACACCTAAGAGACTAGCCACTCCATTACTTAACTCGGGGCGTTCTAAGGTGGAAAAACAACGTTCCGTCCGTAAAGACGAGATTTATGTCCGTCCGTTCGGTCGGCATTTACTCAGTTTTTGGTGCGAACTTGGAAATGGACGAAACTCACTTGTATTGGAATCTAAAACCTCAAGATCGACAAGGCTTAGTCGGGACGTTTTAAGGCCAATATAGAACATTTTGACGATGGGAACGGGGTATTGTCCGGACATTCTGCTTCGTATGTACTCGATTTTTGTTCCGAACTTATAAGTGGACGAAACAGACATGTTTCCCAATGGAAAACGATACACCTAAGAGACTAGCCACTCCATTACTTAACTCGGGGCGTTCTACGGTGAAAAAACAACGTTCCGTCCGTAAAAACGAGATTTATGTCCGTCCGTTCGGTCGGCATTTACTCGGTTTACGGTCCGAACTTGGAAATGGACGAAACTCACTTGTTTTGGAATCTAAAACCTCAAGATCGACAAGGCTTAGTCGGGACGTTTTAAGGCCAATATAGAACATTTGGACGATGGGAACGGGGTTTTGTCCGGACATTCGGCTTCGTATGTACTCGATTTTTGTTCCGAACTTATAAGTGGACGAAACACAGATGTTTCCCAATGGAAAACGATACACCTAAGAGACTAGCTACTCCATTACTTAACTCGGGGCGTTCTAAGGTGGAAAAACAACGTTCCGTCCGTAAAGACGAGATTTATGTCCGTCCGTTCGGTCGGCATTTACTCGGTTTTTGGTCCGAACTTGGAAATGGACGAAACTCACTTGTATTGGAATCTAAAACCTCAAGATCGACAAGGCTTAGTCGGGACGTTTTAAGGCCAATATAGAACATTTTGACGATGGGAACGGGGTTTTGTCCGGACATTCGGCTTCGTATGTACTCGATTTTTGTTCCGAACTTATAAGTGGACGAAACAGACATGTTTCCCAATGGAAAACGATACACCTAAGAGACTAGCCACTCCATTACTTAACTCGGGGCGTTCTAAGGTGAAAAAACAACGTTCCGTCCGTAAAAACGAGATTTATGTCCGTCCGTTCGGTCGGCATTTACTCGGTTTACGGTCCGAACTTGGAAATGGACGAAACTCTCTTTTTTTGGAATCTAAAACCTCAAGATCGACAAAGCTTAGTCGGGACGTTTTAAGGCCATTATAGAACATTTGGACGATGGGAACGGGGTTTTGTCCGATCATTCGGCTTCGTATGTACTCGATTTTTGTTCCAAACTTATAAGTGGACGAAACACACATGTTTCCCAATGGAAAACGATACACCTAAGAGACTAGCCACTCCATTACTTAACTCGGGGCGTTCTAAGGTGAAAAAACAACGTTCCGTCCGTAAAAACGAGATTTATGTCCGTCCGTTCGGTCGGCATTTACTCGGATTACGGTCCGAACTTGGAAATGGACGAAACTCACTTGTTTTGGAATCTAAAACCTCAAGATCGACAAGGCTTAGTCGGGACGTTTTAAGGCCAATATAGAACATTTGGACGATGGGAACGGGGTTTTGTCCGGACATTCGGCTTCGTATGTACTCGATTTTTGTTCCGAACTTATAAGTGGACGAAACACACATGTTTCCCAATGGAAAACGATACACCTAAGAGACTAGCCACTCCATTACTTAACTCGGGGCGTTCTAAGGTGAAAAAACAACGTTCCGTCCGTAAAAACGAGATTTATGTCCGTCCGTTCGGTCGGCATTTACTCGGTTTACGGTCCGAACTTGGAAATGGACGAAACTCTCTTTTTTTGGAATCTAAAACCTCAAGATCGACAAAGCTTAGTCGGGACGTTTTAAGGCCATTATAGAACATTTGGACGATGGGAACGGGGTTTTGTCCGATCATTCGGCTTCGTATGTACTCGATTTTTGTTCCAAACTTATAAGTGGACGAAACACACATGTTTCCCAATGGAAAACGATACACCTAAGAGACTAGCCACTCCATTACTTAACTCGGGGCGTTCTAAGGTGAAAAAACAACGTTCCGTCCGTAAAAACGAGATTTATGTCCGTCCGTTCGGTCGGCATTTACTCGGTTTTTTGTCCGAAGTTGGAAATGGACGAAACTCTCTTTTTTTGGAATCTAAAACCTCAAGATCGACAAAGCTTAGTCGGGACGTTTTAAGGCCATTATAGAACATTTGGACGATGGGAACGGGGTTTTGTCCGATCATTCGGCTTCGTATGTACTCGATTTTTGTTCCGAACTTATAAGTGGACGAAACACACATGTTTCCCAATGGAAAACGATACACCTAAGAGACTAGCCACTCCATTATTTAACTCGGGGCGTTCTAAGGTGGAAAAACAACGTTTCGTCCGTAAAAACGAGATTTATGTCCGTCCGTTCGGTCGGCATTTACTCGGTTTACGGTCCGAACTTGGAAATGGACGAAACTCACTTGTTTTGGAATCTAAAACCTCAAAATCGACAAGGCTTAGTCGGGACGTTTTCAGGCCAATATAGAACATTTGGACGATGGGAACGGGGTTTTGTCCGGACATTCGGCTTCGTATGTACTCGATTTTTGTTCCGAACTTATAAGTGGACAAAACACACATGTTTCCCAATGGAAAACGATACACCTAAGAGACTAGCCACTCCATTACTTAACTCGGGGCGTTCTAAGGTGGAAAAACAACGTTCCGTCCGTAAAGACGAGATTTTTGTCCGTCCGTTCGGTCGGCATTTACTCGGTTTTTGGTCCGAACTTGGAAATGGACGAAACTCACTTGTATTGGAATCTAAAACCTCAAGATCGACAAGGCTTAGTCGGGACGTTTTAAGGCCAATATAGAACATTTTGACGATGGGAACGGGGTTTTGTCCGGACATTCGGCTTCGTATGTACTCGATTTTTGTTCCGAACTTATAAGTGGACGAAACAGACATATTTCCCAATGGAAAACGATACACCTAAGAGACTAGCCACTCCATTACTTAACTCGGGGCGTTCTAAGGTGAAAAAACAACGTTCCGTCCGTAAAAACGAGATTTATGTCCGTCCGTTCGGTCGGCATTTACTCGGTTTACGGTCCGAACTTGGAAATGGACGAAACTCTCTTTTTTTGGAATCTAAAACCTCAAGATCGACAAAGCTTAGTCGGGACGTTTTAAGGCCATTATAGAACATTTGGACGATGGGAACGGGGTTTTGTCCGATCATTCGGCTTCGTATGTACTCGATTTTTGTTCCGAACTTATAAGTGGACGAAACACACATGTTTCCCAATGGGAAACGATACACCTAAGAGACTAGCCACTCCATTACTTAACTCGGGGCGTTCTAAGGTGGAAAAACAACGTTTCGTCCGTAAAAACGAGATTTATGTCCGTCCGTTCGGTCGGCATTTACTCGGTTTACGGTCCGAACTTGGAAATGGACGAAACTCACTTGTTTTGGAATCTAAAACCTCAAAATCGACAAGGCTTAGTCGGGACGTTTTAAGGCCAATATAGAACATTTGGACGATGGGAACGGGGTTTTGTCCGGACATTCGGCTTCGTATGTACTCGATTTTTGTTCCGAACTTATAAGTGGACGAAACACACATGTTTCCCAATGGAAAACGATACACCTAAGAGACTAGCCACTCCATTACTTAACTCGGGGCGTTCTAAGGTGGAAAAACAACGTTTCGTCCGTAAAAACGAGATTTATGTCCGTCCGTTCGGTCGGCATTTACTCGGTTTACGGTCCGAACTTGGAAATGGACGAAACTCACTTGTTTTGGAATCTAAAACCTCAAAATTGACAAGGCTTAGTCGGGACGTTTTCAGGCCAATATAGAACATTTGGACGATGGGAACGGGGTTTTGTCCGGACATTCGGCTTCGTATGTACTCGATTTTTGTTCCGAACTTATAAGTGGACAAAACACACATGTTTCCCAATGGAAAACGATAAACCTAAGAGACTAGCCACTCCATTACTTAACTCGGGGCGTTCTAAGGTGGAAAAACAACGTTCCGTCCGTAAAGACGAGATTTATGTCCGTCCGTTCGGTCGGCATTTACTCGGTTTTTGGTCCGAACTTGGAAATGGAAGAAACTCACTTGTATTGGAATCTAAAACCTCAAGATCGACAAGGCTTAGTCGGGACGTTTTAAGGCCAATATAGAACATTTTGACGATGGGAACGGGGTTTTGTCCGGACATTCGGCTTCATATGTACTCGATTTTTGTTCCGAACTTATAAGTGGACGAAACAGACATGTTTCCCAATGGAAAACGATACACCTAAGAGACTAGCCACTCCATTACTTAACTCGGGGCGTTCTAAGGTGAAAAAACAACGTTCCGTCCTTAAAAACGAGATTTATGTCCGTCCGTTCGGTCGGCATTTACTCGGTTTACGGTCCGAAATTGGAAATGGACGAAACTCACTTGTTTTGGAATCTAAAACCTCAAGATCGACAAGGCTTAGTCAGGACGTTTTAAGGCCAATATAGAACATTTGGACGATGGGAACAAGGTTTTGTCCGGACATTCGGCTTCGTATGTACTCGATTTTTGTTCCGAACTTATAAGTGGACGAAACACAGATGTTTCCCAATGGAAAACGATACACCTAAGAGACTAGCTACTCCATTACTTAACTCGGGGCGTTCTAAGGTGGAAAAACAACGTTCCGTCCGTAAAGACGAGATTTATGTCCGTCCGTTCGGTCGGCATTTACTCGGTTTTTTGTCCGAACTTGGAAATGGACGTAACTCACTTGTATTGGAATCTAAAACCTCAAGATCGACAAGGCTTAGTCGGGACGTTTTAAGGCCAATATAGAACATTTGGACGATAGGAACGGGGTTTTGTCCGGACATTCGGCTTCGTATGTACTCGATTTTTGTTCCGAACTTATAAGTGGAAGAAACACACATGTTTCCCAATGGAAAACGATACACCTAAGAGAATAGCCACTCCATTACTTAACTCGGGGCGTTCTAAGGTGAAAAAACAACGTTCCGTCCGTAAAAACGAGATTTATGTCCGTCCGTTCGGTCGGCATTTACTCGTTTTACGGTCCGAACTTGGAAATGGACGAAACTCACTTGTTTTGGAATCTAAAACCTCAAAATCGACAAGGCTTACTCGGGACGTTTTAAGGCCAATATAGAACATTTGGACGATGGGAACGGGGTTTTGTCCGGACATTCGGCTTCGTATGTACTCGATTTTTGTTCCGAACTTATAAGTGGACGAAACACACATGTTTCCCAATGGAAAACGATACACCTAAGAGACTAGCCACTCCATTACTTAACTCGGGGCGTTCTAAGGTGGAAAAACAACGTTTCGTCCGTAAAAACGAGATTTATGTCCGTCCGTTCGGTCGGCATTTACTCGGTTTACGGTCCGAACTTGGAAATGGACGAAACTCACTTGTTTTGGAATCTAAAACCTCAAAATCGACAAGGCTTAGTCGGGACGTTTTCAGGCCAATATAGAACATTTGGACGATGGAAACGGGGTTTTGTCCGGACATTCGGCTTCGTATGTACTCGATTTTTGTTCCGAACTTATAAGTGGACAAAACACACATGTTTCCCAATGGAAAACGATACACCTAAGAGACTAGCCACTCCATTACTTAACTCGGGGCGTTCTAAGGTGGAAAAACAACGTTCCGTCCGTAAAGACGAGATTTATGTCCGTCCGTTCGGTCGGCATTTACTCGGTTTTTGGTCCGAACTTGGAAATGGAAGAAACTCACTTGTATTGGAATCTAAAACCTCAAGATCGACAAGGCTTAGTCGGGACGTTTTAAGGCCAATATAGAACATTTTGACGATGGGAACGGGGTTTTGTCCGGACATTCGGCTTCGTATGTACTCGATTTTTGTTCCGAACTTATAAGTGGACGAAACAGACATGTTTCCCAATGGAAAACGATACACCTAAGAGACTAGCCACTCCATTACTTAACTCGGGGCGTTCTAAGGTGAAAAAACAACGTTCCGTCCGTAAAAACGAGATTTATGTCCGTCCGTTCGGTCGGCATTTACTCGGTTTACGGTCCGAACTTGGAAATGGACGAAACTCACTTGTTTTGGAATCTAAAACCTCAAGATCGACAAGGCTTAGTCGGGACGTTTTAAGGCCAATATAGAACATTTGGACGATGGGAACGGGGTTTTGTCCGGACATTCGGCTTCGTATGTACTCGATTTTTGTTCCGAACTTATAAGTGGACGAAACACAGATGTTTCCCAATGGAAAACGATACACCTAAGAGACTAGCTACTCCATTACTTAACTCGGGGCGTTCTAAGGTGGAAAAACAACGTTCCGTCCATAAAGACGAGATTTATGTCCGTCCGTTCGGTCGGCATTTACTCGGTTTTTGGTCCGAACTTGGAAATGGACGTAACTCACTTGTATTGGAATCTAAAACCTCAAGATCGACAAGGCTTAGTCGGGACGTTTTAAGGCCAATATAGAACATTTGGACGATAGGAACGGGGTTTTGTCCGGACATTCGGCTTCGTATGTACTCGATTTTTGTTCCGAACTTATAAGTGGAAGAAACACACATGTTTCCCAATGGAAAACGATACACCTAAGAGAATAGCCACTCCATTACTTAACTCGGGGCGTTCTAAGGTGAAAAAACAACGTTCCGTCCGTTAAAACGAGATTTATGTCCGTCCGTTCGGTCGGCATTTACTCGGTTTTTTTTCCAAACTTGGAAATGGACGAAACTCATTTGTTTTGGAATCTAAAACCTCAAGATCGACAAGGCTTAGTCGGGACGTTTTAAGGCCAATATAGAACATTTGGACGATGGGAACGGGGTTTTGTCCGATCATTCGGCTTCGTATGTACTCGATTTTTGTTCCGAACTTATAAGTGGACGAAACACACATGTTTCCCAATGGAAAACGATACACCTAAGAGACTAGCCACTCCATTACTTAACTCGGGGCGTTCTAAGGTGAATAAACAACGTTCCGTCCGTAAAAACGAGATTTATGTCCGTCCGTTCGGTCGGCATTTACTCGGTTTTTTTTCCAAACTTGGAAATGGACGAAACTCACTTGTTTTGGAATCTAAAACCTCAAGATCGACAAGGCTTAGTCGGGACGTTTTAAGGCCAATATAGAACATTTGGACGATGGGAACGGGGTTTTGTCCGATCATTCGGCTTCGTATGTACTCGATTTTTGTTCCGAACTTATAAGTGGACGAAACACACATGTTTCCCAATAGAAAACGATACACCTAAGAGACTAGCCACTCCATTACTTAACTCGGGGCGTTCTAAGGTGAAAAAACAACGTTCCGTCCGTAAAAACGAGATTTATGTCCGTCCGTTCGGTCGGCATTTACTCGGTTTTTTGTCCGAAGTTGGAAATGGACGAAACTCTCTTTTTTTGGAATCTAAAACCTCAAGATCGACAAAGCTTAGTCGGGACGTTTTAAGGCCATTATAGAACATTTGGACGATGGGAACGGGGTTTTGTCCGATCATTCGGCTTCGTATGTACTCGATTTTTGTTCCGAACTTATAAGTGGACGAAACACACATGTTTCCCAATGGAAAACGATACACCTAAGAGACTAGCCACTCCATTACTTAACTCGGGGCGTTCTAAGGTGGAAAAACCACGTTTCGTCCGTAAAAACGAGATTTATGTCCGTCCGTTCGGTCGGCATTTACTCGGTTTACGGTCCGAACTTGGAAATGGACGAAACTCACTTGTTTTGGAATCTAAAACCTCAAAATCGACAAGGCTTAGTCGGGACGTTTTAAGGCCAATATAGAACATTTGGACGATGGGAACGGGGTTTTGTCCGGACATTCGGCTTCGTATGTACTCGATTTTTGTTCCGAACTTATAAGTGGACGAAACACACATGTTTCCCAATGGAAAACGATACACCTAAGAGACTAGCCACTCCATTACTTAACTCGGGGCGTTCTAAGGTGAAAAAACAACGTTCCGTCCGTAAAAACGAGATTTATGTCCGTCCGTTCGGTCGGCATTTACTCGGTTTACGGTCCGAACTTGGAAATGGACGAAACTCACTTGTTTTGGAATCTAAAACCTCAAGATCGACAAGGCTTAGTCGGGACGTTTTAAGGCCAATATAGAACATTTGGACGATGGGAACGGGGTTTTGTCCGGACATTCGGCTTCGTATGTACTCGATTTTTGTTCCGAACTTATAAGTGGACGAAACACAGATGTTTCCCAATGGAAAACGATACACCTAAGAGACTAGCTACTCTATTACTTAACTCAGGGCGTTCTAAGGTGGAAAAACAACGTTCCGTCCGTAAAGACGAGATTTATGTCCGTCCGTTCGGTCGGCATTTACTCGGTTTTTGGTCCGAACTTGGAAATGGACGTAACTCACTTGTATTGGAATCTAAAACCTCAAGATCGACAAGGCTTAGTCGGGACGTTTTAAGGCCAATATAGAACATTTGGACGATAGGAACGGAGTTTTGTCCGGACATTCGGCTTCGTATGTACTCGATTTTTGTTCCGAACTTATAAGTGGAAGAAACACACATGTTTCCCAATGGAAAACGATACACCTAAGAGAATAGCCACTCCATTACTTAACTCGGGGCGTTCTAAGGTGAAAAAACAACGTTCCGTCCGTAAAAACGAGATTTATGTCCGTCCGTTCGGTCGGCATTTACTCGGTTTTTTTTCCAAACTTGGAAATGGAAGAAACTCATTTGTTTTGGAATCTAAAACCTCAAGATCGACAAGGCTTAGTCGGGACGTTTTAAGGCCAATATAGAACATTTGGACGATGGGAACGGGGTTTTGTCCGATCATTCGGCTTCGTATGTACTCGATTTTTGTTCCGAACTTATAAGTGGACGAAACACACATGTTTCCCAATGGAAAACGATACACCTAAGAGACTAGCCACTCCATTACTTAACTCGGGGCGTTCTAAGGTGAAAAAACAACGTTCCGTCCGTAAAAACGAGATTTATGTCCGTCCGTTCGGTCGGCATTTACTCGGTTTTTTTTCCAAACTTGGAAATGGACGAAACTCACTTGTTTTGGAATCTAAAACCTCAAGATCGACAAGGCTTAGTCGGGACGTTTTAAGGCCAATATAGAACATTTGGACGATGGGAACGGGGTTTTGTCCGATCATTCGGCTTCGTATGTACTCGATTTTTGTTCCGAACTTATAAGTGGACGAAACACACATGTTTCCCAATGGAAAACGATACACCTAAGAGACTAGCCACTCCATTACTTAACTCGGGGCGTTCTAAGGTGAAAAAACAACGTTCCGTCCGTAAAAACGAGATTTATGTCCGTCCGTTCGGTCGGCATTTACTCGGTTTACGGTCCGAACTTGGAAATGGACGAAACTCACTTGTTTTGGAATCTAAAACCTCAAGATCGACAAGGCTTAGTCGGGACGTTTTAAGGCCAATATAGAACATTTGGACGATGGGAACGGGGTTTTGTCCGGACATTCGGCTTCGTATGTACTCGATTTTTGTTCCGAACTTATAAGTGGACGAAACACAGATGTTTCCCAATGGAAAACGATACACCTAAGAGACTAGCTACTCCATTACTTAACTCAGGGCGTTCTAAGGTGGAAAAACAACGTTCCGTCCGTAAAGACGAGATTTATGTCCGTCCGTTCGGTCGGCATTTACTCGGTTTTTGGTCCGAACTTGGAAATGGACGTAACTCACTTGTATTGGAATCTAAAACCTCAAGATCGACAAGGCTTAGTCGGGACGTTTTAAGGCCAATATAGAACATTTGGACGATAGGAACGTGGTTTTGTCCGGACATTCGGCTTCGTATGTACTCGATTTTTGTTCCGAACTTATAAGTGGAAGAAACACACATGTTTCCCAATGGAAAACGATACACCTAAGAGAATAGCCACTCCATTACTTAACTCGGGGCGTTCTAAGGTGAAAAAACAACGTTCCGTCCGTAAAAACGAGATTTATGTCCGTCCGTTCGGTCGGCATTTACTCGGTTTTTTTTCCAAACTTGGAAATGGAAGAAACTCATTTGTTTTGGAATCTAAAACCTCAAGATCGACAAGGCTTAGTCGGGACGTTTTAAGGCCAATATAGAACATTTGGACGATGGGAACGGGGTTTTGTCCGATCATTCGGCTTCGTATGTACTCGATTTTTGTTCCGAACTTATAAGTGGACGAAACACACATGTTTCCCAATGGAAAACGATACACCTAAGAGACTAGCCACTCCATTACTTAACTCGGGGCGTTCTAAGGTGAAAAAACAACGTTCCGTCCGTAAAAACGAGATTTATGTCCGTCCGTTCGGTCGGCATTTACTCGGTTTTTTTTCCAAACTTGGAAATGGACGAAACTCACTTGTTTTGGAATCTAAAACCTCAAGATCGACAAGGCTTAGTCGGGACGTTTTAAGGCCAATATAGAACATTTGGACGATGGGAACGGGGTTTTGTCCGATCATTCGGCTTCGTATGTACTCGATTTTTGTTCCGAACTTATAAGTGGACGAAACACACATGTTTCCCAATGGAAAACGATACACCTAAGAGACTAGCCACTCCATTACTTAACTCGGGGCGTTCTAAGGTGAAAAAACAACGTTCCGTCCGTAAAAACGAGATTTATGTCCGTCCGTTCAGTCGGCATTTACTCGGTTTTTTGTCCGAACTTGGAAATGGACGAAACTCTCTTTTTTTGGAATCTAAAACCTCAAGATCGACAAAGCTTAGTCGGGACGTTTTAAGGCCATTATAGAACATTTGGACGATGGGAACGGGGTTTTGTCCGATCATTCGGCTTCGTATGTACTCGATTTTTGTTCCGAACTTATAAGTGGACGAAACACACATGTTTCCCAATGGAAAACGATACACCTAAGAGACTAGCCACTCCATTACTTAACTCGGGGCGTTCTAAGGTGGAAAAACAACGTTTCGTCCGTAAAGACGAGATTTATGTCCGTCCGTTCGGTCGGCATTTACTCGGTTTTTGGTCCGAACTTGGAAATGGACGAAACTCACTTGTATTGGAATCTAAAACCTCAAGATCGACAAGGCTTAGTCGGGACGTTTTAAGGCCAATATAGAACATTTTGACGATGGGAACGGGGTTTTGTCCGGACATTCGGCTTCGTATGTACTCGATTTTTGTTCCGAACTTATAGGTAGACGAAACAGACATGTTTCCCAATGGAAAACGATACACCTAAGAGACTAGCCACTCCATTACTTAACTCGAGGCGTTCTAAGGTGAAAAAACAACGTTCCGTCCGTAAAAACGAGATTTATGTCCGTCCGTTCGGTCGGCATTTACTCGGTTTACGGTCCGAACTTGGAAATGGACGAAACTCACTTGTATTGGAATCTAAAACCTCAAGATCGACAAGGCTTAGTCGGGACGTTTTAAGGCCAATATAGAACATTTGGACGATTGGAACGGGGTTTTGTCCGGACATTCGGCTTCGTATGTACTCGATTTTTGTTCCGAACTTATAAGTGGACGAAACACACATGTTTCCCAATGGAAAACGATACACCTAAGAGACTAGCCACTCCATTACTTAACTCGGGGCGTTCTAAGGTGAAAAAACAACGTTCCGTCCGTAAAAACGAGATTTATGTCCGTCCGTTCGGTCGGCATTTACTCGGTTTTTTTTCCAAACTTGGAAATGGACGAAACTCACTTGTATTGGAATCTAAAACCTCAAGATCGACAAGGCTTAGTCGGGACGTTTTAAGGCCAATATAGAACATTTGGACGATAGGAACGGGGTTTTGTCCGGACATTCGGCTTCGTATGTACTCGATTTTTGTTCCGAACTTATAAGTGGAAGAAACACACATGTTTCCCAATGGAAAACGATACACCTAAGAGAATAGCCACTCCATTACTTAACTCGGGGCGTTCTAAGGTGAAAAAACAACGTTCCGTCCGTAAAAACGAGATTTATGTCCGTCCGTTCGGTCGGCATTTACTCGGTTTTTTTTCCAAACTTGGAAATGGACGAAACTCATTTGTTTTGGAATCTAAAACCTCAAGATCGACAAGGCTTAGTCGGGACGTTTTAAGGCCAATATAGAACATTTGGACGATGGGAACGGGGTTTTGTCCGATCATTCGGCTTCGTATGTACTCGATTTTTGTTCCGAACTTATAAGTGGACGAAACACACATGTTTCCCAATGGAAAACGATACACCTAAGAGACTAGCCACTCCATTACTTAACTCGGGGCGTTCTAAGGTGAAAAAACAACGTTCCGTCCGTAAAAACGAGATTTATGTCCGTCCGTTCGGTCGGCATTTACTCGGTTTTTTTTCCAAACTTGGAAATGGACGAAACTCACTTGTTTTGGAATCTAAAACCTCAAGATCGACAAGGCTTAGTCGGGACGTTTTAAGGCCAATATAGAACATTTGGACGATGGGAACGGGGTTTTGTCCGATCATTCGGCTTCGTATGTACTCGATTTTTGTTCCGAACTTATAAGTGGACGAAACACACATGTTTCCCAATAGAAAACGATACACCTAAGAGACTAGCCACTCCATTACTTAACTCGGGGCGTTCTAAGGTGAAAAAACAACGTTCCGTCCGTAAAAACGAGATTTATGTCCGTCCGTTCGGTCGGCATTTACTCGGTTTTTTGTCCGAAGTTGGAAATGGACGAAACTCTCTTTTTTTGGAATCTAAAACCTCAAGATCGACAAAGCTTAGTCGGGACGTTTTAAGGCCATTATAGAACATTTGGACGATGGGAACGGGGTTTTGTCCGATCATTCGGCTTCGTATGTACTCGATTTTTGTTCCGAACTTATAAGTGGACGAAACACACATGTTTCCCAATGGAAAACGATACACCTAAGAGACTAGCCACTCCATTACTTAACTCGGGGCGTTCTAAGGTGGAAAAACAACGTTTCGTCCGTAAAAACGAGATTTATGTCCGTCCGTTCGGTCGGCATTTACTCGGTTTACGGTCCGAACTTGGAAATGGACGAAACTCACTTGTTTTGGAATCTAAAACCTCAAAATCGACAAGGCTTAGTCGGGACGTTTTAAGGCCAATATAGAACATTTGGACGATGGGAACGGGGTTTTGTCCGGACATTCGGCTTCGTATGTACTCGATTTTTGTTCCGAACTTATAAGTGGACGAAACACACATGTTTCCCAATGGAAAACGATACACCTAAGAGACTAGCCACTCCATTACTTAACTCGGGGCGTTCTAAGGTGGAAAAACAACGTTTCGTCCGTAAAAACGAGATTTATGTCCGTCCGTTCGGTCGGCATTTACTCGGTTTACGGTCCGAACTTGGAAATGGACGAAACTCACTTGTTTTGGAATCTAAAACCTCAAAATCGACAAGGCTTAGTCGGGACGTTTTAAGGCCAATATAGAACATTTGGACGATGGGAACGGGGTTTTGTCCGGACATTCGGCTTCGTATGTACTCGATTTTTGTTCCGAACTTATAAGTGGACGAAACACACATGTTTCCCAATGGAAAACGATACACCTAAGAGACTAGCCACTCCATTACTTAACTCGGGGCGTTCTAAGGTGGAAAAACAACGTTTCGTCCGTAAAAACGAGATTTATGTCCGTCCATTCGGTCGGCATTTACTCGGTTTACGGTCCGAACTTGGAAATGGACGAAACTCACTTGTTTTGGAATCTAAAACCTCAAAATCGACAAGGCTTAGTCGGGACGTTTTCAGGCCAATATAGAACATTTGGACGATGGGAATGGGGTTTTGTCCGGACATTCGGCTTCGTATGTACTCGATTTTTGTTCCGAACTTATAAGTGGACAAAACACACATGTTTCCCAATGGAAAACGATACACCTAAGAGACTAGCCACTCCATTACTTAACTCGGGGCGTTCTAAGGTGGAAAAACAAAGTTCCGTCCGTAAAGACGAGATTTATGTCCGTCCGTTCGGTCGGCATTTACTCGGTTTTTGGTCCGAACTTGGAAATGGAAGAAACTCACTTGTATTGGAATCTAAAACCTCAAGATCGACAAGGCTTAGTCGGGACGTTTTAAGGCCAATATAGAACATTTTGACGATGGGAACGGGGTTTTGTCCGGACATTCGGCTTCGTATGTACTCGATTTTTGTTCCGAACTTATAAGTGGACGAAACACACATGTTTCCCAATGGAAAACGATACACCTAAGAGACTAGCCACTCCATTACTTAACTCGGGGCGTTCTAAGGTGAAAAAACAACGTTCCGTCCGTAAAAACGAGATTTATGTCCGTCCGTTCGGTCGGCATTTACTCGGTTTTTTGTCCGAAGTTGGAAATGGACGAAACTCTCTTTTTTTGGAATCTAAAACCTCAAGATCGACAAAGCTTAGTCGGGACGTTTTAAGGCCATTATAGAACATTTGGACGATGGGAACGGGGTTTTGTCCGATCATTCGGCTTCGTATGTACTCGATTTTTGTTCCGAACTTATAAGTGGACGAAACACACATGTTTCCCAATGGAAAACGATACACCTAAGAGACTAGCCACTCCATTACTTAACTCGGGGCGTTCTAAGGTGGAAAAACAACGTTTCGTCCGTAAAAACGAGATTTATGTCCGTCCGTTCGGTCGGCATTTACTCGGTTTACGGTCCGAACTTGGAAATGGACGAAACTCACTTGTTTTGGAATCTAAAACCTCAAAATCGACAAGGCTTAGTCGGGACGTTTTAAGGCCAATATAGAACATTTGGACGATGGGAACGGGGTTTTGTCCGGACATTCGGCTTCGTATGTACTCGATTTTTGTTCCGAACTTATAAGTGGACGAAACACACATGTTTCCCAATGGAAAACGATACACCTAAGAGACTAGCCACTCCATTACTTAACTCGGGGCGTTCTAAGGTGGAAAAACAACGTTTCGTCCGTAAAAACGAGATTTATGTCCGTCCGTTCGGTCGGCATTTACTCGGTTTACGGTCCGAACTTGGAAATGGACGAAACTCACTTGTTTTGGAATCTAAAACCTCAAAATCGACAAGGCTTAGTCGGGACGTTTTAAGGCCAATATAGAACATTTGGACGATGGGAACGGGGTTTTGTCCGGACATTCGGCTTCGTATGTACTCGATTTTTGTTCCGAACTTATAAGTGGACGAAACACACATGTTTCCCAATGGAAAACGATACACCTAAGAGACTAGCCACTCCATTACTTAACTCGGGGCGTTCTAAGGTGGAAAAACAACGTTTCGTCCGTAAAAACGAGATTTATGTCCGTCCATTCGGTCGGCATTTACTCGGTTTACGGTCCAAACTTGGAAATGGACGAAACTCACTTGTTTTGGAATCTAAAACCTCAAAATCGACAAGGCTTAGTCGGGACGTTTTCAGGCCAATATAGAACATTTGGACGATGGGAACGGGGTTTTGTCCGGACATTCGGCTTCGTATGTACTCGATTTTTGTTCCGAACTTATAAGTGGACAAAACACACATGTTTCCCAATGGAAAACGATACACCTAAGAGACTAGCCACTCCATTACTTAACTCGGGGCGTTCTAAGGTGGAAAAACAAAGTTCCGTCCGTAAAGACGAGATTTATGTCCGTCCGTTCGGTCGGCATTTACTCGGTTTTTGGTCCGAACTTGGAAATGGAAGAAACTCACTTGTATTGGAATCTAAAACCTCAAGATCGACAAGGCTTAGTCGGGACGTTTTAAGGCCAATATAGAACATTTTGACGATGGGAACGGGGTTTTGTCCGGACATTCGGCTTCGTATGTACTCGATTTTTGTTCCGAACTTATAAGTGGACGAAACAGACAAGTTTCCCAATGGAAAACGATACACCTAAGAGACTAGCCACTCCATTACTTAACTCGGGGCGTTCTAAGGTGAAAAAACAACGTTCCGTCTGTAAAAACGAGATTTATGTCCGTCCGTTTGGTCGGCATTTACTCGGTTTACGGTCCGAACTTGGAAATGGACGAAACTCACTTGTTTTGGAATCTAAAACCTCAAGATCGACAAAGCTTAGTCGGGACGTTTTAAGGCCAATATAGAACATTTGGACGATGGGAACGGGGTTTTGTCCGGACATTCGGCTTCGTATGTACTCGATTTTTGTTCCGAACTTATAAGTGGACGAAACGCAGATGTTTCCCAATGGAAAACGATACACCTAAGAGACTAGCTACTCCATTACTTAACTCGGGGCGTTCTAAGGTGGAAAAAGAACGTTCCGTCCGTAAAGACGAGATTTATGTCCGTCCGTTCGGTCGGCATTTACTCGGTTTTTGGTCCGAACTTGGAAATAGACGTAACTCACTTGTATTGGAATCTAAAACCTCAAGATCGACAAGGCTTAGTCGGGACGTTTTAAGGCCAATATAGAACATTTGGACGATAGGAACGGGGTTTTGTCCGGACATTCGGCTTCGTATGTACTCGATTTTTGTTCCGAACTTATAAGTGGAAGAAACACACATGTTTCCCAATGGAAAACGATACACCTAAGAGAATAGCCACTCCATTACTTAACTCGGGGCGTTCTAAGGTGAAAAAACAACGTTCCGTCCGTAAAAACGAGATTTATGTCCGTCCGTTCGGTCGGCATTTACTCGGTTTTTTTTCCAAACTTGGAAATGGACGAAACTCACTTGTTTTGGAATCTAAAACCTCAAGATCGACAAGGCTTAGTCGGGACGTTTTAAGGCCAATATAGAACATTTGGACGATGGGAACGGGGTTTTGTCCGATCATTCGGCTTCGTATGTACTCGATTTTTGTTCCGAACTTATAAGTGGACGAAACACACATGTTTCCCAATAGAAAACGATACACCTAAGAGACTAGCCACTCCATTACTTAACTCGGGGCGTTCTAAGGTGAAAAAACAACGTTCCGTCCGTAAAAACGAGATTTATGTCCGTCCGTTCGGTCGGCATTTACTCGGTTTTTTGTCCGAAGTTGGAAATGGACGAAACTCTCTTTTTTTGGAATCTAAAACCTCAAGATCGACAAAGCTTAGTCGGGACGTTTTAAGGCCATTATAGAACATTTGGACGATGGGAACGGGGTTTTGTCCGATCATTCGGCTTCGTATGTACTCGATTTTTGTTCCGAACTTATAAGTGGACGAAACACACATGTTTCCCAATGGAAAACGATACACCTAAGAGACTAGCCACTCCATTACTTAACTCGGGGCGTTCTAAGGTGGAAAAACAACGTTTCGTCCGTAAAAACGAGATTTATGTCCGTCCGTTCGGTCGGCATTTACTCGGTTTACGGTCCGAACTTGGAAATGGACGAAACTCACTTGTTTTGGAATCTAAAACCTCAAAATCGACAAGGCTTAGTCAGGACGTTTTAAGGCCAATATAGAACATTTGGACGATGGGAACGGGGTTTTGTCCGGACATTCGGCTTCGTATGTACTCGATTTTTGTTCCGAACTTATAAGTGGACGAAACACACATGTTTCCCAATGGAAAACGATACACCTAAGAGACTAGCCACTCCATTACTTAACTCGGGGCGTTCTAAGGTGGGAAAACAACGTTTCGTCCGTAAAAACGAGATTTATGTCCGTCCGTTCGGTCGGCATTTACTCGGTTTACGGTCCGAACTTGGAAATGGACGAAACTCACTTGTTTTGGAATCTAAAACCTCAAAATCGACAAGGCTTTGTCGGGACGTTTTCAGGCCAATATAGAACATTTGGACGATGGGAACGGGGTTTTGTCCGGACATTCGGCTTCGTATGTACTCGATTTTTGTTCCGAACTTATAAGTGGACAAAACACACATGTTTCCCAATGGAAAACGATACACCTAAGAGACTAGCCACTCCATTACTTAACTCGGGGCGTTCTAAGGTGGAAAAACAACGTTCCGTCCGTAAAGACGAGATTTATGTCCGTCCGTTCGGTCGGCATTTACTCGGTTTTTGGTCCGAACTTGGAAATGGAAGAAACTCACTTGTATTGGAATCTAAAACCTCAAGATCGACAAGGCTTAGTCGGGACGTTTTAAGGCCAATATAGAACATTTTGACGATGGGAACGGGGTTTTGTCCGGACATTCGGCTTCGTATGTACTCGATTTTTGTTCCAAACTTATAAGTGGACGAAACAGACATGTTTCCCAATGGAAAACAATACACCTAAGAGACTAGCCACTCCATTACTTAACTCGGGGCGTTCTAAGGTGAAAAAACAACGTTCCGTCCGTAAAAACGAGATTTATGTCCGTCCGTTCGGTCGGCATTTACTCGGTTTTTTGTCCGAAGTTGGAAATGGACGAAACTCTCTTTTTTTGGAATCTAAAACCTCAAGATCGACAAAGCTTAGTCGGGACGTTTTAAGGCCATTATAGAACATTTGGACGATGGGAACGGGGTTTTGTCCGATCATTCGGCTTCGTATGTACTCGATTTTTGTTCCGAACTTATAAGTGGACGAAACACACATGTTTCCCAATGGAAAACGATACACCTAAGAGACTAGCCACTCCATTACTTAACTCGGGGCGTTCTAAGGTGGGAAAACAATGTTTCGTCCGTAAAAACGAGATTTATGTCCGTCCGTTCGGTCGGCATTTACTCGGTTTACGGTCCGAACTTGGAAATGGACGAAACTCACTTGTTTTGGAATCTAAAACCTCAAAATCGACAAGGCTTAGTCGGGACGTTTTCAGGCCAATATAGAACATTTGGACGATGGGAACGGGGTTTTGTCCGGACATTCGGCTTCGTATGTACTCGATTTTTGTTCCGAACTTATAAGTGGACAAAACACACATGTTTCCCAATGGAAAACGATACACCTAAGAGACTAGCCACTCCATTACTTAACTCGGGGCGTTCTAAGGTGGAAAAACAACGTTCCGTCCGTAAAGACGAGATTTATGTCCGTCCGTTCGGTCGGCATTTACTCGGTTTTTGGTCCGAACTTGGAAATGGAAGAAACTCACTTGTATTGGAATCTAAAACCTCAAGATCGACAAGGCTTAGTCGGGACGTTTTAAGGCCAATATAGAACATTTTGACGATGGGAACGGGGTTTTGTCCGGACATTCGGCTTCGTATGTACTCGATTTTTGTTCCGAACTTATAAGTGGACGAAACAGACATGTTTCCCAATGGAAAACAATACACCTAAGAGACTAGCCACTCCATTACTTAACTCGGGGCGTTCTAAGGTGAAAAAACAACGTTCCGTCCGTAAAAACGAGATTTATGTCCGTCCGTTCGGTCGGCATTTACTCGGTTTTTTGTCCGAAGTTGGAAATGGACGAAACTCTCTTTTTTTGGAATCTAAAACCTCAAGATCGACAAAGCTTAGTCGGGACGTTTTAAGGCCATTATAGAACATTTGGACGATGGGAACGGGGTTTTGTCCGATCATTCGGCTTCGTATGTACTCGATTTTTGTTCCGAACTTATAAGTGGACGAAACACACATGTTTCCCAATGGAAAACGATACACCTAAGAGACTAGCCACTCCATTACTTAACTCGGGGCGTTCTAAGGTGGAAAAACAACGTTTCGTCCGTAAAAACGAGATTTATGTCCGTCCGTTCGGTCGGCATTTACTCGGTTTACGGTCCGAACTTGGAAATGGACGAAACTCACTTGTTTTGGAATCTAAAACCTCAAAATCGACAAGGCTTAGTCGGGACGTTTTAAGGCCAATATAGAACATTTGGACGATGGGAACGGGGTTTTGTCCGGACATTCGGCATCGTATGTACTCGATTTTTGTTCCGAACTTATAAGTGGACGAAACACACATGTTTCCCAATGGAAAACGATACACCTAAGAGACTAGCCACTCCATTACTTAACTCGGGGCGTTCTAAGGTGGAAAAACAACGTTTCGTCCGTAAAAACGAGATTATGTCCGTCCGTTCGGTCGGCATTTACTCGGTTTACGGTCCGAACTTGGAAATGGACGAAACTCACTTGTTTTGGAATCTAAAACCTCAAAATCGACAAGGCTTAGTCGGGACGTTTTCAGGCCAATATAGAACATTTGGACGATGGGAACGGGGTTTTGTCCGGACATTCGGCTTCGTATGTACTCGATTTTTGTTCCGAACTTATAAGTGGACAAAACACACATGTTTCCCAATGGAAAACGATACACCTAAGAGACTAGCCACTCCATTACTTAACTCGGGGCGTTCTAAGGTGGAAAAACAACGTTCCGTCCGTAAAGACGAGATTTATGTCCGTCCGTTCGGTCGGCATTTACTCGGTTTTTGGTCCGAACTTGGAAATGGAAGAAACTCACTTGTATTGGAATCTAAAACCTCAAGATCGACAAGGCTTAGTCGGGACGTTTTAAGGCCAATATAGAACATTTTGACGATGGGAACGGGGTTTTGTCCGGACATTCGGCTTCGTATGTACTCGATTTTTGTTCCGAACTTATAAGTGGACGAAACAGACATGTTTCCCAATGGAAAACGATACACCTAAGAGACTAGCCACTCCATTACTTAACTCGGGGCGTTCTAAGGTGAAAAAACAACGTTCCGTCTGTAAAAACGAGATTTATGTCCGTCCGTTTGGTCGGCATTTACTCGGTTTACGGTCCGAACTTGGAAATGGACGAAACTCACTTGTTTTGGAATCTAAAACCTCAAGATCGACAAAGCTTAGTCGGGACATTTTAAGGCCAATATAGAACATTTGGACGATGGGAACGGGGTTTTGTCCGGACATTCGGCTTCGTATGTACTCGATTTTTGTTCCGAACTTATAAGTGGACGAAACGCAGATGTTTCCCAATGGAAAACGATACACCTAAGAGACTAGCTACTCCATTACTTAACTCGGGGCGTTCTAAGGTGGAAAAACAACGTTCCGTCCGTAAAGACGAGATTTATGTCCGTCCGTTCGGTCGGCATTTACTCGGTTTTTGGTCTGAACTTGGAAATAGACGTAACTCACTTGTATTGGAATCTAAAACCTCAAGATCGACAAGGCTTAGTCGGGACGTTTTAAGGCCAATATAGAACATTTGGACGATAGGAACGGGGTTTTGTCCGGACATTCGGCTTCGTATGTACTCGATTTTTGTTCCGAACTTATAAGTGGAAGAAACACACATGTTTCCCAATGGAAAACGATACACCTAAGAGAATAGCCACTCCATTACTTAACTCGGGGCGTTCTAAGGTGAAAAAACAACGTTCCGTCCGTAAAAACGAGATTTATGTCCGTCCGTTCGGTCGGCATTTACTCGGTTTTTTTTCCAAACTTGGAAATGGACGAAACTCACTTGTTTTGGAATCTAAAACCTCAAGATCGACAAGGCTTAGTCGGGACGTTTTAAGGCCAATATAGAACATTTGGACGATGGGAACGGGGTTTTGTCCGATCATTCGGCTTCGTATGTACTCGATTTTTGTTCCGAACTTATAAGTGGACGAAACACACATGTTTCCCAATAGAAAACGATACACCTAAGAGACTAGCCACTCCATTACTTAACTCGGGGCGTTCTAAGGTGAAAAAACAACGTTTCGTCCGTAAAAACGAGATTTATGTCCGTCCGTTCGGTTGGCATTTACTCGGTTTACGGTCCGAACTTGGAAATGGACGAAACTCACTTGTTTTGGAATCTAAAACCTCAAAATCGACAAGGCTTAGTCGGGACGTTTTCAGGCCAATATAGAACATTTGGACGATGGGAACGGGGTTTTGTCCGGACATTCGGCTTCGTATGTACTCGATTTTTGTTCCGAACTTATAAGTGGACAAAACACACATGTTTCCCAATGGAAAACGATACACCTAAGAGACTAGCCACTCCATTACTTAACTCGGGGCGTTCTAAGGTGGAAAAACAACGTTCCGTCCGTAAAGACGAGATTTATGTCCGTCCGTTCGGTCGGCATTTACTCGGTTTTTGGTCCGAACTTGGAAATGGAAGAAACTCACTTGTATTGGAATCTAAAACCTCAAGATCGACATGGCTTAGTCGGGACGTTTTAAGGCCAATATAGAACATTTTGACGATGGGAACGGGGTTTTGTCCGGACATTCGGCTTCGTATGTACTCGATTTTTGTTCCGAACTTATAAGTGGACGAAACAGACATGTTTCCCAATGGAAAACGATACACCTAAGAGACTAGCCACTCCATTACTTAACTCGGGGCGTTCTAAGGTGAAAAAACAACGTTCCGTCCGTAAACACGAGATTTATGTCCGTCCGTTCGGTCGGCATTTACTCGGTTTACGGTCCGAACTTGGAAATGGACGAAACTCACTTGTTTTGGAATCTAAAACCTCAAGATCGACAAGGCTTATTCGGGACGTTTTAAGGCCAATATAGAACATTTGGACGATGGGAACGGGGTTTTGTCCGGACATTCGGCTTCGTATGTACTCGATTTTTGTTCCGAACTTATAAGTGGACGAAACGCAGATGTTTCCCAATGGAAAACGATACACCTAAGAGACTAGCTACTCCATTACTTAACTCGGGGCGTTCTAATTTGGAAAAACAACGTTCCGTCCGTAAAGACGAGATTTATGTCCGTCCGTTCGGTCGGCATTTACTCGGTTTTTGGTCCGAACTTGGAAATGGACGAAACTCATTTGTTTTGGAATCTAAAACCTCAAGATCGACAAGGCTTAGTCGGGACGTTTTAAGGCCAATATAGAACATTTGGACGATGGGAACGGGGTTTTGTCCGATCATTCGGCTTCGTATGTACTCGATTTTTGTTCCTAACTTATAAGTGGACGAAACACACATGTTTCCCAATGGAAAACGATACACCTAAGAGACTAGCCACTCCATTACTTAACTCTAGGCGTTCTAAGGTGGAAAAACAACGTTTCGTCCGTAAAAACGAGATTTATGTCCGTCCGTTCGGTCGGCATTTACTCGGTTTACGGTCCGAACTTGGAAATGGACGAAACTCACTTGTTTTGGAATCTAAAACCTCAAAATCGACAAGGCTTAGTCGGGACGTTTTAAGGCCAATATAGAACATTTGGACGATGGGAACGGAGTTTTGTCCGGACATTCGGCTTCGTATGTACTCGATTTTTGTTCCGAACTTATAAGTGGACATAACACACATGTTTCCCAATGGAAAACGATACACCTAAGAGACTAGCCACTCCATTACTTAACTCTAGGCGTTCTAAGGTGGAAAAACAACGTTTCGTCCGTAAAAACGAGATTTATGTCCGTCCGTTCGGTCGGCATTTACTCGGTTTACGGTCCGAACTTGGAAATGGACGAAACTCACTTGTTTTGTAATCTAAAACCTCAAGATCGACAAGGCTTAGTCGGGACGTTTTAAGGCCAATATAGAACATTTTGACGATGGGAACGGGGTTTTGTCCGGACATTCGGCTTCGTATGTACTCGATTTTTGTTCCGAACTTATAAGTGGACGAAACAGACATGTTTCCCAATGGAAAACGATACACCTAAGAGACTAGCCACTCCATTACTTAACTCGGGGCGTTCTAAAGTGAAAAAACAACGTTCCGTCCGTAAAAACGAGATTTATGTCCGTCCGTTCGGTCGGCATTTACTCGGTTTACGGTCCGAACTTGGAAATGGACGAAACTCACTTGTTTTGGAATCTAAAACCTCAAGATCGACAAGGCTTAGTCGGGACGTTTTAAGGCCAATATAGAACATTTGGACGATGGGAACGGGGTTTTGTCCGGACATTCGGCTTCGTATGTACTCGATTTTTGTTCCGAACTTATAAGTGGACGAAACACAGATGTTTCCCAATGGAAAACGATACACCTAAGAGACTAGCCACTCCATTACTTAACTCGGGGAGTTCTAAGGTGAAAAAACAACGTTCCGTCCGTAAAAACGAGATTTATGTCCGTCCGTTCGGTCGGCATTTACTCGGTTTTTTTTCCAAACTTGGAAATCGACGAAACTCACTTGTTTTGGAATCTAAAACCTCAAGATCGACAAGGCTTAGTCGGGACGTTTTAAGGCCAATATAGAACATTTGGATGATGGGAACGGGGTTTTGTCCGATCATTCGGCTTCGTATGTACTCGATTTTTGTTCCGAACTTATAAGTGGACGAAACATACATGTTTCCCAATGGAAAACGATACACCTAAGAGACTAGCCACTCCATTACTTAACTCGGGGCGTTCTAAGGTGGAAAAACAACGTTTCGTCCGTAAAAACTAGATTTATGTCCGTCCGTTCGGTCGGCATTTACTCGGTTTACGGTCCGAACTTGGAAATGGACGAAACTCACTTGTTTTGTAATCTAAAACCTCAAGATCGACATGGCCTAGTCGGGACGTTTTAAGGCCAATATAGAACATTTGGACGATGGGAACGGAGTTTTGTCCGGACATTCGGCTTCGTATGTACTCGATTTTTGTTCCGAACTTATAAGTGGACATAACACACATGTTTCCCAATGGAAAACGATACACCTAAGAGACTAGCCACTCCATTACTTAACTCGGGGCGTTCTAAGGTGAAAAAACAACGTTCCGTCCGTAAAAACGAGATTTATGTCCGTCCGTTCGGTCGGCATTTACTCGGTTTTTTTTCCAAACTTGGAAATGGACGAAACTCACTTGTTTTGGAATCTAAAACCTCAAGATCGACAAGGCTTAGTCGGGACGTTTTAAGGCCAATATAGAACATTTGGACGATGGGAACGGGGTTTTGTCCGATCATTCGGCTTCGTATGTACTCGATTTTTGTTCCGAACTTATAAGTGGACGAAACACACATGTTTCCCAATGGAAAACGATACACCTAAGAGACTAGCCACTCCATTACTTAACTCTAGGCGTTCTAAGGTGGAAAAACAACGTTTCGTCCGTAAAAACGAGATTTATGTCCGTCCGTTCGGTCGGCATTTACTCGGTTTACGGTCCGAACTTGGAAATGGACGAAACTCACTTGTTTTGGAATCTAAAACCTCAAAATCGACAAGGCTTAGTCGGGACGTTTTAAGGCCAATATAGAACATTTGGACGATGGGAACGGGGTTTTGTCCGGACATTCGGCTTCGTATGTACTCGATTTTTGTTCCGAACTTATAAGTGGACGAAACACACATGTTTCCCAATGGAAAACGATACACCTAAGAGACTAGCCACTCCATTACTTAACTCGGGGCGTTCTAAGGTGGAAAAACAACGTTTCGTCCGTAAAAACGAGATTTATGTCCGTCCGTTCGGTCGGCATTTACTCGGTTTACGGTCCGAACTTGGAAATGGACAAAACTCACTTGTTTTGGAATCTAAAACCTCAAAATCGACAAGGCTTAGTCGGGACGTTTTCAGGCCAATATAGAACATTTGGACGATGGGAACGGGGTTTTGTCTGGACATTCGGCTCCGTATGTACTCGATTTTTGTTCCGAACTTATAAGTGGACAAAACACACATGTTTCCCAATGGAAAACGATACACCTAAGAGACTAGCCACTCCATTACTTAACTCGGGGCGTTCTAAGGTGGAAAAACAACGTTCCGTCCGTAAAGACGAGATTTATGTCCGTCCGTTCGGTCGGCATTTACTCGGTTTTTGGTCCGAACTTGGAAATGGAAGAAACTCACTTCTATTGGAATCTAAAACCTCAAGATCGATAAGGCTTAGTCGGGACGTTTTAAGGCCAATATAGAACATTTTGACGATGGGAACGGGGTTTTGTCCGGACATTCGGCTTCGTATGTACTCGATTTTTGTTCCGAACTTATAAGTGGACGAAACAGACATGTTTCCCAATGGAAAACGATACACCTAAGAGACTAGCCACTCCATTACTTAACTCGGGGCGTTCTAAGGTGAAAAAACAACGTTCCGTCCATAAAAACGAGATTTATGTCCGTCCGTTCGGTCGGCATTTACTCGGTTTACGGTCCGAACTTGGAAATGGACGAAACTCACTTGTTTTGGAATCTAAAACCTCAAGATCGACAAGGCTTAGTCGGGACGTTTTAAGGCCAATATAGAACATTTGGACGATGGGAACGGGGTTTTGTCCGGACATTCGGCTTCGTATGTACTCGATTTTTGTTCCGAACTTATAAGCGGACGAAACACAGATGTTTCCCAATGGAAAACGATACACCTAAGAGACTAGCTACTCCATTACTTAACTCGGGGCGTTCTAAGGTGGAAAAACAACGTTCCGTCCGTAAAGACGAGATTTATGTCCGTCCGTTCGGTCGGCATTTACTCGGTTTTTGGTCCGAACTTGGAAATGGACGTAACTCACTTGTATTGGAATCTAAAACCTCAAGATCGACAAGGCTTAGTCGGGACGTTTTAAGGCCAATATAGAACATTTGGACGATAGGAACGGGGTTTTGTCCGGACATTCGGCTTCGTATGTACTCGATTTTTGTTCCGAACTTATAAGTGGAAGAAACACACATGTTTCCCAATGGAAAACGATACACCTAAGAGAATAGCCACTCCATTACTTAACTCGGGGCGTTCTAAGGTGAAAAAACAACGTTCCGTCCGTAAAAACGAGATTTATGTCCGTCCGTTCGGTCGGCATTTACTCGGTTTTTTTTACAAACTTGGAAATGGACGAAACTCATTTGTTTTGGAATCTAAAACCTCAAGATCGACAAGGCTTAGTCGGGACGTTTTAAGGCCAATATAGAACATTTGGACGATGGGAACGGAGTTTTGTCCGGACATTCGGCTTCGTATGTACTCGATTTTTGTTCCGAACTTATAAGTGGACGAAACACACATGTTTCCCAATGGAAAACGATACACCTAAGAACCTAGCCACTCCATTACTTAACTCGGGGAGTTCTAAGGTGAAAAAACAACGTTCCGTCCGTAAAAACGAGATTTATGTCCGTCCGTTCGGTCGGCATTTACTCGGTTTTTTTTCCAAACTTGGAAATCGACGAAACTCACTTGTTTTGGAATCTAAAACCTCAAGATCGACAAGGCTTAGTCGGGACGTTTTAAGGCCAATATAGAACATTTGGACGATGGGAACGGGGTTTTGTCCGATCATTCGGCTTCGTATGTACTCGATTTTTGTTCCGAACTTATAAGTGGACGAAACACACATGTTTCCCAATAGAAAACGATACACCTAAGAGACTAGCCACTCCATTACTTAACTCGGGGCGTTCTAAGGTTAAAAAACAACGTTCCGTCCGTAAAAACGAGATTTATGTCCGTCCGTTCGGTCGGCATTTACTCGGTTTTTTGTCCGAAGTTGGAAATGGACGAAACTCTCTTTTTTTGGAATCTAAAACCTCAAGATCGACAAAGCTTAGTCGGGACGTTTTAAGGCCATTATAGAACATTTGGACGATGGGAACGGGGTTTTGTCCGATCATTCGGCTTCGTATGTACTCGATTTTTGTTCCGAACTTATAAGTGGACGAAACACACATGTTTCCCAATGGAAAACGATACACCTAAGAACCTAGCCACTCCATTACTTAACTCGGGGCGTTCTAAGGTGAAAAAACAACGTTCCGTCCGTAAAAACGAGATTTATGTCCGTCCGTTCGGTCGGCATTTACTCGGTTTTTTTTCCAAACTTGGAAATGGACGAAACTCACTTGTTTTGGAATCTAAAACCTCAAGATCGACAAGGCTTAGTCGGGACGTTTTAAGGCCAATATAGAACATTTGGACGATGGGAACGGGGTTTTGTCCGATCATTCGGCTTCGTATGTACTCGATTTTTGTTCCGAACTTATAAGTGGACGAAACACACATGTTTCCCAATGGAAAACGATACACCTAAGAGACTAGCCACTCCATTACTTAACTCTAGGCGTTCTAAGGTGGAAAAACAACGTTTCGTCCGTAAAAACGAGATTTATGTCCGTCCGTTCGGTCGGCATTTACTCGGTTTACGGTCCGAACTTGGAAATGGACGAAACTCATTTGTTTTGGAATCTAAAACCTCAAGATCGACAAGGCTTAGTCGGGACGTTTTAAGGCCAATATAGAACATTTGGACGATGGGAACGGAGTTTTGTCCGGACATTCGGCTTCGTATGTACTCGATTTTTGTTCCGAACTTATAAGTGGACATAACACACATGTTTCCCAATGGAAAACGATACACCTAAGAGAATAGCCACTCCATTACTTAACTCGGGGCGTTCTAAGGTGAAAAAACAACGTTCCGTCCGTAAAAACGAGATTTATGTCCGTCCGTTCGGTCGGCATTTACTCGGTTTTTTTTACAAACTTGGAAATGGACGAAACTCACTTGTTTTGGAATCTAAAACCTCAAGATCGACAAGGCTTAGTCGGGACGTTTTAAGGCCAATATAGAACATTTGGACGATGGGAACGGGGTTTTGTCCGGACATTCGGCTTCGTATGTACTCGATTTTTGTTCCTAACTTATAAGTGGACGAAACACACATGTTTCCCAATGGAAAACGATACACCTAAGAACCTAGCCACTCCATTACTTAACTCGGGGAGTTCTAAGGTGAAAAAACAACGTTCCGTCCGTAAAAACGAGATTTATGTCCGTCCGTTCGGTCGGCATTTACTCGGTTTTTTTTCCAAACTTGGAAATGGACGAAACTCACTTGTTTTGGAATCTAAAACCTCAAGATCGACAAGGCTTAGTCGGGACGTTTTAAGGCCAATATAGAACATTTGGACGATGGGAACGGGGTTTTGTCCGATCATTCGGCTTCGTATGTACTCGATTTTTGTTCCGAACTTATAAGTGGACGAAACACACATGTTTCCCAATAGAAAACGATACACCTAAGCGACTAGCCACTCCATTACTTAACGCGGGGCGTTCTAAGGTGAAAAAACAACGTTCCGTCCGTAAAAACGAGATTTATGTCCGTCCGTTCGGTCGGCATTTACTCGGTTTTTTTTCCAAACTTGGAAATGGACGAAACTCATTTGTTTTGGAATCTAAAACCTCAAGATCGACAAGGCTTAGTCGGGACGTTTTAAGGCCAATATAGAACATTTGGACGATGGGAACGGGGTTTTGTCCGATCATTCGGCTTCGTATGTACTCGATTTTTGTTCCGAACTTATAAGTGGACGAAACAGACATGTTTCCCAATGGAAAACGATACACCTAAGAGACTAGCCAATATATTACTTAACTCGGGGCGTTCTAAGGTGGAAAAACAACGTTTCGTCCGTAAAAACTAGATTTATGTCCGTCCGTTCGGTCGGCATTTACTCGGTTTACGGTCCGAACTTGGAAATGGACGAAACTCACTTGTTTTGTAATCTAAAACCTCAAGATCGACATGGCCTAGTCGGGACGTTTTAAGGCCAATATAGAACATTTGGACGATGGGAACGGGGTTTTGTCCGATCATTCGGCTTCGTATGTACTCGATTTTTGTTCCTAACTTATAAGTGGACGAAACACACATGTTTCCCAATGGAAAACGATACACCTAAGAACCTAGCCACTCCATTACTTAACTCGGGGAGTTCTAAGGTGAAAAAACAACGTTCCGTCCGTAAAAACGAGATTTATGTCCGTCCGTTCGGTCGGCATTTACTCGGTTTTTTTTCCAAACTTGGAAATCGACGAAACTCACTTGTTTTGGAATCTAAAACCTCAAGATCGACAAGGCTTAGTCGGGACGTTTTAAGGCCAATATAGAACATTTGGACGATGGGAACGGGGTTTTGTCCGATCATTCGGCTTCGTATGTACTCGATTTTTGTTCCGAACTTATAAGTGGACGAAACACACATGTTTCCCAATAGAAAACGATACACCTAAGAGACTAGCCACTCCATTACTTAACTCGGGGCGTTCTAAGGTTAAAAAACAACGTTCCGTCCGTAAAAACGAGATTTATGTCCGTCCGTTCGGTCGGCATTTACTCGGTTTTTTGTCCGAAGTTGGAAATGGACGAAACTCTCTTTTTTTGGAATCTAAAACCTCAAGATCGACAAAGCTTAGTCGGGACGTTTTAAGGCCATTATAGAACATTTGGACGATGGGAACGGGGTTTTGTCCGATCATTCGGCTTCGTATGTACTCGATTTTTGTTCCGAACTTATAAGTGGACGAAACACACATGTTTCCCAATGGAAAACGATACACCTAAGAACCTAGCCACTCCATTACTTAACTCGGGGAGTTCTAAGGTGAAAAAACAACGTTCCGTCCGTAAAAACGAGATTTATGTCCGTCCGTTCGGTCGGCATTTACTCGGTTTTTTTTCCAAACTTGGAAATCGACGAAACTCACTTGTTTTGGAATCTAAAACCTCAAGATCGACAAGGCTTAGTCGGGACGTTTTAAGGCCAATATAGAACATTTGGACGATGGGAACGGGGTTTTGTCCGATCATTCGGCTTCGTATGTACTCGATTTTTGTTCCGAACTTATAAGTGGACGAAACACACATGTTTCCCAATAGAAAACGATACACCTAAGAGACTAGCCACTCCATTACTTAACTCGGGGCATTCTAAGGTTAAAAAACAACGTTCCGTCCGTAAAAACGAGATTTATGTCCGTCCGTTCGGTCGGCATTTACTCGGTTTTTTGTCCGAAGTTGGAAATGGACGAAACTCTCTTTTTTTGGAATCTAAAACCTCAAGATCGACAAAGCTTAGTCGGGACGTTTTAAGGCCATTATAGAACATTTGGACGATGGGAACGGGGTTTTGTCCGATCATTCGGCTTCGTATGTACTCGATTTTTGTTCCGAACTTATAAGTGGACGAAACACACATGTTTCCCAATGGAAAACGATACACCTAAGAGACTAGCCACTCCATTACTTAACTCGGGGCGTTCTAAGGTGGAAAAACAACGTTTCGTCCGTAAAAATGAGATTTATGTCCGTCCGTTCGGTCGGCATTTACTCGGTTTACGGTCCGAACTTGGAAATGGACGAAACTCACTTGTTTTGGAATCTAAAACATCAAAATCGACAAGGCTTAGTCGGGACGTTTTAAGGCCAATATAGAACATTTGGACGATGGGAACGGGGTTTTGTCCGGACATTCGGCTTCGTATGTACTCGATTTTTGTTCCGAACTTATAAGTGGACGAAACACACATGTTTCCCAATGGAAAACGATACACCTAAGAGACTAGCCACTCCATTACTTAACTCGGGGCGTTCTAATGTGGAAAAACAACGTTTCGTCCGTAAAAACGAGATTTATGTCCGTCCGTTCGGTCGGCATTTACTCGGTTTACGGTCCGAACTTGGAAATGGACGAAACTCACTTGTTTTGGAATCTAAAACCTCAAAATCGACAAGGCTTAGTCGGGACGTTTTCAGGCCAATATAGAACATTTGGACGATGGGAACGGGGTTTTGTCCGGACATTCGGCTTCGTATGTACTCGATTTTTGTTCCGAACTTATAAGTGGACAAAACACAAATGTTTCCCAATGGAAAACGATACACCTAAGAGACTAGCCACTCCATTACTAAACTCGGGGCGTTCTAAGGTGGAAAAACAACGTTCCGTCCGTAAAGACGAGATTTATGTCCGTCCGTTCGGTCGGCATTTACTCGGTTTTTGGTCCGAACTTGGAAATGGAAGAAACTCACTTGTATTGGAATCTAAAACCTCAAGATCGACAAGGCTTAGTCGGGACGTTTTAAGGCCAATATAGAACATTTTGACGATGGGAACGGGGTTTTGTCCGGACATTCGGCTTCGTATGTACTCGATTTTTGTTCCGAACTTATAAGTGGACGAAACAGACATGTTTCCCAATGGAAAACGATACACCTAAGAGACTAGCCACTCCATTACTTAACTCGGGGCGTTCTAAAGTGAAAAAACAACGTTCCGTCCGTAAAAACGAGATTTATGTCCGTCCGTTCGGTCGGCATTTACTCGGTTTACGGTCCGAACTTGGAAATGGACGAAACTCACTTGTTTTGGAATCTAAAACCTCAAGATCGACAAGGCTTAGTCGGGACGTTTTAAGGCCAATATAGAACATTTGGACGATGGGAACGGGGTTTTGTCCGGACATTCGGCTTCGTATGTACTCGATTTTTGTTCCGAACTTATAAGTGGACGAAACACAGATGTTTCCCAATGGAAAACGATACACCTAAGAGACTAGCTACTCCATTACTTAACTCGGGGCGTTCTAAGGTGGAAAAACAACGTTCCTTCCGTAAAGACGAGATTTATGTCCGTCCGTTCGGTCGGCATTTACTCGGTTTTTGGTCCGAACTTGGAAATGGACGTAACTCACTTGTATTGGAATCTAAAACCTTAAGATCGACAAGGCTTAGTCGGGACGTTTTAAGGCCAATATAGAACATTTGGACGATAGGAACGGTGTTTTGTCCGGACATTCGGCTTCGTATGTACTCGATTTTTGTTCCGAACTTATAAGTGGAAGAAACACACATGTTTCCCAATGGAAAACGATACACCTAAGAGAATAGCCACTCCATTACTTAACTCGGGGCGTTCTAAGGTGAAAAAACAACGTTCCGTCCGTAAAAACGAGATTTATGTCCGTCCGTTCGGTCGGCATTTACTCGGTTTTTTTTCCAAACTTGGAAATGGACGAAACTCATTTGTTTTGGAATCTAAAACCTCAAGATCGACAAGGCTTAGTCGGGACGTTTTAAGGCCAATATAAAACATTTGGACGATGGGAACGGGGTTTTGTCCGATCATTCGGCTTCGTATGTACTCGATTTTTGTTCCGAACTTATAAGTGGACGAAACACACATGTTTCCCAATGGAAAACGATACACCTAAGAGACTAGCCACTCCATTACTTAACTCGGGGCGTTCTAAGGTGAAAAAACAACGTTCCGTCCGTAAAAACGAGATTTATGTCCGTCCGTTCGGTCGGCATTTACTCGGTTTTTTTTCCAAACTTGGAAATGGACGAAACTCACTTGTTTTGGAATCTAAAACCTCAAGATCGACAAGGCTTAGTCGGGACGTTTTAAGGCCAATATAGAACATTTGGACGATGGGAACGGGGTTTTGTCCGATCATTCGGCTTCGTATGTACTCGATTTTTGTTCCGAACTTATAAGTGGACGAAACACACATGTTTCCCAATAGAAAACGATACACCTAAGAGACTAGCCACTCCATTACTTAACTCGGGGCGTTCTAAGGTGAAAAAACAACGTTCCGTCCGTAAAAACGAGATTTATGTCCGTCCGTTCGGTCGGCATTTACTCGGTTTTTTGTCCGAAGTTGGAAATGGACGAAACTCTCTTTTTTTGGAATCTAAAACCTCAAGATCGACAAAGCTTAGTCGGGACGTTTTAAGGCCATTATAGAACATTTGGACGATGGGAACGGGGTTTTGTCCGATCATTCGGCTTCGTATGTACTCGATTTTTGTTCCGAACTTATAAGTGGACGAAACACACATGTTTCCCAATGGAAAACGATACACCTAAGAGACTAGCCACTCCATTACTTAACTCGGGGCGTTCTAAGGTGGAAAAACAACGTTCCGTCCGTAAAGACGAGATTTATGTCCGTCCGTTCGGTCGGCATTTACTCGGTTTTTGGTCCGAACTTGGAAATGGACGAAACTCACTTGTATTGGAATCTAAAACCTCAAGATCGACAAGGCTTAGTCGGGACGTTTTAAGGCCAATATAGAACATTTTGACGATGGGAACGGGGTTTTGTCCGGACATTCGGCTTCGTATGTACTCGATTTTTGTTCCGAACTTATAAGTGGACGAAACAGACATGTTTCCCAATGGAAAACGATACACCTAAGAGACTAGCCACTCCATTACTTAACTCGGGGCGTTCTAAGGTGAAAAAACAACGTTCCGTCCGTAAAAACGAGATTTATGTCCGTCCGTTCGGTCGGCATTTACTCGGTTTACGGTCAGAACTTGGAAATGGACGAAACTCACTTGTATTGGAATCTAAAACCTCAAGATCGACAAGGCTTAGTCGGGACGTTTTAAGGCCAATATAGAACATTTGGACGATAGGAACGCGGTTTTGTCCGGACATTCGGCTTCGTATGTACTCGATTTTTGTTCCGAACTTATAAGTGGACGAAACACACATGTTTCCCAATGGAAAACGATACACCTAAGAGACTAGCCACTCCATTACTTAACTCGGGGCGTTCTAAGGTGAAAAAACAACGTTCCGTGCGTAAAAACGAGATTTATGTCCGTCCGTTCGGTCGGCATTTACTCGGTTTTTTTTCCAAACTTGGAAATGGACGAAACTCACTTGTATTGGAATCTAAAACCTCAAGATCGAGAAGGCTTAGTCGGGACGTTTTAAGGCCAATATAGTACATTTTGACGATTGGAACGGGGTTTTGTCCGGACATTCGGCTTCGTATGTACTCGATTTTTGTTCCGAACTTATAAGTGGACGAAACAGACATGTTTCCCAGTGGAAAACGATACACCTAAGAGACTAGCCACTCCATTACTTAACTCGGGGCGTTCTAAGGTGAAAAAACAACGTTCCGTCCGTAAAAACGAGATTTATGTCCGTCCGTTCGGTCGGCATTTACTCGGTTTACGGTCCGAACTTGGAAATGGACGAAACTCACTTGTTTTGGAATCTAAAACCTCAAGATCGACAAGGCTTAGTCGGGACGTTTTAAGGCCAATATAGAACATTTTGACGATGGGAACGGGGTTTTGTCCGGACATTCGGCTTCGTATGTACTCGATTTTTGTTCCGAACTTATAAGTGGACGAAACAGACATGTTTCCCAATGGAAAACGATACACCTAAGAGACTAGCCACTCCATTACTTAACTCGGGGCGTTCTAAGGTGAAAAAACAACGTTCCGTCCGTAAAAACGAGATTTATGTCCGTCCGTTCGGTCGGCATTTACTCGGTTTACGGTCCGAACTTGGAAATGGACGAAACTCACTTGTATTGGAATCTAAAACCTCAAGATCGACAAGGCTTAGTCGGGACGTTTTAAGGCCAATATAGAACATTTGGACGATAGGAACGCGGTTTTGTCCGGACATTCGGCTTCGTATGTACTCGATTTTTGTTCCGAACTTATAAGTGGACGAAACACACATGTTTCCCAATGGAAAACGATACACCTAAGAGACTAGCCACTCCATTACTTAACTCGGGGCGTTCTAAGGTGAAAAAACAACGTTCCGTGCGTAAAAACGAGATTTATGTCCGTCCGTTCGGTCGGCATTTACTCGGTTTTTTTTCCAAACTTGGAAATGGACGAAACTCACTTGTATTGGAATCTAAAACCTCAAGATCGACAAGGCTTAGTCGGGACGTTTTAAGGCCAATATAGTACATTTTGACGATTGGAACGGGGTTTTGTCCGGACATTCGGCTTCGTATGTACTCGATTTTTGTTCCGAACTTATAAGTGGACGAAACAGACATGTTTCCCAATGGAAAACGATACACCTAAGAGACTAGCCACTCCATTACTTAACTCGGGGCGTTCTAAGGTGAAAAAACAACGTTCCGTCCGTAAAAACGAGATTTATGTCCGTCCGTTCGGTCGGCATTTACTCGGTTTACGGTCCGAACTTGGAAATGGACGAAACTCACTTGTTTTGGAATCTAAAACCTCAAGATCGACAAGGCTTAGTCGGGACGTTTTAAGGCCAATATAGAACATTTGGACGATGAGAACGGGGTTTTGTCCGGACATTCGGCTTCGTATGTACTCGATTTTTGTTCCGAACTTATAAGTGGACGAAACACAGATGTTTCAGAATGGAAAACGATACACCTAAGAGACTAGCTACTCCATTACTTAACTCGGGGCGTTCTAAGGTGGAAAAACAACGTTCCTTCCGTAAAGACGAGATTTATGTCCGTCCGTTCGGTCGGCATTTACTCGGTTTTTGGTCCGAACTTGGAAATGGACGTAACTCACTTGTATTGGAATCTAAAACCTTAAGATCGACAAGGCTTAGTCGGGACGTTTTAAGGCCAATATAGAACATTTGGACGATAGGAACGGGGTTTTGTCCGGACATTCGGCTTCGTATGTACTCGATTTTTGTTCCGAACTTATAAGTGGAAGAAACACACATGTTTCCCAATGGAAAACGATACACCTAAGAGAATAGCCACTCCATTACTTAACTCGGGGCGTTCTAAGGTGAAAAAACAACGTTCCGTCCCTAAAAACGAGATTTATGTCCGTCCGTTCGGTCGGCATTTACTCGGTTTTTTTTCCAAACTTGGAAATGGACGAAACTCATTTGTTTTGGAATCTAAAACCTCAAGATCGACAAGGCTTAGTCGGGACGTTTTAAGGCCAATATAAAACATTAGGACGATGGGAACGGGGTTTTGTCCGATCATTCGGCTTCGTATGTACTCGATTTTCGTTCCGAACTTATAAGTGGACGAAACACACATGTTTCCCAATGGAAAACGATACACCTAAGAGACTAGCCACTCCATTACTTAACTCGGGGCGTTCTAAGGTGAAAAAACAACGTTCCGTCCGTAAAAACGAGATTTATGTCCGTCCGTTCGGTCGGCATTTACTCGGTTTTTTTTCCAAACTTGGAAATGGACGAAACTCACTTGTTTTGGAATCTAAAACCTCAAGATCGACAAGGCTTAGTCGGGACGTTTTAAGGCCAATATAGAACATTTGGACGATGGGAACGGGGTTTTGTCCGATCATTCGGTTTCGTATGTACTCGATTTTTGTTCCGAACTTATAAGTGGACGAAACACACATGTTTCCCAATAGAAAACGATACACCTAAGAGACTAGCCACTCCATTACTTAACTCGGGGCGTTCTAAGGTGAAAAAACAACGTTCCGTCCGTAAAAACGAGATTTATGTCCGTCCGTTCGGTCGGCATTTACTCGGTTTTTTGTCCGAAGTTGGAAATGGACGAAACTCTCTTTTTTTGGAATCTAAAACCTCAAGATCGACAAAGCTTAGTCGGGACGTTTTAAGGCCATTATAGAACATTTGGACGATGGGAACGGGGTTTTGTCCGATCATTCGGCTTCGTATGTACTCGATTTTTGTTCCGAACTTATAAGTGGACGAAACACACATGTTTCCCAATGGAAAACGATACACCTAAGAGACTAGCCACTCCATTACTTAACTCGGGGCGTTCTAAGGTGGAAAAACAACGTTTCGTCCGTAAAAACGAGATTTATGTCCGTCCGTTCGGTCGGCATTTACTCGGTTTACGGTCCGAACTTGGAAATGGACGAAACTCACTTGTTTTGGAATCTAAAACCTCAAAATCGACAAGGCTTAGTCGGGACGTTTTCAGGCCAATATAGAACATTTGGACGATGGGAACGGGGTTTTATCCGGACATTCGGCTTCGTATGTACTCGATTTTTGTTCCGAACTTATAAGTGGATAAAACACACATGTTTTCCAATGGAAAACGATACACCTAAGAGACTAGCCACTCCATTACTTAACTCGGGGCGTTCTAAGGTGGAAAAACAACGTTCCGTCCGTAAAGACGAGATTTATGTCCGTCCGTTCGGTCGGCATTTACTCGGTTTTTAGTCCGAACTTGGAAATGGACGAAACTCACTTGTATTGGAATCTAAAACCTCAAGATCGACAAGGCTTAGTCGGGACGTTTTAAGGCCAATATAGAACATTTTGACGATGGGAACGGGGTTTTGTCCGGACATTCGGCTTCGTATGTACTCGATTTTTGTTCCGAACTTATAAGTGGACGAAACAGACATGTTTCCCAATGGAAAACGATACACCTAAGAGACTAGCCACTCCATTACTTAACTCGGGGCGTTCTAAGGTGAAAAAACAACGTTCCGTCCGTAAAAACGAGATTTATGTCCGTCCGTTCGGTCGGCATTTACTCGGTTTACGGTCCGAACTTGGAAATGGACGAAACTCACTTGTATTGGAATCTAAAACCTCAAGATCGACAAGGCTTAGTCGGGACGTTTTAAGGCCAATATAGAACATTTGGACGATAGGAACGCGGTTTTGTCCGGACATTCGGCTTCGTATGTACTCGATTTTTGTTCCGAACTTATAAGTGGACGAAACACACATGTTTCCCAATGGAAAACGATACACCTAAGAGACTAGCCACTCCATTACTTAACTCGGGGCGTTCTAAGGTGAAAAAACAACGTTCCGTGCGTAAAAACGAGATTTATGTCCATCCGTTCGGTCGGCATTTACTCGGTTTTTTTTCCAAACTTGGAAATGGACGAAACTCACTTGTATTGGAATCTAAAACCTCAAGATCGACAAGGCTTAGTCGGGACGTTTTAAGGCCAATATAGTACATTTTGACGATTGGAACGGGGTTTTGTCCGGACATTCGGCTTCGTATGTACTCGATTTTTGTTCCGAACTTATAAGTGGACGAAACAGACATGTTTCCCAATGGAAAACGATACACCTAAGAGACTAGCCACTCCATTACTTAACTCGGGGAGTTCTAAGGTGAAAAAACAACGTTCCGTCCGTAAAAACGAGATTTACGTCCGTCCGTTCGGTCGGCATTTACTCGGTTTACGGTCCGAACTTGGAAATGGACGAAACTCACTTGTTTTGGAATCTAAAACCTCAAGATCGACAAGGCTTAGTCGGGACGTTTTAAGGCCAATATAGAACATTTGGACGATGGGAACGGGGTTTTGTCCGGACATTCGGCTTCGTATGTACTCGATTTTTGTTCCGAACTTATAAGTGGACGAAACACAGATGTTTCAAAATTGAAAACGATACACCTAAGAGACTAGCTACTCCATTACCTAACTCGGGGCGTTCTAAGGTGGAAAAACAACGTTCCGTCCATAAAGACGAGATTTATGTCCGTCCGTTCGGTCGGCATTTACTCGGTTTTTGGTCCGAACATGGAAATGGACGAAACTCACTTGTATTGGAATATAAAACCTCAGGATCGACAAGGCTTAGTCGGGACGTTTTAAGGCCAATATAGAACATTTGGACGATAGGAACGGGGTTTTGTCCGGACATTCGGCTTCGTATGTACTCGATTTTTGTTCCGAACTTATAAGTGGATGAAACACACATGTTTCCCAATGGAAAACGATACACCCAAGAGACTAGCCACTCCATTACTTAACTCGGGGCGTTCTAAGGTGAAAAAACAACGTTCCGTCCTTAAAAACGAGATTTATGTCCGTCCGTTCGGTCGGCATTTACTCGGTTTTTTTTCCAAACTTGGAAATGGACGAAACTCACTTGTTTTGGAATCTAAAACCTCAAGATCGACAAGGCTTAGTCGGGACGTTTTAAGGCCAATATAGAACATTTGGACGATGGGAACGGGGTTTTGTCCGATCATTCGGCTTCGTATGTACTCGATTTTTGTTCCGAACTTATAAGTTGACGAAACACACATGTTTCCCAATGGAAAACGATACACCTAAGAGACTAGCCACTCCATTACTTAACTCGGGGCGTTCTAAGGTGAAAAAACAACGTTCCGTCCGTAAAAACGAGATTTATGTCCGTCCGTTCGGTCGGCATTTACTCGGTTTACGGTCCGAACTTGGAAATGGACGAAACTCACTTGTTTTGGAATCTAAAACCTAAAGATCGACAAGGCTTAGTCGGGACGTTTTAAGGCCAATATAGAACATTTGGACGATGGGAACGGGGTTTTGTCCGGACATTCGGCTTCGTATGTACTCGTTTTTTGTTCCGAACTTATAAGTGGACGAAACACACATGTTTCCCAATGGAAAACGATACACCTAAGAGACTAGCCACTCCATTACTTAACTCGGGGCGTTCTAAGGTGGAAAAACAACGTTTCGTCCGTAAAGACGAGATTTATGTCCGTCCGTTCGGTCGGCATTTATTCGGTTTTTGGTCCGAACTTGGAAATGGACGAAACTCACTTGTATTGGAATCTAAAACCTCAAGATCGACAATGCTTAGTCGGGACGTTTTAAGACCAATATAGAACATTTTGACGATGGGAACGGGGTTTTGTCCGGACATTCGGCTTCGTATGTACTCGATTTTTGTTCCAAACTTATAAGTGGACGAAACAGACATGTTTCCCAATGGAAAACGATACACCTAAGAGACTAGCTTCTCCATTACTTAACTCGGGGCGTTCTAAGGTGGAAAAACAACGTTTCGTCCGTAAAAACGAGATTTATGTCCGTCCGTTCGGTCGGCATTTACTCGGTTTACGGTCCGAACTTGGAAATGGACGAAACTCACTTGTTTTGGAATTTAAAACCTCAAAATCGACAAGGCTTAGTCGGGACGTTTTAAGGCCAATATAGAACATTTGGACGATGGGAACGGGGTTTTGTCCGGACATTCGGCTTCGTATGTACTCGATTTTTGTTCCGAACTTATAAGTGGACGAAACACACATGTTTCCCAATGGAAAACGATACACCTAAGAGACTAGCCACTCCATTACTTAACTCGGGGCGTTCTAAGGTGGAAAAACAACGTTTCGTCCGTAAAAACGAGATTTATGTCCGTCCGTTCGGTCGGCATTTACTCGGTTTACGGTCCGAACTTGGAAATGGACGAAACTCACTTGTTTTGGAATCTAAAACCTCAAAATCGACAAGGCTTAGTCGGGACGTTTTAAGGCCAATATAGAACATTTGGACGATGGGAACGGGGTTTTGTCCGGACATTCGGCTTCGTATGTACTCGATTTTTGTTCCGAACTTATAAGTGGACGAAACACAGATGTTTCCCAATGGAAAACGATACACCTAAGAGACTAGCTACTCCATTACTTAACTCGGGGCGTTCTAAGGTGGAAAAACAACGTTTCGTCCGTAAAAACGAGATTTATGTCCGTCCGTTCGGTCGGCATTTACTCGGTTTACGGTCCGAACTTGGAAATGGACGAAACTCACTTGTTTTGGAATCTAAAACCTAAAGATCGACAAGGCTTAGTCGGGACGTTTTAAGGCCAATATAGAACATTTGGACGATGGGAACGGGGTTTTGTCCGGACATTCGGCTTCGTATGTACTCGTTTTTTGTTCCGAACTTATAAGTGGACGAAACACACATGTTTCCCAATGGAAAACGATACACCTAAGAGACTAGCCACTCCATTACTTAACTCGGGGCGTTCTAAGGTGGAAAAACAACGTTTCGTCCGTAAAAACGAGATTTATGTCCGTCCGTTCGGTCGGCATTTACTCGGTTTACGGTCCGAACTTGGAAATGGACGAAACTCACTTGTTTTGGAATCTAAAACCTCAAGATCGACAAGGCTTAGTCGGGACATTTTAAGGCCAATATAGAACATTTGGACGATGGGAACGGGGTTTTGTCCGGACATTCGGCTTCGTATGTACTCGTTTTTTGTTCCGAACTTATAAGTGGACGAAACACACATGTTTCCCAATGGAAAACGATACACCTAAGAGACTAGCCACTCCATTACTTAACTCGGGGCGTTCTAAGGTGGAAAAACAACGTTTCGTCCGTAAAAACGAGATTTATGTCCGTCCGTTCGGTCGGCATTTACTCGGTTTACGGTCCGTACTTGGAAATGGACGAAACTCACTTGTTTTGGAATCTAAAACCTCAAAATCGACAAGGCTTAGTCGGGACGTTTTAACGCCAATATAGAACATTTGGACGATGGGAACGGGGTTTTGTCCGGACATTCGGCTTCGTATGTACTCGATTTTTGTTCCGAACTTATAAGTGGACGAAACACAGATGTTTCCCAATGGAAAACGATACACCTAAGAGACTAGCCACTCCATTACTTAACTCGGGGCGTTCTAAGGTGGAAAAACAACGTTCCGTCCGTAAAGACGAGATTTATGTCCGTCCGTTCGGTCGGCATTTATTCGGTTTTTGGTCCGAACTTGGAAATGGACGAAACTCACTTGTATTGGAATCTAAAACCTCAAGATCGACAATGCTTAGTCGGGACGTTTTAAGACCAATATAGAACATTTTGACGATGGGAACGGGGTTTTGTCCGGACATTCGGCTTCGTATGTACTCGATTTTTGTTCCAAACTTATAAGTGGACGAAACAGACATGTTTCCCAATGGAAAACGATACACCTAAGAGACTAGCTTCTCCATTACTTAACTCGGGGCGTTCTAAGGTGGAAAAACAACGTTTCGTCCGTAAAAACGAGATTTATGTCCGTCCGTTCGGTCGGCATTTACTCGGTTTACGGTCCGAACTTGGAAATGGACGAAACTCACTTGTTTTGGAATCTAAAACCTCAAAATCGACAAGGCTTAGTCGGGACGTTTTAAGGCCAATATAGAACATTTGGACGATGGGAACGGGGTTTTGTCCGGACATTCGGCTTCGTATGTACTCGATTTTTGTTCCGAACTTATAAGTGGACGAAACACACATGTTTCCCAATGGAAAACGATACACCTAAGAGACTAGCCACTCCATTACTTAACTCGGGGCGTTCTAAGGTGGAAAAACAACGTTCCGTCCGTAAAGACCAGATTTATGTCCGTCCGTTCGGTCGGCATTTACTCGGTTTTTGGTCCGAACTTGGAAATGGACGAAACTCACTTGTATTGGAATCTAAAACCTCAAGATCGACAAGGCTTAGTCGGGACGTTTTAAGGCCAATATAGAACATTTTGACGATGGGAACGGGGTTTTGTCCGGACATTCGGCTTCGTATGTACTCGATTTTTGTTCCGAACTTATAAGTGGATGAAACAGACATGTTTCCCAATGGAAAACGATACACCTAAGAGACTAGCCACTCCATTACTTAACTCGGGGCGTTCTAAGGTGAAAAAACAACGTTCCGTCCGTAAAAACGAGATTTATGTCCGTCCGTTCGGTCGGCATTTACTCGGTTTGCGGTTCGAACTTGGAAATGGACGAAACTCACTGGTTTTGGAATCTAAAACCTCAAGATCGACAAGGCTTAGTCGGGACGTTTTAAGGCCAATATAGAACATTTGGACGATGGGAACGGGGTTTTGTCCGGACATTCGGCTTCGTATGTACTCGTTTTTTGTTCCGAACTTATAAGTGGACGAAACACACATGTTTCCCAATGGAAAACGATACACCTAAGAGACTAGCCACTCCATTACTTAACTCGGGGCGTTCTAAGGTGGAAAAACAACGTTTCGTCCGTAAAAACGAGATTTATGTCCGTCCGTTCGGTCGGCATTTACTCGGTTTACGGTCCGAACTTGGAAATGGACGAAACTCACTTGTTTTGGAATCTAAAACCTCAAAATCGACAAGGCTTAGTCGGGACGTTTTAAGGCCAATATAGAACATTTGGACGATGGGAACGGGGTTTTGTCCGATCATTCGGCTTCGTATGTACTCGATTTTTGTTCCGAACTTATAAGTTGACGAAACACACATGTTTCCCAATGGAAAACGATACACCTAAGAGACTAGCCACTCCATTACTTAACTCGGGGCGTTCTAAGGTGAAAAAACAACGTTCCGTCCGTAAAAACGAGATTTATGTCCGTCCGTTCGGTCGGCATTTACTCGGTTTACGGTCCGAACTTGGAAATGGACGAAACTCACTTGTTTTGGAATCTAAAACCTCAAGATCGACAAGGCTTAGTCGGGACGTTTTAAGGCCAATATAGAACATTTGGACGATGGGAACGGGGTTTTGTCTGGACATTCGGCTTCGTATGTACTCGTTTTTTGTCCCGAACTTATAAGTGGACGAAACACACATGTTTCCCAATGGAAAACGATACACCTAAGAGACTAGCCACTCCATTACTTAACTCGGGGCGTTCTAAGGTGGAAAAACAACGTTTCGTCCGTAAAAACGAGATTTATGTCCGTCCGTTCGGTCGGCATTTACTCGGTTTACGGTCCGAACTTGGAAATGGACGAAACTCACTTGTTTTGGAATCTAAAACCTCAAAATCGACAAGGCTTAGTCGGGACGTTTTAAGGCCAATATAGAACATTTGGACGATGGGAACGGGGTTTTGTCCGGACATTCGGCTTCGTATGTACTCGATTTTTGTTCCGAACTTATAAGTGGACGAAACACAGATGTTTCCCAATGGAAAACGATACACCTAAGAGACTAGCCACTCCATTACTTAACTCGGGGCGTTCTAAGGTGGAAAAACAACGTTTCGTCCGTAAAAACGAGATTTATGTCCGTCCGTTCGGTCGGCATTTACTCGGTTTACGGTCCGAACTTGGAAATGGACGAAACTCACTTGTTTTGGAATCTAAAACCTCAAAATCGACAAGGCTTAGTCGGGACGTTTTAAGGCCAATATAGAACATTTGGACGATGGGAACGGGGTTTTGTCCGATCATTCGGCTTCGTATGTACTCGATTTTTGTTCCGAACTTATAAGTTGACGAAACACACATGTTTCCCAATGGAAAACGATACACCTAAGAGACTAGCCACTCCATTACTTAACTCGGGGCGTTCTAAGGTGAAAAAACAACGTTCCGTCCGTAAAAACGAGATTTATGTCCGTCCGTTCGGTCGGCATTTACTCGGTTTACGGTCCGAACTTGGAAATGGACGAAACTCACTTGTTTTGGAATCTAAAACCTCAAGATCGACAAGGCTTAGTCGGGACGTTTTAAGGCCAATATAGAACATTTGGACGATGGGAACGGGGTTTTGTCTGGACATTCGGCTTCGTATGTACTCGTTTTTTGTTCCGAACTTATAAGTGGACGAAACACACATGTTTCCCAATGGAAAACGATACACCTAAGAGACTAGCCACTCCATTACTTAACTCGGGGCGTTCTAAGGTGGAAAAACAACGTTTCGTCCGTAAAAACGAGATTTATGTCCGTCCGTTCGGTCGGCATTTACTCGGTTTACGGTCCGAACTTGGAAATGGACGAAACTCACTTGTTTTGGAATCTAAAACCTCAAAATCGACAAGGCTTAGTCGGGACGTTTTAAGGCCAATATAGAACATTTGGACGATGGGAACGGGGTTTTGTCCGGACATTCGGCTTCGTATGTACTCGATTTTTGTTCCGAACTTATAAGTGGACGAAACACAGATGTTTCCCAATGGAAAACGATACACCTAAGAGACTAGCCACTCCATTACTTAACTCGGGGCGTTCTAAGGTGGAAAAACAACGTTCCGTCCGTAAAGACGAGATTTATGTCCGTCCGTTCGGTCGGCATTTATTCGGTTTTTGGTCCGAACTTGGAAATGGACGAAACTCACTTGTATTGGAATCTAAAACCTCAAGATCGACAATGCTTAGTCGGGACGTTTTAAGACCAATATAGAACATTTTGACGATGGGAACGGGGTTTTGTCCGGACATTCGGCTTCGTATGTACTCGATTTTTGTTCCAAACTTATAAGTGGACGAAACAGACATGTTTCCCAATGGAAAACGATACACCTAAGAGACTAGCTTCTCCATTACTTAACTCGGGGCGTTCTAAGGTGGAAAAACAACGTTTCGTCCGTAAAAACGAGATTTATGTCCGTCCGTTCGGTCGGCATTTACTCGGTTTACGGTCCGAACTTGGAAATGGACGAAACTCACTTGTTTTGGAATCTAAAACCTCAAAATCGACAAGGCTTAGTCGGGACGTTTTAAGGCCAATATAGAACATTTGGACGATGGGAACGGGGTTTTGTCCGATCATTCGGCTTCGTATGTACTCGATTTTTGTTCCGAACTTATAAGTGGACGAAACACACATGTTTCCCAATGGAAAACGATACACCTAAGAGACTAGCCACTCCATTACTTAACTCGGGGCGTTCTAAGGTGAAAAAACAACGTTCCGTCCGTAAAAACGAGATTTATGTCCGTCCGTTCGGTCGGCATTTACTCGGTTTTTTTTCCAAACTTGGAAATGGACGAAACTCACTTGTTTTGGAATCTAAAACCTCAAGATTGACAATGCTTAGTCGGGACGTTTTAAGGCCATTATAGAACATTTGGACGATGGGAACGGGGTTTTGTCCGATCATTCAGCTTCGTATGTACTCGATTTTTGTTCCGAACTTATAAGTGGACGAAACACACACGTTTCCCAATGGAAAACGATACACCTAAGAGACTAGCCACTCTATTACTTAACTCGGGGCGTTCTAAGGTGGCAAAACAACGTTTCGTCCGTAAAAACGAGATTTATGTCCGTCCGTTCGGTCGGCATTTACTCGGTTTACGGTCCGAACTTGGAAATGGACGAAACTCACTTGTTTTGGAATTTAAAACCTCAAAATCGACAAGGCTTAGTCGGGACGTTTTAAGGCCAATATAGAACATTTGGACGATGGGAACGGGGTTTTGTCCGGACATTCGGCTTCGTATGTACTCGTTTTTTGTTCCGAACTTATAAGTGGACGAAACACACATGTTTTCCAATGGAAAACGATACACCTAAGAGACTAGCCACTCCATTACTTAACTCGGGGCGTTCTAAGGTGAAAAAACAACGTTCCGTCCGTAAAAACGAGATTTATGTCCGTCCGTTCGGTCAGCATTTACTCGGTTTTTTGTCCGAAGTTGGAAATGGACGAAACTCTCTTGTTTTGGAATCTAAAACCTCAAGATAGACAAAGCTTAGTCGGGACGTTTTAAGGCCATTATAGAACATTTGGACGATGGGAACGGGGTTTTGTCCGATCATTCGGCTTCGTATGTACTCGATTTTTGTTCCGAACTTATAAGTGGACGAAACACACATGTTTCCCAATGGAAAACGATACACCTAAGAGACTAGCCACTCCATTACTTAACTCGGGGGGTTCTAAGGAGGAAAAACAACGTTTCGTCCGTAAAAACGAGATTTATGTCCGTCCGTTCGGTCGGCATTTACTCGGTTTACGGTCCGAACTTGGAAATGGACGAAACTCACTTGTTTTGGAATCTAAAACCTCAAAATCGACAAGGCTTAGTCGGGACGTTTTAAGGCCAATATAGAACATTTGGACGATGGGAACGGGGTTTTATCCGGACATTCGGCTTCGTATGTACTCGATTTTTGTTCCGAACTTATAAGTGGACGAAACACACATGTTTCCCAATGGAAAACGATACACCTAAGAGACTAGCCACTCCATTACTTAACTCGGGGCGTTCTAAGGTGAAAAAACAACCTTCCTTCCGTAAAAACGAGATTTATGTCCGTCCGTTCGGTCGGCATTTACTCGGTTTTTTTTCCAAACTTGGAAATGGACGAAACTCACTTGTTTTGGAATCTAAAACCTCAAGATCGACAAGGCTTAGTCGGGACGTTTTAAGGCCATTATAGAACATTTGGACGATGGGAACGGGGTTTTGTCCGATCATTCGGCTTCGTATGTACTCGATTTTTGTTCCACACATGTTTCCCAATGGAAAACGATACACCTAAGAGACTAGCCACTCCATTACTTAACTCGGGGCGTTCTAAGGTGGAAAAACAACGTTTCGTCCGTAAAAACGAGATTTATGTCCGTCCGTTCGGTCGGCATTTACTCGGTTTACGGTCCGAACTTGGAAATGGAAGAAACTCACTTGTTTTGGAATCTAAAACCTCAAAATAGACAAGGCTTAGTCGGGACGTTTTAAGGCCAATATAGAACATTTGGACGATGGGAACGGGGTTTTGTCCGGACATTCGGCTTCGTATGTACTCGATTTTTGTTCCGAACTTATAAGTGGACGAAACACACATGTTTCCCAATGGAAAACGATACACCTAAGAGACTAGCCACTCCATTACTTAACTCGGGGCGTTCTAAGGTGGATAAACAACGTTTCGTCCGTAAAGACGAGATTTATGTCCGTCCGTTCGGTCGGCATTTACTCGGTTTTTGGTCCGAACTTGGAAATGGACGAAACTCACTTGTATTGGAATCTAAAACCTCAAGATCGACAAGGCTTAGTCGGGACGTTTTAAGGCCAATATAGAACATTTTGACGATGGGAACGGGGTTTTATCCGGACATTCGGCTTCGTATGTACTCGATTTTTGTTCCGAACTTATAAGTGGACGAAACAGACATGTTTCCCAATGGAAAACGATACACTTAAGAGACTAGCCATTCCATTACTTAACTCGGGGCGTTTAAAGGTGAAAAAACAACGTTCCGTCCGTAAAAACGAGATTTATGTCCGTCCGGTAGGTCGGCATTTACTCGGTTTACGGTCCGAACTTGGAAATGGACGAAACTCACTTGTTTTGGAATCTAAAACCTCAAGATCGACAAGGCTTAGTCGGGACGTTTTAAGGCCAATATAGAACATTTGGACGATGGGAACGGGGTTTTGTCCGGACATTCGGCTTCGTATGTACTCGATTTTTTTTCCGAACTTATAAGTGGACGAAACACACATGTTTCCCAATGGAAAACGATACACCTAAGAGACTAGCCACTCCATTACTTAACTCGGGGCGTTCTAAGGTGGAAAAACAACGTTTCGTACGTAAAGACGAGATTTATGTCCGTCCGTTCGGTCGGCATTTACTCGGTTTTTGGTCCGAACTTGGAAATGGACGAAACTCACTTGTATTGGAATCTAAAACCTCAAGATCGACAAGGCTTAGTCGGGACGTTTTAAGGCCAATATATAACATTTGACGATGGGAACGGGGTTTTATCCGGACATTCGGCTTCGTATGTACTCGATTTTTGTTCCGAACTTATAAGTGGACGAAACAGACATGTTTCCCAATGGAAAACGATACACCTAAGAGACTAGCCATTCCATTACTTAACTCGGGGCGTTCTAAGGTGAAAAAACAACGTTCCGTCCGTAAAAACGAGATTTATGTCCGTCCGTTCGGTCGGTATTTACTCGGTTTACGGTCCGAACTTGGAAATGGACGAAACTCACTTGTTTTGGAATCTAAAACCTCAAGATCGACAAGGCTTAGTCGGGACGTTTTAAGGCCAATATAGAACATTTGGACGATGGGAACGGGGTTTTGTCCGGACATTCGGCTTCGTATGTACTCGATTTTTGTTCCGAACTTATAAGTGGACGAAACACACATGTTTCCCAATGGAAAACGATACACCTAAGAGACTAGCCACTCCATTACTTAACTCGGGGCGTTCTAAGGTGAAAAAACAACGTTCCGTCCGTAAAAACGAGATTTATGTCCGTCCGTTCGGTCGGCATTTACTCGGTTTTTTGTCCGAAGTTGGAAATGGACGAAACTCTCTTGTTTTGGAATCTAAAACCTCAAGATCGACAAAGCTTAGTCGGGACGTTTTAAGGCCATTATAGAACATTTGGACGATGGGAACGGGTTTTGTCCGGACATTCGGCTTCGTATGTACTCGATTTTTGTTCCGAACTTATAAGTGGACGAAACACACATGTTTCCCAATGGAAAACGATACACCTAAGAGACTAGCCACTCCATTACTTAACTCGGGGCATTCTAAGGTGGAAAAACAACGTTTCGTCCGTAAAGACGAGATTTATGTCCGTCCGTTCGGTCGGCATTTACTCGGTTTTTGGTCCGAACTTGGAAATGGACGAAACTCACTTGTATTGGAATCTAAAACCTCAAGATCGACAAGGCTTAGTCGGGACGTTTTAAGGCCAATATAGAACATTTTGACGATGGGAACGGGGTTTTGTCCGGACATTCGGCTTCGTATGTACTCGATTTTTGTTCCGAACTTATAAGTGGACGAAACAGACATGTTTCCCAATGGAAAACGATACACCTAAGAGACTAGCCATTCCATTACTTAACTCGGGGCGTTTAAAGGTGAAAAAACAACGTTCCGTCCGTAAAAACGAGATTTATGTCCGTCCGTTCGGTCGGCATTTACTCGGTTTACGGTCCGAACTTGGAAATGGACGAAACTCACTTGTTTTGGAATCTAAAACCTCAAGATCGACAAGGCTTAGTCGGGACGTTTTAAGGCCAATATAGAACATTTGGACGATGGGAACGGGGTTTTGTCCGGACATTCGGCTTCGTATGTACTCGATTTTTGTTACGAACTTATAAGTGGACGAAACACACATGTTTCCCAAAGGAAAACGATACACCTAAGAGACTAGCCACTCCATTACTTAACTCGGGGCGTTCTAAGGTGAAAAAACAACGTTCCGTCCGTAAAAACGAGATTTATGTCCGTCCGTTCGGTCGGCATTTACTCGGTTTTTTGTCCGAAGTTGGAAATGGACGAAACTCTCTTGTTTTGGAATCTAAAACCTCAAGATCGACAAGGCTTAGTCGGGACGTTTTAAGGCCAATATAGAACATTTTGACGATGGGAACGGGGTTTTGTCCGGACATTCGGCTTCGTATGTACTCGATTTTTGTTCCGAACTTATAAGTGGACGAAACAGACATGTTTCCCAATGGAAAACGATACACCTAAGAGACTAGCCATTCCATTACTTAACTCGGGGCGTTCTAAGGTGAAAAAACAACGTTCCGTCCGTAAAAACGAGATTTATGTCCGTCCGTTCGGTCGGCATTTACTCGGTTTACGGTCCGAACTTGGAAATGGACGAAACTCACTTGTTTTGGAATCTAAAACCTCAAGATCGACAAGGCTTAGTCGGGACGTTTTAAGGCCAATATAGAACATTTGGACGATGGGAACGGGGTTTTGTCCGGACATTCGGCTTCGTATGTACTCGATTTTTGTTCCGAACTTATAAGTGGACGAAACACACATGTTTCCCAAAGGAAAACGATACACCTAAGAGACTAGCCACTCCATTACTTAACTCGGGGCGTTCTAAGGTGAAAAAACAACGTTCCGTCCGTAAAAACGAGATTTATGTCCGTCCGTTCGGTCGGCATTTACTCGGTTTTTTGTCCGAAGTTGGAATTGACGAAACTCTCTTGTTTTGGAATCTAAAACCTCAAGATCGACAAGGCTTAGTCGGGACGTTTTAAGGCCAATATAGAACATTTTGACGATGGGAACGGGGTTTTGTCCGGACATTCGGCTTCGTATGTACTCGATTTTTGTTCCGAACTTATAAGTGGACGAAACAGACATGTTTCCCAATGGAAAACGATACACCTAAGAGACTAGCCATTCCATTACTTAACTCGGGGCGTTTAAAGGTGAAAAAACAACGTTCCGTCCGTAAAAACGAGATTTATGTCCGTCCGTTCGGTCGGCATTTACTCGGTTTACGGTCCGAACTTGGAAATGGACGAAACTCACTTGTTTTGGAATGTAAAACCTCAAAATCGACAAGGCTTAGTCGGGACGTTTTAAGGCCAATATAGAACATTTGGACGATGGGAACGGGGTTTTGTCCGGACATTCGGCTTCGTATGTACTCGATTTTTGTTCCGAACTTATAAGTGGACGAAACACACATGTTTCCCAATGGAAAACGATACACCTAAGAGACTAGCCACTCCATTACTTAACTCGGGGCGTTCTAAGGTGGAAAAACAACGTTTCGTCCGTAAAGACGAGATTTATGTCCGTCCGTTCGGTCGGCATTTACTCGGTTTTTTGTCCGAAGTTGGAAATGGACGAAACTCTCTTGTTTTGGAATCTAAAACCTCAAGATCGACAAGGCTTAGTCGGGACGTTTTAAGGCCAATATAGAACATTTTGACGATGGGAACGGGGTTTTGTCCGGACATTCGGCTTCGTATGTACTCGATTTTTGTTCCGAACTTATAAGTGGACGAAACAGACATGTTTCCCAATGGAAAACGATACACCTAAGAGACTAGCCATTCCATTACTTAACTCGGGGCGTTCTAAGGTGAAAAAACAACGTTCCGTCCGTAAAAACGAGATTTATGTCCGTCCGTTCGGGCGGCATTTACTCGGTTTACGGTCCGAACTTGGAAATGGACGAAACTCACTTGTTTTGGAATCTAAAACCTCAAGATCGACAAGGCTTAGTCGGGACGTTTTAAGGACAATATAGAACATTTGGACGATGGGAACGGGGTTTTGTCCGGACATTCGGCTTCGTATGTACTCGATTTTTGTTCCGAACTTATAAGTGGACGAAACACACATGTTTCCCAATGGAAAACGATACACCTAAGAGACTAGCCACTCCATTACTTAACTCGGGGCGTTCTAAGGTGAAAAAACAACGTTCCGTCCGTAAAAACGAGATTTATGTCCGTCCGTTCGGTCGGCATTTACTCGGTTTTTTGTCCGAAGTTGGAAATGGACGAAACTCTCTTGTTTTGGAATCTAAAACCTCAAGATCGACAAAGCTTAGTCGGGACGTTTTAAGGCCATTATAGAACATTTGGACGATGGGAACGGGGTTTTGTCCGATCATTCGGCTTCGTATGTACTCGATTTTTGTTCCGAACTTATAAGTGGACGAAACACACATGTTTCCCAATGGAAAACGATACACCTAAGAGACTAGCCACTCCATTACTTAACTCGGGGCGTTCTAAGGTGGAAAAACAACGTTTCGTCCGTAAAAACGAGATTTATGTCTGTCCGTTCGGTCGGCATTTACTCGGTTTACGGTCCGAACTTGGAAATGGACGAAACTCACTTGTTTTGGAATCTAAAACCTCAAAATCGACAAGGCTTAGTCGGGACGTTTTAAGGCCAATATAGAACATTTGGACGATGGGAACGGGGTTTTGTCCGGACATTCGGCTTCGTATGTACTCGATTTTTGTTCCAAACTTATAAGTGGACGAAACACACATGTTTCCCAATGGAAAACGATACACCTAAGAGACTAGCCACTCCATTACTTAACTCGGGGCGTTCTAAGGTGGAAAAACAACGTTTCGTCCGTAAAGACGAGATTTATGTCCGTCCGTTCGGTCGGCATTTACTCGGTTTACGGTCCGAACTTGGAAATGGACGAAACTCACTTGTTTTGGAATCTAAAACCTCAAGATCGACAAGGCTTAGTCGGGACGTTTTAAGGCCAATATAGAACATTTGGACGATGGGAACGGGGTTTTGTCCGATCATTCGGCTTCGTATGTACTCGATTTTTTTTCCGAACTTATAAGTGGACGAAACACACATGTTTCCCAATGGAAAACGATACACCTAAGAGACTAGCCACTCCATTACTTAACTCGGGGCGTTCTAAGGTGGAAAAACAACGTTTCGTCCGTAAAAACGAGATTTATGTCCGTCCGTTCGGTCGGCATTTACTCGGTTTACGGTCCGAACTTGGAAATGGACGAAACTCACTTGTTTTGGAATCTAAAACCTCAAAATCGACAAGGCTTAGTCGGGACGTTTTAAGGCCAATATAGAAGATTTGGACGATGGGAACGGGGTTTTGTCCGGACATTCGGCTTGGTATGTACTAGATTTTTGTTCCGAACTTATAAGTGGACGAAACACACATGTTTCCCAATGGAAAACGATACACCTAAGAGACTAGCCACTCCATTATTTAACTCGGGGCGTTCTAAGGTTGAAAAACAACGTTTCGTCCGTAAAGACGAGATTTATGTCCGTCCGTTCGGTCGGCATTTACTCGGTTTTTGGTCCGAACTTGGAAATGGACGAAACTCACTTGTATTGGAATCTAAAACCTCAAGAACGACAAGGCTTAGTCGGGACGTTTTAAGGCCAATATAGAACATTTTGACGATGGGAACGGGGTTTTGTCCGGACATTCGGCTTCGTATGTACTCGATTTTTGTTCCGAACTTATAAGTGGACGAAACACACATGTTTCCCAATGGAAAACGATACACCTAAGAGACTAGCCACTCCATTACTTAACTCGGGGCGTTCTAAGGTGAAAAAACAACGTTCCGTCCATAAAAACGAGATTTATGTCCGTCCGTTCGGTCGGCATTTACTCGGTTTACGGTCCGAACTTGGAAATGGACGAAACTCACTTGTTTTGGAATCTAAAACCTCAAGATCGACAAGGCTTAGTCGGGACGTTTTAAGGCCAATATAGAACATTTGGACGATGGGAACGGGGTTTTGTACGATCATTCGGCTTCGTATGTACTCGATTTTTGTTCCGAACTTATAAGTGGACGAAACACACATGTTTCCCAATGGAAAACGATACACCTAAGAGACTAGCCACTCCATTACTTAACTCGGGGCGTTCTAAGGTGGAAAAACAACGTTTCGTCCGTAAAAACGAGATTTATGTCCGTCCGTTCGGTCGGCATTTACTCGGTTTACGGTCCGAACTTGGAAATGGACGAAACTCACTTGTTTTGGAATCTAAAACCTCAAAATTGACAAGGCTTAGTCGGGACGTTTTAAGGCCAATATAGAACATTTGGACGATGGGAACGGGGTTTTGTCCGGACATTCGGCTTCGTATGTACTCGATTTTTGTTCCGAACTTATAAGTGGACGAAACACACATGTTTCCCAATGGAAAACGATACACCTAAGAGACTAGCCACTCCATTACTTAACTCGGGGCGTTCTAAGGTGGAAAAACAACGTTTCGTCCGTAAAGACGAGATTTATGTCCGTCCGTTCGGTCGGCATTTACTCGGTTTTTGGTCCGAACTTGGAAATGGACGAAACTCACTTGTATTGGAATCTAAAACCTCAAGATCGACAAGGCTTAGTCGGGACGTTTTAAGGCCAATATAGAACATTTTGACGATGGGAACGGGGTTTTGTCCGGACATTCGGCTTCGTATGTACTCGATTTTTGTTCCGAACTTATAAGTGGACGAAACACACATGTTTCCCAATGGAAAACGATACACCTAAGAGACTAGCCACTCCATTACTTAACTCGGGGTGTTCTAAGGTGGAAAAACAACGTTTCGTCCGTAAAAACGAGATTTATGTCCGTCCGTTCGGTCGGCATTTACTCGGTTTACGGTCCGAACTTGGAAATGGACGAAACTCACTTGTTTTGGAATCTAAAACCTCAAGATCGACAACGCTTAGTCGGGACGTTTTAAGGCCAATATAGAACATTTGGACGATGGGAACGGGGTTTTGTCCGATCATTCGGCTTCGTATGTACTCGATTTTTGTTCCGAACTTATAAGTCGACGAAACACACATGTTTCCCAATGGAAAACAATACACCTAAGAGACTAGCCACTCCATTACTTAACTCGGGGCGTTCTAAGGTGAAAAAACAACGTTCCGTCCGTAAAAACGAGATTTATGTCCGTCCGTTCGGTCGGCATTTACTCGGTTTACGGTCCGAACTTGGAAATAGACGAAACTCACTTGTTTTGGAATCTAAAACTTCAAGATCGACAAGGCTTAGTCGGGACGTTTTAAGGCCAATATAGAACATTTGGACGATGGGAACGGGGTTTTGTCCGGACATTCGGCTTCGTATGTACTCGATTTTTGTTCCGAACTTATAAGTGGACTAAACACACATGTTTCCCAATGGAAAACGATACACCTAAGAGACTAGCCACTCCATTACTTAACTCGGGGCGTTCTAAGGTGAAAAAACAACGTTCCGTCCGTAAAAACGAGATTTATGTCCGTCCGTTCGGTCGGCATTTACTCGGTTTTTTGTCCGAAGTTGGAAATGGACGAAACTCTCTTGTTTTGGAATCTAAAACCTCAAGATCGACAAGGCTTAGTCGGGACGTTTTAAGGCCATTATAGAACATTTGGACGATGGGAACGGGGTTTTGTCCGGACATTCGGCTTCGTATGTACTCGATTTTTGTTCCGAACTTATAAGTGGACGAAACACACATGTTTCCCAATGGAAAACGATACACCTAAGAGACTAGCCACTCCATTACTTAACTCGGGGCGTTCTAAGGTGAAAAAACAACGTTCCGTCCGTAAAAACGAGATTTATGTCCGTCCGTTCGGTCGGCATTTACTCGGTTTTTTTTCCAAACTTGGAAATGGACGAAACTCACTTGTTTTGGAATCTAAAACCTCAAGATCGACAAGGCTTAGTCGGGACGTTTTAAGGCCAATATAGAACATTTGGACGATGGGAACGGGGTTTTGTCCGATCATTCGGCTTCGTATGTACTCGATTTTTGTTCCGAACTTATAAGTGGACGAAACACACATGTTTCCCAATGGAAAACGATACACCTAAGAGACTAGCCACTCCATTACTTAACTCGGGGCGTTCTAAGGTGAAAAAACAACGTTCCGTCCGTAAAAACGAGATTTATGTCCGTCCGTTCGGTCGGCATTTACTCGGTTTACGGTCCGTACTTGGAAATGGACGAAACTCACTTGTTTTGGAATCTAAAACCTCAAAATCGACAAGGCTTAGTCGGGATGTTTTAAGGCCAATATAGAACATTTGGACGATGGGAACGGGGTTTTGTCCGGACATTCGGCTTCGTATGTACTCAATTTTTGTTCCGAACTTATAAGTGGACGAAACTCACTTGTTTTGGAAAACTATACACCTAAGAGACTAGCCACTCCATTACTTAACTCGGGGCGTTCTAAGGTGGAAAAACAACGTTCCGTCCGTAAAGACGAGATTTATGTCCGTCCGTTCGGTCGGCATTTACTCAGTTTTTTTTCCAAACTTGGAAATGGACGAAACTCACTTGTTTTGGAATCTAAAACCTGAAGATCGACAAGGCTTAGTCGGGACGTTTTAAGGCCAATATAGAACATTTGGACGATGGGAACGGGGTTTTGTCCAATCATTCGGCTTCGTATGTACTCAATTTTTGTTCCGAACTTATAAGTGGACGAAACACACATGTTTCCCAATGGAAAACGATTCACCTAAGAGACTAGCCACTCCATTACTTAACTCGGGGCGTTCTAAGGTGAAAAAACAACGTTCCGTCCGTAAAAACGAGATTTATGTCCGCCCGTTCGGGCGGCATTTACTCGGTTTACGGTCCGAACTTGGAAATGGACGAAACTCACTTGTTTTGGAATCTAAAACCTCAAGATCGACAAGGCTTAGTCGGGACGTTTTAAGGCCAATATAGAACATTTGGACGATGGGAACGGGGTTTTGTCCGGACATTCGGCTTCGTATGTACTCGATTTTTGTTCCGAACTTATAAGTGGATGAAACACACATGTTTCCCAATGGAAAACGATACACCTAAGAGACTAGCCACTCCATTACTTAACTCGGGGCGTTCTAAGGTGGAAAAACAACGTTTCGTCCGTAAAAACGAGATTTATGTCCGTCCGTTCGGTCGGCATTTACTCGGTTTACGGTCCGAACTTGGAAATGGACGAAACTCACTTGTTTTGGAATCTAAAACCTCAAAATCGACAAGGCTTAGTCGGGACGTTTTAAGGCCAATATAGAACATTTGGACGATGGGAACGGGGTTTTGTCCGGACATTCGGCTTCGTATGTACTCGATTTTTGTTCCGAACTTATAAGTGGACGAAACACACATGTTTCCCAATGGAAAACGATACACCTAAGAGACTAGCCACTCCATTACTTAACTCGGGGCGTTCTAAGGTGAAAAAACAACGTTCCGTTCGTAAAAACGAGATTTATGTCCGTCCGTTCGGTCGGCATTTACTCGGTTTACGGTCCGAACTTGGAAATGGACGAAACTCACTTGTTTTGGAATCTAAAACCTCAAGATCGACAAGGCTTAGTCGGGACGTTTTAAGGCCAATATAGAACATTTGGACGATGGGAACGGGGTTTTGTCCGGACATTCGGCTTCGTATGTACTCGATTTTTGTTCCGAACTTATAAGTGGACGAAACACACATGTTTCCCAATGGAAAACGATACACCTAAGAGACTAGCCACTCCATTACTTAACTCGGGGCGTTCTAAGGTGAAAAAACAACGTTCCGTCCGTAAAAACGAGATTTATGTCCGTCCGTTCGGTCGGCATTTACTCGGTTTACGGTCCGAACTTGGAAATGGACGAAACTCACTTGTTTTGGAATCTAAAACCTCAAGATTGACAAGGCTTAGTCGGGACGTTTTAAGGCCAATATAGAACATTTGGACGATGGGAACGGGGTTTTGTCCGGACATTCGGCTTCGTATGTACTCGATTTTTGTTCCGAACTTATAAGTGGACGAAACACACATGTTTCCCAATGGAAAACGATACACCTAAGAGACTAGCCACTCCATTACTTAACTCGGGGCGTTCTAAGGTGAAAAAACAACGTTCCGTCCGTAAAAACGAGATTTATGTCCGTCCGTTCGGTCGGCATTTACTCGGTTTTTATTCCAAACTTGGAAATGGACGAAACTCACTTGTTTTGGAATCTAAAACCTCAAGATCGACAAGGCTTAGTCGGGACGTTTTAAGGCCAATATAGAACATTTGGACGATGGGAACGGGGTTTTGTCCGATCATTCGGCTTCGTATGTACTCGATTTTTGTTCCGAACTTATAAGTGGACGAAACACACATGTTTCCCAATGGAAAACGATAAACCTAAGAGACTAGCCACTCCATTACTTAACTCGGGGCGCTCTAAGGTGAAAAAACAACGTTCCGTCCGTAAAAACTAGATTTATGTCCGTCCGTTCGGTCGGCATTTACTCGGTTTACGGTCCGAACATGGAAATGGACGAAACTCACTTGTTTTGTAATCTAAAACCTCAAGATAGACATGGCCTAGTCGGGACGTTTTAAGGCCAATATAGAACATTTGGACGATGGGAACGGGGTTTTGTCCGGACATTCGGCTTCGTATGTACTCGATTTTTTTTCCGAACTTATAAGTGGACGAAACACACATGTTTCCCAATGGAAAACGATACACCTAAGAGACTAGCCACTCCATTACTTAACTCAGGGCGTTCTAAGGTGAAAAAACAACGTTCCGTCCGTAAAAACGAGATTTATGTCCGTCCGTTCGGTCGGCATTTACTCGGTTTTTTTTCCAAACTTGGAAATGGACGAAACTCACTTGTTTTGGAATCTAAAACCTCAAGATCGACAAGGCTTAGTCGGGACGTTTTAAGGCCAATATAGAACATTTGGACGATGGGAACGGGGTTTTGTCCGGACATTCGGCTTCGTATGTACTCGATTTTTGTTCCGAACTTATAAGTGGACGAAACACTCATGTTTCCCAATGGAAAACGATACACCTAAGAGACTAGCCACTCCATTACTTAACTCGGGGCGTTCTAAGGTGAAAAAACAACGTTCCGTTCGTAAAAACGAGATTTATGTCCGTCCGTTCGGTCGGCATTTACTCGGTTTACGGTCCGAACTTGGAAATGGACGAAACTCACTTGTTTTGGAATCTAAAACCTCAAGATCGACAAGGCTTAGTCGGGACGTTTTAAGGCCAATATAGAACATTTGGACGATGGGAACGGGGTTTTGTCCGGACATTCGGCTTCGTATGTACTCGATTTTTGTTCCGAACTTATAAGTGGACGAAACACACATGTTTCCCAATGGAAAACGATACACCTAAGAGACTAGCCACTCCATTACTTAACTCGGGGCGTTCTAAGGTGAAAAAACAACGTTCCGTCCGTAAAAACGAGATTTATGTCCGTCCGTTCGGTCGGCATTTACTCGGTTTACGGTCCGAACTTGGAAATGGATGAAACTCACTTGTTTTGGAATCTAAAACCTCAAGATCGACAAGGCTTAGTCGGGACGTTTTAAGGCCAATATAGAACATTTGGACGATGGGAACGGGGTTTTGTCCGGACATTCGGCTTTGTATGTACTCGATTTTTGTTCCGAACTTATAAGTGGACGAAACACACATGTTTCCCAATGGAAAACGATACACCTAAGAGACTAGCCACTCCATTACTTAACTCGGGGCGTTCTAAGGTGAAAAAACAACGTTCCGTCCGTAAAAACGAGATTTATGTCCGTCCGTTCGGTCGGCATTTACTCGGTTTTTTTTCCAAACTTGGAAATGGACGAAACTCACTTGTTTTGGAATCTAAAACCTCAAGATCGACAAGGCTTAGTCGGGACGTTTTAAGGCCAATATAGAACATTTGGACGATGGGAACGGGGTTTTGTCCGATCATTCGGCTTCGTATGTACTCGATTTTTGTTCCGAACTTATAAGTGGACGAAACACACATGTTTCCCAATGGAAAACGATACACCTAAGAGACTAGCCACTCCATTACTTAACTCGGGGCGTTCTAAGGTGAAAAAACAACGTTCCGTCCGTAAAAACTAGATTTATGTCCGTCCGTTTGGTCGGCATTTACTCGGTTTACGGTCCGAACTTGGAAATGGACGAAACTCACTTGTTTTGTAATCTAAAACCTCAAGATCGACATGGCCTAGTCGAGACGTTTTAAGGCCAATATAGAACATTTGGACGATGGGAACGGGGTTTTGTCCGGACATTCGGCTTCGTATGTACTCGATTTTTGTTCCGAACTTATAATTGGACGAAACACACATGTTTCCCAATGGAAAACGATACACCTAAGAGACTAGCCACTCCATTACTTAACTCGGGGCGTTCTAAGTTGAAAAAACAACGTTCCGTCCGTAAAAACGAGATTTATGTCCGTCCGTTCGGTCGGCATTTACTCGGTTTTTTGTCCGAAGTTGGGAATGGACGAAACTCTCTTGTTTTGGAATCTAAAACCTCAAGATCGACAAGGCTTAGTCGGGACGTTTTAAGGCCATTATAGAACATTTGGACGATGGGAACGGGGTTTTGTCCGATCATTCGGCTTCGTATGTACTCGATTTTTGTTCCGAACTTATAAGTGGACGAAACACACATGTTTCCCAATGGAAAACGATACACCTAAGAGACTAGCCACTCCATTACTTAACTCGGGGCGTTCTAAGGTGAAAAAACAATGTTCCGTCCGTAAAAACGAGATTTATGTCCCTCCGTTCGGTCGGCATTTACTCGGTTTACGGTCCGAACTTGGAAATGGACGAAACTCACTTGTTTTGGAATCTAAAACCTCAAGATCGACAAGGCTTAGTCGGGACGTTTTAAGGCCAATATAGAACATTTGGACGATGGGAACGGGGTTTTGTCCGGACATTCGGCTTCGTATGTACTCGATTTTTGTTCCGAACTTATAAGTGGACGAAACACACATGTTTCCCAATGGAAAACGATACACCTAAGAGACTAGCCACTCCATTACTTAACTCGGGGCGTTCTAAGGTGAAAAAACAACGTTCCGTCCGTAAAAACGAGATTTATGTCCGTCCGTTCGGTCGGCATTTACTCGGTTTTTTTTCCAAACTTGGAAATGGACGAAACTCACTTGTTTTGGAATCTAAAACCTCAAGATCGACAAGGCTTAGTCGGGACGTTTTAAGGCCAATATAGAACATTTGGACGATGGGAACGGGGTTTTGTCCGATCATTCGGCTTCGTATGTACTCGATTTTTGTTCCGAACTTATAAGTGGACGAAACACACATGTTTCCCAATGGAAAACGATACACCTAAGAGACTAGCCACTCCATTACTTAACTCGGGGCGTTCTAAGGTGAAAAAACAACGTTCCGTCCGTAAAAACGAGATTTATGTCCGTCCGTTCGGTCGGCATTTACTCGGTTTTTTTTCCAAACTTGGAAATGGACGAAACTCACTTGTTTTGGAATCTAAAACCTAAAGATCGACAAGGCTTAGTCGGGACGTTTTAAGGCCAATATAGAACATTTGGACGATGGGAACGGGGTTTTGTCCGATCATTCGGCTTCGTATGTACTCGATTTTTGTTCCGAACTTATAAGTGGACGAAACACACATGTTTCCCAATGGAAAACGATACACCTAAGAGACTAGCCACTCCATTACTTAACTCGGGGCGTTCTAAGGTGAAAAAACAACGTTCCGTCCGTAAAAACTAGATTTATGTCCGTCCGTTCGGTCGGCATTTACTCGGTTTACGGTCCGAACTTGGAAATGGACGAAACTCACTTGTTTTGTAATCTAAAACCTCAAGATCGACATGGCCTAGTCGGGACGTTTTAAGGCCAATATAGAACATTTGGACGATGGGAACGGGGTTTTGTCCGGACATTCGGCTTCGTATGTACTCGATTTTTGTTCCGAACTTATAAGTGGACGAAACACACATGTTTCCCAATGGAAAACGATACACCTAAGAGACTAGCCACTCAATTACTTAACTCGGGGCGTTCTAAGGTGAAAAAACAACGTTCCGTCCGTAAAAACGAGATTTATGTCCGTCCGTTCGGTCGGCATTTACTCGGTTTTTTGTCCGAAGTTGGGAATGGACGAAACTCTCTTGTTTTGGAATCTAAAACCTCAAGATCGACAAGGCTTAGTTGGGACGTTTTAAGGCCATTATAGAACATTTGGACGATGGGAACGGGGTTTTGTCCGATCATTCGGCTTCGTATGTACTCGATTTTTGTTCCGAACTTATAAGTGGACGAAACACACATGTTTCCCAATGGAAAACGATACACCTAAGAGACTAGCCACTCCATTACTTAACTCGGGGCGTTCTAAGGTGAAAAAACAACGTTCCGTCCGTAAAAACTAGATTTATGTCCGTCCGTTCGGTCGGCATTTACTCGGTTTACGGTCCGAACTTGGAAATGGACGAAACTCACTTGTTTTGTAATCTAAAACCTCAAGATCGACATGGCCTAGTCGGGACGTTTTAAGGCCAATATAGAACATTTGGACGATGGGAACGGGGTTTTGTCCGGACATTCGGCTTCGTATGTACTCGATTTTTGTTCCGAACTTATAAGTGGACGAAACACACATGTTTCCCAATGGAAAACGATACACCTAAGAGACTAGCCACTCAATTACTTAACTCGGGGCGTTCTAAGGTGAAAAAACAACGTTCCGTCCGTAAAAACGAGATTTATGTCCGTCCGTTCGGTCGGCATTTACTCGGTTTTTTGTCCGAAGTTGGGAATGGACGAAACTCTCTTGTTTTGGAATCTAAAACCTCAAGATCGACAAGGCTTAGTTGGGACGTTTTAAGGCCATTATAGAACATTTGGACGATGGGAACGGGGTTTTGTCCGATCATTCGGCTTCGTATGTACTCGATTTTTGTTCCGAACTTATAAGTGGACGAAACACACATGTTTCCCAATGGAAAACGATACACCTAAGAGACTAGCCACTCCATTACTTAACTCGGGGCGTTCAAAGGTGAAAAAACAATGTTCCATCCGTAAAAACGAGATTTATGTCCCTCCGTTCGGTCGGCATTTACTCGGTTTACGGTCCGAACTTGGAAATGGACGAAACTCACTTGTTTTGGAATCTAAAACCTCAAGATCGACAAGGCTTAGTCGGGACGTTTTAAGGCCAATATAGAACATTTGGACGATGGGAACGGGGTTTTGTCCGGACATTCGGCTTCGTATGTACTCGATTTTTGTTCCGAACTTATAAGTGGACGAAACACACATGTTTCCCAATGGAAAACGATACACCTAAGAGACTAGCCACTCCATTACTTAACTCGGGGCGTTCTAAGGTGAAAAAACAACGTTCCGTCCGTAAAAACGAGATTTATGTCCGTCCGTTCGGTCGGCATTTACTCGGTTTTTTTTCCAAACTTGGAAATGGACGAAACTCACTTGTTTTGGAATCTAAAACCTCAAGATCGACAAGGCTTAGTCGGGACGTTTTAAGGCCAATATAGAACATTTGGACGATGGGAACGGGGTTTTGTCCGATCATTCGGCTTCGTATGTACTCGATTTTTGTTCCGAACTTATAAGTGGACGAAACACACATGTTTCCCAATGGAAAACGATACACCTAAGAGACTAGCCACTCCATTACTTAACTCGGGGCGTTCTAAGGTGAAAAAACAACGTTCCGTCCGTAAAAACGAGATTTATGTCCGTCCGTTCGGTCGGCATTTACTCGGTTTTTTTTCCAAACTTGGAAATGGACGAAACTCACTTGTTTTGGAATCTAAAACCTAAAGATCGACAAGGCTTAGTCGGGACGTTTTAAGGCCAATATAGAACATTTGGACGATGGGAACGGGGTTTTGTCCGATCATTCGGCTTTGTATGTACTCGATTTTTGTTCCGAACTTATAAGTGGACGAAACACACATGTTTCCCAATGGAAAACGATACACCTAAGAGACTAGCCACTCCATTACTTAACTCGGGGCGTTCTAAGGTGAAAAAACAACGTTCCGTCCGTAAAAACTAGATTTATGTCCGTCCGTTCGGTCGGCATTTACTCGGTTTACGGTCCGAACTTGGAAATGGACGAAACTCACTTGTTTTGTAATCTAAAACCTCAAGATCGACATGGCCTAGTCGGGACGTTTTAAGGCCAATATAGAACATTTGGACGATGGGAACGGGGTTTTGTCCGGACATTCGGCTTCGTATGTACTCGATTTTTGTTCCGAACTTATAAGTGGACGAAACACACATGTTTCCCAATGGAAAACGATACACCTAAGAGACTAGCCACTCAATTACTTAACTCGGGGCGTTCTAAGGTGAAAAAACAACGTTCCGTCCGTAAAAACGAGATTTATGTCCGTCCGTTCGGTCGGCATTTACTCGGTTTTTTGTCCGAAGTTGGGAATGGACGAAACTCTCTTGTTTTGGAATCTAAAACCTCAAGATCGACAAGGCTTAGTTGGGACGTTTTAAGGCCATTATAGAACATTTGGACGATGGGAACGGGGTTTTGTCCGATCATTCGGCTTCGTATGTACTCGATTTTTGTTCCGAACTTATAAGTGGACGAAACACACATGTTTCCCAATGGAAAACGATACACCTAAGAGACTAGCCACTCCATTACTTAACTCGGGGCGTTCTAAGGTGAAAAAACAACGTTCCGTCCGTAAAAACTAGATTTATGTCCGTCCGTTCGGTCGGCATTTACTCGGTTTACGGTCCGAACTTGGAAATGGACGAAACTCACTTGTTTTGTAATCTAAAACCTCAAGATCGACATGGCCTAGTCGGGACGTTTTAAGGCCAATATAGAACATTTGGACGATGGGAACGGGGTTTTGTCCGGACATTCGGCTTCGTATGTACTCGATTTTTGTTCCGAACTTATAAGTGGACGAAACAAACATGTTTCCCAATGGAAAACGATACACCTAAGAGACTAGCCACTCAATTACTTAACTCGGGGCGTTCTAAGGTGAAAAAACAACGTTCCGTCCGTAAAAACGAGATTTATGTCCGTCCGTTCGGTCGGCATTTACTCGGTTTTTTGTCCGAAGTTGGGAATGGACGAAACTCTCTTGTTTTGGAATCTAAAACCTCAAGATCGACAAGGCTTAGTTGGGACGTTTTAAGGCCATTATAGAACATTTGGACGATGGGAACGGGGTTTTGTCCGATCATTCGGCTTCGTATGTACTCGATTTTTGTTCCGAACTTATAAGTGGACGAAACACACATGTTTCCCAATGGAAAACGATACACCTAAGAGACTAGCCACTCCATTACTTAACTCGGGGCGTTCTAAGGTGAAAAAACAATGTTCCATCCGTAAAAACGAGATTTATGTCCCTCCGTTCGGTCGGCATTTACTCGGTTTACGGTCCGAACTTGGAAATGGACGAAACTCACTTGTTTTGGAATCTAAAACCTCAAGATCGACAAGGCTTAGTCGGGACGTTTTAAGGCCAATATAGAACATTTGGACGATGGGAACGGGGTTTTGTCCGGACATTCGGCTTCGTATGTACTCGATTTTTGTTCCGAACTTATAAGTGGACGAAACACACATGTTTCCCAATGGAAAACGATACACCTAAGAGACTAGCCACTCCATTACTTAACTCGGGGCGTTCTAAGGTGAAAAAACAACGTTCCGTCCGTAAAAACGAGATTTATGTCCGTCCGTTCGGTCGGCATTTACTCGGTTTTTTTTCCAAACTTGGAAATGGACGAAACTCACTTGTTTTGGAATCTAAAACCTCAAGATCGACAAGGCTTAGTCGGGACGTTTTAAGGCCAATATAGAACATTTGGACGATGGGAACGGGGTTTTGTCCGATCATTCGGCTTCGTATGTACTCGATTTTTGTTCCGAACTTATAAGTGGACGAAACACACATGTTTCCCAATGGAAAACGATACACCTAAGAGACTAGCCACTCCATTACTTAACTCGGGGCGTTCTAAGGTGAAAAAACAACGTTCCGTCCGTAAAAACGAGATTTATGTCCGTCCGTTCGGTCGGCATTTACTCGGTTTTTTTTCCAAACTTGGAAATGGACGAAACTCACTTGTTTTGGAATCTAAAACCTCAAGATCGACAAGGCTTAGTCGGGACGTTTTAAGGCCAATATAGAACATTTGGACGATGGGAACGGGGTTTTGTCCGATCATTCGGCTTCGTATGTACTCGATTTTTGTTCCGAACTTATAAGTGGACGAAACACACATGTTTCCCAATGGAAAACGATACACCTAAGAGACTAGCCACTCCATTACTTAACTCGGGGCGTTCTAAGGTGAAAAAACAACGTTCCGTCCGTAAAAACGAGATTTATGTCCGTCCGTTCGGTCGGCATTTACTCGGTTTTTTGTCCGAAGTTGGGAATGGACGAAACTCTCTTGTTTTGGAATCTAAAACCTCAAGATCGACAAGGCTTAGTCGGGACGTTTTAAGGCCATTATAGAACATTTGGACGATGGGAACGGGGTTTTGTCCGATCATTCGGCTTCGTATGTACTCGATTTTTGTTCCGAACTTATAAGTGGACGAAACACACATGTTTCCCAATGGAAAACGATACACCTAAGAGACTAGCCACTCCATTACTTAACTCGGGGCGTTCTAAGGTGAAAAAACAATGTTCCGTCCGTAAAAACGAGATTTATGTCCCTCCGTTCGGTCGGCATTTACTCGGTTTACGGTCCGAACTTGGAAATGGACGAAACTCACTTGTTTTGGAATCTAAAACCTCAAGATCGACAAGGCTTAGTCGGGACGTTTTAAGGCCAATATAGAACATTTGGACGATGGGAACGGGGTTTTGTCCGGACATTCGGCTTCGTATGTACTCGATTTTTGTTCCGAACTTATAAGTGGACGAAACACACATGTTTCCCAATGGAAAACGATACACCTAAGAGACTAGCCACTCCATTACTTAACTCAGGGCGTTCTAAGGTGGAAAAACAACGTTTCGTCCGTAAAAACGAGATTTATGTCCGTCCGTTCGGTCGGCATTTACTCGGTTTACGGTCCGAACTTGGAAATGGACGAAACTCACTTGTTTTGGAATCTAAAACCTCAAAATCGACAAGGCTTAGTCGGGACGTTTTAAGGCCAATATAGAACATTTGGACGATGGGAACGGGGTTTTGTCCGGACATTCGGCTTCGTATGTACTCAATTTTTGTTCCGAACTTATAAGGGGACGAAACACACATGTTTCCCAATGGAAAACGATACACCTAAGAGACTAGACACTCCATTACTTAACTCGGGGCGTTCTAAGGTGGAAAAACAACGTTCCGTCCGTAAAAACGAGATTTATGTCCGTCCGTTCGGTCGGCATTTACTCGGTTTTTGGTTCGAACTTGGAAATGGACGAAACTCACTTGTTTTGGAATCTAAAACCACAAGATCGACAAGGCTTAGTCGGGACGTTTTAAGGCCAATATAGAACATTTGGACGATGGGAACGGGGTTTTGTCCGGACATTCCGCTTCGTATGTACTCGATTTTTGTTCCGAACTTATAAGTGGACGAAACACACATGTTTCCCAATGGAAAACGATTCATCTAAGAGACTAGCCACTCCATTACTTAACTCGGGGCGTTCTAAGGTGAAAAAACAACGTTCCGTCCGTAAAAACGAGATTTATGTCCGTCCGTTCGGTCGGAATTTACTCGGTTTACGGTCCGAACATGGAAATGGACGAAACTCACTTGTTTTGGAATCTAAAACCTCAAGATCGACAAGGCTTAGTCGGGACGTTTTAAGGCCAATATAGAACATTTGGACGATGGGAACGGGGTTTTGTCCGGACATTCGGCTTCGTATGTACTCGATTTTTGTTCCGAACTTATAAGTGGACGAAACACACATGTTTCCCAATGGAAAACGATACACCTAAGAGACTAGCCACTCCATTACTTAACTCGGGGCGTTCTAAGGTGAAAAAACAACGTTCCGTCCGTAAAAACGAGATTTATGTCCGTCCGTTCGGTCGGCATTTACTCGGTTTTTTTTCCAAACTTGGAAATGGACGAAACTCACTTGTTTTGGAATCTAAAACCTCAAGATCGACAAGGCTTAGTCGGGACGTTTTAAGGCCAATATAGAACATTTGGACGATGGGAACGGGGTTTTGTCCGATCATTCGGCTTCGTATGTACTCGATTTTTGTTCCGAACTTATAAGTGGACGAAACACACATGTTTCCCAATGGAAAACGATACACCTAAGAGACTAGCCACTCCATTACTTAACTCGGGGCGTTCTAAGGTGAAAAAACAACGTTCCGTCCGTAAAAACGAGATTTATGTCCGTCCGTTCGGTCGGCATTTACTCGGTTTTTTGTCCGAAGTTGGGAATGGACGAAACTCTCTTGTTTTGGAATCTAAAACCTCAAGATCGACAAGGCTTAGTCGGGACGTTTTAAGGCCATTATAGAACATTTGGACGATGGGAACGGGGTTTTGTCCGATCATTCGGCTTCGTATGTACTCGATTTTTGTTCCGAACTTATAAGTGGACGAAACACACATGTTTCCCAATGGAAAACGATACACCTAAGAGACTAGCCACTCCATTACTTAACTCGGGGCGTTCTAAGGTGAAAAAACAATGTTCCGTCCGTAAAAACGAGATTTATGTCCCTCCGTTCGGTCGGCATTTACTCGGTTTACGGTCCGAACTTGGAAATGGACGAAACTCACTTGTTTTGGAATCTAAAACCTCAAGATCGACAAGGCTTAGTCGGGACGTTTTAAGGCCAATATAGAACATTTGGACGATGGGAACGGGGTTTTGTCCGGACATTCGGCTTCGTATGTACTCGATTTTTGTTCCGAACTTATAAGTGGACGAAACACACATGTTTCCCAATGGAAAACGATACACCTAAGAGACTAGCCACTCCATTACTTAACTCAGGGCGTTCTAAGGTGGAAAAACAACGTTTCGTCCGTAAAAACGAGATTTATGTCCGTCTGTTCGGTCGGCATTTACTCGGTTTACGGTCCGAACTTGGAAATGGACGAAACTCACTTGTTTTGGAATCTAAAACCTCAAAATCGACAAGGCTTAGTCGGGACGTTTTAAGGCCAATATAGAACATTTGGACGATGGGAACGGGGTTTTGTCCGGACATTCGGCTTCGTATGTACTCAATTTTTGTTCCGAACTTATAAGGGGACGAAACACACATGTTTCCCAATGGAAAACGATACACCTAAGAGACTAGACACTCCATTACTTAACTCGGGGCGTTCTAAGGTGGAAAAACAACGTTCCGTCCGTAAAAACGAGATTTATGTCCGTCCGTTCGGTCGGCATTTACTCGGTTTTTGGTTCGAACTTGGAAATGGACGAAACTCACTTGTTTTGGAATCTAAAACCACAAGATCGACAAGGCTTAGTCGGGACGTTTTAAGGCCAATATAGAACATTTGGACGATGGGAACGGGGTTTTGTCCGGACATTCCGCTTCGTATGTACTCGATTTTTGTTCCGAACTTATAAGTGGACGAAACACACATGTTTCCCAATGGAAAACGATTCATCTAAGAGACTAGCCACTCCATTACTTAACTCGGGGCGTTCTAAGGTGAAAAAACAACGTTCCGTCCGTAAAAACGAGATTTATGTCCGTCCGTTCGGTCGGAATTTACTCGGTTTACGGTCCGAACATGGAAATGGACGAAACTCACTTGTTTTGGAATCTAAAACCTCAAGATCGACAAGGCTTAGTCGGGACGTTTTAAGGCCAATATAGAACATTTGGACGATGGGAACGGGGTTTTGTCCGGACATTCGGCTTCGTATGTACTCGATTTTTGTTCCGAACTTATAAGTGGACGAAACACACATGTTTCCCAATGGAAAACGATACACCTAAGAGACTAGCCACTCCATTACTTAACTCGGGGCGTTCTAAGGTGAAAAAACAACGTTCCGTCCGTAAAAACGAGATTTATGTCCGTCCGTTCGGTCGGCATTTACTCGGTTTTTTTTCCAAACTTGGAAATGGACGAAACTCACTTGTTTTGGAATCTAAAACCTCAAGATCGACAAGGCTTAGTCGGGACGTTTTAAGGCCAATATAGAACATTTGGACGATGGGAACGGGGTTTTGTCCGATCATTCGGCTTCGTATGTACTCGATTTTTGTTCCGAACTTATAAGTGGACGAAACACACATGTTTCCCAATGGAAAACGATACACCTAAGAGACTAGCCACTCCATTACTTAACTCGGGGCGTTCTAAGGTGAAAAAACAACGTTCCGTCCGTAAAAACGAGATTTATGTCCGTCCGTTCGGTCGGCATTTACTCGGTTTTTTGTCCGAAGTTGGGAATGGACGAAACTCTCTTGTTTTGGAATCTAAAACCTCAAGATCGACAAGGCTTAGTCGGGACGTTTTAAGGCCAATATAGAACATTTGGACGATGGGAACGGGGTTTTGTCCGATCATTCGGCTTCGTATGTACTCGATTTTTGTTCCGAACTTATAAGTGGACGAAACACACATGTTTCCCAATGGAAAACGATACACCTAAGAGACTAGCCACTCCATTACTTAACTCGGGGCGTTCTAAGGTGAAAAAACAACGTTCCGTCCGTAAAAACGAGATTTATGTCCGTCCGTTCGGTCGGCATTTACTCGGTTTTTTTTCCAAACTTGGAAATGGACGAAACTCACTTGTTTTGGAATCTAAAACCTCAAGATCGACAAGGCTTAGTCGGGACGTTTTAAGGCCAATATAGAACATTTGGACGATGGGAACGGGGTTTTGTCCGATCATTCGGCTTCGTATGTACTCGATTTTTGTTCCGAACTTATAAGTGGACGAAACACACATGTTTCCCAATGGAAAACGATACACCTAAGAGACTAGCCACTCCATTACTTAACTCGGGGCGTTCTAAGGTGAAAAAACAACGTTCCGTCCGTAAAAACGAGATTTATGTCCGTCCGTTCGGTCGGCATTTACTCGGTTTTTTGTCCGAAGTTGGGAATGGACGAAACTCTCTTGTTTTGGAATCTAAAACCTCAAGATCGACAAGGCTTAGTCGGGACGTTTTAAGGCCATTATAGAACATTTGGACGATGGGAACGGGGTTTTGTCCGATCATTCGGCTTCGTATGTACTCGATTTTTGTTCCGAACTTATAAGTGGACGAAACACACATGTTTCCCAATGGAAAACGATACACCTAAGAGACTAGCCACTCCATTACTTAACTCGGGGCGTTCTAAGGTGAAAAAACAATGTTCCGTCCGTAAAAACGAGATTTATGTCCCTCCGTTCGGTCGGCATTTACTCGGTTTACGGTCCGAACTTGGAAATGGACGAAACTCACTTGTTTTGGAATCTAAAACCTCAAGATCGACAAGGCTTAGTCGGGACGTTTTAAGGCCAATATAGAACATTTGGACGATGGGAACGGGGTTTTGTCCGGACATTCGGCTTCGTATGTACTCGATTTTTGTTCCGAACTTATAAGTGGACGAAACACACATGTTTCCCAATGGAAAACGATACACCTAAGAGACTAGCCACTCCATTACTTAACTCAGGGCGTTCTAAGGTGGAAAAACAACGTTTCGTCCGTAAAAACGAGATTTATGTCCGTCCGTTCGGTCGGCATTTACTCGGTTTACGGTCCGAACTTGGAAATGGACGAAACTCACTTGTTTTGGAATCTAAAACCTCAAAATCGACAAGGCTTAGTCGGGACGTTTTAAGGCCAATATAGAACATTTGGACGATGGGAACGGGGTTTTGTCCGGACATTCGGCTTCGTATGTACTCAATTTTTGTTCCGAACTTATAAGGGGACGAAACACACATGTTTCCCAATGGAAAACGATACACCTAAGAGACTAGACACTCCATTACTTAACTCGGGGCGTTCTAAGGTGGAAAAACAACGTTCCGTCCGTAAAAACGAGATTTATGTCCGTCCGTTCGGTCGGCATTTACTCGGTTTTTGGTTCGAACTTGGAAATGGACGAAACTCACTTGTTTTGGAATCTAAAACCACAAGATCGACAAGGCTTAGTCGGGACGTTTTAAGGCCAATATAGAACATTTGGACGATGGGAACGGGGTTTTGTCCGGACATTCCGCTTCGTATGTACTCGATTTTTGTTCCGAACTTATAAGTGGACGAAACACACATGTTTCCCAATGGAAAACGATTCATCTAAGAGACTAGCCACTCCATTACTTAACTCGGGGCGTTCTAAGGTGAAAAAACAACGTTCCGTCCGTAAAAACGAGATTTATGTCCGTCCGTTCGGTCGGAATTTACTCGGTTTACGGTCCGAACATGGAAATGGACGAAACTCACTTGTTTTGGAATCTAAAACCTCAAGATCGACAAGGCTTAGTCGGGACGTTTTAAGGCCAATATAGAACATTTGGACGATGGGAACGGGGTTTTGTCCGGACATTCGGCTTCGTATGTACTCGATTTTTGTTCCGAACTTATAAGTGGACGAAACACACATGTTTCCCAATGGAAAACGATACACCTAAGAGACTAGCCACTCCATTACTTAACTCGGGGCGTTCTAAGGTGAAAAAACAACGTTCCGTCCGTAAAAACGAGATTTATGTCCGTCCGTTCGGTCGGCATTTACTCGGTTTTTTTTCCAAACTTGGAAATGGACGAAACTCACTTGTTTTGGAATCTAAAACCTCAAGATCGACAAGGCTTAGTCGGGACGTTTTAAGGCCAATATAGAACATTTGGACGATGGGAACGGGGTTTTGTCCGATCATTCGGCTTCGTATGTACTCGATTTTTGTTCCGAACTTATAAGTGGACGAAACACACATGTTTCCCAATGGAAAACGATACACCTAAGAGACTAGCCACTCCATTACTTAACTCGGGGCGTTCTAAGGTGAAAAAACAACGTTCCGTCCGTAAAAACGAGATTTATGTCCGTCCGTTCGGTCGGCATTTACTCGGTTTTTTGTCCGAAGTTGGGAATGGACGAAACTCTCTTGTTTTGGAATCTAAAACCTCAAGATCGACAAGGCTTAGTCGGGACGTTTTAAGGCCATTATAGAACATTTGGACGATGGGAACGGGGTTTTGTCCGATCATTCGGCTTCGTATGTACTCGATTTTTGTTCCGAACTTATAAGTGGACGAAACACACATGTTTCCCAATGGAAAACGATACACCTAAGAGACTAGCCACTCCATTACTTAACTCGGGGCGTTCTAAGGTGAAAAAACAATGTTCCGTCCGTAAAAACGAGATTTATGTCCCTCCGTTCGGTCGGCATTTACTCGGTTTACGGTCCGAACTTGGAAATGGACGAAACTCACTTGTTTTGGAATCTAAAACCTCAAGATCGACAAGGCTTAGTCGGGACGTTTTAAGGCCAATATAGAACATTTGGACGATGGGAACGGGGTTTTGTCCGGACATTCGGCTTCGTATGTACTCGATTTTTGTTCCGAACTTATAAGTGGACGAAACACACATGTTTCCCAATGGAAAACGATACACCTAAGAGACTAGCCACTCCATTACTTAACTCAGGGCGTTCTAAGGTGGAAAAACAACGTTTCGTCCGTAAAAACGAGATTTATGTCCGTCTGTTCGGTCGGCATTTACTCGGTTTACGGTCCGAACTTGGAAATGGACGAAACTCACTTGTTTTGGAATCTAAAACCTCAAAATCGACAAGGCTTAGTCGGGACGTTTTAAGGCCAATATAGAACATTTGGACGATGGGAACGGGGTTTTGTCCGGACATTCGGCTTCGTATGTACTCAATTTTTGTTCCGAACTTATAAGGGGACGAAACACACATGTTTCCCAATGGAAAACGATACACCTAAGAGACTAGACACTCCATTACTTAACTCGGGGCGTTCTAAGGTGGAAAAACAACGTTCCGTCCGTAAAAACGAGATTTATGTCCGTCCGTTCGGTCGGCATTTACTCGGTTTTTGGTTCGAACTTGGAAATGGACGAAACTCACTTGTTTTGGAATCTAAAACCACAAGATCGACAAGGCTTAGTCGGGACGTTTTAAGGCCAATATAGAACATTTGGACGATGGGAACGGGGTTTTGTCCGGACATTCCGCTTCGTATGTACTCGATTTTTGTTCCGAACTTATAAGTGGACGAAACACACATGTTTCCCAATGGAAAACGATTCATCTAAGAGACTAGCCACTCCATTACTTAACTCGGGGCGTTCTAAGGTGAAAAAACAACGTTCCGTCCGTAAAAACGAGATTTATGTCCGTCCGTTCGGTCGGAATTTACTCGGTTTACGGTCCGAACATGGAAATGGACGAAACTCACTTGTTTTGGAATCTAAAACCTCAAGATCGACAAGGCTTAGTCGGGACGTTTTAAGGCCAATATAGAACATTTGGACGATGGGAACGGGGTTTTGTCCGGACATTCGGCTTCGTATGTACTCGATTTTTGTTCCGAACTTATAAGTGGACGAAACACACATGTTTCCCAATGGAAAACGATACACCTAAGAGACTAGCCACTCCATTACTTAACTCGGGGCGTTCTAAGGTGAAAAAATAACGTTCCGTCCGTAAAAACGAGATTTATGTCCGTCCGTTCGGTCGGCATTTACTCGGTTTACGGTCCGAACTTGGAAATGGTCAAAACTCACTTGTTTTGGAATCTAAAACCTCAAGATCGACAAGGCTTAGTCGGGACGTTTTAAGGCCAACATAGAACATTTGGACGATGGGAACGGGGTTTTGTCCGGACATTCGGCTTCGTATGTACTCGATTTTTGTTCCGAACTTATAAGTGGACGAAACACACATGTTTCCCAATGGAAAACGATACACCTAAGAGACTAGCCACTCCATTACTTAACTCAGGGCGTTCTAAGGTGGAAAAACAACGTTTCGTCCGTAAAAACGAGATTTATGTCCGTCCGTTCGGTCGGCATTTACTCGGTTTACGGTCCGAACTTGGAAATGGACGAAACTCACTTGTTTTGGAATCTAAAACCTCAAAATCGACAAGGCTTAGTCGGGACGTTTTAAGGCCAATATAGAACATTTGGACGATGGGAACGGGGTTTTGTCCGGACATTCGGCTTCGTATGTAATCAATTTTTGTTCCGAACTTATAAGTGGACGAAACACACATGTTTCCCAATGGAAAACGATACACCTAAGAGACTAGACACTCCATTACTTAACTCGGGGCGTTCTAAGGTGGAAAAACAACGTTCCGTCCGTAAAGGCGAGATTTATGTCCGTCCGTTCGGTCGGCATTTACTCGGTTTTTGGTTCGAACTTGGAAATGGACGAAACTCACTTGTTTTGGAATCTAAAACCACAAGATCGACAAGGCTTAGTCGGGACGTTTTAAGGCCAATATAGAACATTTGGACGATGGGAACGGGGTTTTGTCCGGACATTCCGCTTCGTATGTACTCGATTTTTGTTCCGAACTTATAAGTGGACGAAACACACATGTTTCCCAATGGAAAATGATTCATCTAAGAGACTAGCCACTCCATTACTTAACTCGGGGCGTTCTAAGGTGAAAAAACAACGTTCCGTCCGTAAAAACGAGATTTATGTCCGTCCGTTCGGTCGGAATTTACTCGGTTTACGGTCCGAACATGGAAATGGACGAAACTCACTTGTTTTGGAATCTAAAACCTCAAGATCGACAAGGCTTAGTCGGGACGTTTTAAGGCCAATATAGAACATTTGGACGATGGGAACGGGGTTTTGTCCGGACATTCGGCTTCGTATGTACTCGATTTTTGTTCCGAACTTATAAGTGGACGAAACACACATGTTTCCCAATGGAAAACGATACACCTAAGAGACTAGCCACTCCATTACTTAACTCGGGGCGTTCTAAGGTGAAAAAACAACGTTCCGTCCGTAAAAACGAGATTTATGTCCGTCCGTTCGGTCGGCATTTACTCGGTTTACGGTCCGAACTTGGAAATGGTCAAAACTCACTTGTTTTGGAATCTAAAACCTCAAGATCGACAAGGCTTAGTCGGGACGTTTTAAGGCCAACATAGAACATTTGGACGATGGGAACGGGGTTTTGTCCGGACATTCGGCTTCGTATGTACTCGATTTTTGTTCCGAACTTATAAGTGGACGAAACACACATGTTTCCCAATGGAAAACGATACACCTAAGAGACTAGCCACTCCATTACTTAACTCGGGGCGTTCTAAGGTGAAAAAACAACGTTCCGTCCGTAAAAACGAGATTTATGTCCGTCCGTTCGGTCGGCATTTACTCGGTTTTTTTTCCAAACTTGGAAATGGACGAAACTCACTTGTTTTGGAATCTAAAACCTCAAGATCGACAAGGCTTAGTCGGGACGTTTTAAGGCCAATATAGAACATTTGGACGATGGGAACGGGGTTTTGTCCGATCATTCGGCTTCGTATGTACTCGATTTTTGTTCTGAACTTATAAGTGGACGAAACACACATGTTTCCCAATGGAAAACGATACACCTAAGAGACTAGCCACTCCATTACTTAACTCGGGGCGTTCTAAGGTGAAAAAACAACGTTCCGTCCGTAAAAACTAGATTTATGTCCGTCCGTTCGGTCGGCATTTACTCGGTTTACGGTCCGAACTTGGAAATGGTCGAAACTCACTTGTTTTGTAATCTAAAACCTCAAAGCCAATATAGAACATTTGGACGATGGGAACGGGGTTTTGTCCGGACATTCGGCTTCGTATGTACTCGATTTTTGTTCCGAACTTATAAGTGGACGAAACACACATGTTTCCCAATGGAAAACGATACACCTAAGAGACTAGCCACTCCATTACTTAACTCGGGGCGTTCTAAGGTGAAAAAACAACGTTCCGTCCGTAAAAACGAGATTTATGTCCGTCCGTTCGGTCGGCATTTACTCGGTTTTTTGTCCGAAGTTGGGAATGGACGAAACTCTCTTGTTTTGGAATCTAAAACCTCAAGATCGACAAGGCTTAGTCGGGACGTTTTAAGGCCATTATAGAACATTTGGACGATGGGAACGGGGTTTTGTCCGATCATTCGGCTTCGTATGTACTCGATTTTTGTTCCGAACTTATAAGTGGACGAAACACACATGTTTCCCAATGGAAAACGATACACCTAAGAGACTAGCCACTCCATTACTTAACTCGGGGCGTTCTAAGGTGAAAAAACCATGTTCCGTCCGTAAAAACGAGATTTATGTCCCTCCGTTCGGTCGGCATTTACTCGGTTTACGGTCCGAACTTGGAAATGGACGAAACTCACTTGTTTTGGAATCTAAAACCTCAAGATCGACAAGGCTTAGTCGGGACGTTTTAAGGCCAATATAGAACATTTGGACGATGGGAACGGGGTTTTGTCCGGACATTCGGCTTCGTATGTACTCGATTTTTGTTCCGAACTTATAAGTGGACGAAACACACATGTTTCCCAATGGAAAACGATACACCTAAGAGACTAGCCACTCCATTACTTAACTCGGGGCGTTCTAAGGTGGAAAAACAACGTTTCGTCCGTAAAAACGAGATTTATGTCCGTCCGTTCGGTCGGCATTTACTCGGTTTACGGTCCGAACTTGGAAATGGACGAAACTCACTTGTTTTGGAATCTAAAACCTCAAAATCGACAAGGCTTAGTCGGGACGTTTTAAGGCCAATATAGAACATCTGGACGATGGGAACGGGGTTTTGTCCGGACATTCGGCTTCGAATGTACTCAATTTTTGTTCCGAACTTATAAGTGGACGAAACACACATGTTTCCCAATGGAAAACGATACACCTAAGAGACTAGCCACTCCATTACTTAACTCGGGGCGTTCTAAGGTGGAAAAACAACGTTCCGTCCGTAAAGACGAGATTTATGTCCGTCCGTTCGGTCGGCATTTACTCGGTTTTTGGTTCGAACTTGGAAATGGACGAAACTCACTTGTTTTGGAATCTAAAACCTCAAGATCGACAAGGCTTAGTCGGGACGTTTTAAGGCCAATATAGAACATTTGGACGATGGGAACGGGGTTTTGTACGGACATTCCGCTTCGTATGTACTCGATTTTTCTTCCGAACTTATAAGTGGACGAAACACACATGTTTCCCAATGGAAAACGATTCACCTAAGAGACTAGCCACTCCATTACTTAACTCGGGGCGTTCTAAGGTGAAAAAACAACGTTCCGTCCGTAAAAACGAGATTTATGTCCGTCCGTTCGGTCGGCATTTACTCGGTTTTTTGTCCGAAGTTGGGAATGGACGAAACTCTCTTGTTTTGGAATCTAAAACCTCAAGATCGACAAGGCTTAGTCGGGACGTTTTAAGGCCAATATAGAACATTTGGACGATGGGAACGGGGTTTTGTACGGACATTCCGCTTCGTATGTACTCGATTTTTGTTCCGAACTTATAAGTGGACGAAACACACATGTTTCCCAATGGAATACGATTCACCTAAGAGACTAGCCACTCCATTACTTAACTCGGGGCGTTCTAAGGTGAAAAAACAACGTTCCGTCCGTAAAAACGAGATTTATGTCTGTCCGTTCGGTCGGCATTTACTCGGTTTACGGTCCGAACTTGGAAATGGACGAAACTCACTTGTTTTGGAATCTAAAACCTCAAGATCGACAAGGCTTAGTCGGGACGTTTTAAGGCCAATATAGAACATTTGGACGATGGGAACGGGGTTTTGTCCGGACATTCGGCTTCGTATGTACTCGATTTTTGTTCCGAACTTATAAGTGGACGAAACACACATGTTTCCCAATGGAAAACGATACACCTAAGAGACTAGCCACTCCATTACTTAACTCGGGGCGTTCTAAGGTGAAAAAACAACGTTCCGTCCGTAAAAACGAGATTTATGTCCGTCCGTTCGGTCGGCATTTACTCGGTTTACGGTCCGAACTTGGAAATAGACGAAACTCACTTGTTTTGGAATCTAAAACCTCAAGATCGACAAGGCTTAGTCGGGACGTTTTAAGGCCAATATAGAACATTTGGACGATGGGAACGGGGTTTTGTCCGGACATTCGGCTTCGTATGTACTCGATTTTTGTTTCGAACTTATAAGTGGACGAAACACACATGTTTCCCAATGGAAAACGATACACCTAAGAGACTAGCCACTCCATTACTTAACTCGGGGCGTTCTAAGGTGAAAAAAACAACGTTCCGTCCGTAAAAACGAGATTTATGTCCGTCCGTTCGGTCGGCATTTACTCGGTTTTTTTTCCAAACTTGGAAATGGACGAAACTCACTTGTTTTGGAATCTAAAACCTCAAGATCGACAAGGCTTAGTCGGGACGTTTTAAGGCCAATATAGAACATTTGGACGATGGGAACGGGGTTTTGTCCGATCATTCGGCTTCGTATGTACTCGATTTTTGTTCCGAACTTATAAGTGGACGAAACACACATGTTTCCCAATGGAAAACGATACACCTAAGAGACTAGCCACTCCATTACTTAACTCGGGGCGTTCTAAGGTGAAAAAACAACGTTCCGTCCGTAAAAACTAGATTTATGTCCGTCCGTTCGGTCGGCATTTACTCGGTTTACGGTCCGAACTTGGAAATGGACGAAACTCACTTGTTTTGTAATCTAAAACCTCAAGATCGACATGGCCTAGTCGGGACGTTTTAAGGCCAACATAGAACATTTGGACGATGGGAACGGGGTTTTGTCCGGACATTCGGCTTCGTATGTACTCGATTTTTGTTCCGAACTTATAAGTGGACGAAACACACATGTTTCCCAATGGAAAACGATACACCTAAGAGACTAGCCACTCCATTACTTAACTCGGGGCGTTCTAAGGTGGAAAAACAACGTTCCGTCCGTAAAGACGAGATTTATGTCCATCCGTTCGGTCGGCATTTACTCTGTTTTTGGTTCGAACTTGGAAATGGACGAAACTCACTTGTTTTGGAATCTAAAACCTCAAGATCGACAAGGCTTAGTCGGGACGTTTTAAGGCCAATATAGAACATTTGGACGATGGGAACGGGGTTTTGTCCGGACATTCGGCTTCGTATGTACTCGATTTTTGTTCCGAACTTATAAGTGGACGAAACACACATGTTTCCCAATGGAAAACGATACACCTAAGAGACTAGCCACTCCATTACTTAACTCGGGGCGTTCTAAGGTGAAAAAACAACGTTCCGTCCGTAAAAACGAGATTTATGTCCGTCCGTTCGGTCGGCATTTACTCGGTTTACGGTCCGAACTTGGAAATAGACGAAACTCACTTGTTTTGGAATCTAAAACCTCAAGATCGACAAGGCTTAGTCGGGACGTTTTAAGGCCAATATAGAACATTTGGACGATGGGAACGGGGTTTTGTCCGGACATTCGGCTTCGTATGTACTCGATTTTTGTTTCGAACTTATAAGTGGACGAAACACACATGTTTCCCAATGGAAAACGATACACCTAAGAGACTAGCCACTCCATTACTTAACTCGGGGCGTTCTAAGGTGAAAAAACAGCGTTCCGTCCGTAAAAACGAGATTTATGTCCGTCCGTTCGGTCGGCATTTACTCGGTTTTTTTTCCAAACTTGGAAATGGACGAAACTCACTTGTTTTGGAATCTAAAACCTCAAGATCGACAAGGCTTAGTCGGGACGTTTTAAGGCCAATATAGAACATTTGGACGATGGGAACGGGATTTTGTCCGATCATTCGGCTTCGTATGTACTCGATTTTTGTTCCGAACTTATAAGTGGACGAAACACACATGTTTCCCAATGGAAAACGATACACCTAAGAGACTAGCCACTCCATTACTTAACTCGGGGCGTTCTAAGGTGAGAAAACAACGTTCCGTCTGTAAAAACTAGATTTATGTCCGTCCGTTCGGTCGGCATTTACTCGGTTTACGGTCCGAACTTGTAAATGGACGAAACTCACTTGTTTTGTAATCTAAAACCTCAAGATCGACATGGCCTAGTCGGGACGTTTTAAGGCCAATATAGAACATTTGGACGATGGGAACGGGGTTTTGTCCGGACATTCGGCTTCGTATGTACTCGATTTTTGTTCCGAACTTATAAGTGGACGAAACACACATGTTTCCCAATGGAAAACAATACACCTAAGAGACTAGCCACTCCATTACTTAACTCGGGGCGTTCTAAGGTGAAAAAACAACGTTCCGTCCGTAAAAACGAGATTTATGTCCGTCCGTTCGGTCGGCATTTACTCGGTTTTTTGTCCGAATTTGGGAATGGACGAAACTCTCTTGTTTTGGAATCTAAAACCTCAAGATCGACAAGGCTTAGTCGGGACGTTTTAAGGCCATTATAGAACATTTGGACGATGGGAACGGGGTTTTGTCCGATCATTCGGCTTCGTATGTACTCGATTTTTGTTCCGAACTTATAAGTGGACGAAACACACATGTTTCCCAATGGAAAACGATACACCTAAGAGACTAGCCACTCCATTACTTAACTCGGGGCGTTCTAAGGTGAAAAAACAATGTTCCGTCCGTAAAAACGAGATTTATGTCCCTCCGTTCGGTCGGCATTTACTCGGTTTACGGTCCGAACTTGGAAATGGACGAAACTCACTTGTTTTGGTATCAAAAACCTTAAGATCGACAAGGCTTAGTCGGGACGTTTTAAGGCCAATATAGAACATTTGGACGATGGGAACGGGGTTTTGTCCGGACATTCGGCTTCGTATGTACTCGATTTTTGTTCCGAACTTATAAGTGGACGAAACACACATGTTTCCCAATGGAAAACGATACACCTAAGAGACTAGCCACTCCATTACTTAACTCGGGGCGTTCTAAGGTGGAAAAACAACGTTCCGTCCGTAAAGACGAGATTTATGTCCGTTCCGTTCTGTCGGCATTTACTCGGTTTTTTGTCCGAACTTGGAAATGGACGAAACTCACTTGTTTTGGAATCTAAAACCTCAAGATCGACAAGGCTTAGTCGGGACGTTTTAAGGCCATTATAGAACATTTGGACGATGGGAACGGGGTTTTGTCCGATCATTCGGCTTCGTATGTACTCGATTTTTGTTCCGAACTTATAAGTGGACGAAACACACATGTTTCCCAATGGAAAACGATACACCTAAGAGACTAGCCACTCCATTACTTAACTCGGGGCGTTCTAAGGTGAAAAAACAACGTTTCGTCCGTAAAAACGAGATTTATGTCCCTCCGTTCGGTCGGCATTTACTCGGTTTACGGTCCGAACTTGGAAATGGACGAAACTCACTTGTTTTGGAATCTAAAACCTCAAGATCGACAAGGCTTAGTCGGGACGTTTTAAGGCCATTATAGAACATTTGGACGATGGGAACGGGGTTTTGTCCGATCATTCGGCTTCGTATGTACTCGATTTTTGTTCCGAACTTATAAGTGGACGAAACACACATGTTTCCCAATGGAAAACGATACACCTAAGAGACTAGCCACTCCATTACTTAACTCGGGGCATTCTATGGTGAAAAAACAACGTTCCGTCCGTAAAAACGAGATTTATGTCCCTCTGTTCGGTCGGCATTTACTCGGTTTACGGTCCGAACTTGGAAATGGACGAAACTCACTTGTTTTGGAATCTAAAACCTCAAGATCGACAAGGCTTAGTCGGGACGTTTTAAGGCCAATATAGAACATTTGGACGATGGGAACGGGGTTTTGTCCGGACATTCGGCTTCGTATGTACTCGATTTTTGTTCCGAACTTATAAGTGGACGAAACACACATGTTTCCCAATGGAAAACGATACACCTAAGAGACTAGCAACTCCATTACTTAACTCGGGGCGTTCTAAGGTGAAAAAACAACGTTCCGTCCGTTCGGTCGGCATTTACTCGGTTTTTTGTCCAAACTTGGAAATGGACGAAACTCTCTTGTTTTGGAATCTAAAACCTCAAGATCGACAAGGCTTAGTCGGGACGTTTTAAGGCCATTATAGAACATTTGGACGATGGGAACGGGGTTTTGTCCGATCATTCGGCTTCGTATGTACTCGATTTTTGTTCCGAACTTATAAGTGGACGAAACACACATGTTTCCCAATGGAAAACGATACACCTAAGAGACTAGCCACTCCATTACTTAACTCGGGGCGTTCTAAGGTGAAAAAACAACGTTCCGTCCGTAAAAACGAGATTTATGTCCCTCCGTTCGGTCGGCATTTACTCGGTTTACGGTCCGAACTTGGAAATGGACGAAACTCACTTGTTTTGGAATCTAAAACCTCAAGATCGACAAGGCTTAGTGGGGACGTTTTAAGGCCAATATAGAACATTTGGACGATGGGAACGGGGTTTTGTCCGGACATTCGGCTTCGTATGTACTCGATTTTTGTTCCGAACTTATAAGTGGACGAAACACACATGTTTCCCAATGGAAAACGATACACCTAAGAGACTAGCAACTCCATTACTTAACTCGGGGCGTTCTAAGGTGAAAAAACAACGTTCCGTCCGTAAAAACGAGATTTATGTCCGTCCGTTCGGTCGGCATTTACTCGGTTTTTTGTCCAAACTTGGAAATGGACGAAACTCTCTTGTTTTGGAATCTAAAACCTCAAGATCGACAAGGCTTAGTCGGGACGTTTTAAGGCCATTATAGAACATTTGGACGATGGGAACGGGGTTTTGTCCGATCATTCGGCTTCGTATGTACTCGATTTTTGTTCCGAACTTATAAGTGGACGAAACACACATGTTTCCCAATGGAAAACGATACACCTAAGAGACTAGCCACTCCATTACTTAACTCGGGGCATTCTATGGTGAAAAAACAACGTTCCGTCCGTAAAAACGAGATTTATGTCCCTCTGTTCGGTCGGCATTTACTCGGTTTACGGTCCGAACTTGGAAATGGACGAAACTCACTTGTTTTGGAATCTAAAACCTCAAGATCGACAAGGCTTAGTCGGGACGTTTTAAGGCCAATATAGAACATTTGGACGATGGGAACGGGGTTTTGTCCGGACATTCGGCTTCGTATGTACTCGATTTTTGTTCCGAACTTATAAGTGGACGAAACACACATGTTTCCCAATGGAAAACGATACACCTAAGAGACTAGCAACTCCATTACTTAACTCGGGGCGTTCTAAGGTGAAAAAACAACGTTCCGTCCGTTCGGTCGGCATTTACTCGGTTTTTTGTCCAAACTTGGAAATGGACGAAACTCTCTTGTTTTGGAATCTAAAACCTCAAGATCGACAAGGCTTAGTCGGGACGTTTTAAGGCCATTATAGAACATTTGGACGATGGGAACGGGGTTTTGTCCGATCATTCGGCTTCGTATGTACTCGATTTTTGTTCCGAACTTATAAGTGGACGAAACACACATGTTTCCCAATGGAAAACGATACACCTAAGAGACTAGCCACTCCATTACTTAACTCGGGGCGTTCTAAGGTGAAAAAACAACGTTCCGTCCGTAAAAACGAGATTTATGTCCCTCCGTTCGGTCGGCATTTACTCGGTTTACGGTCCGAACTTGGAAATGGACGAAACTCACTTGTTTTGGAATCTAAAACCTCAAGATCGACAAGGCTTAGTGGGGACGTTTTAAGGCCAATATAGAACATTTGGACGATGGGAACGGGGTTTTGTCCGGACATTCGGCTTCGTATGTACTCGATTTTTGTTCCGAACTTATAAGTGGACGAAACACACATGTTTCCCAATGGAAAACGATACACCTAAGAGACTAGCAACTCCATTACTTAACTCGGGGCGTTTTAAGGTGAAAAAACAACGTTCCGTCCGTAAAAACGAGATTTATGTCCGTCCGTTCGGTCGGCATTTACTCGGTTTTTTGTCCAAACTTGGAAATGGACGAAACTCTCTTGTTTTGGAATCTAAAACCTCAAGATCGACAAGGCTTAGTCGGGACGTTTTAAGGCCATTATAGAACATTTGGATGATGGGAACGGGGTTTTGTCCGATCATTCGGCTTCGTATGTACTCGATTTTTGTTCCGAACTTATAAGTGGACGAAACACACATGTTTCCCAATGGAAAACGATACACCTAAGAGACTAGCCACTCCATTACTTAACTCGGGGCGTTCTAAGGTGAAAAAACAACGTTCCGTCCGTAAAAACGAGATTTATGTCCCTCCGTTCGGTCGGCATTTACTCGGTTTACGGTCCGAACTTGGAAATGGACGAAACTCACTTGTTTTGGAATCTAAAATCTCAAGATCGACAAGGCTTAGTGGGGACGTTTTAAGGCCAATATAGAACATTTGGACGATGGGAACGGGGTTTTGTCCGGACATTCGGCTTCGTATGTACTCGATTTTTGTTCCGAACTTATAAGTGGACGAAACACACATGTTTCCCAATGGAAAACGATACACCTAAGAGACTAGCAACTCCATTACTTAACTCGGGGCGTTCTAAGGTGAAAAAACAACGTTCCGTCCGTAAAAACGAGATTTATGTCCGTCCGTTCGGTCGGCATTTACTCGGTTTTTTGTCCAAACTTGGAAATGGACGAAACTCTCTTGTTTTGGAATCTAAAACCTCAAGATCGACAAGGCTTAGTCGGGACGTTTTAAGGCCATTATAGAACATTTGGACGATGGGAACGGGGTTTTGTCCGATCATTCGGCTTCGTATGTACTCGATTTTTGTTCCGAACTTATAAGTGGACGAAACACACATGTTTCCCAATGGAAAACGATACACCTAAGAGACTAGCCACTCCATTACTTAACTCGGGGCGTTCTAAGGTGAAAAAACAACGTTCCGTCCGTAAAAACGAGATTTATGTCCCTCCGTTCGGTCGGCATTTACTCGGTTTACGGTCCGAACTTGGAAATGGACGAAACTCACTTGTTTTGGAATCTAAAACCTCAAGATCGACAAGGCTTAGTGGGGACGTTTTAAGGCCAATATAGAACATTTGGACGATGGGAACGGGGTTTTGTCCGGACATTCGGCTTCGTATGTACTCGATTTTTGTTCCGAACTTATAAGTGGACGAAACACACATGTTTCCCAATGGAAAACGATACACCTAAGAGACTAGCCACTCCATTACTTAACTCGGGGCGTTCTAAGGTGAAAAAACAACGTTCCGTCCGTAAAAACGAGATTTATGTCCGTCCGTTCGGTCGGTATTTACTCGGTTTTTTGTCCAAACTTGGAAATGGACGAAACTCTCTTGTTTTGGAATCTAAAACCTCAAGATCGACAAGGCTTAGTCGGGACGTTTTAAGGCCATTATAGAACATTTGGACGATGGGAACGGGGTTTTGTCCGATCATTCGGCTTCGTATGTACTCGATTTTTGTTCCGAACTTATAAGTGGACGAAACACACATGTTTCCCAATGGAAAACGATACACCTAAGAGACTAGCCACTCCATTACTTAACTCGGGGCGTTCTAAGGTGAAAAAAACAACGTTCCGTCCGTAAAAACGAGATTTATGTCCCTCCGTTCGGTCGGCATTTACTCGGTTTACGGTCCGAACTTGGAAATGGACGAAACTCACTTGTTTTGGAATCTAAAACCTCAAGATCGACAAGGCTTAGTGGGGACGTTTTAAGGCCAATATAGAACATTTGGACGATGGGAACGGGGTTTTGTCCGGACATTCGGCTTCGTATGTACTCGATTTTTGTTCCGAACTTATAAGTGGACGAAACACACATGTTTCCCAATGGAAAACGATACACCTAAGAGACTAGCAACTCCATTACTTAACTCGGGGCGTTCTAAGGTGAAAAAACAACGTTCCGTCCGTAAAAACGAGATTTATGTCCGTCCGTTCGGTCGGCATTTACTCGGTTTTTTGTCCAAACTTGGAAATGGACGAAACTCTCTTGTTTTGGAATCTAAAACCTCAAGATCGACAAGGCTTAGTCGGGACGTTTTAAGGCCATTATAGAACATTTGGACGATGGGAACGGGGTTTTGTCCGATCATTCGGCTTCGTATGTACTCGATTTTTGTTCCGAACTTATAAGTGGACGAAACACACATGTTTCCCAATGGAAAACGATACACCTAAGAGACTAGCCACTCCATTACTTAACTCGGGGCGTTCTAAGGTGAAAAAACAACGTTCCGTCCGTAAAAACGAGATTTATGTCCGTCCGTTCGGTCGGCATTTACTCGGTTTTTTGTCCAAACTTGGAAATGGACGAAACTCTCTTGTTTTGGAATCTAAAACCTCAAGATCGACAAGGCTTAGTCGGGACGTTTTAAGGCCATTATAGAACATTTGGACGATGGGAACGGGGTTTTGTCCGATCATTCGGCTTCGTATGTACTCGATTTTTGTTCCGAACTTATAAGTGGACGAAACACACATGTTTCCCAATGGAAAACGATACACCTAAGAGACTAGCCACTCCATTACTTAACTCGGGGCGTTCTAAGGTGAAAAAACAACGTTCCGTCCGTAAAAACGAGATTTATGTCCCTCCGTTCGGTCGGCATTTACTCGGTTTACGGTCCGAACTTGGAAATGGACGAAACTCACTTGTTTTGGAATCTAAAACCTCAAGATCGATAAGGCTTAGTGGGGACGTTTTAAGGCCAATATAGAACATTTGGACGACGGGAACGGGGTTTTGTCCGGACATTCGGCTTCGTATGTACTCGATTTTTGTTCCGAACTTATAAGTGGACGAAACACACATGTTTCCCAATGGAAAACGATACACCTAAGAGACTAGCCACTCCATTACTTAACTCGGGGCGTTCTAAGGTGAAAAAACAACGTTCCGTCCGTAAAAACGAGATTTATGTCCGTCCGTTCGGTCGGCATTTACTCGGTTTTTTGTCCAAACTTGGAAATGGACGAAACTCTCTTGTTTTGGAATCTAAAACCTCAAGATCGACAAGGCTTAGTCGGGACGTTTTAAGGCCATTATAGAACATTTGGACGATGGGAACGGGGTTTTGTCCGATCATTCGGCTTCGTATGTACTCGATTTTTGTTCCGAACTTATAAGTGGACGAAACACACATGTTTCCCAATGGAAAACGATACACCTAAGAGACTAGCCACTCCATTACTTAACTCGGGGCGTTCTAAGGTGAAAAAACAACGTTTCATCCGTAAAAACGAGATTTATGTCCCTCCGTTCGGTCGGCATTTACTCGGTTTACGGTCCGAACTTGGAAATGGACGAAACTCACTTGTTTTGGAATCTAAAACCTCAAGATCGACAAGGCTTAGTCGGGACGTTTTAAGGCCATTATAGAACATTTGGACGATGGGAACGGGGTTTTGTCCGATCATTCGGCTTCGTATGTACTCGCTTTTTGTTCCGAACTTATAAGTGGACAAAACACACATGTTTCCCAATGGAAAACGATAAACCTAAGAGACTAGCCACTCCATTACTTAACTCGGGGCGTTCTAAGGTGAAAAAACAACGTTTCGTCCGTAAAAACGAGATTTATGTCCCTCCGTTCGGTCGGCATTTACTCGGTTTACGGTCCGAACTTGGAAATGGACGAAACTCACTTGTTTTGGAATCTAAAACCTCAAGATCGACAAGGCTTAGTCGGGACGTTTTAAGGCCATTATAGAACATTTGGACGATGGGAACGGGGTTTTGTCCGATCATTCGGCTTCGTATGTACTCGATTTTTGTTCCGAGCTTATAAGTGGACGAAACACACATGTTTCCCAATGGAAAACGATACACCTAAGAGACTAGCCACTCCATTACTTAACTCGGGGCGTTCTAAGGTGAAAAAACAACGTTCCGTCCGTAAAATTGAGATTTATGTCCCTCCGTTCGGTCGGCATTTACTCGGTTTACGGTCCGAACTTGGAAATGGACGAAACTCACTTGTTTTGGAATTTAAAACCTCAAGATCGACAAGGCTTAGTCGGGACGTTTTAAGGCCAATATAGAACATTTGGACGATGGGAACGGGGTTTTTTCCGGACATTCGGCTTCGTATGTACTCGATTTTTGTTCCGAACTTATAAGTGGACGAAACACACATGTTTCCCAATGGAAAACGATACACCTAAGAGACTAGCAACTCCATTACTTAACTCGGGGCGTTCTAAGGTGAAAAAACAACGTTCCGTCCGTAAAAACGAGATTTATGTTTGTCCGTTCGGTCGGTATTTACTCGGTTTTTTGTCCAAACTTGGAAATGGACGAAACTCTCTTGTTTTGGAATCTAAAACCTCAAGATCGACAAGGCTTAATCGGGACGTTTTAAGGCCATTATAGAACATTTGGACGATGGGAACGGGGTTTTGTCCGATCATTTGGCTTCGTATGTACTCGATTTTTGTTCCGAACTTATAAGTGGACGAAACACACATGTTTCCCAATGGAAAACGATACACCTAAGAGACTAGCCACTCCATTACTTAACTCGGGGCGTTCTAAGGTGAAAAAACAACGTTTCGTCCGTAAAAACGAGATTTATGTCCCTCCGTTCGGTCGGCATTTACTCGTTTTACGGTCCGAACTTGGAAATGGACGAAACTCACTTGTTTTGGAATCTAAAACCTCAAGATCGACAAGGCTTAGTCGGGACGTTTTAAGGCCATTATAGAACATTTGGACGATGGGAACGGGGTTTTGTCCGATCATTCGGCTTCGTATGTACTCGATTTTTGTTCCGAACTTATAAGTGGACGAAACACACATGTTTCCCAATGGAAAACGATACACCTAAGAGACTAGCAACTCCATTACTTAACTCGGGGCGTTCTAAGGTGAAAAAACAACGTTCCGTCCGTAAAAACGAGATTTATGTCCGTCCGTTCGGTCGGTATTTACTCGGTTTTTTGTCCAAACTTGGAAATGGACGAAACTCTCTTGTTTTGGAATCTAAAACCTCAAGATCGACAAGGCTTAGTCGGGACGTTTTAAGGCCATTATAGAACATTTGGACGATGGGAACGGGGTTTTGTCCGATCATTCGGCTTCGTATGTACTCGATTTTTGTTCCGAACTTATAAGTGGACGAAACACACATGTTTCCCAATGGAAAACGATACACCTAAGAGACTAGCCACTCCATTACTTAACTCGGGGCGTTCTAAGGTGAAAAAACAACGTTTCGTCCGTAAAAACGAGATTTATGTCCCTCCGTTCGGTCGGCATTTACTCGTTTTACGGTCCGAACTTGGAAATGGACGAAACTCACTTGTTTTGGAATCTAAAACCTCAAGATCGACAAGGCTTAGTCGGGACGTTTTAAGGCCATTATAGAACATTTGGACGATGGGAACGGGGTTTTGTCAGATCATTCGGCTTCGTATGTACTCGATTTTTGTTCCGAACTTATAAGTGGACGAAACACACATGTTTCCCAATGGAAAACGATACACCTAAGAGACTAGCCACTCCATTACTTAACTCGGGGCGTTCTAAGGTGAAAAAACAACGTTCCGTCCGTAAAATTGAGATTTATGTCCCTCCGTTCGGTCGGCATTTACTCGGTTTACGGTCCGAACTTGGAAATGGACGAAACTCACTTGTTTTGGAATCTAAAACCTCAAGATCGACAAGGCTTAGTCGGGACGTTTTAAGGCCAATATAGAACATTTGGACGATGGGAACGGGGTTTTTTCCGGACATTCGGCTTCGTATGTACTCGATTTTTGTTCCGAACTTATAAGTGGACGAAACACACATGTTTCCCAATGGAAAACGATACACCTAAGAGACTAGCAACTCCATTACTTAACTCGGGGCGTTCTAAGGTGAAAAAACAACGTTCCGTCCGTAAAAACGAGATTTATGTCCGTCCTTTCGGTCGGCATTTACTCGGTTTTTTATCCAAACTTGGAAATGGACGAAACTCTCTTGTTTTGGAATCTAAAACCTCAAGATCGACAAGGCTTAGTCGGGACGTTTTAAGGCCATTATAGAACATTTGGACGATGGGAACGGGGTTTTGTCCGATCATTCGGCTTCGTATGTACTCGATTTTTGTTCCGAACTTATAAGTGGACGAAACACACATGTTTCCCAATGGAAAACGATACACCTAAGAGACTAGCCACTCCATTACTTAACTCGGGGCGTTCTAAGGTGAAAAAACAACGTTTTGTCCGTAAAAACGAGATTTATGTCCCTCCGTTCGGTCGGCATTTACTCGGTTTACGGTCCGAACTTGGAAATGGACGAAACTCACTTGTTTTGGAATCTAAAACCTCAAGATCGACAAGGCTTAGTCGGGACGTTTTAAGGCCAATATAGAACATTTGGACGATGGGAACGGGGTTTTGTCCGGACATTCGGCTTCGTATGTACTCGATTTTTGTTCCGAACTTATAAGTGGACGAAACACACATGTTTCCCAATGGAAAACGATACACCTAAGAGACTAGCCACTCCATTACTTAACTCGGGGCGTTCTAAGGTGAAAAAACAACGTTTCGTCCGTAAAAACGAGATTTATGTCCCTCCGTTCGGTCGGCATTTACTCGTTTTACGGTCCGAACTTGGAAATGGACGAAACTCACTTGTTTTGGAATCTAAAACCTCAAGATCGACAAGGCTTAGTCGGGACGTTTTAAGGCCATTATAGAACATTTGGACGATGGGAACGGGGTTTTGTCCGATCATTCGGCTTCGTATGTACTCGATTTTTGTTCCGAACTTATAAGTGGACGAAACACACATGTTTCCCAATGGAAAACGATACACCTAAGAGACTAGCAACTCCATTACTTAACTCGGGGCGTTCTAAGGTGAAAAAACAACGTTCCGTCCGTAAAAACGAGATTTATGTCCCTCCGTTCGGTCGGTATTTACTCGGTTTTTTGTCCAAACTTGGAAATGGATGAAACTCTCTTGTTTTGGAATCTAAAACCTCAAGATCGACAAGGCTTAGTCGGGACGTTTTAAGGCCATTATAGAACATTTGGACGATGGGAACGGGGTTTTGTCCGATCATTTGGCTTCGTATGTACTCGATTTTTGTTCCGAACTTATAAGTGGACGAAACACACATGTTTCCCAATGGAAAACGATACACCTAAGAGACTAGCCACTCCATTACTTAACTCGGGGCGTTCTAAGGTGAAAAAACAACGTTTCGTCCGTAAAAACGAGATTTATGTCCCTCCGTTCGGTCGGCATTTACTCGTTTTACGGTCCGAACTTGGAAATGGACGAAACTCACTTGTTTTGGAATCTAAAACCTCAAGATCGACAAGGCTTAGTCGGGACGTTTTAAGGCCATTATAGAACATTTGGACGATGGGAACGGGGTTTTGTCCGATCATTCGGCTTCGTATGTACTCGATTTTTGTTCCGAACTTATAAGTGGACGAAACACACATGTTTCCCAATGGAAAACGATACACCTAAGAGACTAGCCACTCCATTACTTAACTCGGGGCGTTCTAAGGTGAAAAAACAACGTTCCGTCCGTAAAAACGAGATTTATGTCCGTCCTTTCGGTCGGCATTTACTCGGTTTTTTATCCAAACTTGGAAATGGACGAAACTCTCTTGTTTTGGAATCTAAAACCTCAAGATCGACAAGGCTTAGTCGGGACGTTTTAAGGCCATTATAGAACATTTGGACGATGGGAACGGGGTTTTGTCCGATCATTCGGCTTCGTATGTACTCGATTTTTGTTCCGAACTTATAAGTGGACGAAACACACATGTTTCCCAATGGAAAACGATACACCTAAGAGACTAGCCACTCCATTACTTAACTCGGGGCGTTCTAAGGTGAAAAAACAACGTTTTGTCCGTAAAAACGAGATTTATGTCCCTCCGTTCGGTCAGCATTTACTCGGTTTACGGTCCGAACTTGGAAATGGACGAAACTCACTTGTTTTGGAATCTAAAACCTCAAGATCGACAAGGCTTAGTCGGGACGTTTTAAGGCCAATATAGAACATTTGGAAGATGGGAACGGGGTTTTGTCCGGACATTCGGCTTCGTATGTACTCGATTTTTGTTCCGAACTTATAAGTGGACGAAACACACATGTTTCCCAATGGAAAACGATACACCTAAGAGACTAGCCACTCCATTACTTAACTCGGGGCGTTCTAAGGTGGAAAAACAACGTTCCGTCCGTAAAGACGAGATTTATGTCTGTCCGTTCGGTCGGCATTTACTCGATTTTTGGTCCGAACTTGGAAATGGACGAAACTCACTTGTTTTGGAATCTAAAACCTCAAGATCGACAAGGCTTAGTCGGGACGTTTTAAGGCCAATATAGAACATTTGGACGATGGGAAAGGGGTTTTGTCCGGACATTCGGCTTCGTATGTACTCGATTATTTTTTCCGAACTTATAAGTGGACGAAAAAGACATGTTCCCGAATGGAAAACGATACACCTAAGAGACTAGCCACTCCATTACTTAAGTCGGGGCGTTCCAAGGTGAAAAAACAACTTTCCATCCTTAAAAACGAGATTTGTGTTCGTCCGTTCGGTCGGCATTTAATCGGTTTTTGGTCACAACTTGGAAATGGACGAAACTCACTTGTTTTGGAATCTAAAACCTCAAGATCGACAAGGCTTAGTCGAGACGTTTTAAGGCCAATATAGAACATTTGGACGATGGTAACGGGGTTTTGTCCGGACATTCGGCTTCGTATGTACTCGATTTTTGTTACGAACTTATAAGTGGACGAAACACACATGTTTCCCAATGGAAAAGGATACACCTAAGAGACTAGCCACTCCATTACTTAACTCGGGGCGTTCTAAGGTGAAAAAACAACGTTCCGTCCGTAAAAACGAGATTTATGTCGGTCCGTTCGGTCGGTATTTACTCGGTTTTTTGTCCAAACTTGGAAATGGACGAAACTCTCTTGTTTTGGAATCTAAAACCTCAAGATCGACAAGGCTTAGTCGGGACGTTTTAAGGCCATTATAGAACATTTGGACGATGGGAACGGGGTTTTGTCCGATCATTTGGCTTCGTATGTACTCGATTTTTGTTCCGAACTTATAAGTGGACGAAACACACATGTTTCCCAATGGAAAACGATACACCTAAGAGACTAGCCACTCCATTACTTAACTCGGGGCGTTCTAAGGTGAAAAAACAACGTTTCGTCCGTAAAAACGAGATTTATGTCCCTCCGTTCGGTCGGCATTTACTCGTTTTACGGTCCGAACTTGGAAATGGACGAAACTCACTTGTTTTGGAATCTAAAACCTCAAGATCGACAAGGCTTAGTCGGGACGTTTTAAGGCCATTATAGAACATTTGGACGATGGGAACGGGGTTTTGTCCGATCATTCGGCTTCGTATGTACTCGATTTTTGTTCCGAACTTATAAGTGGACGAAACACACATGTTTCCCAATGGAAAACGATACACCTAAGAGACTAGCCACTCCATTACTTAACTCGGGGCGTTCTAAGGTGAAAAAACAACGTTCCGTCCGTAAAAACGAGATTTATGTCCGTCCTTTCGGTCGGCATTTACTCGGTTTTTTATCCAAACTTGGAAATGGACGAAACTCTCTTGTTTTGGAATCTAAAACCTTAAGATCGACAAGGCTTAGTCGGGACGTTTTAAGGCCATTATAGAACATTTGGACGATGGGAACGGGGTTTTGTCCGATCATTCGGCTTCGTATGTACTCGATTTTTGTTCCGAACTTATAAGTGGACGAAACACACATGTTTCCCAATGGAAAACGATACACCTAAGAGACTAGCCACTCCATTACTTAACTCGGGGCGTTCTAAGGTGAAAAAACAACGTTTCGTCCGTAAAAACGAGATTTATGTCCCTCCGTTCGGTCGGCATTTACTCGTTTTACGGTCCGAACTTGGAAATGGACGAAACTCACTTGTTTTGGAATCTAAAACCTCAAGATCGACAAGGCTTAGTCGGGACGTTTTAAGGCCATTATAGAACATTTGGACGATGGGAACGGGGTTTTGTCCGATCATTCGGCTTCGTATGTACTCGATTTTTGTTCCGAACTTATAAGTGGACGAAACACACATGTTTCCCAATGGAAAACGATACACCTAAGAGACTAGCAACTCCATTACTTAACTCGGGGCGTTCTAAGGTGAAAAAACAACGTTCCGTCCGTAAAAACGAGATTTATGTCCCTCCGTTCGGTCGGTATTTACTCGGTTTTTTGTCCAAACTTGGAAATGGATGAAACTCTCTTGTTTTGGAATCTAAAACCTCAAGATCGACAAGGCTTAGTCGGGACGTTTTAAGGCCATTATAGAACATTTGGACGATGGGAACGGGGTTTTGTCCGATCATTTGGCTTCGTATGTACTCGATTTTTGTTCCGAACTTATAAGTGGACGAAACACACATGTTTCCCAATGGAAAACGATACACCTAAGAGACTAGCCACTCCATTACTTAACTCGGGGCGTTCTAAGGTGAAAAAACAACGTTTCGTCCGTAAAAACGAGATTTATGTCCCTCCGTTCGGTCGGCATTTACTCGTTTTACGGTCCGAACTTGGAAATGGACGAAACTCACTTGTTTTGGAATCTAAAACCTCAAGATCGACAAGGCTTAGTCGGGACGTTTTAAGGCCATTATAGAACATTTGGACGATGGGAACGGGGTTTTGTCCGATCATTCGGCTTCGTATGTACTCGATTTTTGTTCCGAACTTATAAGTGGACGAAACACACATGTTTCCCAATGGAAAACGATACACCTAAGAGACTAGCCACTCCATTACTTAACTCGGGGCGTTCTAAGGTGAAAAAACAACGTTCCGTCCGTAAAAACGAGATTTATGTCCGTCCTTTCGGTCGGCATTTACTCGGTTTTTTATCCAAACTTGGAAATGGACGAAACTCTCTTGTTTTGGAATCTAAAACCTCAAGATCGACAAGGCTTAGTCGGGACGTTTTAAGGCCATTATAGAACATTTGGACGATGGGAACGGGGTTTTGTCCGATCATTCGGCTTCGTATGTACTCGATTTTTGTTCCGAACTTATAAGTGGACGAAACACACATGTTTCCCAATGGAAAACGATACACCTAAGAGACTAGCCACTCCATTACTTAACTCGGGGCGTTCTAAGGTGAAAAAACAACGTTTTGTCCGTAAAAACAAGATTTATGTCCCTCCGTTCGGTCAGCATTTACTCGGTTTACGGTCCGAACTTGGAAATGGACGAAACTCACTTGTTTTGGAATCTAAAACCTCAAGATCGACAAGGCTTAGTCGGGACGTTTTAAGGCCAATATAGAACATTTGGAAGATGGGAACGGGGTTTTGTCCGGACATTCGGCTTCGTATGTACTCGATTTTTGTTCCGAACTTATAAGTGGACGAAACACACATGTTTCCCAATGGAAAACGATACACCTAAGAGACTAGCCACTCCATTACTTAACTCGGGGCGTTCTAAGGTGGAAAAACAACGTTCCGTCCGTAAAGACGAGATTTATGTCTGTCCGTTCGGTCGGCATTTACTCGATTTTTGGTCCGAACTTGGAAATGGACGAAACTCACTTGTTTTGGAATCTAAAACCTCAAGATCGACAAGGCTTAGTCGGGACGTTTTAAGGCCAATATAGAACATTTGGACGATGGGAAAGGGGTTTTGTCCGGACATTCGGCTTCGTATGTACTCGATTATTTTTTCCGAACTTATAAGTGGACGAAAAAGACATGTTCCCGAATGGAAAACGATACACCTAAGAGACTAGCCACTCCATTACTTAAGTCGGGGCGTTCCAAGGTGAAAAAACAACTTTCCATCCTTAAAAACGAGATTTGTGTTCGTCCGTTCGGTCGGCATTTAATCGGTTTTTGGTCACAACTTGGAAATGGACGAAACTCACTTGTTTTGGAATCTAAAACCTCAAGATCGACAAGGCTTAGTCGAGACGTTTTAAGGCCAATATAGAACATTTGGACGATGGTAACGGGGTTTTGTCCGGACATTCGGCTTCGTATGTACTCGATTTTTGTTACGAACTTATAAGTGGACGAAACACACATGTTTCCCAATGGAAAAGGATACACCTAAGAGACTAGCCACTCCATTACTTAACTCGGGGCGTTCTAAGGTGAAAAAACAACGTTCCGTCCGTAAAAACGAGATTTATGTCGGTCCGTTCGGTCGGTATTTACTCGGTTTTTTGTCCAAACTTGGAAATGGACGAAACTCTCTTGTTTTGGAATCTAAAACCTCAAGATCGACAAGGCTTAGTCGGGACGTTTTAAGGCCATTATAGAACATTTGGACGATGGGAACGGGGTTTTGTCCGATCATTTGGCTTCGTATGTACTCGATTTTTGTTCCGAACTTATAAGTGGACGAAACACACATGTTTCCCAATGGAAAACGATACACCTAAGAGACTAGCCACTCCATTACTTAACTCGGGGCGTTCTAAGGTGAAAAAACAACGTTTCGTCCGTAAAAACGAGATTTATGTCCCTCCGTTCGGTCGGCATTTACTCGTTTTACGGTCCGAACTTGGAAATGGACGAAACTCACTTGTTTTGGAATCTAAAACCTCAAGATCGACAAGGCTTAGTCGGGACGTTTTAAGGCCATTATAGAACATTTGGACGATGGGAACGGGGTTTTGTCCGATCATTCGGCTTCGTATGTACTCGATTTTTGTTCCGAACTTATAAGTGGACGAAACACACATGTTTCCCAATGGAAAACGATACACCTAAGAGACTAGCCACTCCATTACTTAACTCGGGGCGTTCTAAGGTGAAAAAACAACGTTCCGCCCGTAAAAACGAGATTTATGACTGTCCGTTCGGTCGGCATTTACTCGGTTTTTGGTCCGAACTTGGAAATGGACGAAACTCACTTGTTTTGGAATCTAAAACCTCAAGATCGACAAGGCTTAGTCGGGACGTTTTAAGGCCAATATAGAAAATTTGGACGATGGGAACGGGGTTTTGTCCGGACATTCGGCTTCGTATGTACTCGATTTTTGTTCCGAACTTATAAGTGGACGAAACACACATGTTTCCCAATGGAAAACGATACACCTAAGAGACTAGCCACTCCATTACTTAACTCGGGGCGTTCTAAGGTGGAAAAACAACGTTCCGTCCGTAAAGACGAGATTTATGTCTGTCCGTTCGGTCGGCATTTACTCGATTTTTGGTCCGAACTTGGAAATGGACGAAACTCACTTGTTTTGGAATCTAAAACCTCAAGATCGACAAGGCTTAGTCGGGACGTTTTAAGGCCAATATAGAACATTTGGACGATGGGAAAGGGGTTTTGTCCGGACATTCGGCTTCGTATGTACTCGATTTTTGTTCCGAACTTATAAGTGGACGAAAAAGACATGTTCCCGAATGGAAAACGATACACCTAAGAGACTAGCCACTCCATTACTTAAGTCGGGGCGTTCCAAGGTGAAAAAACAACTTTCCATCCTTAAAAACGAGATTTGTGTTCGTCCGTTCGGTCGGCATTTAATCGGTTTTTGGTCACAACTTGGAAATGGACGAAACTCACTTGTTTTGGAATCTAAAACCTCAAGATCGACAAGGCTTAGTCGAGACGTTTTAAGGCCAATATAGAACATTTAGACGATGGTAACGGGGTTTTGTCCGGACATTCGGCTTCGTATGTACTCGATTTTTGTTACGAACTTATAAGTGGACGAAACACACATGTTTCCCAATGGAAAAGGATACACCTAAGAGACTAGCCACTCCATTACTTAACTCGGGGCGTTCTAAGGTGTAAAAACAACGTTTCGTCCGTAAAAACGAGATTTATGTCCCTCCGTTCGGTCGGCATTTACTCGTTTTACGGTCCGAACTTGGAAATGGACGAAACTCACTTGTTTTGGAATCTAAAACCTCAAGATCGACAAGGCTTAGTCGGGACGTTTTAAGGCCATTATAGAACATTTGGACGATGGGAACGGGGTTTTGTCCGATCATTCGGCTTCGTATGTACTCGATTTTTGTTCCGAACTTATAAGTGGACGAAACACACATGTTTCCCAATGGAAAACGATACACCTAAGAGACTAGCCACTCCATTACTTAACTCGGGGCGTTCTAAGGTGAAAAAACAACGTTCCGTCCGTAAAATTGAGATTTATGTCCCTCCGTTCGGTCGGCATTTACTCTGTTTACGGTCCGAACTTGGAAATGGACGAAACTCACTTGTTTTGGAATCTAAAACCTCAAGATCGACAAGGCTTAGTCGGGACGTTTTAAGGCCAATATAGAACATTTGGACGATGGGAACGGGGTTTTTTCCGGACATTCGGCTTCGTATGTACTCGATTTTTGTTCCGAACTTATAAGTGGACGAAACACACATGTTTCCCAATGGAAAACGATACACCTAAGAGACTAGCAACTCCATTACTTAACTCGGGGGGTTCTAAGGAGAAAAAACAACGTTCCGTCCGTAAAAACGAGATTTATGTCCGTCCTTTCGGTCGGCATTTACTCGGTTTTTTGTCCAAACTTGGAAATGGACGAAACTCTCTTGTTTTGGAATCTAAAACCTCAAGATCGACAAGGCTTAGTCGGGACGTTTTAAGGCCATTATAGAACATTTGGACGATGGGAACGGGGTTTTGTCCGATCATTCGGCTTCGTATGTACTCGATTTTTGTTCCGAACTTATAAGTGGACGAAACACACATGTTTCCCAATGGAAAACGATACACCTAAGAGACTAGCCACTCCATTACTTAACTCGGGGCGTTCTAAGGTGAAAAAACAACCATTTTGTCCGTAAAAACGAGATTTATGTCCCTCCATTCGGTCGGCATTTACTCGGTTTACGGTCCGAACTTGGAAATGGACGAAACTCACTTGTTTTGGAATCTAAAACCTCAAGATCGACAAGGCTTAGTCGGGACGTTTTAAGGCCAATATAGAACATTTGGAAGATGGGAACGGGGTTTTGTCCGGACATTCGGCTTTGTATGTACTCGATTTTTGTTCCGAACTTATAAGTGGACGAAACACACATGTTTCCCAATGGAAAACGATACACCTAAGAGACTAGCCACTCCATTACTTAACTCGGGGCGTTCTAAGGTGGAAAAACAACGTTCCGTCCGTAAAGACGAGATTTATGTCTGTCCGTTCGGTCGGCATTTACTCGATTTTTGGTCCGAACTTGGAAATGGACGAAACTCACTTGTTTTGGAATCTAAAACCTCAAGATCGACAAGGCTTAGTCGGGACGTTTTAAGGCCAATATAGAACATTTGGACGATGGGAAAGGGGTTTTGTCCGGACATTCGGCTTCGTATGTACTCGATTTTTGTTCCGAACTTATAAGTGGACGAAAAAGACATGTTCCCGAATGGAAAACGATACACCTAAGAGACTAGCCACTCCATTACTTAAGTCGGGGCGTTCCAAGGTGAAAAAACAACTTTCCATCCTTAAAAACGAGATTTGTGTTCGTCCGTTCGGTCGGCATTTAATCGGTTTTTGGTCACAACTTGGAAATAGACGAAACTCACTTGTTTTGGAATCTAAAACCTCAAGATCGACAAGGCTTAGTCGAGACGTTTTAAGGCCAATATAGAACATTTGGACGATGGTAACGGGGTTTTGTCCGGACATTCGGCTTCGTATGTACTCGATTTTTGTTACGAACTTATAAGTGGACGAAACACACATGTTTCCCAATGGAAAAGGATACACCTAAGAGACTAGCCACTCCATTACTTAACTCGGGGCGTTCTAAGGTGTAAAAACAACGTTTCGTCCGTAAAAACGAGATTTATGTCCCTCCGTTCGGTCGGCATTTACTCGTTTTACGGTCCGAACTTGGAAATAGACGAAACTCACTTGTTTTGGAATCTAAAACCTCAAGATCGACAAGGCTTAGTCGGGGCGTTTTAAGGCCATTATAGAACATTTGGACGATGGGAACGGGGTTTTGTCCGATCATTCGGCTTCGTATGTACTCGATTTTTGTTCCGAACTTATAAGTGGACGAAACACACATGTTTCCCAATGGAAAACGATACACCTAAGAGACTAGCCACTCCATTACTTAACTCGGGGCGTTCTAAGGTGAAAAAACAACGTTCCGTCCGTAAAATTGAGATTTATGTCCCTCCGTTCGGTCGGCATTTACTCTGTTTACGGTCCGAACTTGGAAATGGACGAAACTCACTTGTTTTGGAATCTAAAACCTCAAGATCGACAAGGCTTAGTCGGGACGTTTTAAGGCCAATATAGAACATTTGGACGATGGGAACGGGGTTTTTTCCGGACATTCGGCTTCGTATGTACTCGATTTTTGTTCCGAACTTATAAGTGGACGAAACACACATGTTTCCCAATGGAAAACGATACACCTAAGAGACTAGCAACTCCATTACTTAACTCGGGGCGTTCTAAGGAGAAAAAACAACGTTCCGTCCGTAAAAACGAGATTTATGTCCGTCCTTTCGGTCGGCATTTACTCGGTTTTTTGTCCAAACTTGGAAATGGACGAAACTCTCTTGTTTTGGAATCTAAAACCTCAAGATCGACAAGGCTTAGTCGGGACGTTTTAAGGCCATTATAGAACATTTGGACGATGGGAACGGGGTTTTATCCGATCATTCGGCTTCGTATGTACTCGATTTTTGTTCCGAACTTATAAGTGGACGAAACACACATGTTTCCCAATGGAAAACGATACACCTAAGAGACTAGCCACTCCATTACTTAACTCGGGGCGTTCTAAGGTGAAAAAACAACGTTTCGTCCGTAAAAACGAGATTTATGTCCCTCCGTTCGGTCGGCATTTACTCGGTTTACGGTCCGAACTTGGAAATGGACGAAACTCACTTGTTTTGGAATCTAAAACCTCAAGATCGACAAGGCTTAGTCGGGACGTTTTAAGGCCAATATAGAACATTTGGAAGATGGGAACGGGGTTTTGTCCGGACATTCGGCTTCGTATGTACTCGATTTTTGTTCCGAACTTATAAGTGGACGAAACACACATGTTTCCCAATGGAAAACGATACACCTAAGAGACTAGCCACTCCATTACTTAACTCGGGGCGTTCTAAGGTGGAAAAACAACGTTCCGTCCGTAAAGACGAGATTTATGTCTGTCCGTTCGGTCGGCATTTACTCGGTTTTTGGTCCGAACTTGGAAATGGACGAAACTCACTTGTTTTGGAATCTAAAACCTCAAGATCGACAAGGCTTAGTCGAGACGTTTTAAGGCCAATATAGAACATTTGGACGATGGTAACGGGGTTTTGTCCGGACATTCGGCTTCGTATGTACTCGATTTTTGTTACGAACTTATAAGTGGACGAAACACACATGTTTCCCAATGGAAAAAGATACACCTAAGAGACTAGCCACTCCATTACTTAACTCGGGGCGTTCTAAGGTGAAAAAACAACGTTCCGTCCGTAAAACGAGATTTATGTCCGTCCGTTCGGTCGGCATTTACTCGGTTTACGGTCCGAACTTGGAAATGGACGAAACTCACTTGTTTTGGAATCTAAAACCTCAAGATCGACAAGGCTTAGTCGGGACGTTTTAAGGCCAATATAGAACATTTGGACGATGGGAACGGGATTTTGTCCGGACATTCGGATTCGTATGTACTCGATTTTTGTTCCGAACTTATAAGTGGACGAAACACACATGTTTCCCAATGGAAAACGATACACCTAAGAGACTAGCCACTCCATTACTTAACTCGGGGCGTTCTTAGGTGAAAAAACAACGTTCCGTCCGTAAAAACGAGATTTATGTCCGTCCGTTCGGTCGGCATTTACTCGGTTTTTTTTTCCAAACTTGGAAATGGACGAAACTCACTTGTTTTGGAATCTAAAACCTCAAGATCGACAAGGCTTAGTCGGGACGTTTTAAGGCCAATATAGAACATTTGGACGATGGGAACGGGGTTTTTTCCGATCATTCGGCTTCGTATGTACTCGATTTTTGTTCCGAACTTATAAGTAGACGAAACACACATGTTTCCCAATGGTAAACGATACACCTAAGAGATTAGGCACTCCATTACTTAACTCGGGGCGTTCTAAGGTGAAAAAACAACGTTCCGTCCGTAAAAACGAGATTTATGTCCGTCCGTTCGGTCGGCATTTACTCGGTTTACGGTCCGAACTTGGAAATGGACGAAACTCACTTGTTTTGGAATCTAAAACCTCAAGATCGACAAGGCTTAGTCGGGACGTTTTAAGGCCAATATAGAACATTTGGACGATGGGAACGGGGTTTTGTCCGGACATTCGGCTTCGTATGTACTCGATTTTTGTTCCGAACTTATAAGTGGACGAAACACACATGTTTCCCAATGGAAAACGATACACCTAAGAGACTAGCCACTCCATTACTTAACTCGGGGCGTTCTAAGGTGAAAAAACAACGTTCCGTCCGTAAAAACGAGATTTATGTCCGTCCGTTCGGTCGGCATTTACTCGGTTTTTTGTCCGAACTTGGAAATGGACGAAACTCACTTGTTTTGGAATCTAAAACCTCAAGATCGACAAGGCTTAGTCGAGACGTTTTAAGGCCAATATAGAACATTTGGACGATGGTAACGGGGTTTTGTCCGATCATTCGTCTTCGTATGTACTCGATTTTTGTTCCGAACTTATAAGTGGACGAAACACACATGTTTCCCAATGGAAAACGATACACCTAAGAGATTAGCCACTTCATTACTTAACTCGTGGCGTTCTAAGGTGAAAAAACAACGTTCCGTCCGTAAAAACGAGATTTATGTCCGTCCGTTCAGTCGGCATTTACTCGGTTTACGGTCCGAACTTGGAAATGGACGAAACTCACTTGTTTTGGAATCTAAAACCTCAAGATCGACAAGGCTTAGTAGAGACGTTTTAAGGCCAATATAGAACATTTGGACGATGGGAACGGGGTTTTGTCCGGACATTCGGCTTCGTATGTACTCGATTTTTGTTCCGAACTTATAAGTGCACGAAACACACATGTTTCCCAATGGAAAACGATACACCTAAGAGACTAGCCACTCCATTACTTAACTCGGGGCGTTCTAAGGTGAAAAAACAATGTTTCGTCCGTAAAAACGAGATTTATGTCCCTCCGTTCGGTCGGCATTTACTTGGTTTACGGTCCGAACTTGGAAATGGACGAAACTCACTTGTTTTGGAATCTAAAACCTCAAGATCGACAAGGCTTAGTCGGGACGTTTTAAGGCCAATATAGAACATTTGGACGATGGGAACGGGGTTTTTTCCGGACATTCGGCTTCGTATGTACTCGATTTTTGTTCCGAACTTATAAGTGGACGAAACACACATGTTTCCCAATGGAAAACGATACACCTAAGAGACTAGCAACTCCATTACTTAACTCGGGGCGTTCTAAGGTGAAAAAACAACGTTCCGTCCGTAAAAACGAGATTTATGTCCGTCCTTTCGGTCGGCATTTACTCGGTTTTTTATCCAAACTTGGAAATGGACGAAACTCTCTTGTTTTGGAATCTAAAACCTCAAGATCGACAAGGCTTAGTCGGGACGTTTTAAGGCCATTATAGAACATTTGGACGATGGGAACGGGGTTTTGTCCGATCATTCGGCTTCGTATGTACTCGATTTTTGTTCCGAACTTATAAGTGGACGAAACACACATGTTTCCCAATGGAAAACGATACACCTAAGAGACTAGCCACTCCATTACTTAACTCGGGGCGTTCTAAGGTGAAAAAACAACGTTTTGTCCGTAAAAACGAGATTTATGTCCCTCCGTTCGGTCGGCATTTACTCGGTTTACGGTCCGAACTTGGAAATGGACGAAACTCACTTGTTTTGGAATCTAAAACCTCAAGATCGACAAGGCTTAGTCGGGACGTTTTAAGGCCAATATAGAACATTTGGACGATGGGAACGGGGTTTTGTCCGGACATTCGGCTTCGTATGTACTCGATTTTTGTTCCGAACTTATAAGTGGACGAAACACACATGTTTCCCAATGGAAAACGATACACCTAAGAGACTAGCCACTCCATTACTTAACTCGGGGCGTTCTAAGGTGAAAAAACAACGTTTCGTCCGTAAAAACGAGATTTATGTCCCTCCGTTCGGTCGGCATTTACTCGTTTTACGGTCCGAACTTGGAAATGGACGAAACTCACTTGTTTTGGAATCTAAAACCTCAAGATCGACAAGGCTTAGTCGGGACGTTTTAAGGCCAATATAGAACATTTGGACGATGGGAACGGGGTTTTGTCCGGACATTCGGCTTCGTATGTACTCGATTTTTGTTCCGAACTTATAAGTGGACGAAACACACATGTTTCCCAATGGAAAACGATACACCTAAGAGACTAGCCACTCCATTACTTAACTCGGGGCGTTCTAAGGTGAAAAAACAACGTTTCGTCCGTAAAAACGAGATTTATGTCCCTCCGTTCGGTCGGCATTTACTCGTTTTACGGTCCGAACTTGGAAATGGACGAAACTCACTTGTTTTGGAATCTAAAACCTCAAGATCGACAAGGCTTAGTCGGGACGTTTTAAGGCCATTATAGAACATTTGGACGATGGGAACGGGGTTTTGTCCGATCATTCGGCTTCGTATGTACTCGATTTTTGTTCCGAACTTATAAGTGGACGAAACACACATGTTTCCCAATGGAAAACGATACACCTAAGAGACTAGCAACTCCATTACTTAACTCGGGGCGTTCTAAGGTGAAAAAACAACGTTCCGTCCGTAAAAACGAGATTTATGTCCCTCCGTTCGGTCGGTATTTACTCGGTTTTTTGTCCAAACTTGGAAATGGACGAAACTCTCTTGTTTTGGAATCTAAAACCTCAAGATCGACAAGGCTTAGTCGGGACGTTTTAAGGCCATTATAGAACATTTGGACGATGGGAACGGGGTTTTGTCCGATCATTTGGCTTCGTATGTACTCGATTTTTGTTCCGAACTTATAAGTGGACGAAACACACATGTTTCCCAATGGAAAACGATACACCTAAGAGACTAGCCACTCCATTACTTAACTCGGGGCGTTCTAAGGTGAAAAAACAACGTTTCGTCCGTAAAAACGAGATTTATGTCCCTCCGTTCGGTCGGCATTTACTCGTTTTACGGTCCGAACTTGGAAATGGACGAAACTCACTTGTTTTGGAATCTAAAACCTCAAGATCGACAAGGCTTAGTCAGGACGTTTTAAGGCCATTATAGAACATTTGGACGATGGGAACGGGGTTTTGTCCGATCATTCGGCTTCGTATGTACTCGATTTTTGTTCCGAACTTATAAGTGGACGAAACACACATGTTTCCCAATGGAAAACGATACACCTAAGAGACTAGCCACTCCATTACTTAACTCGGGGCGTTCTAAGGTGAAAAAACAACGTTCCGTCCGTAAAAACGAGATTTATGTCCGTCCTTTCGGTTGGCATTTACTCGGTTTTTTATCCAAACTTGGAAATGGACGAAACTCTCTTGTTTTGGAATCTAAAACCTCAAGATCGACAAGGCTTAGTCGGGACGTTTTAAGGCCATTATAGAACATTTGGACGATGGGAACGGGGTTTTGTCCGATCATTCGGCTTCGTATGTACTCGATTTTTGTTCCGAACTTATAAGTGGACGAAACACACATGTTTCCCAATGGAAAACGATACACCTAAGAGACTAGCCACTCCATTACTTAACTCGGGGCGTTCTAAGGTGAAAAAACAACGTTTTGTCCGTAAAAACGAGATTTATGTTCCTCCGTTCGGTCGGCATTTACTCGGTTTACGGTCCGAACTTGGAAATGGACGAAACTCACTTGTTTTGGAATCTAAAACCTCAAGATCGACAAGGCTTAGTCGGGACGTTTTAAGGCCAATATAGAACATTTGGAAGATGGGAACGGGGTTTTGTCTGGACATTCGGCTTCGTATGTACTCGATTTTTGTTCCGAACTTATAAGTGGACGAAACACACATGTTTCCCAATGGAAAACGATACACCTAAGAGACTAGCCACTCCATTACTTAACTCGGGGCGTTCTAAGGTGGAAAAACAACGTTCCGTCCGTAAAGACGAGATTTATGTCTGTCCGTTCGGTCGGCATTTACTCGATTTTTGGTCCGAACTTGGAAATGGACGAAACTCACTTGTTTTGGAATCTAAAACCTCAAGATCGACAAGGCTTAGTCGGGACGTTTTAAGGCCAATATAGAACATTTGGACGATGGGAAAGGGGTTTTGTCCGGACATTCGGCTTCGTATGTACTCGATTTTTGTTTCGAACTTATAAGTGGACGAAAAAGACATGTTCCCGAATGGAAAACGATACACCTAAGAGACTAGCCACTCCATTACTTAAGTCGGGGCGTTCCAAGGTGAAAAAACAACTTTCCATCCTTAAAAACGAGATTTGTGTTCGTCCGTTCGGTCGGCATTTAATCGGTTTTTGGTCACAACTTGGAAATGGACGAAACTCACTTGTTTTGGAATCTAAAACCTCAAGATCGACAAGGCTTAGTCGAGACGTTTTAAGGCCAATATAGAACATTTGGACGATGGTAACGGGGTTTTGTCCGCACATTCGGCTTCGTATGTACTCGATTTTTGTTACGAACTTATAAGTGGACGAAACACACATGTTTCCCAATGGAAAAGGATACACCTAAGAGACTAGCCACTCCATTACTTAACTCGGGGCGTTCTAAGGTGAAAAAAGAACGTTCCGTCCGTAAAAACGAGATTTATGTCCGTCCGTTCGGTCGGTATTTACTCGGTTTTTTGTCCAAACTTGGAAATGGACGAAACTCTCTTGTTTTGGAATCTAAAACCTCAAGATCGACAAGGCTTAGTCGGGACGTTTTAAGGCCATTATAGAACATTTGGACGATGGGAACGGGGTTTTGTCCGATCATTCGGCTTCGTATGTACTCGATTTTTGTTCCGAACTTATAAGTGGACGAAACACACATGTTTCCCAATGGAAAACGATACACCTAAGAGACTAGCCACTCCATTACTTAACTCGGGGCGTTCTAAGGTGAAAAAACAACGTTCCGTCCGTAAAATTGAGATTTATGTCCCTCCGTTCGGTCGGCATTTACTCTGTTTACGGTCCGAACTTGGAAATGGACGAAACTCACTTGTTTTGGAATCTAAAACCTCAAGATCGACAAGGCTTAGTCGGGACGTTTTAAGGCCAATATAGAACATTTGGACGATGGGAACGGGGTTTTTTCCGGACATTCGGCTTCGTATGTACTCGATTTTTGTTCCGAACTTATAAGTGGACGAAACACACATGTTTTCCAATGGAAAACGATACACCTAAGAGACTAGCAACTCCATTACTTAACTCGGGGCGTTCTAAGGTGAAAAAACAACGTTCCGTCCGTAAAAACGAGATTTATGTCCGTCCTTTCGGTCGGCATTTACTCGGTTTTTTGTCCAAACTTTGAAATGGACGAAACTCTCTTGTTTTGGAATCAAAAACCTCAAGATCGACAAGGCTTAGTCGGGACGTTTTAAGGCCATTATAGAACATTTGGACGATGGGAACGGGGTTTTGTCCGATCATTCGGCTTCGTATGTACTCGATTTTTGTTCCGAACTTATAAGTGGACGAAACACACATGTTTCCCAATGGAAAACGATACACCTAAGAGACTAGCCACTCCATTACTTAACTCGGGGCGTTCTAAGGTGAAAAAACAACGTTTCGTCCGTAAAAACGAGATTTATGTCCCTCCGTTTGGTCGGCATTTACTCGGTTTACGGTCCGAACTTGGAAATGGACGAAACTCACTTGTTTTGGAATCTAAAACCTCAAGATCGACAAGGCTTAGTCGGGACGTTTTAAGGCCAATATAGAACATTTGGAAGATGGGAACGGGGTTTTGTCCGGACATTCGGCTTCGTATGTACTCGATTTTTGTTCCGAACTTATAAGTGGACGAAACACACATGTTTCCCAATGGAAAACGATACACCTAAGAGACTAGCCACTCCATTACTTAACTCGGGGCGTTCTAAGGTGGAAAAACAACGTTCCGTCCGTAAAGACGAGATTTATGTCTGTCCGTTCGGTCGGCATTTACTCGGTTTTTGGTCCGAACTTGGAAATGGACGAAACTCACTTGTTTTGGAATCTAAAACCTCAAGATCGACAAGGCTTAGTCGGGACGTTTTAAGGCCAATATAGAACATTTGGACGATGGGAAAGGGGTTTTGTCCGGACATTCGGCTTCGTATGTACTCGATTTTTGTTCCGAACTTATAAGTGGACGAAAAAGACATGTTCCCGAATGGAAAACGATACACCTAAGAGACTAGCCACTCCATTACTTAAGTCGGGGCGTTCCAAGGTGAAAAAACAACTTTCCATCCTTAAAAACGAGATTTGTGTTCGTCCGTTCGGTCGGCATTTAATCGGTTTTTGGTCACAACTTGGAAATGGACGAAACTCACTTGTTTTGGAATCTAAAACCTCAAGATCGACAAGGCTTAGTCGAGACGTTTTAAGGCCAATATAGAACATTTGGACGAAGGTAACGGGGTTTTGTCCGGACATTCGGCTTCGTATGTACTCGATTTTTGTTACGAACTTATAAGTGGACGAAACACACATGTTTCCCAATGGAAAAAGATACACCTAAGAGACTAGCCACTCCATTACTTAACTCGGGGCGTTCTAAGGTGAAAAAACAACGTTCCGTCCGTAAAAACGAGATTTATGTCCGTCCGTTCGGTCGGCATTTACTCGGTTTACGGTCCGAACTTGGAAATGGACGAAACTCACTTGTTTTGGAATCTAAAACCTCAAGATCGACAAGGCTTAGTCGGGACGTTTTAAGGCCAATATAGAACATTTGGACGATGGGAACGGGATTTTGTCCGGACATTCGGATTCGTATGTACTCGATTTTTGTTCCGAACTTATAAGTGGACGAAACACACATGTTTCCCAATGGAAAACGATACACCTAAGAGACTAGCCACTCCATTACTTAACTCGGGGCGTTCTTAGGTGAAAAAACAACGTTCCGTCCGTAAAAACGAGATTTATGTCCGTCCGTTCGGTCGGCATTTACTCGGTTTTTTTTCCAAACTTGGAAATGGACGAAACTCACTTGTTTTGGAATCTAAAACCTCAAGATCGACAAGGCTTAGTCGGGACGTTTTAAGGCCAATATAGAACATTTGGACGATGGGAACCGGGTTTTTTCCGATCATTCGGCTTCGTATGTACTCGATTTTTGTTCCGAACTTATAAGTAGACGAAACACACATGTTTCCCAATGGTAAACGATACACCTAAGAGATTAGGCACTCCATTACTTAACTCGGGGCGTTCTAAGGTGAAAAAACAACGTTTCGTCCGTAAAAACGAGATTTATGTCCGTCCGTTCGGTCGGCATTTACTCGGTTTACGGTCCGAACTTGGAAATGGACGAAACTCACTTGTTTTGGAATCTAAAACCTCAAGATCGACAAGGCTTAGTCGGGACGTTTTAAGGCCAATATAGAACATTTGGACGATGGGAACGGGGTTTTGTCCGGACATTCGGCTTCGTATGTACTCGATTTTTGTTCCGAACTTATAAATGGACGAAACACACATGTTTCCCAATGGAAAACGATACACCTAAGAGACTAGCCACTCCATTACTTAACTCGGGGCGTTCTAAGGTGAAAAAACAACGTTCCGTCCGTAAAAACGAGATTTATGTCCGTCCGTTCGGTCGGCATTTACTCGGTTTTTTGTCCGAACTTGGAAATGGACGAAACTCACTTGTTTTGGAATCTAAAACCTCAAGATCGACAAGGCTTAGTCGAGACGTTTTAAGGCCAATATAGAACATTTGGACGATGGTAACGGGGTTTTGTCCGATCATTCGTCTTCGTATGTACTCGATTTTTGTTCCGAACTTATAAGTGGACGAAACACACATGTTTCCCAATGGAAAACGATACACCTAAGAGATTAGCCACTCCATTACTTAACTCGTGGCGTTCTAAGGTGAAAAAACAACGTTCCGTCCGTAAAAACGAGATTTATGTCCGTCCGTTCGGTCGGCATTTACTCGGTTTACGGTCCGAACTTGGAAATGGACGAAACTCACTTGTTTTGGAATCTAAAACCTCAAGATCGACAAGGCTTAGTAGAGACGTTTTAAGGCCAATATAGAACATTTGGACGATGGGAACGGGGTTTTGTCCGGACATTCGGCTTCGTATGTACTCGATTTTTGTTCCGAACTTATAAGTGCACGAAACACACATGTTTCCCAATGGAAAACGATACACCTAAGAGACTAGCCACTCCATTACTTAACTCGGGGCGTTCTAAGGTGAAAAAAAAATGTTTCGTCCGTAAAAACGAGATTTATGTCCCTCCGTTCGGTCGGCATTTACTCGGTTTACGGTCCGAACTTAGAAATGGACGAAACTCACTTGTTTTGGAATCTAAAACCTCAAGATCGACAAGGCTTAGTCGGGACGATTTAAGGCCATTATAGAACATTTGGACGATGGGAACGGGGTTTTGTCCGATCGCTTCGTATGTACTCGATTTTTGTTCCGAACTTATAAGTGGACGAAAAAGACATGTTCCCGAATGGAAAACGATACACCTAAGAGACTAGCCACTCCATTACTTAAGTCGGGGCGTTCCAAGGTGAAAAAACAACTTTCCATCCTTAAAAACGAGATTTGTGTTCGTCCGTTCGGTCGGCATTTAATCGGTTTTTGGTCACAACTTGGAAATGGACGAAACTCACTTGTTTTGGAATCTAAAACCTCAAGATCGACAAGGCTTAGTCGAGACGTTTTAAGGCCAATATAGAACATTTGGACGAAGGTAACGGGGTTTTGTCCGGACATTCGGCTTCGTATGTACTCGATTTTTGTTACGAACTTATAAGTGGACGAAACACACATGTTTCCCAATGGAAAAAGATACACCTAAGAGACTAGCCACTCCATTACTTAACTCGGGGCGTTCTAAGGTGAAAAAACAACGTTCCGTCCGTAAAAACGAGATTTATGTCCGTCCGTTCGGTCGGCATTTACTCGGTTTACGGTCCGAACTTGGAAATGGACGAAACTCACTTGTTTTGGAATCTAAAACCTCAAGATCGACAAGGCTTAGTCGGGACGTTTTAAGGCCAATATAGAACATTTGGACGATGGGAACGGGATTTTGTCCGGACATTCGGATTCGTATGTACTCGATTTTTGTTCCGAACTTATAAGTGGACGAAACACACATGTTTCCCAATGGAAAACGATACACCTAAGAGACTAGCCACTCCATTACTTAACTCGGGGCGTTCTTAGGTGAAAAAACAACGTTCCGTCCGTAAAAACGAGATTTATGTCCGTCCGTTCGGTCGGCATTTACTCGGTTTTTTTTCCAAACTTGGAAATGGACGAAACTCACTTGTTTTGGAATCTAAAACCTCAAGATCGACAAGGCTTAGTCGGGACGTTTTAAGGCCAATATAGAACATTTGGACGATGGGAACGGGGTTTTTTCCGATCATTCGGCTTCGTATGTACTCGATTTTTGTTCCGAACTTATAAGTAGACGAAACACACATGTTTCCCAATGGTAAACGATACACCTAAGAGATTAGGCACTCCATTACTTAACTCGGGGCGTTCTAAGGTGAAAAAACAACGTTTCGTCCGTAAAAACGAGATTTATGTCCGTCCGTTCGGTCGGCATTTACTCGGTTTACGGTCCGAACTTGGAAATGGACGAAACTCACTTGTTTTGGAATCTAAAACCTCAAGATCGACAAGGCTTAGTCGGGACGTTTTAAGGCCAATATAGAACATTTGGACGATGGGAACGGGGTTTTGTCCGGACATTCGGCTTCGTATGTACTCGATTTTTGTTCCGAACTTATAAGTGGACGAAACACACATGTTTCCCAATGGAAAACGATACACCTAAGAGACTAGCCACTCCATTACTTAACTCGGGGCGTTCTAAGGTGAAAAAACAACGTTCCGTCCGTAAAAACGAGATTTATGTCCGTCCGTTCGGTCGGCATTTACTCGGTTTTTTGTCCGAACTTGGAAATGGACGAAACTCACTTGTTTTGGAATCTAAAACCTCAAGATCGACAAGGCTTAGTCGAGACGTTTTAAGGCCAATATAGAACATTTGGACGATGGTAACGGGGTTTTGTCCGATCATTCGTCTTCGTATGTACTCGATTTTTGTTCCGAACTTATAAGTGGACGAAACACACATGTTTCCCAATGGAAAACGATACACCTAAGAGATTAGCCACTCCATTACTTAACTCGTGGCGTTCTAAGGTGAAAAAACAACGTTCCGTCCGTAAAAACGAGATTTATGTCCGTCCGTTCGGTCGGCATTTACTCGGTTTACGGTCCGAACTTGGAAATGGACGAAACTCACTTGTTTTGGAATCTAAAACCTCAAGATCGACAAGGCTTAGTCGGGACGTTTTAAGGCCAATATAGAACATTTGGACGATGGGAACGGGGTTTTGTCCGGACATTCGGCTTCGTATGTACTCGATTTTTGTTCCGAACTTATAAATGGACGAAACACACATGTTTCCCAATGGAAAACGATACACCTAAGAGACTAGCCACTCCATTACTTAACTCGGGGCGTTCTAAGGTGAAAAAACAACGTTCCGTCCGTAAAAACGAGATTTATGTCCGTCCGTTCGGTCGGCATTTACTCGGTTTTTTGTCCGAACTTGGAAATGGACGAAACTCACTTGTTTTGGAATCTAAAACCTCAAGATCGACAAGGCTTAGTCGAGACGTTTTAAGGCCAATATAGAACATTTGGACGATGGTAACGGGGTTTTGTCCGATCATTCGTCTTCGTATGTACTCGATTTTTGTTCCGAACTTATAAGTGGACGAAACACACATGTTTCCCAATGGAAAACGATACACCTAAGAGATTAGCCACTCCATTACTTAACTCGTGGCGTTCTAAGGTGAAAAAACAACGTTCCGTCCGTAAAAACGAGATTTATGTCCGTCCGTTCGGTCGGCATTTACTCGGTTTACGGTCCGAACTTGGAAATGGACGAAACTCACTTGTTTTGGAATCTAAAACCTCAAGATCGACAAGGCTTAGTAGAGACGTTTTAAGGCCAATATAGAACATTTGGACGATGGGAACGGGGTTTTGTCCGGACATTCGGCTTCGTATGTACTCGATTTTTGTTCCGAACTTATAAGTGCACGAAACACACATGTTTCCCAATGGAAAACGATACACCTAAGAGACTAGCCACTCCATTACTTAACTCGGGGCGTTCTAAGGTGAAAAAAAAATGTTTCGTCCGTAAAAACGAGATTTATGTCCCTCCGTTCGGTCGGCATTTACTCGGTTTACGGTCCGAACTTAGAAATGGACGAAACTCACTTGTTTTGGAATCTAAAACCTCAAGATCGACAAGGCTTAGTCGGGACGATTTAAGGCCATTATAGAACATTTGGACGATGGGAACGGGGTTTTGTCCGATCGCTTCGTATGTACTCGATTTTTGTTCCGAACTTATAAGTGGACGAAAAAGACATGTTCCCGAATGGAAAACGATACACCTAAGAGACTAGCCACTCCATTACTTAAGTCGGGGCGTTCCAAGGTGAAAAAACAACTTTCCATCCTTAAAAACGAGATTTGTGTTCGTCCGTTCGGTCGGCATTTAATCGGTTTTTGGTCACAACTTGGAAATGGACGAAACTCACTTGTTTTGGAATCTAAAACCTCAAGATCGACAAGGCTTAGTCGAGACGTTTTAAGGCCAATATAGAACATTTGGACGAAGGTAACGGGGTTTTGTCCGGACATTCGGCTTCGTATGTACTCGATTTTTGTTACGAACTTATAAGTGGACGAAACACACATGTTTCCCAATGGAAAAAGATACACCTAAGAGACTAGCCACTCCATTACTTAACTCGGGGCGTTCTAAGGTGAAAAAACAACGTTCCGTCCGTAAAAACGAGATTTATGTCCGTCCGTTCGGTCGGCATTTACTCGGTTTACGGTCCGAACTTGGAAATGGACGAAACTCACTTGTTTTGGAATCTAAAACCTCAAGATCGACAAGGCTTAGTCGGGACGTTTTAAGGCCAATATAGAACATTTGGACGATGGGAACGGGATTTTGTCCGGACATTCGGATTCGTATGTACTCGATTTTTGTTCCGAACTTATAAGTGGACGAAACACACATGTTTCCCAATGGAAAACGATACACCTAAGAGACTAGCCACTCCATTACTTAACTCGGGGCGTTCTTAGGTGAAAAAACAACGTTCCGTCCGTAAAAACGAGATTTATGTCCGTCCGTTCGGTCGGCATTTACTCGGTTTTTTTTCCAAACTTGGAAATGGACGAAACTCACTTGTTTTGGAATCTAAAACCTCAAGATCGACAAGGCTTAGTCGGGACGTTTTAAGGCCAATATAGAACATTTGGACGATGGGAACGGGGTTTTTTCCGATCATTCGGCTTCGTATGTACTCGATTTTTGTTCCGAACTTATAAGTAGACGAAACACACATGTTTCCCAATGGTAAACGATACACCTAAGAGATTAGGCACTCCATTACTTAACTCGGGGCGTTCTAAGGTGAAAAAACAACGTTTCGTCCGTAAAAACGAGATTTATGTCCGTCCGTTCGGTCGGCATTTACTCGGTTTACGGTCCGAACTTGGAAATGGACGAAACTCACTTGTTTTGGAATCTAAAACCTCAAGATCGACAAGGCTTAGTCGGGACGTTTTAAGGCCAATATAGAACATTTGGACGATGGGAACGGGGTTTTGTCCGGACATTCGGCTTCGTATGTACTCGATTTTTGTTCCGAACTTATAAGTGGACGAAACACACATGTTTCCCAATGGAAAACGATACACCTAAGAGACTAGCCACTCCATTACTTAACTCGGGGCGTTCTAAGGTGAAAAAACAACGTTCCGTCCGTAAAAACGAGATTTATGTCCGTCCGTTCGGTCGGCATTTACTCGGTTTTTTGTCCGAACTTGGAAATGGACGAAACTCACTTGTTTTGGAATCTAAAACCTCAAGATCGACAAGGCTTAGTCGAGACGTTTTAAGGCCAATATAGAACATTTGGACGATGGTAACGGGGTTTTGTCCGATCATTCGTCTTCGTATGTACTCGATTTTTGTTCCGAACTTATAAGTGGACGAAACACACATGTTTCCCAATGGAAAACGATACACCTAAGAGATTAGCCACTCCATTACTTAACTCGTGGCGTTCTAAGGTGAAAAAACAACGTTCCGTCCGTAAAAACGAGATTTATGTCCGTCCGTTCGGTCGGCATTTACTCGGTTTACGGTCCGAACTTGGAAATGGACGAAACTCACTTGTTTTGGAATCTAAAACCTCAAGATCGACAAGGCTTAGTAGAGACGTTTTAAGGCCAATATAGAACATTTGGACGATGGGAACGGGGTTTTGTCCGGACATTCGGCTTCGTATGTACTCGATTTTTGTTCCGAACTTATAAGTGCACGAAACACACATGTTTCCCAATGGAAAACGATACACCTAAGAGACTAGCCACTCCATTACTTAACTCGGGGCGTTCTAAGGTGAAAAAACAATGTTTCGTCCGTAAAAACGAGATTTATGTCCCTCCGTTCGGTCGGCATTTACTCGGTTTACGGTCCGAACTTAGAAATGGACGAAACTCACTTGTTTTGGAATCTAAAACCTCAAGATCGACAAGGCTTAGTCGGGACGATTTAAGGCCATTATAGAACATTTGGACGATGGGAACGGGGTTTTGTCCGATCGCTTCGTATGTACTCGATTTTTGTTCCGAACTTATAAGTGGACGAAACACACATGTTTCCCAATGGAAAACGATACACCTAAGAGACTAGCCACTCCATTACTTAACTCGGGGCGTTCTAAGGTGAAAAAACAACGTTCCGTCCGTAAAAACGAGATTTATGTCCCTCCGTTCGGTCGGCATTTACTCGGTTTACGGTCCGAACTTGGAAATGGACGACTCACTTGTTTTGGAATCTAAAACCTCAAGATCGACAAGGCTTAGTGGGGACGTTTTAAGGCCAATATAGAACATTTGGACGATGGGAACTGGGTTTTGTCCGGACGTTCGGCTTCGTATGTACTCGATTTTTGTTCCGAACTTATAAGTGGACGAAACACACATGTTTCCCAATGGAAAACGATACACCTAAGAGACTAGCAACTCCATTACTTAACTCGGGGCGTTCTAAGGTGAAAAAACAACGTTCCGTCCGTAAAAACGAGATTTATGTCCGTCCGTTCGGTCGGCATTTACTCGGTTTTTTGTCCAAACTTGGAAATGGACGAAACTCTCTTGTTTTGGAATCTAAAACCTCAAGATCGACAAGGCTTAGTCGGGACGTTTTAAGGCCATTATAGAACATTTGGACGATGGGAACGGGGTTTTGTCCGATCATTCGGCTTCGTATGTACTCGATTTTTGTTCCGAACTTATAAGTGGACGAAACACACATGTTTCCCAATGGAAAACGATACACCTAAGAGACTAGCCACTCCATTACTTAACTCGGGGCGTTCTAAGGTGAAAAAACAACGTTTCGTCCGTAAAAACGAGATTTATGTCCCTCCGTTTGGTCGGCATTTACTCGGTTTACGGTCCGAACTTGGAAATGGACGAAACTCACTTGTTTTGGAATCTAAAACCTCAAGATCGACAAGGCTTAGTCGGGACGTTTTAAGGCCATTATAGAACATTTGGACGATGGGAACGGGGTTTTGTCCGATCATTCGGCTTCGTATGTACTCGATTTTTGTTCCGAGCTTATAAATGGACGAAACACACATGTTTCCCAATGGAAAACGATACACCTAAGAGACTAGCCACTCCATTACTTAACTCGGGGCGTTCTAAGGTGAAAAAACAACGTTCCGTCCGTAAAATTGAGATTTATGTCCCTCCGTTCGGTCGGCATTTACTCGGTTTACGGTCCGAACTTGGAAATGGACGAAACTCACTTGTTTTGGAATTTAAAACCTCAAGATCGACAAGGCTTAGTCGGGACGTTTTAAGGCCAATATAGAACATTTGGACAATGGGAACGGGGTTTTTTCCGGACATTCGGCATCGTATGTACTCGATTTTTGTTCCGAACTTATAAGTGGACGAAACACACATGTTTCCCAATGGAAAACGATACACCTAAGAGACTAGCAACTCCATTACTTAACTCGGGGCGTTCTAAGGTGAAAAAACAACGTTCCGTCCGTAAAAACGAGATTTATGTCCGTCCGTTCGGTCGGTATTTACTCGGTTTTTTGTCCAAACTTGGAAATGGACGAAACTCTCTTGTTTTGGAATCTAAAACCTCAAGATCGACAAGGCTTAGTCGGGACGTTTTAAGGCCATTATAGAACATTTGGACGATGGGAACGGGGTTTTGTCCGATCATTTGGCTTCGTATGTACTCGATTTTTGTTCCGAACTTATAAGTGGACGAAACACACATGTTTCCCAATGGAAAACGATACACCTAAGAGACTAGCCACTCCATTACTTAACTCGGGGCGTTCTAAGGTGAAAAAACAACGTTTCGTCCGTAAAAACGAGATTTATGTCCCTCCGTTCGGTCGGCATTTACTCGTTTTACGGTCCTAACTTGGAAATGGACGAAACTCACTTGTTTTGGAATCTAAAACCTCAAGATTGACAAGGCTTAGTCGGGACGTTTTAAGGCCATTATAGAACATTTGGACGATGGGAACGGGGTTTTGTCCGATCATTCGACTTCGTATGTACTCGATTTTTGTTCCGAACTTATAAGTGGACGAAACACACATGTTTCCCAATGGAAAACGATACACCTAAGAGACTAGCAACTCCATTACTTAACTCGGGGCGTTCTAAGGTGAAAAAACAACGTTCCGTCCGTAAAAACGAGATTTATGTCTGTCCGTTCGGTCGGCATTTACTCGGTTTTTTGTCCAAACTTGGAAATGGACGAAACTCTCTTGTTTTGGAATCTAAAACCTCAAGATCGACAAGGCTTAGTCGGGACGTTTTAAGGCCATTATAGAACATTTGGACGATGGGAACGGGGTTTTGTCCGATCATTCGGCTTCGTATGTACTCGATTTTTGTTCCGAACTTATAAGTGGACGAAACACACATGTTTCCCAATGGAAAACGATACACCTAAGAGACTAGCCACTCCATTACTTAACTCGGGGCGTTCTAAGGTGAAAAAACAACGTTTCGTCCGTAAAAACGAGATTTATGTCCCTCCGTTCGGTCGGCATTTACTCGGTTTACGGTCCGAACTTGGAAATGGACGAAACTCACTTGTTTTGGAATCTAAAACCTCAAGATCGACAAGGCTTAGTCGGGACGTTTTAAGGCCATTATAGAACATTTGGACGATGGGAACGGGGTTTTGTCCGATCATTCGGCTTCGTATGTACTCGATTTTTGTTCCGAGCTTATAAGTGGACGAAACACACATGTTTCCCAATGGAAAACGATACACCTAAGAGACTAGCCACTCCATTACTTAACTCGGGGCGTTCTAAGGTGAAAAAACAACGTTCCGTCCGTAAAATTGAGATTTATGTCCCTCCGTTCGGTCGGCATTTACTCGGTTTACGGTCCGAACTTGGAAATGGACGAAACTCACTTGTTTTGGAATTTAAAACCTCAAGATCGACAAGGCTTAGTCGGGACGTTTTAAGGCCAATATAGAACATTTGGACAATGGGAACGGGGTTTTTTCCGGACATTCGGCTTCGTATGTACTCGATTTTTGTTCCGAACTTATAAGTGGACGAAACACACATGTTTCCCTATGGAAAACGATACACCTAAGAGACTAGCAACTCCATTACTTAACTCGGGGCGTTCTAAGGTGAAAAAACAACGTTCCGTCCGTAAAAACGAGATTTATGTCCGTCCGTTCGGTCGGTATTTACTCGGTTTTTTGTCCAAACTTGGAAATGGACGAAACTCTCTTGTTTTGGAATCTAAAACCTCAAGATCGACAAGGCTTAGTCGGGACGTTTTAAGGCCATTATAGAACATTTGGACGATGGGAACGGGGTTTTGTCCGATCATTTGGCTTCGTATGTACTCGATTTTTGTTCCGAACTTATAAGTGGACGAAACACACATGTTTCCCAATGGAAAATGATACACCTAAGAGACTAGCCACTCCATTACTTAACTCGGGGCGTTCTAAGGTGAAAAAACAACGTTCCGTCCGTAAAAACGAGATTTATGTCCGTCCGTTCGGTCGGCATTTACTCGGTTTACGGTCCGAACTTGGAAATGGACGAAACTCACTTGTTTTGGAATCAAAAACCTCAAGATCGACAAGGCTTAGTCGGGACGTTTTAAGGCCAATATAGAACATTTGGACGATGGGAACGGGGTTTTGTCCGGATATTCGGCTTCGTATGTACTCGATTTTTGTTCCGAACTTATAAGTGGACGAAACACACATGTTTCCCAATGGAAAACGATACACCTAAGAGACTAGCCACTCCATTACTTAACTCGGGGCGTTCTAAGGTGAAAAAACAACGTTTCGTCCGTAAAAACGAGATTTATGTCCCTCCGTTTGGTCGGCATTTACTCGGTTTACGGTCCGAACTTGGAAATGGACGAAACTCACTTGTTTTGGAATCTAAAACCTCAAGATCGACAAGGCTTAGTCGGGACGTTTTAAGGCCATTATAGAACATTTGGACGATGGGAACGGGGTTTTGTCCGATCATTCGGCTTCGTATGTACTCGATTTTTGTTCCGAGCTTATAAGTGGACGAAACACACATGTTTCCCAATGGAAAACGATACACCTAAGAGACTAGCCACTCCATTACTTAACTCGGGGCGTTCTAAGGTGAAAAAACAACGTTCCGTCCGTAAAATTGAGATTTATGTCCCTCCGTTCGGTCGGCATTTACTCGGTTTACGGTCCGAACTTGGAAATGGACGAAACTCACTTGTTTTGGAATTTAAAACCTCAAGATCGACAAGGCTTAGTCGGGACGTTTTAAGGCCAATATAGAACATTTGGACAATGGGAACGGGGTTTTTTCCGGACATTCGGCTTCGTATGTACTCGATTTTTGTTCCGAACTTATAAGTGGACGAAACACACATGTTTCCCAATGGAAAACGATACACCTAAGAGACTAGCCACTCCATTACTTAACTCGGGGCGTTCTAAGGTGAAAAAACAACGTTTCGTCCGTAAAAACGAGATTTATGTCCCTCCGTTCGGTCGGCATTTACTCGTTTTACGGTCCTAACTTGGAAATGGACGAAACTCACTTGTTTTGGAATCTAAAACCTCAAGATCGACAAGGCTTAGTCGGGACGTTTTAAGGCCATTATAGAACATTTGGACGATGGGAACGGGGTTTTGTCCGATCATTCGACTTCGTATGTACTCGATTTTTGTTCCGAACTTATAAGTGGACGAAACACACATGTTTCCCAATGGAAAACGATACACCTAAGAGACTAGCAACTCCATTACTTAACTCGGGGCGTTCTAAGGTGAAAAAACAACGTTCCGTCCGTAAAAACGAGATTTATGTCTGTCCGTTCGGTCGGCATTTACTCGGTTTTTTGTCCAAACTTGGAAATGGACGAAACTCTCTTGTTTTGGAATCTAAAACCTCAAGATCGACAAGGCTTAGTCGGGACGTTTTAAGGCCATTATAGAACATTTGGACGATGGGAACGGGGTTTTGTCCGATCATTCGGCTTCGTATGTACTCGATTTTTGTTCCGAACTTATAAGTGGACGAAACACACATGTTTCCCAATGGAAAACGATACACCTAAGAGACTAGCCACTCCATTACTTAACTCGGGGCGTTCTAAGGTGAAAAAACAACGTTTCGTCCGTAAAAACGAGATTTATGTCCCTCCGTTCGGTCGGCATTTACTCGGTTTACGGTCCGAACTTGGAAATGGACGAAACTCACTTGTTTTGGAATCTAAAACCTCAAGATCGACAAGGCTTAGTCGGGACGTTTTAAGGCCATTATAGAACATTTGGACGATGGGAACGGGGTTTTGTCCGATCATTCGGCTTCGTATGTACTCGATTTTTGTTCCGAGCTTATAAGTGGACGAAACACACATGTTTCCCAATGGAAAACGATACACCTAAGAGACTAGCCACTCCATTACTTAACTCGGGGCGTTCTAAGGTGAAAAAACAACGTTCCGTCCGTAAAATTGAGATTTATGTCCCTCCGTTCGGTCGGCATTTACTCGGTTTACGGTCCGAACTTGGAAATGGACGAAACTCACTTGTTTTGGAATTTAAAACCTCAAGATCGACAAGGCTTAGTCGGGACGTTTTAAGGCCAATATAGAACATTTGGACAATGGGAACGGGGTTTTTTCCGGACATTCGGCTTCGTATGTACTCGATTTTTGTTCCGAACTTATAAGTGGACGAAACACACATGTTTCCCAATGGAAAACGATACACCTAAGAGACTAGCAACTCCATTACTTAACTCGGGGCGTTCTAAGGTGAAAAAACAACGTTCCGTCCGTAAAAACGAGATTTATGTCCGTCCGTTCGGTCGGTATTTACTCGGTTTTTTGTCCAAACTTGGAAATGGACGAAACTCTCTTGTTTTGGAATCTAAAACCTCAAGATCGACAAGGCTTAGTCGGGACGTTTTAAGGCCATTATAGAACATTTGGACGATGGGAACGGGGTTTTGTCCGATCATTTGGCTTCGTATGTACTCGATTTTTGTTCCGAACTTATAAGTGGACGAAACACACATGTTTCCCAATGGAAAATGATACACCTAAGAGACTAGCCACTCCATTACTTAACTCGGGGCGTTCTAAGGTGAAAAAACAACGTTTCGTCCGTAAAAACGAGATTTATGTCCCTCCGTTCGGTCGGCATTTACTCGTTTTACGGTCCGAACTTGGAAATGGACGAAACTCACTTGTTTTGGAATCTAAAACCTCAAGATCGACAAGGCTTAGTCGGGACGTTTTAAGGCCATTATAGAACATTTGGACGATGGGAACGGGGTTTTGTCCGATCATTCGGCTTCGTATGTACTCGATTTTTGTTCCGAACTTATAAGTGGACGAAACACACATGTTTCCCAATGGAAAACGATACACCTAAGAGACTAGCAACTCCATTACTTAACTCGGGGCGTTCTAACGTGAAAAAACAACGTTCCGTCCGTAAAAACGAGATTTATGTCCGTCCGTTCGGTCGGCATTTACTCGGTTTTTTGTCCAAACTTGGAAATGGACGAAACTCTCTTGTTTTGGAATCTAAAACCTCAAGATCGACAAGGCTTAGTCGGGACGTTTTAAGGCCATTATAGAACATTTGGACGATGGGAACGGGGTTTTGTCCGATCATTCGGCTTCGTATGTACTCGATTTTTGTTCCGAACTTATAAGTGGACGAAACACACATGTTTCCCAATGGAAAACGATACACCTAAGAGACTAGCAACTCCATTACTTAACTCGGGGCGTTCTAAGGTGAAAAAACAACGTTCCGTCCGTAAAAACGAGATTTATGTCCGTCCGTTCGGTCGGTATTTACTCGGTTTTTTGTCCAAACTTGGAAATGGACGAAACTCTCTTGTTTTGGAATCTAAAACCTCAAGATCGACAAGGCTTAGTCGGGACGTTTTAAGGCCATTATAGAACATTTGGACGATGGGAACGGGGTTTTGTCCGATCATTTGGCTTCGTATGTACTCGATTTTTGTTCCGAACTTATAAGTGGACGAAACACACATGTTTCCCAATGGAAAATGATACACCTAAGAGACTAGCCACTCCATTACTTAACTCGGGGCGTTCTAAGGTGAAAAAACAACGTTTCGTCCGTAAAAACGAGATTTATGTCCCTCCGTTCGGTCGGCATTTACTCGTTTTACGGTCCGAACTTGGAAATGGACGAAACTCACTTGTTTTGGAATCTAAAACCTCAAGATCGACAAGGCTTAGTCGGGACGTTTTAAGGCCATTATAGAACATTTGGACGATGGGAACGGGGTTTTGTCCGATCATTCGGCTTCGTATGTACTCGATTTTTGTTCCGAACTTATAAGTGGACGAAACACACATGTTTCCCAATGGAAAACGATACACCTAAGAGACTAGCAACTCCATTACTTAACTCGGGGCGTTCTAACGTGAAAAAACAACGTTCCGTCCGTAAAAACGAGATTTATGTCCGTCCGTTCGGTCGGCATTTACTCGGTTTTTTGTCCAAACTTGGAAATGGACGAAACTCTCTTGTTTTGGAATCTAAAACCTCAAGATCGACAAGGCTTAGTCGGGACGTTTTAAGGCCATTATAGAACATTTGGACGATGGGAACGGGGTTTTGTCCGATCATTCGGCTTCGTATGTACTCGATTTTTGTTCCGAACTTATAAGTGGACGAAACACACATGTTTCCCAATGGAAAACGATACACCTAAGAGACTAGCCACTCCATTACTTAACTCGGGGCGTTCTAAGGTGAAAAAACAACGTTTCGTCCGTAAAAACGAAATTTATGTCCCTCCGTTCGGTCGGCATTTACTCGGTTTACGGTCCGAACTTGGAAATGGACGAAACTCACTTGTTTTGGAATCTAAAACCTCAAGATCGACAAGGCTTAGTCGGGACGTTTTAAGGCCATTATAGAACATTTGGACGATGGGAACGGGGTTTTGTCCGATCATTCGGCTTCGTATGTACTCGATTTTTGTTCCGAACTTATAAGTGGACGAAACACACATGTTTCCCAATGGAAAACGATACACCTAAGAGACTAGCCACTCCATTACTTAACTCGGGGCGTTCTAAGGTGAAAAAACAACGTTTCGTCCGTAAAAACGAGATTTATGTCCCTCCGTTCGGTCGGCATTTACTCGGTTTACGGTCCGAACTTGGAAATGGACGAAACTCACTTGTTTTGGAATCTAAAACCTCAAGATCGACAAGGCTTAGTCGGGACGTTTTAAGGCCAATATAGAACATTTGGAATATGGGAACGGGGTTTTGTCCGGACATTCGGCTTCGTATGTACTCGATTTTTGTTCCGAACTTATAAGTGGACGAAACACACATGTTTCCCAATGGAAAACGATACACCTAAGAGACTAGCCACTCCATTACTTAACTCGGGGCGTTCTAAGGTGTAAAAACAACGTTCCGTCCGTAAAGACGAGATTTATGTCTGTCCGTTCGGTCGGCATTTACTCGGTTTTTGGTCCGAACTTGGAAATGGACGAAACTCACTTGTTTTGGAATCTAAAACCTCAAGATCGACAAGGCTTAGTCGGGACGTTTTAAGGCCAATATAGAACATTTGGACGATGGGAAAGGGGTTTTGTCCGGACATTCGGCTTCGTATGTACTCGATTTTTGTTCCGAACTTATAAGTGGACGAAAAAGACATGTTCCCGAATGGAAAACGATACACCTAAGAGACTAGCCACTCCATTACTTAAGTCGGGGCGTTCCAAGGTGAAAAAACAACTTTCCATCCTTAAAAATGAGATTTGTGTTCGTCCGTTCGGTCGGCATTTAATCGGTTTTTGGTCACAACTTGGAAATGGACGAAACTCACTTGTTTTGGAATCTAAAACCTCAAGATCGACAAGGCTTAGTCGGGACGTTTTAAGGCCAATATAGAACATTTGGACGATGGGAACGGGATTTTGTCCGGACATTCGGATTCGTATGTACTCGATTTTTGTTCCGAACTTATAAGTGGACGAAACACACATGTTTCCCAATGGAAAACGATACACCTAAGAGACTAGCCACTCCATTACTTAACTCGGGGCGTTCTTAGGTGAAAAAACAACGTTCCGTCCGTAAAAACGAGATTTATGTCCGTCCGTTCGGTCGGCATTTACTCGATTTTTTTTCCAAACTTGGAAATGGACGAAACTCACTTGTTTTGGAATCTAAAACCTCAAGATCGACAAGGCTTAGTCGGGACGTTTTAAGGCCAATATAGAACATTTGGACGATGGGAACGGGGTTTTTTCCGATCATTCGGCTTCGTATGTACTCGATTTTTGTTCCGAACTTATAAGTAGACGAAACACACATGTTTCCCAATGGAAAACGATACACCTAAGAGATTAGGCACTCCATTACTTAACTCGGGGCGTTCTAAGGTGAAAAAACAACGTTCCGTCCGTAAAAACGAGATTTATGTCCGTCCGTTCGGTCGGCATTTACTCGGTTTACGGTCCGAACTTGGAAATGGACGAAACTCACTTGTTTTGGAATCAAAAACCTCAAGATCGACAAGGCTTAGTCGGGACGTTTTAAGGCCAATATAGAACATTTGGACGATGGGAACGGGGTTTTGTCCGGATATTCGGCTTCGTATGTACTCGATTTTTGTTCCGAACTTATAAGTGGACGAAACACACATGTTTCCCAATGGAAAATGATACACCTAAGAGACTAGCCACTCCATTACTTAACTCGGGGCGTTCTAAGGTGAAAAAACAACGTTTCGTCCGTAAAAACGAGATTTATGTCCCTCCGTTTGGTCGGCATTTACTCGGTTTACGGTCCGAACTTGGAAATGGACGAAACTCACTTGTTTTGGAATCTAAAACCTCAAGATCGACAAGGCTTAGTCGGGACGTTTTAAGGCCATTATAGAACATTTGGACGATGGGAACGGGGTTTTGTCCGATCATTCGGCTTCGTATGTACTCGATTTTTGTTCCGAGCTTATAAGTGGACGAAACACACATGTTTCCCAATGGAAAACGATACACCTAAGAGACTAGCCACTCCATTACTTAACTCGGGGCGTTCTAAGGTGAAAAAACAACGTTCCGTCCGTAAAATTGAGATTTATGTCCCTCCGTTCGGTCGGCATTTACTCGGTTTACGGTCCGAACTTGGAAATGGACGAAACTCACTTGTTTTGGAATCTAAAACCTCAAGATCGACAAGGCTTAGTCGGGACGTTTTAAGGCCAATATAGAACATTTGGACGATGGGAACGGGGTTTTGTCCGGACATTCGGCTTCGTATGTACTCGATTTTTGTTCCGAACTTATAAGTGGACGAAACACACATGTTTCCCAATGGAAAACGATACACCTAAGAGACTAGCCACTCCATTACTTAACTCGGGGCGTTCTAAGGTGAAAAAACAACGTTCCGTCCGTAAAAACGAGATTTATGTCCGTCCGTTCGGTCGGCATTTACTCGGTTTACGGTCCGAACTTGGAAATGGACGAAACTCACTTGTTTTTAAATCTAAAACCTCAAGATCGACAAGGCTTAGTCGGGACGTTTTAAGGCCAATATAGAACATTTGGACGATGGGAACGGGGTTTTGTCCGGACATTCGGCTTCGTATGTACTCGATTTTTGTTCCGAACTTATAAGAGGACGAAACACACATGTTTCCCAATGGAAAACGATACACCTAAGAGACTAGCCACTCCATTACTTAAGTTGGGGCGTTCCAAGGTGAAAAAACAACTTTCCGTCCTTAAAAACGAGATTTGTGTCCGTCCGTTCGGTCGGCATTTAATCGGTTTTTGGTCACAACTTGGAAATGGACGAAACTCACTTGTTTTGGAATCTAAAACCTCAAGATCGACAAGGCTTAGTCGAGACGTTTTAAGGCCAATATAGAACATTTGGACGATGGTAACGAGGTTTTGTCCGGACATTCGGCTTCGTATGTACTCGATTTTTGTTACGAACTTATAAGTGGACGAAACACACATGTTTCCCAATGGAAAACGATACACCTAAGAGACTAGCCACTCCATTACTTAACTCGGGGCGTTTTAAGGTTAAAAAACAACGTTCCGTCCGTAAAAACGAGATTAATGTCCGTCCGTTCGGTCGGCATTTACTCGGTTTACGGTCCGAACTTGGAAATGGACGAAACTCACTTGTTTTGGAATCTAAAACCTCAAGATCGACAAGGCTTAGTCGGGACGTTTTAAGGCCAATATAGAACATTTAGACGATGGGAACGGGGTTTTGTCCGGACATTCGGCTTCGTATGTACTCGATTTTTGTTCCGAACTTATAAGTGGACGAAAAAGACATGTTTCCGAATGGAAAACGATACACCTAAGAGACTAGCCACTCCATTACTTAAGTCGGGGCGTTCCAAGGTGAAAAAACAACTTTCCGTCCGTAAAAACGAGATTTGTGTCCGTCCGTTCGGTCGGCATTTAATCGGTTTTTGGTCACAACTTGGAAATGGACGAAACTCACTTGTTTTGGAATCTAAAACCTCAAGATCGACAAGGCTTAGTCGGGACGTTTTAAGGCCAATATAGAACATTTGGACGATGGGAACGGGGTTTTGTCCGGACATTCGGCTTCGTATGTACTCGATTTTTGTTCCGAACTTATAAGAGGACGAAACACACATGTTTCCCACTGGAAAACGATACACCTAAGAGACTAGCCACTCCATTACTTAACTCGGGGCGTTCTAAGGTGAAAAAACAACGTTCTGTCCGTAAAAACGAGATTTATGTCCGTCCGTTCGGTGGGCATTTACTCGGTTTTTTGTCCGAACTTGGAAATGGACGAAACTCACTTGTTTTGGAATCTAAAACCTCAAGATCGACAAGGCTTAGTCGGGACGTTTTAAGGCCAATATAGAACATTTGTACGATGGTAACGGGGTTTTGTCTGGACATTCGGCTTCGTATGTACTCGATTTTTGTTCCGAACTTATAAGTGGACGAAAAAGACATGTTTCCGAATGGAAAACGATACACCTAAGAGACTAGCCACTCCATTACTTAACTCGGGGCGTTCCAAGGTGAAAAAACAACTTTCCGTCCTTAAAAACGAGATTTGTGTCCGTCCGTTCGGTCGGCATTTAATCGGTTTTTGGTCACAACTTGGAAATGGACGAAACTCACTTGTTTTGGAATCTAAAACCTCAAGATCGACAAGGCTTAGTCGAGACGTTTTAAGACCAATATAGAACATTTGGACGATGGTAACGGGGTTTTGTCCGGACATTCGGCTTCGTATGTACTCGATTTTTGTTACGAACTTATAAGTGGACGAAACACACATGTTTCCCAATGGAAAACGATACACCTAAGAGACTAGCCACTCCATTACTTAACTCGGGGCGTTCTAAGGTTAAAAAACAACGTTCCGTCCGTAAAAACGAGATTTATGTCCGTCCGTTCGGTCGGCATTTACTCGGTTTACGGTCCGAACTTGGAAATGGACGAAACTCACTTGTTTTGGAATCTAAAACCTCAAGATCGACAAGGCTTAGTCGGGACGTTTTAAGGCCAATATAGAACATTTGGACGATGGGAACGGGGTTTTGTCCGGACATTCGGCTTCGTATGTACTCGATTTTTGTTCCGAACTTATAAGTGGACGAAAAAGACATGTTTCCGAATGGAAAACGATACACCTAAGAGACTAGCCACTCCATTACTTAAGTCGGGGCGTTCCAAGGTGAAAAAACAACTTTCCGTCCTTAAAAACGAGATTTGTGTCCGTCCGTTCGGTCGGCATTTAATCGGTTTTTGGTCACAACTTGGAAATGGACGAAACTCACTTGTTTTGGAATCTAAAACCTCAAGATCGACAAGGCTTAGTCGAGACGTTTTAAGGCCAATATAGAACATTTGGACGATGGTAACGGGGTTTTGTCCGGACATTCGGCTTCGTATGTACTCGATTTTTGTTACGAACTTATAAGTGGACGAAACACACATGTTTCCCAATGGAAAACGATACACCTAAGAGACTAGCCACTCCATTAGTTAACTCGGGGCGTTCTAAGGTGAAAAAACAACGTTCCGTCCGTAAAAACGAGATTTATGTCCGTCCGTTCGGTCGGCATTTACTCGGTTTACGGTCCGAACTTGGAAATGGACGAAACTCACTTGTTTTGGAATCTAAAACCTCAAGATCGACAAGGCTTAGTCGGGACGTTTTAAGGCCAATATAGAACATTTGGACGATGGGAACGGGGTTTTGTCCGGACATTCGGCTTCGTATGTACTCGATTTTTGTTCCGAACTTATAAGAGGACGAAACACACATGTTTCCCAATGGAAAACGATACACCTAAGAGACTAGCCACTCCATTACTTAACTCGGGGCGTTCTAAGGTGAAAAAACAACGTTCCGTCCGTAAAAACGAGATTTATGTCCGTCCGTTCGGTCGGCATTTACTCGGTTTACGGTCCGAACTTGGAAATGGACGAAACTCACTTGTTTTGGAATCTAAAACCTCAAGATCGACAAGGCTTAGTCGGGACGTTTTAAGGCCAATATAGAACATTTGGACGATGGGAACGGGGTTTTGTCCGGACATTCGGCTTCGTATGTACTCGATTTTTGTTCCGAACTTATAAGTGGACGAAAAAGACATGTTTCCGAATGGAAAACGATACACCTAAGAGACTAGCCACTCCATTACTTAAGTCGGGGCGTTCCAAGGTGAAAAAACAACTTTCCGTCCTTAAAAACGAGATTTGTGTCCGTCCGTTCGGTCGGCATTTAATGGGTTTTTGGTCACAACTTGGAAATGGACGAAACTCACTTGTTTTGGAATCTAAAACCTCAAGATCGACAAGGCTTAGTCGAGACGTTTTAAGGCCAATATAGAACATTTGGACGATGGTAACGGGGTTTTGTCCGGACATTCGGCTTCGTATGTACTCGATTTTTGTTACGAACTTATAAGTGGACGAAACACACATGTTTCCCAATGGAAAACGATACACCTAAGAGACTAGCCACTCCATTACTTAACTCGGGGCGTTCTAAGGTTAAAAAACAACGTTCCGTCCGTAAAAACGAGATTTATGTCCGTCCGTTCGGTCGGCATTTACTCGGTTTACGGTCCGAACTTGGAAATGTACGAAACTCACTTGTTTTGGAATCTAAAACCTCAAGATCGACAAGGCTTAGTCGGGACGTTTTAAGGCCAATATAGAACATTTGGACGATGGGAACGGGGTTTTGTCCGGACATTCGGCTTCGTATGTACTCGATTTTTGTTCCGAACTTATAAGTGGACGAAAAAGACATGTTTCCGAATGGAAAACGATACACCTAAGAGACTAGCCACTCCATTACTTAAGTCGGGGCGTTCCAAGGTGAAAAAACAACTTTCCGTCCTTAAAAACGAGATTTGTGTCCGTCCGTTCGGTCGGCATTTAATCGGTTTTTGGTCACAACTTGGAAATGGACGAAACTCACTTGTTTTGGAATCTAAAACCTCAAGATCGACAAGGCTTAGTCGAGACGTTTTAAGGCCAATATAGAACATTTGTACGATGGTAACGGGGTTTTGTCCGGACATTCGGCTTCGTATGTACTCGATTTTTGTTACGAACTTATAAGTGGACGAAACACACATGTTTCCCAATGGAAAACGATACACGTAAGAGACTAGCCACTCCATTACTTAACTCGGGGCGTTCTAAAGTGAAAAAACAACGTTCCGTCCGTAAAAACGAGATTTATGTCCGTCCGTTCGGTCGGCATTTACTCGGTTTACGGTCCGAACTTGGAAATGGACGAAACTCACTTGTTTTGGAATCTAAAACCTCAAGATCGACAAGGCTTAGTCGGGACGTTTTAAGGCCAATATAGAACATTTGGACGATGGGAACGGGGTTTTGTCCGGACATTCGGCTTCGTATGTACTTGATTTTTGTTCCGAACTTATAAGAGGACGAAACACACATGTTTCCCAATGGAAAACGATACACCTAAGAGACTAGCCACTCCATTACTTAACTCGGGGCGTTCTAAGGTGAAAAAACAACGTTCCGTCCGTAAAAACGAGATTTATGTCCGTCCGTTCGGTCGGCATTTACTCGGTTTACGGTCCGAACTTGGAAATGGACGAAACTCACTTGTTTTGGAATCTAAAACCTCAAGATCGACAAGGCTTAGTCGGGACGTTTTAAGGCCAATATAGAACATTTGGACGATGGGAACGGGGTTTTGTCCGGACATTCGGCTTCGTATGTACTCGATTTTTGTTCCGAACTTATAAGTGGACGAAAAAGACATGTTTCCGAATGGAAAACGATACACCTAAGAGACTAGCCACTCCATTACTTAAGTCGGGGCGTTCCAAGGTGAAAAAACAACTTTCCGTCCTTAAAAACGAGATTTGTGTCCGTCCGTTCGGTCGGCATTTAATGGGTTTTTGGTCACAACTTGGAAATGGACGAAACTCACTTGTTTTGGAATCTAAAACCTCAAGATCGACAAGGCTTAGTCGAGACGTTTTAAGGCCAATATAGAACATTTGGACGATGGTAACGGGGTTTTGTCCGGACATTCGGCTTCGTATGTACTCGATTTTTGTTACGAACTTATAAGTGGACGAAACACACATGTTTCCCAATGGAAAACGATACACCTAAGAGACTAGCCACTCCATTACTTAACTCGGGGCGTTCTAAGGTTAAAAAACAACGTTCCGTCCGTAAAAACGAGATTTATGTCCGTCCGTTCGGTCGGCATTTACTCGGTTTACGGTCCGAACTTGGAAATGGACGAAACTCACTTGTTTTGGAATCTAAAACCTCAAGATCGACAAGGCTTAGTCGGGACGTTTTAAGGCCAATATAGAACATTTGGACGATGGGAACGGGGTTTTGTCCGGACATTCGGCTTCGTATGTACTCGATTTTTGTTCCGAACTTATAAGTGGACGAAAAAGACATGTTTCCGAATGGAAAACGATACACCTAAGAGACTAGCCACTCCATTACTTAAGTCGGGGCGTTCCAAGGTGAAAAAACAACTTTCCGTCCTTAAAAACGAGATTTGTCTCCGTCCGTTCGGTCGGCATTTAATGGGTTTTTGGTCACAACTTGGAAATGGACGAAACTCACTTGTTTTGGAATCTAAAACCTCAAGATCGACAAGGCTTAGTCGGGACGTTTTAAGGCCAATATAGAACATTTGGACGATGGGAACGGGGTTTTGTCCGGACATTCGGCTTCGTATGTACTTGATTTTTGTTCCGAACTTATAAGAGGACGAAACACACATGTTTCCCAATGGAAAACGATACACCTAAGAGACTAGCCACTCCATTACTTAACTCGGGGCGTTCTAAGGTGAAAAAACAACGTTCCGTCCGTAAAAACGAGATTTATGTCCGTCCGTTCGGTCGGCATTTACTCGGTTTACGGTCCGAACTTGGAAATGGACGAAACTCACTTGTTTTGGAATCTAAAACCTCAAGATCGACAAGGCTTAGTCGGGACGTTTTAAGGCCAATATAGAACATTTGGACGATGGGAACGGGGTTTTGTCCGGACATTCGGCTTCGTATGTACTCGATTTTTGTTCCGAACTTATAAGTGGACGAAAAAGACATGTTTCCGAATGGAAAACGATACACCTAAGAGACTAGCCACTCCATTACTTAACTCGGGGCGTTCTAAGGTGAAAAAACAACGTTCCGTCCGTAAAAACGAGATTTATGTCCGTCCGTTCGGTCGGCATTTACTCGATTTTTTGTCCGAACTTGGAAATGGACGAAACTCACTTGTTTTGGAATCTAAAACCTCAAGATCGACAAGGCTTAGTCGGGACGTTTTAAGGCTAATATAGAACATTTGGACGATGGTAACGGGGTTTTGTCCGGACATTGGGCTTCGTATGTACTCGATTTTTGTTACCAACTTATAAGTGGACGAAACACACATGTTTCCCAATGGAAAACGATACACCTAAGAGACTAGCCACTCCATTACTTAACTCGGGGCGTTATAAGGTGAATAAACAACGTTCCGTCCGTAAAAACGAGATTTATGTCCGTCTGTTCGGTCGGCATTTACTCGGTTTTTTGTCCGAACTTGGAAATGGACGAAACTCACTTGTTTTGGAATCTAAAACCTTAAGATCGACAAGGCTTAGTCGAGACGTTTTAAGGCCAATATAGAACATTTGGACGATGGTAACGGGGTTTTGTCTGGACATTCGGCTTCGTATGTACTCGATTTTTGTTACGAACTTATAAGTGGACGAAACACAGATGTTTCCCAATGGAAAACGATACACCTAAGAGACTAGCCACTCCATTACTTAACTCGGGGCGTTCTAAGGTGAAAAAACAACGTTCCGTCCGTAAAAACAAGATTTATGTCCGTCCGTTCGGTCGGCATTTACCCGGTTTACGGTCCGAACTTGGAAATGGACGAAACTCACTTGTTTTGGAATCTAAAACCTCAAGATCGACAAGGCTGAGTAGGGACGTTTTAAGGCTAATATAGAACATTTGGACGATGGTAACGGGGTTTTGTCCGGACATTCGGCTTCGTATGTACTCGATTTTTGTTACCAACTTATAAGTGGACGAAACACACATGTTTCCCAATGGAAAACGATACACCTAAGAGACTAGCCACTCCATCACTTAACTCGGGGCGTTATAAGGTGAATAAACAACGTTCCGTCCGTAAAAACGAGATTTATGTCCGTCTGTTCGGTCGGCATTTACTCGGTTTTTTGTCCGAACTTGGAAATGGACGAAACTCACTTGTTTTGGAATCTAAAACCTTAAGATCGACAAGGCTTAGTCGAGACGTTTTAAGGCCAATATAGAACATTTGGACGATGGTAACGGGGTTTTGTCTGGACATTCGGCTTCGTATGTACTCGATTTTTGTTACGAACTTATAAGTGGACGAAACACAGATGTTTCCCAATGGAAAACGATACACCTAAGAGACTAGCCACTCCATTACTTAACTCGGGGCGTTCTAAGGTGAAAAAACAACGTTCCGTCCGTAAAAACAAGATTTATGTCCGTCCGTTCGGTCGGCATTTACTCGGTTTACGGTCCGAACTTGGAAATGGACGAAACTCACTTGTTTTGGAATCTAAAACCTCAAGATCGACAAGGCTGAGTAGGGACGTTTTAAGGCTAATATAGAACATTTGGACGATGGGAACGGGGTTTTGTTCGATCATTCGGCTTCGTATGTACTCGATTTTTGTTCCGAACTTATAAGTGGACGAAACACACATGTTTCCCAATGGAAAACGATACACCTAAGAGACTAGCCACTCCATTACTTAACTCGGGGCGTTCTAAGGTGAAAAAACAACGTTCCGTCCGTAAAAACGAGATTTATGTCTGTCCGTTCGGTCGGCATTTACTAGGTTTTTTGTCCGAACTTGGAAATGGACGAAACTCACTTGTTTTGGAATCTAAAACCTCAAGATCAACAAGGCTTAGTCGAGACGTTTAAAGGCCAATATAGAACATTTGGACGATGGTAACGGGGTTTTGTCTGGACATTCGGCTTCGTATGTACTCGATTTTTGTTACGAACTTATAAGTGGACGAAACACACATGTTTCCCAATGGAAAACGATACACCTAAGAGACTAGCGACTCCATTACTTAACTCGGGGCGTTCTAAGGTGAAAAAACAACGTTCCGTCCGTGAAAACGAGATTTATGTCCGTCCGTTCGGTCGGCATTTACTCGGTTTACGGTCCGAACTTGGAAATGGACGAAACTCACTTGTTTTGGAATCTAAAACCTCAAGATCGACAAGGCTTAGTCGGGACGTTTTAAGGCCAATATAGAACATTTGGACGATGGGAACGGGGTTTTGTCCGGACATTCGGCTTCGTATGTACTCGATTTTTGTTCCGAACTTATAAGTGGACGAAAAAGACATGTTTCCGAATGGAAAACGATACACCTAAGAGACTAGCCACTCCATTACTTAACTCGGGGCGTTCTAAGGTGAAAAAACAACGTTCCGTCCGTAAAAACGAGATTTATGTCCGTCTGTTCGGTCGGCATTTACTCGGTTTTTTGTCCGAACTTGGAAATGGACGAAACTCACTTGTTTTGGAATCTAAAACCTCAAGATCGACAAGGCTTAGTCGAGACGTTTTAAGGCCAATATAGAACATTTGGACGATGGTAACGGGGTTTTATCCGGACATTCGGCTTCGTATGTACTCGATTTTTGTTACGAACTTATAAGTGGACGAAACACACATGTTTCCCAATGGAAAACGATACACCTAAGAGACTAGCCACTCCATTACTTAACTCGGGGCGTTCTAAGGTGAAAAAACAACGTTCCGTCCGTAAAAACGAGATTTATGTCCGTCCGTTCGGTCGGCATTTAGTCGGTTTACGGTCCGAACTTGGAAATGGACGAAACTCACTTGTTTTGGAATCTAAAACCTCAAGATCGACAAGGCTTAGTCGGGACGTTTTAAGGCTAATATAGAACATTTGGATGATGGGAACGGTGTTTTGTCCGATCATTCGGCTTCGTATGTACTCGATTTTTGTTCCGAACTTATAAGTGGACGAAAAAGACATGTTTCCGAATGGAAAACGATACACCTAAGAGACTAGCCACTCCATTACTTAACTCGTGGCGTTCTAAGGTGAAAAAACAACATTCCGCCCGTAAAAACGAGATTTATGTCCGTCCGTTCGGTTGGCATTTACTCGGTTTTTTGTCCGAACTTGGAAATGGACGAAACTCACTTGTTTTGGAATCTAAAACCTCAAGATCGACAAGGCTTAGTCGGGACGTTTTAAGGCCAATATAGAACATTTGGACGATGGGAACGGGGTTTTGTCCGGACATTCGGCTTCGTATGTACTCGATTTTTGTTCCGAACTTATAAGTGGACGAAAAAGACATGTTTCCGAATGGAAAACGATACACCTAAGAGACTAGCCACTCCATTACTTAAGTCGGGGCGTTCCAAGGTGAAAAAACAACTTTCTGTCCTTAAAAACGAGATTTGTGTCCGTCCGTTCGGTCGGCATTTAATCGGTTTTTGGTCACAACTTGGAAATGGACGAAACTCACTTGTTTTGGAATCTAAAACCTCAAGATCGACAAGGCTTAGTCGGGACGTTTTAAGGCTAATATAGAACATTTGGACGATGGGAACGGGGTTTTGTCCGATCATTCGGCTTCGTATGTACTCGATTTTTGTTCCGATCTTATAAGTGGACGAAACACACATGTTTCCCAATGGAAAACGATACACCTAAGAGATTAGCCACTCCATTACTTAACTCGGGGCGTTCTAAGGTGAAAAAACAACGTTCCGTCCGTAAAAACGAGATTTATGTCCGTCTGTTCGGTCGGCATTTACTCGGTTTACGGTCCGAACTTGGAAATGGATGAAACTCACTTGTTTTGGAATCTAAAACCTCAAGATCGACAAGGCTTAGTCGGGACGTTTTAAGGCCAATATAGAACATTTGGACGATGGGAACGGGGTTTTGCCCGGACATTCGGCTTCGTATGTACTCGATTTTTGTTCCGAACTTATAAGTGGACGAAACACACATGTTTCCCAATGGAAAACGATACACCTAAGAGACTAGCCACTCCATTACTTAACTCGGGGCGTTCTAAGGTGAAAAAACAACGTTCCGTCCGTAAAAACGAGATTTATGTCCGTCCGTTCGGTCAGCATTTACTCGATTTTTGGTCCGAACTTGGAAATGGACGAAACTCACTTGTTTTGGAATCTAAAACCTCAAGATCGACAAGGCTTAGTCGGGACGTTTTAAGGCTAATATAGAACATTTGGACGATGGTAACGGGGTTTTGTCCGGACATTCGGCTTCGTATGTACTCGATTTTTGTTACGAACTTATAAGTGGACGAAACACACATGTTTCCCAATGGAAAACGATACACCTAAGAGACTAGCCACTCCATTACTTAACTCGGGGCGTTCTAAGGTGAAAAAACAACGTTCCGTCCGTAAAAACGAGATTTATGTCCGTCCGTTCGGTCGGCATTTAGTCGGTTTACGGTCCGAACTTGGAAATGGACGAAACTCACTTGTTTTGGAATCTAAAACCTCAAGATCGACAAGGCTTAGTCGGGACGTTTTAAGGCTAATATAGAACATTTGGATGATGGGAACGGTGTTTTGTCCGATCATTCGGCTTCGTATGTACTCGATTTTTGTTCCGAACTTATAAGTGGACGAAAAAGACATGTTTCCGAATGGAAAACGATACACCTAAGAGACTAGCCACTCCATTACTTAACTCGTGGCGTTCTAAGGTGAAAAAACAACATTCCGCCCGTAAAAACGAGATTTATGTCCGTCCGTTCGGTTGGCATTTACTCGGTTTTTTGTCCGAACTTGGAAATGGACGAAACTCACTTGTTTTGGAATCTAAAACCTCAAGATCGACAAGGCTTAGTCGGGACGTTTTAAGGCCAATATAGAACATTTGGACGATGGGAACGGGGTTTTGTCCGGACATTCGGCTTCGTATGTACTCGATTTTTGTTCCGAACTTATAAGTGGACGAAAAAGACATGTTTCCGAATGGAAAACGATACACCTAAGAGACTAGCCACTCCATTACTTAAGTCGGGGCGTTCCAAGGTGAAAAAACAACTTTCTGTCCTTAAAAACGAGATTTGTGTCCGTCCGTTCGGTCGGCATTTAATCGGTTTTTGGTCACAACTTGGAAATGGACGAAACTCACTTGTTTTGGAATCTAAAACCTCAAGATCGACAAGGCTTAGTCGGGACGTTTTAAGGCTAATATAGAACATTTGGACGATGGGAACGGGGTTTTGTCCGATCATTCGGCTTCGTATGTACTCGATTTTTGTTCCGATCTTATAAGTGGACGAAACACACATGTATCCCAATGGAAAACGATACACCTAAGAGATTAGCCACTCCATTACTTAACTCGGGGCGTTCTAAGGTGAAAAAACAACGTTCCGTCCGTAAAAACGAGATTTATGTCCGTCTGTTCGGTCGGCATTTACTCGGTTTACGGTCCGAACTTGGAAATGGATGAAACTCACTTGTTTTGGAATCTAAAACCTCAAGATCGACAAGGCTTAGTCGGGACGTTTTAAGGCCAATATAGAACATTTGGACGATGGGAACGGGGTTTTGCCCGGACATTCGGCTTCGTATGTACTCGATTTTTGTTCCGAACTTATAAGTGGACGAAACACACATGTTTCCCAATGGAAAACGATACACCTAAGAGACTAGCCACTCCATTACTTAACTCGGGGCGTTCTAAGGTGAAAAAACAACGTTCCGTCCGTAAAAACGAGATTTATGTCCGTCCGTTCGGTCAGCATTTACTCGATTTTTGGTCTGAACTTGGAAATGGACGAAACTCACTTGTTTTGGAATCTAAAACCTCAAGATCGACAAGGCTTAGTCGGGACGTTTTAAGGCTAATATAGAACATTTGGACGATGGTAACGGGGTTTTGTCCGGACATTCGGCTTCGTATGTACTCGATTTTTGTTACGAACTTATAAGTGGACGAAACACACATGTTTCCCAATGGAAAACGATACACCTAAGAGACTAGCCACTCCATTACTTAACTCGGGGCGTTCTAAGGTGAAAAAACAACGTTCCGTCCGTAAAAACGAGATTTATGTCCGTCCGTTCGGTCAGCATTTACTCGATTTTTGGTCCGAACTTGGAAATGGACGAAACTCACTTGTTTTGGAATCTAAAACCTCAAGATCGACAAGGCTTAGTCGGGACGTTTTAAGGCTAATATAGAACATTTGGACGATGGTAACGGGGTTTTGTCCGGACATTCGGCTTCGTATGTACTCGATTTTTGTTACGAACTTATAAGTGGACGAAACACACATGTTTCCCAATGGAAAACGATACACCTAAGAGACTAGCCACTCCATTACTTAACTCGGGGCGTTATAAGGTGAATAAACAACGTTCCGTCCGTAAAAACGAGATTTATGTCCGTCTGTTCGGTCGGCATTTACTCGGTTTTTTGTCCGAACTTGGAAATGGACGAAACTCACTTGTTTTGGAATCTAAAACCTTAAGATCGACAAGGCTTAGTCGAGACGTTTTAAGGCCAATATAGAACATTTGGACGATGGTAACGGGGTTTTGTCTGGACATTCGGCTTCGTATGTACTCGATTTTTGTTACGAACTTATAAGTGGACGAAACACAGATGTTTCCCAATGGGAAACGATACACCTAAGAGACTAGCCACTCCATTACTTCACTCGGGGCGTTCTAAGGTGAAAAAACAACGTTCCGTCCGTAAAAACGAGATTTTTGTCCGTCCGTTCGGTCGGCATTTACTCGGTTTACGGTCCGAACTTGGACATGGACGAAACTCACTTGTTTTGGAATCTAAAACCTCAAGATCGACAAGGCTTAGTCGGGACGTTTTAAGGCTAATATAGAACATTTGGACGATGGGAACGGTGTTTTGTCCGATCATTCGGCTTCGTATGTACTCGATTTTTGTTCCGAACTTATAAGTGGACGAAACACACATGTTTCCCAATGGAAAACGATACACCTAAGAGACTAGCCACTCCATTACTTAACTCGGGGCGTTCTAAAGTGAAAAAACAACGTTCCGTCCGTAAAAACGAGATTTATGTCCGTCCGTTCGGTCGGCATTTACTCGGTTTACGGTCCGAACTTGGAAATGGACGAAACTCACTTGTTTTGGAATCTAAAACCTCAAGATCGACAAGGCTTAGTCGGGACGTTTTAAGGCCAATAGAGAACATTTGGACGATGGGAACGGGGTTTTGCCCGGACATTCGGCTTCGTATGTACTCGATTTTTGTTCCGAACTTATAAGTGGACGAAACACACATGTTTCCCAATGGAAAACGATACACCTAAGAGACTAGCCACTCCATTACTTAACTCGGGGCGTTCTAAGGTGAAAAAACAACGTTCCGTCCGTAAAAACGAGATTTATGTCCGTCCGTTCGGTCGGCATTTACTCGATTTTTTGTCCGAACTTGGAAATGGACGAAACTCACTTATTTTGGAATCTAAAACCTCAAGATCGACAAGGCTTAGTCGGGACGTTTTAAGGCTAATATAGAACATTTGGACGATGGTAACGGGGTTTTGTCCGGACATTCGGCTTCGTATGTACTCGATTTTTGTTACGAACTTATAAGTGGACGAAACACACATGTTTCCCAATGGAAAACGATACACCTAAGAGACTAGCCACTCCATTACTTAACTCGGGGCGTTATAAGGTGAATAAACAACGTTCCGTCCGTAAAAACTAGATTTATGTCCGTCCGTTCGGTCGGCATTTACTCGGTTTACGGTCCGAACTTGGAAATGGACGAAACTCACTTGTTTTGGAATCTAAAACCTCAAGATCGACAAGGCTTAGTCGGGACGTTTTAAGGCCAATATAGAACATTTGGACGATGGGAACGGGGTTTTGTCCGATCATTCGGCTTCGTATGTACTCGATTTTTGTTCCGAACTTATAAGTGGACGAAAAAGACATGTTTCCGAATGGAAAACGATACACCTAAGAGACTAGCCACTCCATTACTTAACTCGTGGCGTTCTAAGGTGAAAAAACAACATTCCGCCCGTAAAAACGAGATTTATGTCCGTCCGTTCGGTTGGCATTTACTCGGTTTTTTGTCCGAACTTGGAAATGGACGAAACTCACTTGTTTTGGAATCTAAAACCTCAAGATCGACAAGGATTAGTCGGGACGTTTTAAGGCCAATATAGAACATTTGGACGATGGGAACGGGGTTTTGTCCGGACATTCGGCTTCGTATGTACTCGATTTTTGTTCCGAACTTATAAGTGGACGAAAAAGACATGTTTCCGAATGGAAAACGATACACCTAAGAGACTAGCCACTCCATTACTTAAGTCGGGGCGTTCCAAGGTGAAAAAACAACTTTCTGTCCTTAAAAACGAGATTTGTGTCCGTCCGTTCGGTCGGCATTTAATCGGTTTTTGGTCACAACTTGGAAATGGACGAAACTCACTTGTTTTGGAATCTAAAACCTCAAGATCGACAAGGCTTAGTCGGGACGTTTTAAGGCTAATATAGAACATTTGGACGATGGGAACGGGGTTTTGTCCGATCATTCGGCTTCGTATGTACTCGATTTTTGTTCCGATCTTATAAGTGGACGAAACACACATGTATCCCAATGGAAAACGATACACCTAAGAGATTAGCCACTCCATTACTTAACTCGGGGCGTTCTAAGGTGAAAAAACAACGTTCCGTCCGTAAAAACGAGATTTATGTCCGTCTGTTCGGTCGGCATTTACTCGGTTTACGGTCCGAACTTGGAAATGGATGAAACTCACTTGTTTTGGAATCTAAAACCTCAAGATCGACAAGGCTTAGTCGGGACGTTTTAAGGCCAATATAGAACATTTGGACGATGGGAACGGGGTTTTGCCCGGACATTCGGCTTCGTATGTACTCGATTTTTGTTCCGAACTTATAAGTGGACGAAACACACATGTTTCCCAATGGAAAACGATACACCTAAGAGACTAGCCACTCCATTACTTAACTCGGGGCGTTCTAAGGTGAAAAAACAACGTTCCGTCCGTAAAAACGAGATTTATGTCCGTCCGTTCGGTCAGCATTTACTCGATTTTTGGTCTGAACTTGGAAATGGACGAAACTCACTTGTTTTGGAATCTAAAACCTCAAGATCGACAAGGCTTAGTCGGGACGTTTTAAGGCTAATATAGAACATTTGGACGATGGTAACGGGGTTTTGTCCGGACATTCGGCTTCGTATGTACTCGATTTTTGTTACGAACTTATAAGTGGACGAAACACACATGTTTCCCAATGGAAAACGATACACCTAAGAGACTAGCCACTCCATTACTTAACTCGGGGCGTTCTAAGGTGAAAAAACAACGTTCCGTCCGTAAAAACGAGATTTATGTCCGTCCGTTCGGTCAGCATTTACTCGATTTTTGGTCCGAACTTGGAAATGGACGAAACTCACTTGTTTTGGAATCTAAAACCTCAAGATCGACAAGGCTTAGTCGGGACGTTTTAAGGCTAATATAGAACATTTGGACGATGGTAACGGGGTTTTGTCCGGACATTCGGCTTCGTATGTACTCGATTTTTGTTACGAACTTATAAGTGGACGAAACACACATGTTTCCCAATGGAAAACGATACACCTAAGAGACTAGCCACTCCATTACTTAACTCGGGGCGTTATAAGGTGAATAAACAACGTTCCGTCCGTAAAAACGAGATTTATGTCCGTCTGTTCGGTCGGCATTTACTCGGTTTTTTGTCCGAACTTGGAAATGGACGAAACTCACTTGTTTTGGAATCTAAAACCTTAAGATCGACAAGGCTTAGTCGAGACGTTTTAAGGCCAATATAGAACATTTGGACGATGGTAACGGGGTTTTGTCTGGACATTCGGCTTCGTATGTACTCGATTTTTGTTACGAACTTATAAGTGGACGAAACACAGATGTTTCCCAATGGGAAACGATACACCTAAGAGACTAGCCACTCCATTACTTCACTCGGGGCGTTCTAAGGTGAAAAAACAACGTTCCGTCCGTAAAAACGAGATTTTTGTCCGTCCGTTCGGTCGGCATTTACTCGGTTTACGGTCCGAACTTGGACATGGACGAAACTCACTTGTTTTGGAATCTAAAACCTCAAGATCGACAAGGCTTAGTCGGGACGTTTTAAGGCTAATATAGAACATTTGGACGATGGGAACGGTGTTTTGTCCGATCATTCGGCTTCGTATGTACTCGATTTTTGTTCCGAACTTATAAGTGGACGAAACACACATGTTTCCCAATGGAAAACGATACACCTAAGAGACTAGCCACTCCATTACTTAACTCGGGGCGTTCTAAAGTGAAAAAACAACGTTCCGTCCGTAAAAACGAGATTTATGTCCGTCCGTTCGGTCGGCATTTACTCGGTTTACGGTCCGAACTTGGAAATGGACGAAACTCACTTGTTTTGGAATCTAAAACCTCAAGATCGACAAGGCTTAGTCGGGACGTTTTAAGGCCAATAGAGAACATTTGGACGATGGGAACGGGGTTTTGCCCGGACATTCGGCTTCGTATGTACTCGATTTTTGTTCCGAACTTATAAGTGGACGAAACACACATGTTTCCCAATGGAAAACGATACACCTAAGAGACTAGCCACTCCATTACTTAACTCGGGGCGTTCTAAGGTGAAAAAACAACGTTCCGTCCGTAAAAACGAGATTTATGTCCGTCCGTTCGGTCGGCATTTACTCGATTTTTTGTCCGAACTTGGAAATGGACGAAACTCACTTATTTTGGAATCTAAAACCTCAAGATCGACAAGGCTTAGTCGGGACGTTTTAAGGCTAATATAGAACATTTGGACGATGGTAACGGGGTTTTGTCCGGACATTCGGCTTCGTATGTACTCGATTTTTGTTACGAACTTATAAGTGGACGAAACACACATGTTTCCCAATGGAAAACGATACACCTAAGAGACTAGCCACTCCATTACTTAACTCGGGGCGTTATAAGGTGAATAAACAACGTTCCGTCCGTAAAAACGAGATTTATGTCCGTCCGTTCGGTCGGCATTTACTCGGTTTACGGTCCGAACTTGGAAATGGACGAAACTCACTTGTTTTGGAATCTAAAACCTTAAGATCGACAAGGCTTAGTCGAGACGTTTTAAGGCCAATATAGAACATTTGGACGATGGTAACGGGGTTTTGTCTGGACATTCGGCTTCGTATGTACTCGATTTTTGTTACGAACTTATAAGTGGACGAAACACAGATGTTTCCCAATGTAAAACGATACACCTAAGAGACTAGCCACTCCATTACTTCACTCGGGGCGTTCTAAGGTGAAAAAACAACGTTCCGTCCGTAAAAACAAGATTTATGTCCGTCCGTTCGGTCGGCATTTACTCGGTTTACGGTCCGAACTTGGAAATGGACGAAACTCACTTGTTTTGGAATCTAAAACCTCAAGATCGACAAGGCTTAGTCGGGACGTTTTAAGGCTAATATAGAACATTTGGACGATGGGAACGGGGTTTTGTCCGATCATTCGGCTTCGTATGTACTCGATTTTTGTTCCGAACTTATAAGTGGACGAAACACACATGTTTCCCAATGGAAAACGATACACCTAAGAGACTAGCCACTCCATTACTTAACTCGGGGCGTTCTAAGGTGAAAAAACAACGTTCCGTCCGTAAAAACGAGATTTATGTCCGTCCGTTCGGTCGGCATTTACTCGGTTTACGGTCCGAACTTGGAAATGGACGAAACTCACTTGTTTTGGAATCTAAAACCTCAAGATCGACAAGGCTTAGTCGGGACGTTTTAAGGCCAATATAGAACATTTGGACGAAGGGAACGGGGTTTTGCCCGGGCATTCGGCTTCGTATGTACTCGATTTTTGTTCCGAACTTATAAGTGGACGAAACACACATGTTTCCCAATGGAAAACGATACACCTAAGAGACTAGCCACTCCATTACTTAACTCGGGGCGTTCTAAGGTGAAAAAACAACGTTCCGTCCGTAAAAACGAGATTTATGTCCGTCCGTTCGGTCGGCATTTACTCGATTTTTTGTCCGAACTTGGAAATGGACGAAACTCACTTGTTTTGGAATCTAAAACCTCAAGATCGACAAGGCTTAGTCGGGACGTTTTAAGGCTAATATAGAACATTTGGACGATGGTAACGGGGTTTTGTCCTGACATTCGGCTTCGTATGTACTCGATTTTTGTTACGAACTTATAAGTGGACGAAACACACATTTTCCCAATGGAAAACGATACACCTAAGAGACTAGCCACTCCATTACTTAACTCGGGGCGTTATAAGGTGAATAAACAACGTTCCGTCTGTAAAAACGAGATTTATGTCCGTCTGTTCGGTCGGCATTTACTCGGTTTTTTGTCCGAACTTGGAAATGGACGAAACTCACTTGTTTTGGAATCTAAAACCTTAAGATCGACAAGGCTTAGTCGAGACGTTTTAAGGCCAATATAGAACATTTGGACGATGGTAACGGGGTTTTTTCTGGACATTCGGCTTCGTATGTACTCGATTTTTGTTACGAACTTATAAGTGGACGAAACACAGATGTTTCCCAATGGGAAATGATACACCTAAGAGACTAGCCACTCCATTACTTCACTCGGGGCGTTCTAAGGTGAAAAAACAACGTTCCGTCCGTAAAAACGAGATTTATGTCCGTCCGTTCGGTCGGTATTTACTCGGTTTACGGTCCGAACTTGGAAATGGACGAAACTCACTTGTTTTGGAATCTAAAACCTCAAGATCGACAAGGCTTAGTCGGGACGTTTTAAGGCTAATATAGAACATTTGGACGATGGGAACGGGATTTTGTCCGATCATTCGGCTTCGTATGTACTCGATTTTTGTTCCAAACTTATAAGTGGACGAAACACACATGTTTCCCAATGGAAAACGATACACCTAAGAGACTAGCCACTCCATTACTTAACTCGGGGCGTTCTAAAGTGAAAAAACAACGTTCCGTCCGTAAAAACGAGATTTATGTCCGTCCGTTCGGTCGGCATTTACTCGGTTTACGGTCCGAACTTGGAAATGGACGAAACTCACTTGTTTTGGAATCTAAAACCTAAAGATCGACAAGGCTTAGTCGGGACGTTTTAAGGCCAATATAGAACATTTGGACGATGGGAACGGGGTTTTGCCCGGACATTCGGCTTCGTATGTACTCGATTTTTGTTCCGAACTTATAAGTGGACGAAACACACATGTTTCCCAATGGAAAACGATACACCTAAGAGACTAGCCACTCCATTACTTAACTCGGGGCGTTCTAAGGTGAAAAAACAACGTTCCGTCCGTAAAAACGAGATTTATGTCCGTCCGTTCGGTCGGCATTTACTCAATTTTTTGTCAGAACTTGGAAATGGACGAAACTCACTTGTTTTGGAATCTAAAACCTCAAGATCGACAAGGCTTAGTCGGGACGTTTTAAGGCTAATATAGAACATTTGGACGATGGTAACGGGGTTTTGTCCGGACATTCGGCTTCGTATGTACTCGATTTTTGTTACGAACTTATAAGTGGACGAAACACACATGTTTCCCAATGGAAAACAATACACCTAAGAGACTAGCCACTCCATTACTTAACTCGGGGCGTTATAAGGTGAATAAACAACGTTCCGTCCGTAAAAACGAGATTTATGTCCGTCTGTTCGGTCGGCATTTACTCGGTTTTTTGTCCGAACTTGGAAATGGACGAAACTCACTTGTTTTGGAATCTAAAACCTTAAGATCGACAAGGCTTAGTCGAGACGTTTTAAGGCCAATATAGAACATTGGGACGATGGTAACGGGGTTTTGTCTGGACATTCGGCTTCGTATGTACTCGATTTTTGTTACGAACTTATAAGTGGACGAAACACAGATGTTTCCCAATGGAAAACGATACACCTAAGAGACTAGCCACTCCATTACTTAACTCGGGGCGTTCTAAGGTGAAAAAACAACGTTCCGTCCGTAAAAACGAGATTTATGTCCGTCCGTTCGGTCGGCATTTACTCGGTTTACGGTCCGAACTTGGAAATGGACGAAACTCACTTGTTTTGGAATCTAAAACCTCAAGATCGACAAGGCTTAGTAGGGACGTTTTAAGGCTAATATAGAACATTTGGACAATGGGAACGGGGTTTTGTCCGATCATTCGGCTTCGTATGTACTCGATTTTTGTTCCGAACTTATAAGTGGACGAAACACACATGTTTCCCAATGGAAAACGATACACCTAAGAGACTAGCCACTCCATTACTTAACTCGGGGCGTTCTAAGGTGAAAAAACAACGTTCCGTCCGTAAAAACGAGATTTATGTCTGTCCGTTCGGTCGGCATTTACTAGGTTTTTTGTCCGAACTTGGAAATGGACGAAACTCACTTGTTTTGGAATCTAAAACCTCAAGATCAACAAGGCTTAGTCGAGACGTTTTAAGGCCAATATAGAACATTTGGACGATGGTAACGGGGTTTTGTCTGGACATTCGGCTTCGTATGTACTCGATTTTTGTTACGAACTTATAAGTGGACGAAACACACATGTTTCCCAATGGAAAACGATACACCTAAGAGACTAGCCACTCCATTACTTAACTCGGGGCGTTCTAAGGTGAAAAAACAACGTTCCGTCCGTAAAAACGAGATTTATGTCCGTTCGTTCGGTCGGCATTTACTCGGTTTACGGTCCGAACTTGGAAATGGACGAAACTCACTTGTTTTGGAATCTAAAACCTCAAGATCGACAAGGCTTAGTCGAGACGTTTTAAAGCCAATATAGAACATTTGGACGATGGTAACGGGGTTTTGTCCGGACATTCGGCTTCGTATGTACTCGATTTTTGTTACGAACTTATAAGTGGACGAAACACACATGTTTCCCAATGGAAAACGATACACCTAAGAGACTAGCCACTCCATTACTTAACTCGGGGCGTTCTAAGGTGAAAAAACAACGTTCCGTCCGTGAAAACGAGATTTATGTCCGTCCGTTCGGTCGGCATTTACTCGGTTTACGGTCCGAACTTGGAAATTGACGAAACTCACTTGTTTTGGAATCTAAAAGCTCAAGATCGACAAGGCTTAGTCGGGACGTTTTAAGGCTAATATAGAACATTTGGACGATGGGAACGGGGTTTTGTCCGATCATTCGGCTTCGTATGTACTCGATTTTTGTTCCGATCTTATAAGTGGACGAAACACACATGTTTCCCAATGGAAAACGATACACCTAAGAGATTAGCCACTCCATTACTTAACTCGGGGCGTTCTAAGGTGAAAAAACAACGTTCCGTCCGTAAAAACGAGATTTATGTCCGTCCGTTCGGTCGGCATTTACTCGGTTTACGGTCCGAACTTGGAAATGGATGAAACTCACTTGTTTTGGAATCTAAAACCTCAAGATCGACAAGGCTTAGTCGGGACGTTTTAAGGCTAATATAGAACATTTGGACGATGGGAACGAGGTTTTGTCCGATCATTCGGCTTCGTATGTACTCGATTTTTGTTCCGAACTTATAAGTGGACGAAACACACATGTTTCCCAATGGAAAACGATACACCTAAGAGACTAGCCACTCCATTACTTAACTCGGGGCGTTCTAAGGTGAAAAAACAACGTTCCGTCCGTAAAAACGAGATTTATGTCCGTCCGTTCAGTCGGCATTTACTCGGTTTACGGTCCGAACTTGGAAATGGACGAAACTCACTTGTTGAAATCTAAAACCTCAAGATCGACAAGGCTTAGTCGGGACGTTTTAAGGCTAATATAGAACATTTGGACGATGGGAACGGGGTTTTGTCCGATCATTCTGCTTCGTATGTACTCGATTTTTGTTCCGAACTTATAAGTGGACGAAACACACATGTTTCCCAATGGAAAACGATACACCTAAGAGACTAGCCACTCCATTACTTAACTCGGGGCTTTCTAAGGTGAAAAAACAACGTTCCGTCCGTAAAAACGAGATTTATGTCCGTCCGTTCGGTCGGCATTTACTCGGTTTACGGTCCGAACTTGGAAATGGACGAAACTCACTTGTTTTGGAATCTAAAACCTCAAGATCGACAAGGCTTAGTCGGGACGTTTTAAGGCAAATATAGAACATTTGGACGATGGGAGCGGGGTTTTGTCCGATCATTCGGATTCGTATGTACTCGATTTTTGTTCCGAACTTATAAGTGGACGAAACACACATGTTTCCCAATGGAAAACGATACACCTAAGAGACTAGCCACTCCATTACTTAACTCGGGGCGTTCTAAGGTGAAAAAACAACGTTCCGTCCGTAAAAACGAGATTTATGTCCGTCCGTTCGGTCGGCATTTACTCGGTTTACGGTCCGAACTTGGAAATGGACGAAACTCACTTGTTTTGGAATCTAAAACCTCAAGATCGACAAGGCTTAGTCGAGACGTTTTAAGGCCAATATAGAACATTTGGACGATGGTAACGGGGTTTTGTCCGGACATTCGGCTTCGTATGTACTCGATTTTTGTTACGAACTTATAAGTGGACGAAACACACATGTTTCCCAATGGAAAACGATACACCTAAGAGACTAGCCACTCCATTACTTAACTCGGGGCGTTCTAAGGTGAAAAAACAACGTTCCGTCCATAAAAACGAGATTTATGTCCGTCCGTTCGGTCGGCATTTACTCGGTTTTTGGTCCGAACTTGGAAATGGACGAAACTCACTTGTTTTGGAATCTAAAACCTCAAGATCGACAAGGCTTAGTCGGGACGTTTTAAGGCCAATATAGAACATTTGGTAGATGGGAACGGGGTTTTGTCCGGACATTCAGCTTCGTATGTACTCGATTTTTGTTCCGAACTTATAAGTGGACGAAAAAGGCATGTTTCCGAATGGAAAACGATACACCTAAGAGACTAGCCACTCCATTACTTAAGTCGGGGCGTTCTAAGGTGAAAAAACAACTTTCGTCCGTGAAAACGAGATTTATGTCCGTCCGTTCGGTCGGCATTTAATCGGTTTTTGGTCACAACTTGGAAATGGACGAAACTCACTTGTTTTGGAATCTAAAACCTCAAGATCGACAAGGCTTAGTCGGGACGTTTTAAGGCCAATATAGAACATTTGGACGATGGGAACGGGGTTTTGTCCGGACATTCGGCTTCGTATGTACTCGATTTTTGTTCCGAACTTATAAGTGGACGAAACACACATGTTTCCCAATGGAAAACGATACACCTAAGAGACTAGCCACTTTATTACTTAACTCGGGGCGTTCTAAGGTGAAAAAACAATGTTCCGTCCGTAAAAACGAGATTTATGTCCGTCCGTTCGGTCGGCATTTAATCGGTTTTTGGTCACAACTTGGAAATGGACGAAACTCACTTGTTTTGGAATCTAAAACCTCAAGATCGACAAGGCTTAGTCGGGACGTTTTAAGGCCAATATAGAACATTTGGATGATCGGAACGGGGTTTTGTCCGGACATTCAGCTTCGTATGTACTCGATTTTTGTTCCGAACTTATAAGTGGACGAAAAAGGCATGTTTCCGAATGGAAACGATACACCTAAGAGACTAGCCACTCCATTACTTAAGTCGGGGCGTTCTAAGGTGAAAAAACAACTTTCGTCCGTGAAAACGAGATTTATGTCCGTCCGTTCGGTCGGCATTTACTCGGTTTTTGGTCCGAACTTGGAAATGGACGAAACTCACTTGTTTTGGAATCTAAAACCTCAAGATCGACAAGGCTTAGTCGGGACGTTTTAAGGCCAATATAGAACATTTGGACGATGGGAACGGGGTTTTGTCCGGACATTCGGCTTCGTATGTACTCGATTTTTGTTCCGAACTTATAAGTGGACGAAACACACATGTTTCCCAATGGAAAACGATACACCTAAGAGACTAGCCACTCCATTACTTAACACGGGGCACTCTAAGGTGAAAAAACAACGTTCCGTCCGTAAAAACGAGATTTATGTCCGTCCGTTCGGTCGGCATTTACTCGGTTTACGGTCCGAACTTGGAAATGGACGAAACTCACTTGTTTTGGAATCTAAAACCTCAAGATCGACAAAGCTTAGTCGGGACGTTTTAAGGCCAATATAGAACATTTGGACGATGGGAACGGGGTTTTGTCCGGACATTCGGCTTCGTATGTACTCGATTTTTGTTCCGAACTTATAAGTGGACGAAACACACATGTTTCCCAATGGAAAACGATACACCTAAGAGACTAGCCACTCTATTACTTAACTCGGGGCGTTCTAAGGTGAAAAAACAACGTTCCGTCCGTAAAAACGAGATTTATGTCCGTCCGTTCGGTCGGCATTTACTCGGTTTTTGGTCCGAACTTGGAAATGGACGAAACTCACTTGTTTTGGAATCTAAAACCTCAAGATCGACAAGGCTTAGTCGGGACGTTTTAAGGCCAATATAGAACATTTGGACGATGGGAACGGGGTTTTGTCCGGACATTCGACTTCGTATGTACTCGATTTTTGTTCCGAACTTATAAGTGGACGAAACACACATGTTTCCCAATGGAAAACGATACACCTAAGAGACTAGCCACATTATTACTTAACTCGGGGCGTTCTAAGGTGAAAAAACAACGTTCCGTCCGTAAAAACGAGATTTAAGTCCGTCCGTTCGGTCGGCATTTACTCGGTTTTTGGTCCGAACTTGGAAATGGACGAAACTCACTTGTTTTGGAATCTAAAACCTCAAGATCGACAAAGCTTAGTCGGGACGTTTTAAGGCCAATATAGAACATTTGGACGATGGGAACGGGGTTTTGTCCGGACATTCGGCTTCGTATGTACTCGATTTTTGTTCCGAACTTATAAGTGGACGAAACACACATGTTTCCCAATGGAAAACGATACACCTAAGAGACTAGCCACTCTATTACTTAACTCAGGGCGTTCTAAGGTGAAAAAACAACGTTCCGTCCGTAAAAACGAGATTTATGTCCGTCCGTTCGGTCGGCATTTACTCGGTTTTTGGTCCGAACTTGGAAATGGACGAAACTCACTTGTTTTGGAATCTAAAACCTCAAGATCGACAAGGCTTAGTCGGGACGTTTTAAGGCCAATATAGAACATTTGGACGATGGGAACGGGGTTTTGTCCGGACATTCGGCTTCGTATGTACTCGATTTTTGTTCCGAACTTATAAGTGGACGAAACACACATGTTTCCCAATGGAAAACGATACACCTAAGAGACTAGCCACTCTATTACTTAACTCGGGGCGTTCTAAGGTGAAAAAACAACGTTCCGTCCGTAAAAACGAGATTTATGTCTGTCCGTTCGGTCGGCATTTACTCGGTTTTTGGTCCGAACTTGGAAATGGACGAAACTCACTTGTTTTGGAATCTAAAACCTCAAGATCGACAAGGCTTAGTCGGGACGTTTTAAGGCCAATATAGAACATTTGGACGATGGGAACGGGGTTTTGTCCGGACATTCGGCTTCGTATGTACTCGATTTTTGTTCCGAACTTATAAGTGGACGAAACACACATGTTTCCCAATGGAAAACGATACACCTAAGAGACTAGCCACTCCATTACTTAACTCGGGGCACTCTAAGGTGAAAAAACAACGTTTCGTCCGTAAAAACGAGATTTATGTCCGTCCGTTCGGTCGGCATTTACTCGGTTTACGGTCCGAACTTGGAAATGGACGAAACTCACTTGTTTTGGAATCTAAAACCTCAAGATCGACAAAGCTTAGTCGGGACGTTTTAAGGCCAATATAGAACATTTGGACGATGGGAACGGGGTTTTGTCCGGACATTCGGCTTCGAATGTACTCGATTTTTGTTCCGAACTTATAAGTTGACGAAACACACATGTTTCCCAATGGAAAAGGATACACCTAAGAGACTAGCCACATTATTACTTAACTCGGGGCGTTCTAAGGTGAAAAAACAACGTTCCGTCCGTAAAAACGAGATTTAAGTCCGTCCGTTCGGTCGGCATTTACTCGGTTTTTGGTCCGAACTTGGAAATGGACGAAACTCACTTGTTTTGGAATCTAAAACCTCAAGATCGACAAAGCTTAGTCGGGACGTTTTAAGGCCAATATAGAACATTTGGACGATGGGAACGGGGTTTTGTCCGGACATTCGGCTTCGTATGTACTCAATTTTTGTTCCGAACTTATAAGTGGACGAAACACACATGTTTCCCAATGGAAAACGATACACCTAAGAGACTAGCCACTCCATTACTTAACTCGGGGCGTTCTAAGGTGAAAAAACAACGTTCCGTCCGTAAAAACGAGATTTATGTCCGTCCGTTCAGTCGGCATTTACTCGGTTTACGGTCCGAACTTGGAAATGGACGAAACTCACTTGTTGAAATCTAAAACCTCAAGATCGACAAGGCTTAGTCGGGACGTTTTAAGGCTAATATAGAACATTTGGACGATGGGAACGGGGTTTTGTCCGATCATTCTGCTTCGTATGTACTCGATTTTTGTTCCGAACTTATAAGTGGACGAAACACACATGTTTCCCAATGGAAAACGATACACCTAAGAGACTAGCCACTCCATTACTTAACTCGGGGCTTTCTAAGGTGAAAAAACAACGTTCCGTCCGTAAAAACGAGATTTATGTCCGTCCGTTCGGTCGGCATTTACTCGGTTTACGGTCCGAACTTGGAAATGGACGAAACTCACTTGTTTTGGAATCTAAAACCTCAAGATCGACAAGGCTTAGTCGGGACGTTTTAAGGCAAATATAGAACATTTGGACGATGGGAGCGGGGTTTTGTCCGATCATTCGGCTTCGTATGTACTCGATTTTTGTTCCGAACTTATAAGTGGACGAAACACACATGTTTCCCAATGGAAAACGATACACCTAAGAGACTAGCCACTCCATTACTTAACTCGGGGCGTTCTAAGGTGAAAAAACAACGTTCCGTCCGTAAAAACGAGATTTATGTCCGTCCGTTCGGTCGGCATTTACTCGGTTTACGGTCCGAACTTGGAAATGGACGAAACTCACTTGTTTTGGAATCTAAAACCTCAAGATCGACAAGGCTTAGTCGAGACGTTTTAAGGCCAATATAGAACATTTGGACGATGGTAACGGGGTTTTGTCCGGACATTCGGCTTCGTATGTACTCGATTTTTGTTACGAACTTATAAGTGGACGAAACACACATGTTTCCCAATGGAAAACGATACACCTAAGAGACTAGCCACTCCATTACTTAACTCGGGGCGTTCTAAGGTGAAAAAACAACGTTCCGTCCATAAAAACGAGATTTATGTCCGTCCGTTCGGTCGGCATTTACTCGGTTTTTGGTCCGAACTTGGAAATGGACGAAACTCACTTGTTTTGGAATCTAAAACCTCAAGATCGACAAAGCTTAGTCGGGACGTTTTAAGGCCAATATAGAACATTTGGACGATGGGAACGGGGTTTTGTCCGGACATTCGGCTTCGTATGTACTCGATTTTTGTTCCGAACTTATAAGTGGACGAAACACACATGTTTCCCAATGGAAAACGATACACCTAAGAGACTAGCCACTCTATTACTTAACTCGGGGCGTTCTAAGGTGAAAAAACAACGTTCCGTCCGTAAAAACGAGATTTATGTCCGTCCGTTCGGTCGGCATTTACTCGGTTTTTGGTCCGAACTTGGAAATGGACGAAACTCACTTGTTTTGGAATCTAAAACCTCAAGATCGACAAGGCTTAGTCGGGACGTTTTAAGGCCAATATAGAACATTTGGACGATGGGAACGGGGTTTTGTCCGGACATTCGACTTCGTATGTACTCGATTTTTGTTCCGAACTTATAAGTGGACGAAACACACATGTTTCCCAATGGAAAACGATACACCTAAGAGACTAGCCACATTATTACTTAACTCGGGGCGTTCTAAGGTGAAAAAACAACGTTCCGTCCGTAAAAACGAGATTTAAGTCCGTCCGTTCGGTCGGCATTTACTCGGTTTTTGGTCCGAACTTGGAAATGGACGAAACTCACTTGTTTTGGAATCTAAAACCTCAAGATCGACAAAGCTTAGTCGGGACGTTTTAAGGCCAATATAGAACATTTGGACGATGGGAACGGGGTTTTGTCCGGACATTCGGCTTCGTATGTACTCGATTTTTGTTCCGAACTTATAAGTGGACGAAACACACATGTTTCCCAATGGAAAACGATACACCTAAGAGACTAGCCACTCTATTACTTAACTCAGGGCGTTCTAAGGTGAAAAAACAACGTTCCGTCCGTAAAAACGAGATTTATGTCCGTCCGTTCGGTCGGCATTTACTCGGTTTTTGGTCCGAACTTGGAAATGGACGAAACTCACTTGTTTTGGAATCTAAAACCTCAAGATCGACAAGGCTTAGTCGGGACGTTTTAAGGCCAATATAGAACATTTGGACGATGGGAACGGGGTTTTGTCCGGACATTCGGCTTCGTATGTACTCGATTTTTGTTCCGAACTTATAAGTGGACGAAACACACATGTTTCCCAATGGAAAACGATACACCTAAGAGACTAGCCACTCTATTACTTAACTCGGGGCGTTCTAAGGTGAAAAAACAACGTTCCGTCCGTAAAAACGAGATTTATGTCTGTCCGTTCGGTCGGCATTTACTCGGTTTTTGGTCCGAACTTGGAAATGGACGAAACTCACTTGTTTTGGAATCTAAAACCTCAAGATCGACAAGGCTTAGTCGGGACGTTTTAAGGCCAATATAGAACATTTGGACGATGGGAACGGGGTTTTGTCCGGACATTCGGCTTCGTATGTACTCGATTTTTGTTCCGAACTTATAAGTGGACGAAACACACATGTTTCCCAATGGAAAACGATACACCTAAGAGACTAGCCACTCCATTACTTAACTCGGGGCACTCTAAGGTGAAAAAACAACGTTTCGTCCGTAAAAACGAGATTTATGTCCGTCCGTTCGGTCGGCATTTACTCGGTTTACGGTCCGAACTTGGAAATGGACGAAACTCACTTGTTTTGGAATCTAAAACCTCAAGATCGACAAAGCTTAGTCGGGACGTTTTAAGGCCAATATAGAACATTTGGACGATGGGAACGGGGTTTTGTCCGGACATTCGGCTTCGAATGTACTCGATTTTTGTTCCGAACTTATAAGTTGACGAAACACACATGTTTCCCAATGGAAAAGGATACACCTAAGAGACTAGCCACATTATTACTTAACTCGGGGCGTTCTAAGGTGAAAAAACAACGTTCCGTCCGTAAAAACGAGATTTAAGTCCGTCCGTTCGGTCGGCATTTACTCGGTTTTTGGTCCGAACTTGGAAATGGACGAAACTCACTTGTTTTGGAATCTAAAACCTCAAGATCGACAAAGCTTAGTCGGGACGTTTTAAGGCCAATATAGAACATTTGGACGATGGGAACGGGGTTTTGTCCGGACATTCGGCTTCGTATGTACTCAATTTTTGTTCCGAACTTATAAGTGGACGAAACACACATGTTTCCCAATGGAAAACGATACACCTAAGAGACTAGCCACTCCATTACTTAACTCGGGGCGTTCTAAGGTGAAAAAACAACGTTCCGTCCGTAAAAACGAGATTTATGTCCGTCCGTTCAGTCGGCATTTACTCGGTTTACGGTCCGAACTTGGAAATGGACGAAACTCACTTGTTGAAATCTAAAACCTCAAGATCGACAAGGCTTAGTCGGGACGTTTTAAGGCTAATATAGAACATTTGGACGATGGGAACGGGGTTTTGTCCGATCATTCTGCTTCGTATGTACTCGATTTTTGTTCCGAACTTATAAGTGGACGAAACACACATGTTTCCCAATGGAAAACGATACACCTAAGAGACTAGCCACTCCATTACTTAACTCGGGGCTTTCTAAGGTGAAAAAACAACGTTCCGTCCGTAAAAACGAGATTTATGTCCGTCCGTTCGGTCGGCATTTACTCGGTTTACGGTCCGAACTTGGAAATGGACGAAACTCACTTGTTTTGGAATCTAAAACCTCAAGATCGACAAGGCTTAGTCGGGACGTTTTAAGGCAAATATAGAACATTTGGACGATGGGAGCGGGGTTTTGTCCGATCATTCGGCTTCGTATGTACTCGATTTTTGTTCCGAACTTATAAGTGGACGAAACACACATGTTTCCCAATGGAAAACGATACACCTAAGAGACTAGCCACTCCATTACTTAACTCGGGGCGTTCTAAGGTGAAAAAACAACGTTCCGTCCGTAAAAACGAGATTTATGTCCGTCCGTTCGGTCGGCATTTACTCGGTTTACGGTCCGAACTTGGAAATGGACGAAACTCACTTGTTTTGGAATCTAAAACCTCAAGATCGACAAGGCTTAGTCGAGACGTTTTAAGGCCAATATAGAACATTTGGACGATGGTAACGGGGTTTTGTCCGGACATTCGGCTTCGTATGTACTCGATTTTTGTTACGAACTTATAAGTGGACGAAACACACATGTTTCCCAATGGAAAACGATACACCTAAGAGACTAGCCACTCCATTACTTAACTCGGGGCGTTCTAAGGTGAAAAAACAACGTTCCGTCCATAAAAACGAGATTTATGTCCGTCCGTTCGGTCGGCATTTACTCGGTTTTTGGTCCGAACTTGGAAATGGACGAAACTCACTTGTTTTGGAATCTAAAACCTCAAGATCGACAAGGCTTAGTCGGGACGTTTTAAGGCCAATATAGAACATTTGGTAGATGGGAACGGGGTTTTGTCCGGACATTCAGCTTCGTATGTACTCGATTTTTGTTCCGAACTTATAAGTGGACGAAAAAGGCATGTTTCCGAATGGAAAACGATACACCTAAGAGACTAGCCACTCCATTACTTAAGTCGGGGCGTTCTAAGGTGAAAAAACAACTTTCGTCCGTGAAAACGAGATTTATGTCCGTCCGTTCGGTCGGCATTTAATCGGTTTTTGGTCACAACTTGGAAATGGACGAAACTCACTTGTTTTGGAATCTAAAACCTCAAGATCGACAAGGCTTAGTCGGGACGTTTTAAGGCCAATATAGAACATTTGGACGATGGGAACGGGGTTTTGTCCGGACATTCGGCTTCGTATGTACTCGATTTTTGTTCCGAACTTATAAGTGGACGAAACACACATGTTTCCCAATGGAAAACGATACACCTAAGAGACTAGCCACTTTATTACTTAACTCGGGGCGTTCTAAGGTGAAAAAACAACGTTCCGTCCGTAAAAACGAGATTTATGTCCGTCCGTTCGGTCGGCATTTAATCGGTTTTTGGTCACAACTTGGAAATGGACGAAACTCACTTGTTTTGGAATCTAAAACCTCAAGATCGACAAGGCTTAGTCGGGACGTTTTAAGGCCAATATAGAACATTTGGATGATCGGAACGGGGTTTTGTCCGGACATTCAGCTTCGTATGTACTCGATTTTTGTTCCGAACTTATAAGTGGACGAAAAAGGCATGTTTCCGAATGGAAACGATACACCTAAGAGACTAGCCACTCCATTACTTAAGTCGGGGCGTTCTAAGGTGAAAAAACAACTTTCGTCCGTGAAAACGAGATTTATGTCCGTCCGTTCGGTCGGCATTTACTCGGTTTTTGGTCCGAACTTGGAAATGGACGAAACTCACTTGTTTTGGAATCTAAAACCTCAAGATCGACAAGGCTTAGTCGGGACGTTTTAAGGCCAATATAGAACATTTGGACGATGGGAACGGGGTTTTGTCCGGACATTCGGCTTCGTATGTACTCGATTTTTGTTCCGAACTTATAAGTGGACGAAACACACATGTTTCCCAATGGAAAACGATACACCTAAGAGACTAGCCACTCCATTACTTAACACGGGGCACTCTAAGGTGAAAAAACAACGTTCCGTCCGTAAAAACGAGATTTATGTCCGTCCGTTCGGTCGGCATTTACTCGGTTTACGGTCCGAACTTGGAAATGGACGAAACTCACTTGTTTTGGAATCTAAAACCTCAAGATCGACAAAGCTTAGTCGGGACGTTTTAAGGCCAATATAGAACATTTGGACGATGGGAACGGGGTTTTGTCCGGACATTCGGCTTCGTATGTACTCGATTTTTGTTCCGAACTTATAAGTGGACGAAACACACATGTTTCCCAATGGAAAACGATACACCTAAGAGACTAGCCACTCTATTACTTAACTCGGGGCGTTCTAAGGTGAAAAAACAACGTTCCGTCCGTAAAAACGAGATTTATGTCCGTCCGTTCGGTCGGCATTTACTCGGTTTTTGGTCCGAACTTGGAAATGGACGAAACTCACTTGTTTTGGAATCTAAAACCTCAAGATCGACAAGGCTTAGTCGGGACGTTTTAAGGCCAATATAGAACATTTGGACGATGGGAACGGGGTTTTGTCCGGACATTCGACTTCGTATGTACTCGATTTTTGTTCCGAACTTATAAGTGGACGAAACACACATGTTTCCCAATGGAAAACGATACACCTAAGAGACTAGCCACATTATTACTTAACTCGGGGCGTTCTAAGGTGAAAAAACAACGTTCCGTCCGTAAAAACGAGATTTAAGTCCGTCCGTTCGGTCGGCATTTACTCGGTTTTTGGTCCGAACTTGGAAATGGACGAAACTCACTTGTTTTGGAATCTAAAACCTCAAGATCGACAAAGCTTAGTCGGGACGTTTTAAGGCCAATATAGAACATTTGGACGATGGGAACGGGGTTTTGTCCGGACATTCGGCTTCGTATGTACTCGATTTTTGTTCCGAACTTATAAGTGGACGAAACACACATGTTTCCCAATGGAAAACGATACACCTAAGAGACTAGCCACTCTATTACTTAACTCAGGGCGTTCTAAGGTGAAAAAACAACGTTCCGTCCGTAAAAACGAGATTTATGTCCGTCCGTTCGGTCGGCATTTACTCGGTTTTTGGTCCGAACTTGGAAATGGACGAAACTCACTTGTTTTGGAATCTAAAACCTCAAGATCGACAAGGCTTAGTCGGGACGTTTTAAGGCCAATATAGAACATTTGGACGATGGGAACGGGGTTTTGTCCGGACATTCGGCTTCGTATGTACTCGATTTTTGTTCCGAACTTATAAGTGGACGAAACACACATGTTTCCCAATGGAAAACGATACACCTAAGAGACTAGCCACTCTATTACTTAACTCGGGGCGTTCTAAGGTGAAAAAACAACGTTCCGTCCGTAAAAACGAGATTTATGTCTGTCCGTTCGGTCGGCATTTACTCGGTTTTTGGTCCGAACTTGGAAATGGACGAAACTCACTTGTTTTGGAATCTAAAACCTCAAGATCGACAAGGCTTAGTCGGGACGTTTTAAGGCCAATATAGAACATTTGGACGATGGGAACGGGGTTTTGTCCGGACATTCGGCTTCGTATGTACTCGATTTTTGTTCCGAACTTATAAGTGGACGAAACACACATGTTTCCCAATGGAAAACGATACACCTAAGAGACTAGCCACTCCATTACTTAACTCGGGGCACTCTAAGGTGAAAAAACAACGTTTCGTCCGTAAAAACGAGATTTATGTCCGTCCGTTCGGTCGGCATTTACTCGGTTTACGGTCCGAACTTGGAAATGGACGAAACTCACTTGTTTTGGAATCTAAAACCTCAAGATCGACAAAGCTTAGTCGGGACGTTTTAAGGCCAATATAGAACATTTGGACGATGGGAACGGGGTTTTGTCCGGACATTCGGCTTCGAATGTACTCGATTTTTGTTCCGAACTTATAAGTTGACGAAACACACATGTTTCCAAATGGAAAAGGATACACCTAAGAGACTAGCCACTTTATTACTTAACTCGGGGCGTTCTAAGGTGAAAAAACAACGTTCCGTCCGTAAAAACGAGATTTATGTCCGTCCGTTCGGTCGGCATTTACTCGGTTTTTGGTCCGAACTTGGAAATGGACGAAACTCACTTGTTTTGGAATCTAAAACCTCAAGATCGACAAGGCTTAGTCGGGACGTTTTAAGGCCAATATAGAACATTTGGTAGATGGGAACGGGGTTTTGTCCGGACATTCAGCTTCGTATGTACTCGATTTTTGTTCCGAACTTATAAGTGGACGAAAAAGGCATGTTTCCGAATGGAAAACGATACACCTAAGAGACTAGCCACTCCATTACTTAAGTCGGGGCGTTCTAAGGTGAAAAAACAACTTTCGTCCGTGAAAACGAGATTTATGTCCGTCCGTTCGGTCGGCATTTAATCGGTTTTTGGTCACAACTTGGAAATGGACGAAACTCACTTGTTTTGGAATCTAAAACCTCAAGATCGACAAGGCTTAGTCGGGACGTTTTAAGGCCAATATAGAACATTTGGACGATGGGAACGGGGTTTTGTCCGGACATTCGGCTTCGTATGTACTCGATTTTTGTTCCGAACTTATAAGTGGACGAAACACACATGTTTCCCAATGGAAAACGATACACCTAAGAGACTAGCCACTCTATTACTTAACTCGGGGCGTTCTAAGGTGAAAAAACAACGTTCCGTCCGTAAAAACGAGATTTATGTCTGTCCGTTCGGTCGGCATTTACTCGGTTTTTGGTCCGAACTTGGAAATGGACGAAACTCACTTGTTTTGGAATCTAAAACCTCAAGATCGACAAGGCTTAGTCGGGACGTTTTAAGGCCAATATAGAACATTTGGACGATGGGAACGGGGTTTTGTCCGGACATTCGGCTTCGTATGTACTCGATTTTTGTTCCGAACTTATAAGTGGACGAAACACACATGTTTCCCAATGGAAAACGATACACCTAAGAGACTAGCCACTCCATTACTTAACTCGGGGCACTCTAAGGTGAAAAAACAACGTTTCGTCCGTAAAAACGAGATTTATGTCCGTCCGTTCGGTCGGCATTTACTCGGTTTACGGTCCGAACTTGGAAATGGACGAAACTCACTTGTTTTGGAATCTAAAACCTCAAGATCGACAAAGCTTAGTCGGGACGTTTTAAGGCCAATATAGAACATTTGGACGATGGGAACGGGGTTTTGTCCGGACATTCGGCTTCGAATGTACTCGATTTTTGTTCCGAACTTATAAGTTGACGAAACACACATGTTTCCCAATGGAAAAGGATACACCTAAGAGACTAGCCACTTTATTACTTAACTCGGGGCGTTCTAAGGTGAAAAAACAACGTTCCGTCCGTAAAAACGAGATTTATGTCCGTCCGTTCGGTCGGCATTTACTCGGTTTTTGGTCCGAACTTGGAAATGGACGAAACTCACTTGTTTTGGAATCTAAAACCTCAAGATCGACAAGGATTAGTCGGGACGTTTTAAGGCCAATATAGAACATTTGGTAGATGGGAACGGGGTTTTGTCCGGACATTCAGCTTCGTATGTACTCGATTTTTGTTCCGAACTTATAAGTGGACGAAAAAGGCATGTTTCCGAATGGAAAACGATACACCTAAGAGACTAGCCACTCCATTACTTAAGTCGGGGCGTTCTAAGGTGAAAAAACAACTTTCGTCCGTGAAAACGAGATTTATGTCCGTCCGTTCGGTCGGCATTTAATCGGTTTTTGGTCACAACTTGGAAATGGACGAAACTCACTTGTTTTGGAATCTAAAACCTCAAGATCGACAAGGCTTAGTCGGGACGTTTTAAGGCCAATATAGAACATTTGGACGATGGGAACGGGGTTTTGTCCGGACATTCGGCTTCGTATGTACTCGATTTTTGTTCCGAACTTATAAGTGGACGAAACACACATGTTTCCCAATGGAAAACGATACACCTAAGAGACTAGCCACTCTATTACTTAACTCGGGGCGTTCTAAGGTGAAAAAACAACGTTCCGTCCGTAAAAACGAGATTTATGTCCGTCCGTTCGGTCGGCATTTACTCGGTTTTTGGTCCGAACTTGGAAATGGACGAAACTCACTTGTTTTGGAATCTAAAACCTCAAGATCGACAAGGCTTAGTCGGGACGTTTTAAGGCCAATATAGAACATTTGGACGATGGGAACGGGGTTTTGTCCGGACATTCGGCTTCGTATGTACTCGATTTTTGTTCCGAACTTATAAGTGGACGAAACACACATGTTTCCCACTGGAAAACGATACACCTAAGAGACTAGCCACTCTATTACTTAACTCGGGGCGTTCTAAGGTGAAAAAACAACGTTCCGTCCGTAAAAACGAGATTTATGTCTGTCCGTTCGGTCGGCATTTACTCGGTTTTTGGTCCGAACTTGGAAATGGACGAAACTCACTTGTTTTGGAATCTAAAACCTCAAGATCGACAAGGCTTAGTCGGGACGTTTTAAGGCCAATATAGAACATTTGGACGATGGGAACGGGGTTTTGTCCGGACATTCGGCTTCGTATGTACTCGATTTTTGTTCCGAACTTATAAGTCGACGAAACACACATGTTTCCCAATGGAAAACGATACACCTAAGAGACTAGCCACTCCATTACTTAACTCGGGGCACTCTAAGGTGAAAAAACAACGTTCCGTCCGTAAAAACGAGATTTATGTCCGTCCGTTCGGTCGGTATTTACTCGGTTTACGGTCCGAACTTGGAAATGGACGAAACTCACTTGTTTTGGAATCTAAAACCTCAAGATCGACAAAGCTTAGTCGGGACGTTTTAAGGCCAATATAGAACATTTGGACGATGGGAACGGGGTTTTGTCCGGACATTCGGCTTCGTATGTACTCAATTTTTGTTCCGAACTTATAAGTGCACGAAACACACATGTTTCCCAATGGAAAACGATACACCTAAGAGACTAGCCACTCTATTACTTAACTCGGGGCGTTCTAAGGTGAAAAAACAACGTTCCGTCCGTAAAAACGAGATTTATGTCCGTCCGTTCGGTCGGCATTTACTCGGTTTTTGGTCCGAACTTGGAAATGGACGAAACTCACTTGTTTTGGAATCTAAAACCTCAAGATCGACAAGGCTTAGTCGGGACGTTTTAAGGCCAATATAGAACATTTGGACGATGGGAACGGGGTTTTGTCCGGACATTCGGCTTCGTATGTACTCAATTTTTGTTCCGAACTTATAAGTGGACGAAACACACATGTTTCCCAATGGAGAACGATACACCTAAGAGACTAGCCACTCTATTACTTAACTCGGGGCGTTCTAAGGTGAAAAAACAACGTTCCGTCCGTAAAAACGAGATTTATGTCTGTCCGTTCGGTCGGCATTTACTCGGTTTTTGGTCCGAACTTGGAAATGGACGAAACTCACTTGTTTTGGAATCTAAAACCTCAAGATCGACAAGGCTTAGTCGGGACGTTTTAAGGCCAATATAGAACATTTGGACGATGGGAACGGGGTTTTGTCCGGACATTCGGCTTCGTATGTACTCGATTTTTGTTCTGAACTTATAAGTGGACGAAACACACATGTTTCCCAATGGAAAACGATACACCTAAGAGACTAGCCACTCCATTACTTAACTCGGGGCACTCTAAGGTGAAAAAACAACGTTCCGTCCGTAAAAACGAGATTTATGTCCGTCCGTTCGGTCGGCATTTACTCGGTTTACGGTCCGAACTTGGAAATGGACGAAACTCACTTGTTTTGGAATCTAAAACCTCAAGATCGACAAAGCTTAGTCGGGACGTTTTAAGGGCAATATAGAACATTTGGACGATGGGAACGGGGTTTTGTCCGGACATTCGGCTTCGTATGTACTCGATTTTTGTTCCGAACTTATAAGTGGACGAAACACACATGTTTCCCAATCGAAAACGATACACCTAAGAGACTAGCCACTCTATTACTTAACTCGGGGCGTTCTAAGGTGAAAAAACAACGTTCCGTCCGTAAAAACGAGATTTATGTCCGTCCGTTCGGTCGGCATTTACTCGGTTTTTGGTCCGAACTTGGAAATGGACGAAACTCACTTGTTTTGGAATCTAAAACCTCAAGATCGACAAGGCTTAGTCGGGACATTTTAAGGCCAATATAGAACATTTGGACGTTGGGAACGGGGTTTTGTCCGGACATTCAGCTTCGTATGTACTCGATTTTTGTTGCGAACTTATAAGTGGACGAAAAAGGCATGTTTCCGAATGGAAAACGATACACCTAAGAGACTAGCCACTCCATTACTTAAGTCGGGGCGTTCTAAGGTGAAAAAACAACTTTCGTCCGTGAAAACGAGATTTATGTCCGTCCGTTCGGTCGGCATTTAATCGGTTTTTGGTCACAACTTGGAAATGGACGAAACTCACTTGTTTTGGAATCTAAAACCTCAAGATCGACAAGGCTTAGTCGGGACGTTTTAAGGCCAATATAGAACATTTGGACGATGGGAACGGGGTTTTGTCCGGACATTCGGCTTCGTATGTACTCGATTTTTGTTCTGAACTTATAAGTGGACGAAACACACATGTTTCCCAATGGAAAACGATACACCTAAGAGACTAGCCACTTTATTACTTAACTCGGGGCGTTCTAAGGTGAAAAAACAACGTTCCGTCCGTAAAAACGAGATTTAAGTCCGTCCGTTCGGTCGGCATTTACTCGGTTTTTGGTCCGAACTTGGAAATGGACGAAACTCACTTGTTTTGGAATCTAAAACCTCAAGATCGACAAGGCTTAGTCGGGACGTTTTAAGGCCAATATAGAACATTTGGACGATGGGAACGGGGTTTTGTCCGGACATTCGGCTTCGTATGTACTCGATTTTTGTTCCGAACTTATAAGTGGACGAAACACACATGTTTCCGAATGGAAAACCATACACCTAAGAGACTAGCCACTCCATTACTTAACTCGGGGCACTCTAAGGTGAAAAAACAACGTTCCGTCCGTAAAAACGAGATTTATGTCCGTCCGTTCGGTCGGCATTTACTCGGTTTTTGGTCCGAACTTGGAAATGGACGAAACTCACTTGTTTTGGAATCTAAAACCTCAAGATCGACAAGGCTTAGTCGGGACGTTTTAAGGCCAATATAGAACATTTGGACGATGGGAACGGGGTTTTGTCCGTACATTCGGCTTCGTATGTACTCGATTTTTGTTCCGAACTTATAAGTGGACGAAACACACATGTTTCCCAATGGAAAACGATACACCTAAGAGACTAGCCACTCCATTACTTAACACGAGGCACTCTAAGGTGAAAAAACAACGTTCCGTCCGCAAAAACGAGATTTATGTCCGTCCGTTCAGTCGGCATTTACTCGGTTTACGGTCCGAACTTGGAAATGGACGAAACTCACTTGTTTTGGAATCTAAAACCTCAAGATCGACAAAGCTTAGTCGGGACGTTTTAAGGCCAATATAGAACATTTGGACGATGGGAACGGGGTTTTGTCCGGACATTCGGCTTCGTATGTACTCGATTTTTGTTCCGAACTTATAAGTGGACGAAACACACATGTTTCCCAATGGAAAACGATACACCTAAGAGACTAGCCACTCTATTACTTAACTCGGGGCGTTCTAAGGTGAAAAAACAACGTTCCGTCCGTAAAAACGAGATTTATGTCCGTCCGTTCGGTCGGCATTTACTCGGTTTTTGGTCCGAACTTGGAAATGGACGAAACTCACTTGTTTTGGAATCTAAAACCTCAAGATCGACAAGGCTTAGTCGGGACGTTTTAAGGCCAATATAGAACATTTGGACGATGGGAACGGGGTTTTGTCCGTACATTCGGCTTCGTATGTACTCGATTTTTGTTCCGAACTTATAAGTGGACGAAACACACATGTTTCCCAATGGAAAACGATACACCTAAGAGACTAGCCACTCCATTACTTAACTCGGGGCACTCTAAGGTGAAAAAACAACGTTCCGTCCGTAAAAACGAGATTTATGTCCGTCCGTTCGGTCGGCATTTACTCGGTTTACGGTCCGAACTTGGAAATAGTCGAAACTCACTTGTTTTGGAATCTAAAACCTCAAGATCGACAAAGCTTAGTCGGGACGTTATAAGGCCAATATAGAACATTTGGACGATGGGAACGGGGTTTTGTCCGGACATTCGGCTTCGTATGTACTCGATTTTTGTTCCGAACTTATAAGTGGACGAAACACACATGTTTCCCAATCGAAAACGATACACCTAAGAGACTAGCCACTCTATTACTTAACTCGGGGCGTTCTAAGGTGAAAAAACAACGTTCCGTCCGTAAAAACGAGATTTATGTCCGTCCGTTCGGTCGGCATTTACTCGGTTTTTGGTCCGAACTTGGAAATGGACGAAACTCACTTGTTTTGGAATCTAAAACCTCAAGATCGACAAGGCTTAGTCGGGACATTTTAAGGCCAATATAGAACATTTGGACGTTGGGAACGGGGTTTTGTCCGGACATTCAGCTTCGTATGTACTCGATTTTTGTTGCGAACTTATAAGTGGACGAAAAAGGCATGTTTCCGAATGGAAAACGATACACCTAAGAGACTAGCCACTCCATTACTTAAGTCGGGGCGTTCTAAGGTGAAAAAACAACTTTCGTCCGTGAAAACGAGATTTATGTCCGTCCGTTCGGTCGGCATTTAATCGGTTTTTGGTCACAACTTGGAAATGGACGAAACTCACTTGTTTTGGAATCTAAAACCTCAAGATCGACAAGGCTTAGTCGGGACGTTTTAAGGCCAATATAGAACATTTGGACGATGGGAACGGGGTTTTGTCCGGACATTCGGCTTCGTATGTACTCGATTTTTGTTCTGAACTTATAAGTGGACGAAACACACATGTTTCCCAATGGAAAACGATACACCTAAGAGACTAGCCACTTTATTACTTAACTCGGGGCGTTCTAAGGTGAAAAAACAACGTTCCGTCCGTAAAAACGAGATTTAAGTCCGTCCGTTCGGTCGGCATTTACTCGGTTTTTGGTCCGAACTTGGAAATGGACGAAACTCACTTGTTTTGGAATCTAAAACCTCAAGATCGACAAGGCTTAGTCGGGACGTTTTAAGGCCAATATAGAACATTTGGACGATGGGAACGGGGTTTTGTCCGGACATTCGGCTTCGTATGTACTCGATTTTTGTTCCGAACTTATAAGTGGACGAAACACACATGTTTCCGAATGGAAAACGATACACCTAAGAGACTAGCCACTCCATTACTTAACTCGGGGCACTCTAAGGTGAAAAAACAACGTTCCGTCCGTAAAAACGAGATTTATGTCCGTCCGTTCGGTCGGCATTTACTCGGTTTTTGGTCCGAACTTGGAAATGGACGAAACTCACTTGTTTTGGAATCTAAAACCTCAAGATCGACAAGGCTTAGTCGGGACGTTTTAAGGCCAATATAGAACATTTGGACGATGGGAACGGGGTTTTGTCCGTACATTCGGCTTCGTATGTACTCGATTTTTGTTCCGAACTTATATGTGGACGAAACACACATGTTTCCCAATGGAAAACGATACACCTAAGAGACTAGCCACTCCATTACTTAACTCGAGGCACTCTAAGGTGAAAAAACAACGTTCCGTCCGCAAAAACGAGATTTATGTCCGTCCGTTCAGTCGGCATTTACTCGGTTTACGGTCCGAACTTGGAAATGGACGAAACTCACTTGTTTTGGAATCTAAAACCTCAAGATCGACAAAGCTTAGTCGGGACGTTTTAAGGCCAATATAGAACATTTGGACGATGGGAACGGGGTTTTGTCCGGACATTCGGCTTCGTATGTACTCGATTTTTGTTCCGAACTTATAAGTGGACGAAACACACATGTTTCCCAATGGAAAACGATACACCTAAGAGACTAGCCACTCTATTACTTAACTCGGGGCGTTCTAAGGTGAAAAAACAACGTTCCGTCCGTAAAAACGAGATTTATGTCCGTCCGTTCGGTCGGCATTTACTCGGTTTTTGGTCCGAACTTGGAAATGGACGAAACTCACTTGTTTTGGAATCTAAAACCTCAAGATCGACAAGGCTTAGTCGGGACGTTTTAAGGCCAATATAGAACATTTGGACGATGGGAACGGGGTTTTGTCCGTACATTCGGCTTCGTATGTACTCGATTTTTGTTCCGAACTTATAAGTGGATGAAACACACATGTTTCCCAATGGAAAACGATACACCTAAGAGACTAGCCACTCCATTACTTAACTCGGGGCATTCTAAGGTGAAAAAACAACGTTCCGTCCGCAAAAACGAGATTTATGTCCGTCCGTTCGGTCGGCATTTACTCGGTTTACGGTCCGAACTTGGAAATGGACGAAACTCACTTGTTTTGGAATCTAAAACCTCAAGATCGACAAAGCTTAGTCGGGACGTTTTAAGGCCAATATAGAACATTTGGACGATGGGAACGGGGTTTTGTCCGGACATTCGGCTTCGTATGTACTCGATTTTTGTTCCGAACTTATAAGTGGACGAAACACACATGTTTCCCAATGGAAAACGATACACCTAAGAGACTAGCCACTCTATTACTTAACTCGGGGCGTTCAAAGGTGAAAAAACAACGTTCCGTCCGTAAAAACGAGATTTATGTCCGTCCGTTCGGTCGGCATTTACTCGGTTTTTGGTACGAACTTGGAAATGGACGAAACTCACTTGTTTTGGAATCTAAAACCTCAAGATCGACAAGGCTTAGTCGGGACGTTTTAAGGCCAATATAGAACATTTGGACGATCGGAACGGGGTTTTGTCCGGACATTCAGCTTCGTATGTACTCGATTTTTGTTCCGAACTTATAAGTGGACGAAAAAGGCATGTTTCCGAATGGAAAACGATACACCTAAGAGACTAGCCACTCCATTACTTAAGTCGGGGCGTTCTAGGGTGTAAAAACAACTTTCGTCCGTGAAAACGAGATTTATGTCCGTCCGTTCGGTCGGCATTTACTCGGTTTTTGGTCCGAACTTGGAAATGGACGAAACTCACTTGTTTTGGAATCTAAAACCTTAAGATCGACAAGGCTTAGTCGGGACGTTTTAAGGCCAATATAGAACATTTGGACGATGGGAACGGGGTTTTGTCCGGACATTCGGCTTCGTATGTACTCGATTTTTGTTCCGAACTTATAAGTGGACGAAACACACATGTTTCCCAATGGAAAACGATACACCTTAGAGACTAGCCACTCCATTACTTAACACGGGGCACTCTAAGGTGAAAAAACAACGTTCCGTCCGTAAAAACGAGATTTATGTCCGTCCGTTCGGTCGGCATTTACCCGGTTTACGGTCCGAACTTGGAAATGGACGAAACTCACTTGTTTTGGAATCTAAAACCTCAAGATCGACAAAGCTTAGTCGGAACGTTTTAAGGCCAATATAGAACATTTGGACGATGGGAACGGGGTTTTGTCCGGACATTCGGCTTCGTATGTACTCGAATTTTGTTCCGAACTTTTAAGTGGACGAAACACACATGTTTCCCAATGGAAAACGATACACCTAAGAGACTAGCCACTAAATTACTTAACTCGGGGCACTCTAAGGTGAAAAAACAACGTTCCGTCCGTAAAAACGAGATTTATGTCCGTCCGTTCGGTCGGCATTTACTCGGTTTACGGTCCGAACTTGGAAATGGACGAAACTCACTTGTTTTGGAATCTAAAACCTCAAGATCGACAAAGCTTAGTCGGGACGTTTTAAGGCCAATATAGAACATTTGGACGATGGGAACGGCGTTTTGTCCGGACATTCGGCTTCGTATGTACTCGATTTTTGTTCCGAACTTATAAGTGGACGAAACACACATGTTTCCCAATGGAAAACGATACACCTAAGAGACTAGCCACTCTATTACTTAACTCGGGGCGTTCTAAGGTGAAAAAACAACGTTCCGTCCGTAAAAACGAGATTTATGTCTGTCCGTTCGGTCGGCATTTACTCGGTTTTTGGTCCGAACTTGGAAATGGACGAAACTCACTTGTTTTGGAATCTAAAACCTCAAGATCGACAAGGCTTAGTCGGGACGTTTTAAGGCCAATATAGAACATTTGGACGATGGGAACGGGGTTTTGTCCGGACATTCGGTTTCGTATGTACTCGATTTTTGTTCCGAACTTATAAGTGGACGAAACACACATGTTTCCCAATGGAAAACGATACACCTAAGAGACTAGCCACTCTATTACTTAACTCGGGGCGTTCTAAGGTGAAAAAACAACGTTCCGTCCGTAAAAACGAGATTTATGTCCGTCCGTTCGGTCGGCATTTACTCGGTTTTTGGTCCGAACTTGGAAATGGACGAAACTCACTTGTTTTGGAATCTAAAACCTCAAGATCGACAAGGCTTAGTCGGGACGTTTTAAGGCCAATATAGAACATTTGGACGATGGGAACGGGGTTTTGTCCGGACATTCGGCTTCGTATGTACTCGATTTTTGTTCCGAACTTATAAGTGGACGAAACACACATGTTTCCCAATGGAAAACGATACACCTAAGAGACTAGCCACTCCATTACTTAACTCGGGGCACTCTAAGGTGAAAAAACAACGTTCCGTCCGTAAAAACGAGATTTATGTCCGTCCGTTCGGTCGGCATTTACTCGGTTTACGGTCCGAACTTGGAAATGGACGAAACTCACTTGTTTTGGAATCTAAAACCTCAAGATCGACAAAGCTTAGTCGGGACGTTTTAAGGCCAATATAGAACATTTGGACGATGGGAACGGGGTTTTGTCTGGACATTCGGCTTCGTATGTACTCGATTTTTGTTCCGAACTTATAAGTGGACGAAACACACATGTTTCCCAATGGAAAACGATACACCTAAGAGACTAGCCACTCTATTACTTAACTCGGGGCGTTCTAAGGTGAAAAAACAACGTTCCGTCCGTAAAAACGAGAATTATGTCCGTCCGTTCGGTCGGCATTTACTCGGTTTTTGGTCCGAACTTGGAAATGGAGGAAACTCACTTGTTTTGGAATCTAAAACCTCAAGATCGACAAGGCTTAGTCGGGACGTTTTAAGGCCAATATAGAACATTTGGACGATGGGAACGGGGTTTTGTCCGGACATTCGGCTTCGTATGTACTCAATTTTTGTTCCGAACTTATAAGTGGACGAAACACACATGTTTCCCAATGGAAAACGATACACCTAAGAGACTAGCCACTCTATTACTTAACTCGGGGCGTTCTAAGGTGAAAAAACAACGTTCCGTCCGTAAAAACGAGATTTATGTCCGTCCGTTCGGTCGGCATTTACTCGGTTTACGGTCCGAACTTGGAAATGGACGAAACTCACTTGTTTTGGAATCTAAAACCTCAAGATCGACAAAGCTTAGTCGGAACGTTTTAAGGCCAATATAGAACATTTGGACGATGGGAACGTGGTTTTGTCCGGACATTCGGCTTCGTATGTACTCGAATTTTGTTCCGAACTTTTAAGTGGACGAAACACACATGTTTCCCAATGGAAAACGATACACCTAAGAGACTAGCCACTAAATTACTTAACTCGGGGCACTCTAAGGTGAAAAAACAACGTTCCGTCCGTAAAAACGAGATTTATGTCCGTCCGTTCGGTCGGCATTTACTCGGTTTACGGTCCGAACTTGGAAATGGACGAAACTCACTTGTTTTGGAATCTAAAACCTCAAGATCGACAAGGCTTAGTCGGGACGTTTTAAGGCCAATATAGAACATTTGGACGATGGGAACGGGGTTTTGTCCGGACATTCGGCTTCGTATGTACTCGATTTTTGTTCCGAACTTATAAGTGGACGAAACACACATGTTTCCCAATGGAAAACGATACACCTAAGAGACTAGCCACTCCATTACTTAACTCGGGGCACTCTAAGGTGAAAAAACAACGTTCCGTCCGTAAAAACGAGATTTATGTCCGTCCGTTCGGTCAGCATTTACTCGGTTTACGGTCCGAACTTGGAAATGGACGAAACTCACTTGTTTTGGAATCTAAAACCTCAAGATCGACAAAGCTTAGTCGGGACGTTTTAAGGCCAATATAGAACATTTGGACGATGGGAACGGGGTTTTGTCCGGACATTCGGCTTCGTATGTACTCGATTTTTGTTCCGAACTTATAAGTGGACGAAACACACATGTTTCCCAATGGAAAACGATACACCTAAGAGACTAGCCACTCTATTACTTAACTCGGGGCGTTCTAAGGTGAAAAAACAACGTTCCGTCCGTAAAAACGAGATTTATGTCCGTCCGTTCGGTCGGCATTTACTCGGTTTTTGGTCCGAACTTGGAAATGGACAAAACTCACTTGTTTTGGAATCTAAAACCTCAAGATCGACAAGGCTTAGTCGGGACGTTTTAAGGCCAATATAGAACATTTGGACGTTGGGAACGGGGTTTTGTCCGGACATTCAGCTTCGTATGTACTCGATTTTTGTTGCGAACTTATAAGTGGACGAAAAAGGCATGTTTCCGAATAGAAAACGATACACCTAAGAGACTAGCCACTCCATTACTTAAGTCGGGGCGTTCTAAGGTGAAAAAACAACTTTCGTCCGTGAAAACGAGATTTATGTCCGTCCGTTCGGTCGGCATTTAATCGGTTTTTGGTCACAACTTGGAAATGGACGAAACTCACTTGTTTTGGAATCTAAAACCTCAAGATCGACAAGGCTTAGTCGGGACGTTTTAAGGCCAATATAGAACATTTGGACGAAGGGAACGGGGTTTTGTCCGGACATTCGGCTTCGTATGTACACGATTTTTGTTCTGAACTTATAAGTGGACGAAACACACATGTTTCCCAATGGAAAACGATACACCTAAGAGACTAGCCACTTTATTACTTAACTCGGGGCGTTCTAAGGTGAAAAAACAACGTTCCGTCCGTAAAAACGAGATTTAAGTCCGTCCGTTCGGTCGGCATTTACTCGGTTTTTGGTCCGAACTTGGAAATGGACGAAACTCACTTTTTTTGGAATCTAAAACCTCAAGATCGACAAGGCTTAGTCGGGACGTTTTAAGGCCAATATAGAACATTTGGACGATGGGAACGGGGTTTTGTCCGGACATTCGGCTTCGTATGTACTCGATTTTTGTTCCGAACTTATAAGTGGACGAAACACACATGTTTCCGAATGGAAAACGATACACCTAAGAGACTAGCCACTCCATTACTTAACTCGGGGCACTCTAAGGTGAAAAAACAACGTTCCGTCCGCAAAAACGAGATTTATGTCCGTCCGTTCGGTCGGCATTTACTCGGTTTACGGTCCGAACTTGGAAATGGACGAAACTCACTTGTTTTGGAATCTAAAACCTCAAGATCGACAAAGCTTAGTCGGGACGTTTTAAGGCCAATATAGAACATTTGGACGATGGGAACGGGGTTTTGTCCGGACATTCGGCTTCGTATGTACTCGATTTTTGTTCCGAACTTATAAGTGGACGAAACACACATGTTTCCCAATGGAAAACGATACACCTAAGAGACTAGCCACTCTATTACTTAACTCGGGGCGTTCTATGGTGAAAAAACAACGTTCCGTCCGTAAAAACGAGATTTATGTCCGTCCGTTCGGTCGGCATTTACTCGGTTTTTGGTCCGAACTTGGAAATGGACGAAACTCACTTGTTTTGGAATCTAAAACCTCAAGATCGACAAGGCTTAGTCGGGACGTTTTAAGGCCAATATAGAACATTTGGACGATGGGAACGGGGTTTTGTCCGTACATTCGGCTTCGTATGTACTCGATTTTTGTTCCGAACTTATAAGTGGACGAAACACACATGTTTCCCAATGGAAAATGATACACCTAAGAGACTAGCCACTCCATTACTTAACTCGGGGCACTCTAAGGTGAAAAAACAACGTTCCGTCCGTAAAAACGAGATTTATGTCCGTCCGTTCGGTCGGCATTTACTCGGTTTACGGTCCGAACTTGGAAATGGACGAAACTCACTTGTTTTGGAATCTAAAACCTCAAGATCGACAAAGCTTAGTCGGGACGTTTTAAGGCCAATATAGAACATTTGGACGATGGGAACGGGGTTTTGTCTGGACATTCGGCTTCGTATGTACTCGATTTTTGTTCCGAACTTATAAGTGGACGAAACACACATGTTTCCCAATGGAAAACGATACACCTAAGAGACTAGCCACTCTATTACTTAACTCGGGGCGTTCTAAGGTGAAAAAACAACGTTCCGTCCGTAAAAACGAGAATTATGTCCGTCCGTTCGGTCGGCATTTACTCGGTTTTTGGTCCGAACTTGGAAATGGAGGAAACTCACTTGTTTTGGAATCTAAAACCTCAAGATCGACAAGGCTTAGTCGGGACGTTTTAAGGCCAATATAGAACATTTGGACGATGGGAACGGGGTTTTGTCCGGACATTCGGCTTCGTATGTACTCAATTTTTGTTCCGAACTTATAAGTGGACGAAACACACATGTTTCCCAATGGAAAACGATACACCTAAGAGACTAGCCACTCTATTACTTAACTCGGGGCGTTCTAAGGTTAAAAAACAACGTTCCGTCCGTAAAAACGAGATTTATGTCTGTCCGTTCGGTCGGCATTTACTCGGTTTTTTGTCCGAACTTGGAAATGGACGAAACTCACTTGTTTTGGAATCTAAAACCTCAAGATCGACAAGGCTTAGTCGGGACGTTTTAAGGCCAATATAGAACATTTGGACGATGGGAACGGGGTTTTGTCCGGACATTCGGCTTCGTATGTACTCGATTTTTGTTCCGAACTTATAAGTGGACGAAACACACATGTTTCCCAATGGAAAACGATACACCTAAGAGACTAGCCACTCCATTACTTAACTCGGGGCACTCTAAGGTGAAAAAACAACGTTCCGTCCGTAAAAACGAGATTTATGTCCGTCCGTTCGGTCGGCATTTACTCGGTTTACGGTCCGAACTTGGAAATGGACGAAACTCACTTGTTTTGGAATCTAAAACCTCAAGATCGACAAAGCTTAGTCGGGACGTTTTAAGGCCAATATAGAACATTTGGACGATGGGAACGGGGTTTTGTCCGGACATTCGGCTTCGTATGTACTCGATTTTTGTTCCGAACTTATAAGTGGACGAAACACACATGTTTCCCAATGGAAAACGATACACCTAAGAGACTAGCCACTCTATTACTTAACTCGGGGCGTTGTAAGGTGAAAAAACAACGTTCCGTCCGTAAAAACGAGATTTATGTCCGTCCGTTCGGTCGGCATTTACTCGGTTTTTGGTCCGAACTTGGAAATGGACAAAACTCACTTGTTTTGGAATCTAAAACCTCAAGATCGACAAGGCTTAGTCGGGACGTTTTAAGGCCAATATAGAACATTTGGACGTTGGGAACGGGGTTTTGTCCGGACATTCAGCTTCGTATGTACTCGATTTTTGTTGCGAACTTATAAGTGGACGAAAAAGGCATGTTTCCGAATGGAAAACGATACACCTAAGAGACTAGCCACTCCATTACTTAAGTCTGGGCGTTCTAAGGTGAAAAAACAACTTTCGTCCGTGAAAACGAGATTTATGTACGTCCGTTCGGTCGGCATTTAATCGGTTTTTGGTCACAACTTGGAAATGGACGAAACTCACTTGTTTTGGAATCTAAAACCTCAAGATCGACAAGGCTTAGTCGGGACGTTTTAAGGCCAATATAGAACATTTGGACGAAGGGAACGGGGTTTTGTCCGGACATTCGGCTTCGTATGTACACGATTTTTGTTCTGAACTTATAAGTGGACGAAACACACATGTTTCCCAATGGAAAACGATACACCTAAGAGACTAGCCACTTTATTACTTAACTCGGGGCGTTCTAAGGTGAAAAAACAACGTTCCGTCCGTAAAAACGAGATTTAAGTCCGTCCGTTCGGTCGGCATTTACTCGGTTTTTGGTCCGAACTTGGAAATGGACGAAACTCACTTTTTTTGGAATCTAAAACCTCAAGATCGACAAGGCTTAGTCGGGACGTTTTAAGGCCAATATAGAACATTTGGACGATGGGAACGGGGTTTTGTCCGGACATTCGGCTTCGTATGTACTCGATTTTTGTTCCGAACTTATAAGTGGACGAAACACACATGTTTCCGAATGGAAAACGATACACCTAAGAGACTAGCCACTCCATTACTTAACTCGGGGCACTCTAAGGTGAAAAAACAACGTTCCGTCCGCAAAAACGAGATTTATGTCCGTCCGTTCGGTCGGCATTTACTCGGTTTACGGTCCGAACTTGGAAATGGACGAAACTCACTTGTTTTGGAATCTAAAACCTCAAGATCGACAAAGCTTAGTCGGGACGTTTTAAGGCCAATATAGAACATTTGGACGATGGGAACGGGGTTTTGTCCGGACATTCGGCTTCGTATGTACTCGATTTTTGTTCCGAACTTATAAGTGGACGAAACACACATGTTTCCCAATGGAAAACGATACACCTAAGAGACTAGCCACTCTATTACTTAACTCGGGGCGTTCTATGGTGAAAAAACAACGTTCCGTCCGTAAAAACGAGATTTATGTCCGTCCGTTCGGTCGGCATTTACTCGGTTTTTGGTCCGAACTTGGAAATGGACGAAACTCACTTGTTTTGGAATCTAAAACCTCAAGATCGACAAGGCTTAGTCGGGACGTTTTAAGGCCAATATAGAACATTTGGACGATGGGAACGGGGTTTTGTCCGTACATTCGGCTTCGTATGTACTCGATTTTTGTTCCGAACTTATAAGTGGACGAAACACACATGTTTCCCAATGGAAAACGATACACCTAAGAGACTAGCCACTCCATTACTTAACTCGGGGCACTCTAAGGTGAAAAAACAACGTTCCGTCCGTAAAAACGAGATTTATGTCCGTCCGTTCGGTCGGCATTTACTCGGTTTACGGTCCGAACTTGGAAATGGACGAAACTCACTTGTTTTGGAATCTAAAACCTCAAGATCGACAAAGCTTAGTCGGGACGTTTTAAGGCCAATATAGAACATTTGGACGATGGGAACGGGGTTTTGTCTGGACATTCGGCTTCGTATGTACTCGATTTTTGTTCCGAACTTATAAGTGGACGAAACACACATGTTTCCCAATGGAAAACGATACACCTAAGAGACTAGCCACTCTATTACTTAACTCGGGGCGTTCTAAGGTGAAAAAACAACGTTCCGTCCGTAAAAACGAGAATTATGTCCCTCCGTTCGGTCGGCATTTACTCGGTTTTTGGTCCGAACTTGGAAATGGAGGAAACTCACTTGTTTTGGAATCTAAAACCTCAAGATCGACAAGGCTTAGTCGGGACGTTTTAAGGCCAATATAGAACATTTGGACGATGGGAACGGGGTTTTGTCCGGACATTCGGCTTCGTATGTACTCAATTTTTGTTCCGAACTTATAAGTGGACGAAACACACATGTTTCCCAATGGAAAACGATACACCTAAGAGACTAGCCACTCTATTACTTAACTCGGGGCGTTCTAAGGTTAAAAAACAACGTTCCGTCCGTAAAAACGAGATTTATGTCTGTCCGTTCGGTCGGCATTTACTCGGTTTTTGGTCCGAACTTGGAAATGGAGGAAACTCACTTGTTTTGGAATCTAAAACCTCAAGATCGACAAGGCTTAGTCGGGACGTTTTAAGGCCAATATAGAACATTTGGACGATGGGAACGGGGTTTTGTCCGGACATTCGGCTTCGTATGTACTCAATTTTTGTTCCGAACTTATAAGTGGACGAAACACACATGTTTCCCAATGGAAAACGATACACCTAAGAGACTAGCCACTCTATTACTTAACTCGGGGCGTTCTAAGGTTAAAAAACAACGTTCCGTCCGTAAAAACGAGATTTATGTCTGTCCGTTCGGTCGGCATTTACTCGGTTTTTGGTCCGAACTTGGAAATGGACGAAACTCACTTGTTTTGGAATCTAAAACCTCAAGATCGACAAGGCTTAGTCGGGACGTTTTAAGGCCAATATAGAACATTTGGACGATGGGAACGGGGTTTTGTCCGGACATTCGGCTTCGTATGTACTCGATTTTTGTTCCGAACTTATAAGTGGACGAAACACACATGTTTCCCAATGGAAAACGATACACCTAAGAGACTAGCCACTCCATTACTTAACTCGGGGCACTCTAAGGTGAAAAAACAACGTTCCGTCCGTAAAAACGAGATTTATGTCCGTCCGTTCGGTCGGCATTTACTCGGTTTACGGTCCGAACTTGGAAATGGACGAAACTCACTTGTTTTGGAATCTAAAACCTCAAGATCGACAAAGCTTAGTCGGGACGTTTTAAGGCCAATATAGAACATTTGGACGATGGGAACGGGGTTTTGTCCGGACATTCGGCTTCGTATGTACTCGATTTTTGTTCCGAACTTATAAGTGGACGAAACACACATGTTTCCCAATGGAAAACGATACACCTAAGAGACTAGCCACTCTATTACTTAACTCGGGGCGTTCTAAGGTGAAAAAACAACGTTCCGTCCGTAAAAACGAGATTTATGTCCGTCCGTTCGGTCGGCATTTACTCGGTTTTTGGTCCGAACTTGGAAATGGACAAAACTCACTTGTTTTGGAATCTAAAACCTCAAGATCGACAAGGCTTAGTCGGGACGTTTTAAGGCCAATATAGAACATTTGGACGTTGGGAACGGGGTTTTGTCCGGACATTCAGCTTCGTATGTACTCGATTTTTGTTGCGAACTTATAAGTGGACGAAAAAGGCATGTTTCCGAATGGAAAACGATACACCTAAGAGACTAGCCACTCCATTACTTAAGTCGGGGCGTTCTAAGGTGAAAAAACAACTTTCGTCCGTGAAAACGAGATTTATGTCCGTCCGTTCGGTCGGCATTTAATCGGTTTTTGGTCACAACTTGGAAATGGACGAAACTCACTTGTTTTGGAATCTAAAACCTCAAGATCGACAAGGCTTAGTCGGGACGTTTTAAGGCCAATATAGAACATTTGGACGAAGGGAACGGGGTTTTGTCCGGACATTCGGCTTCGTATGTACACGATTTTTGTTCTGAACTTATAAGTGGACGAAACACACATGTTTCCCAATGGAAAACGATACACCTAAGAGACTAGCCACTTTATTACTTAACTCGGGGCGTTCTAAGGTGAAAAAACAACGTTCCGTCCGTAAAAACGAGATTTAAGTCCGTCCGTTCGGTCGGCATTTACTCGGTTTTTGGTCCGAACTTGGAAATGGACGAAACTCACTTTTTTTGGAATCTAAAACCTCAAGATCGACAAGGCTTAGTCGGGACGTTTTAAGGCCAATATAGAACATTTGGATGATGGGAACGGGGTTTTGTCCGGACATTCGGCTTCGTATGTACTCGATTTTTGTTCCGAACTTATAAGTGGACGAAACACACATGTTTCCGAATGGAAAACGATACACCTAAGAGACTAGCCACTCCATTACTTAACTCGGGGCACTCTAAGGTGAAAAAACAACGTTCCGTCCGCAAAAACGAGATTTATGTCCGTCCGTTCGGTCGGCATTTACTCGGTTTACGGTCCGAACTTGGAAATGGACGAAACTCACTTGTTTTGGAATCTAAAACCTCAAGATCGACAAAGCTTAGTCGGGACGTTTTAAGGCCAATATAGAACATTTGGACGATGGGAACGGGGTTTTGTCCGGACATTCGGCTTCGTATGTACTCGATTTTTGTTCCGAACTTATAAGTGGACGAAACACACATGTTTCCCAATGGAAAACGATACACCTAAGAGACTAGCCACTCTATTACTTAACTCGGGGCGTTCTAAGGTGAAAAAACAACGTTCCGTCCGTAAAAACGAGATTTATGTCCGTCCGTTCGGTCGGCATTTACTCGGTTTTTGGTCCGAACTTGGAAATGGACGAAACTCACTTGTTTTGGAATCTAAAACCTCAAGATCGACAAGGCTTAGTCGGGACGTTATAAGGCCAATATAGAACATTTGGACGATGGGAACGGGGTTTTGTCCGTACATTCGGCTTCGTATGTACTCGATTTTTGTTCCGAACTTATAAGTGGACGAAACACACATGTTTCCCAATGGAAAACGATACACCTAAGAGACTAGCCACTCCATTACTTAACTCGGGGCACTCTAAGGTGAAAAAACAACGTTCCGTCCGCAAAAACGAGATTTATGTCCGTCCGTTCGGTCGGCATTTACTCGGTTTACGGTCCGAACTTGGAAATGGACGAAACTCACTTGTTTTGGAATCTAAAACCTCAAGATCGACAAAGCTTAGTCGGGACGTTTTAAGGCCAATATAGAACATTTGGACGATGGGAACGGGGTTTTGTCCGGACATTCGGCTTCGTATGTACTCGATTTTTGTTCCGAACTTATAAGTGGACGAAACACACATGTTTCCCAATGGAAAACGATACACCTAAGAGACTAGCCACTCTATTACTAAACTCGGGGCGTTCTAAGGTGAAAAAACAACGTTCCGTCCGTAAAAACGAGATTTATGTCCGTCCGTTCGGTCGGCATTTACTCGGTTTTTGGTCCGAACTTGGAAATAGACGAAACTCACTTGTTTTGGAATCTAAAACCTCAAGATCGACAAGGCTTAGTCGGGACGTTTTAAGGCCAATATAGAACATTTGGACGATGGGAACGGGGTTTTGTCCGGACATTCGGCTTCGTATGTACTCGATTCTTGTTCCGAACTTTTAAGTGGACGAAACACACATGTTTCCCAATGGAAAACGATACACCTAAGAGACTAGCCACTCCATTACTTAACTCGGGGCACTCTAAGGTGAAAAAACAACGTTCCGTCCGTAAAAACGAGATTTATGTCCGTCCGTTCGGTCGGCATTTACTCGGTTTACGGTCCGAACTTGGAAATGGACGAAACTCACTTGTTTTGGAATCTAAAACCTCAAGATCGACAAAGCTTAGTCGGGACATTTTAAGGCCAATATAGAACATTTGGACGATGGGAACGGGGTTTTGTCCGGACATTCAGCTTCGTATGTACTCGATTTTTGTTCCGAACTTATAAGTGGACGAAAAAGGCATGTTTCCGAATGGAAAACGATACACCTAAGAGACTAGCCACTACATTACTTAAGTCGGGGCGTTCGAAGGTGAAAAAACAACTTTCCGTCCGTAAAAACGAGATTTATGTCCGTCCGTTCGGTCGGCATTTAATCGGTTTTTGGTCACAACTTGAAAATGGACGAAACTCACTTGTTTTGGAATCTAAAACCTCAAGATCGACAAGGCTTAGTCGGGACGTTTTAAGGCCAATATAGAACATTTGGACGATGGTAACGGGGTTTTGTCCGGACATTCGGCTTCGTATGTACTCGATTTTTGTTCCGAACTTATAAGTGGACGAAACACACATGTTTCCCAATGGAAAACGATACACCTAAGAGACTAGCCACTCCATTAATTAAGTCGGGGCGTTCGAAGGTGAAAACATAACTTTCCGTCCGTAAAAACGAGTTTTATGTCTGTCCGTTCGGTCGGCATTTACTCGGTTTTTGGTCCGAACTTGGAAATGGATGAAACTCACTTGTTTTGGAATCTAATACCTCAAGATCGACAAGGCTTAGTCGGGACGTTTTAAGGCCAATATAGAACATTTGGACGATGGGAACGGGGTTTTGTCCGGACATTCGGCTTCGTATGTACTCGATTTTTGTTCTGAACTTATATGTGGACGAAAAAGACATGTTTCCGAATGGAAAACGATACACCTAAGAGACTAGCCACTCCATTACTTAAGTCGGGGCGTTCTAAGGTGAAAAAACAACTTTCTGTCCGTAAAAACGAGATTTATGTCCGTCCGTTCGGTCGGCATTTAATCGGTTTTTGGTCACAACTTGGAAATGGACGAAACTCACTTGTTTTGGAATCTAAAACCTCAAGATCGACAAGGCTTAGTCGGGACGTTTTAAGGCCAATATAGAACATTTGGACGATGGTAACGGGGTTTTGTCCGGACATTTGGCTTCGTATGTACTCGATTTTTGTTCCGAACTTTAAAGTGGACGAAACACACATGTTTCCCAATGGAAAACGATACACCTAAGAGACTAGCCACTCCATTACTTAACTCGGGGCGTTCTAAGGTGAAAAAACAACGTTCCGTCCGTAAAAACGAGATTTATGTCCGTCCGTTCGGTCGGCATTTACTCGGTTTTTGGTCCGAACTTGGAAATGGACGAAACTCACTTGTTTTGGAATCTAAAACCTCAAGATCGACAAGGCTTAGTCGGGACGTTTTAAGGCCAATATAGAATATTTGGACGATGGGAACGGGGTTTTGTCCGGACATTCGGCTTCGTATGTACTCGATTTTTGTTCCGAACTTATAAGTGGACGAAACACACATGTTTCCCAATGGAAAACGATACACCTAAGAGACTAGCCACTCCATTACTTAACTCGAGGCACTCTAAGGTGAAAAAACAACGTTCCGTCCGCAAAAACGAGATTTATGTCCGTCCGTTCGGTCGGCATTTACTCGGTTTACGGTCCGAACTTGGAAATGGACGAAACTCACTTGTTTTGGAATCTAAAACCTCAAGATCGACAAAGCTTAGTCGGGACGTTTTAAGGCCAATATAGAACATTTGGACCATGGGAACGGGGTATTGTCCGGACATTCGGCTTCGTATGTACTCAATTTATTTTCCGAACTTAAAAGTGGACGAAACACACATGTTTCCCAATGGAAAACGATACACCTAAGAGACTAGCCACTCTATTACTAAACTCGGGGCGTTCTAAGGTGAAAAAACAACGTTCCGTCCGTAAAAACGAGATTTATGTCCGTCCGTTCGGTCGGCATTTACTCGGTTTTTGGTCCGAACTTGGAAATAGACGAAACTCACTTGTTTTGGAATCTAAAACCTCAAGATCGACAAGGCTTAGTCGGGACGTTTTAAGGCCAATATAGAACATTTGGACGATGGGAACGGGGTTTTGTCCGGACATTCGGCTTCGTATGTACTCGATTTTTGTTCCGAACTTTTAAGTGGACGAAACACACATGTTTCCCAATGGAAAACGATACACCTAAGAGACTAGCCACTCCATTACTTAACTCGGGGCACTCTAAGGTGAAAAAACAACGTTCCGTCCGTAAAAACGAGATTTATGTCCGTCCGTTCGGTCGGCATTTACTCGGTTTACGGTCCGAACTTGGAAATGGACGAAACTCACTTGTTTTGGAATCTAAAACCTCAAGATCGACAAAGCTTAGTCGGGACATTTTAAGGCCAATATAGAACATTTGGACGATGGGAACGGGGTTTTGTCCGGACATTCAGCTTCGTATGTACTCGATTTTTGTTCCGAACTTATAAGTGGACGAAAAAGGCATGTTTCCGAATGGAAAACGATACACCTAAGAGACTAGCCACTACATTACTTAAGTCGGGGCGTTCGAAGATGAAAAAACAACTTTCCGTCCGTAAAAACGAGATTTATGTCCGTCCGTTCGGTCGGCATTTAATCGGTTTTTGGTCACAACTTGGAAATGGACGAAACTCACTTGTTTTGGAATCTAAAACCTCAAGATCGACAAGGCTTAGTCGGGACGTTTTAAGGCCAATATAGAACATTTGGACGATGGTAACGGGGTTTTGTCCGGACATTCGGCTTCGTATGTACTCGATTTTTGTTCCGAACTTATAAGTGGACGAAACACACATGTTTCCCAATGGAAAACGATACACCTAAGAGACTAGCCACTCCATTAATTAAGTCGGGGCGTTCGAAGGTGAAAACATAACTTTCCGTCCGTAAAAACGAGTTTTATGTCTGTCCGTTCGGTCGGCATTTACTCGGTTTTTGGTCCGAACTTGGAAATGGATGAAACTCACTTGTTTTGGAATCTAATACCTCAAGATCGACAAGGCTTAGTCGGGACGTTTTAAGGCCAATATAGAACATTTGGACGATGGGAACGGGGTTTTGTCCGGACATTCGGCTTCGTATGTACTCGATTTTTGTTCCGAACTTATATGTGGACGAAAAAGACATGTTTCCCAATGGAAAACGATACACCTAAGAGACTAGCCACTCTATTACTTAACTCGGGGCGTTCTAAGGTGAAAAAACAACGTTCCGTCCGTAAAAACGAGATTTATGTGCGTCCGTTCGGTCGGCATTTACTCGGTTTTTGGTCCGAACTTGGAAATGGACGAAACTCACTTGTTTTGGAATCTAAAACCTCAAGATCGACAAGGCTTAGTCGGGACGTTTTAAGGCCAATATAGAACATTTGGACGATGGGAACGGGGTTTTGTCCGGACATTCGGCTTCGTATGTACTCGATTTTTGTTCTGAACTTATATGTGGACGAAAAAGACATGTTTCCGAATGGAAAACGATACACCTAAGAGACTAGCCACTCCATTACTTAAGTCGGGGCGTTCTAAGGTGAAAAAACAACTTTCTGTCCGTAAAAACGAGATTTATGTCCGTCCGTTCGGTCGGCATTTAATCGGTTTTTGGTCACAACTTGGAAATGGACGAAACTCACTTGTTTTGGAATCTAAAACCTCAAGATCGACAAGGCTTAGTCGGGACGTTTTAAGGCCAATATAGAACATTTGGACGATGGTAACGGGGTTTTGTCCGGACATTTGGCTTCGTATGTACTCGATTTTTGTTCCGAACTTTAAAGTGGACGAAACACACATGTTTCCCAATGGAAAACGATACACCTAAGAGACTAGCCACTCCATTACTTAACTCGGGGCGTTCTAAGGTGAAAAAACAACGTTCCGTCCGTAAAAACGAGATTTATGTCCGTCCGTTCGGTCGGCATTTACTCGGTTTTTGGTCCGAACTTGGAAATGGACGAAACTCACTTGTTTTGGAATCTAAAACCTCAAGATCGACAAGGCTTAGTCGGGACGTTTTAAGGCCAATATAGAATATTTGGACGATGGGAACGGGGTTTTGTCCGGACATTCGGCTTCGTATGTACTCGATTTTTGTTCCGAACTTATAAGTGGACGAAACACACATGTTTCCCAATGGAAAACGATACACCTAAGAGACTAGCCACTCCATTACTTAACTCGAGGCACTCTAAGGTGAAAAAACAACGTTCCGTCCGTAAAAACGAGATTTATGTCCGTCCGTTCGGTCGGCATTTACTCGGTTTACGGTCCGAACTTGGAAATGGACGAAACTCACTTGTTTTGGAATCTAAAACCTCAAGATCGACAAAGCTTAGTTGGGACGTTTTAAGGCCAATATAGAACATTTGGACGATTTGAACGGGGTTTGTCCGGACATTCGGCTTCGTATGTACTCGATTTTTGTTCCGAACTTTTAAGTTGACAAAACACACATGTTTCCCAATGGAAAACGATACACCTAAGAGACTAGCCACTCCATTACTTAACTCGGGGCACTCTAAGGTGAAAAAACAACGTTCCGTCCGTAAAAACGAGATTTATGTCCGTCCGTTCGGTCGGCATTTACTCGGTTTACGGTCCGAACTTGGAAATGGACGAAACTCACTTGTTTTGGAATCTAAAACCTCAAGATCGACAAAGCTTAGTCGGGACATTTTAAGGCCAATATAGAACATTTGGACGATGGGAACGGGGTTTTGTCCGGACATTCAGCTTCGTATGTACTCGATTTTTGTTCCGAACTTATAAGTGGACGAAAAAGGCATGTTTCCGAATGGAAAACGATACACCTAAGAGACTAGCCACTACATTACTTAAGTCGGGGCGTTCGAAGGTGAAAAAACAACTTTCCGTCCGTAAAAAGGAGATTTATGTCCGTCCGTTCGGTCGGCATTTAATCGGTTTTTGGTCACAACTTGGAAATGGACGAAACTCACTTGTTTTGGAATCTAAAACCTCAAGATCGACAAGGCTTAGTCGGGACGTTTTAAGGCCAATATAGAACATTTGGACGATGGTAACGGGGTTTTGTCCGGACATTTGGCTTCGTATGTACTCGATTTTTGTTCCGAACTTTAAAGTGGACGAAACACACATGTTTCCCAATGGAAAACGATACACCTAAGAGACTAGCCACTCCATTACTTAACTCGGGGCACTCTATGGTGAAAAAACAACGTTCCGTCCGTAAAAACGAGATTTATGTCCGTCCGTTCGGTCGGCATTTACTCGGATTACGGTCCGAACTTGGAAATGGGAGAAACTCACTTGTTTTGGAATCTAAAACCTCAAGATCGACAAAGCTTAGTCGGAACGTTTTAAGGCCAATATAGAACATTTGGACGATGGGAACGGGGTTTTGTCCGGACATTCGGCTTCGTATGTACTCGAATTTTGTTCCGAACTTTTAAGTGGACGAAACACACATGTTTCCCAATGGAAAACGATACACCTAAGAGACTAGCCACTCCATTACTTAACTCGGGGCACTCTAAGGTGAAAAAACAACGTTCCGTCCGTAAAAACGAGATTTATGTCCGTCCGTTCGGTCGGCATTTACTCGGTTTACGGTCCGAACTTGGAAATGGACGAAACTCACTTGTTTTGGAATCTAAAACCTCAAGATCGACAAGGCTTAGTCGGGACGTTTTAAGGCCAATATAGAACATTTGGACGATGGGAACGGGGTTTTGTCCGGACATTCGGCTTCGTATGTACTCGATTTTTGTTCCGAACTTTTAAGTGGACGAAACACACATGTTTCCCAATGGAAAACGATACACCTAAGAGACTAGCCACTCCATTACTTAACTCGGGGCACTCTAAGGTGAAAAAACAACGTTCCGTCCGTAAAAACGAGATTTATGTCCGTCCGTTCGGTCGGCATTTACTCGGTTTACGGTCCGAACTTGGAAATGGACGAAACTCACTTGTTTTGGAATCTAAAACCTCAAGATCGACAAAGCTTAGTCGGGACATTTTAAGGCCAATATAGAACATTTGGACGATGGGAACGGGGTTTTGTCCGGACATTCAGCTTCGTATGTACTCGATTTTTGTTCCGAACTTATAAGTGGACGAAAAAGGCATGTTTCCGAATGGAAAACGATACACCTAAGAGACTAGCCACTACATTACTTAAGTCGGGGCGTTCGAAGGTGAAAAAACAACTTTCCGTCCGTAAAAACGAGATTTATGTCCGTCCGTTCGGTCGGCATTTAATCGGTTTTTGGTCACAACTTGAAAATGGACGAAACTCACTTGTTTTGGAATCTAAAACCTCAAGATCGACAAGGCTTAGTCGGGACGTTTTAAGGCCAATATAGAACATTTGGACGATGGTAACGGGGTTTTGTCCGGACATTCGGCTTCGTATGTACTCGATTTTTGTTCCGAACTTATAAGTGGACGAAACACACATGTTTCCCAATGGAAAACGATACACCTAAGAGACTAGCCACTCCATTAATTAAGTCGGGGCGTTCGAAGGTGAAAACATAACTTTCCGTCCGTAAAAACGAGTTTTATGTCTGTCCGTTCGGTCGGCATTTACTCGGTTTTTGGTCCGAACTTGGAAATGGATGAAACTCACTTGTTTTGGAATCTAATACCTCAAGATCGACAAGGCTTAGTCGGGACGTTTTAAGGCCAATATAGAACATTTGGACGATGGGAACGGGGTTTTGTCCGGACATTCGGCTTCGTATGTACTCGATTTTTGTTCTGAACTTATATGTGGACGAAAAAGACATGTTTCCGAATGGAAAACGATACACCTAAGAGACTAGCCACTCCATTACTTAAGTCGGGGCGTTCTAAGGTGAAAAAACAACTTTCTGTCCGTAAAAACGAGATTTATGTCCGTCCGTTCGGTCGGCATTTAATCGGTTTTTGGTCACAACTTGGAAATGGACGAAACTCACTTGTTTTGGAATCTAAAACCTCAAGATCGACAAGGCTTAGTCGGGACGTTTTAAGGCCAATATAGAACATTTGGACGATGGTAACGGGGTTTTGTCCGGACATTTGGCTTCGTATGTACTCGATTTTTGTTCCGAACTTTAAAGTGGACGAAACACACATGTTTCCCAATGGAAAACGATACACCTAAGAGACTAGCCACTCCATTACTTAACTCGGGGCGTTCTAAGGTGAAAAAACAACGTTCCGTCCGTAAAAACGAGATTTATGTCCGTCCGTTCGGTCGGCATTTACTCGGTTTTTGGTCCGAACTTGGAAATGGACGAAACTCACTTGTTTTGGAATCTAAAACCTCAAGATCGACAAGGCTTAGTCGGGACGTTTTAAGGCCAATATAGAATATTTGGACGATGGGAACGGGGTTTTGTCCGGACATTCGGCTTCGTATGTACTCGATTTTTGTTCCGAACTTATAAGTGGACGAAACACACATGTTTCCCAATGGAAAACGATACACCTAAGAGACTAGCCACTCCATTACTTAACTCGAGGCACTCTAAGGTGAAAAAACAACGTTCCGTCCGCAAAAACGAGATTTATGTCCGTCCGTTCGGTCGGCATTTACTCGGTTTACGGTCCGAACTTGGAAATGGACGAAACTCACTTGTTTTGGAATCTAAAACCTCAAGATCGACAAAGCTTAGTCGGGACGTTTTAAGGCCAATATAGAACATTTGGACCATGGGAACGGGGTATTGTCCGGACATTCGGCTTCGTATGTACTCAATTTATTTTCCGAACTTAAAAGTGGACGAAACACACATGTTTCCCAATGGAAAACGATACACCTAAGAGACTAGCCACTCTATTACTAAACTCGGGGCGTTCTAAGGTGAAAAAACAACGTTCCGTCCGTAAAAACGAGATTTATGTCCGTCCGTTCGGTCGGCATTTACTCGGTTTTTGGTCCGAACTTGGAAATAGACGAAACTCACTTGTTTTGGAATCTAAAACCTCAAGATCGACAAGGCTTAGTCGGGACGTTTTAAGGCCAATATAGAACATTTGGACGATGGGAACGGGGTTTTGTCCGGACATTCGGCTTCGTATGTACTCGATTTTTGTTCCGAACTTTTAAGTGGACGAAACACACATGTTTCCCAATGGAAAACGATACACCTAAGAGACTAGCCACTCCATTACTTAACTCGGGGCACTCTAAGGTGAAAAAACAACGTTCCGTCCGTAAAAACGAGATTTATGTCCGTCCGTTCGGTCGGCATTTACTTGGTTTACGGTCCGAACTTGGAAATGGACGAAACTCACTTGTTTTGGAATCTAAAACCTCAAGATCGACAAAGCTTAGTCGGGACATTTTAAGGCCAATATAGAACATTTGGACGATGGGAACGGGGTTTTGTCCGGACATTCAGCTTCGTATGTACTCGATTTTTGTTCCGAACTTATAAGTGGACGAAAAAGGCATGTTTCCGAATGGAAAACGATACACCTAAGAGACTAGCCACTACATTACTTAAGTCGGGGCGTTCGAAGATGAAAAAACAACTTTCCGTCCGTAAAAACGAGATTTATGTCCGTCCGTTCGGTCGGCATTTAATCGGTTTTTGGTCACAACTTGGAAATGGACGAAACTCACTTGTTTTGGAATCTAAAACCTCAAGATCGACAAGGCTTAGTCGGGACGTTTTAAGGCCAATATAGAACATTTGGACGATGGTAACGGGGTTTTGTCCGGACATTTGGCTTCGTATGTACTCGATTTTTGTTCCGAACTTTAAAGTGGACGAAACACACATGTTTCCCAATGGAAAACGATACACCTAAGAGACTAGCCACTCCATTACTTAACTCGGGGCGTTCTAAGGTGAAAAAACAACGTTCCGTCCGTAAAAACGAGATTTATGTCCGTCCGTTCGGTCGGCATTTACTCGGTTTTTGGTCCGAACTTGGAAATGGACGAAACTCACTTGTTTTGGAATCTAAAACCTCAAGATCGACAAGGCTTAGTCGGGACGTTTTAAGGCCAATATAGAATATTTGGACGATGGGAACGGGGTTTTGTCCGGACATTCGGCTTCGTATGTACTCGATTTTTGTTCCGAACTTATAAGTGGACGAAACACACATGTTTCCCAATGGAAAACGATACACCTAAGAGACTAGCCACTCCATTACTTAACTCGAGGCACTCTAAGGTGAAAAAACAACGTTCCGTCCGTAAAAACGAGATTTATGTCCGTCCGTTCGGTCGGCATTTACTCGGTTTACGGTCCGAACTTGGAAATGGACGAAACTCACTTGTTTTGGAATCTAAAACCTCAAGATCGACAAAGCTTAGTTGGGACGTTTTAAGGCCAATATAGAACATTTGGACGATTTGAACGGGGTTTGTCCGGACATTCGGCTTCGTATGTACTCGATTTTTGTTCCGAACTTTTAAGTTGACAAAACACACATGTTTCCCAATGGAAAACGATACACCTAAGAGACTAGCCACTCCATTACTTAACTCGGGGCACTCTAAGGTGAAAAAACAACGTTCCGTCCGTAAAAACGAGATTTATGTCCGTCCGTTCGGTCGGCATTTACTCGGTTTACGGTCCGAACTTGGAAATGGACGAAACTCACTTGTTTTGGAATCTAAAACCTCAAGATCGACAAAGCTTAGTCGGGACATTTTAAGGCCAATATAGAACATTTGGACGATGGGAACGGGGTTTTGTCCGGACATTCAGCTTCGTATGTACTCGATTTTTGTTCCGAACTTATAAGTGGACGAAAAAGGCATGTTTCCGAATGGAAAACGATACACCTAAGAGACTAGCCACTACATTACTTAACTCGGGGCGTTCGAAGGTGAAAAAACAACTTTCCGTCCGTAAAAAGGAGATTTATGTCCGTCCGTTCGGTCGGCATTTACTCGGTTTTTGGTCACAACTTGGAAATGGACGAAACTCACTTGTTTTGGAATCTAAAACCTCAAGATCGACAAGGCTTAGTCGGGACGTTTTAAGGCCAATATAGAACATTTGGACGATGGTAACGGGGTTTTGTCCGGACATTTGGCTTCGTATGTACTCGATTTTTGTTCCGAACTTTAAAGTGGACGAAACACACATGTTTCCCAATGGAAAACGATACACCTAAGAGACTAGCCACTCCATTACTTAACTCGGGGCACTCTATGGTGAAAAAACAACGTTCCGTCCGTAAAAACGAGATTTATGTCCGTCCGTTCGGTCGGCATTTACTCGGATTACGGTCCGAACTTGGAAATGGGAGAAACTCACTTGTTTTGGAATCTAAAACCTCAAGATCGACAAAGCTTAGTCGGAACGTTTTAAGGCCAATATAGAACATTTGGACGATGGGAACGGGGTTTTGTCCGGACATTCGGCTTCGTATGTACTCGAATTTTGTTCCGAACTTTTAAGTGGACGAAACACACATGTTTCCCAATGGAAAACGATACACCTAAGAGACTAGCCACTCCATTACTTAACTCGGGGCACTCTAAGGTGAAAAAACAACGTTCCGTCCGTAAAAACGAGATTTATGTCCGTCCGTTCGGTCGGCATTTACTCGGTTTACGGTCCGAACTTGGAAATGGACGAAACTCACTTGTTTTGGAATCTAAAACCTCAAGATCGACAAAGCTTAGTCGGGACGTTTTAAGGCCAATATAGAACATTTGGACGATGGGAACGGGGTTTTGTCCGGACATTCGGCTTCGTATGTACTCGATTTTTGTTCCGAACTTATAAGTGGACGAAACACACATGTTTCCCAATGGAAAACGATACACCTAAGAGACTAGCAACTCTATTACTTAACTCGGTGCGTTCTAAGGTGAAAAAACAACGTTCCGTCCGTAAAAGCGAGATTTATGTCCGTCCGTTCGGTCGGCATTTACTCGGTTTTTGGTCCGAACTTGGAAATGGACGAAACTCACTTGTTTTGGAATCTAAAACCTCAAGATCGACAAGGCTTAGTCGGGACGTTTTAAGGCCAATATAGAACATTTGGACGATGGGAATGGGGTTTTGTCCGGACATTCGGTTTCGTATGTACTCGATTTTTGTTCCGAACTTATAAGTGGACGAAACACACATGTTTCCCAATGGAAAACGATACACCTAAGAGACTAGCCACTCTATTACTTAACTCGGGGCGTTCTAAGGTGAAAAAACAACTTTCCGTCCGTAAAAACGAGATTTATGTCCGTCCGTTCGGTCGGCATTTAATCGGTTTTTGGTCACAACTTGGAAATGGACGAAACTCACTTGTTTTGGAATCTAAAACCTCAAGATCGACAAGGCTTAGTCGGGACGTTTTAAGGCCAATATAGAACATTTGGACGATGGTAACGGGGTTTTGTCCGGACATTTGGCTTCGTATGTACTCGATTTTTGTTCCGAACTTTAAAGTGGACGAAACACACATGTTTCCCAATGGAAAACGATACACCTAAGAGACTAGCCACTCCATTACTTAACTCGGGGCGTTCTAAGGTGAAAAAACAACGTTCCGTCCGTAAAAACGAGATTTATGTCCGTCCGTTCGGTCGGTATTTACTCGGTTTACGGTCCGAACTTGGAAATGGACGAAACTCACTTGTTTTGGAATCTAAAACCTCAAGATCGACAGAGCTTAGTCGGGACGTTTTAAGGCCAATATAGAACATTTGGACGATGGGAACGGGGTTTTGTCCGGACATTCGGCTTCGTATGTACTCGATTTTTGTTCCGAACTTTTAAGTGGACAAAACACACATGTTTCCCAATGGAAAACGATACACCTAAGAGACTAGCCACTCCATTACTTAACTCGGGGCACTCTAAGGTGAAAAAACAACGTTCCGTCCGTAAAAACGAGATTTATGTCCGTCCGTTCGGTCGGCATTTACTCGGTTTACGGTCCGAACTTGGAAATGGACGAAACTCACTTGTTTTGGAATCTAAAACCTCAAGATCGACAAAGCTTAGTCGGGACATTTTAAGGCCAATATAGAACATTTGGACGATGGGAACGGGGTATTGTCCGGACATTCAGCTTCGTATGTACTCGATTTTTGTTCCGAACTTAAAAGTGGACGAAAAAGGCATGTTTCCGAATGGAAAACGATACACCTAAGAGACTAGCCACTACATTACTTAAGTCGGGGCGTTCGAAGGTGAAAAAACAACTTTCCGTCCGTAAAAACGAGATTTATGTCCGTCCGTTCGGTCGGCATTTAATCGGTTTTTGGTCACAACTTGGAAATGGACGAAACTCACTTGTTTTGGAATCTAAAACCTCAAGATCGACAAGGCTTAGTCGGGACGTTTTAAGGCCAATATAGAACATTTGGACGATGGTAACGGGGTTTTGTCCGGACATTCGGCTTCGTATGTACTCGATTTTTGTTCCGAACTTATAAGTGGACGAAACACACATGTTTCCCAATGGAAAACGATACACCTAAGAGACTAGCCACTCCATTACTTAAGTCGGGGCGTTCGAAGGTGAAAAAATAACTTTCCGTCCGTAAAAACGAGTTTTATGTCTGTCCGTTCGGTCGCCATTTACTCGGTTTACGGTCCGAACTTGGAAATGGACGAAACTCACTTGTTTTGGAATCTAAAACCTCAAGATCAACAAAGCTTAGTCGGGACGTTTTAAGGCCAATATAGAACATTTGGACGATGGGAACGGGGTTTTGTCCGGACATTCAGCTTCGTATGTACTCGATTTTTGTTCCGAACTTTTAAGTGGACGAAAAAGGCATGTTTCCGAATGGAAAACGATACACCTAAGAGACTAGCCACTCCATTACTTAAGTCGGGGCGTTCTAAGGTGAAAAAAGAACTTTCCGTCCGTAAAAACGAGATTTATTTCCGTCCGTTCGGTCGGCATTTAATCGGTTTTTGGTCACAACTTGGAAATGGACGAAACTCACTTGTTTTGGAATCTAAAACCTCAAGATCGACAAGGCTTAGTCGGGACGTTTTAAGGCCAATATAGAACATTTGGACGATGGTAACGGGGTTTTGTCCGGACATTTGGCTTCGTATGTACTCGATTTTTGTTCCGAACTTATAAGTGGACGAAAAAGACATGTTTCCCAATGGAAAACGATACACCTAAGAGACTAGCCACTCTATTACTTAACTCGGGGCGTTCTAAGGTGAAAAAACAACGTTCCGTCCGTAAAAACGAGATTTATGTGCGTCCATTCGGTCGGCATTTACTCGGTTTTTGGAACGAACTTGGAAATGGACGAAACTCAATTGTTTTGGAATCTAAAACCTCAAGATCGACAAGGCTTAGTCGGGACGTTTTAAGGCCAATATAGAACATTTGGACGATGGGAACGGGGTTTTGTCCGGACATTCGGCTTCGTATGTACTCGATTTTTGTTCTGAACTTATATGTGGACGAAAAAGACATGTTTCCGAATGGAAAACGATACACCTAAGAGACTAGCCACTCCATTACTTAAGTCGGGGCGTTCTAAGGTGAAAAAACAACTTTCCGTCCGTAAAAACGAGATTTATGTCCGTCCGTTCGGTCGGCATTTAATCGGTTTTTGGTCACAACTTGGAAATGGACGAAACTCACTTGTTTTGGAATCTAAAACCCCAAGATCGACACGGCTTAGTCGGGACGTTTTAAGGCCAATATAGAACATTTGGACGATGGGAACGGGGTTTTGTCCGGACATTCGGCTTCGTATGTACTCGATTTTTGTTCCGAACTTATAAGTGGACGAAACCCACATGTTTCAAAATGGAAAACGATACACCTAAGAGACTAGCCACACCATTACTTAACACGTGGCGTTCTAAGGTGAAAAAACAACGTTCCGTCCGTAAAAACGAAATTTATGTCCGTCCGTTCGGTCGGCATTTACTCGGTTTTTGGTCCGAACTTGGAAATGGACGAAACTCACTTGTTTTGGAATCTAAAACCTCAAGATCGACAAAGCTTAGTCGGGACGTTTTAAGGCCAATATAGAACATTTGGACGATGGGAACGGGGTTTTGTCCGGACATTCGGCTTCGTATGTACTCGATTTTTGTTCCGAACTTATAAGTGGACGAAACACACATGTTTCCCAATGGAAAACGATACACCTAAGAGACTAGCCACTCCATTACTTAACTCGGGGCGCTCTAAGGTGAAAAAACAACGTTCCGTCCGTAAAAACGAGATTTATGTCCGTCTGTTCGGTCGGCATTTACTCGGTTTACGGTCCGAACTTGGAATTGGACGAAACTCACTTGTTTTGGAATCAAAAACCTCAAGATTGACAAAGCTTAGTCGGGACGTTTTAAGGCCAATATAGAACATTTGGACGATGGGAACGGGGTTTTGTCCGGACATTCGGCTTCGTATGTACTCGATTTTTGTTCCGAACTTATAAGTGGACGAAAAAGGCATGTTTCTGAATGGAAAACGATACACCTAAGAGACTAGCCACTCCATTACTTAAGTCGGGGCGTTCTAAGGTGAAAAAACAACTTTCCGTCCGTAAAAACGAGATTTATGTCCGTCCGTTCGGTCGGCATTTAATCGGTTTTTGGTCACAACTTGGAAATGGACGAAACTCACTTGTTTTGGAATCTAAAACCTCAAGATCGACAAGGCTTAGTCGGGACGTTTTAAGGCCAATATAGAACATTTGGACGATGGGAACGGGGTTTTGTCCGGACATTCGGCTTCGTATGTACTCGATTTTTGTTCCGAACTCATAAGTGGACGAAACACACATGTTTCCCAATGGAAAACGATACACCTAAGAGACTAGCCACTCCATTACTTAAGTCGGGGCGTTCGAAGGTGAAAAAATAACTTTCCGTCCGTAAAAACGAGATTTATGTCTGTCCGTTCGGTCGGCATTTACTCGGTTTTTGGTCCGAACTTGGAAATGGACGAAACTCACTTGTTTTGGAATCTAAGACCTCAAGATCGACAAAGCTTAGTCGGGACGTTTTAAGGCCAATATAGAACATTTTGACGATGGGAACGGGGTTTTGTCCGGACATTCGGCTTCGTATGTACTCGATTTTTGTTCCGAACTTATAAATGGACGAAAAAGACATGTTTCCGAATGGAAAACGATACACCTAAGAGACTAGCCACTCCATTACTTAAGTCGGGGCGTTCTAAGGTGAAAAAACAACTTTCCGTCCGTAAAAACGAGATTTATGTCCGTCCGTTCGGTCAGCATTTAATCGGTTTTCGGTCAGAACTTGGAAATGGACGAAACTCACTTGTTTTGGAATCTAAAACCTCAAGATCGACAAGGCTTATCTGGGACGTTTTAAGGCCAATATATAACATTTGGACCATGGGAACGGGGTGTTGTCCGGACATTCGGCTTCGTATGTACTTAATTTATTTTCCGAACTTATAAGTGGACGAAACACACATGTTTCCCAATGGAAAACGATACACCTAAGAGACTAGCCACTCCATTACTTAACTCGGGCGTTCTAAGGTGAAAAAACAACGTTATGTCCGTAAAACCGAAATTTATGTCCGTCCGTTCGGTCGGCATTTACTCGGTTTTTGGTCCGAACTTGGAAATGGACGAAACTCACTTGTTTTGGAATCTAAAACCTCAAGATCGACAAAGCTTAGTCGGGAACGGGGTGTTGTCCGGACATTCGGCTTCGTATGTACTCGATTTTTGTTCCGAACTTATAAGTGGACGAAACACACATGTTTCCCAATGGAAATCGATACACCTAAGAGACTAGCCACTCCATTACTTAACTCGGGGCGCTCTAAGGTGAAAAAACAACGTTCCGTCCGTAAAAACGAGATTTATGTCCGTCCGTTCGGTTGGCATTTACTCGGTTTACGGTCCGAACTTGGAAATGGACGAAACTCACTTGGTTTGGAATCAAAAACCTCAAGATTGACAAAGCTTAGTCGAGACGTTTTAAGGCCAATATAGAACATTTGGACGATGGGAACGGGGTTTTGTCCGGACATTCGGCTTCGTATGTACTCGATTTTTTTTCCGAACTTATAAGTGGACGAAAAAGGCATGTTTCTGAATGGAAAACGATACACCTAAGAGACTAGCCACTCCATTACTTAAGTCGGGGCGTTCTAAGGTGAAAAAACAACTTTCCGTCCGTAAAAACGAGATTTATGTCCGTCCGTTCGGTCGGCATTTAATCGGTTTTTGGTCACAACTTGGAAATGGACGAAACTCACTTGTTTTGGAATCTAAAACCTCAAGATCGACAAGGCTTAGTCGGGACGTTTTAAGGCCAATATAGAACATTTGGACGATGGGAACGGGGTTTTGTCCGGACATTCGGCTTCGTATGTACTCGATTTTTGTTCCGAACTTATAAATGGACGAAAAAGACATGTTTCCGAATGGAAAACGATACACCTAAGAGACTAGCCACTCCATTACTTAAGTCGGGGCGTTCTAAGGTGAAAAAACAACTTTCCGTCCGTAAAAATGAGATTTATGTCCGTCCGTTCGGTCAGCATTTAATCGGTTTTCGGTCAGAACTTGGAAATGGACGAAACTCACTTGTTTTGGAATCTAAAACCTCAAGATCGACAAGGCTTATCCGGGACGTTTTAAGGCCAATATAGAACATTTGGACCATGGGAACGGGGTGTTGTCCGGACATTCGGCTTCGTATGTACTCAATTTATTTTCCGAACCTATAAGTGGACGAAACACACATGTTTCCCAATGGAAAACGATACACCTAAGAGACTAGCCACTCCATTACTTAACTCGGGCGTTCAAAGGTGAAAAAACAACGTTATGTCCGTAAAAATGAGATTTATGTCCGTCCTTTCGGTCGGCATTTACTCCGTTTTTGGTCCGAACTTGGAAATGGATGAAACTCACTTGTTTTGGAATCTAAAACCTCAAGATCGACATGGCTTATCCGGGACGTTTTAAGGCCAATATCGAACATTTGGACGATGGGAACGGGGTTTTGTCCGATCATTCAGCTTCGTATGTACTCGATTTTTGTTCCGAACTTATAAGTGGACGAAACACACATGTTTCCCAATGGAAAACGATACACCTAAGAGACTAGCCACTCCATTACTTAACTCGGGGCGTTCTAAGGTGAAAAAATAACGTTCCGTCCATAAAAACGAGATTTATGTCCGTCCGTTCGGTCAGCATTTAATCGGTTTTCGGTCAGAACTTGGAAATGGACGAAACTCACTTGTTTTGGAATCTAAAACCTCAAGATCGACAAGGCTTATCCGGGACGTTTTAAGGCCAATATAGAACATTTGGACCATGGGAACGGGGTATTGTCCGGACATTCGGCTTCGTATCTACTCAATTTATTTTCCGAACTTATAAGTGGACGAAACACACATGTTTCCCAATGGAAAACGATACACCTAAGAGACTAGCCACTCCATTACTTAACTCGAGGCGTTCTAAGGTGAAAGAATAACGTTCCGTCCTTAAAAACGAGATTTTTGTCCGTCCGTTCGGTCGGCATTTACTCGGTTTTCGGTCCAAACTTGGAAATAGACGAAACTCACATGTTTTGGAATCTAAAACCTCAAGATCGACAAGGCTTATCCGAAATGTTTTAAGGCCAATATAGAACATTTGGACCATGTTTCCCAATGGAAAACGATACACCTAAGAGACTAGCCACTCCATTACTTAACTCGGGGCACTCTAAGGTGAAAAAACAACGTTCCGTCCGTAAAAACGAGATTTATGTCCGTCCGTTCGGTCGGCATTTACTCGGTTTACGGTCCGAACTTGGAAATGGACAAAACTCACTTGTTTTGGAATCTAAAACCTCAAGATCGACAAAGCTTAGTCGGGACGTTTTAAGGCCAATATAGAACATTTGGACGATGGGAACGGGGTTTTGTCCGGACATTCGGCTTCGTATGTACTCGATTTTTGTTCCGAACTTATAAGTGGACGAAACACACATGTTTCCCAATGGAAAACGATACACCTAAGAGACTAGCCACTCCATTACTTAACTCGGGGCGTTCTAAGGTGAAAAAATAACGTTCCGTCCATAAAAACGAGATTTATGTCCGTCCGTTCGGTCAGCATTTAATCGGTTTTCGGTCAGAACTTGGAAATGGACGAAACTCACTTGTTTTGGAATCTAAAACCTCAAGATCGACAAGGCTTATCCGGGACGTTTTAAGGCCAATATAGAACATTTGGACCATGGGAACGGGGTATTGTCCGGACATTCGGCTTCGTATCTACTCAATTTATTTTCCGAACTTATAAGTGGACGAAACACACATGTTTCCCAATGGAAAACGATACACCTAAGAGACTAGCCACTCCATTACTTAACTCGAGGCGTTCTAAGGTGAAAGAATAACGTTCCGTCCTTAAAAACGAGATTTTTGTCCGTCCGTTCGGTCGGCATTTACTCGGTTTTCGGTCCAAACTTGGAAATAGACGAAACTCACATGTTTTGGAATCTAAAACCTCAAGATCGACAAGGCTTATCCGAAATGTTTTAAGGCCAATATAGAACATTTGGACCATGTTTCCCAATGGAAAACGATACACCTAAGAGACTAGCCACTCCATTACTTAACTCGGGGCACTCTAAGGTGAAAAAACAACGTTCCGTCCGTAAAAACGAGATTTATGTCCGTCCGTTCGGTCGGCATTTACTCGGTTTACGGTCCGAACTTGGAAATGGACAAAACTCACTTGTTTTGGAATCTAAAACCTCAAGATCGACAAAGCTTAGTCGGGACGTTTTAAGGCCAATATAGAACATTTGGACGATGGGAACGGGGTTTTGTCCGGACATTCGGCTTCGTATGTACTCGATTTTTGTTCCGAACTTATAAGTGGACGAAAAAGGCATGTTTCTGAATGGAAAACGATACACCTAAGAGACTAGCCACTCCATTACTTAAGTCGGGGCGTTCTAAGGTGAAAAAACAACTTTCCGTCCGTAAAAACGAGATTTATGTCCGTCCGTTCGGTCGGCATTTAATCGGTTTTTGGTCACAACTTGGAAATGGACGAAACTCACTTGTTTTGGAATCTAAAACCTCAAGATCGACAAGGCTTAGTCGGGACGTTTTAAGGCCAATATAGAACATTTGGACGATGGGAACGGGGTTTTGTCCGGACATTCGGCTTCGTATGTACTCGATTTTTGTTCCGAACTCATAAGTGGACGAAACACACATGTTTCCCAATGGAAAACGATACACCTAAGAGACTAGCCACTCCATTACTTAAGTCGGGGCGTTCGAAGGTGAAAAAAATAACTTTCCGTCCGTAAAAACGAGATTTATGTCTGTCCATTCGGTCGGCATTTACTCGGTTTTTGGTCCGAACTTGGAAATGGACGAAACTCACTTGTTTTGGAATCTAAGACCTCAAGATCGACAAAGCTTAGTCGGGACGTTTTAAGGCCAATATAGAACATTTGGACGATGGGAACGGGGTTTTGTCCGGACATTCGGCTTCGTATGTACTCGATTTTTGTTCCGAACTTATAAATGGACGAAAAAGACATGTTTCCGAATGGAAAACGATACACCTAAGAGACTAGCCACTCCATTACTTAAGTCGGGGCGTTCTAAGGTGAAAAAACAACTTTCCGTCCGTAAAAACGAGATTTATGTCCGTCCGTTCGGTCGGCATTTAATCGGTTTTTGGTCACAACTTGGAAATGGACGAAACTCACTTGTTTTGGAATCTAAAACCTCAAGATCGACAAGGCTTAGTCGGGACGTTTTAAGGCCAATATAGAACATTTGGACGATGGGAACGGGGTTTTGTCCGGACATTCGGCTTCGTATGTACTCGATTTTTGTTCCGAACTCATAAGTGGACGAAACACACATGTTTCCCAATGGAAAACGATACACCTAAGAGACTAGCCACTCCATTACTTAAGTCGGGGCGTTCGAAGGTGAAAAAATAACTTTCCGTCCGTAAAAACGAGATTTATGTCTGTCCGTTCGGTCGGCATTTACTCGGTTTTTGGTCCGAACTTGGAAATGGACGAAACTCACTTGTTTTGGAATCTAAGACCTCAAGATCGACAAAGCTTAGTCGGGACGTTTTAAGGCCAATATAGAACATTTGGACGATGGGAACGGGGTTTTGTCCGGACATTCGGCTTCGTATGTACTCGATTTTTGTTCCGAACTTATAAATGGACGAAAAAGACATGTTTCCGAATGGAAAACGATACACCTAAGAGACTAGCCACTCCATTACTTAAGTCGGGGCGTTCTAAGGTGAAAAAACAACTTTCCGTCCGTAAAAACGAGATTTATGTCCGTCCGTTCGGTCAGCATTTAATCGGTTTTCGGTCAGAACTTGGAAATGGACGAAACTCACTTGTTTTGGAATCTAAAACCTCAAGATCGACAAGGCTTATCCGGGACGTTTTAAGGCCAATATAGAACATTTGGACCATGGGAACGGGGTGTTGTCCGGACATTCGGCTTCGTATGTACTCAATTTATTTTCCGAACTTATAAGTGGACGAAACACACATGTTTCCCAATGGAAAACGATACACCTATGAGACTAGCCACTCCATTACTTAACTCGGGCGTTCTAAGGTGAAAAAACAACGTTATGTCCGTAAAAATGAGATTTATGTCCGTCCTTTCGGTCGGCATTTACTCCGTTTTTGGTCCGAACTTGGAAATGGACGAAACTCACTTGTTTTGGAATCTAAAACCTCAAGATCGACAAGGCTTATCCGGGACGTTTTAAGGCCAATATCGAACATTTGGACGATGGGAACGGGGTTTTGTCCGATCATTCAGCTTCGTATGTACTCGATTTTTGTTCCGAACTTATAAGTGGACGAAACAAACATGTTTCCCAATGGAAAACGATACACCTAAGAGACTAGCCACTCCATTACTTAACTCGGGGCGTTCTAAGGTGAAAAAATAACGTTCCGTCCATAAAAACGAGATTTATGTCCGTCCGTTCGGTCAGCATTTAATCGGTTTTCGGTCAGAACTTGGAAATGGACGAAACTCACATGTTTTGGAATCTAAAACCTCAAGATCGACAAGGCTTATCCGGGACGTTTTAAGGCCAATATAGAACATTTGGACCATGGGAACGGGGTATTGTCCGGACATTCGGCTTCGTATCTACTCAATTTATTTTCCGAACTTATAAGTGGACGAAACACACATGTTTCCCAATGGAAAACGATACACCTAAGAGACTAGCCACTCCATTACTTAACTCGAGGCGTTCTAAGGTGAAAGAATAACGTTCCGTCCTTAAAAACGAGATTTTTGTCCGTCCGTTCGGTCGGCATTTACTCGGTTTTCGGTCCAAACTTGGAAATAGACGAAACTCACATGTTTTGGAATCTAAAATCTCAAGATCGACAAGGCTTATCCGAAACGTTTTAAGGCCAATATAGAACATTTGGACCATGTTTCCCTATGGAAAACGATACACCTAAGAGACTAGCCACTCCATTACTTAACTCGGGGCACTCTAAGGTGAAAAAACAACGTTCCGTCCGTAAAAACAAGATTTAGGTCCGTCCGTTCGGTCGGCATTTACTCGGTTTACGGTCCGAACTTGGAAATGGACGTAACTCACTTGTTTTGGAATCTAAAACCTCAAGATCGACAAAGCTTAGTCGGGACGTTTTAAGGCCAATATAGAACATTTGGACGATGGGAACGGGGTTTTGTCCGGACATTCGGCTTCGTATGTACTCGATTTTTGTTCCGAACTTTTAAGTGGACGAAGCACACATGTTTCCTAATGGAAAACGATACACCTAAGAGACTAGCCACTCCATTACTTAACTCTGGGCACTCTAAGGTGAAAAAACAACGTTCCGTCCGTAAAAACGAGATTTATGTCCGTCCGTTCGGTCGGCATTTACTCGGTTTACGGTCCGAACTTGGATATGGACGAAACTCACTTGTTTTGGAATCTAAAACCTCAAGATCGACAAAGCTTAGTCGGGACATTTTAAGGTCAATATAGAACATTTGGACGATGGGAACGGGGTTTTGTCCGGACATTCAGCTTCGTATGTACTCGATTTTTGTTCCGAACTTATAAGTGGACGAAAAAGGCATGTTTCCGAATGGAAAACGATACACCTAAGAGACTAGCCACTACATTACTTAAGTCGGGGCGTTCGAAGGTGAAAAAACAACTTTCCGTCCGTAAAAACGAGATTTATGTCCGTCCGTTCGGTCGGCATTTAATCGGTTTTTGGTCACAACTTGGAAATGGATGAAACTCACTTGTTTTGGAATCTAAAACCTCAAGATCGACAAGGCTTAGTCGGGACGTTTTAAGGCCAATATAGAACATTTGGACGATGGTAACGGGGTTTTGTCCGGACATTCGGCTTCGTATGTACTCGATTTTTGTTCCAAACTTATAAGTGGACGAAACACACATGTTTCCCAATGGAAAACGATACACCTAAGAGACTAGCCACTCCATTACTTAAGTCGGGGCGTTCGAAGGTGAAAAAATAACTTTCCGTCCGTAAAAACGAGATTTATATCTGTCCGTTCGGTCGGCATTTACTCGGTTTTTGGTCCGAACATGGAAATGGATGAAACTCACTTGTTTTGGAATCTAATACCTCAAGATCGACAAGGCTTAGTCGGGACGTTTTAAGGCCAATATAGAACATTTGGACGATGGGAACGGGGTTTTGTCCGGACATTCGGCTTCGTATGTACTCGATTTTTGTTCTGAACTTATATGTGGACGAAAAAGACATGTTTCCGAATGGAAAACGATACACCTAAGAGACTAGCCACTCCATTACTTAAGTCGGGGCGTTCTAAGGTGAAAAATGAAACCGGCATGAAGTGGTTTGACATCAATTTTGTGACAAAGTGTCCTTGGTTATTTCGCCTTGAGTTCATTGTTAAGAAAACCGAGTTGTACGCGCGTCGTCCCGTGTCCTTGCCTTCGTGTCGTGTGTCATTGGTGTGATTTCTGGTCCAGGACGTACGTACCTCTTAAGGACGTACGTACGTATCGAATGACAGCAAGATTGTTGGTGGTCTGGACGTACGAACCTTTATAGGACGTTCGTACGTCACAGCAGGCAGCAAGAGTATTTTCGTTTGGAGACGTACGAACGTCATATCGACGTACGTACGTCCAAAGTGGGCTTTTACTATTTCGGCCCATTTTCGGTGGTTTTCCAACCCTATGTATAAATAGGGTTTCTCTTCCAAAGAACAAGTCAGTTCTTTGGCCGTCCAATTCATCTCTAGTCTTGGAGTTTGTTTAGGTTTTGGTTTAGGTTGTTTTGGTGATTGAACTCATCTTCTTCTTCCCCATTCATCTTCTTCTTTCTTCTTCCATGTTCATCTTCTTCTACATTATTGAATAGTGATTTAGCTTCGAGTCTTCTTGTGTGTTCATCAAGAAGTCGAGTATCCTTGTGTGTTCATCAAGGAACTCTGGTGTAAGCTTGTTACATAGATCGGCTTCGAGTCTTCTTGTGTGTTCATCAAGAAGTCGAGTGTCTTGTGCGTACATCAAGGTGCTCTGGTGAAGTCAAGGTGTTAGAGATAACCAGGAGTATCAACTCGCAGTGAGTGCAGGTAGTTGGTAGGTTTGTACATCTCTTTTCATCTAGTGAATTTATTTGTTGTCGCGAGGACAACCGTGGACGTTTCCCATATTGGGTTTTACCACGTTAAAAATTCCTGTGTGTTATTTACTTTCTGCGTATCGTTTGATTTGTTTGAATATTGAACTGTTACATTAGCACTATTTGTAGTTTTACAATTGGTATCAGTCGCTGGGGGCTGGTTAAGGAGCGTCAAGGCTCACGCTAACGATCCTATGAGTGCAATGATGGTTCATGAGTCTGGTCATAATAATTTTATTGCTAAATCGTCTAAATCTACAAAACCAAAATCTGATTTTGAAAATGATGATAATTTGTATGTTGTTAGCAATAGTGATTGGGCTCTTCTTTACAGACTTTCTGCAAAAGAATGTGAAAGATTGCAAAAAGCTAATATTGATTTGCAGGAAAAATTTAATAAAGCTAATTGTAATGTGTCTACTATTTCTGATAATGTTTGTTTTGAAGATAATGGTGTTTTGCAGACTAAGGTTGATTCTCTAGAACAACGACTCAGACATTGTGCAGAGGACTATATGCTTCAAGGGGAAGTTTATGAATCCAAAATTGAAAATTTGGAAAAGGCTAATCTCTCTTTGCAGGATAAAATTGAGATTCTTGAAAAACAGATTTCTTGTGCTGCAGATGATACAATTTCTATTTCTCAATTATTTGACAAAGAAAAACTTGACTTGTTATGTAGAATTGCAGCTTTAGAGAAGGCCAATCAGGAGGTCGATGAGAAATACAAATCTCTATTGGTGGAGTATGAGGTAACAAAGAACGGTTTAACGCCTACTCAACTCCAATTGCAGGTTTTGGACAAAACTAGATTTGATTCTCCTATTGATAGTTCCACTAGTTCATCTAGTTTGATTACTCCTGTAAAATCTACTAGTTTGCCTGCCCTTTTGCCTACCCCACCTATTGAGACTAGACTTAATGCTACTAATTTTCAGCATGTTTCTCGTAAGAATTTTAAGTCTAAGGTTAATGGTAAGGCTGTTTTTACTGATAAGCCATATTGTTCTCATAATGGAGGTATAGGTTTTGTTAAGGCACCATGTCACAAATACAATGGTGACATACATGTTTCATCTTCTACCACCACATCTTCTTATAAGAATTCTTTGAGTAAGTCTAATGTTTTTCATTGTTCTTATTGTGGTAGAGTTGGTCATTTGGATAGTTTTTGTTGGGATTTTGATCAACATGTTTCATCCTATTCTCGTGTTCCTCATCGTTATAATCATGTTGATTCTAATGTTCCTTCTTGTGCATTTTCTAGACCTTGGAATTATAATGGTTTTCATCACAGGTTTAAGAAAAACAGGTATTCCAACAAAAGGAAGTCTAAGACTAAGGAGGAATTAGTTAAGGACAAGTGTATTGCAAAGCGTGTTAAGGGAAAATCTCATATCATTTCACCTCCCAAGGTGTGCACGCCTAGTGTTAAACAAGTATGGGTAAGAAAGGATAAGTTGAAGGTTTTTCTGGACTTGCAAAGGTCTGGTGGTGTCCCATATTTGGGATGATGTAGGTTGTTTCTAGCCTTGTGTTATTTGAGTTGCATATTTCTCTAACCACATAGGCTATTTGTTTGGTGTTTCTACTTTTTATACTTTGTTTGTTTAGCTTGCAGATCATGTTGCATGTCTGAATACATTGTTGGTTATTCCTTCTATTTTTCTTTATTTATTCCATATATGTGTTGTTGGATGCATCTTTTCTGAGATATTGGTTTAATTCAATTGTCTTAAATAAGTTGCAATATGTTTGGGTGTTTTCTCTTTCTGAACTCTTAAGTATGTTTTGGTATGTATCATGCATTTTTCCTCGCTTGTTTGCACAGTGCACGGCATGCTTGCATGATGGGAGTTTTTGGAAACCACTTACATATTCTTTGAGCTCATAGAACTTCTCTATCTCTCGAGTATTTATGTGATCTTGAGCTATCTCTCATTTGTTTTGGTTAATGTTCATCTTGTTGTTCGTGTTATTGAGCATTCTTATCTTCCTATTACAACTCTTGTTAGTGGTCAATGACTCACTTTATCCCCAGCCATTTGATTGTCTTTGAAGCAATATCAGTTGGCTAAGAACCCGTTGGGGTTGTGAGGGTCATGCTCTGACGGATGCACTCAAGAGATGTTAGTTCTTGTGTTGCACGTTATCATGGTATTGCACTTCTTGAGTTTGTGTTTGTCAAAAAGATGTAGGCTACACCCTACCCTCGTGTATTTGAAAAGATGGAGGCAAAAATCCTTCCCACGCGGGAATGACATTAGAGTGATGTAGACTAAACTCCACCACATGCGGCAAAATAAAAATCCAAGCGCATATTCATTGTTTTTTATGTAAGGCATACAAAGTTATATTCCTTTGCCTTTTAATGTCTTGGTTTTCATTTGAACGATCATATTTATATATTTATATTCGTTTGCCTTCTACTCATAACGTTTGTTTCAAAGGGGGTTGAAGTTTGTTTCTTCTATGCTCACTTACTAATCATATGTCTCTTGTTGATGGTTCTATATTCTAGATCTTCAAGGGTGTGTTCTAGTGGTGAACTTTATCTCTCTTTATGCATTGCATTGCATCTACACACCGAGGTTTAGTTTATGATGCATTTCAATGCTCTTAATTGTTCAATATTTTGTTTATCCCAACATATTGCCTCTTATTTTTGTACGGATTGGGATTGGCTACTGTTTTTGGAAGTTCATGATGTGTTCCTCTTCACTTCTATGGTACATCGGTTATTTTCCTTTTATCTTCTTATTATGGTTTGTGTTGTTAGTTATTAGGTTTGTTTTTCTGCTATTAAAGTTAGTCCTTAAGGTTAGTCTTCACATGGTTGGATATGGGTTGTTAGTTTTGTCGTTAAAATTGATTCTTAGATATGGTGCAGCCTCTATTTGCTATTGTTTGTGTTTGGTTCTTCATTATCCTAGTCTAACAAGTTTAGTGCGATTCTCATTGCTTGGTTGTTATCGTGTGCACACTTCATGATTCTGCACACCATGTGTTCGATAAAATGTCTACATGGGTATTCTCACATTTCTTGTGCTAGGTTCGCCATTTCTCTTACATTTGTTAGTTTGGTTAATGTTGTGTTTATGCAGGACATGCCTCCTGAGCGCGCTCGGACTACTCCCACCAAAGAAACACCCGGTTCCAAGGGTGCTTCGTCATCGGGCACACATCCTCCTCGTGCTTAAAGGAGTAGAGGCGCCATTCCTTTGGATTCTTGTAGATGTTCTTGCTGAAAGTGTTTATGGCTTACTCTATTTTGGTTCTATTCCTTGGTAATTCTTTTCAGTCGGTGTTTCATTGACATACTAAGGTCAGATTGTTAGTATTATTTGGTTTTACACTTCATGCTTTCTATTTTTGTCTTTGGATCACATGTGTTTGATGTGATTTCTCAAGGTAATAGTTCTCAATTTGTTTTAAGAAGGCTACAAGGTATGCATAAGCAAATTTTGGTGATGAAATCATGTCATTGGTGTATTCGGTTGTCATGATTTATATTGATTCATGTTTTCTCATAGGTTCTCATCATACTTTTCTATGTTGGGCTAATATTCTTGAATTACCTTGTTGGCTAGCTGGTGTTTGATTAAATGCTTATGAGACTTGCCTATCCTCTTATTGTTGCTTCTTGTGCCTGGTTGATCCTATTTTTTTCCTGCAATAGGTTTGATTAGATGTGTTCTTGGTAGTCTTCTGCAATAATCCTCATGCAATGGTTTTGGGCTACCACTGTCTACTTTGGGATGCATATGCTCAGTTTGGTCATCTATTGTTAGCAATTCTCTTCTATTGACTCTCTAATCTTTCTGACAATGTATGGCATGTCATCGGAGTCTTAGTGTTCTGGCAGGAAATTGCTCTGAAGTTGGATTGTTGTTTTGTGACTTGGTGGCATCGATAATCCTTGCTCATTCTTCAGTTAAAGCATTTTTTTTATGAGCTTGATGATTGCTTATCTTGTTTGGCATATGTTGAACTAATTTTTGGGTTTCACTAGGGTGGGCTTACAGGTTTATTCCTTTTATGTCTTTATTCCATTGTGTTTGGGATAATATTTTCTTCTCCTTGTTTATAAGATTCTCTAATTCTCTTTTTGTGGTTGGATGAGTTGTTTCAGGAACATATACAGATTGGATTTCTCCATGGATTCTCAATGGATTTTCTTATACTTTACGTATCTCTTCCTGCAGATACTCATATTCCTGTAGTTTTGTCATGGGATATTGTTGGATGTGTCTAATATGCATGGTTTCCCTATTCTCTTTCATATCTCCTCCTAACTATTGTTTATCTCTTCTTCTTTCTCTTTTTGCATATTCTTTTCTTGCACATTTCTCACAGGTTTGACTATTTGGTTCTTGGTCATTATTGTACCTTCCCAATTTCATCAGGTATGATATTTCTTCCTTTTTGTTTGTTTGCTCTTTTTCTCTAGATATCTTGCTACTATGAAGTCGGTTCTCTGGAATCTATCTCAGGTGGTTATGGTCCGTTGTTTAAAGTGATATTCTAGTGAATCATTTGTTCTGATTGTTGGTGTCCTGACTCTTTCTTCTATGTATAGGTTTCTCTTGGTTTCTATCAGGGATTCATGTTATGTTTTCTTTTCTTCCCTATGTTACCTATATAAGTATTCAGTGTCTTTTCACTATCTTCTTCTTATCTCGTTTTGGTTCTTATCTAATATCCTTTCTTGTGTTTGTGTTGGTACTCTTCCTTCTTCATTTATATGCCTAGATCTCTCTCATGTCTTTTAGTTTTGTGTGTCATGGATTCCAGATTTATGGTATGGTTTTCTCTTTACTCTCTTCTACCCTTGTATGCTTGGTTCTTTGTGTGTTTCAAATACCCTTATTTGGTTTATTTGTTCTAGGTGCATCTTTCTCATATGCATTGCATTTAGGTGACGCTTTTGTTTAGGGAGAGAATTCTTTGTATTGACATCGTGTTAACAAGTGTTTATGTTATGGCTTCCGTTGCATATCCTTTTTGTTGTTAACATGATTGTTCCCTTTCTTTTCTTCTTTAATCTTATTTGTTATGGTTTGGAATTTTTTTTTTTTCTTTTCTCTTTCTTTTGTTACCTTGCTTCATTTGTGACAAAAAGGGGGAGATTTATGACTCTAATACTAACAGCTTCTTCTTCTTTGTTAGTGTATTTTTGGGTCATGTTTCAGGTATACTACATGTATGGGGGAGTGAAAGTGATGATGATCACAAAATGCATATACAGTTTTGGGTAAGCTCGAGTATTAAACCTTGGAGCTCATGAAGTATGGGGTAGTTGTTTGAGGAACTTCCGTTGGCTCTTTGATTGTTTCAGAATTTTTTTGTTGCTTCCGTTCGGTCTCTGATGGTTAAAGCGTATTACTCAAGCTGGATATCATGTGTTGGTGACTCGGTATGTATTCTACTATGAGTGTTTTTGTAGGCATGTTTTATAAATGCCATGGTTTGGGTTTGTAAGCACGTTTTCTAAGTGCTATTAGAGTCATAGGTTTTTGTCACAAAATCAATGTCAAAGGGGGAGATTGAAACCGGCATGAAGTGGTTTGACATCAATTTTGTGACAAAGTGTGCTTGGTTATTTCGCCTTGAGTTCATTGTTAAGAAAACCGAGTTGTACGCGCGTCGTCCCGTGTCCTTGCCTTCGTGTCGTGTGTCATTGGTGTGATTTCTGGTCCAGGACGTACGTACCTCTTAAGGACGTACGTACGTATCGAATGACAGCAAGATTGTTGGTGGTCTGGACGTACGAACCTTTACAGGACGTTCGTACGTCACAGCAGGCAGCAGGAGTATTTTCGTTTGGAGACGTACGAACGTCATATCGACGTACGTACGTCCAAAGTGGGCTTTTACTATTTCGGCCCATTTTCGGTGGTTTTCCAACCCTATGTATAAATAGGGTTTCTCTTCCAAAGAACAAGTCAGTTCTTTGGCCGTCCAATTCATCTCTAGTCTTGGAGTTTGTTTAGGTTTTGGTTTAGGTTGTTTTGGTGATTGAACTCATCTTCTTCTTCCCCATTCATCTTCTTCTTTCTTCTTCCATGTTCATCTTCTTCTACATTATTGAATAGTGATTTAGCTTCGAGTCTTCTTGTGTGTTCATCAAGAAGTCGAGTATCCTTGTGTGTTCATCAAGGAACTCTGGTGTAAGCTTGTTACATAGATCGGCTTCGAGTCTTCTTGTGTGTTCATCAAGAAGTCGAGTGTCTTGTGCGTACATCAAGGTGCTCTGGTGAAGTCAAGGTGTTAGAGATAACCAGGAGTATCAACTCGCAGTGAGTGCAGGTAGTTGGTAGGTTTGTACATCTCTTTTCATCTAGTGAATTTATTTGTTGTCGCGAGGACAACCGTGGACGTTTCCCATATTGGGTTTTACCACGTTAAAAATTCCTGTGTGTTATTTACTTTCTGCGTATCGTTTAATTTGTTTGAATATTGAACTGTTACATTAGCACTATTTGTAGTTTTACAAAAAAACAACTTTCCGTCCGTAACAACGAGATTTATGTCTGTCCGTTCGGTCAGCATTTAATCGGTTTTTGGTCACAACTTGGAAATGGACGAAACTCACTTGTTTTGGAATCTAAAACCTCAAGATCGACAAAGCTTAGTCGGGACGTTTTAAGGCCAATATAGAACATTTGGACGATGGGAACGGGGTTTTATCCGGACATTCGGCTTCGTATGTACTCGATTTTTGTTCTGAACTTATAAGTGGACGAAAAAGGCATGTTTCCGAATGGAAAACGATACACCTAAGATACTAGCCACTCCATTACTTAAGTCGGGGCGTTCTAAGGTGAAAAAACAACTTTCCGTTCGTAAAAACGAGATTTATGTCCGTCCGTTCGGTCGGCATTTAATCGGTTTTTGGTCACAACTTGGAAATGGACGAAACTCACTTGTTTTGGAATCTAAAACCTCAAGATCGACAAGGCTTAGTCGGGACGTTTTAAGGCCAATATAGAACATTTGGACCATGGGAACGGGGTGTTGTCTGGACATTCGGCTTCGTATGTACTCAATTTATTTTTCGAACTTATAAGTGGACGAAACACACATGTTTCCCAATGGAAAACGATACACCTAAGAGACTAGCCACTCCATTACTTAACTCGGGCGTTCTAAGGTGAAAAAACAACGTTATGTCCGTAAAAATGAGATTTATGTCCGTCCTTTCGGTCGGCATTTACTCCGTTTTTGGTCCGAACTTGGAAATGGACGAAACTCACTTGTTTTGTAATCTAAAACCTCAAGATCGACAAGGCTTATCCGGGACGTTTTAAGGCCAATATAGAACATTTGGACCATGGGAACGGGGTATTGTCCGGACATTCGGCTTCGTATCTACTCAATTTATTTTCCGAACTTATAAGTGGACGAAACACACATGTTTCCCAATGGAAAACGATACACCTAAGAGACTAGCCACTCCATTACTTAACTCGAGGCGTTCTAAGGTGAAAGAATAACGTTCCGTCCTTAAAAACGAGATTTTTGTCCGTCCGTTCGGTGGGCATTTACTCGGTTTTCGGTCCAAACTTGGAAATGGACGAAACTCACATGTTTTGGAAAATAAAACCTCAAGATCGACAAGGCTTATCCGGGACGTTTTAACGCCAATATAGAACATTTGGACCATGGGAACGGGGTATTGTCCGGACATTCGGCTTCGTATGTACTCAATTTATTTTCCGAACTTAAAAGTGGACGAAAGACACATGTTTCCAAATGAAAAACGATACACCTAAGAGACTAGCCACTCCATTACTTAACTCGGGGCGTTCTAAGTTTAAAAAACAACGTTCCGTCCGTAAAAACGAGATTTATGTCCGTCCGTTCGGTCGACATTTACTCGGTTTTTGGTCCGAACTTGGAGATGGACGAAACTCACTTGTTTTGGAATCTAAAACCTCAAGATCGACAAAGCTTAGTCGGGACGTTTTAAGGCCAATATAGAACATTTGGACGATGGGAACGGGGTTTTGTCCGGACATTCGGCTTCGTATGTACTCGATTTTTGTTCCGAACTCATAAATGGACAAAAAAGACATGTTTCTGAATGGAAAACGATACACCTAAGAGACTAGCCACTCCATTACTTAACTCGGGGCGTTCTAAGGTGAAAAAACAACTTTCCATCCGTAAAAACGAGATTTATGTCCGTCCGTTCGGTCGGTATTTAATCGGTTTTTGGTCACAACTTGGAAATGGACGAAACTCACTTGTTTTGGAATCTAAAACCTCAAGATCGACAAGGCTTAGTGGGCACGTTTTAAGACCAATATAGAACATTTGGACGATGGGAACGGGGTTTTGTCTGGAGATTCGGCTTCGTATGTACTCGATTTTCGTTCCGAACTTATAAATGGACGAAAAAGACATGTTTCCCAATGGAAAACGATACACCTAAGAGACTAGCCACTCCATTACTTAATTCGGGGCGTTCTAAGGTGAAAAAACAACTTTCCGTCCGTAAAAACGAGATTTATGTCCGTCCTCTCGGTCGGCATTTACTCGGTTTTTCGTCCGAACTTGGAAATGGACGAAACTCACTTGTTTTGTAATCTAAAACCTCAAGATCGACAAGGCTTATCCGGGACGTTTTAAGGCCAATATAGAACATTTGGACGATGGGAACGGGGTGTGGTCCGGACATTCGGCTTCGTATGTACTCAATTTATTTTCCGAACTTAAAAGTGGACGAAAGACACATGTTTCCAAATGAAAAACGATACACCTAAGAGACTAGCCACTCCATTACTTAACTCCGGGCGTTCTAAGTTTAAAAAACAACATTCCGTCCGTAAAAACGAGATTTATGTCCGTCCGTTCGGTCGACATTTACTGGGTTTTCGGTCCGAACTTGGAAATGGACGAAACTCACTTGTTTTGGAATCTAATACCTCAAGATAAATAAGGCTTCGTTGGGACGTTTTAAGGCTAATATTGAACATTTGGACGATTTGAACGGGGTTTTGTCCGGACATTCGGCTTCGTATGTACTCGATTTTTGTTCCGAACTTATAAGTGGACGAAACACACATGTTTCCCAATGGAAAACGATACACCTAAGAGACTAGCCACTCCATTACTTAACTCGGGGCGTTCTAAGGTGAAAATAACGTTCTGTCCGTAAAAACGAGATTTATGTCCGTCCGTTCGGTCCGCATTTAATCGGTTTTCGGTCACAGCTTGGAAATGGACGAAACTCACTTGTTTTGGAATCTAAAACCTCAAGATCGACAAGGCTTATCCGGGACGTTTTAAGGCCAATATAGAACATTTCGACGATGGGAACGGGGTTTTGTCCGATCATTCGGCTTCGTATGTACTCGATTTTTGTTCCGAACTTATAAGTGGACGAAACACACATGTTTCCCAATGGAAAACGATACACCTAAGAGACTAGCCACTCCATTACTTAACTCGGGGAGTTCTAAGGTGAAAAAACAACGTTCCGTCCGTAAAAACGAGATTTATGTCCGTCCGTTCGGTCGGCATTTACTCGGTTTTTGGTCCGAACTTGGAAATGGACGAAACTCACTTGTTTTGGAATCTAAAACCTCAAGATCGACAAAGCTTAGTCGGGACGTTTTAAGGCCAATATAGAACATTTGGACGATGGGAACGGGGTTTTGTCCGGACATTCGGCTTCGTATGTACTCGATTTTTGTTCCGAACTTAAAAGTGGACGAAACACACATGTTTCCCAATGAAAAATGATACACCTAAGAGACTAGCCACTCCATTACTTAACTCGGGGCGTTCTAATGTTAAAAAACAACGTTCCGTCCGTAAAAACGAAATTTATGTCCGTCCGTTCGGTCGACATTTACTCGGTTTTCGGTCCGAACTTGGAAATGGACGAAACTCACATGTTTTGGAATCTAAAACCTCAAGATAAATAAGGCTTAGTCGGGACGTTTTAAGGCCAATATTGAACATTTGGATGATTTGAACGGGGTTTTGTCCGGACATTCGGCTTCGTATGTACTCGATTTTTGTTCCGAACTTATAAGTGGACGAAACACAAATGTTTCCCAATGGAAAACGATACACCTAAGAGACTAGCCACTCCATTACTTAACTCGAGGCTTTTAAGGTGAAAAAATAACGTTCCGTCCGTAAAAACGAGATTTTTGTCCGTCCGTTCGGTTGGCATTTTCTCGGTTTTCGGTTCGAACTTGGAAATGCACGAAACTCACTTGTTTTGGAATCTAAAACCTCAAGATCGACAAGGCTTAGTTGGGACGTTTTAAGGCCAATATAGAACATTTGGACCATGGGAACGGGGTATTGTCCGGACATTCGGCTTCGTATGTACTCGATTTATTTTCCGAACTTATAAGTGGACGAAACACACATGTTTCCCAATGGAAAACGATACACCAAAGAGACTAGCCACTCCATTACTTAACTCGGGGAGTTCTAAGGTGAAAAAACAACGTTCCGTCCGTAAAAACGAGATTTATGTCCGTCCGTTCGGTCGACATTTACTCGGTTTTTGGTCCGAACTTGGAAATGGACGAAACTCACTTGTTTTGGAATCTAAAACCTCAAGATCGACAAAGCTTAGTCGGGACGTTTTAAGGCCAATATAGAACATTTGGACGATGGGAACGGGGTTTTGTCCGGACATTCGGCTTCGTATGTACTCGATTTTTGTTCCGAACTCATAAATGGACAAAAAAGACATGTTTCCGAATGGAAAACGATACACCTAAGAGACTAGCCACTCCATTACTTAACTGGGGGCGTTCTAAGGTGAAAAAACAACTTTCCATCCGTAAAAACGAGATTTATGTCCGTCCGTTCGGTCGGTATTTAATCGGTTTTTGGTCACAACTTGGAAATGGACGAAACTCACTTGTTTTGGAATCTAAAACCTCAAGATCGACAAGGCTTAGTGGGCACGTTTTAAGACCAATATAGAACATTTGGACGATGGGAACGGGGTTTTGTCTGGAGATTCGGCTTCGTATGTACTCGATTTTCGTTCCGAACTTATAAATGGACGAAAAAGACATGTTTCCCAATGGAAAACGATACACCTAAGAGACTAGCCACTCCATTACTTAATTCGGGGCGTTCTAAGGTGAAAAAACAACTTTCCGTCCGTAAAAACGAGATTTATGTCCGTCCGTTCGGTCGGCATTTACTAGGTTTTTTGTCCGAACTTGGAAATGGACGAAACTCACTTATTTTGGAATCTAAAACCTCAAGTTCGACAAAGCTTAGTCGGGACGTTTTAAGGCCAATATAGAACATTTGGACGATGGGAACGGGGTTTTGTCCGGACATTCGGCTTCGTATGTACTCGATTTTTGTTCCGAACTTATAAATGGACGAAAAAGACATGTTTCCGAATGGAAAACGATACACCTAAGAGACTAGCCACTCCATTACTTAAGTCGGGGCGTTCTAAGGTGAAAAAACAACTTTCCGTCCGTAAGAACGAGATTTATGTCCGTCCTTTCGGTCGGCATTTACTCGGTTTTTCGTCCGAACTTGGAAATGGACGAAACTCACTTGTTTTGTAATCTAAAACCTCAAGATCGACAAGGCTTATCCGGGACGTTTTAAGGCCAATATAGAACATTTGGACCATGGGAACGGGGTATTGTCCGGACATTCGGCTTCGTATCTACTCAATTTATTTTCCGAACTTATAAGTGGACGAAACACACATGTTTCCCAATGGAAAACGATACACCTAAGAGACTAGCCACTCCATTACTTAACTCGAGGCGTTCTAAGGTGAAACAATAACGTTCCGTCCTTAAAAACGAGATTTTTGTCCGTCCGTTCGGTCGGCATTTACTCGGTTTCTGGTCCAAACTTGGAAATGGACGAAACTCACATGTTTTGGAATCTAAAACCTCAAGATCGACAAGGCTTATCCGGGACGTTTTAAGGCCAATATAGAACATTTGGACAATGGGAACGGGGTATTGTCTGGACATTCGGCTTCGTATGTACTCAATTTATTTTCCGAACTTAAAAAGAGACGAAAGACACATGTTTCCAAATGAAAAACGATACACCTAAGAGACTAGCCACTCCATTACTTAACTCGGGGCGTTCTAAGTTTAAAAAACAACATTCCGTCCGTAAAAACGAGATTTATGTCCGTCCGTTCGGTCGACATTTACTGGGTTTTCGGTCCGAACTTGGAAATGGACGAAACTCACTTGTTTTGGAATCTAAAACCTCAAGATAAATAAGGCTTCGTCGGGACGTTTTAAGGCCAATATTGAACATTTGGACGATTTGAACGGGCTTTTGTCCGGACATTCCGCTTCGTATGTACTCGATTTTTGTTCCGAACTTATAAGTGGACGAAACACACATGTTTCCCAATGGAAAATAATACACCTAAGAGACTAGCCACTCCATTACTTAACTCAGGGCATTCTAAGGTGAAAAAACAACATTCCGTCCGTAAAAATGAGATTTATGTCCGTCCTTTCGGTCGGCATTTACTCGGTTTTTGGTCCGAACTTGGAAATGGACGAAACAAACTTGTTTTGTAATCTAAAACCTCAAGATCGACAAGGCTTATCCGGGACGTTTTAAGGCCAATATAGAACATTTGGACCATGGGAACGGGGTGTTGTCCGGACATTCGGCTTCGTATGTACTCAATTTATTTTCCGAACTTATGAGTGGACGAAACACACATGTTTCCCTATGGAAAACGATACACCTAAGAGACTAGCCACTCCATTACTTAACTCGGGCGTTCTAAGGTGAAAAAACAATGTTATGTCCGTAAAAATGAGATTTATGTCCGTCCTTTCGGTCGGCATTTACTCCGTTTTTGGTCCGAACTTGGAAATGGACGAAACTCACTTGTTTTGGAATCTAAAACCTAAAGATCGACAAGGCTTATCTGGGACGTTTTAAGGCCAATATCGAACATTTGGACGATGGGAACGGGCTTTTGTCCGATCATTCAGCTTCGTATGTACTCGATTTTTGTTCCGAACTTATAAGTGGACGAAACACACATGTTTCCCAATGGAAAACGATACACCTAAGAGACTAGCCACTCCATTACTTAACTCGGGGCGTTCTAAGGTGAAAAAATAACGTTCCGTCCATAAAAACGAGATTTATGTCCGTCCGTTCGGTCAACATTTAATCGGTTTTCGGTCAGAACTTGGAAATGGACGAAACTCACTTGTTTTGGAATCTAAAACCTCAAGATCGAAAAGGCTTATCCGGGACGTTTTAAGGCCAATATAGAACACTTGGACCATGGGAACGGGGTATTGTCCGGACATTCGGCTTCGTATCTACTCAATTTATTTTCCGAACTTATAAGTGGACGAAACACACATGTTTCCCAATGGAAAACGATACACCTAAGAGACTAGCCACTCCATTACTTAACTCGAGGCGTTCTAAGGTGAAAGAATAACGTTCCGTCCTTAAAAACGAGATTTTTGTCCGTCCGTTCGGTGGGCATTTACTCGGTTTTCGGTCCAAACTTGGAAATGGACGAAACTCACATGTTTTGGAAAATAAAACCTCAAGATCGACAAGGCTTATCCGGGACGTTTTAACGCCAATATAGAACATTTGGACCATGGGAACGGGGTATTGTCCGGACATTCGGCTTCGTATGTACTCAATTTATTTTCCGAACTTAAAAGTGGACGAAAGACACATGTTTCCAAATGAAAAACGATACACCTAAGAGACTAGCCACTCCATTACTTAACTCGGGGCGTTCTAAGTTTAAAAAACAACGTTCCGTCCGTAAAAACGAGATTTATGTCCGTCCGTTCGGTCGACATTTACTCGGTTTTTGGTCCGAACTTGGAAATGGACGAAACTCACTTGTTTTGGAATCTAAAACCTCAAGATCGAAAAGGCTTATCCGGGACGTTTTAAGGCCAATATAGAACACTTGGACCATGGGAACGGGGTATTGTCCGGACATTCGGCTTCGTATCTACTCAATTTATTTTCCGAACTTATAAGTGGACGAAACACACATGTTTCCCAATGGAAAACGATACACCTAAGAGACTAGCCACTCCATTACTTAACTCGAGGCGTTCTAAGGTGAAAGAATAACGTTCCGTCCTTAAAAACGAGATTTTTGTCCGTCCGTTCGGTGGGCATTTACTCGGTTTTCGGTCCAAACTTGGAAATGGACGAAACTCACATGTTTTGGAAAATAAAACCTCAAGATCGACAAGGCTTATCCGGGACGTTTTAACGCCAATATAGAACATTTGGACCATGGGAACGGGGTATTGTCCGGACATTCGGCTTCGTATGTACTCAATTTATTTTCCGAACTTAAAAGTGGACGAAAGACACATGTTTCCAAATGAAAAACGATACACCTAAGAGACTAGCCACTCCATTACTTAACTCGGGGCGTTCTAAGTTTAAAAAACAACGTTCCGTCCGTAAAAACGAGATTTATGTCCGTCCGTTCGGTCGACATTTACTCGGTTTTTGGTCCGAACTTGGAAATGGACGAAACTCACTTGTTTTGGAATCTAAAACCTCAAGATCGACAAAGCTTAGTCGGGACGTTTTAAGGCCAATATAGAACATTTGGACGATGGGAACGGGGTTTTGTCCGGACATTCGGCTTCGTATGTACTCGATTTTTGTTCCGAACTCATAAATGGACAAAAAAGACATGTTTCTGAATGGAAAACGATACACCTAAGAGACTAGCCACTCCATTACTTAACTCGGGGCGTTCTAAGGTGAAAAAACAACTTTCCATCCGTAAAAACGAGATTTATGTCCGTCCGTTCGGTCGGTATTTAATCGGTTTTTGGTCACAACTTGGAAATGGACGAAACTCACTTGTTTTGGAATCTAAAACCTCAAGATCGACAAGGCTTAGTGGGCACGTTTTAAGACCAATATAGAACATTTGGACGATGGGAACGGGGTTTTGTCTGGAGATTCGGCTTCGTATGTACTCGATTTTCGTTCCGAACTTATAAATGGACGAAAAAGACATGTTTCCCAATGGAAAACGATACACCTAAGAGACTAGCCACTCCATTACTTAATTCGGGGCGTTCTAAGGTGAAAAAACAACTTTCCGTCCGTAAAAACGAGATTTATGTCCGTCCTCTCGGTCGGCATTTACTCGGTTTTTCGTCCGAACTTGGAAATGGACGAAACTCACTTGTTTTGTAATCTAAAACCTCAAGATCGACAAGGCTTATCCGGGACGTTTTAAGGCCAATATAGAACATTTGGACGATGGGAACGGGGTGTGGTCCGGACATTCGGCTTCGTATGTACTCAATTTATTTTCCGAACTTAAAAGTGGACGAAAGACACATGTTTCCAAATGAAAAACGATACACCTAAGAGACTAGCCACTCCATTACTTAACTCCGGGCGTTCTAAGTTTAAAAAACAACATTCCGTCCGTAAAAACGAGATTTATGTCCGTCCGTTCGGTCGACATTTACTGGGTTTTCGGTCCGAACTTGGAAATGGACGAAACTCACTTGTTTTGGAATCTAATACCTCAAGATAAATAAGGCTTCGTCGGGACGTTTTAAGGCTAATATTGAACATTTGGACGATTTGAACGGGGTTTTGTCCGGACATTCGGCTTCGTATGTACTCGATTTTTGTTCCGAACTTATAAGTGGACGAAACACACATGTTTCCCAATGGAAAACGATACACCTAAGAGACTAGCCACTCCATTACTTAACTCGGGGCGTTCTAAGGTGAAAATAACGTTCTGTCCGTAAAAACGAGATTTATGTCCGTCCGTTCGGTCCGCATTTAATCGGTTTTCGGTCACAGCTTGGAAATGGACGAAACTCACTTGTTTTGGAATCTAAAACCTCAAGATCGACAAGGCTTATCCGGGACGTTTTAAGGCCAATATAGAACATTTCGACGATGGGAACGGGGTTTTGTCCGATCATTCGGCTTCGTATGTACTCGATTTTTGTTCCGAACTTATAAGTGGACGAAACACACATGTTTCCCAATGGAAAACGATACACCTAAGAGACTAGCCACTCCATTACTTAACTCGGGGAGTTCTAAGGTGAAAAAACAACGTTCCGTCCGTAAAAACGAGATTTATGTCCGTCCGTTCGGTCGGCATTTACTCGGTTTTTGGTCCGAACTTGGAAATGGACGAAACTCACTTGTTTTGGAATCTAAAACCTCAAGATCGACAAAGCTTAGTCGGGACGTTTTAAGGCCAATATAGAACATTTGGACGATGGGAACGGGGTTTTGTCCGGACATTCGGCTTCGTATGTACTCGATTTTTGTTCCGAACTTAAAAGTGGACGAAACACACATGTTTCCCAATGAAAAATGATACACCTAAGAGACTAGCCACTCCATTACTTAACTCGGGGCGTTCTAATGTTAAAAAACAACGTTCCGTCCGTAAAAACGAAATTTATGTCCGTCCGTTCGGTCGACATTTACTCGGTTTTCGGTCCGAACTTGGAAATGGACGAAACTCACATGTTTTGGAATCTAAAACCTCAAGATAAATAAGGCTTAGTCGGGACGTTTTAAGGCCAATATTGAACATTTGGATGATTTGAACGGGGTTTTGTCCGGACATTCGGCTTCGTATGTACTCGATTTTTGTTCCGAACTTATAAGTGGACGAAACACACATGTTTCCCAATGGAAAACGATACACCTAAGAGACTAGCCACTCCATTACTTAACTCGAGGCTTTTAAGGTGAAAAAATAACGTTCCGTCCGTAAAAACGAGATTTTTGTCCGTCCGTTCGGTTGGCATTTTCTCGGTTTTCGGTTCGAACTTGGAAATGCACGAAACTCACTTGTTTTGGAATCTAAAACCTCAAGATCGACAAGGCTTAGTTGGGACGTTTTAAGGCCAATATAGAACATTTGGACCATGGGAACGGGGTATTGTCCGGACATTCGGCTTCGTATGTACTCGATTTATTTTCCGAACTTATAAGTGGACGAAACACACATGTTTCCCAATGGAAAACGATACACCAAAGAGACTAGCCACTCCATTACTTAACTCGGGGAGTTCTAAGGTGAAAAAACAACGTTCCGTCCGTAAAAACGAGATTTATGTCCGTCCGTTCGGTCGACATTTACTCGGTTTTCGGTCCGAACTTGGAAATGGACGAAACTCACTTGTTTTGGAATCTAAAACCTCAAAATAAATAAGGCTTCGTCGGGACGTTTTAAGGCCAATATTGAACATTTGGACGATTTGAACGGGCTTTTGTCCGGACATTCCGCTTCGTATGTACTCGATTTTTGTTCCGAACTTATAAGTGGACGAAACACACATGTTTCCCAATGGAAAACGATACACCTAAGAGACTAGCCACTCCATTACTTAACTCGGGGCGTTCTAAGGTAAAAAAACAACGTTCCGTCCGTAAAAACGAGATTTATGTCCGTCCATTTGGTCGATATTTACTCGGTTTTTGGTTCGAACTTGGAAATGGACGAAACTCACTTGTTTTGGAATCTAAAACCTCAAGATCGACAAGGCTTAGTCGGGACGTTTTAAGGATAATATAGAACATTTGGACCATGGGAACGGGGTATTGTCCGGACATTCGGCTTCGTATGTACTCAATTTATTTTCCGAACTTAAAAGTGGACGAAAGACACATGTTTCCAAATGAAAAACGATACACCTAAGAGACTAGCCACTCCATTACTTAAGTCGGGGCGTTCGAAGGTGAAAAAATAACTTTCCGTCCGTAAAAACGAGATTTATGTCCGTCCGTTCGGTCGGCATTTACTCGGTTTTTGGTCCGAACTTGGAAATGGACGAAACTCACTTGTTTTGGAATCTAAAACCTCAAGATCGACAAAGCTTAGTCGGGACGTTTTAAGGCCAATATAGAACATTTGGACGATGGGAACGGGGTTTTGTCCGGACATTCGTCTTCGTATGTACTCGATTTTTGTTCCGAACTTATAAATGGACGAAAAAGACATGTTTCTGAATGGAAAACGATACACCTAAGAGACTAGCCACTCCATTACTTAAGTCGTGGCGTTCTAAGGTGAAAAAACAACTTTCCGTCCGTAAAAACGAGATTTATGTCCGTCCTTTCGGTCGGAATTTACTCGGTTTTTGGTCCGAACTTGGAAATGGAAGAAACTCACTTGTTTTGTAATATAAAACCTCAAGATCGACAAGGCTTATCCGGGACGTTTTAAGGCCAATATAGAACATTTGGACCATGGGAACGGGGTGTTGTCAGGACATTCGGCTTCGTATGTACTCGATTTTTGTTGCGAACTTATAAGTGGATGAAACACACATGTTTCCCAATGGAAAACGATACACCTAACGGATTAGCCACTCCATTACTTAACTCGGGGCGATCTAAGGTGAAAAAACAACGTTCCGTCCGTAAATACGAGATTTATGTCCGTCCGTTCGGTCGGCATTTAATCGGTTTTTGGTCACAACTTGGAAATGGACGAAACTTACTTGTTTTGGAATCTAAAACCTCAAGATCGACAAGGCTTAGTCGGTACGTTTTAAGGCCAATATAGAACATTTGGACCATGGGAACGTGGTGTTGTCCGGACATTCGGCTTCGTATGTACTCAATTTATTTTCCGAACTTAAAAGTTGACGAAACACACATGTTTTCCAATGGAAAACGATAAACCTAAGAGACTAGACACTCCATTACTTAACTCGAGGCGTTCTAAGGTGAAAAAACAATGTTCCGTCCGTAAAAACGAGATTTATGTCCTTCCGTTCGGTCGGCATTTACTCGGTTTTTTGTCCGAACTTGGAAATGGACGAAACTCACTTATTTTGGAATCTAAAACCTCAAGATCGGCAAGGCTTAGTCGAGACGTTTTAAGGCCAAAATAGAACATTTGAACAATGGGAACGGGGTTTTGTCCGGACATTCGTCTTCGTATGTACTCGATTTTTGTTCCGAACCTACAAGTGGACGAAACACACATGTTTCCCAAAGGAAAACGATAAACCTAAGAGACAAGCCACTCCATTACTTAACTCGGGGCGTTCTAAGGTGAAAAAACAATGTTCCGTCCGTAAAAACGAGATTTATGTCCGTCCGTTCGGTCGGCATTTACTCGGTTTTTGGTCCGAACTTGGAAATGGACGAAACTCACTTGTTTTGGAATCTAAAACCTCAAGATCGACAAGGCTTAGTCGGGACGTTTTAAGGCCAATATAGAACATTTAGACGATGGGAACGTGGTGATGTCCGGACATTCGGCTTTGTATGTACTCGATTTTTGTTCCGAACTTATAAGTGGACGAAAAAGACATGTTTCCGAATGGAAAACGATACACCTAAGAGACTAGCTACTCCATTACTTAACTCGGGGCGTTCTAAGGTGAAAAAACAACGTTCCGTGCGTAAAAACGAGATTTATGTCCGTCCGTTCGGTCGGCATTTAATCGGTTTTTGGTCATAACTTGGAAATGGACGAAACTCACTTGTTTTGGAATCTAGAACCTCAAGATCGACAAGGCTTAGTTGGGACGTTTTAAGGCCAATATAGAACATTTGGACGATGGGAACGTGGTTTTGTCCGGACATTCGGCTTCGTATGTACTCGATTTTTGTTCCGAACTTATAAATGGACGAAAAAGACATGTTTCTGAATGGAAAACGATACACCTAAGAGACTAACCACTCCATTACTTAACTCGGGGGCGTTCTAAGGTGAAAAAACAACTTTCCGTCCGTAAAAACGAGATTTATGTCCGTGCTTTCGGTCGGAATTTACTCGGTTTTTTGTCCGAACTTGGAAATGGACGAAACTCACTTGTTTTGTAATATAAAACCTCAAGATCGACAAGGCTTATCCGGGACGTTTTAAGGCCAATATAGAACATTTGGACCATGGGAACGGGGTATTGTCCGGACATTCGGCTTCGTATCTACTCAATTTATTTTCAGAACTTATAGGTGGACGAAACACACATGTTTCCCAATGGAAAACGATACACCTAAGAGACTAGCCACTCCATTACTTAACTCGGGGCGTTCTAAGGTGAAAAAATAACGTTCCGTCCGTCAAAACGAGATTTTTGTCAGTCTGTTCAGTCGGCATTTACTCGGTTTTCGGTCCAAACTTGGAAATGGACGAAACTCACATGTTTTGGAATCTAAAACCTCAAGATCGACAAGTTTACCCGGGACGTTTTAAGGCCAATATAGAAGATTTGGACCATGGGAACGCGGTATTGTCCTGACATTCGGCTTCGTATGTACTCAATTTATTTTCCGAACTTAAAAGTGGACGAAACACACATGTTTCCCAATGAAAAACGATACACCTAAGAGACTAGCCACTCCATTACTTAACTCGGGGCGTTCTAAGTTTAAAAAACAACGTTCCGTCCGTAAAAACGAGATTTATGTCCGTCCGTTCGGTCGGCATTTACTCGGTTTTCGGTACGAACTTGGAAATGGACGAAACTCACTTGTTTTGGAATCTAAAACCTCAAGATCGACAAGGCTTAGTCGGGACGTTTTAAGGCCAATATTGAACATTTGGACGATGGGAACGGGGTTTTGTCCGGACATTCGGCTTCGTATGTACTCGATTTTTGTTCCGAACTTATAAGTGGACGAAACACACATGTTTCCCAATGGAAAACGATACACCTAAGAGACTAGCCTCTCCATTACTTAACTCGGGGCGTTCTAAGGTTAAAAAACAACGTTCCGTCCGTAAAAACGAGATTTATGTCCGTCCGTTCGGTCGGCATTTACTCGGTTTTTGGTCCGAACTTGGAAATGGACGAAACTCACTTGTTTTGGAATCTAAAACCTCAAGATCGACAAGGCTTACTCGGGACGTTTTAAGGCCAATATAGAACATTTGGACGATGGGAACGGGGTTTTGTCTGGAGATTCGGCTTCGTATGTACTCGATTTTTGTTCCGAACTTGTAAGTGGACGAAACACACAGGTTTCCCAATGGAAAACGATACACCTAAGAGACTAGCCACTCCATTACTTAACTTGGGGCGTTCTAAGGTGAAAAAACAACGTTCCGTGCGTAAAAACGAGATTTATATCCGTCCGTTCGGGGGGCATTTAATCGGTTTTTGGTCATAACTTGGAAATGGACGAAACTCACTTGTTTTGGAATCTAAAACCTCAAGATCGACAAGGCTTATCCAGGACGTTTTAAGGCCAATATAGAACATTTGGACCATGGGAACGTGGTGTTGTCCGGACATTCGGCTTCGTATGTACTCAATTTATTTTCCGAACTTAAAAGTTGACGAAACACACATGTTTTCCAATGGAAAACGATAAACCTAAGAGACTAGACACTCCATTACTTAACTCGAGGCGTTCTAAGGTGAAAAAACAATGTTCCGTCCGTAAAAACGAGATTTATGTCCTTCCGTTCGGTCGGCATTTACTCGGTTTTTTGTCCGAACTTGGAAATGGACGAAACTCACTTGTTTTGGAATCTAAAACCTCAAGATAGACAAGGCTTAGCCGGGATGTTTTAAGGCCAATATAGAACATTTGGACTATGGGAACGGGGTTTTGTCCGGAGATTCGGCTTCGTATGTACTCGATTTTTGTTCCGAACTTATAAGTGGATTAAACACACATGTTTCCCAATGGAAAACATTACACCTAAGAGACTAGCCACTCCATTACTTAACTCGGGGCGTTCTAAAGTGAAAAAACAACGTTCCGTCCGTAAAAACGAGATTTATGTCCGTCTGTTCGGTCGGCATTGAATCGGTTTTTGGTCACAACTTGGAAATGGACGAAACTCACTTATTTTGGAATCTAAAACCTCAAGATCGGCAAGGCTTAGTCGAGACGTTTTAAGGCCAAAATAGAACATTTGAACAATGGGAACGGGGTTTTGTCCGGACATTCGGCTTCGTATGTACTCGATTTTTGTTCCGAACCTACAAGTGGACGAAACACACATGTTTCCCAAAGGAAAACGATAAACCTAAGAGACAAGCCACTCCATTACTTAACTCGGGGCGTTCTAAGGTGAAAAAACAATGTTCCGTCCGTAAAAACGAGATTTATGTCCGTCCGTTCGGTCGGCATTTACTCGGTTTTTGGTCCGAACTTGGAAATGGACGAAACTCACTTGTTTTGGAATCTAAAACCTCAAGATCGACAAGGCTTAGTCGGGACGTTTTAAGGCCAATATAGAACATTTAGACGATGGGAACGTGGTGATGTCCGGACATTCGGCTTTGTATGTACTCGATTTTTGTTCCGAACTTATAAGTGGACGAAAAAGACATGTTTCCGAATGGAAAACGATACACCTAAGAGACTAGCCACTCCATTACTTAACTCGGGGCGTTCTAAGGTGAAAAAACAACGTTCCGTGCGTAAAAACGAGATTTATGTCCGTCCGTTCGGTCGGCATTTAATCGGTTTTTGGTCATAACTTGGAAATGGACGAAACTCACTTGTTTTGGAATCTAGAACCTCAAGATCGACAAGGCTTAGTCGGGACGTTTTCAGGCCAATATAGAACATTTGGACGATGGGAACGTGGTTTTGTCCGGACATTCGGCTTCGTATGTACTCGATTTTTGTTCCGAACTTATAAATGGACGAAAAAGACATGTTTCCGAATGGAAAACGATACACCTAAGAGACTAACCACTCCATTACTTAACTCGGGGGCGTTCTAAGGTGAAAAAACAACTTTCCGTCCGTAAAAACGAGATTTATGTCCGTGCTTTCGGTCGGAATTTACTCGATTTTTTGTCCGAACTTGGAAATGGACGAAACTCACTTGTTTTGTAATATAAAACCTCAAGATCGACAAGGCTTATCCGGGACGTTTTAAGGCCAATATAGAACATTTGGACCATGGGAACGGGGTATTGTTCGGACATTCGGCTTCGTATCTACTCAATTTATTTTCAGAACTTATAGGTGGACGAAACACACATGTTTCCCAATGGAAAACGATACACCTAAGAGACTAGCCACTCCATTACTTAACTCGAGACGTTCTAAGGTGAAAAAATAACGTTCCGTCCGTCAAAACGAGATTTTTGTCAGTCTGTTCAGTCGGCATTTACTCGGTTTTCGGTCCAAACTTGGAAATGGACGAAACTCACATGTTTTGGAATCTAAAACCTCAAGATCGACAAGGTTTACCCGGGACGTTTTAAGGCCAATATAGAAGATTTGGACCATGGGAACGCGGTATTGTCCTGACATTCGGCTTCGTATGTACTCAATTTATTTTCCGAACTTAAAAGTGGACGAAACACACATGTTTCCCAATGAAAAACGATACACCTAAGAGACTAGCCACTCCATTACTTAACTCGGGGCGTTCTAAGTTTAAAAAACAATGTTCCGTCCGTAAAAACGAGATTTATGTCCGTCCGTTCGGTCGGCATTTACTCGGTTTTCGGTACGAACTTGGAAATGGACGAAACTCACTTGTTTTGGAATCTAAAACCTCAAGATCGACAAGGCTTAGTCGGGACGTTTTACGGCCAATATTGAACATTTGGACGATGGGAACGGGGTTTTGTCCGGACATTCGGCTTCGTATGTACTCGATTTTTGTTCCGAACTTATAAGTGGACGAAACACACATGTTTCCCAATGGAAAACGATAAACCTAAGAGACTAGACACTCCATTACTTAACTCGAGGCGTTCTAAGGTGAAAAAACAATGTTCCGTCCGTAAAAACGAGATTTATGTCCGTCCGTTCGGTCGGCATTTACTCGGTTTTTTGTCCGAACTTGGAAATGGACGAAACTCACTTGTTTTGGAATCTAAAACCTCAAGATAGACAAGGCTTAGTCAGGATGTTTTAAGGCCAATATAGAACATTTGGACTATGGGAACGGGGTTTTGTCCGGAGATTCGGCTTCGTATGTACTCGATTTTTGTTCTGAACTTATAAGTGGATTAAACACACATGTTTCCCAATGGAAAACGATACACCTAAGAGACTAGCCACTCCATTACTTAACTCGGGGCGTTCTAAAGTGAAAAAACAACGTTCCGTCCGTAAAAACGAGATTTATGTCCGTCTGTTCGGTCGGCATTTAATCGGTTTTTGGTCACAACTTGGAAATGGACGAAACTCACTTGTTTTGGAATCTAAAACCTCAAGATCGGCAAGGCTTAGTCGGGACGTTTTAAGGCCAAAATAGAACAATTGAACAATGGGAACGGGGTTTTGTCCGGACATTCGGCTTCGTATGTACTCGATTTTTGTTCCGAACCTATAAGTGGACGAAACACACATGTTTCCCAAAGGAAAACGATAAACCTAAGAGACTAGCCACTCCATTACTTAACTCGAGGCGTTCTAAGGTGAAAAAACAATGTTTCGTCCATAAAAACGAGATTTATGTCCGTCCGTTCGGTCGGCATTTACTCGGTTTTTGGTCCGAACTTGGAAATGGACGAAACTCACTTGTTTTGGAATCTAAAAGCTCAAGATCGACAAGGCTTAGTCGGGACGTTTTAAGGCCAATATAGAACATTTAGACGTTGGGAACGTGGTGTTGTCCGGACATTCGGATTTGTATGTACTCGATTTTTGTTCCGAACTTATAAGTGGACGAAAAAGACATGTTTCCGAACGGAAAACGATACACCTAAGAGACTAGCCACTCCATTACTTAACTCGGGGCGTTCTAAGGTGAAAAAACAACGTTATGACCGTAAAAATGAGATTTATGTCCGTCCTTTCGGACGGTATTTACTCGGTTTTTGGACCGAACTTGGAAATGGACGAAACTCACTTGTTTTGGAATCTAAAACCTCAAGATCGACAAGGCTTATCCGGGACGTTTTAAGGCCAATATAGAACATTTGGACCATGGGAACGGGGTGTTGTCCGGACATTCGGCTTTCTATGTACTCAATTTATTTTGCGAACTTAAAAGTGGACGAAACACACATGTTTCCCAAAGGAAAACGATAAACCTAAGAGACTATCCACTCCATTACTTAACTCGGGGCGCTCTAAGGTGAAAAAACAATGTTCCGTCCGTAAAAACGAGATTTATGTCCGTCCGTTCGGTCGGCATTTACTCGGTTTTTGGTCCGAACTTGGAAATGGACGAAACTCACTTGTTTTGGAATCTAAAACCTCAAGATCGACAAGGCTTAGTCGGGACGTTTTAAGGCCAATATAGAACATTTAGACGATGGGAACGGGGTTTTGTCCGGACATTCGGCTTTGTATGTACTCGATTTTTGTTCCGAACTTATAGGAGGACGAAAAAGAAATGTTTCCGAATGGAAAACGATACACCTAAGAGACTAGCCACTCCATTACTTAACTTGGGGCGTTCTAAGGTGAAAAAACAACGTTCCGTGCGTAAAAACGAGATTTATGTCCGTCCGTTCGGTCGGCATTTAATCGGTTTTTGGTCATAACTTGGAAATGGACGAAACTCACTTGTTTTGGAATCTAAAACCTCAAGATCGACAAGGCTTATCCAGGACCTTTTAAGGCCACTATTGAACATTTGGACCATGGGAACGTGGTGTTGTCCGGACATTCGGCTTCGTATGTACTCAATTTATTTTCCGAACTTAAAAGTGGACGAAACACACATGTTTTCCAATGGAAAACGATAAACCTAAGAGACTAGCAACTCCATTACTTAACTCGGGGCGTTCTAAGGTGAAAAAACAATGTTCCGTCCGTAAAAACGAGATTTATGTCCGTCCGTTCGGTCGGCATTTACTCGGTTTTTGGTCCGAACTTGGAAATGGACGAAACTCACTTGTTTTGGAATCTAAAACCTCAAGATAGACAAGGCTTAGTCGGAATGTTTTAAGGCCAATATAGAACATTTGGACTGTGGGAACGGGGTTTTGTCTGGAGATTCGGCTTCGTATGTACTCGATTTTTGTTCCGAACCTATAAGTGGACGAAACAGACAGGTTTCCCAATGGAAAACGATAGACCTAAGAGACTAGCAACTCCATTACTTAACTCGGGGCGTTCTAAGGTGAAAAAAAAATGTTCCGTGCGTAAAAACGAGATTTATGTCCGTCCGTTCGGTCGGCATTTAATCGGTTTTTAGTCACAACTTGGAAATGGACGAAACTCACTTGTTTTGGAATCTAAAACCTCAAGATCGACAAGGCTTATCCGGGACGTTTTAAGGCCAATATAGATCATTTGGACCATGGGAACGTGGTGTTGTCCGGACATTCGGCTTCGTATGTACTCAATTTATTTTCCTAACTTAAAAGTGGACGAAACACACATGTTTTCCAATGGAAAACGATAAACCTAAGAGACTAGCCACTCCATTACTTAACTCGGGGCGTTCTAAGGTGAAAAAACAATGTTCCGTCCGTACAAACGAGATTTACGTCCGTCCGTTCGGTCGGCATTTACTCGGTTTTTTGTCCGAACGTGGAAATGGACGAAACTCACTTGTTTTGGAATCTAGAACCTCAAGATCGACAAGGCTTAGTCGGGACGTTTTAAGGCCAATATAGAACATTTGGACGATGGGAACGTGGTTTTGTCTGGAGATTCGGCTTCGTATGTACTCGATTTTTGTTCCGAACTTATAAGTGGAGGAAACATACATGTTTCCCAATGGAAAACGATACACGTAAGAGACTAGCCACTCCATTACTTAACTCGGGGCGTTCTAAGGTGAAAAAACAACCTTCCGTCCGTAAAAATGAGATTAATGTCCGTCCGTTCGGTCAGCATTTAATCGGTGTTCGGTCACAACTTGGAAATGGACGAAACTCACTTGTTTTGGAATCTAAAACCTCAAGATCGACAAGGCTTATCCGGGACGTTTTAACGCCAATATAGAACATTTGGACGATGGGAACGTGGTTTTGTCTGGAGATTCGGCTTCGTATGTACTCGATTTTTGTTCCGAACTTATAAGTGGATGAAACATACATGTTTCCCAATGGAAAACGATACACGTAAGAGACTAGCCACTCCATTACTTAACTCGGGGCGTTCTAAGGTGAAAAAACAACGTTCCGTCCGTAAAAATGAGATTTATGTCCGTCCGTTCGGTCAGCATTTAATCGGTGTTCGGTCACAACTTGGAAATGGACGAAACTCACTTGTTTTGGAATCTAAAACCTCAAGATCGACAAGGCTTATCCGGGACGTTTTAAGGCCAATATAGAACATTTGGACCATGGGAAAGGGGTATTGTCCGGACATTCAGCTTCGTATCTACTCAATTTATTTTCCGAACTTATAAGTGGACGAAACACACATGTTTCCCAATGGAAAACGATACACCTAAGAGACTAGCCACTCCATTACTTTACTCGGGGCGTTCTAAGGTGAAAAAATAACGTTCCGTCTGTAAAAACGAGATTTTTATCCGTCCGTTCAGTCGGTATTTACTCGGTTTTCGGTCCAAACTTGGAAATGGACGAAACTCACAAGTTTTGGAATCTAAAACCTCAAGATCGACAAGGCTCATCTGGGACGTTTTAAGGCCAATATAGAACATTTGGACCATGCGAACGGGGTATTGTCCGGACATTCGGCTTCGTATGTACTCAATTTATTTTCCGAACTTATAAGTGGACGAAACACACATGTTTCCCAATGTAAAACGATACACCTATGAGAGTAGCCACTCCATTATTTAACTCGGTGCGTTCTAAGGTGAAAAAACAACGTTATGACCGTAAAAATGAGATTTATGTCCGTCCTTTCGGTCGGCATTTACTCGGTTTTTGGACCGAACTTGAAAATGGACGAAATTCACTTGTTTTGGAATCTAAAACCTCAAGATCGACAAGGCTTATCCGGGACGTTTTAAGGAAAATATAGAACATTTGGACCATGGGAACGGGGTGTTGTCCGGACATTTGGCTTCGTATGTACTCAATTTATTTTGCGAACTTAAAAGTGGACGAAACACATATGTTTCCCAATGGAAAACGATAAACCTAAGAGACTAGCCACTCCATTACTTAACTCGGGGCGTTCTAAGGTGAAAAAACAATGTTCCGTCCGTAAAAACGAGATTTATGTCCGTCCGTTCGGTCGGCATTTACTCGGTTTTTGGTCCGAACTTGGAAATGGACGAAACTCACTTGTTTTGGAATCTAAAACATCAAGATCGACAAGGCTTAGTCGGGACGTTTTAAGGCCAATATAGAACATTTAGACGATGGGAACGGGGTTTTGTCCGGACATTCGGCTTTGTATGTACTCGATTTTGTTCCGAACTTATAAGTGGACGAAAAAGACATGTTTCCGAATGGAAAACGATACACCTAAGAGACTAGCCACTCCAATACTTAAGTCGGGGCGTTCTAATTTGAAAAAACAACATTTCGTCCGTAAAAACGAGATTTATATCCATCCGTTCGGTCGACATTTAATCGGTTTTTGGTTACAACTTGGAAATGGACGAAACTCACTTCTTTTGGAATCTAAAACCTCAAGATCGACAAGGCTTAGTCGGGACGTTTTGAGGATAATATAGAACATTTTGACGATGGGAACGGGGTTTTGTCCGGACATTCGGCTTCGTATGTACTCAATTTATTTTCCGAACTTAAAAGTGGACGAAACACACATGTTTCCCAATGGAAAACAATAAACCTAAGAGACTAGCCACTCCATTACTTAACTCGGGGCGTTCTAAGGTGAAAAAACAATGGTCCGTCCGTAAAAACGAAATTTATGTCCGTCCTTTCGGTCGGCATTTACTCGGTTTTTGGACCGAACTTGGAAATGGACGAAACTCACTTGTTTTGGAATCTAAAACCTCAAGATCGACAAGGCTTATCCGGGACGTTTTAAGGCCAATATAGAACATTTGGACCATGGGAACGGGGTGTTGTCCGGAAATTCGGCTTTGTATGTACTCAATTTATTTTGCGAACTTAAAAGTGGACGAAACACACATGTTTCCCAATGGAAAACGATAAACCTAAGAGACTAGCCACTCCATTACTTAACTTGGGGCGTTCTAAGGTGAAAAAACAATGTTCCGTCCGTAAAAACGAGATTTATGTCCGTCCGTTCGGTCGGCATTTACTCGGTTTTTGGTCCTAACTTGGAAATGGACGAAACTCACTTGTTTTGGAATCTAAAACCTCAAGATAGACAAGGCTTAGTCGGGATGTTTTAAGGCCAATATAGAACATTTGGACTATGGGAACGGTGTTTTGTCCGGAGATTCGGCTTCGTATGTACTCAATTTTTGTTCCGAACTTATAAGTGGATGAAACATACATGTTTCCCAATGGAAAACGATACACCTAAGAGACTAGCCACTCCATTACTTAACTCGGGGCGTTCTAAAGTGAAAAAACAACGTTCCGTCCGTAAAAACGAGATTTATGTCCGTCCGTTCGGTCGGCATTTAATTGGTTTTTGGTCACATCTTGGAAATGGACGAAACTCACTTGTTTTGAATCTAAAACCTCAAGATCGGCAAGGCTTAGTCGGGACGTTTTAAGGCCAAAATAGAACATTTGGACAATGGGAACGGGGTTTTGTCCAGACATTCGGCTTCGTATGTACTCGATTTTTGTTCCGAACTTATAAGTGGACGAAACACACAGGTTTCTCAATGGAAAATGATACACCTAAGAGACTAGCCACTCCATTACTTAACTCGGGGCATTTAAGGTGAAAAAACAACGTTCCGTCCGTAAAAACGAGATTTATGTCCGTCCGTTCGGTCAGCATTTAATCGGTTTTCGGTCCGAACTTGGAAATGGAAGAAACTCACTTGTTTTGGAATCTAAAACCTCAAGATCGACAAGGCTTATCCGGGACGTTTTATGGCCAATATAGAACATTTAGACGATGGGAACGGGGTTTTGTCCGGACATTCGGCTTTGTATGTACTCGATTTTGTTCCGAACTTATAAGTGGACGAAAAAGACATGTTTCCGAATAGAAAACGATACACCTAAGAGACTAGCCACTCCAATACTTAAGTCGGGGCGTTCTAAGTTGAAAAAACAACATTTCGTCCGTAAAAACGAGATTTATATCCATCCGTTCGGTCGACATTTAATCGGTTTTTGGTTACAACTTGGAAATGGACGAAACTCACTTCTTTTGGAATCTAAAACCTCAAGATCGACAAGGCTTAGTCGGGACGTTTTAAGGCCAATATAGAACATTTAGACGATGGGAACGTGGTGTTGTCCGGACATTCGGCTTTGTATGTACTCGATTTATTTTCCGAACTTAAAAGTGGACGAAACACACATGTTTCCCAATGGAAAATGTTACACCTAAGAGACTAGCCACTCCATTACTTAACTCGGGGCGTTCTATGGTGAAAAAACAACGTTCCGTGCGTAAAAACGAGATTTATGTCCGTCCGTTCGGTCGGCATTTAATCGGTTTTTAGTCACAACTTGGAAATGGACGAAACTCACTTGTTTTGGAATCTAAAACCTAAAGATCGAAAAGGCTTAGTCGGAACGTTTTAAGGCCAATATAGAACATTTGGACGATGGGAACTGGGTTTTGTCCGGACATTCGGCTTCGTATGTACTCAATTTATTTTGCGAACTTAAAAGTGGACGAAACACACATGTTTCCCAATGGAAAACGATAAACCTAAGAGACTAGCCACTCCATTACTTAACTCGGGGCGTTCTAAGCTGAAAAAACAATGGTCCGTCCGTAAAAACGAAATTTATGTCCGTCCTTTCGGTCGGCATTTACTCGGTTTTTGGACCGAACTTGGAAATGGACGAAACTCACTTTTTTTGGAATCTAAAACCTCAAGATCGACAAGGCTTATCCGGGACGTTTTAAGGCCAATATAGAACATTTGGACCATGGGAACGGGGTGTTGTCCGGAAATTCGGCTTTGTATGTACTCAATTTATTTTGCGAACTTAAAAGTGGACGAAACACACATGTTTCCCAATGGAAAACGATAAACCTAAGAGACTAGCCACTCCATTACTTAACTCGGGGCGTTCTAAGGTGAAAAAACAATGTTCCGTCCGTAAAAACGAGATTTATGTCCGTCCGTTCGGTCGGCATTTACTCGGTTTTTGGTCCTAACTTGGAAATGGACGAAACTCACTTGTTTTGGAATCTAAAACCTCAAGATAGACAAGGCTTAGTCGGGATGTTTTAAGGCCAATATAGAACATTTGGACTATGGGAACGGTGTTTTGTCCGGAGATTCGGCTTCGTATGTACTCAATTTTTGTTCCGAACTTATAAGTGGATGAAACATACATGTTTCCCAATGGAAAACGATACACCTAAGAGACTAGCCACTCCATTACTTAACTCGGGGCGTTCTAAAGTGAAAAAACAACGTTCCGTCCGTAAAAACGAGATTTATGTCCGTCCGTTCGGTCGGCATTTAATTGGTTTTTGGTCACAACTTGGAAATGGACGAAACTCACTTGTTTTGAATCTAAAACCTCAAGATCGGCAAGGCTTAGTCGAGACGTTTTAAGGCCAAAATAGAACATTTGGACAATGGGAACGAGGTTTTGTCCAGACATTCGGCTTCGTATGTACTCGATTTTTGTTCCGAACTTATAAGTGGACGAAAAAGACATGTTTCCGAATGGAAAACGATACACCTAAGAGACTAGCCACTCCAATACTTAAGTCGGGGCGTTCTAAGTTGAAAAAACAACATTTCGTCCGTAAAAACGAGATTTATATCCATCCGTTCGGTCGACATTTAATCGGTTTTTGGTTACAACTTGGAAATGGACGAAACTCACTTCTTTTGGAATCTAAAACCTCAAGATCGACAAGGCTTAGTCGGGACGTTTTAAGGCCAATATAGAACATTTAGACGATGGGAACGTGGTGTTGTCCGGACATTCGGCTTTGTATGTACTCGATTTATTTTCCGAACTTAAAAGTGGACGAAACACACATGTTTCCCAATGGAAAATGATACACCTAAGAGACTAGCCACTCCATTACTTAACTCGGGGCGTTCTAAGGTGAAAAACCAACGTTCCGTGCGTAAAAACGAGATTTATGTCCGTCCGTTCGGTCGGCATTTAATCGGTTTTTAGTCACAACTTGGAAATGGACGAAACTCACTTGTTTTGGAATCTAAAACCTAAAGATCGAAAAGGCTTAGTCGGAACGTTTTAAGGCCAATATAGAACATTTGGACGATGGGAACTGGGTTTTGTCCGGACATTCGGCTTCGTATGTACTCAATTTATTTTGCGAACTTAAAAGTGGACGAAACACACATGTTTCCCAATGGAAAACGATAAACCTAAGAGACTAGCCACTCCATTACTTAACTCGGGGCGTTCTAAGCTGAAAAAACAATGATCCGTCCGTAAAAACGAAATTTATGTCCGTCCTTTCGGTCGGCATTTACTCGGTTTTTGGACCGAACTTGGAAATGGACGAAACTCACTTTTTTTGGAATCTAAAACCTCAAGATCGACAAGGCTTATCCGGGACGTTTTAAGGCCAATATAGAACATTTGGACCATGGGAACGGGGTGTTGTCCGGAAATTCGGCTTTGTATGTACTCAATTTATTTTGCGAACTTAAAAGTGGACGAAACACACATGTTTCCCAATGGAAAACGATAAACCTAAGAGACTAGCCACTCCATTACTTAACTCGGGGCGTTCTAAGGTGAAAAAACAATGTTCCGTCCGTACAAACGAGATTTACGTCCGTCCGTTCGGTCGGCATTTACTCGGTTTTTTGTCCGAACGTGGAAATGGACGAAACTCACTTGTTTTGGAATCTAGAACCTCAAGATCGACAAGGCTTAGTCGGGACGTTTTAAGGCCAATATAGAACATTTGGACGATGGGAACGTGGTTTTGTCTGGAGATTCGGCTTCGTATGTACTCGATTTTTGTTCCGAACTTATAAGTGGAGGAAACATACATGTTTCCCAATGGAAAACGATACACGACAGAGACTAGCCACTCCATTACTTAACTCGGGGCGTTCTAAGTTGAAAAAACAACATTTCGTCCGTAAAAACGAGATTTATATCCATCCGTTCGGTCGACATTTAATCGGTTTTTGGTTACAACTTGGAAATGGACGAAACTCACTTCTTTTGGAATCTAAAACCTCAAGATCGACAAGGCTTAGTCGGGACGTTTTAAGGCCAATATAGAACATTTAGACGATGGGAACGTGGTGTTGTCCGGACATTCGGCTTTGTATGTACTCGATTTATTTTCCGAACTTAAAAGTGGACGAAACACACATGTTTCCCAATGGAAAATGATACACCTAAGAGACTAGCCACTCCATTACTTAACTCAGGGCGTTCTAAGGTGAAAAAACAACGTTCCGTGCGTAAAAACGAGATTTATGTCCGTCCGTTCGGTCGGCATTTAATCGGTTTTTAGTCACAACTTGGAAATGGACGAAACTCACTTGTTTTGGAATCTAAAACCTAAAGATCGAAAAGGCTTAGTCGGAACGTTTTAAGGCCAATATAGAACATTTGGACGATGGGAACTGGGTTTTGTCCGGACATTCGGCTTCGTATGTACTCAATTTATTTTGCGAACTTAAAAGTGGACGAAACACACATGTTTCCCAATGGAAAACGATAAACCTAAGAGACTAGCCACTCCATTACTTAACTCGGGGCGTTCTAAGCTGAAAAAACAATGGTCCGTCCGTAAAAACGAAATTTATGTCCGTCCTTTCGGTCGGCATTTACTCGGTTTTTGGACCGAACTTGGAAATGGACGAAACTCACTTTTTTTGGAATCTAAAACCTCAAGATCGACAAGGCTTATCCGGGACGTTTTAAGGCCAATATAGAACATTTGGACCATGGGAACGGGGTGTTGTCCGGAAATTCGGCTTTGTATGTACTCAATTTATTTTGCGAACTTAAAAGTGGACGAAACACACATGTTTCCCAATGGAAAACGATAAACCTAAGAGACTAGCCACTCCATTACTTAACTCGGGGCGTTCTAAGGTGAAAAAACAATGTTCCGTCCGTAAAAACGAGATTTATGTCCGTCCGTTCGGTCGGCATTTACTCGGTTTTTGGTCCTAACTTGGAAATGGACGAAACTCACTTGTTTTGGAATCTAAAACCTCAAGATAGACAAGGCTTAGTCGGGATGTTTTAAGGCCAATATAGAACATTTGGACTATGGGAACGGTGTTTTGTCCGGAGATTCGGCTTCGTATGTACTCAATTTTTGTTCCGAACTTATAAGTGGATGAAACATACATGTTTCCCAATGGAAAACGATACAACTAAGAGACTAGCCACTCCATTACTTAACTCGGGGCGTTCTAAAGTGAAAAAACAACGTTCCGTCCGTAAAAACGAGATTTATGTCCGTCCGTTCGGTCGGCATTTAATTGGTTTTTGGTCACAACTTGGAAATGGACGAAACTCACTTGTTTTGAATCTAAAACCTCAAGATCGGCAAGGCTTAGTCGGGACGTTTTAAGGGCAAAATAGAACATTTGGACAATGGGAACGAGGTTTTGTCCAGACATTCGGCTTCGTATGTACTCGATTTTTGTTCCGAACTTATAAGTGGACGAAAAAGACATGTTTCCGAATGGAAAACGATACACCTAAGAGACTAGCCACTCCAATACTTAAGTCGGAGCGTTCTAAGTTGAAAAAACAACATTTCGTCCGTAAAAACGAGATTTATATCCATCCGTTCGGTCGACATTTAATCGGTTTTTGGTTACAACTTGGAAATGGACGAAACTCACTTCTTTTGGAATCTAAAACCTCAAGATCGACAAGGCTTAGTCGGGACGTTTTAAGGCCAATATAGAACATTTAGACGATGGGAACGTGGTGTTGTCCGGACATTCGGCTTTGTATGTACTCGATTTATTTTCCGAACTTAAAAGTTGACGAAACACACATGTTTCCCAATGGAAAATGATACACCTAAGAGACTAGCCACTCCATTACTTAACTCGGGGCGTTCTAAGGTGAAAAAACAACGTTCCGTGCGTAAAAACGAGATTTATGTCCGTCCGTTCGGTCGGCATTTAATCGGTTTTTAGTCACAACTTGGAAATGGACGAAACTCACTTGTTTTGGAATCTAAAACCTAAAGATCGAAAAGGCTTAGTCGGAACGTTTTAAGGCCAATATAGAACATTTGGACGATGGGAACTGGGTTTTGTCCGGACATTCGGCTTCGTATGTACTCAATTTATTTTGCGAACTTAAAAGTGGACGAAACACACATGTTTCCCAATGGAAAACGATAAACCTAAGAGACTAGCCACTCCATTACTTAACTCGGGGCGTTCTAAGCTGAAAAAACAATGGTCCGTCCGTAAAAACGAAATTTATGTCCGTCCTTTCGGTCGGCATTTACTCGGTTTTTGGACCGAACTTGGAAATGGACGAAACTCACTTTTTTTGGAATCTAAAACCTCAATATCGACAAGGCTTATCCGGGACGTTTTAAGGCCAATATAGAACATTTGGACTATGGGAACAGGGTATTGTCCGGACATTCGGCTTCGTATCTACTCAATTTATTTTCCGAACTTAAAAGTGGACAAAACACACATGTTTCCCAATGGAAAACGATACACCTAAGAGACTAGCCACTCAATTACTTAACTCGGGGCGTTCTAAGGTAAAAAAACAACGTTCCGTCCGTAAAAATGAGATTTATGTCCGTCTGTTCGGTCGGCATTTACTCGGTTTTCGGTCCGAACTTGGAAATGGACAAACTCACTTGTTTTGGAATCTGAAACCTTAAGATCGACAAGGCTTAGTCGGGACGTTTTAAGGCCAATATAGAACATTTGGACGATGGGAACGGGGTTTTGTCCCGACATTCGGCTTCGTATGTACTCGATTTTTGTTCCGAACTTAAAAGTGGACGAAACACACATGTTCCCAATGGAAAACGATACACCTAAGAGACTAGCCACTCCATTACTTAACTCGGGGCGTTCTAAGGTGAAAAAACAACGTTTCGTCCGTAAAAACGAGATTTATGTCCGTCCGTTAGGTCGACATTTAATCGGTTTTTCGTCCGAACTTGGAAATGGACGAAACTTACTTGTTTTGAATCTAAAACATCAAGATCGACAAGGCTTAGTCGGGACGTTTTAATGCCAATATAGAACATTTGGACGATGGGAACGGGGTTTTGTCCGGACATTCAGCTTTGTATGTACTCGATTCTTGTTCCGAACTTATAAGTTGACGAAACAGTCATGTTTCCCAATGCAAAACGATACACCTAAGACACTAGCCACTCCATTACTTAACTCAGGGTGTTCTAAGGTGAAAAAACAACGTTCCGTCCGTAAAAATGAGATTTATGTCCGTCCGTTTGGTCGGCATTTAATCGGTTTTTAGTCACAACTTGGAAATGGATGAAACTCACTTGTTTTGGAATCTAAAACCTAAATATCGAAAAGGCTTAGTCGGAACGTTTTAAGGCTAATATAGTATATTTGGACGATGGGAACGGGGTTTTGTCCGGAGATTCGGCTTCGTATGTACTCTATTTTTGTTCCGAACTTATATGTGGACGAAACACACATGTTTCCCAATGTAAAACAACGTTATGACCATAAAAATGAGATTTATATCCATCCGTTCGGTCGACATTTAATCGGTTTTTGGTCACAACTTGGAAATGGACGAAACTCACTTCTTTTGGAATCTAAAACCTCAAGATCGACAAGGCTTAGTCAGGACGTTTTGAGGCCAATATAGAACATTTGGACGATGGGAACGGGGTTTTGTCCGGACATTCGGCTTCGTATGTACTCAATTTATTTTCCGAACTTAAAAGTGGACGAAACACACATGTTTCCCAATGGAAAACGATACACCTAAGAGACTAGCCACTCCAATACTTAACTCGGGGCGTTCTAAGGTGAAAAAACAACGTTCCGTCCGTAAAAACGAGATTTATGTCCGTCCGTTAGGTCGGCATTTAATCGGTTTTTGGTCCGAACTTGGAAATGGACGAAACTCACTTGTTTTGAATCTAAAACATCAAGATCGACAAGGCTTAGTCGGGACGTTTTAAGGCCAATATAGAACATTTGGACGATGGGAACGGGGTTTTGTCCGGACATTCGGCTTTGTATGTACTCGATTCTTGTTCCGAACTTATAAGTTGACGAAACAAACATGTTTCCCAATGCAAAACGATACACCTAAGACACTAGCCACTCCATTACTTAACTCAGGGTGTTCTAATGTGAAAAAACAACGTTCCGTCCGTAAAAACGAGATTTATGTCCGTCCGTTCGGTCGGCATTTAATCGGTTTTTAGTCACAACTTGGAAATGGACGAAACTCACTTGTTTTGGAATCTAAAACCTAAATATCGAAAAGGCTTAGTCGGAACGTTTTAAGGCTAATATAGAACATTTGGACGATGGGAACGGGGTTTTGTCCGGAGATTCGGCTTCGTATGTACTGGATTTTTGTTCCGAACTTATATGTGGACGAAACACACATGTTTCCCAATGTAAAACGATACACCTATGAGAGTAGCCACTCCATTATTTAACTTGGTGCGTTTTAAGGTGAAAAAACAACGTTATGACCGTAAAAATGAGATTTATGTCCGTCCTTTCGGTAGGCATTTACTCGGTTTTTGGACCGAACTTGGAAATGGACAAAACTCACTTGTTTTGGAATCTAAAACCTCAAGATCGACAAGGCTTATCCGGGACGTTTTAAGGCCAATATAGAACATTTGGACCATGGGAACGGGGTATTGTCCGGAGATTCGGCTTCGTATGTACTCAATTTATTTTCCGAACTTAAAAGTGGACGAAACACACATGTTTCCCAATGGAAAACGATACACCTAAGAGACAAGCCACTCCATTACTTAACTCGGGGCGTTCTAAGGTGAAAAAACAGCGTTCCGTCCGTAAAAACGAGATTTATGTCCGTCCGTTAGGTCGGCATTTAATCGGTTTTTGGTTTGAACTTGGAAATGGACGAAACTCACTTGTTTTGAATCTAAAACATCAAGATCGACAAGGCTTAGTCGGGACGTTTTAAGGCCAATATAGAACATTTGGACGATGGGAACGGGGTTTTGTCCGGACATTCGGCTTTGTAAGTACTCGATTCTTGTTCCGAACTTATAAGTTGACGAAACACACTTGTTTCCCAATGCAAAACGATACACCTAAGACACTAGCCACTCCATTACTTAACTCAAGGTGTTCTAAGGTGGAAAAACAACGTTCCGTCCGTAAAAACGAGATTTATGTCCGTCCGTTCGGTCGGCATTTAATCGGTTTTTAGTCACAACTTGGAAATGGACGAAACTCACTTGTTTTGGAATCTAAAACCTAAATATCGAAAAGGCTTAGTCAGAACGTTTTAAGGCTAATATAGAACATTTGGACGATGGGAACGGGGTTTTGTCCGGAGATTCGGCTTCGTATGTACTCGATTTTTGTTCCGAACTTATATGTGGACGAAACACACATGTTTCCCAATGTAAAACGATACACCTATGAGAGTAGCCACTCCATTATTTAACTTGGTGCGTTTTAAGGTGAAAAAACAACGTTATGACCGTAAAAATGAGATTTATGTCCGTCCTTTCGGTAGGCATTTACTCGGTTTTTGGACCGAACTTGGAAATGGACGAAACTCACTTGTTTTGGAATCTAAAACCTCAAGATCGACAAGGCTTATCCGGGACGTTTTAAGGCCAATATAGAACATTTGGACCATGGGAACGGGGTATTGTCCGGAGATTCGGCTTCGTATGTACTCAATTTATTTTCCGAACTTAAAAGTGGACGAAACACACATGTTTCCCAATGGAAAACGATACACCTAAGAGACTAGCCACTCCAATACTTAACTCGGGGCGTTCTAAGGTGAAAAAACAACGTTCCGTCCGTAAAAACGAGATTTATGTCCGTCCGTTAGGTCGGCATTTAATCGGTTTTTGGTCCGAACTTGGAAATGGACGAAACTCACTTGTTTTGAATCTAAAACATCAAGATCGACAAGGCTTAGTCGGGACGTTTTAAGGCCAATATAGAACATTTGGACGATGGGAACGGGGTTTTGTCCGGACATTCGGCTTTGTATGTACTCGATTCTTGTTCCGAACTTATAAGTTGACGAAACAAACATGTTTCCCAATGCAAAACGATACACCTAAGACACTAGCCACTCCATTACTTAACTCAGGGTGTTCTAATGTGAAAAAACAACGTTCCGTCCGTAAAAACGAGATTTATGTCCGTCCGTTCGGTCGGCATTTAATCGGTTTTTAGTCACAACTTGGAAATGGACGAAACTCACTTGTTTTGGAATCTAAAACCTAAATATCGAAAAGGCTTAGTCAGAACGTTTTAAGGCTAATATAGAACATTTGGACGATGGGAACGGGGTTTTGTCCGGAGATTCGGCTTCGTATGTACTCGATTTTTGTTCCGAACTTATATGTGGACGAAACACACATGTTTCCCAATGTAAAACGATACACCTATGAGAGTAGCCACTCCATTATTTAACTCGGTGCGTTTTAAGGTGAAAAAACAACGTTATGACCGTAAAAATGAGATTTATGTCCGTCCTTTCGGTCGGCATTTACTCGGTTTTTGGACCGAACTTGGAAATGGACGAATCTCACTTGTTTTGGAATCTAAAGCCTCAAGAACGAGAAGGCTTATCCGGGACGTTTTAAGGCCAATATAGAACATTTGGACCATGGGAACGGGGTGTTGTCCGGACATTCGGCTTCATATGTACTCAATTTATTTTGCGAACTTAAAAGTGGACGAAACACACATGTTTCCCAATGGAAAACGATAAACCTAAGAGACTAGCCACTCCATTACTTAACTCGGGGCGTTCTAAGGTGAAAAAACAACGTTCCGTCCGTAAAAACGAGATTTATGTCCGTCCGTTCGGTCGGCATTTACTCGGTTTTTGGTCCGAACTTGTAAATGGACGAAACTCACTTGTTTTGGAATCTAAAACATCAAGATAGACAAGGCTTAGTCGGGATGTTTTAAGGCCAATATAGAACATTTGGACTATGGGAACGGGGTTTTGTCCGGAGATTCGGCTTCGTATGTACTCGATTTTTGTTCCGAACTTATAAGTGGATGAAACACACATGTTTCCCAATGGAAAACGATACACTTAAGAGACTAGCCACTCCATTACTTAACTCGGGGCGTTCTAAAGTGAAAAAACAACGTCCCGTCCATAAAAACGAGATTTATGTCCGTCTTTTCGGTCGGCATTTAATCGGTTTTTAGTCACAACTTGGAAATGGACGAAACTCACTTGTTTTGGAATCTAAAACCTAAAGATCGAAAAGGTTTAGTCAGAACGTTTTAAGGCCAATATAGAACATTTGGACGATGGGAACGGGGTGTTTGTCCGGAGATTCGGCTTCGTATGTACTCGATTTTTGTTCCGAACTTATATGTGGACGAAACACACATGTTTCCCAATGTAAAACGATACACCTATGAGAGTAGCAACTCCATTATTTAACTCGGTGCGTTCTAAGGTGAAAAAACAACGTTATGACCGTAAAAATGATATTTATGTCCGTCCTTTCGGTCGGCATTTACTCGGTTTTTGGACCGAACTTCGAAATGGACGAAACTCACTTGTTTTGGAATCTAAAACCTCAAGATCGACAAGGCTTATCCGGGACGTTTTAAGGCCAATATAGAACATTTGGACCATGGGAACGGGGTGTTGTCCGGACATTCGGCTTCGTATGTACTCAATTTATTTTGCGAACTTAAAAGTGGACGAAACACACATGTTTCCCAATGGAAAACGATAAACCTAAGAGACTAGCCACTCCATTACTTAACTCGGGGCGTTCTAAGGTGAAAAAACAATGTTCCGTCCGTAAAAACGAGATTTATTTCCGTCCGTTCGGTCGGCATTTACTCGGTTTTTGGTCCGAACCTGGAAATGGACGAAACTCACTTATTTTGGAATCTAAAACCTCAAGATAGACAAGGCTTAGTCGGGATGTTTTAAGGCCAAAATAGAACATTTGGACTATGGGAACGGGGTTTTGTCCGGAGATTCGGCTTCGTATGTACTCGATTTTTGTTCCGAACTTATAAGTGGATGAAACACACATGTTTCCCAATGGAAAACGATACACCTAAGAGACTAGCCACTCCATTACTTAACTCGGGGCGTTCTAAAGTGAAAAAACAACGTTCCGTCCGTAAAAACGAGATTTATGTCCGTCCGTTCGGTCGGCATTTAATTGGTTTTTGGTCACAACATGGAAATGGACGAAACTCACTTGTTTTGGAATCTAAAACCTCAAGATCGGCAAGGCTTAGTCGGGACGTTTTAAGGCCAAAATAGAACATTTGGACAATGGGAACGGGGTTTTGTCCGGACATTCGGCTTCGTATGTACTCGATTTTTGTTCCGAACTTATAAGTGGACGAAAAAGACATGTTTCCGAATGAAAAACGATACACCTAAGAGACTAGCCACTCCATTACTTAAGTCGGAGCGTTCTAAGGTGAAAAAACAACGTTCCGTCCGTAAAAACGAGATTTATGTCCGTCCGTTCGGTCAGCATTTAATCGGTGTTCGGTCATAACTTGGAAATGGACGAAACTCACTTGTGTTGGAATCTAAAACCTCAAGATTGGCAAGCCTTATCCGGGACGTTTTAAGGCCAATATAGAACATTTGGACCATGGGAACGGGGTATTGTCTGGATATTCGGCTTCGTATGTACTCAATTTATTTTTCGAACTTAAAAGTAGACGAAACACACATGTTTCCCAATGAAAAACGATACACCTAAGAGACTAGCCACTCCATTACTTAACTCGGGGCGTTCTAAGGTAAAAAAACAACGTTCCGTCCGTAAAAACGAGATTTATGTCCCTCCGTTCGGTCGGCATTTACTCGGTTTTCGGTCCGAACTTGGAAATGGACGAAACTCACTTGTTTTGGAATCTAAAACCTCAAGATAAACAAAGCTTAGTCGGGACGTTTTAAGGCCAATATAGAACATTTGGACGATGGGAACGGGGTTTTGTCCGGACATTCGGCTTCGTATGTACTCGATTTTTGTTCCGAACTTATAAGTGGACGAAAAAGACATGTTTCCGAATGGAAAACGATACACCTAAGAGACTAGCCACTCCATTACTTAAGTCGGAGCGTTCTAAGGTGAAAAAACAACATTTCGTCCGTAAAAACGAGATTTATATCCGTCCGTTCGGTCGACATTTAATAGGTTTTTGGTCACAACTTGGTAATGGACGAAACTCACTTGTTTTGGAATCTAAAACCTCAAGATCGGCAAGGCTTAGTCGGGAAGTTTTAAGGCCAAAATAGAACATTTGGACAATGGGAACGGGGTTTTGTCCGGACATTCGGCTTCGTATGTACTCGATTTTTGTTCCGAACTTATAAGTGGACGAAAAAGACATGTTTCCGAATGAAAAACGATACACCTAAGAGACTAGCCACTCCATTACTTAAGTCGGAGCGTTCTAAGGTGAAAAAACAACGTTCCGTCCGTAAAAACGAGATTTATGTCCGTCCGTTCAGTCAGCATTTAATCGGTGTTCGGTCACAACTTGGAAATGGACGAAACTCACTTGTGTTGGAATCTAAAACCTCAAGATTGGCAAGGCTTATCCGGGACGTTTTAAGGCCAATATAGAACATTTGGACCATGGGAACGGGGTATTGTCTGGATATTCGGCTTCGTATGTACTCAATTTATTTTTCGAACTTAAAAGTAGACGAAACACACATGTTTCCCAATGAAAAACGATACACCTAAGAGACTAGCCACTCGATTACTTAACTCGGGGCGTTCTAAGGTAAAAAAACAACGTTCCGTCCGTAAAAACGAGATTTATGTCCCTCCGTTCGGTCGGCATTTACTCGGTTTTCGGTCCGAACTTGGAAATGGACGAAACTCACTTGTTTTGGAATCTAAAACCTCAAGATAAACATAGCTTAGTCGGGACGTTTTAAGGCCAATATAGAACATTTGGACGATGGGAACGGGGTTTTGTCCGGACATTCGGCTTCGTATGTACTCGATTTTTGTTCCGAACTTATAAGTGGACGAAAAAGACATGTTTCCGAATGGAAAACGATACACCTAAGAGACTAGCCACTCCATTACTTAAGTCGGAGCGTTCTAAGGAGAAAAAACAACATTTCGTCCGTAAAAACGAGATTTATATCCGTCCGTTCGGTCGACATTTAATAGGTTTTTGGTCACAACTTGGTAATGGACGAAACTCACTTGTTTTGGAATCTATAACCTCAAGATCGACAAGGCTTAGTCGGGACGTTTTAAGGCCAATATAGTGGACGATGGGAACGGGGTTTTGTCCGGACATTCGGCTTCGTATGTACTCAATTTATTTTCCGAACTTAAAAGTGGACGAAACACACATGTTTCCCAACGGAAAACGATAGACCTAAGAGACTAGCCACTCCATTACTTAACTCGGGGTGTTCTAAGGTGAAAAAACAACGTTCCGTCCGTAAAAACGAGATTTATGTCCGTCCGTTCGGTCGGCATTTAATCGGTTTTTAGTCACAACTTGGAAATGGACGAAACTCACTTGTTTTAGAATCTAAAACCAAAAGATCGAAAAGGCTTAGTTGGAACGTTTTAAGGCCAATATAGAACATTTGGACGATGGGAAAGGGGTTTTGTCCGGAGATTCGACTTCGTATGTACTCGATTTTTGTTCCGAACTTATAAGTGGACGAAACACACATGTTTTCCAATGGAAAACGATACACCTATAAGAGTAGCCACTCCATTATTTAACTAGGTGCGTTCTAAGGTTAAAAAACAACGTTATGAACGTAAAAATGAGATTTATGTCCGTCCTTTCGGTCGGCATTTACTCGGTTTTTGGACCGAACTTGGAAATGGACGAAACTCACTTGTTTTGGAATCTAAAACCTCAAGATCGACAAGGCTTATCCGGGACGTTTTAGGGCCGATATAGAACATTTGGACCATGGGAACGGGGTGTTGTCCGGACATTCGGCTTCGTATGTACTCAATTTATTTTGCGAACTTAAAAGTGGACGAAACACACATGTTTCCCAATGGAAAACGATAAACCTAAGAGACTAGCCACTCCATTACGTAACTCGGGGCGTTCTAAGGTGAAAAAACAATGTTCCGTCCGTAAAAACGAGATTTATTTCCGTCCGTTCGGTCGGCATTTACTCGGTTTTTGGTCCGAACTTGGAAATGGACGAAACTCACTTGTTTTGGAATCTAAAACCTCAAGATAGACAAGGCTTAGTCGGGATGTTTTAAGGCCAATATAGAACATTTGGACTATGGGAACGGGGTTTTGTCCGGAGATTCGGCTTCGTATGTACTCGATTTTTGTTCCGAACTTATAAGTGGATGAAACACACATGTTTCCCAATGGAAAACGATACACCTAAGAGACTAGCCACACCATTACTTAACTCGGGGCGTTCTAAAGTGAAAAAACAACGTTCCTTCCGTAAAAACGAGATTTATATCCGTCCGTTCGGTCGGCATTTAATTGGTTTTTGGTCACAACAGGGAAATGGACGAAACTCACTTGTTTTGGAATCTAAAACCTCAAGATCGGCAAGGCTTAGTCGGGACATTTTAAGGCCAAAATAGAACATTTGGACAATGGGAACGGGGTTTTGTCCGGACATTCGGCTTCGTATGTACTCGATTTTTGTTCCGAACTTATAAGTGGACGAAATAAACAGGTTTCTCAATGGAAAACGATACACCTAAGAGACTAGCCACTCCATTACTTAAGTCGGGGCGTTCTAAGGTGAAAAAACAACGTTTCGTCCATAAAAACGAGATTTATGTCAGTCCGTTCGGTCAACATTTAATCGGTTTTCGGTCACAACTTGGAAATGGACGAAACTCACTTGTTTTGGAATCTAAAACCTCAAGATCGACAAGGCTTATCAGGGACGTTTTAAGGCCAATATAGAACATTTGGACCATGGGAACGGGGTATTGTCCGGACATTCGGCTTCGTATCTACTCAATTTATTTACCGAACTTAAAAGTGGACGAAACACACATGTTTCCCAATGGAAAACGATACACCTAAGAGACTAGCCACTCCATTACTTAACTCGGGGCGTTCTAAGGTAAAAAAACAACGTTCCGTCCGTAAAAACGAGATTTATGTCCGTCCGTTCGGTCAGCATTTAATCGGTGTTCGGTCACAACTTGGAAATGGACGAAACTCACTTGTTTTGGAATCTAAAACCTCAAGATCGACAAGGCTTATCCGGGACGTTTTAAGGCCAATATAGAACATTTGGACCATGGGAACGGGGTATTGTCTGGATATTCGGCTTCGTATGTACTCAATTTATTTTACGAACTTAAAAGTGGATGAAACACACATGTTTCCCAATGAAAAACGATACACCTAAGAGACTAGCCACTCCATTACTTAACTCGGGGTATTCTAAGGTAAAAAAACAACGTTCCGTCCGTTAAAACGAGATTTATGTCCCTCCGTTCGGTCGGCATTTACTCGGTTTTCGGTCCGAACTTGGAAATGGACGAAACTCACTTGTTTTGGAATCTAAAACCTCAAGATAAACAAGGCTTAGTCGGGACGTTTTAAGGCCAATATAGAACATTTGGACGATGGGAACGGGGTTTTGTCCGGACATTCGGCTTCGTATGTACTCGATTTTTGTTCCGAACTTATAAGTGGACGAAAAAGACATGTTTCCGAATGGAAAACGATACACCTAAGAGACTAGCCACTCCATTACTTAAGTCGGAGCGTTCTAAGGTGAAAAAACAACATTTCGTCCGTAAAAACGAGATTTATAACCGTCCGTTCGGTCGACATTTAATCGGTTTTTGGTCACAACTTGGTAATAGACGAAACTCACTTGTTTTGGAATCTATAACCTCAAAATCGACAAGGCTTAGTCGGGACGTTTTAAGGCCAATATAGAACATTTGGACGATGGGAACGGGGTTTTGTCCGGACATTCGGCTTCGTATGTACTCAATTTATTTTCCGAACTTAAAAGTGGACGAAACACACATGTTTCGCAATGGAAAACGATAGACCTAAGAGACTAGCCACTCCATTACTTAACTCGGGGCGTTCTAAGGTGAAAAAACAACGTTCCGTCCGTAAAAACGAGATTTATGTCCGTCCGTTCGGTCGGCATTTAATCGGTTTTTTGTCCGAACTTGGAAATGGACGAAACTCACTTGTTTTGGAATCTAAAACCTCAAGATCGACAATGCTTAGTTGGGACGTTTTAAGGCCAATATAGAACATTTGGACGATGGGAACGGGGTTTTGTCCGGACATTCGGCTTTGTATGTACTCGATTCTTGTTCCGAACTTATAAGTGGACGAAACACACATGTTTCCCAATGCCAAACGATACACCTAAGACACTAGCCACTCCATTACTTAACTCAGGGTGTTCTAAGGTGAAAAAACAATGTTCCGTCCGTAAAAACGAGATTTATGTCCGTCCGTTCGGTCGGCATTTAATCGGTTTTTTGTCACAACTTGGAAATGGACGAAACTAACTTGTTTTAGAATCTAAAACCAAAAGATCGAAAAGGCTTAGTTGGAACGTTTTAAGGCCAATATAGAACATTTGGACGATGGGAAAGGGGTTTTGTCCGGAGATTCGGCTTCGTATGTACTCGATTTTTTTTCCGAACTTATAAGTGGACGAAAAATACATGTTTCCGAATGGAAAATGATACACCTAAGAGACTAGCCACTCCATTACTTAAGTCGGGACGTTCTAAGGTGAAAAAAAAACATTTCGTCCGTAAAAACGAGATTTATATCCGTCCGTTCAGTCGGCATTTAATCGGTTTTTGGTCACAACTTGGAAATGGACGAAACTCACTTGTTTTGGAATCTAAAACCTCAAGATCGACAAGGCTTAGTCGGGACATTTTAAGGCCAATATAGAACATTTGGACGATGGGAACGGGGTGTTGTCCGGACATTCGGCTTCGTATGTAATCCATTTATTTTCCCAACTTAAAAGTGGACGAAACACACATGTTTCCCAATGGAAAACGATAAACCTAAGAGACTAGCCACTCCATTACTTAACTCGGGGCGTTTTAAGGAGAAAAAACAACGTTCCGTCTGTAAAAACGAGATTTATGTCCGTTCTTTCGGTCGGCATTTAATCGGTTTTTTGTCCGAACTTGGAAATGAACGAAACTCACTTGTTTTGGAATCTAAAACCTCAAGATCGACAAGGCTTAGTCGGGACGTTTTAAGGCCAATATAGAACATTTGGACGATGGGAACGGGGTTTTGTCCGGACATTCGGCTTCGTATGTACTCGATTTTTGTTCCGAACTTATAACTGGACGAAACACACATGTTTCCCAATGGAAAACGATACACCTAAGATACTAGCCACTCCATTACTTAACTCGGGGCGTTCTAAGGTGAAAAAACAACGTTTCGTCCGTAAAAACGAAATTTATATCCGTCCGTTCGGTCGGCATTTAATCGGTTTTTGGTCCGAACTTGGAAATGGACGAAACTCACTTGTTTTGGAATCTAAAACCTCAAGATCGACAAGGCTTAGTCGGGACGTTTTAAGGCCGATATAGAACATTTGGACAATGGGAACGGGGTTTTGTCCGGACATTCGGCTTCGTATGTACTCGATTTTTGTTTCGAACTTATAAGTGGACGAAACACACATGTTTCCCAATGAAAAACGATACACCTAAGAAACTAGCCACTCCATTACTTAACTCGGGGACTTCTAAGGTGAAAAAACAACGTTCCGTCCGTAAAAACTAGATTTACGTCCGTCCGTTCGGTCGGCATTTAATCGGTTTTTGGTCCGAACTTGGAAATGGACGAAACTCACTTGTTTTGGAATCCAAAACCTCAAGATCGACAAGGCTTAGTCGGGACGTTTTAAGGCCAATATAGAACATTTGGACGATGGGAACGGGGTTTTGTCCGGACATTCGGCTTCGTATGTACTCGATTTTTGTTCCGAACTTATAAGTGGACGAAAAAGACATGTTTCCGAATGGAAAACGATACACCTAAAAGAGTAGCCACTCCATTACTTAAGTTGGGGCGTTCTAAGGTGAAAAAACAACATTTCGTCCGTAAAACCGATATTTATATCCGTCCGTTCGGTCGGCATTTAATCGGTTTTTGGTCACAACTTGGAAATGGATGAAACTCACTTGTTTTGGAATCTAAAACCTCAAGACCGACAATACTTAGTCGGGACGTTTTAAGGCCATTATAGAACATTCGGACGATGGGAACGGGGTGTTGTCCGGACATTCGGCTTCGTATGTACTCCATTTATTTTCCGAACTTAAAAGTGGACGAAACACACATGTTTCCCAATGGAAAACGATAAACCTAAGAGACTAGCCACTCCATTACTTAACTCGGGGCGTTCTAAGGTGAAAAAACAATGTTCCGTCCGTACAAACGAGATTTATGTCCGTCCGTTCGGTCGGCATTTACTCGGTTTTTGGTCCGAACTTGGAAATGGACGAAATTCACTTGTTTTGGAATCTAAAACCTCAAGATCGACAAGGCTTAGTCAGGATGTTTTAAGGCCAATATAGAACATTTGGACTATGGGAACGGGGTGTTGTCCGGACATTCGGCTTCGTATGTACTCGATTTTTGTTCCGAACTTATAAGTGGATGAAACACACATTTTTCCCAATGGAAAACGATACACCTAAGAGACTTGCCACTACATTACTTAACTCGGGGCGTTCTAAGGTGAAAAAACAACGTTCCGTCCGTAAAAACGAGATTTACGTCCGTCCGTTCGGTTGGCATTTAATCGGTTTTCGTTCCGAACTTGGAAATGGACGAAACTCACTTGTTTTGGAATCCAAAACCTCAAGATCGACAAGGCTTAGTCGGGACGTTTTAAGGCCAATATAGAACATTTGGACGATGGGAACGGGGTTTTGTCCGGACATTCGGCTTCGTATGTACTCGATTTTTGTTCCCAACTTATAAGTGGACGAAAAAGACGTGTTTCTGAATGGAAAACGATACACCTAAGAGACTAGCCACTCCATTACTTAAGTCGGGGCGTTCTAGGGTGAAAAAACAACATTTCGTCCGTAAAAACGAGATTTATATCCGTCCGTTCGGTCGGCATTTAATCGGTTTTTGGTCACAACTTGGAAATGGACGAAACTCACTTGTTTTGGAATCTAAAACCTCAAGATCGACAAGGCTTAGTCGGGATGTTTTAAGGCCAATATAGAACATTTGGACGATGGGAACGGGGTGTTGTCCGGACATTCGGCTTCTTATGTACTCCATTTATTTTCCGAACTTAAAAGTGGACGAAACACACATGTTTCCCAATGGAAAACGATAAACCTAAGAGACTAGCCACTCCATTACTTAACTCGGGGCGTTCTAAGGTGAAAAAACAATGTTCCATCCGTAAAAATGAGATTTATGTCCGTCCGTTCGGTCGGCATTTACTCGGTTTTTGGTCCGAACTTGGAAATAGACGAAACTCACTTGTTTTGGAATCTAAAACCTCAAGATCGACAAGGCTTAGTCGTAATGTTTTAAGGCCAATATAGAACATTTGGACTATGGGAACGGGGTTTTGTCCGGAGATTCGGCTTCGTATGTACTCGATTTTTGTTCCGAACTTATAAGTGGATGAAACACACATTTTTGCCAATGGAAAACGATACACCTAAGAGACTAGCCACTCCTTTACTTAACTCTGGGCATTCTAAGGTGAAAAAACAACGTTCCGTCCGTAAAAACGAGATTTATGTCCGTCCGTTCGGTCGGCATTTAATCGGTTTTTTGTCATAACTTGGAAATGGACCAAACTCACTTGTTTTGTAATCTAAAACCTCAAGATCAGCAAGGCTTAGTCGGGACGTTTTAAGGCCAAAATAGAACATTTGGACAATGGGAACGGGGTTTTGTCCGGACATTCGGCTTCGTATGTACTCGATTTTTGTTCCAAACTTATAAGTGGACGAAACACACAGGTTTCCCAATGGAAAACGATACACCTAAGAGACTAGCCAATCCATTACTTAACTCGGGGCGTTCTAAGGTGAAAAAACAACGTTCCGTCCGTAAAAACGAGATTTATGTCCGTCCGTTCAGTCAGCATTTAGTCGGTTTTCGGTCACAACTTGGAAATGGACGAAACTCACTTGTTTTGGAAACTAAAACCTCAAGATCAACAAGGCTTATCCAGGACGTTTTAACGCCAATATAGAACATTTGGACCATGGGAACGGGGTATTGTCCGGACATTCGGCTTCGCATCTACTCAATTTATTTTCCGAACTTATATGGACGAAACACACATGTTTCCCAATGGAAAACGATACACCTAAGAGACTAGCCACTCCATTACTTAACTCGGGGCGTTCTAAGGTGAAAAAATTACGTTCCGTCCGTAAAAACGAGATTTATGTCCGTCCGTTCGGTCGGATTTTACTCGGTTTTCGGTCCAAACTTGGAAATGGACGAAACTCACATGTGTTGGAATCTAAAACCTCAAGATAAACAAGGTTTAGTCGAAACGTTTTAAGGCCAATATAGAACATTTGGACGATGGGAACGGGGTTTTGTTCCGGACATTCTGCTTCGTATGTACTCGATTTTTGTTCTGAACTTATAAGTGGACGAAACACATATGTTTCCCAATGGAAAACGATACACCTAAGAGACTAACCACTCCATTACTTAACTCGGGCCGTTCTAATGTAAAAAAACAACGTTCCGTCCGTAAAAACGAGATTTATGTCCGTTCGTTCGGTCGATATTTACTCGGTTTTTGGTCCGAACTTGGAAATGGACGAAACTAACTTGTTTTGGAATCTAAAACCTCAAGATCGACAAGGCTTAGTCGAGACGTTTTAAGGCCAATGTAGAACATTTGGACGATGGGAACGGGGTTTTGTCCGGACATTCGGCTTAGTATGTACTCGATTTTTGTTCCGAACTTATAAGTGGACGAAAAATACATGTTTCCGAATGGAGAACGATACACCTAAGAGACTAGCCACTCCATTACTTAAGTCGGGGCATTCTAAGGTGAAAAAACAACGTTTCGTCCGTAAAAACGAAATTTATATCCGTCCGTTCGGTCGGCATTTAATCGGTTTTTGGTCCGAACTTGGAAATGGATGAAACTCACTTGTTTTGGAATCTAAAACCTCAAGATAAACAAGGCTTAGTCTGGACATTTTAAGGCCGATATAGAACATTTGGACAATGGGAACGGGGTTTTGTCCGGACATTCGGCTTCGTATGTACTCGATTTTTGTTTCGAACTTATAAGTTGACGAAACACACATGTTTCCCAATGAAAAACGATACACCTAAGAAACTAGCCACTCCATTACTTAACTCGGGGCCTTCTAAGGTGAAAAAACAACGTTCCGTCCGTAAAAACGAGATTTACGTCCGTCCGTTCGGTCGGCATTTAATCGGTTTTCGTTCCGAACTTGGAAATGCACGAAACTCACTTGTTTTGGAATCCAAAACCTCAAGATCGACAAGGATTAGTCGGGACGTTTTAAGGCCAATATAGAACATTTGGACGATGGGAACGGGGTTTTGTCCGGACATTCGGCTTCGTATGTACTCGATTTTTGTTCCGAACTTATAAGTGGACGAAACACACATGTTTCCCAATAGAAAACGATACACCTAAGAGAGTAGCCACTCCATTACTTAACTCGGGGCGTTCTAAGGTGAAAAAACAACGTTCCGTCCGTAAAAACGAGATTTATGTCCGTCCGTTCGGTCGGCATTTACTCGGTTTTCGGTCCGAACTTGGAAATGGACGAAACTCACTTGTTTTGGAATCTAAAACGGGAGAATTAGACTTAACCCCCCAAATAATGGACATCATTTGAATAAACCCCCACATATTTAAAATTTTTGACTTTGCACCCCACTGTTTGCTTCCGTCCAGTTTTCCATCCTAACTACATTTTGTCTTCCCCAAATACCCTTTCTCCTTCTAATCAACTAAAATCCCATAATTTTTCAGTACCAAAATTGGTGTTTTCTCCTTAATTTTCCATTTAATGTCTTCTTCTCTTTCCATCAAACAGTTTTGCATATCAATTCTTATGGATTTTTGTTCTTTTGAATTCAAAGTTCTTGTGGGGTTAGAGAGGAAGGATTTCAATTATTGGATTTTAGGTTTGGGTTATTGAAGATGAGGAGAATGATTGATTGAGAGATTAATAATAGTCTGCAATTCGATTCCCAATCTTGTGAGTTGTGGGTAAGAGATGAGGAAGAGAAAGATGCAGAACAAAGATACCAACAACCCTAAAATTCGAACTTGAGATTACAAGACATTACACATAAATCTTATTTTTCTGCAAATTAATTTAATTAAAACCCCAATTTGACTTATAGGTCGAAATCAACAAAAAAAAAACATTCTCTAAGTAAATCATGCTTTAGTGGTGGTGGGTAATGGTGGTGGTAGTGGTGGGTGACCATTGAAGTTTGGGTATTTTGCATTCTTGATCTCCTTCTTCTTTCATCAACATAAATAAATCTATCTTCTCATCTCAACCATCCATTCAATAAGGATTAGAAAATGATAGCCTACTACATCATCACCATTTCCTCTTTCACAAGATCTGGCTTCTCTTTCAACTCTTCAACCACCACCACCACCACCAACAATGTGTTGTTACCTTGTATGATAAGATTCAAAAAAAGGTAATGTTTTTTCTTTGGTCTCACTAACAAGGGATTATTTAGGGTGTTTTAGCTAATAAGATGAGGAGGGGTATTTGGGGAAACAAAGATATAATTTGGATGGAAAACTAGACGGATACAAACGGTGGGGTGCAAAGTCAAAATTTTCAAATATATAGGGGTTTAATCAAATGAGGTCCATTATCTGGGGGGTTAAGTTTTAATTTCCCATCTAAAACCACAAGATCGACAAGGCTTATCCGTGACGTTTTAAATCCAATATAGAACATTTGGACGATGGGAATGGGGTTTTGTCCGAACATTCGGCTTCGTATGTACTCGATTTTTGTTTCGAACTTATAAGTGGACGAAACACACATGTTTCCCAATGAAAAACGATACACCTAAGAAACTAGCCACTCCATTACTTAACTCGGGGCGTTCTAAGGTGAAAAAACAACGTTCCGTCCGTAAAAACGAGATTTATGTCCGTCCGTTCGGTCGGCATTTAATTGGTTTTCGGTCCGAACTTGGAAATGGACGAAACTCACTTGTTTTGGAATCCAAAACCTCAAGATCGACAAGGCTTAGTCGGGACGTTTTAAGGCCAATATAGAACATTTGGACGATGGGAACGGGGTTTTGTCCGGACATTCGGTTTCGTATGTACTCGATTTTTGTTCCGAACTTATAAGTGGACGAAACACACATGTTTCCCAATGGAAAACGATACACCTAAGAGACTAGCCACACCATTACTTAACTCGCGGCGTTCTAAGGTGAAAAAACAACGTTCCGTCGATGAAAACGAGATTTATGTCCGTCCGTTCGGTCGGCATTTACTCGATTTTCGGTCCGAACTTGGAAATGGACGAAACTCACTTGTTTTGGAATCCAAAACCTCAAGATCGACAAGGCTGAGTGAGGACGTTTTAAGGCCAATATAGAACATTTGGACGATGGGAATGGGGTTTTGTCCGAACATTCGGCTTCGTATGTACTCGATTTTTGTTCTGAACTTATAAGTGGACGAAACACACATGTTTCCCAATGGAAAACGATACACCTATGAGACTAGCCACTCCATTACTTAACTCGGGGCGTTCTAAGGTGAAAAAACAACGTTCCGTCCGTAAAAACGAGATTTATGTCCGTCCGTTCGGTCAACATTTAATCGGTTTTCGGTCACAACTTGGAAATGGACGAAACTCACTTGTTTTGGAATCTAAAATTTCAAGATCGACAAGGCTTATCCGGGACGTTTTAAGGCCAATATAGAACATTTGGACCATGGGAACAGGGTATTGTCCGGACATTCGGCTTCGTATGTACTCGATTTTTGTTCCGTACTTATTAGTGGACGAAACACACATGTTTCCCAATGGAAAACGATACACCTAAGAGACTAGCCACTCCATTACTTAACTCGGGGCGTTCTAAGGTGAAAAAACAACGTTCCGTCCGTAAAAACGAGATTTATGTCCGTCCGTTTGGTCGGCATTTATTCGGTTTTTGGTTACAACTTGGAAATGGACGAAACTCACTTGTTTTCGAATCTAAAACCTGAAGATCGACAAGGCTTACTCGGGACGTTCGAAGGCCAATATAGAACATTTGGGCGATGGGAACGGGGTTTTGTCCGGACATTCGGCTTCGTATGTACTCGATTTTTGTTTCCGAACTTATAAGTGGGCGAAACACACATGTTTCCCAATGGAAAACGATACACCTACGAGACTAGCCACTCCATTACTTAACTCGGGGTGTTCTAAGGTGAAAAAACAATATTCCGTCAGTAAAAACAAGATTTATGTCCGTCCGTTCGGTCGGCATTTACTCGGTTTTCGTTCCGAACTTGGAAATGGACGAAACTCACTTGTTTTGGAATTCAAAACCTCAAGATCGACAAGGCTTAGTCGGGACGTTTTAAGGACAATATAGAACATTTGGACGATGGGAACGGGGTTTTGTCCGGACATTCGGCTTCGTATGTACTCAATTTTTGTTCCGAACTTATAAGTGGACGAAACACACATGTTTCCTAATGGAAACCGATATACCTAAGAGACTAGCCATTCCATTACTTAACTCGGGGCGTTCTAAGGTGAAAAAACAACGTTCCGTCCATAAAAACGAGATTTATGTCTGTCCGTTCGGTCGGCATTTACTCGATTTTTGGTCCGAACTTGGAAATGGACGAAACTCAGTTGTTTTGGAATCCAAAACCTCAAGATCGACAAGGCTTAGTCGGGACGTTTTAAGGCCAATATAGAACATTTGGACGATGGGAATGGGGTTTTGTCCGAACATTCGGCTTCGTATGTACTCGATTTTTGTTCCGAACTTATAAGTGGACGAAACACATGTTTCCCAATGGAAAACGATACACCTATGACACTAGCCACTCCATTATATAACTCGGGGCGTTCTAAGGTGAAAAAACAACGTTCCGTCCGTAAAAACGAGATTTATGTCCGTCCGTTCAGTCAGCATTTAATAGGTTTTCGGTCACAACTTAGAAATGGACGAAACTCACTTGTTTTGGAATCTAAAATTTCAAGATCGAAAAGGCTTATCCAGGACGTTTTAAGGCCAATATAGAACATTTGGACCATGGGAACAGGGTATTGTCCGGACATTCGGCTTCGTATGTACTCGATTTTTGTTCCGAACTTATAAGTGGACGAAACACACATGTTCCCCAATGGTAAACGATACACCTAAGAGACTAGCCACTCCATTATTTAACTCGGGGCGTTCTAAGGGGAAAAAACAACATTCCGTCCGTAAAAACAGAATTTATGTCCGTCCGTTCGGTCGGCATTTAATCGGTTTTTGGTCACAACTTGGAAATGGACGAAACTCACTTGTTTTGGAATCTAAAACCTCAAGACCGACAAGGCTTAGTCGGGACGTTTTAAGGCCAATATAGAACATTTGGACGATGGGAACGGGGTTTTGTCCGGACATTCGGCTTCGTATGTACTCGATTTTTGTTCCGAACTTATAAGTGGACGAAACACACATGTTTCCCAATGGAAAACGATACACCTAAGAGACTAGCCACTCCATTACTTAACTCGGGGCATTCTAAGGTGAAAACAATGTTCCGTTCTTAAAAACGAGATTTATGTCCGTCCGTTCGGTCGGCATTTAAACGGTTTTCAGTCACAACTTGAAAATGGACGAAACTCACTTGTTTTGGAATCTAAAACCTAAAGATCGAATAGACTTAGTCGAAACGTTTTAAGGCCAATATAGAACATTTGGACGATGGGAACGGGGTTTTGCCCGGACATTCGGCTTCGTATGTACTCGATTTTTGTTCCGAACTTATAAGTAGACGAAACACACATGTTTCCCAATGGAAAACGATACACCTAAGACACTAGCCACTCCATTACTTAACTCGGGGCGTTCTAAGGTGAAAAAACAACATTCCGTCCGTAAAAACGAGATTTTATGTCCGTCCGTTCCGTCGGCATTTAAATGGTTTTTAGTCACAACTTGAAAATGGACGAAACTCACTTGTTTTGGAATCTAAAACCTAAAGATCGAAAAGGCTTAGTCTAAACGTTTTAAGGCCAATATAGAACATTTGGACGATGGGAACGGGGTTTTGTCCGGAGATTCGGCTTCGTATGTACTCGATTTTTGTTCCGAACTTATAAGTGGACGAAACACACATGTTTCCCAATGGAAAACGATACACCTAAGAGAGTAGCCACTCCATTACATAACTCGGAGCGTTCTAAGGTGAAAAAACAACGTTCCGTCCGTAAAAACGAGATTTATGTCCGTCCGTTCGGTCGGCATTTACTCGGTTTTCGGTCTGGACGGACATAAATCTCGTTTTTACGGACGGAACGTTGTTTTTTCACCTTAGAACGCCCCGAGTTAAGTAATTGAGTGGCTAGTCTCTTAGGTGTATTGTTTTCCATTGGAAAGATGTGTGTTTCGTCCACTTATAATTTTGGAACAAAAATCGAGTACATACCAAGCCGAATGTACGGACAAAACACCGTTCCCATGGTCCAAATGTTCTCTATTGTCCTTTAAACGACCCGACTAAGCCATGTCGATCTTGAGGTTTTGGATTCCAAAACTTGTGAGTTTCGTCCATTTCTAAGTTCGGACCAAAAACCGAGTAAATGCCGACCGAACGGACGGACGGAACGTTGTTTTTTCACCTTAGAACGCCCCAAGTTAAGTAATGGAGTGACTAGTCTCTTAGGTGTATCGTTTTCCATTGGGAAACATGTGTGCTTCGTCCACTTATAAGTTCAGAACAAAAATCGAGTACATACCAAGCCGAATTTCAAGACAAAACACCGTTCCCATGGTCCAAATGTTCTATATTGGCCTTAAAACGCCCCGACTAAGCCTTCTCGATCTTGAGGTTTTAGATTCCAAAACAAGTGAGTTTCGTCCATTTCCAAGTTTTAATCAAAAATCGAGTAAATGCCGACCGAACGGATGAACGTAAATCTTGATTTTACGGACAGAACGTTGTTTTTTCACCTTAGAACGCCCCGAGTTAAGTAATGGGGTTGCTAGTCTCTTAGGTGTATCGTTTTCCATTGGGAAACATGTGTGTTTCGTCCACTTATAAGTTCAGAACAAAAATCGAGTACATACCAACCCGAATTTCCGGACAAAACACCGTTCCCATGGTCCAAATGTTCTATATTGGCCTCAAAACGCCCCGACTAAGCCTTGTCGATCTTGAGATTTTAGATTCCAAAACAAGTGAGTTTCGTCCATTTCCAAGTTCGGACCGAAAACCGAGTAAATGCCGACCGAACGGACGGACATAAATCTCGTTTTTACGGACGAAACGTTGTTTTTTCACCTTAGAACTCCCTGAGTTAAGTAATGGAGTGGCTAGTCTCTTAGGTGTATCGTTTTCCATTGGGAAACATGTGTGTTTCGTCCACTTATAACGTCAGAACTAAAATCGAGTACATACCAAGCCGAATTTCCGGACAAAACACCGTTCCCATGGTCTAAATGTTCTATATTGGCCTTAAAACACCCCGACTAAGCCTTCTCCATCTTGAGATTTTAGATTCCAAAACAAGTGAGTTTCGTCCATTTCCAAGTTCGGACCGAAAACCGAGTAAATGCCAACCGAACGGACGGACATAAATCTCGTTTTTACAGACAGAACGTTATTTTTCACCTTAGAACGCCCCGAGTTAAGTAATGGGGTTGCTAGTCTCTTAGGTGTATCATTTTCCATTGAGAAACATGTGTGTTTCGTCCACTTATAAGTTCAGAACAAAAATCGAGTACATACCAAGCCGAATGTACGGACAAAACACCGTTCCCATGGTCCAAATGTTCTCTATTGGCCTTTAAACGCCCCGACTAAGCCATGTCGATCTTGAGGTTTTCGATTCCAAAACTAGTGAGTTTCCTCCATTTTTAAGTTCGGACCGAAAAAAGAGTAAATGCCGACCGAACGGACAGATGGAACGTTGTTTTTTCACCTTAGAACGCCCCGAGTTAAGTAATGGGGTTGCTAGTCTCTTAGGTGTATCGTTTTCCATTGGGAAACATGTGTGTTTCGTCCACTTATAACTTCAAAACTAAAATCGAGTACATACCAAGCCGAATGTCCGGGCAAAATTCCGTTCCCATGGTCCAAATCTTCTGTATTGGCCTTAAAACGCCCCGACTAAGCCTTATCGATCTTGAGGTTTTAGATTCCAAAAGAAGTGAGTTTCGTCCATTTCCAAGTTCGGACCAAAAACCGAGTAAATGCCGACCGAACGGACGGACGGAACGCTGTTTTTTCACCTTAGAACGCCCCGAGTTAAGTAATGGGGTGGCTAGTCTCTTAGGTGTATCGTTTTCCATTGGGAAACATGTGTGTTTCGTCTACTTATAAGTTCGGCAAAAACATCGAGTACATACCAAGCCGAATGTACGGACAAAACACCGTTCCCATGGTCCAAATATTCTCTATTGGCCTTTAAACGCCCCAACTAAGCCATGTCGATCTTGAGGTTTTAGATTCCAAAACTAGTGAGTTTCGTCCATTTCTAAGTTCGGACCGAAAACCGAGTAAATGTCGACCGAACGGACGGACGGAACGTTGTTTTTTCATCTTAGAACGCCCCGAGTTAAGTAATGGACTGGCTAGTCTCTTAGGTGTATCGTTTTCCATTGGGAAACATGTGTGTTTCGTCCACTTATAAGTTCGGAACAAAAATCGAGTACATACCAAGCCGAATGTCTGGGCAAAACACCGTTCCCATGGTCCAAATGTTCTATATTGGCCTTAAAACGCCCCGACTAAGACTTCTCGATCTTGAGATTTTAGATTCCAAAACAAGTGAGTTTCGTCCATTTCCAAGTTCGGACCGAAAAACGAGTAAATGCCGACCGAACGGACGAACGTAAATCTTGTTTTTACGGACAGAACGTTGTTTTTTCACATTAGAACGCCCCGTGTTAAGTATTGGAGTGGCTAGTCTCTTAGGTGTATCGTTTTCCATTGGGAGACATGTGTGTTTCGTCCACTTATAACTTCAGAACTAAAATCGAGTACATACCAAGCCGAATTTCCGGACAAAACACCATTCCCATGGTCCAAATGTTCTATATTGGCCTTAAAACGCCCCGACTAAGCCTTCTCGATCTTGAGATTTTAGATTCCAAAACAAGTGAGTTTCGTCCATTTCCAAGTTCGGACCGAAAACCGAGTAAATGCCGACCGAACGGACGAACGTCAATCTTGTTTTTACGGACAGAATGTTGTTTTTTCACCTTAGAACACCCCGTGTTAAGTACTAGAGTGGCTAGTCTCTTAGGTATATCGTTTTCCATTGGGAAACATGTGTGTTTCGTCCACGTATAAGTTCAGGACAAAAATCGAGTACATACCAAGCCGAATTTCCGGACAAAACACCGTTCCCATGGTCCAAATGTTCTATATTGGCCTTAAAACGCCCCGACTAAGCCTTGTCGATCTTGAGGTTTTAGATTCCAAAACAAGTGAGTTTCGTCCATTTCCAAGTTCGGACCGAAAACCGAGTAAATGCCGACCGAACGGACAGACATAAATCTCGTTTTTACGGACGGAACCTTGTTTTTTCACCTTAGAACGCCCCGAGTTAAGTAATGGAGTGGCTAGTCTCTTAGGTGTATCATTTTCCAATAGGAAACATGTGTATTTCGTCCACTTATAAGTTCGGAACAAATATCGAGTACATACCAGGCCGAATGTCCAGGCAAAACACCGTTCCCATGGTCCAAATGTTCTTTATTGGCCTTAAAACACCCCGACTATGCCTTGTCGATCTTGAGGTTTTAGATTCCAAAACAAGTGAGTTTCGTCCATTTCCAAGTTCGGACCGAAAACCGAGTAAATGCCGACCGAACGGACGAACGTAAATCTTGTTTTTACGAACAGAACCTTGTTTTTTCACCGTAGAACGCCCCGTGTTAAGTACTGGAGTGGCTAGTCTCTTAGGTGTTTCATTTTCAAATGGGAAACATGTGTGTTTCGTCCACTTATAAGTTCGGAACAAAAATCGAGTACATACCAAGCCGAATGTCCGGGCAAAACACCGTTCCCATGGTCCAAATGTTCTATATTGGCCTTAAAACGCCCGGACTAAGCCTTGTCGATCTTGAGATTTTAGATTCCAAAACAAGTGAGTTTCGTCCATTTCCAAGTTCGTACCGAAAACCGAGTAAATGCCGACGGAACGGACGGAACATTGTTTTTTCACCTTAGAACGCCCCGAGTTAAGTAATGGAGTGGCTAGTCTCTTAGGTGTATCATTTTCCGATGGAAAACATGTGTATTTCGTCCACTTATAAGTTCGGAACAAATATCGAGTACATACCAAGCCGAATGTCCAGGCAAAACACCGTTCCCATGGTCCAAATGTTCTTTATTGGCCTTAAAACGCCCCGACTAAGCCTTGTCGATCTTGAGGTTTTAAATTCCAAAACAAGTGAGTTTCGTCCATTTCCAAGTTCGGTCCAAAAACCGAGTAAATGCCAACCGAACGGACGGACATAAATCTCATTTTTACGGACGGAACGTTGTTTTTTCACCTTAGAACGCAACGAGTTAAGTAATGGGGTGGCTAGTCTCTTAGGTGTATCGTTTTCCATTGGGAAACATGTGTGTTTCGTCTACTTATATGTTCGGCAAAAAAATCGAGTACATACCAAGCCGAATGTACGGACAAAACACCGTTCCCATGGTCCAAATATTCTCTCTTGGCCTTTAAACGCCCCAACTAAGCCATGTCGATCTTGAGGTTTTAGATTCCAAAACTAGTGAGTTTCGTCCATTTCTAAGTTCGGACCGAAAACCGAGTAAATGTCGACCGAACGGACGGACGGAACGTTGTTTTTTCATCTTAGAACGCCCCGAGTTAAGTAATGGAGTGGCTAGTCTCTTAGGTGTATCGTTTTCCATTGGGAAACATGTTTGTTTCGTCCACTTATAAGTTCGGAACAAAAATCGAGTACATACCAAGCCGAATGTCTGGGCAAAACAACGTTCCCATGGTCCAAATGTTCTATATTGGCCTTAAAACGCCTCGACTAAGCCTTCTCGATCTTGAGATTTTAGATTCCAAAACAAGTGAGTTTCGTCCATTTCCAAGTTCGGACCGAAAAACGAGTAAATGCCGACCGAACGGACGAACGTAAATCTTGTTTTTACGGACAGAACGTTGTTTTTTCAGCTTAGGACGCCCCGTGTTAAGTATTGGAGTGGCTAGTCTCTTAGGTGTATCGTTTTCCATTGGGAAACATGTGTGTTTCGTCCACTTATAAGTTAAGAACAAAAATCGAGTACATACCAAGCCTAATTTCCGGACAAAACACCGTTCCCATGGTCCAAATGTTCTATATTGGCCTTAAAATGCCCCGACTAAGCCTTGTCGACCTTGAGGTTTTAGATTCCAAAAGAAGTGAGTTTCGTCCATTTCCAAGTTCGGGCCGAAAACCGAGTAAATGCCGACTGAGCGGACGGACGGAACGTTGTTTTTTCATCTTAGAACGCCCCGAGTTAAGTAATGGAGTGGCTAGTCTCTTAGGTGTATCGTTTTCCATTGGGAAACATGTGTGTTTCGTCCACTTATAACTTCAGAACTAAAATCGAGTACATACCAAGCCGAATTTCCGGACAAAACACCGTTCCCATGGTCCAAATGTTCTATATTGGCCTTAAAACGCCCCGACTAAGCCTTCTCGATCTTGAGATTTTAGATTCCAAAACAAGTGAGTTTTGTCCATTTCCAAGTTCGGACCGAAAAACGAGTAAATGCCGACCGAACGGACGAACGTAAATCTTGTTTTTACGGACAGAACGTTGTTTTTTCACCTTAGAACACCCCGTGTTAAGTACTAGAGTGGCTAGTCTCTTAGGTATATCGTTTTCCATTGGGAAACATGTGTGTTTCGTCCACTTATAAGTTCAGGACAAAAATCGAGTACATACCAAGCCGAATTTCCGGACAAAACACCATTCCCATGGTCCAAATGTTCTATATTGGCCTTAAAACGCCCCGACTAAGCCTTGTCGATCTTGAGGTTTTAGATTCCAAAACAAGTGAGTTTCGTCCATTTCCAAGTTCAGACCGAAAACCGAGTAAATGCCGACCGAACGGACGAACGTAAATCTTGTTTTTACGAACAGAACCTTGTTTTTTCACCTTAGAACGCCCCGAGTTAAGTAATGGAGTGGCTAGTCTCTTAGGTGTATCATTTTCCAATAGGAAACATGTGTATTTCGTCCACTTATAAGTTCGGAACAAATATCGAGTACATACCAGGCCGAATGTCCAGGCAAAACACCGTTCCCATGGTCCAAATGTTCTTTATTGGCCTTAAAACGCCCCGACTAAGCCTTGTCGATCTTGAGGTTTTAGATTCCAAAACAAGTGAGTTTCGTCCATTTCCAAGTTCGGACCGAAAACCGAGTAAATGCCGACCGAACGGACGAACGTAAATCTTGTTTTTACGAACAAAACCTTGTTTTTTCACCTTAGAACGCCCCGAGTTAAGTAATGGAGTGGCTAGTCTCTTAGGTATATAGTTTTCCATTGGGAAACATGTGTGTTTCGTCCACTTATAAGTTCAGAACAAAAATCGAGTACATACCAACCCGAATTTCCGGACAAAACACCGTTCCCATGGTCCAAATGTTCTATATTGACCTTAAAACGCCCCGACTAAGCCTTGTCGATCTTGAGGTTTTAGATTCCAAAACAAGTGAGTTTCGTCCATTTCCAAGTTCGGACCGAAAACCGAGTAAATGTCGACCGAACGGACGGACATAAATCTCGTTTTTACGGACGGAACCTTGTTTTTTCACCTTAGAACCCCCCGAGTTAAGTAATGGAGTGGCTAGTCTCGTAGGTGTATCATTTTCCAATGGGAAACATGTGTATTTCGTCCACTTATAAGTTCGGAACAAATATAGAGTACATACCAAGCCGAATGTCTGGGCAAAACACCGTTCCCATGGTCCAAATGTTCTATATTGGCCTTAAAACGCCCAGACTAAGCCTTGTCGATCTTGAGGTTTTAGATTCCAAAACTAGTGAGTTTCGTCCATTTCTAAGTTCGGACCGAAAACCGAGTAAATGCCGACCGAACGGACGGACGGAACGTTGTTTTTTCATCTTAGAACGCCCCGAGTTAAGTAATGGAGTGGCTAGTCTCTTAGGTGTATCGTTTTCCATTGGGAAACATGTGTGTTTCGTCCACTTATAAGTTCGAAACAAAAATCGAGTACATACCAAGCCGAATGTCTGGGCAAAACACCGTTCCCATGGTCCAAATGTTCTATATTGGCCTTAAAACGCCCAGACTAAGCCTTGTCGATCTTGAGGTTTTAGATTCCAAAACAAGTGAGTTTCGTCCATTTCCAAGTTCGGACCGAAAACCGAGTAAATGCCGACCGAACGGACGGACATAAATATCGTTTTTACGGACGAAACGTTGTTTTTTCACCTTCGAACGCCCTGAGTTAAGTAATGGAGTGGCTAGTCTTTTAGGTGTATCTTTTTCCAATGGGAAACATGTGTGTTTCATCCACTTATAAGTTCGGAACAAAAATCGAGTACATACCAAGCCGAATATCCGGAAAAAACATCGTTCCCATGGTCCAAAAGTTCTCTATTGGCCTTTACACGCCCCGACTAAACCATGTCGATCTTGAGGTTAAGATTCCAAAACTAGTGAGTTTCGTCCATTTCTAAATTCGGACCGAAAACCGAGTAAATGCCGACCAAACGGACGGACGGAACGTTGTTTTTACACCTTAGAACGCCCCGAGTTAAGTAATGGAGTGGCTAGTCTCTTAGGTGTATCGTTTTCCATTGGGAAACATGTGTGTTTCGTCCATTTATAACTTCAGAACTAAAATCGAGTACATGCCAAGCCGAATTTCCGAACAAAACACCGTTCCCATGGTCCAAATGTTCTATATTGGCCTTAAAACGCCCCGACTAAGCTTTCTCAATCTTGAGATTTTAGATTCCAAAACAAGTGAGTTTCGTCCATTTCCAAGTTCGGACCGAAAACCGAGTAAATGCCGACCGAACGGACGAACGTAAATCTTGTTTTTACGGACAGAACGTTGTTTTTTCACCTTAGAACACCCCATGTTAAGTACTAGAGTGGCTAGTCTCTTAGGTATATCGTTTTCCATTGGGAAACATGTGTGTTTCGTCCACTTATAAGTTCAGGACAAAAATCGAGTACATACCAAGCCGAATTTCCGGACAAAACACCGTTCCCATGGTCCAAATGTTCTATATTGGCCTTAAAACGCCCCGACTAAGCCTTCTCGATCTTGAGGTTTTAGATTCCAAAACAAGTGAGTTTCGTCCATTTCTAAGTTCGGACCGAAAACCGAGTAAATGCCGACCGAACGGACGGACGGAACGTTGTTTTTTCATCTTAGAATGCCCCGAGTTAAGTAATGGAGTGGCTAGTCTCTTAGGTGTATCGTTTTCCATTGGAAAACATGTGTGTTTCGTCCACTTATAATTTCGGAACAAAAATCGAGTACATACCAAGCCGAATTTCCGGACAAAACACCGTTCCCATGGTCCAAATGTTCTATATTGGCCTTAAAACGCCCAGGCTAAGCCTTGTCGATCTTGAGGTTTTAGATTCCAAAACAAGTGAGTTTCGTCCATTTCCAAGTTCGGACCGAAAACCGAGTAAATGCCGACCGAACGGACGGACATAAATATCGTTTTTACGGACGAAACGTTGTTTTTTCACCTTCGAACGCCCTGAGTTAAGTAATGGAGTGGCTAGTCTTTTAGGTGTATCATTTTCCAATGGGAAACATGTGTGTTTCCTCCACTTATAAGTTCGGAACAAAAATCGATTACATACCAAGCCGAATGTCCGGAAAAAACATCGTTCCCATGGTCCAAAAGTTCTCTATTGGCCTTTACACGCCCCGACTAAACCATGTCGATCTTGAGGTTAAGATTCCAAAACTAGTGAGTTTCGTCCATTTCTAAATTCGGACCGAAAACCGAGTAAATGCAGACCAAACGGACGGACGGAACGTTGTTTTTTCACCTTAGAACGCCCCGAGTTAAGTAATGGAGTGGCTAGTCTCTTAGGTGTATCGTTTTCCATTGGGAAACATGTGTGTTTCGTCCACTTATAACTTCAGAACTAAAATCGAGTACATGCCAAGCCGAATTTCCGAACAAAACACCGTTCCATGGTCCAAATGTTCTATATTGGCCTTAAAACGCCCCGACTAAGCTTTCTTAATCTTGAGATTTTAGATTCCAAAACAAGTGAGTTTCGTCCATTTCCAAGTTCGGACCGAAAACCGAGTAAATGCCGACCGAACGGACGAACGTAAGTCTTGTTTTTACGGACAGAACGTTGTTTTTTCACCTTAGAACGCCCCGAGTTAAGTAATGGGGTGGCTAGTGAGAAACTACAAATAGTGCAAATCTAACAATTGAATATTCAAACAAATCAAACGATACGCAGAAAGTAAATAACACACAGGAATTTTTAACGTGGTAAAACCCAATATGGGAAACGTCCACGGTTGTCCTCGCGACAACAAATAAATCCACTAGATGAAAAGAGATGTACAAACCTATCAACTACCTGCAATCACTGCGAGTTGACACTCCTGGTTATCTCTAACACCTTGACTTCACCAGAGCACCTTGATGTACGCACAAGACACTCGACTTCCTGATGAACACACAAGAAGACTCGAAGCCGATCTATGTAACAAGCTTACACCAGAGTTCCTTGATGAACACACAAGGATACTCGACTTCTTGATGAACACACAAGAAGACTCGAAGCTAAATCACTATTCAATAATGTAGAAGAAGATGAACAGGGAAGAAGAAAGAAGAAGATGAATGGGGAAGAAGAAGATGAGTTCAATCACCAAAACAACCTAAACCAAAACCTAAACAAACTCCAAGAAACAAGAGGTGAATTGGACGGCCAAAGAACTACCTTGTTCTGTAGAAGAGAAACCCTATTTATACTTAGGGTTGAAAACCTAGAAAAATGGGCCGAAACTGTGCAAACCGACTTTGGACGTTCGTACGTCGATATGACGTTCGAACGTCGCCACACAAAAATAAGCCTGCTGCCTAACATGACGTACGAACGCTCTAAACAGGTACGTACGTCTCCATACGAAAACATGTCTGCTGACTACCTGGACGTACGAACGTCCTAACTGAGTACGTACGTCCTGACCAAAATAAGTTCGCTGCTTCAGTGAACGTACGTACGTCCTAACTCGGTACGTACGTCCAGAACCCAATAACTTTCCCTAGACAGACCTAAGAGACACAAGGACACGAGACGACCATGCGTACATCTTGGTTTTCCTAACAATGAATTCAAGGCGAGATAACCAAAGACACTTTGTCACAAAATTGATGTCAAACCACTTTATGCCGGTTTCAATCTCCCCCTTTGACATTGATTTTGTGACAAAAACCTATGACTCTAATAGCACTTATAAAACGTGCTTACAATCCCAAACCATGGCATTTATAAGACATGCCTACAAAATCACTCAAGATAGAAACACATAACAAGTCACCAATTCTTGTTATCCAGTTTTAGGAAGATGCTTTAACCATCAGAGATCGAACGGAAGCAACAAGAAATTCTGAAACAATCAAATAGCGAACAGAAGTTCCTCGAACAACTCCCCCATACTTCATGAACTCCAAGGTTTAATACTCGAGGTTACCCAAAACTGTACATACACTTAGTGATCATCATCACTTTCACTCCATCATATATGTTCACTCCCCCATACATGTAGTATACCTGAAACATGACCCAAAACTGTACAACCTCTAAACATCAACACGTTCACTCCCCCATACGTGTAGCATACCTGAAACATAACCCAAAAATACACTAACAAGGAAGAAGAAGGTGTTAGTATTAGAGTCATTTTGTCACAAATGAAGCAAGGTAACAAAAGAAAGAGAAAAGATAAATACCAAACCATAACAAATAAGATTAAAGAAGAAAAGTAAGAGAACAATCATGTTAACAACAAAAAGGATATGCAACGGAAGTCATAAAATAAACACTTGTTAACACGATGTCAACACAAAGAATTCTCCCCCTAAACAAAATCTTCACCTAAATGCAATGCATATGAGAAAGATGCACCTAGAACAAACAAACCAAATAAGGATATTTGAAACACACAAAGAACCAAGCATACAAGGGTAGAAGAGAGTAAAGAGAAAACAATACCATAGATCTGGAATCCATGACACACAAAACTAAAAAAACATGAGAGAGATCTAGGCATATAAATGAAGAAGAAAGAGTACCAACACAGACACAAGAAGGAAGATGAGATAAGAACCAAAACGAGATAAGAAGGAGATAGTGAAAAGACACTGAATACATATATAGGTAACAGAGGGAAGAAAAGAAAACATAACATGAATCCCTGATAGAAACCAAGAGAAACCTATACATAGAAGAAAGAGTCAGGACACCAACAATCGGAACAAATGATTCACTAGAATATCACTTTAAACAACCGACCATAACCACCGGAGATAGATTCCAGAGAAACGACTTCATAGTAGCAAGTTATTTAGAGAAAAAGATCAAACAAACAAAAAGGAAGAAATACCATACCTGATGAAATTGGGAAGGTACAATATGACCAAGAACCAAATAGTCAAACCTGTGAGAAATGTGCAAGAAAAGAATATGCGAAAAGAGAAAGAAGAAGAGATAAACAATAGTTAGTAGGAGATATGAAAGAGAATAGGGAAACCATGCATATTAGACACATCCAACAATATCCCATGACAAAACTACAGGAATATGAGTATCTGCAGGAAGAGATACGTAAAGTATAAGAAAATCCATTGAGAATCCATGGGGAAATCCAATCTGTACATGTTCCTGAAACAACTCATCCAACCACAAAAAAGAATTAGAGAATCTTATAAACAAGGAGAAGAAAATATTATCCCAAACACAACGGAATAGAGACATAAAAGGAATAAACCTGTAAGCCCACCCCTAGTGAAACCCAAAAATTAGTTTAACATATGCCAAACAAGATAAGCAATCATCAAGCTCATAAAATAAATGCTTTAACTGAAGAATGAGCAAGGATTATCGATGTCACCAAGTCACAAAACAACAATCCAACTTCAGAGCAAATTTCCTGCCTGCCAGAACACTAAGACTCCGATGACATGCCATACATTGTCAGAAGGATTAGAGAGCCAATAGAAGAGAATTGCTAACAATAGATGACCAAACTGAGCATATGCATCCCAAAGTAGAACAGTGGTAGCCCAGAACCATTGCATGAGGATTATTGCAGAAGACTACCAAGAACACATCTAATCAAACTTATTGCAGGAAAAATACGATCAACCAGGCACAAGAAGCAACAATAAGAGGATAGGCAAGTCTCATAAGCATTTAATCAAACACCAGCTAGCCAACAAGGTAATTCAAGAATATTAGCCCAACATAGAAAAGTATGATGAGAACCTATGAGAAAACATGAATCAATATAAATCATGACAACCGAATACACCAATAACATGATTTCATCACCAAAATATGCTTATGCATACCTTGTAGCCTTCTTAAAACACATTGAGAACTATTACCTTGAGAAATCACATCAAACACATGTGATCCAATGACAAAAATAGAAAGCATGAAGTGTAAAACCAAATAATACTAACAATCTGACCTTAGTATGTCAATGAAACACCGACTGAAAAGAATTACCAAGGAATAGAACCAAAATAGAGTAAGCCATAAACACTTTCAGCAAGAACATCTACAAGAATCCAAAGGAATGGCGCCTCTACTCCTTTGAGCACGAGGAAGACGTGTGCCCGACGACGAAGCACCCTTGGAACTGGGTGTTTCTTTGGTGGGAGTAGTCCGAGCTCGCTTAGGAGGCATGTCCTGCACAAACACAACATTAACCAAACTAACAAATGTAAGAGAAATGGCGAACCTAGCACAAGAAATGTGAGAATACCCATGTAGACATTTTATCGAACACATGGTGTGCAGAATCATGAAATGTGCACACGATAACAACCAAGCAATGAGAATCACACTAAACTTGTTAGACTAGGATAATGAAGAACCAAACACAAACAATAGCAAATAGAGGCTGCACCATATCTGAGAATCAATTTTAACGACAAAACGAACAACCCATATCCAACCATGTGAAGACTAACTTTAATAGCAGAAAAACAAACCGAATAACTAACAACACAAACCATAATAAGAAGATAAAAGGAAAAGAACCGATGTACCATAGAAGTGAAGAGGAATACATCATGAACTTCCAAAAACAGTAGCCAATCCCAATCCGTACAAAAATAAGAGGCAATATATGGGGATAAACAAAAGATTGAACAAATAAGAGAATTGAAGTGCATCATAAACTAAACCTCGGTGTGTGTAGATGCAATGCAATGCATAAAGAGAGAGAAAGTTCACCACTAGAACACACCCTTTGAAAACCTAGAATATAGAACCATCAACAAGAGACATACGATTAGATTAGTAAGTGAGCATAGAAGAAACAAACTTCAACCCCCTTTGAAACAAACGTTATGAGTAGAAGGCAAACGAATATAAATATGATATTTCAAGTGAAAACCAAGACATTAAAAAGGCAAAGGAATATAAACTTTGTATGCCTTATATAAAAAAATGAATATGCGCTTGGATTTTTATTTTGCCGTATCTGGTGGAGTTTAGTCTACATCACTCTAATGTCATTCCCGTGTGGGAGGGATTTTTGCCTCCATCTTTTCAAATACACGAAGGTAGGGTGTAGCCTACATCTTTTTGACAAACACAAACTCAAGAAGTGCAATACCATGATAACGTGCAACACAAGAACTAACATCTCTTGAGTGCATCCGTCAGAGCATGACCCTCACAACCCCAACGGGTTCTTAGCCAACTGATATTGCTTCAAAGACAATCAAATGGCTGGGGATAAAGTGAGTCATTGACCACTAACAAGAGTTGTAAAAGGAAGATAAGAATGTTCAATAACACTAACAACAAGATGAACATTAACCAAAACAAAGGAGAGATAGCTCAAGATCACATAAATACTCGAGAGATAGAGAAGTTCTATGAGCTCAAGGAATATGTAAGTGGTTTCCAAAAACTCCCATTATGCAAGCATGCCGTGCACTGTGCAAACAAGCGAGGAAAAATGCATGATACATACCAAAACATACTTAAGGGTTCAGAAGGAGAAAACACCCAAACATATTGCAACTTATTTAAGACAATTGAATTTAAACCAATATCTCAGAAAAGATGCATCCAACAACACATACATGGAGTAAATAAATAAAACAAAAAAAACAGAAGGAATAACCAACAACCCCTTTTTTTTTTTTTTTTTTTATTAACAATATATTCAGACATGCAACATGATCTGCAAGCTAAACAAACAAAACATAAAAAAAATAGAAGCACCAAACAAATAGCCTATGTGATAAGAGAAATATACAATTCAAATAACACAAGGCTAGAAACAAACTACATCATCCCAAATATGGGACACCACCAGACCTTTGCAAGTCCAGAAAAACCTTCAACTTATCCTTTCTTACCCATACTTGTTTAACACTAGGCGTGCACACCTTGGAAGGTGAAAAGATATGAGATTTTCCCTTAACACGCTTTGCAATACACTTGTCCTTAACTAATTCCACCTTAGTCTTAGATTTCCTTTTGTTGGAATACCTGTTTTTCTTAAACCTGTGATGAGAACCATTATAATTCCAAGGTCTAGAAAATGCACAAGAAGGAACATTAGAATCAACATGATTATAACGATGAGGAACACGAGAATATGATGAAACATGTTGATCAAAATCCCAACAAAAGATATCCAAATGACCAACTCTACCACAATAAGAACAATGAAAAACATTAGACTTACTCAAAGAATTCTTATAAGAAGATGTGGTAGTAGAAGATGAAACATGTATGTCACCATTGTATTTGTGACATGGTGCCTTAACATGACCTATACCTCCATTATGAGAACAATATGGCTTATCAGTAAAAACAGCCTTACCATTAACCTTAGACTTAAAATTCTTATGAGAAACATGCTGAAAATTAGTAGCATTAAGTCTAGTCTCAATAGGTGGGGTAGGCAAAAGGGCAGGCAAACTAGTAGATTTTACAGGAGTAATCACACTAGATGAACTAGTAGAACTATCAATAGGAGAATCAAATCTAGTTTTGTCCAAAACCTGCAATTGGAGTTGAGTAGACGTTAAATCGTTCTTTGTTACCTCATACTCCACCAATAGAGATTTGTATTTCTCATCGACCTCCTGATTGGCCTTCTCTAAAGCTGCAATTCTACATAACAAGTCAAGTTTTTCTTTGTCAAATAATTGAGAAATAGAGATTGCATCATCTGCAGCACAAGAAATTTGTTTTTCAAGAATCTCAATTTTATCCTGCAAAGAAAGATTAGCCTTTTCCAAATTTTTAATTTTGGATTCATAAACTTCCCCTTGCAGCATATAGTCTTCCGCACAATGTCTGAGTCGTTGTTCTAGAGACTCAACCTTAGTCTGCAAAACACCATTATCTTCAAAACAAACATTATCAGAAATAGTAGACACATTACAATTAGCTTTATTAAATTTTTCTTGCAAATCAATATTAGCTTTTTGTAATCTTTCACATTCTTTTGCAGAAAGTCTGTAAAGAAGAGCCCAATCACTATTGCTAACAACATACAAATTATCATTCTTTTCAAAATCAGATTTTGGTTTTGTAGATTTAGACGATTTAGCAATAAAATTATTATGACCAGACTCATGAACCATCATAGCACTCATAGGATCGTTAGCGTGAGCCTTGACGCTCCTTAACCAGCCCCCAGCGACTGATACCAATTGAGAAACTACAAATAGTGCAAATCTAACAATTGAATATTCAAACAAATCAAACGATACGCAGAAAGTAAATAACACACAGGAATTTTTAACGTGGTAAAACCCAATATGGGAAACGTCCACGGTTGTCCTCGCGACAACAAATAAATCCACTAGATGAAAAGAGATGTACAAACCTATCAACTACCTGCAATCACTGCGAGTTGACACTCCTGGTTATCTCTAACACCTTGACTTCACCAGAGCACCTTGATGTACGCACAAGACACTCGACTTCCTGATGAACACACAAGAAGACTCGAAGCCGATCTATGTAACAAGCTTACACCAGAGTTCCTTGATGAACACACAAGGATACTCGACTTCTTGATGAACACACAAGAAGACTCGAAGCTAAATCACTATTCAATAATGTAGAAGAAGATGAACAGGGAAGAAGAAAGAAGAAGATGAATGGGGAAGAAGAAGATGAGTTCAATCACCAAAACAACCTAAACCAAAACCTAAACAAACTCCAAGAAACAAGAGGTGAATTGGACGGCCAAAGAACTACCTTGTTCTGTAGAAGAGAAACCCTATTTATACTTAGGGTTGAAAACCTAGAAAAATGGGCCGAAACTGTGCAAACCGACTTTGGACGTTCGTACGTCGATATGACGTTCGAACGTCGCCACACAAAAATAAGCCTGCTGCCTAACATGACGTACGAACGCTCTAAACAGGTACGTACGTCTCCATACGAAAACATGTCTGCTGACTACCTGGACGTACGAACGTCCTAACTGAGTACGTACGTCCTGACCAAAATAAGTTCGCTGCTTCAGTGAACGTACGTACGTCCTAACTCGGTACGTACGTCCAGAACCCAATAACTTTCCCTAGACAGACCTAAGAGACACAAGGACACGAGACGACCATGCGTACATCTTGGTTTTCCTAACAATGAATTCAAGGCGAGATAACCAAAGACACTTTGTCACAAAATTGATGTCAAACCACTTTATGCCGGTTTCAGCTAGTCTCTTAGGTGTATCGTTTTCCATTGGAAAACATGTGTGTTTCGTCTACTTATAAGTTCGGCAAAAAAATCGAGTACATACCAAGCCGAATGTACGGACAAAACACCGTTCCCATGGTCCAAGTATTCTCTATTGGCCTTTAAACGCCCCAACTAAGCCATGTCGATCTTGAGGTTTTAGATTCCAAAACTAGTGAGTTTCGTCCATTTCTAAGTTCGGACCGAAAACCGAGTAAATGTCGACCGAACGGACGGACGGAACGTTGTTTTTTCATCTTAGAACGCCCCGAGTTAAGTAATGGATTGGCTAGTCTCTTAGGTGTATCGTTTTCCATTGGGAAACATGTGTGTTTCGTCCACTTATAAGTTCGGAACAAAAATCGAGTACATACCAAGCCGAATGTCTGGGCAAAACACCTTTCCCATGGTCCAAATGTTCTATATTGGCCTTAAAACGCCCAGACTAAGCCTTGTCGATCTTGAGGTTTTAGATTCCAAAACAAGTGAGTTTTGTCCATTTCCAAGTTCGGACCGAAAACCGAGTAAATGCCGACCGAACGGACGGACATAAATGTCGTTTTTACGGAGAAACGTTGTTTTTTCACCTTCGAACGCCCCGAGTTAAGTAATGGAGTGGCTAGTCTTTTAGGTGTATCGTTTTCCAATGGGAAACATGTGTGTTTCATCCACTTATAAGTTCGGAACTAAAATCGAGTACATACCAAGCCGAATGTCCGGAAAAAACACCGTTCCCATGGTCCAAAAGTTCTCTATTGGCCTTTACACACCCCGACTAAACCATGTCGATCTTGAGGTTAAGATTCCAAAACTAGTGAGTTTCGTCCATTTCTAAATTCGGACCGAAAACCGAGTAAATGCCGACCAAACGGACGGACGGAACGTTGTTTTTTCACCTTAGAACGCCCCGAGTTAAGTAATGGAGTGGCTAGTCTCTTAGGTGTATCGTTTTCCATTGGGAAACATGTGTGTTTCGTCCACTTATAACTTCAGAACTAAAATCGAGTACATGCCAAGCCGAATTTCCGGAAAAAACACCGTTCCCATGGTCCAAATGTTCTATATTGGCCTTAAAACGCCCCGACTAAACCTTCTCAATCTTGAGATTTTAGATTCCAAAACAAGTGAGTTTCGTCCATTTCCAAGTTCGGACCGAAAACCGAGTAAATGCCGACCGAACGGACGAACGTAAATCTTGTTTTTACGGACAGAACGTTGTTTTTTCACCTTCGAACACCCCGTGTTAAGTACTAGAGTGGCTAGTCTCTTAGGTATATCGTTTTCCATTGGGAAACATGTGTGTTTCGTCCACTTATAAGTTCAGAACAAAAATCGAGTACAAACCAAGCCGAATTTCCGGACACCGTTCCCATGGTCCAAATGATCTATATTGGCCTTAAAACGTCCCGGCTAAGCCTTGTCGATCTTGAGGTTTTAGATTCCAAAACAAGTGAGTTTCGACCATTTCCAAGTTCGGACCGAAAACCGAGTAAATGCCGACCGAACGGACGAACGTAAATCTTGTTTTTACGGACAAAACGTTGTTTTTTCACCTTAGAACGCCCCGTGTTAAGTACTGTAGTGGCTAGTCTCTTAGGTGTATCGTTTTCCATTGGGAAACATGTGTGTTTTGTCCACTTATAAGTTCAGAACAAAAATCGAGTACATACCAAGCCGAATTTCTGGACAAAACACCGTTCCCATGGTCCAAATGTTCTATATTGGCCTTAAAACCCCCCGACTAAGCATTGTCGATCTTGAGGTTTTAGATTCCAAAACAAGTGAGTTTCGTCCATTTAAAAGTTCGGACCGAAAACCGAGTAAATGCCGACCGAACGGACGGAAATAAATCTCGTTTTTACAGACGGAACGTCGTTTTTCCACCTTAGATCGCCCCGAGTTAAGTAATGGAGTGGCTAGTCTTTTAGGTGTATCGTTTTCCAATGGGAAACATGTGTATTTCATCCACTTATAAGTTCGGAACAAAAATCGAGTACATACCAAGCCGAATGTCCGGAAAAAACACCGTTTCCATGGTCCAAAAGTTCTCTATTGGCCTTTACACGCCCCGACTAAACCATGTCGATCTTGAGGTTAAGATTCCAAAACTAGTGAGTTTCGTCCATTTCTAAATTCGGACCGAAAATCGAGTAAATGCCGACCAAACGGACGGACGGAACGTTGTTTTTTCACCTTAGAACGCCCCGAGATAAGTAATGGAGTGGCTTCTCTTTTAGGTGTATCGTTTTCCATTGGGAAACATGTGTGTTTCGTCCACTTATAACTTCAGAACTAAAATCGAGTACATGCCAAGCCGAATTTCCGGACAAAACACCGTTCCCATGGTCCAAATGTTCTATATTGGCCTTAAAACGCCCCGACTAAGCCTTCTCGATCTTGAGATTTTAGATTCCAAAACAAGTGAGTTTCGTCCATTTCCAAGTTCGGACCGAAAACCGAGTAAATGCCGACCGAACGGACGAACGTAAATCTTGTTTTTACGGACAGAACGTTGTTTTTTCACCTTAGAACACCCCGTGTTAAGTACTAGAGTGGCTAGTCTCTTAGGTATATCGTTTTCCATTGGGAAACATGTGTGTTTCCTCCACTTATAAGTTCAGAACAAAAATCGAGTACAAACCAAGCCGAATTTCCGGACACCGTTCCCATGGTCCAAATGTTCTATATTGGCCTTAAAACGTCCCGGCTAAGCCTTGTCGATCTTGAGGTTTTAGATTCCAAAACAAGTGAGTTTCGTCCATTTCCAAGTTCGGACCGAAAACCGAGTAAATGCCGACCGAACGGACGAACGTAAATCTTGTTTTTACTGACAAAACATTGTTTTTTCACCTTAGAATGCCCCGTGTTAAGTACTGGAGTGGCTAGTCTCTTAGGTGTATCGTTTTCCGTTGGGAAACATGTGTGTTTTGTCCACTTATAAGTTCAGAACAAAAATCGAGTACATACCAAGCCGAATTTCTGGACAAAACACCGTTCCCATGGTCCAAATGTTCCATATTGGCCTTAAAACCCCCCGACTAAGCCTTGTCGATCTTGAGGTTTTAGATTCCAAAACAAGTGAGTTTCGTCCATTTAAAAGTTCGGACCGAAAACCGAGTAAATGCCGACCGAACGGACAGAAATAAATCTCGTTTTTACACACGGAACGTCGTTTTTTCACCTTAGAACGCCCCGAGTTAAGTAATGGAGTGGCTAGTCTTTTAGGTGTATCGTTTTCCAATGGGAAACATGTGTGTTTCATCCACTTATAAGTTCGGAACAAAAATCGAGTACATACAAAGCCGAATGTCCGGAAAAAACACCGTTCCCATGGTCCAAAAGTTCTCTATTGGCCTTTAGACGCCCCGACTAAACCATGTCGATCTTGAGGTTAAGATTCCAAAACTAGTGAGTTTCGATCATTTCTAAATTCGGACCAAAAACCGAGTAAATGCCGACCAAACGGACGGACGGAATGTTGTTTTTTCACCTTAGAACGCCCCGAGTTAAGTAATGTAGTGGCTAGTCTCTTAGGTGTATCGTTTTCCATTGGGAAACATGTGTGTTTCGTCCACTTATAAGTTCAGAACAAAAATCGAGTACATACCAAGCCGAATGTCCGGGCAAAACACCGTTCCCATGGTCCAAATGTTCTATATTGGCGTTAAAACGCCCCGACTAAGCCTTGTCGATCTTGAGGTTTTAGATTCCAAAACAAGTGAGTTTCGTCCATTCCCAAGTTCGGACCAAAAACCGAGTAAATGCCGACCGAACGGACGAACATAAATCTCGTTTTTACGGACGGAACAATGTTTTTTCACCATAGAACTCCCCGAGTTAAGTAATGGAGTGGTTCGATTGGGAAACATGTGTGTTTCGTCAACTTATAAGTTCGGAACAAAAATCGAGTACATACCAAGCCGAATTTCCGGACAAAACACTGTTCCCATGGTCCAACTGTTCTATATTGGCCTTAAAACGCCCCGACTAAGCCTTGTCGATCTTGAGGTTTTAGATTCCAAAACAAGTGAGTTTCGTCCATTTAAAAGTTTGGACCGAAAACCGAGTAAATGCCGACCGAACGGACGGACATAAATCTCGTTTTTACGGACGGAACGTTGCTTTTTCACCTTAGAACGCCCCGTGTTAAGTACTGGAGTGGCTAGTCCCTTAGGTGTATCGTTTTCCATTGGGAAACATGTGTCTTTCGTCCACTTATAAGTTCAGAACAAAAATCGAGTACATACCAAGCCGAATTTCCGGTCAAAACACCGTTCCCATGGTCCAAATGTTCTATATTGGCCTTAAAACGCCCCGACTAAGCCTTGTCGATCTTGAGGTTTTAGATTCCAAAACAAGTGAGTTTCGTCCATTTCCAAGTTCGGACCGAAAACCGAGTAAATGCCGACCGAACGGACGAACATAAATCTCATTTTAACGAACGAAACGTTGTTTTTTCACCTTAGAACGCCCCGAGTTAAGTAATGGAGTGGCTAGTCTCTTAGGTGTATCATTTTCCAATGGGAAACATGTGTGTTTCGTCCACTTATAAGTTCGGAACAAAAATCGAGTACATACCAAGCCGAATGTCCGTGCAAAACACCGTTCCCATGGTCCAAATGTTCTATATTGGCCTTAAAACTCCCCGACTAAGCAATGTCGATCTTGAGGTTTTAGATTCCAAAACAAGTGAGTTTCGTCCATTCCCAAGTTCGGACAAAAAACCGAGTAAATATCGACCGAACGGACGGACATAAATCTCGTTTTTACGGACGGAACATTGTTTTTTCACCTTAGAACTCTTCGACTTAAGTAATGGAGTGGTTCCATTGCGAAACATGTGTGTTTCGTCAACTTATAAGTTCGGAACAAAAATCGAGTACATACCAAGCCGAATTTCCGGTATAAACACCGATCCCATGGTCAAAATGTTCTATATTAGCCTTAAAACGCCCCGACTAAGGCTTGTCGATCTTGAGGTTTTAGATTCCAAAACAAGTGAGTTTCGTCCATTTAAAAGTTTATACCGAAAACTGAGTAAATGCCGACCGAACGGACGGACATAAATCTCGTTTTTACGGACGGAACGTTGTTTTTTCACCTTAGAAGCCCCGAGTTAAGTAATGGAGTGGCTAGTCTCTTAGGTGTATCATTTTCCAATGGGAAACATGTGTGTTTCGTCCACTTATAAGTTCGGAACAAAAATCGAGTACATACCAAGCCGAATGTCCGGGTAAAACACCGTTCCATGGTCCAAATGTTCTATATTGGTCTTAAAACGCCCCGACTAAGCCTTGTCGATCTTGAGGTTTTAGATTCCAAAACAAGCGATTTTCGTCCATTCCCAAGTTCGGACCAAAAACCGAGTAAATGCCGACCGAACGGACGGACATAAATCTCGTTTTTACAGACGGAACATTGTTTTTTCACCTTAGAACTCCCCGAGTTAAGTAATGGAGTGGTTCCATTGGGAAACTTGTGTGTTTCGTCAACTTATAATTTCGGAAAATAAATTGAGTAGATACCAAGCCGAATTTCCGGATAAAACACCGTTCCCATGGTCCAAATGTTCTATATTGGCCTTAAAACGCCCTGACTAAGCCTTGTCGATCTTGAGGTTTTAGATTCCAAAACAAGTGAGTTTCGTCCATTTCCATGTTCGGACCGAAAACCGAGTAAATGCCGACCGAACAGACGGAAATAAATCTCGTTTTTACGGACGGAACGTTGTTTTTTCACCTTAGAACGCCCCGAGTTAAGTAATGGAGTGGCTAGTCTCTTAGGTGTGTCATTTTCCAATGGGAAATATGTGTGTTTCGTCCACTTATAAGTTCGGAACAAAAATCGAGTACATACCAAGCCGAATGTCCGGGCAAAACACCGTTCCCATGGTCCAAATGTTCTATATTGGCCTTAAAACGCCCAGACAAAGCCATGTCGATCTTGAGGTTTTAGATTCCAATACAAGTGAGTTTCGTCCATTTCCAAGTTCGGACCGAAAACCGAGTAAATGCCGACCGAACTGACGGACATAAATCTCGTTTTTACAGACGGAATATTGTTTTTCACCTTAAAACTCCCCGAGTTAAGTAATGGAGTGGTTCCATTGGGAAACATGTGTGTTTCTTCAACTTATAAGTTCGGAAAATAAATTGAGTACATACGAAGCCGAATGTCCGGACAATACCCCGTTCCCATGGTCCAAATGTTCTATATTGGCCTTAAAACGCCCCGACTAAGCCTTGTCGATCTTGAGGTTTTAGATTCCAAAACAAGTGAGTTTCGTCCATTCCCAAGTTCGGACAAAAAACCGAGTAAATGCCGACCCAACGGACGGACATAAATCTCGTTTTTACAGACGGAACATTGTTTTTTCACCTTAGAACTCCCCGAGTTAAGTAATGGAGTGGCTAGTCTCTTAGGTGTGTCATTTTCCAATGGGAAACATGTGTGTTTCGTCCACTTATAAGTTCGGAACAAAAATCGAGCACATACCAAGCCGAATGTCCGGGCAAAACACCGTTCCCATGGTCCAAATGTTCTATATTGGCCTTAAAACGCCCAGACAAAGCCTTGTCGATCTTGAGGTTTTAGATTCCAATACAAGTGAGTTTCGTCCATTTCCAAGTTCGGACCGAAAACCGAGTAAATGCCGACCGAACTGACGGACATAAATCTCGTTTATACAGACGGAATATTGTTTTTCACCTTAAAACTCCCCGAGTTAAGTAATGGAGTGGTTCCATTGGGAAACATGTGTGTTTCTTCAACTTTTAAGTTCGGAAAATAAATTGAGTACATACGAAGCCGAATGTCCGGACAATACCCCGTTCCCATGGTCCAAATGTTCTATATTGGCCTTAAAACGCCCCGACTAAGCCTTGTCGATCTTGAGGTTTTAGATTCCAAAACAAGTGAGTTTCGTCCATTCCCAAGTTCGGACAAAAAACCGAGTAAATGTCGACCGAACGGACGGACATAAATCTCGTTTTTACAGACGGAACATTGTTTTTTCACCTTAGAATTCCCCGAGTTAAGTAATGGAGTGGTTCCATTGGGAAACATGTGTGTTTCGTCAACTTATAATATCGGAAAATAAATTGAGTACATACCAAGCCGAATTTCCGGACAAAACACCGATCCCATGGTCCAAATGTTCTATATTAGCCTTAAAACGCCCCGACTAAGCCTTGTCGATCTTGAGGTTTTAGATTCCAAAACAAGTGAGTTTCGTCCATTCAAAAGTTTGGACCGAAAACTGAGTAAATGCCGACCGAACGGACGGACATAAATCTCGTTTTTACGGACGCAACGTTGTTTTTTCACCTTTGAAGCCCCGAGTTAAGTAATGGAGTGGCTAGTCTCTTAGGTGTATCATTTTCCAATGGGAAACATGTGTGTTTCGTCCACTTATAAGTTTGGAACAAAAATCGAGTACATACCAAGCCGAATGTCCGGGTAAAACACCGTTCCATGGTCCAAATGTTCTATATTGGTCTTAAAACGCCCCGACTAAGCCTTGTCAATCTTGAGGTTTTAGATTCCAAAACAAGTGAGTATCGTCCATTCCCAAGTTCGGACCAAAAACCGAATAAATGCCGACCGAACGGACGGACATAAATCTCGTTTTTACAGACGGAACATTGTTTTTTCACCTTAGAACTCCCCGAGTTAAGTAATGGAGTGGTTCCATTGGGAAACATGTGTGTTTCGTCAACTTATAATTTCGGAAAATAAATTGAGTACATACCAAGCCGAATTTCCGGAAAAAACACCGTTCCCATGGTCCAAATGTTCTATATTGGCCTTAAAACACCCCGACTAAGCCTTGTCGATCTTGAGGTTTTAGATTCCAAAACAAGTGAGTTTCGTCCATTTCCAAGTTCGGACCGAAAACCGAGTAAATGCCGACCGAACAGACGAAAATAAATCTCGTTTTTACGGACGGAACGTTGTTTTTTCACCTTAGAACGCCCCGAGTTAAGTAATGGAGTGGCTAGTCTCTTAGGTGTGTCATTTTCCAATGGGAAATATGTGTGTTTCGTCCACTTATAAGTTCGGAACAAAAATCGAGTACATACCAAGCCGAATGTCCGGGCAAAACACCGTTCCCATGGTCCAAATGTTCTATATTGGCCTTAAAACGCCCAGACAAAGCCATGTCGATCTTGAGGTTTTAGATTCCAATACAAGTGAGTTTCGTCCATTTCCAAGTTCGGACCGAAAACCGAGTAAATGCCGACCGAACTGACGGACATAAATCTCGTTTTTACAGACGGAATATTGTTTTTCACCTTAAAACTCCCCGAGTTAAGTAATGGAGTGGTTCCATTGGGAAACATGTGTGTTTCTTCAACTTATAAGTTCGGAAAATAAATTGAGTACATACGAAGCCGAATGTCCGGACAATACCCCGTTCCCATGGTCCAAATGTTCTATATTGGCCTTAAAACGCCCCGACTAAGCCTTGTCGATCTTGAGGTTTTAGATTCCAAAACAAGTGAGTTTCGTCCATTCCCAAGTTCGGACAAAAAACCGAGTAAATGCCGACCCAACGGACGGACATAAATCTCGTTTTTACAGACGGAACATTGTTTTTTCACCTTAGAACTCCCCGAGTTAAGTAATGGAGTGGCTAGTCTCTTAGGTGTGTCATTTTCCAATGGGAAACATGTGTGTTTCGTCCACTTATAAGTTCGGAACAAAAATCGAGTACATACCAAGCCGAATGTCCGGGCAAAACACCGTTCCCATGGTCCAAATGTTCTATATTGGCCTTAAAACGCCCAGACAAAGCCTTGTCGATCTTGAGGTTTTAGATTCCAATACAAGTGAGTTTCGTCCATTTCCAAGTTCGGACCGAAAACCGAGTAAATGCCGACCGAACTGACGGACATAAATCTCGTTTATACAGACGGAATATTGTTTTTCACCTTAAAACTCCCCGAGTTAAGTAATGGAGTGGTTCCATTGGGAAACATGTGTGTTTCTTCAACTTTTAAGTTCGGAAAATAAATTGAGTACATACGAAGCCGAATGTCCGGACAATACCCCGTTCCCATGGTCCAAATGTTCTATATTGGCCTTAAAACGCCCCGACTAAGCCTTGTCGATCTTGAGGTTTTAGATTCCAAAACAAGTGAGTTTCGTCCATTCCCAAGTTCGGACAAAAAACCGAGTAAATGTCGACCGAACGGACGGACATAAATCTCGTTTTTACAGACGGAACATTGTTTTTTCACCTTAGAATTCCCCGAGTTAAGTAATGGAGTGGTTCCATTGGGAAACATGTGTGTTTCGTCAACTTATAATATCGGAAAATAAATTGAGTACATACCAAGCCGAATTTCCGGACAAAACACCGATCCCATGGTCCAAATGTTCTATATTAGCCTTAAAACGCCCCGACTAAGCCTTGTCGATCTTGAGGTTTTAGATTCCAAAACAAGTGAGTTTCGTCCATTCAAAAGTTTGGACCGAAAACTGAGTAAATGCCGACCGAACGGACGGACATAAATCTCGTTTTTACGGACGCAACGTTGTTTTTTCACCTTTGAAGCCCCGAGTTAAGTAATGGAGTGGCTAGTCTCTTAGGTGTATCATTTTCCAATGGGAAACATGTGTGTTTCGTCCACTTATAAGTTTGGAACAAAAATCGAGTACATACCAAGCCGAATGTCCGGGTAAAACACCGTTCCATGGTCCAAATGTTCTATATTGGTCTTAAAACGCCCCGACTAAGCCTTGTCAATCTTGAGGTTTTAGATTCCAAAACAAGTGAGTATCGTCCATTCCCAAGTTCGGACCAAAAACCGAGTAAATGCCGACCGAACGGACGGACATAAATCTCGTTTTTACAGACGGAACATTGTTTTTTCACCTTAGAACTCCCCGAGTTAAGTAATGGAGTGGTTCCATTGGGAAACATGTGTGTTTCGTCAACTTATAATTTCGGAAAATAAATTGAGTACATACCAAGCCGAATTTCCGGAAAAAACACCGTTCCCATGGTCCAAATGTTCTATATTGGCCTTAAAACACCCCGACTAAGCCTTGTCGATCTTGAGGTTTTAGATTCCAAAACAAGTGAGTTTCGTCCATTTCCAAGTTCGGACCGAAAACCGAGTAAATGCCGACCGAACAGACGAAAATAAATCTCGTTTTTACGGACGGAACGTTGTTTTTTCACCTTAGAACGCCCCGAGTTAAGTAATGGAGTGGCTAGTCTCTTAGGTGTGTCATTTTCCAATGGGAAATATGTGTGTTTCGTCCACTTATAAGTTCGGAACAAAAATCGAGTACATACCAAGCCGAATGTCCGGGCAAAACACCGTTCCCATGGTCCAAATGTTCTATATTGGCCTTAAAACGCCCAGACAAAGCCATGTCGATCTTGAGGTTTTAGATTCCAATACAAGTGAGTTTCGTCCATTTCCAAGTTCGGACCGAAAACCGAGTAAATGCCGACCGAACTGACGGACATAAATCTCGTTTTTACAGACGGAATATTGTTTTTCACCTTAAAACTCCCCGAGTTAAGTAATGGAGTGGTTCCATTGGGAAACATGTGTGTTTCTTCAACTTATAAGTTCGGAAAATAAATTGAGTACATACGAAGCCGAATGTCCGGACAATACCCCGTTCCCATGGTCCAAATGTTCTATATTGGCCTTAAAACGCCCCGACTAAGCCTTGTCGATCTTGAGGTTTTAGATTCCAAAACAAGTGAGTTTCGTCCATTCCCAAGTTCGGACAAAAAACCGAGTAAATGCCGACCCAACGGACGGACATAAATCTCGTTTTTACAGACGGAACATTGTTTTTTCACCTTAGAACTCCCCGAGTTAAGTAATGGAGTGGCTAGTCTCTTAGGTGTGTCATTTTCCAATGGGAAACATGTGTGTTTCGTCCACTTATAAGTTCGGAACAAAAATCGAGTACATACCAAGCCGAATGTCCGGGCAAAACACCGTTCCCATGGTCCAAATGTTCTATATTGGCCTTAAAACGCCCAGACAAAGCCTTGTCGATCTTGAGGTTTTAGATTCCAATACAAGTGAGTTTCGTCCATTTCCAAGTTCGGACCGAAAACCGAGTAAATGCCGACCGAACTGACGGACATAAATCTCGTTTATACAGACGGAATATTGTTTTTCACCTTAAAACTCCCCGAGTTAAGTAATGGAGTGGTTCCATTGGGAAACATGTGTGTTTCTTCAACTTTTAAGTTCGGAAAATAAATTGAGTACATACGAAGCCGAATGTCCGGACAATACCCCGTTCCCATGGTCCAAATGTTCTATATTGGCCTTAAAACGCCCCGACTAAGCCTTGTCGATCTTGAGGTTTTAGATTCCAAAACAAGTGAGTTTCGTCCATTCCCAAGTTCGGACAAAAAACCGAGTAAATGTCGACCGAACGGACGGACATAAATCTCGTTTTTACAGACGGAACATTGTTTTTTCACCTTAGAATTCCCCGAGTTAAGTAATGGAGTGGTTCCATTGGGAAACATGTGTGTTTCGTCAACTTATAATATCGGAAAATAAATTGAGTACATACCAAGCCGAATTTCCGGACAAAACACCGATCCCATGGTCCAAATGTTCTATATTAGCCTTAAAACGCCCCGACTAAGCCTTGTCGATCTTGAGGTTTTAGATTCCAAAACAAGTGAGTTTCGTCCATTCAAAAGTTTGGACCGAAAACTGAGTAAATGCCGACCGAACGGACGGACATAAATCTCGTTTTTACGGACGCAACGTTGTTTTTTCACCTTTGAAGCCCCGAGTTAAGTAATGGAGTGGCTAGTCTCTTAGGTGTATCATTTTCCAATGGGAAACATGTTGGTTTCGTCCACTTATAAGTTTGGAACAAAAATCGAGTACATACCAAGCCGAATGTCCGGGTAAAACACCGTTCCATGGTCCAAATGTTCTATATTGGTCTTAAAACGCCCCGACTAAGCCTTGTCAATCTTGAGGTTTTAGATTCCAAAACAAGCGAGTATCGTCCATTCCCAAGTTCGGACCAAAAACCGAGTAAATGCCGACCGAACGGACGGACATAAATCTCGTTTTTACAGACGGAACATTGTTTTTTCACCTTAGAACTCCCCGAGTTAAGTAATGGAGTGGTTCCATTGGGAAACATGTGTGTTTCGTCAACTTATAATTTCGGAAAATAAATTGAGTACATACCAAGCCGAATTTCCGGAAAAAACACCGTTCCCATGGTCCAAATGTTCTATATTGGCCTTAAAACACCCCGACTAAGCCTTGTCGATCTTGAGGTTTTAGATTCCAAAACAAGTGAGTTTCGTCCATTTCCAAGTTCGGACCGAAAACCGAGTAAATGCCGACCGAACGGACAGACATAAATCTCGTTTTAACAGACGAAACGTTGTTTTTTCACATTAGAACGCCCCGAGTTAAGTAATGGACTGGCTAGTCTCTTAGGTGTATCATTTTCCAATGGGAAACATGTGTGTTTCGTCCACTTATAAGTTCGGAACAAAAATCGAGTACATACCAAGCCGAATGTCCGGGCAAAACACCGTTCCCATGGTCCAAATGTTCTATATTGGCCTTAAAACTCCCCGACTAAGCAATGTCGATCTTGAGGTTTTAGATTCCAAAACAAGTGAGTTTCGTCCATTCCCAAGTTCGGACCAAAAACCGAGTAAATGCCGACCGAACTGACGGACATAAATCTCGTTTTTACAGACGGAATATTGTTTTTCACCTTAGAACTCCCCGAGTTAAGTAATGGAGTGGTTCCATTGGGAAACATGTGTGTTTCGTCAACTTATAAGTTCGGAACAAAAAGCGAGTACATACCAAGCTGAATGTCTGGGCAAAACACCGTTCCCATGGTCCAAATGTTCTATATTGGCCTTAAAACTCCCCGACTAAGCAATGTCGATCTTGAGGTTTTAGATTCCAAAACAAGTGAGTTTCGTCCATTTCCAAGTTCGGACAAAAAACCGAGTAAATGCCGACCGAACGGACGGACATAAATCTCGTTTTAACGGACGAAACGTTGTTTTTTCACCTTAGAACGCCCCGAGTTAAGTAATGGAGTGGCTAGTCTCTTAGGTGTATCATTTTCCAATGGGAAACATGTGTGTTTCGTCCACTTATAAGTTCGGAACAAAAATCGAGTACATACCAAGCCGAATGTTCGGGCAAAACACCGTTCCCATGGTCCAAATGTTCTATATTGGCCTTAAAACTCCCCGACTAAGCAATGTCGATCTTGAGGTTTTAGATTCCAAAAAAGTGAGTTTCGTCCATTCCCAAGTTCGGACCAAAAACCGAGTAAATGTCGACCGAACGGACGGACATAAATCTCGTTTTTACGGACGGAACATTGTTTTTTCACCTTAGAACTCTTCGAGTTAAGTAATGGAGTGGTTCCATTGGGATACATGTGTGTTTCGTCAACTTATAAGTTTGGAACAAAAATCGAGTACATACCAAGCCGAATTTCCGGACAAAACACCGATCCCATGGTCCAAATGTTCTATATTAGCCTTAAAACGCCCCGACAAAGCCTTGTCAAATTTTAGGTTTTAGATTCCAAAACAAGTGAGTGTCGTCCATTTAAAAGTTTGGACCGAAAACTGAGTAAATGCCGACCGAACGGACGGACATAAATCTCGTTTTTACGGACGGAACGTTGTTTTTCACCTTAGAACGCCCCGAGTTAAGTAATGGAGTGGCTAGTCTCTTAGGTGTATCATTTTCCAATGGGAAACATGTGTGTTTCGTCCACTTATAAGTTCGGAACAAAAATCCAGTACATACCAAGCCGAAAGTCCGGAAAAAACACCCTTCCCATGGTCCAAATGTTCTCTATTGGCCCTTAAACGCCCCGACTGAGCCATGTCGATCTTGAGGTTTTAGATTCCAAAACTAGTGAGTTTCGTCATTTCTAAGTTCGGACCAAAAACCGAGTAAATGTCGACCGAACGGACGGACATAAATCTCGTTTTTACGGACGGAACATTGTTTTTTCACCTTAGAACTCCCCGAGTTAAGTAATGGAGTGGTTCCATTGGGAAACATGTGTGTTTCGTCAACTTATAATTTCGGAAAATAAATTGAGTACATACCAAGCCGAATTTCCGGACATAACACCGTTCCCATGGTCCAAATGTTCTATATTGGCCTTAAAATGCCCCGACTAAGCCTTGTTGATCTTGAGGTTTTAGATTCCAAAACAAGTGAGTTTCGTCCATTTCCAAGTTCGGAACAAAAACCGAGTAAATGTCGACCGAACGGACGGAAATAAATCTCGTTTTTACGGACGGAACGTTGTTTTTTCACCTTAGAACGCCCCGAGTTAAGTAATGGAGTGGCTAGTCTCTTAGGTGTATCATTTTCCAATGGGAAACATGTGTGTTTCGTCCACTTATAAGTTCGGAACAAAAATCCAGTACATACCAAGCCGAAAGTCCGGAAAAAACACCCTTCCCATGGTCCAAATGTTCTCTATTGGCCCTTAAACGCCCCGACTGAGCCATGTCGATCTTGAGGTTTTAGATTCCAAAACTAGTGAGTTTCGTCCATTTCTAAGTTCGGACCGAAAACCGAGTAAATGCCGACCGAACTGACGGACAGATTGTTGTTTTTTCACCTTAAAACGCCTCGAGTTAAGTAATGGAGTGGCTAGTCTCTTAGGTGTATCGTTTTCCATTGGGAAACATGTGTGTTTCGTCCACTTGTAAGTTCAGAACAAAAATCGAGTACAAACCAAGCCGAATTTCCGGACAAAACACCGTTCCCATGGTCCAAATGTTCTATATTGGCCTTAAAACTCCCCAACTAAGCCTTCTCGATCTTGAGATTTTAGATTCCAAAACAAGTGAGTTTCGTCCATTTCCAAGTTCGGACCGAAAACCGAGTAAATACCGACCGAACGGACGAACGTAAATCTTGTTTTTACGAACAGAACGTTGTTTTTTCACCTTAGAACGCCCCGTGTTAAGTACTGGAGTGGCTAGTCTCTTAGGTGTATCGTTTTCCATTCGGAAACATGTGTGTTTCGTCCACTGTTCAGAACAAAAATCGAGTACATACCAAGCCGAATTTCTGGACAAAACACCGTTCCCATGGTCCAAATGTTCTATATTGGCCTTAAAATGCCCCGACTAAGCCTTGTCGATCTTGAGGTTTTAGATTCCAAAACAAGTGAGTTTCGTCCATTTCCAAGTTCGGACCAAAAACCGAGTAAATGCCGACCGAACGGACGGAAATAAATCTCGTTTTTACGGACGGAACGTTGTTTTTTAACCTTAGAACGCCCCGAGTTAAGTAATGGAGTGGCTAGTCTCTTAGGTGTATCATTTTCCAATGGGAAACATGTGTGTTTCGTCCACTTATAAGTTCGGAACAAAAATCCAGTACATACCAAGCCGAAAGTCCGGAAAAAACACCCTTCCCATGGTCCAAATGTTCTCTATTGGGCCTTAAACGCCCCGACTGAGCCATGTCGATCTTGAGGTTTTAGATTCCAAAACTTGTGAGTTTTGTCCATTTCTAAGTTCGGACCGAAAACCGAGTAAATGCCGACCGAACTGACGGACAGAATGTTGTTTTTTCACCTTAAAACGCCTCGAGTTAAATAATGGAGTGGCTAGTCTCTTAGGTGTATCGTTTTCCATTGGGAAACATGTGTGTTTCGTCCACTTATAAGTTCAGAACAAAAATCGAGTACAAACCAAGCCGAATTTCCGGACAAAACACCGTTCCCATGGTCCAAATGTTCTATATTGGCCTTAAAACTCCCCGACTAAGCCTTCTCGATCTTGAGATTTTAGATTCCAAAACAAGTGAGTTTCGTCCATTTCCAAGTTCGGACCGAAAACCGAGTAAATGCCGACCGAACGGACGAACGTAAATCTTGTTTTTACGGACAGAACGTTGTTTTTTCACCTTAGAACGCCCCGTGTTAAGTACTGGAGTGGCTAGTCTCTTAGGTGTATCGTTTTCCATTCGGAAACATGTGTGTTTCGTCCACTGTTCAGAACAAAAATCGAGTACATACCAAGCCGAATTTCTGGACAAAACACCGTTCCCATCGTCCAAATGTTCTATATTGGCCTTAAAATGCCCCGACTAAGCCTTGTCGATCTTGAGGTTTTAGATTCCAAAACAAGTGAGTTTCGTCCATTACCAAGTTCGGACAAAAAACCGAGTAAATGCCGACCGAACGGACGGAAATAAATCTCGTTTTTACGGACGAAACGTTGTTTTTTCACCTTAGAACGCCCCGAGTTAAGTAATGGAGTGGCTAGTCTCTTAGGTGTATCATTTTCCAATGGGAAACATGTGTGTTTCGTCCACTTATAAGTTCGGAACAAAAATCCAGTAAATACCAAGCCGAAAGTCCGAAAAAAACACCCTTCCCATGGTCCAAATGTTCTCTATTGGCCCTTAAACGCCCCGACTGAGCCATGTCGATATTCAGGTTTTAGATTCCAAAACTAGTGAGTTTCGTCCATTTCTAAGTTCTTACCGAAAACCGAGTAAATGCCGACCGAACAGACGGACAGAATGTTGTTTTTTCACCTTAAAACGCCTCGAGTTAAGTAATGGAGTGGCTAGTCTCTTAGGTGTATCGTTTTCCATTGGGAAACATGTGTGTTTCGTCCACTTATAAGTTCAGAACAAAAATCGAGTACAAACCAAGCCGAATTTCCGGACAAAACACCGTTCCCATGGTCCAAATGTTCTATATTGGCCTTAAAACTCCCCGACTAAGCCTTCTCGATCTTGAGATTTTAGATTCCAAAACAAGTGAGTTTCGTCCATTTCCAAGTTCGGACCGAAAACCGAGTAAATGCCGACTGAACGGACGAACGTAAATCTTGTTTTTACGGACAGAACGTTGTTTTTTCACCTTAGAACGCCCCGTGTTAAGTACTGGAGTGGCTAGTCTCTTAGGTGTATCGTTTTCCATTCGGAAACATGTGTGTTTCGTCCACTGTTCAGAACAAAAATCGAGTACATACCAAGCCGAATTTCTGGACAAAACACCGTTCCCATGGTCCAAATGTTCTATATTGGCCTTAAAACGCCCCGACTAAGCCTTGTCGATCTTGAGGTTTTAGATTCCAAAACAAGAGAGTTTCGTCCATTTAAAAGTTCGGACCAAAAACCGAGTAAATGCCGACCGAACGGACGGACATAAATCTCGTTTTTATAGACGGAACGTCGTTTTTTCACCTTAGAACGCCCCGAGTTAAGTAATGGAGTGGCTAGTCTCTTAGGTGTATCATTTTCCAACGGGAAACATGTGTGTTTCGTCCACTTATAAGTTCGGAACAAAAATCGAGTACATACAAAGCCGAATGTCCGGGCAAAACACCGTTCCCATGGGCCAAATGTTCTATATTGGCCTTAAAACGCCCCGACTAAGCCTTGTCGATCTTGAGGTTTTAGATTCCAAAACAAGTGAGTTTCGTCCATTTCCAAGTTCAGACCGAAAACCGAGTAAATGCCGACCGAACGGACGGACAAAAATCTCGTTTTTACGGACGGAACATTGTTTTTTCACCATAGAACTCCCCGAGTTAAGTAATGGAGTGGTTCCATTGGGAAACATGTGTGTTTCGTGAACTTATAAGTTCGGAACAAAAATCGAGTACATACCAAGCCGAATTTACGGACAAAACACCGTTCCCATGGTCCAAATGTTCTATATTGGCCATAAAATGCTCCGACTAAGCCTTGTCGATCTTGAGGTTTTAGATTCCAAAACAAGTGAGTTTCGTCCATTTCCAAGTTCAGACCGAAAACCGAGTAAATGCCGACCGAACGGACGGACATAAATCTCGTTTTTACGGACGGAACATTGTTTATTCACCTTAGAACTCCCCGAGTTAAGTAATGGAGTGGTTCCATTGGGAAACATGTGTATTTCGTCAACTTATAAGTTCGGAAAATAAATTGAGTACAAACGAAGCCGAATGTCCGGACAATACCCCGTTCCCATGGTCCAAATGTTCTATATTGGCCTTAAAACGTCCCGGCTAAGCCTTGTCGATCTTGAGGTTTTAGATTCCAAAACAAGTGAGTTTCGTCCATTTCCAAGTTCGGACCGAAAACCGAGTAAATGTCGACCGAACGGACGAACGTAAATCTTGTTTTTACAGACAAAACGTTGTTTTTTCACCTAAGAACGCCCCGTGTTAAGTACTGGAGTGGCTAGTCTCTTAGGTGTATCGTTTTCCATTGGGAAACATGTGTGTTTCGTCCACTTATAAGTTCGGAACAAAAATCGAGTACATACCAAGCCGAATTTCTGGACAAAAGACGGTTCCCATGGTCTAAATGTTCTATATTGGCCTTAAAACGCCCCGACTAAGCCTTGTCGATCTTGAGGTTTTAGATTCCAAAACAAGCGACTTTCGTCCATTTAAAAGTTCGGACCAAAAACCGAGTAAATGCCGACCGAACGGACGGACATAAATCTCGTTTTTATAGACGGAACGTCATTTTTTCACCTTAGAACGCCCCGAGTTAAGTAATGGAGTGGCTAGTCTCTTAGGTGTATCATTTTCCAATGGGAAACATGTGTGTTTCGTCCACTGATAAGTTCGGAACAAAAATCAAGTACATACCAAGCCGAATTTCCGGACAAAACACCGTTCCCATGGTCTAAATGTTCTATATTGGCCTTAAAACGCCCCGACTAAGCCTTGTCGTTCTTGAGGTTTTAGATTCCAAAACAAGTGAGTTTCGTCCATTTCCAAGTTCGGAACGAAAACCGAGTAAATGCCGACCGAACGGACGGAAATAAATCTCGTTTTTACGGACGGAACATTGTTTTTTCACCTTAGAACGCCCCGAGTTAAGTAATGGAGTGGCTAGTCTCTTAGATGTATCATTTTCCAATGGGAAACATGTGTGTTTCGTCCACTTATAACTTCGAAACAAAAATCGAGTACATACCAAGCCGAATGTCCGGGCAAAATACCGTTCCCATGGTCCAAATGTTCTATATTGGCCTTAAAACTCCCCGACTAAGCAATGTCGATCTTGAGGTTTTAGATTCCAAAACAAGTGAGTTTCGTCCATTCCCAAGTTCGGACCAAAAACCGAGTAAATGTCGACCGAACGGACGTACATAAATCTCGTTTTTACAGACGGAACATTGTTTTTTCATCTTAAAACTCCCCGAGTTAAGTAATGGAGTGGTTCCATTGGGAAACATGTGTGTTTCGTCAACTTATAAGTTCGGAAAATAAATTGAGTACATACGAAGCCGAATGTCCGGACAATACCCCGTTCCCATGGTCCAAATGTTCTATATTGGCCTTAAAACGCCCCGACTAAGCCTTGTCGATCTTGAGGTTTTAGATTCCAAAACAAGTGAGTTTCGTCCATTCCCAAGTTCGGACCAAAAACCGAGTAAATGCCGACCGAACGGACGGACATAAATCTCGTTTTTACGGACGGAACATTATTTTTTCACAATAGAACTCCCCGAGTTAAGTAATGGAGTGGTTCCATTGGGAAACATGTGTGTTTTGTCAACTTATAAGTTCGGAACAAAAATCGAGTACATACCAAGCCGAATTTCCGGACAAAACACCGTTCCCATAGTCCAAATGTTCTATATTGGCCTTAAAACGCCCCGACTAAGCCTTGTCGATCTTGAGGTTTTAGATTCCAAAACAAGTGAGTTTCGTTCATTTCCAAGTTCGAACCGAAAACCGAGTAAATGCCGACCGAACGGACGGAAATAAATCTCGTTTTTACGGACGGAACGTTGTTTTTTCACCTTAGAACGCCCCGAGTTAAGTAATGGAGTGGCTAGTCTCTTAGGTGTATCATTTTCCAATGGGAAACATGTGTGTTTCGTCCCCTTATAAGTACAGAACAAAAATCAAGTACATACCAAGCCAAATGTCCGGGCAAAACACCGTTCCCATGGTCCAAATGTTCTATGTTGGCCTTAAAACGCCCCGACTAAGCCTTGTCGATCTTGAGGTTTTAGATTCCAAAACAAATGAGTTTCGTCCATTTCCAAGTTCGGACCGAAAACCGAGTAAATGCCGACCGAACGGACGGACATAAATCTCGTTTTTACTGACGGAACATTGTTTTTTGACCTTAGAACTCCCCGAGTTAAGTAATTTAGTGGTTCCATTGGGACACATGTGTGTTTCGTCAACTTATAAGTTTGGAAAATAAATTGAGTACATACGAAGCCGAATCTCCGGACAATACCCCGTTCCCATGGTCCAAATGTTCTATATTGGCCTTAAAACCCGCCGACTAAGCCTTGTCGATCTTGAGGTTTTAGATTCCAAAACAAGTTAGTTTCGTCCATTTCTAAGTTCGGACCGAAAACCGAGTAAATGCCAACCGAGCGGACGGACAGAAATCTCGTTTTTACTGACGGAACGTTGTTTTTTCACCTTAGAACGCCCCGAGTTAAGTAATGGGGTGGCTAGTCTCTTAGGTGTATCATTTTCCATTGGGAAACATGTGTGTTTCGTCCACTTATAAGTTCGGAACAAAAATCGAGTACATACCAAGCCGAATATACGGACAAAACACCGTTCCCATCGTCCAAATCTTCTCTATTGGCCTTTAAAAGCCCCGACTAAGCCATGTCGATCTTGAGGTTTTAGATTCCAAAACAAGTGAGTTTCGTCCATTTCCAAGTTCGGACCGAAAACCGAGTAAATGCCGACCGAACGGACGAACGTAAATCTTGTTTTTACGGACAGAACGTTGTTTTTTCACCTTAGAGCGCCCCGAGTTAAGTAATGGAGTGGCTAGTCTCTTAGGTGTATCGTTTTTCATTGGGAAACAAGTGTGTTTCGTCCACTTATAAGTTCGGAACAAAAATCGAGTACATACCAAGCCGAATGTCCGAACAAAACATCGTTCCCATGGTCCAAATGTTCTCTATTGGCCTTTAAACGCCCCGACTAAGCCATGTCGATCTTGAGGTTTTAGATTCCAAAACTATAGAGTTTAGTCCATTTCTAAGTTCGGACCGAAAACCAAGTAAATGCCGACCGAACGGACGGACATAAATCTCGTTTTTACGGACGGAACATTGTTTTTTCACCTTAGAACTCCGCGAGTTAAGTAATGGAGTGGTTCCATTGGGAAACATGTGTGTTTTGTCAACTTATAAGTTCGGAACAAAAATCGAGTACATACCAAGCCGAATTTCCGGACAAAACACCGTTCCCATGGTCCAAATGTTCTATATTGGCCTTAAAACGCCCCGACTAAGCCTTGTCGATCTTGAGGTTTTAGATTCCAAAACAAGTGAGTTTCGTTCATTTCCAAGTTCGAACCGAAAACCGAGTAAATGCCGACCGAACGGACGGAAATAAATCTCGTTTTTACGGACGGAACGTTGTTTTTTCACCTTAGAACGCCCCGAGTTAAGTAATGGAGTGGCTAGTCTCTTAGGTGTATCATTTTCCAATGGGAAACATGTGTGTTTCGTCCCCTTATAAGTACAGAACAAAAATCAAGTACATACCAAGCCAAATGTCCGGGCAAAACACCGTTCCCATGGTCCAAATGTTCTATGTTGGCCTTAAAACGCCCCGACTAAGCCTTGTCGATCTTGAGGTTTTAGATTCCAAAACAAATGAGTTTCGTCCATTTCCAAGTTCGGACCGAAAACCGAGTAAATGCCGACCGAACGGACGGACATAAATCTCGTTTTTACTGACGGAACATTGTTTTTTGACCTTAGAACTCCCTGAGTTAAGTAATTTAGTGGTTCCATTGGGACACATGTGTGTTTCGTCAACTTATAAGTTTGGAAAATAAATTGAGTACATACGAAGCCGAATCTCCGGACAATACCCCGTTCCCATGGTCCAAATGTTCTATATTGGCCTTAAAACCCGCCGACTAAGCCTTGTCGATCTTGAGGTTTTAGATTCCAAAACAAGTTAGTTTCGTCCATTTCTAAGTTCGGACCGAAAACCGAGTAAATGCCAACCGAGCGGACGGACAGAAATCTCGTTTTTACTGACGGAACGTTGTTTTTTCACCTTAGAACGCCCCGAGTTAAGTAATGGGGTGGCTAGTCTCTTAGGTGTATCATTTTCCATTGGGAAACATGTGTGTTTCGTCCACTTATAAGTTCGGAACAAAAATCGAGTACATACCAAGCCGAATATACGGACAAAACACCGTTCCCATCGTCCAAATCTTCTCTATTGGCCTTTAAAAGCCCCGACTAAGCCATGTCGATCTTGAGGTTTTAGATTCCAAAACAAGTGAGTTTCGTCCATTTCCAAGTTCGGACCGAAAACCGAGTAAATGCCGACCGAACGGACGAACGTAAATCTTGTTTTTACGGACAGAACGTTGTTTTTTCACCTTAGAGCGCCCCGAGTTAAGTAATGGAGTGGCTAGTCTCTTAGGTGTATCGTTTTTCATTGGGAAACAAGTGTGTTTCGTCCACTTATAAGTTCGGAACAAAAATCGAGTACATACCAAGCCGAATGTCCGAACAAAACATCGTTCCCATGGTCCAAATGTTCTCTATTGGCCTTTAAACGCCCCGACTAAGCCATGTCGATCTTGAGGTTTTAGATTCCAAAACTATAGAGTTTAGTCCATTTCTAAGTTCGGACCGAAAACCAAGTAAATGCCGACCGAACGGACGGACATAAATCTCGTTTTTACGGACGGAACATTGTTTTTTCACCTTAGAACTCCGCGAGTTAAGTAATGGAGTGGTTCCATTGGGAAACATGTGTGTTTTGTCAACTTATAAGTTCGGAACAAAAATCGAGTACATACCAAGCCGAATTTCCGGACAAAACACCGTTCCCATGGTCCAAATGTTCTATATTGGCCTTAAAACGCCCCGACTAAGCCTTGTCGATCTTGAGGTTTTAGATTCCAAAACAAGTGAGTTTCGTTCATTTCCAAGTTCGAACCGAAAACCGAGTAAATGCCGACCGAACGGACGGAAATAAATCTCGTTTTTACGGACGGAACGTTGTTTTTTCACCTTAGAACGCCCCGAGTTAAGTAATGGAGTGGCTAGTCTCTTAGGTGTATCATTTTCCAATGGGAAACATGTGTGTTTCGTCCCCTTATAAGTACAGAACAAAAATCAAGTACATACCAAGCCAAATGTCCGGGCAAAACACCGTTCCCATGGTCCAAATGTTCTATGTTGGCCTTAAAACGCCCCGACTAAGCCTTGTCGATCTTGAGGTTTTAGATTCCAAAACAAATGAGTTTCGTCCATTTCCAAGTTCGGACCGAAAACCGAGTAAATGCCGACCGAACGGACGGACATAAATCTCGTTTTTACTGACGGAACATTGTTTTTTGACCTTAGAACTCCCCGAGTTAAGTAATTTAGTGGTTCCATTGGGACACATGTGTGTTTCGTCAACTTATAAGTTTGGAAAATAAATTGAGTACATACGAAGCCGAATCTCCGGACAATACCCCGTTCCCATGGTCCAAATGTTCTATATTGGCCTTAAAACCCGCCGACTAAGCCTTGTCGATCTTGAGGTTTTAGATTCCAAAACAAGTTAGTTTCGTCCATTTCCAAGTTCGGACCGAAAACCGAGTAAATGCCAACCGAGCGGACGGACAGAAATCTCGTTTTTACTGACGGAACGTTGTTTTTTCACCTTAGAACGCCCCGAGTTAAGTAATGGGGTGGCTAGTCTCTTAGGTGTATCGTTTTCCATTGGGAAACATGTGTGTTTCGTCCACTTATAAGTTCGGAACAAAAATCGAGTACATACCAAGCCGAATATACGGACAAAACACCGTTCCCATCGTCCAAATCTTCTCTATTGGCCTTTAAAAGCCCCGACTAAGCCATGTCGATCTTGAGGTTTTAGATTCCAAAACAAGTGAGTTTCGTCCATTTCCAAGTTCGGACCGAAAACCGAGTAAATGCCGACCGAACGGACGAACGTAAATCTTGTTTTTACTTACAGAACGTTGTTTTTTCACCTTAGAGCGCCCCGAGTTAAGTAATGGAGTGGCTAGTCTCTTAGGTGTATCGTTTTTCATTGGGAAACAAGTGTGTTTCGTCCACTTATAAGTTCGGAACAAAAATCGAGTACATACCAAGCCGAATGTCCGAACAAAACATCGTTCCCATGGTCCAAATGTTCTCTATTGGCCTTTAAACGCCCCGACTAAGCCATGTCGATCTTGAGGTTTTAGATTCCAAAACTATTGAGTTTAGTCCATTTCTATGTTCGGACCGAAAACCAAGTAAATGCCGACCGAACGGACGGACATAAATCTCGTTTTTACGGACGGAACATTGTTTTTTCACCTTAGAACTCCCCGAGTTAAGTAATTGAGTGGTTCCATTGGAAACATGTGTGTTTCGTCAACTTATAAGTTTGGAAAATAAATTGAGTACTTACGAAGCCGAATGTCCGGACAATACCCCGTTCCCATGGTCCAAATGTTCTATATTGGCCTTAAAACGTCCCGGCTAAGCCTTGTCGATCTTGAGGTTTTAGATTCCAAAACAAGTGAGTTTTGTCCATTTCCAAGTTCGGACCGAAAACCGAGTAAATGCCAACTGAACGGACGGACAGAAATCTCGTTTTTACGGACGGAACGTTGTTTTTTCACTTTAGAACGCCCCGAGTTAAGTAATGGGGTGGCTAGTCTCTTAGGTGTATCGTTTTCCATTGGGAAACATGTGTGTTTCGTCCACTTATAAGTTCGGAACAAAAATCAAGTACATACCAAGCCGAATATACGGACAAAACACCGTTCCCATCGTCGAAATTTTCTCTATTAGCCTTTAAACGCCCCGACTAAGCCATGTCGATCTTGAGGTTTTAGATTCCAAAACAAGTGAGTTTCGTCCATTTCCAAGTTCGGACCGAAAACCGAGTAAATGCCGACCGAACGGACGAACGTAAATCTTGTTTTTACGGACAGAACGTTGTTTTTTCACCTTAGAGCGCCCCGAGTTAAGTAATGGAGTGGCTAGTCTCTTAGGTGTATCGTTTTTCATTGGGAAACAAGTGTGTTTCGTCCACTTATAAGTTCGGAACAAAAATCGAGTACATACCAAGCCGAATGTCCAGACAAAACATCGTTCCCATGGTCCAAATGTTCTCTATTGGCCTTTAAACGCCCCGACTAAGCCATGTCGATCTTGAGGTTTTAGATTCCAAAACTAGTGTGTTTAGTCCATTTCTAAGTTCGGACCGAAAACCGAGTAAATGCCGAAAGAACGGACGGACGGAACGTTGTTTTTTCACCTTAGAACGCCCTGAGTTAAGTAATGGAGTGGCTAGTCTCTTAGGTGTATCATTTTCCATTGGGAAACATGTGTGTTTCGTTCACTTATAAGTTCAGAACAAAAATTGAGTACATACCAAGCCGAATTTCCGAACAAAACACCGTTCCCATGGTCCAAATGTTCTATATTGGCCTTAAAACGCCCCGACTAAGCCTTCTCGATCTTGAGATTTTAGATTCCAAAACAAGTGATCCAAACACATGGGACTACAACACTACAATATATTAGGGATCGTTGGATCACATCCTAATCCCAATCAAACTCTACATTTGAACTTCGTAATAAAAGGCTTAATTCCATCTCTCTTATGGATACGTAGGCAACGAAGAAGCAACTTAGTGCAACCATTATAGAACAAATGGACCATGGGAACGGGGCTTTGTCCGGACATTTGGCTTGGTATTTACTCGATTTTTGTTCCGAACTTAAAAGTGGAATAAACACACATTTTTCGGCATGGAAAACGACAACATCTAAGAGACTAGCAACTCAATAGCTTAACTCGGTGTGTTCTAAGGCAAAAAAACAATGTTTTGTCCATCAAAACGAGGTTTATGTCCGTCCGTTTGTTGGGTATTTACTCAGTTTTTGGTCCAAACTTGGAAATGGACGAAACCCACTTGTTTTGGAATCTAAAATGTCAAGATCGACAAGGCTTTTCCAGAGCGTTTTAAGGCCAATATAGAAAATATGGACCATGGGAACGGGGTTTTGTCCGAACATTTTGCTTCGTATTAACTCGAGTTTTTTAACGAAATTAAAAGTAGATGAAACACACATATTTCCGCATGGAAAATGATAACATCTAAGATACTAGCAACTCAATAGCTTGACTCGGGGCGTTCTAAGGCAAAAAAATAACGTTTCGGCCGTCAAAACGAGGTTTATGTCCGTCCGTTCGTTGGGTATTTACTCGGTTTTCGGTCCGAACTTCAAAATAGATGAAACCCACTTGGTTTGGAATCTAAAACGTCAAGATCGACAAGGCTTACCCGGCGAGTTTTAAGGCCAATAAAGAACATATGGACCATGGGAACGGGGTTTTGTCCAAAAATTTGGCTTGGTATGTACTCGATTTTTGTTCCAAACTTAAAAGTGGACGAAACACACATGTTTCCGCATGGAAAACGTTAACATCTAAGAGACTATCCACTCAATAACTTAACGCGGTGTGTTCTAAGACAAAAAAACAATGTTCCATCCTTCAAAATGGGGTTTATGTCCGTCCGTTCGTTGGGTATCTACTCGGTTTTCAGTCCGAACTTGGAAATGGCAAAAACCACTAGTATTGGAATCTAAAACGTCAAGATCGACAAGGCTTAGCCAGGGTGGTTTAAGGCCAATTTAGAACATATGGACCATGGAAACGGGGTTTTATCCAGACATTTGGCTTGGTATTTACTCGATTCTTGTTCCGAACTTCAAACTGTATGAAACACACATGTTTCCGCATGGAAAACGATAATATCTAAGAGGATATCCACTCAATAGCTTAACTCGGTGTGTTCTAATGGGAAAAAAAATGTTCCATCCGTCAAACGAGGTTTATGTTCGTCCGTTCGTTGGGTATTTACTCGGTTTTCAGTCCGAACATGGAAATGGATGAAAACCACTTGTTTTGGAATCTAAAATGTCAAGATCGATAAGGCTTAGCCTGGGCATTTTAAGGCCAATATAGAACATATAGACCATGGGAATGAGGTTTTGTCCAGACATTTGGCTTGGTATTTACTCAATTTTTGTCCCGAACTTAAAAGTGGACGGAACACACATATTTCGGCATGGAAAACGATTACATTTAAGAGACTACCCACTCAATAGCTTAACTGAGGGCGTTCTAAGGCGAAAAAACAACGTTCCGTCTATCAAAACGAGGTTTATGTCCGTCTGTTCGTTGGATATTTACTCAGTTTTTGGTCCAGACTTGGAAATGGATGAAACCCACTTGTTTTGGAATATTAAATGTCAAGATCGACAACGCTTAGCGAGAGCGTTTTAAGGCCAATATAGAACATATGCACCATGGGAACGGGGTTTTGTCCGAACATTTTGCTTGGTATTTACTCGATTTTTTTTTCGAAATTAAAAGTGGATGAAACACACATGTTTCCGCATGGAAAACGATAACATCTAAGAGACTAGCAACTCAATAGCTTGGCTCGGGACGTTCTAATGCCAAAAAATAACGCTTCATCCGTCAAAATGCGGTTTATGTCCGTCCGTTCGTTGGGTATTTACTCAGTTTTCGGTCCAAACTTGGAAATGGACGAAACCCACTTGTTTTGGAATCTAAAATGTCAAGATCGACAAGGTTTAGCCAAGAGCGTTTTAAGGCCAATAAAGAACATATGGACCATGAACGAGGTTTTGTCCAAACATTTGGCTTGGTATTTACTCGATTTTTGTTCCGAATTTCAAAGTGTATGAAACACACATGTTTCCGCATGGAAAACGATAATATCTAAGAGACTATCCACTCAATAGCTTAACTCGGTGTGTTCTAAGAGGAAAAAACAATGTTCCATCCGTCAAACGAGGTTTATGTTCGTCCGTTCGTCGGTGATTTACTCGGTTTTCAGTCCAAACTTGGAAAAGGACGAAAACCACTTGTTTTGGAATCTAAAACGTCAAGATCGACAAGGCTTAGCCAGGGCATTTTAAGGCCAATATAGAACATATGGACCATGGGAACGAGGTTTTGTTTAGACATTTGGCTTGGTAAATACTGGATTTTTGTTCCAAACTTAAAAGTGGAAGAAACACACATATTTTCACATGGAAAACGATTACATCTAAGAGACTAATCACTCAATAGTTTAACTCGGGGCGTTCTAAACCAAAAAAACAACGTTCCGTCCGTCAAAATGAAGTTTATGTCCGTCCGTTTGTTGGGTATTTACTCAGTTTTTTGTCCAAACTTGGAAATGCATGAAACCCATTTGTTTTAGAATCTAAAATGTCAGGATCGTCAAGGCTTAGCCGGAGTGTTTTAAGGCCAATATAAAACATGGAACGGGGATTTGTCCTGACATTTGGCTTGGTATTTACTCGATTTTTTTTCTGAACTTAAAAGTGGACGAAACACAAATGTTTCCTCATTGAAAATGATAACATCTAAAAGACTAGCCACTCAATAGCTTAACTCTGTGGGTTCTAAAGCGAAAAAACAATGTTTCGTCCGTCAAAATGTCGTTTATGTCCATCCGTTTGTTGGGTTTTTACTCGGTTTTCGGTCCAAACTTGGAAATGGACGAAACCCACTTGTTTTGGAATCCAAAACCTGAAGATCGACAAGGCTTAGCCGATGCGGTTTAAGGCAAATATAGAACATATATGGACCATGGGAACGAGGTTTTGTCTAGACATTTGGTTTGGTATTTACTCGATTTTTGTTCCGAACTTAAAAGTGGACGAAACACACATGTTTCCAAATGGAAAATGATAACATCTAAGTGTGAACTTCTTTGCGTCTGTCATCATGTGCGACCGTCATTATCCTTGGATCATTGTCTTCTGTGCTAGATTTCTGCTCCCAGAATGGTTGCCGCAGATCCCAGCATGGATCTCTTTCAGTATGACCAGGCCTTGCTCTGGAGTAAGCCACCTGAACAAAACCCCGGAGCCATGGCTCTTCATGTATAGTCTGTGTGACTCCCGGTGCAGTATGACAGTGAATTTCCATGCATCCCTCTTGATTTTGGCTAACAGCTTTGGGTCTTCGAGGAGCAAATGGTGGATAAGGAAGTTGATGTATGGCTTCCTCCAGTCTTGACTGTTGCTAGACTGAAACTCGGCGTCAATTATGTCTACCTCAGAATTCAGATTGTCTGGAATTTCTTCAATTGGTTCCTCCGGTAGGAGCTCCAAATCGATGTGGACATGAGAGAGCGGTGGTTCTGACGGGTCCGGTTCGTCCGGCTCCGTTGAAGGTGACATTGCTTCTATCTGGCCTCTGGTGAGGCAAGGATTCCAGTCTTCGAGTTGTGATTCTGGTGGGTCCTGTGTCTGACCCTGAGAGGGATGACTCGGCTGGTCCTGTGTGATGGACTCGTTGTCGGGCTGTGAAGCTTCTTCATCTCTTCTTCTTTTTTGTCCTCTGGTGGTTACCATGAGAACTTCCTTCCAATGTCTGCACTCCAGGAGATAGACCTCCGGTAGCAGCATGTCTGGATCTTTGGGCCTGATACTCGGCTCTTTCTAGTATCCGATTGATAGCTGTCGGGGCTCTGTAGTGCTGATAGAAGAAGAAAGATACGCCAGGGCATCTGCGTGCCTGACGTCTATCCTTGGTCGCTGCTCGACTATGATGAAACTGAACTTCCCTGCCATGGAGTGGACGACATCAAGATACTTTGCCATCCTGTCGTCCTTGGCTTGGAAGGATCCGGCGAACTGGTTCGCCACTAGCTTTGAATCTGTCTTGACCATGACTCTCCGCGCCCCTAGTTGGAGCGATGTCTGGAGACCATATATAAGAGTTTCGTACTCAGCTTCGTTGTTTGAAGCTGGGAATCCCAGTCTGATAGATTTTTCTGTCTTCTATTCGTCTGGGTTGATCAAGAGACAACCTATGTCGGACCCTGTACAGTTACTGGATCCGTCAGTATAGATTGTCCATGCTTCGCTGTCTCCTTTGGTTGGAGACTCCTGTGACCGGGGGGCATCGTTCGCCCCCAGTCCGTCTTCCTCTAGTTCTGGATTGACCGGGATATCCTCGATGGGAAAGTCTGCTATCAAGGAAGCTATTGCATGCCCTTTTTCCGCGGTTCTTGGTTCATACTGGATGTGGTATGCGCTGTGGTAGTTAGACCATTCGATTAGTCAATTAGACTCTACCTGCTTCCCAAGAGCTTTCCTGAGCGGGAACTCTGTATAGACTTTGACCGTCGTCAGATGGAAATAAGGTTTTTAGCCTCCTGGCGGGCATGTACCAATGCCAGAGCTATCTTTTCGATTTTCAAATATCTTGTCTCAGCTCCTTGTAGTACTTTGCTGATGAAGTAGACTTACTTCTCGTCCCGTTCTTCCACAAATATGACCGCACTGGCTATTATATCAGATGCGGCCAGATAGATGCCGACTGGTTGTCCGGTCTGTGGTGCTGTGAGGATCGAAGGTTGAGTGAGATATGCTTTGATTTCATCAAAGGCTTGCAGACAAGTAGGATTCCATTCCGCATTAGGTTTGATTGCGTTGAAGAATGGCTTGCATCGGTCTGAGTACCGGGAGATGAACTTGTTGAGAGAGGCTAACCTCCCGGTTACCCTTTGGAATTCTTTCACTGTCTTTGGGGCGGGCATCTCCAGGACTGCCCGGATTTGATCTGGATTGGCTTCTATGCCTCGGTCGATCATGAAAAAGCCAAGGAACTTGCCGGAAGAAAGACCAAAAGAACATTTGGCTGGATTCAGCTTCATGTTGTATCGTGTCAGGATGTCGAATGTCTGCTGCAGATCTTGCAAATGATTGTATTTCTCCTTGGTTTTGACCACAATGTCGCCTATGTATACTTCCATGGTACGACCTATGAGCTCGTTGAAGATGGTGTTTACCAGCTTCTGGTATGTTGATCCGGCATTCTTCAGACCAAATGGCATCACCCGGTAGCAGTAAAGCCCCCGATTGGTGATGAATGCGGTATGCTCCTGATCTTCTTCGTGAAGTGGAATCTGGTTGTAACCGGAATAGGCGTCCATGAAGGACAATCTTTGATAACCAGCGGTGGCGTCCACCATGTCTGTGATCCTGGGGAGTGGATATGGGTGCACAGGACATGCTTTATTAAGATTAGTAAAACCGATGCAAACTCGAATCTTACCATTCATCTTCGGGATGGCCACGATGTTGGAAACCCAGGTAGGGTAGATGACTAGTTTGATGAAGTTAACCGAAAGCAGCCGATCGACTTCTTCGTTGACCGCCATCTTTCGATCTGGTGCCATTCACCTTAGTTTCTGCTTGACCGGTTTGAACTGAGGATCAATGTCCAACTTATGGCAGGCGACCGTAGGGTCTATTCCTAGCATCTCGTTGACACTCCACGCGAAGACGTGGTGATTCCGTCGGAGCAGAGTGATCATGAAATCCTTCTCTGCCTCTGTTAGACCGAAAGAGATGTAAGTTGTCTTGTGGGACTCCAGACCCACAATAACTTCCTCCAGCTCATCGACCGCTGGTGATATCCCGGCCTTTGTGTCTGGTTTCCCCTTGGCAGACTTGCCGGGAGCTTATTGATATTGATAAGAGTCTGTCAGGAAGATAGTGTTCCCCTTGGTCTCGGAGATGGACTTTCCTTTGACAACATCGAGATGGCACTTGAATGTCGTCCCTTGGTCTCCCTTGACTCTGCAAATTCCGTTGGGAGTCGGGAATTTGAGGCTCTGGTGGAAGGTGGACACTATGCTTTCATCTGATAAATCCAGTCCCTTCCCAGAATAACGTTGTAGCATGAGGGGGAGTCGACCAGCAGGAAGTCTATCCCGACGGTGTTGAACCCCTCATGATTGGCAGGTGGACTCACCCGGAGGACTGTGCTGGCTCCCCGTTGAACCCATAGATAGGAGTCTCATCAGATTCGATGAGACCCTTAGATAGCTCCATAGCTTTGTAGGCGCATGAGAACATAACACTGGAGGTGTTGCCAGCGTCGACCATGACTTGCCGGACCCGGTAGACTCCAATCCATGTTGTGATGACCATGGCGTCATTGTGTGGATAATGTACACCCCTTTCGTCTTCTTCCGTGAATGTCAAACCTCCAGGGATGATGGATTCAGTGTTCGTCCCTTCGTTGAAGTTGAGTTATCCAACCTCATGGACATGCCCTATCCACCGGAGCTTTTCCCGAGCGCAATTCTTCCTTTTTGTCCTGGAAGAAACAGGTGTTTGTACGTGGCAAACATATACAATTCGATCTCCGGTTTTTACCTGTTCAACTGCTCTGGTCTGTACGATGTCAGGGATGAGGCGGCATCGACCAGGCGCTGCATTTCGTACTTAAACGACCTGCAGTTCTTGAACTCGTGACTGTAATCGTTGTCATGATCACACTTCTTGGACTTATCTCTCCTACCCTCTGGGTCTGCCAGAAGAGGGGCAGGTTTGTTAAGTTGCCCTCTATTCTTGATCTTTTTAAATACTTCCTCGATCGGGAATCTCAAGGATGTGAACTCCCTTTCTTTGCTTTCGCCCCCGGTAGACTTCTCTGACCGGCGGTCGGGTTGCCTGGCTGAAACTTTCCCCTTCCTATCCTTGTTTTTGTCAGGGGTTTTTTCATCTTTGCGATCCCTGCCGGAGCTTTCTTCTTTTACCTTCTACGGCTTCTCGGAGGTTTGGCCTCCGACAAGTCTCTTTGGCTTTCAGGTCGTCCTCCTCTTGGGTATACCGTCCACTTTCTCGAGCAAGGCCGAAACAGAGGAGGGAGGCTTCCTTGCCAGTGACCAGTACAATTCTTCATGGTTGTTGTTCAAGGCGTACTTGAAAGCTTCAATGACGACGCTATCAGATGCGTCCTGTACCTCAGATAATAGAGTTCGGAACCTTCGGGCGAAATTTCTGAGCGTTTCGCTCCGGTCCATCTGCAGGGAGAATAAGACTTCACCTCCCTTCTTAGTCTTCACATTGAACCGATACTTTTCTTCGAACAACACAGCTAGTTGTATGAATGTGTGGATGGATGCGGTTGGCAGATTGTGATACCACGTCTGTGCTTCGCCTTTGAGTGAAGCAGCAAACATTTTTGCAAGTAGCTTGTCATCATGGTCCCAGATGGCCATGGTGCTTTTGTAATTCATAACATGCTGAACCGGACAACCGCTTGTCTCGTCAAACTGTTCGAAGGGCGGTTGCATGAAGCTGGTTGGGACCATATGACTCCCGACCTCTTCTGCTAAAGGTGATACGGCTAACCTTGAAAGAGTAAGCTTTCTGATTCGCACATCCCGGTTGTCTTTGTTGGATACAGCAAGGTCGATCATCTCTTGCAGCTTGAGTTGATTCAACTGTGCCCCATTCAGCTCCGGTTGTTTATGATGAATGTGGGCCCTTTGAGGGCTCCTTGTTCTCTGACCGTGGCGTGCCGGGTGAGTACTCTGGTGCCTCCTCCGGCGCAGTCTTTCTGGAAGAGTGGCTTCTTCGACAGATCTGCTACGGGCAACCCTGCGGCCATGACGTGGCCCGGGTGTTCTTGCACGTCCGCGGTGATGTCTCTGAACTGGAGAGATTGACATCCTATCTCTCCCTGGTGCTAACATGTCCCAGACAGGATGAGGACCATGGCTATGAGGGGTAAGACTTCGGTCACTGCTTGACTGTTACCTTATCTTCTTCTGAGCAGATGGACTCGAAGACAGGGCTGAAGATGACTGGCTATCTCCGGCCCTGGTTCTCTTCTTTCTCCTTAATTCTGTGTTTTCTCTGGTCAGCCGCTTGATGATTACAGTTGGGGATTCGACCGCTGGTTCTTTTCTCTTCTGTTGTTCGGTATGTCCTCCTCCCGTTGTCAGGGGAGAGGTTCTCTCGTCTCTTCTTGCAGCGGCTGCCCTGGAAGGTTCAGGATCTTGTGATGCTGGTATCCTAACGGTCTGGTTGACTGTATTAGGATTACCATGATCGTTAGTAATTTGTACCACTAAGTTCTCTGCCTCCGGCTGTCCACTTTCAGAGTGTTGCAAGTCCTGATCGTGGCCCTCACTCCCTAGAACTGATTCTTGATTCACCGGTTCTGTTGCTTCAAGAACCGGAGACAAAGGAGAAAGGTTCTCTGTCTGACTTTCAGTAACTTGGCTCATTCAATTGTTGAGACGAGTTGGGCATTTCTTATTTCTAGCCATTGCTGCAGCAACTCCGGTATGACTGGATTGAGATTCCTTGCAAGGCTCTGGAACTGATAGGGATTAGGCCCCACGGTGGGCGCCAAAGAGTGTGGGGGTAAAACTTTTATCCACAAACTCGAGATATGTATAGATTGATCGTACAGTTACAATGAAAGCCTTGTATAGACAGAGATAGGATGGGGGGTATACAGTGAGACTGGACCTGATCGGAATCAGACTGCCTACGTATCCAAGATGATGAACTTGGAATCAAGTCTCTTCTTCCACTAAGCTCTAATGGAGTTGCTCAATGAATGCCTCGTAGTTCAGGAGATCTAGAACTCCTGTATTTGTAGTAGGCCGGAGGAGGCTGGCTCAACCACCCCTCTGGTTTTGACTCCACGAACTCAGGTAGTTCAGCTGTGAAAATGCTTTCCGTGGTGATAGCTTGCATGTTGTCGAGCGGTTATCCCCTTGGTTTGAATCCCCTTTAACCAGGACGACTGCCACATGGCACCCTCTGATAGGTCCTGGTTCAACATGGGTTTCTTTTACCTTCTCCAGCGGGCTAGAACCATGCGTTCTGTTAGCCTGGAATCTCACTGAACTTATCTAGTTGGTTGGGACTTGGATTGACCAAGCCTGAAAGCAAAGACTTAGGGTTGACTCTTCCGAGCGGAGGCCCAATCTACACTGCATACTCCCTGGCCAGGTCCTCTGGACATCTGTGCTAAGCCTTTGGATGAGCCCCTGTCGTTGTTGGACCTTACTGGGCTGGACCTGGCCTACTTGCGTGAGGTGGGCCAGGTATCGGGATCCCATGGTTCAACTTCTTATATAGTAACCGGGGCTCCACCCATATATAGTGGACTATCCCGTGAGTGAAGGTCCACAGAGCGTATGTGGATCTCTTGAAATCGGTTTGGACCCTACCCGATAGCTCAGGCTTGGCTGGCTAATGCTCAGGTGCTCCCGGTTTAGCTTCTTATACAGCCATCGGTGACACCTGTCGGGTTTTTTACCTAGGGAACACACAGCGTTCTAAGGCGAAAAAACAACGTTTCGTTCATCAAAACGAGGTTTCTGTCCGTCCGTTCATTGGGTATTTACTCTATTTTCGGTCCAAACTTGGAAATGGACGAAACCCAATTGTTTTGGAATCTAAAACCTCAAGATCGACAAGGCTTACCCATGGCATTTTAAGGCCAATATAAAACTTATGGACCATGGGAATGGGTTTTCGTCCGAACATTTGGATTGGTATTTACTCGATTTTTGTTCCGAACTTAAAAGTGGAGGAAACACACATGTTTCCGTATGCAAAACGATAACATCTAAGAGACTAGCCACTCAATAGCTTAACTCGGGGCTATCTAAGGCGTAAAAACAACGCTCCGTCCGTCAAAACGAGGTTTATGTCCGTCCGTTCGTTGGGTATTAACTCGGAATTTGGTCTGAACTTTGAAATGGATGAAACCCACTTGTTTTGGAATCTAAAACATCAAGATCGACAAGGCTTAGCTGGGGCGTTTTATGGCTAATATAGAACATGTGGACCATGGGAACGGGGTTTTGTCTAGAAATTTGACTTTGTATTTACTCGATTTTTGTTCTGAACTTAAAAGTGGACGAATCACACATGTTTCTGCATGGAAAACGATAACACCTAAGCGACTAGCCATTCTATAGCTTAACTCGCGGCGTTCTAATGCGAAAAAACAATGTTTTGTTCATAAAAACGAGGTTTATGTTCTTGTCATTTGTGTAGGTTTCATGAGCTTTATTGCGAATATTGTGTTAAAGCCTGCCAAAAGTCAAGAAAAGCCCACCAAAAAATGTTATTTGCACAAGGAAGGAGATTTGATACTTGCACCCACCAAGTTGCTGAGGGTACCCACGGACAGGTCGTATGGACTTGACTTTATGTCCAAGTGGGGAGGTCTAAATCTCAGCCCAAACCGGGTTCTATTGAAGTCCACAAGTCAGAAATTCTATTTTAGGCCTTTATTAAAGCCTAATCTTAAAAATGCTCTACAAGAAGTTCCAGAAGTCTGATTTGGGCCCATGAGCTGTCTAATTGAAGGTTTTGGTCCAAGCTACAAATAAAACCCAAGATAATTAGGTTTTGCTAAAACCCTAATGCCTCTAGAAGACCAACAGAAGTAGCCACGAATTTGATCAAATTTGGAAGCCTTTGTATGCTAGTATTATGCTTTGTATTTACTATATAAGAGATGTAGTACCTAGGGTTTAGGATAGTCAATGCTTGAGAGACAAAAATTCATCTTCTTTTTCTTTTGTATTGAACTCAATTATTATTATCAATATCAATCCATTAACTTTTCCTTTATGATGTCATGTTATTTATTTATTTATTTATTCCATAGTGTTATTTTTACATAAAAGTTGTTAATCTCTAACCTCTGATAAAAATATTATATTTTTATATATTTTCCTTCTTGTGCCTGTATAGATTGATTATCAAATTAGACAAGTAACAAGCTAGGGTCGTACTCACCTCAGAGGGGGAGATCTTAGCTCAAAGACAATAGAAAACAATGGTTAAAAAACACCAAGGGAATCAATAATAAGATTGGAGATTGATTCTACTTCCTACAGGCAATAATAATAAGTAAACCCTAACTTAAGAATATGGTAGAGATGTAAAGAAGATATATGATGACATAAGGGAAAAGTTGGTATCCACAAACTAAATCATGCAAACATAACATGTTATTCCTTCATGTTCAATTTATAATAATTAATTAGTCACCTCTCAGGTATTCCAATTAATCATTAATGCCTATAATAATCAAGTAATCACCTCTCAGCTATTCCACTCAATTAAAACTGGATTCTCTTATGCATGCTATTGAATATGTCTTATTAATCAAACTGTCAACTCTCAGCTATTCAATTTAATTAACTCAACATATTAATTCATAACTAAATCATCACCTCTCAGCTATTTGACTTAATTACAAAAGGGTTCCAATAAAGGATATCAACTACAGATATGTAATAATCACCTCTCAGCTATTTCACTACACATCTTTAATCAATATAAATAAAACAATTAAAGCTACGTCTCCGTAAACCCTAACAATAGTATTTTAACAACATGCATAACAATAACATGCAAATAATCATACTTACCTCATACTGCAAATAGAAGTAAATAAGCATTAAGTACTTTGAATCACAATGAACATTAAGAACAAACATGGTGCTTTTGCATTATCTAGAGTGTTTCAACCATCCCCCTAAGGAGATTTAACTACTCATCCTTGATGATGACACCATAGAATAAATAAATAAATCACAAGACATCATAATGGAAAAGTTATGGAATTGATATTGAATATTGAGTTTAATACAAAAGAAGAAGAAGATGAACCTTTCTTCAATTCATAAAAGCTACCTAAACCTTAACTACTACTTCTCTTTTATAGAAAATACAAAGTAGAATACTTGTGTGCAAAGACTTCCAAATTAGGTCAAATCCGTGGCTGTTGGTCTTCTAGAGGTATTAGGTTTTCAGCAAAACCTAATTCTCTTGCGCTTAAGTTGAATTTTGGACCAAGACCTTCAATTGGACAGCTCATGGGCCCAAATCAGACCTCTGGATATTTGGACTTTAAATAAACCCTAAAATAGAAATTCTGACTTGTAGGCTCCAATAGGACTCGGTTTGGGCTGAGATTCGGACCGCCCCACTTTGACATAAAGTCAAGCAATAAAACTGACCACGGGGTACCCTCAGCAGATCTGTGGGTGTAAATATTAATTCTCCTCTTTTTGTGCAAATAACACCTTTGTGCTTGTTTTTCTTGACTTTTGGCGGGCTTTAACACAATATTCGCATTTCGACTCATGAAACCTACACAATAGACAAGAAAGCACTAATCAATAGATATAACACAATAATATAAGCTAAGTATTAAACAAACAAGGTGTTATTCGGGGGATAAATATACACTTTTGAGGACTTATCAAATACCCCCAAACAGCACTTTGTTTGTCCTCAAGCAAAGATGAGAAGAAAAGAATTAAGGACTCAAAAGAGAAGTAAAACTAAGGTGATTGCATTAACCATATGCATCAAGGCTTTCAACCACAAAGGTTTCCCAGGTGGAGGAGTTATAGTCTCCTGAGGGTTTTCTAGAGAAGATACCCACAAACTTACTATAATGACTAATTTAAAGAATAATATTTTCCACCATTTACCTCAGAAATGGTCATATCAAGGATAAGGATAAGTATTGCAAAACCGTTCATATGAAATAACATACTACAAATGCATGAATACGATATGAAATATAAACCAAGCATAACGGTCTCAAATACACTGAAGACAAGCATATACCCATACTACCACATGTCTTAAGTCACCATTGGAAAGGTCGCTTTGACTTCTGCCTCCCAGACATAGACTCAAAAATAAAATCACTCAGAGATGGTGTTTATCATTTTACCTCTATGTGAGGAAGGAAAATGTACAATCATCTCACATATATCAATAAGAACGGACTGGTGTAATGGAATGAACTTAGTCTCAAAGAATAAAACAATTAGCCTTGTTTGAGATATAGGGTTTTTCACCTTAGCACCTTCTCACTTACTCGCCACAACCTACCATATCAGCTTAGATCTACAAAAGACAGTAATGGGTTGTAACTTGGCTTAGGACATGGTTAGAAATGGAAAAGGCTTTTGTGAAACATTTTTGGAACGGCCTTCAACACTTGTGATTTGTAATAACAGCTCATAGAGAATTTTTTGGAACTTTTCTTTTGGGAAGAAGTGTTTTTCATCTTCTTTTGGGAAAATTTCAGTGAAGCTTTATCCAATATTTTGGAATCTTCCTTTCTTTTTTTATTTGAAATGGTTTGGTAGATTCTGGCTTTTTCTGGAATTTCTTCAAACTTTTTGATTTTCAATATTTGGTTCATCTCACTAGTTTGGAGATTTCTTTGTATTTCTCCTTTCCTCTTGTAACCACATAAATAATCATCCTCATGTTCCAAAAACAATAGGTAAAAGGACCTAAATATTCTAAGGGTATTTATTCCCACAATGGAGTTGGGTAAGGATAATGGGCTCAAGAAAAAGACTAAGTAACAAGAAAGGCTCAGAATGGTCAATCTAAGGGATAGAGTATCATAAATGGTAGCTTAAGGTAAACAAGGTTTAACGAAATGTCTTTTTATCATTTCTAAGTACTGATATGGTGATCACATCTTGAATAAGCTACAAGACCCAAGTTTATATTACACCCATTTGATGTCATCTCAAGGCTAACTGTGAAAATGAATATGAGACTAAAAATAGACAAAACTGAGAGGTTGAGTGTTTTGACTCCAGATGTATGTAATATCTCTCCAAGAAAAGGACGGGTCTCAAAAGCTCACTGGGTTAAGTCTCCACACTTATTCCTCAAGTTTCTCAAGGTGTAGTTGTATTTGCACATGTAATCTGTAATAAATGCAAGTGAATGCCATGCTTATGCTCATGCAAATGTAGTATAAGACTCAACTACTATGTGAAGCAATAAATGTCCTTAAAGTTGAAAAAGATAAAATTCAACCATTATATTCATCATTGATAGTGTACTTATCCTAACTTTTTGGAAAAATCTCAAAAGATTTTTTTGGTTTTTCAATATTTTTGAATTTTTATACAAGTATGGAAAAAGAAGTTTGAAAAACTTTTGCAAAAAAAATTGTAATACTTCCCCACCCCCAAACAACAAGGCTCATTCTCAGCATAGGAAAGAGAGAAAGAAAGATATTACCATGAATTTACTAAAACTTCAAACCGCTTTATGAATTCCTGCCAAACAAAATTATTTCCACATATGTAGAGATTACAAGGAATTCCATACTAAGACACAACTGAAATAAAATATGTTGAAATAAAGGACTGACTCAACATAAAGGGAAATCCTAACTTAAAACAATGCATTTTGTAACCGTAATAATTATCAACCGGCCAAACGGCAAAGAGATAGTGTGTGTGCCTGCCATACCCACCCCCAAACAGAACTGAGCACAAATGGAAGAACGGGCGGTTTAACTGCCAAAATGCAACTAAACCCAACAACAATTAAGAAGCAATAAAGCATGATCGGGCTTAGAAGATACACAGGACTGCCTCCCAGGAGCGCTAAGTTTAACGTCTTCAGCCAGACAGGCAGACAAACATAACTCACTCCCTAGATAAACGCTACTCTAAACAAAGATACAGGAGAGATAAAACGCTGGAGTGGAATGCACGAGATCCTGATGTCTAAGATACAACAAAGAGTCTTTTAAAGTCAGATACTCGAGACTTAACAGAAGATGGGAAATTACTTCCCCACCCCGAAACAGAGCTGGAAACAGGTCTGTTTGGTGGTGACGCTCAAGAGATTAGCTTGCACTGGATCAATTATACTCAGCCAGTAAGAGTTTGTGGACTAACGGTCCCGACACTTTCAACCACACCTCTCAAAAGAGCAAGAGAGGGTCCGGATACCAACAGGTCAAGGGTCAGTCTAAAAAGGTAGGATCCTCTAAGAGAGTGTCAGGAGGCCTTACCTCATGAAAATGCTTAAGACATTGACCATTGACTTTAAATTCAGAACCGTCTACAAGATTAACACATGTAATAGCATCATAAGGAGATACTGCAGACACAACAAAGGGGCTTGACCAACGAGACATAAGTTTACCAGAAAATAAATGCAAACGAGGATTATAAAGCAAAACTTTGTCTCCCATTTGAAAATAAAGCTGATTTTTCTGTTCGATAGTAAGAGATGATAACAGGATGACTACCATCTAAATCTAATTGGACATATTTCAGCTCGGGAGGAAGAGGATCAGGAGATGGAGGGATGGTCTCAACTTGGAACTCAGAATCAATGCAACAAACCGAATCAAATGCCTCAAGGACTTTGTGGTCAAAGATAGGCACAAAATCAAGATGAGTCTTGGTTTGGGCAATAGATTGGTCGAAGTCAACGTTATGCATGGTAGGGTAATTAACAATCGGATCTTTAGGGTAACAACTAGGTACCATCTCATAGGGTAGAGAATCGAGAAGGCACCCATCTTTAGATAAAGAAAGATCAGGGGTTTTTTGGCCAAGATTAAAGATGTTTACTTCAACAGTCATAGATCCAAAAGTGAGAACCATATAACCATTCCGACAATTTATGAGAGCATTAGATGTGGCCAAAAGTGGACGACCAAGGATGATGGGAACCGAGTTATCGGTAGTAGGTTCAGTATCCAACACCACAAAGTCAACAGGATAGTAAAAGTCGGACACTTTGACTAACAGATTCTCAACTATTCCTCTAGGTACTTTCAATCATCTGTTGGCCAGTTGTAAAGACATGTTCGTGGGTTTCATGTATGTTAGACCCAGGCTGAGGTACAAGGAGTAATGCAAGAGATTAACACTCCCTCCCAGGTCTAACAAAGTGAAACCGGCACTCGGTTGTTTGACATTAATTTTGTGACATTGGATGTCCATGGTTATCTCGCCTTGAGTTCATTGTTAGGAAAACCAAGTTGTACGCACATCGTCCCGAGTATGTGTCCTCGCGTCCTTTTGTCAAAAGTAAGTTTTTGGGTTTAGGACGTACGTACCTAGTTAGGGCGTACGTACGTCATGTTAGGAAGCAAACATGTTTTGGTCAGGACGTACATACGTCCAAGTAGGCAGCGAACTATTTACATCTCAGGACGTACGTACGTTGTTTCGACGTACGTACGTCCAATATGAAATCTGTCAATTTCGGCCCATTTTCTCTTGTTTCAAACCCTAACTATATATAGGGTTTTCTACCGAAGAACAAACGAGTTCTTTGGCCGTCCAATTCATCTCTAGTCTTGGAGTTTGTTTAGTTTTTGGTTTAGGCTGTTTTGGTGATTGAACTCATCTTCTTCTTCCCCATTCATCTTCTACTTCTTTATTGAATAGTGATTTAGCTTCGAGTCTTCTTATGTGTTCATCAAGAAGTCGAGTATCCTTGTGTGTTCATCAAGGAACTCTGGTGTAAGCTTGTTACATAGATCGGCTTCGAGTCTTCTTGTGTGTTCATCAAGAAGTTGAGTGTCTTGTGCGTACATCAAGGTGCTCCGGTGAAGTCAAGGTGTTAGAGATAACCAGTAGTGTCAACTCGCAGTGATTGCAGGTAGTTGATAGGTTTGTACATCTTTTTTCGTCTAGTGGATTTATTTGTTGTCGCAAGGACAACCGTGGACGTTTCCCATATTGGGTTTTACCACGTTAAAAATATCGTGTGTTCTTTATTTGTTTATTGCTTTATTGTTTGCTTTACTATTGTTATATTGCACATAGATTGGGTTTTCAATTGGTATCAGAGCAGGACGCTTGTTATGGAGCGTAATTGCTCACGCGTAGATCCTATGAGTGCAATAATGGTTTATGAGTCTACTTATAATAATTTTATTGCTAAATCGTCTAAATCCACAAAACCAAAATCTGATTTTGAAAAAGATGATAATTTGTATATTGTTAGCAATAGTGATTGGGTTCTTCTTTACAGGCTTTCTGCAAAAGAATGTGAAAGGTTACAAAAAGCTAATATTGATTTGCAGGAAAAGTTCAATAAAGCTGATTGTAATTTGTCTACTACTTCTGATAATTTTTGTTTTGAAGATAATGTTGTTTTGCAGACTAAGGTTGATTCTCTAGAACAACGACTCATACATTGTGCAGAAGACTATATGCTTCAAGGGGAAGTTTATGATTCCAAAATCAAAAAAATTGGAAAAGGCTAATTTTACTTTGCAGGATAAAATTGAGACTCTTGAAAAACAAATTCTTTCTTCTGCAGATGATGCAATTTCTATTTCTCAATTATTTGACAAAGAAAAACTTGACTTGTTATGTAGAATTGCAGCTTTAGAGAAGGCCAATCAGGAGGTCGATGAGAAATACAAATCTCTATTGGTGGAGTATGAGGTAACAAAGAACGATTTAACATCTACTTAACTTCAATTGCAGGTTTTGGACAAAACTAAATTTGACTCTCCTATTGCTAGTTCGAATAGACCATCTAGTGTGACTACTTCTGTAAAATCTAGTTTGCCTGCCCTTTTGCCTACCCCACCTATTGAGACTAGACTTAATACTAATACTTTTCAGCATGTTTCTGGCAAAAAGTTTAAGTCTAAGGCTAATGGTACGGGTGTTTTTGCTGGTAAGACATCTTGTTCTCATAGTGGAGGTACAGGTCTTGTTAAGGCACCATGTCACAAATACAATGGTGACATACATGTTTCATCTTCTACTACCACATCTTCTTTAAAGAATTCTTTGAGTAAGTCTAATGTTTTTCATTGTTCTTATTGTGGTAGAGTTGGTCATTTGGATATCTTTTGTTGGGATTTTGATCAACATGTTTCATCCTATTCTCGTGTTTCTCATCGTTATAATCATGTTGATTCTAATGTTCCTTCTTGTGCATTTTCTAGACCTTGGAATTATAATGGTTCTCATCACAGGTTTAAGAAAAGCAGGTATTCCAACACAAGCAAGTCTAAGACTAAGGTGAAATTGGTTAAGGACAAGTGTATTGCAAAGCTTGTTAAGGGGAAATCTTATATCTTTTCAACTCCCAAGGTGTGCACGCCTAGTGTTAAACAAGTATGGGTAAGAAAAGATAAGTTGCAGGTTTTTCTGGACTTGCAAAAGTCTGGTGGTGTCCCATATTTGGGATGATGTAGTTTGTTTCTAGCCTTGTGTTATTTGAATTGCATATTTCTCTAACCACATAGGCTATTTGTTTGGTGTTTCTATTTTTTATGTTTTGTTTGTTTAGCTTGCAGATCATGTTGCATGTCTGAATACATTGTTAATAAAAAAAAAAAGGGGTTGTTGGTTATTCCTTCTATTTTTTGTTTTTTATTTATTTATTTAATGTATGTGTTGTTGGATGCATCTTTTCTGAGATATTAGTTTAATTCAATTGTCTTAAATAAGTTGCAATATGTTTGGGTGTTTTCTCTTTCTGAACTCTTAAGTATGTTTTGGTATGTATCATGCATTTTTCCTCGCTTGTTTGCACAGTGCACGACATGCTTGCATGATGGGAGTTTTTGGAAACCACTTACATATTCTTTGAGCTCATAGAACTTCTCTATCTCTCGAGTATTTATGTTATCTTGAGCTATCTCTCCTTTGTTTTGGTTAATGTTCATCTTGTTGTTCGTGTTATTGAGCATTCTTATCTTCCTATTACAACTCTTGTTAGTGGTCAATGACTCACTTTATCCCCAACCATTTGATTGTCTTTAAAGCAATATCAGTTGGCTAAGAACCCGTTGGGGTTGTGAGGGTCATGCTCTGACGGATGCACTCAAGAGATGTTAGTTCTTGTGTTGCATGTTATCATGGTATTGCACTTCTTGAGCTTGTGTTTGTCAAAAAGATGTAGGCTACACCCTACCCTCGTGTATTTGAAAAGATGGAGGCAAAAACCTCCCACGCGGGAATGTCAATAGAGTGATGTAGACTAAACTCCACCACATGCGGCAAAATAAAAATCCAAGCGCATATTCATTGTTTTTATGTAAGACATACAAAGTTTATATTCCTTTGCCTTTTGGATGTCTTGGTTTTCATTTGAAAGATCATATTTATATTCTTTTGCCTTCTACTCATAACGTTTGTTTCAAAGGGGGTTGAAGTTTGTTTCTTCTATGCTCACTTACTAATCGTATATCTCTTGTTGATGGTTCTATATTCTAGGTCTTCAAAGGGTGTGTTCTAGTGGTGAACTTTCTCTCTCTTTATGCATTGCATTGCATCTACACACCGAGGTTTAGTTTATGATGCACTTCAATTCTTTTATTTGTTCAATCTTTTATCCCCATATATTGCCTCTTATTTTTGTACGGATTGGGATTGGCTACTATTTTGGGAATTTCGTGATGCATTCCTCTTCAGTTTTATGGTACATATGTTTTTTTCTCTTTATCTTCTTGTTAAGGTTTGTGAAGTTGTTTTAGTTAAGGTTTTTTTTTCTCATATTGATGGTGTTTGTGTTGTGTTGACAAAAGTTTGTTCTATATCTTCTGTTCAATATCTATTTCTTGTTAACATGTTTTATTCTTCTCTTATTTTCTTTTCTTTGTTATGGCTTAGTTTTTCTTCCTTCACTGGGGTGGGCTTACAGGTTTATTCCTCTTATGTCTCTATTCCATTGTGTTTGGGATAATATTTTCTTCTCTTTGTTTATGAGATTCTCTAATTTTTTTTTTTTTTTTTTTTGTGGTTGGATGAGTTGTTTCAGGAACATGTACAGATTGGATTTCCCCATGGATTCTCAATGGATTTTCTTATACTTTACATATCTCTTCCTGCAGATACTCATATTCCTGTAGTTTTGTCATGGGATATTGTTGGATGTGTCTAGTATGCATGGTTTCCCTATTCTCTTTCATATCTCCTACTAACTATTGTTTATCTCTTTTTTTTTTTTTCGCATATTCTTTTCTTGCACATTTCTCACAGGTTTGACTATTTGGTTCTTGGTCATTATTGTACGTTGCCGATTTCATCGGGTATGGTATTTCTTCCTTTTTGTTTGTTTGCTCTTTTTCTCTAGATATCTTCTTACTATGAAGTCGTTTCTCTGGAGTCTGTCTCAGGTGGTTATGGTCGGTTGATTAAAGTGATATTCTAGTGAATCATTTGTTCCGATTGATGGTGTCCTGACTCTTTCTTCTATGTATAGGTTTCTCTTGGTTTCTATCAGGGATTCATGTTATGTTTTCTTTTCTTCCCTCTGTTACCTATATAAGTATTCAGTGTCTTTTAACTATCTCCTTCTTATCTCATTTTGGTTCTTATCTAATCTCCCTTCTTGTGTCTGTGTTGGTACTCTTTCTTCTTCATTTATATGCCTAGATCTCTCTCATGTCTTTTAGTTTTGTGTGTCATGGATTCCAGATTTATGGTATGGTTTTCTCTTTCCTCTCTTCTTTTATTCTTTGGTTCATTTTGCTTTATTCTCGTTTTGATTTATGTCACCCCTTTGCATCATTTGTGATAAAAAGGGGGAGATTTATGACTCTAATACTAACATTCATCTCTTCCTTTGTTAGTGTATTCTTGGGTCATGTTTCAGGTATGCTACACGTATGGGGAGTGAACGTGTTGATGTTTAAAGGTTGTACAGTTTTGGGTCATGTTTCAAGTATACTACACGTATGGGGGAGTGAACGTATTGATGTTTAGAGGTTGTACAGTTATGGGGGAGCTCGAGTATTTAAAGTTGGAGCTCATGAAGTATGGGGGAGTTGTTCTAAATTCTTAGTCGCTTCCGTTCAGTCTCTGATGATTAAAGTGTCTTGCTCAAGCTGGATGTCAAGAATTGGTGACTCGGTATGTATTCTACCTTGAGTGTTTTTGTAGGCATGATTTATAAATGCCATGGTTTGGGTTTGTATGCACGTTTTATAAGTGCTACTAGAGTCATAGGTTTTTGTCACAAAATCAATGTCAAAGGGGGAGATTGAAACCGGCACTCGGTTGTTTGACATTAATTTTGTGACATTGGATGTCCATGGTTATCTCGCCTTGAGTTCATTGTTAGGAAAACCAAGTTGTACGCGCATCGTCCCGAGTATGTGTCCTCGCGTCCTTTTGTCAAAAGTAAGTTTTTGGGTTTAGGACGTACGTACGTCATGTTAGGCAGCAAACATGTTTTGGTCAGGACGTACGTACCTAGTTAGGACGTACGTACGTCCAAGTAGGCAGCGAACTATTTACGTCTCAGGACGTACGTACGCTGTTTCGACGTACGTACGTCCAATATGAAATATGTCAATTTCGGCCCATTTTCTTTTGTTTCAAACCCTAACTATATATAGGGTTTTCTACCAAAGAACAAACGAGTTCTTTGGCCGTCCAATTCATCTCTAGTCTTGGAGTTTGTTTAGGTTTTGGTTTAGGTTGTTTTGGTGATTGAACTCATCTTCTTCTTCCCCATTCATCTTCTTCTTCCTTATTGAATAGTGATTTAGCTTCGAGTCTTCTTATGTGTTCATCAAGAAGTCGAGTATCCTTGTGTGGTCATCAAGGAACTCTGGTGTAAGCTTGTTACATAGATCGGCTTCGAGTCTTCTTGTGTGTTCATCAAGAAGTCGAGTGTCTTGTGCGTACATCAAGGTGCTCCGGTGAAGTCAAGGTGTTAGAGATAACCAGTAGTGTCAACTCGCAGTGATTGCAGGTAGTTGATAGGTTTGTACATCTCTTTTCATCTAGTGGATTTATTTGTTGTCGCAAGGACAACCGTGGACGTTTCCCATATTGGGTTTTACCACGTTAAAAATATCGTGTGTTCTTTATTTGTTTATTGCTTTATTGTTTGCTTTACTATTGTTATATTGCACATAGATTGGGTTTTCACAAAGCTCTACCCATGAACTTATCACCAAGCTTGCAGGGTATGGTCGGTTTTCCAGGGTCTTTATATTTTACCACGCCATTATGTTGGACAAGTGAAGAGAATTCTTCCGACACAAACACGTTTTTAGGCACATTTGTTTTTCTCTTGGCGGTGCACAAGTCCTTCAAAACCTTAGCATAGGAAGGTATCTTCTTGATAGCCATGAGGAAAGGTAAATTAATATTTATATGTTTAAACATATCAAGTACCTCCTCAATTTAGACTTCCTTCAGAGACCTTGTGAGTCTCTAGGGCTAAGGCACGGGTGGGTTGTAAGTTCATGGAGGATCCACAATCTCACGGGCAGGCTTTTTCGGCTTAGAGGTGGTTGCCTCATTAGCTGAAGCTTTAGGCTGGGCAACAGGGGGAGTGGTAACCGGGGTCACAATATTAGGACTAGGTTTATAATTAATTTGATTATCGACCTGTTTACCTAATCTAAGGATGGAGACCGAGTTAACTTCAGCAAGCGGTGCAGATGTAGACGAAGTTTCCGTCACCAAGGTAACTTCCTTGCCCTTGGGAGTCGGGATAGACTGTCCCGAAAATCTACCCTTTTCATCAAGTTTTTGTTCAATCCTCTGGATGGCCTGGGTGTTCGACTCAATAGACGCCTGGGTCTGTTGAATGAAACGTGCAAGCACATCCTCAAGGGAGGTTTTAGGAGGGGCAGATTGATTAGTCGGCATATGGTCCCTAGAACTACTCATATGATGAGTGTTGTTCGAGTAAGGGGGGACTGGTGCCCTATTCCGATTATCAGTGTTACCAACATACGTGGCATTGCTACGTTGCCCATAAGAGTTATTAAAACCAGGTGGACCCATATGATGATTATTAGAGTAAGACAGATTAGAGCAGTCCATGTATGGGTACGTGGCATTGCCCTTAGTAAAGTTGGTTTGCCCCGCGTAATTGAACGCATGGCCTTCCTCAATTTCTGGTGAATTATAAAGGAGAGGGCAAAACTCGGCAGTATGGGTCTGGTCATTACAATGCATCACATTGGAGAGTGGAGGCACTCATAACAGGTGATGTGGGCTTTAAGGACACCTCAAGTACTTCTACTTTTTTTACTAAACCATGAAGCAAAGTTTTAAGGTCGGGGTCGAAATTGACCTCATACATGTCTCTAGGTTTATCATATGAGTCCAGGGTAGTGTTTCTCAGGGTTGGTCCAGGTAAGTCCCATTGTTGTCTATTATTAGCTATTTTTTCAAGGAATGCCAGAGCCTTGGCGGTGGACATATCAAGAAATTCTCCACCGCTCATGCCTCAAACCATTTTTTTTGTTGTACAATTAAGGCCTCTATATATAATCCTAACTTTTTCTGTGTCATCAACTCTGTGGTGTGGACACTGAAGAAATAGGTCTTGATACCTCTCCCATGCATCAAATAAAACCCCACCCTCTTTCTGCCTGAAATTCCTGATGGCATCAACAATATCATTGGTTCTGGTAATAGGAAAGAATTTGGTCAAAAACTCTTTACTATGTTGAGTCCAGGTGACAATAGAATTGGAAGGAAGACTATGTAACCAGTGAGATACACAATCCTCAAGAGAAAAAAGAAACAATCTCAAGCTAACTTCCTCTTAAGACAAATGTCTCTCTTTGAAAGTATTAAGTATGGTCAGAAACTTATTGAGGTGCTGATATGGATCTTCCCGTGGAAGTCCATGGAACTTAGGCAACATGCCCACAATCTGAGGGCGAATGCCATAGCTATCTGCAGTTGTCTTGGGCAAGACAATGCAGGTAGGTGGCCCAGTGGCCAAAAGTGAAAAGTAATCCCGAAGGGTAGCTTCTTGAGCCATAGGTGCAAGATTTACTTCAGAAAGTGAGGTCCGTGATTGTGTTCTTTCTGTAGATTGGAATAGGTTTGGACAAGATTTTACCTGATTTAAGATGTATGCAACATGCGCATTACATATGCCACAGAAGTCCTAACCATTCAAAAACATCTAACAAGGGGCTCAAAAACTGACTCAATTTTGTGTTCGCCCACGTCAATGAGTTCTTTCCAAGCTTCCTTTGTGAATTCTCCCGATATTTTGAGAGTCAAACAACGAATAACCAATGTGGGAGGTTTTCCGTGCGTAAGCAACGTTCATTAATTAAATAACCACAGTGATTCTACAGACGTGATCTGCAGGGGTTCCAGACCCGATTCCTAACTTGTGCTCCAATCAAAAAATGGTTCACGTAATACTAGTTGAAATATCTGCTCAAGGTCTCAAATGAACATCGTGATAGCATGGCTTTAGTTGATTCAATTTTAAGGCTTAGGATATTGCAATCAATTGATATTAAGTTTCACTTTTAGGCCAGGTCCGCCTTGCAGTCCCGGTTTAACAAGTAAAAACAAAAATTGAAATCAAGCAACAATCAAGGTCATACTAATCAATACTGAAACTCCTCTTGCAGGGGATTCGAGGAGGGTTAGAAGAATTCTTACCTCCCACTTTGTGCTAAAAAATAAAAATTGCCAAACAAGCGCACAAAAGTGGGGAGAAGACGAGTTGAAGTCGACTAAGGGGAAACCGCTCCTTGGGTTTCAATCGTCCTTAGGAGTCGTTCCTTAGTAGACTCAAAGCTAGCTCCACAACCTTGCTCTACTATCCGCCGCAAACACACAATAAACAAATTCTAACAACACCTACTTTAAAAATATTACAACCGCGACCCCTTCGTGGATCGAAAAATTAAATATCTTACAAGTCTCTAAAAATGCTGAAAAAATAAACCTATTTAGTTTACCTCACAATCACTCAACAGGAAAAAATATTTCTTGAAAAAATGCTCTGGAACGTTTTGGAAAATTCATGCAAAACGAGACAAATTTTTGCCTGGAACTCAACTCGAGATGGTTACATGCCAAACTGAACTCGACTCGAGATCGGGACCAGTTTGAACCAGTAACTTTCAGGAAAAAATCCTGAACGCCCGACTTTCTTAAAAATTTGATTTTGACTCCGTTCTTCGAGTTTTTTTCAATCCATCTTCGCTGTAAGATCAATAAGAGAACTAAGTAACAAGACACGTAAAAAAAGTGTTTAAAAGAAATAAAAATAGAAGGGTGGGAGGGATAGAAGTGGGATGATGTCCCGAAACTACTATTGTTTCTTGCCTTTGAGCAGCAACGGCGTCATTTTGACAGAGGTGAAAGTTGTTAATCTCTAACCTCTGATCAAAAGATTATATTTTTATAGATTTTCCTTCTTGTGCCTGTACAGATTGATTATCAAAGTAGACAAGTAAACAAGCAAGGGTCGTACCCACCTCGGAGGGGGAGATCTTAGCTCAAACACATAGAAAACAATGGTTAAGAGACACCAAGGGAATCAATAATAAGATTGGAGATTGATTCTACTTCCTACAGGCAATAATAATAAGTAAACCCTAACTTAAGAATATGGTAGATATGTAAATAAGATATATGATGACATAGGGGGAAAGGTTGGTATCCACAAACTAAATCATGCAAACATAACATGTTGTTCCTTCATGTTCAATCTATAAAAATTAATTAGTCACCTCTCAGCTATTCCAATTAATCATTAATATCTATAATAATCAAGTAGTCACCTTTCAGCTATTCCACTCAATTAAAACGGGATTCTCTTATGCATACTATTGAATATGTTTTATTAATCAAACTGTCACCTCTCAGCTATTCAATTTAATTAACTCAACATATTAATTCATAACTAAATCATCACCTCTCAGCTATTTAACTTAATTACAAAAGGGTTCCAATAAAGGATATCAACTGCAAATATATAATAATCACCTCTCAGCTATTTCATTACACATTTTTAATCAATATAAATAAAACCATTAAAACTAGGTCTCCCTAAACCCTAACAATAGTATTTTAACAATATGGATAACAATAACATGCAAATAATCATACTTACCTCATACTGCAGATAGAAGTAAATAAGCATTAAGTACTTTGAATCACAATGAACATTAAGAACAAACATGGTGCTTTTACATTATCTAGAGTGCTTCAACCATCCCCCTAAGGAGATTTAACTACTCATCCTTGATGATGACACCATGGAATAAATAAATAAATAAATCACAAGACATCGTAATGGAATAGTAATGGAATTGATATTGAATATTGAGTATGATACAAAAGAAGAAAAAGATGAACTTTTCTTCAATTCATAAAAGCTACCTAAACCTTAGCTACTACTTCTCTTATATAGAAAATACAAGTAGAATACTTGCATGCAAAAACTTCCAAATTAAGTCAAATTCGTGGCTGCTACTGTTGGTCTTCTAGAGTCATTAGGTCTTCTCTTGGGCTTAAGTTCTAGATTTGATCAAGACCTTCAGTTTGATATTTCATGGGCCCAAATCTGACTTATGGATCTCCTTGTAGAGCCTTTTTAAGTTTGGACTTTAAATAAACCCTAAAATAGAAATTCTGACTTGTAGGCTCCAATAGGATCCGGTTTGGGCTGAGATTCGGACCGCCCCACTTTGACACAAAGTCAAGTCAACAGGACTGGCCATGGGGTGCCCTCGGTAGATCTGTGGGTACAAATATCAATTCTCCTCTTCTTGTGCAAATAACACATTTTTGCTTGCGTTTCTTGACTTTTGGCGGGGTTTAACAAAATATTCGCATTTCGGCTCATGAAACCTACAATAGATGATGCAAAAGCACCAAGTTTGTTCTTGATGTTCATTTTGATTCAAAGTACTTAATGCTTATTTACTTCTAGTTCGCGACATATGGTGAGTATGATTATTTGCATGTTATTGTTATCCATGTTATTAAAATACTATTGTTAGTGTATAGGGAGACCTAGCTATAACGGTTGTATTTAGATTGATTAGAGATATGTGATGGAATAGCTGAGAGATGACTATCATATATCTACAATCAATCTCTGTTATTGGAACCCTTTATGTAATTATTTTGGTATCAGAGAGGTGACGGTTTATTTATGAATTAATATGTTGAGTTAATTAGATTGAATAGCTGAGAGGTGACGGTTAGATTAATGATACATATTAAATAGCATGCATAAGAGAATCTCGTTTTAATTGAGTGGAATAGTTGAGAGGTGACTACTTGATTATTATAGGTATTGGTGATTACTTGGACTAGGTGAGAGATGACTAATTAAATGTTATAGATTGAACATGAAAGGATGACATGTTATGTTTGCATGATTTAATTTGTGGATACCAACTCTTCCCCTATATCATCATAAGATCTTCTATACATCTCTATCCATCTTCTTAAGTTAGTTTAATATTATAGTTTATTTATTATTGCCTGTAGGAAGTAGAATCAATCTCTATCTTATTTGTTGATTCCCTTGGTGTTTATTAACCATTGTTTTCTATTGTGTTTGAGCTAAGATCTTCACTATTGAGGTGGGTACGACCCTTGCTTGTTACTGGTCTACTTTGATAATCAATATTTACAGGCACAAGAAAGAACTTCATTATAAATCTAATATTTTGCATAGAAGGATCTTTTTCCATTTATCAGGGCGTTCTAAGGCGAAAAAACAACGTTTCGTCCGTCAAAACGCGGTTTATGTTCGTCCGTTCGTTGGGTATTTACTCGGTTTTCGGTCCAAACTTGGAAATGGAAGAAACCCACTTGATTTGGAATCTAAAACCTCAAAATCGACAAGGCTTACCCATGGCGTTTTAAGGCCAATATAGAACTTATGGACCATGGGAATGGGGTTTTGTCCGGACATTTGGCTTGGTATTTACTCGATTTTTGTTCCGAACTTAAAAGTGGACGAAACACACATGTTTCCGCCTGGAAAACAATAACATCTAAGAGACTAGCCACTCAATAGCTTAACTCGGTGGGTTCTAAGGCGAAAAAACAATGTTCCATCCGTCAAAACAAGGTTTATGTCCGTCCGTTCGTTGGGTGTTTACTCATTTTTTGGGTTCAACATGGAAATGGACAAAACCCACTTGATTTGGAATCTAAAATGTCAAGATCGACAAGGTTTAGCCGGAGAGTTTTGAGGCCAATATAGAACATATGGACAATGGGAATGGGGTTTTGTCCGGACATTTGGCTTGGTATTTACTCGATTTTTTTTCGGAACTTAAAAGTAGACGTCCTCATGGAAAACGATAATATCTAAGAAACTAGGCACTCAATAACATCTAAGAGACTAGCCAAAAGTCAAGAAAATCCCACCAAAAGGATGTTATTTGCACAAGGAAGGAGAATTGATACTTGCACCCACCGAGTCACTGAGGGCACCCTGCGGACTGGCCCTATGGACTTGACTTTATGCCCAAGTGGGATGGCCCAAATCTCAGCCCAATCAGGGTCATATTGAGGCCCATAAGTCAGAATGTCTATTTTAGGCCTTTATTAAACCCCAATCTTAAAATGGCTTTACAAGAAGATCTAGAAGTGTATTTAGGCCCATGAGCTGTCTAATTGAAGGTCTTGGTCAAAGCTACAACTTAAGCCGAAGAGGATTAGGTTTTGCTGAAGTCCTAATGCCTCTAGAAGAGCAACAGCAACAGCGTCGAATTTGACCTCACTTGGAAGACTTTATTAGCAAGTAATATGCTTTGTATTTACTATATAAGAGAAGTAGTAGCTAGGGTTTAGGTTAGTTCATGTTTTAGAAGTCAATGCTTGAGAGACAAAAGTTCATCTTCTTTTTTTTATATTGAACTCAATTCTTATTATCAATATCAATCAATCCCTTTTCCTTTATGATGTTTTGTTATTTATTTATTTATTCCATGGTGTTGTCATCAAGGATGAGTAGATAAATTACCTTAAGGGGATGGTTGAAACACTCTAGATGATGTAAAAGTACCATGTTTGTTCTTAATGTTCATTGTGATTCAAAGTACTTAATGCTTATTTACTTCTAGTTCGTGACATGAGGTAAGTATGATTATTTGCATGTTATTGTTATCCATGTTATTAAAATACTATTGTTAGAGTATAGGGAGTCCTAGCTATAATGGTTGTATTTAGATTAATGAGAGATATGTGATGGAATAGCTGAGAGGTGACTATCATATATCTAGAATCAATCTCTTTTATTGGAACCCGTTTGTAAGTAAATTGATATCCGAGAGGTGACGATTTGATTGTGAATCAATATGTTGAATTAATTACGTTGAATAGCTGAGAGGTGACGGTTTAATTAATGAAACATATTTAATAGCATGCATAAGAGAATCCCGTTTTAATTGAGTGGAATAGCTGAGAGGTGACTAATTAATTGTTATAGATTGAACATGAAAGGATGGGGTTATGTTTGCATGATTTAGTTTGTGGATACCAACTCTTACCCCTATGTCATCATAAGATCTTCTTTATATCTCTATCCATCTTCTTAAGTTATTTTAATTATAGTTTACTTATTATTGCCTGTTGGAAGTAGAATAAATCTCAATCTTATTTGTTGATTCCCTTGGTGTTTCTTAACCATTGTTTTCTATTGTGTTTGAGCTAAGATCTTCACCTTTGAGTTTTAGCCATGTTTGTTTATTGTGTTTTCTATTGTGTTTGAAGCTTTAGCCAATATTTTAGAAACTTCCTTTCTTTTGGATTTTCTTGATTTTTTTGAAGATTCTGGCTTTTCTGGAATTCTTAAAACTTTTTGGTTTTCAATATTTGGTTTATCTCACTAGTTTGGAGATTTCTTTGTATTTCTCCTTTCTCCTTGTAACCACATAAAAAATCATCCTCATGTTCCAAAAACAATGGGTAAAATGACCTACACATTCTAAGGGTAATTACTCCCACAATGGAATTGGGTAAGGATAATGGGTTGAAGAAAAAGGCTAAGTAACAAGAAAGTCTCAGAATGGTCAACCTAAGGGGTAAAACATCACAGGGTAACCTAAGGTAAAAAGGGTTTAACTAAATGTCATTGTATCATTTCTAAGTGTACTGATATGGCGATCACATCTTGAATAAGCTACAAGACCCAAGTTTATATTACACCCACTTGATGTCATCTCAAGGCTAACCGTAAAAATGAATATGAGACTAAAAACAGACAAAACTTAGTGGTTGAGTCTTTTAATGTACATAATAACTCTTCAAGAAAAGGACGGGTCTCAAAAGCTCACTGGGTTAAGCCTCCACACTTATTCCTCAAGTTTCTCAAGGTGTAATTGAGGTGTAATTGTATTTGCACAAGTAATCTGTAATAAATGCAAGTGAATGTCATGCTTATGTGCATGCAAATGTAGTATGAGACTCAACTACTTGTTGAAGCAATAAATATACTTAAACTTGAAGAAAATATAATTCAACCATTATATTCATCATTGATGGTATACTTATCCTAACTTTGGGAAAAAATCTTTGTAACAAAGATTTTTTTAGATTGTTCAAAAAATTTGAATTTTATACAAGTATGGAAAAAGAAGTTTGAAAATCTTTTGCAAAAAGGTTGTAATACTTCCCCACCACCAAATAAAAAGATTGCCTTGTCCTAAAGGCTCATACTAAGCATAGGAAAGAGAGAAAGAAAGATATTACTATGAATGTACTAAAAATTCAAACCGCTTTTATAAATTCCTGCCAAACAAAATTATCTCCACATACATAGAGATTACAAGGAATTCCATACTAAGACACAACTGAGATAAAATATGCTGAAATAAAGGACTGACTCAACATAATGGAAAATCCTATCTTAAAACAATGCATGTTGTAACCGCAATAATTATTAACTAGCCAAAAGACAAAGAGAGGGTGGGTGGGCCGGTTGCGCCCACCCCCAAATAGAACTGAGCAAACACAGATGGTAGAACAAGCGGTTGAACAGCCAAAAAGCCATTAAACCCGGCAACAATTAAGAAGTAATAAAACACGATCGGGCTTAAAAGATACACAGGGCTGCCTCGCAAGAGCGCTAAGTTTAACATCTTCAGCCAGACAGGAAGACAAACATGACTCACTCCCTAGATAAACGCTACTCAAAACAAAGATACATGAGAGATGAAAAGCTAGAGTGGAATGCGCGAGATATGATCCTGATGTATAAGATACAACAAAGAGTCTTTTAAAGTCAGATACTTGAGACTTAAAAGAAGATGGGAAATGATTTCCCCACCCCCCAAAAAACGGGGAACATGTCTGTTTGGTAGTGATGCTCAAGAGAAAAGCGTGCATTGGATCAATTATACTCAGCCAGTAAGAGTTTTGTGGACTAACGGCCCTGGCACTTTCAACCACACCTTTCAAAGAGACAACAGAAAAAAGAGCAAGAGAGGGTCCGGATACCAGCAGGTCAAGGAAGACCCAGGTTGAACCAGAGCCCGCTAGAGAAGATAAAGGAAGACCCAGGTTGAACCAGAGCCTATCAGAGGATGCCATGTGGCAGTCATCCTTATCAAAGGGGATTCTGTAATATCTTGAAAATCCACATTTTTAATTAATTGGAAATAGAGATTAGCTAGTAGGTTTTTTTTTGTTAATTCATGTAAATGAGATGTTAATTGTTATGTAACCTCCGTGATTACCATATCTTTTTTTTTAATTTGATGACTCTTTTTTTTTTTTTTTGTCTATCTGTCTCTTCTATGAGCAATCCAGCATTCCAGCCTATTCACTTGACACCTCCTCTTTCGCTAATGAAGAGTCATCAAATTAAAAGAAAAGATATGGTAATCACGGAGGTTACATAACAATTAACATCTCATTTACATGAATTAACAAAAAAAAACCTACTAGCTAATCTCTATTTCCAATTAATTAAAAATGTGGATTTTCAAGATATTACAATCCTACCCCCTTAAATAGGAATCTCGTCCGCGAGATTCACACTAGAAGCTAAACCAATCCAATTGTTATATCCAATTGTAACAATGTAATACCATGTATTATGCTAAGCTAAGATAGACCAACGATGTACATTAACATTAATTAAGTCTACCCACCTCTTCATGCCAGAATATATCGATATATAATAGATCATATATACAACAAAACTAGATATGCAATACAATACATGTATCATTTATAATCATTATATCAATTCCAGTAACTCAAATCAATAAACAATTATATAAACAATCTAATCATCACACATATGGCATAAAGCCAATCCATCTGATATCAAATTATCTGGTACCACAGTACCCCAGCCATGCATCTGTATGCGACACCGAGCAATACTCTCCACAGGCTCATAAGGTTGGTGACATAGCACCACTGAGTGTACTTCTGTATGCGACACCGAGCAATACTCTCCGTACACTCCAGGGACGTCTCCCCAAATTTAGACTGTTCAAAACAGTCTCTGGCTCGAAAGCCCTTTTTACACAAATCAATCCATAGATTCAATTTAAATGCATCTTAACTATCAATGCACATAAATTTCAAAATATACACTCTCACCTTTGGCATGAAAATTATACATATCTGGTTAACAACCAATCCAAACATATCATGGATCGAATAAGCAACTAACCAGACACACTTTCGACCAAGAAGTTCAACATAAAATCAAGATACATTCTCAAAGGAAAACAATATCGTCAACTCATAGACACGTGTCTACACCAGGAAACAACTTATTCATATTGATTTACCTGCTGACTCAGGCGCAACATAAATATATCATCCAAACCCACAATCTATTATTTAACAAATTCAAAATAAATCCCACATAACATGGATATCAAATCAAACTATCCTCGCAAGGAACCAACCAAAACAAAGATTTCTTTATGAATAAATCATGTCTCAACATACAACAATATATAGAAATATCGCAATAAAACATTAACACAGTCTATCACCTAGACTCACATGCATTAAAATGCAGCAAATACACATAAAAAGAGTCCACAGGTACTCTCCACAGGACAATTGAACTCTAAGCTCTGATACCAACTGTAACGCCCCTGAAATCCAATCCCAGCCTACCAAGCCAAGAGCGGATGCCAGAGGCTAAGAGATCACTTGTAGACTAAAATTTCATAATGACCGTTCATCGCAGCGGAATAATAGTTTTGCAACACAACTCATCATGATAGATTATTGCAAAAGGTTGTTCTTTACAATTGATTATTCCTTACCTTTGACTGTAAAGTCGTCGCTAAGAGAAAATCTCGCAATCCCAACTATCACAACACACTTCCATATAAACAAGTTTTACTACACAATTCATTGCAAGCTCTCAATAGCCGAAAGAGTTCCACATATCTTTTCTTTTAATTTGATGACTCTTCATTAGCAAAAGAGGAGGTGTCAAGTGAATAGGCTGGAATGCTGGATTGCTCATAGAAGAGACAGATAGACAAAAAAAAAAAAAAAAATAAAGAAATAATGGATAGCAACGTGATGACTGCAGGTTCGAACGAATATGTATTTAGGAGAATCGGGTTTGCTATCCAGAAAGGACTTGCCGCGCAGTTTGTAGCGCGTTTGTCCTCTACTTTTGTGTAATTCGTTGAGCTTATCAATAAAATTTTGGAATTAAATAAGAAATAAAAAAAGGGAAAGAAAGAGAGAGCTTCTACTTCTCTCTAATGGTTCTTTGCCAATGAAAGAATGAATATGATGGAACTTGCTCTTGATGTAGACGAACTGTATGCAAAGAGGAATTTTGGTATTCTTAATATGTTATTTCCTCGATAGCTATTGTTTATTGATACTTCTGGAATTGTTAGAATTGTATGTTAAGATTGTTGAGTTGTGATTTCTGGTTGTTATTGATGGTATTGGATATATTCATAGTGATTAAGTTGAATTCACCGTGTTTGGTAAACTGAATTGAGTTCTACAGAAAATTCTGGCAGAATTCGCAGGAATTTCCAGACTGGCAAAGTCAAGTTTGCAGGCTTGTGTAGAACAATCCGTTAAGAGTTAGATAACGCTCTATATACTGTTAGAAAGCTTATTGAGTCTAGTTTCCAGAAATATAGAGAAACCTGATAGAAGATATCTGAGTTAAAAGTTATGTTTGTTTTAAGAACAGTTTGTTAAGTAGAGTTTTTTTTGAACAAGAAAAGAATTTGACGTTATTTTTCTTTATATATATATAAGTAATTAATGTTGGGCGTTGGAGTGTCTTTGGCAGGGACGAACAGGTTCCTCCTATGTGGAACTCTTTCGGCTATTGAGAGCTTGCAATGAATTGTGTAGTAAAACTTGTTTATATGGAAGTGTGTTGTGATAGTTGGGATTGCGAGATTTTCTCTTAGCGACGACTTTACGGTCAAAGGTAAGGAATAATCAATTGTAAAGAACAACCTTTTGCAATAATCTATCATGATGAGTTGTGTTGCAAAACTATTATTCCGCTGCGATGAACGGTCATTATGAAATTTTAGTCTACAAGTGATCTCTTAGCCTCTGGCATCCGCTCTTGGCTTGGTAGGCTGGGATTGGATTTCAGGGGCGTTACAGATTCAAACCAAAGGTATAACCGCTCAACAGCATGCAAGCTATCTCTACGGAAACCATCTTCACAGTTGAACTACCTGAGTTCATGGAGTTAAAACCGGAGGGGTGGTTAAGCCAGCCTTCTCCAGTCTACTACAAATACAAGAGTTCTTAACCTCCTGAAATACGAGTCTTTCACTGAGAAACTCCATTAGAGCTTAGTGGAAGCAGAGACTTGATTCCAAGTTCATCATCTTGGATACGTAGGCAGCCTGATGCTCATCAAGTCTAGTCTCATTGTATACCCCCATCCCATCTCAGTCTGTACAAGGCTTTCATTGTATCTGTTCGATTAATCAATACATATCTCAAGTTTGTGGATCAAATTTTTGCACCCACACTCTTTGGCGCCCACCGTGGGGCTCCAAGTTCTTGGATTGAAATTCGTGTACACTTAGATGTTTTGGTTAGTTTATGTTACTATTTTCTTTTCGTTTTTTTTCATTTTGCTTTTAATCTCATCCATTTTTTATTTATCCAAAAAAAAAAAAAAAAGTATTAGGATGCTACATCTCCCCAATTTTTCAGATTGAGAATTTCTTACTGCCAATAGCAACACAGAAGTTTCATATAGCAGCTCATATATATTTCCAAGTTAGTGTTTCATTCTTTACATACAAAAATCTTACATTCATGTTCAATGTTTTTTATTCGGTATCCTAAAATTTGTTTATATCCCATTGAGATGAGCCATTTGATTCTAAATTCGATTGTTTTAGATGATTTGACCATGTCCATGGTTTCTTTAACCTGACGTTGAATGCAAGTACAGGCGGATCAGGAGTTGCATTTTTTCCTTTAATTCTATTTATAAAAAAAAATGTCCGTGCTTGATTTGTTCAACAAGTTTGATTATGTATTTAGAATCCTTTTCTGATTTAAGAGTTTTGTTTTTTAATGAAATTCTTTAAAATTTAGATTTTACAAATGCTTAATCAAAGAAGGTTCAGTGCTGAAGAGGGACTGCAGAGTAACTCAACTCCTGCTAGGAAAACACCATTACAGGGGACTGAAGACTGCAAGCTGAGAAGGAGCAAGAAGGCTCTGGCAAGTTGGAGGCTGTTAACAATGATCCTGGATTCCTGGGTGGACTGAGAGCGGCAGCAGGGTTTATACCTTTTTGGGTTTGTAAGAGTCAGTTTGTACTTGGTCTATAGCTGTAAGGTTAGAGGTTTTGTACAGTCTGTTGTCTTCTTAACCTAATGATGGCTAAGTAGTGTAAGCCTAGATTCCGCTTACATGTAGAGATTTTTGTTGTTGGTATTGTCTTCTTGCTCCCTCTCCATAGATACGCCGAACCGACGATCAAGTTAGCCATTGTTGGTATTGTCTTCTAAATCATTTTTGAGATTTTTGGACATACCCCCCATTTGAAAGTCGAAATTTGAGATACCCCATTTGAAAAAAAATTTGAGATACCCCCCAATTCAAGATGTGGTGTTATCTTAGCCGTCCATAATAATCCATCATAAAACTCACCTACGGCTGTAAAGCTCTTCTGTCTTGAATTGGGGGTATCTCAAATTTTTTTTCAAATGGGGGTATCTCAAATTTCGACTTTCAAATGGGGCGTATGTCCAAAAATCTCATCATTTTTTATGGTATATATTCGAGTAGGGCTTTGTTGCACACACTTAAAAGTGTGTATGCTTACCTCCCACCAGATGAGTACACGTGTAAATTTTATTTTTATTTTATTTTTTAATAATTAAATATTTTATTGATAAGAAAAAATTTAATTTTTTAAATTTTTTTTTTTTTTTAGAATGTCCGAGAGTGGTGGATAAATAAAACACCTAAACGTTGGGTGTTGTTAACCCTAGTGGGGCGTAAAAGAAAAGAGATTACGAAGAAGACAATAGTTAGTTTCATTATTCCAATTAGATTTTTTTTGGATCTATATTACTTCGAATATTATTCTTGATCATCCATAGATTGTTTTCACGAATTACTTAGATTTTTTTGTTTTAATGTAAATATATTGTTTAGATTTATTTTAAAATTAAATATTTTCAACAATTATTAGCTTTTTTTTAACAACAATGTGAGCTGAGTGAGCAATTGAGAAAAAAAATTATTATAACTGTTAGTTTTATTTTAAAAAGGTTGAGAATAAATAAATTACAAAAGCAAAAAAAAAAAAAAAAAATCCTTTGACACCTTCCAAAATTTTGTTGGTATGCAGTGTAAACATAAATGTTTTCTTTGTTTCTAATAAGCAAAAATCAACTACCCTGATATGTACACTGGGGTCCATCGGTTAGTTAAATAATACTCCCTCCGTCCCAAATTATAATGTACATTATGCATTTTTTGGTTGTCCCAAAATATATGTCACTTTTTATATTTGAACAAGTTAATTTGGTTTTTTGCCTATATTAATTACACATTAAATGAATAAAAATTTATTATTATAATTAATATTAAATAAAGATAAAGTTAGAAATTTAGTTAACAAACCAATAAATGATATTCCCTTAATAAGTTTTCTTAAGATATTCAGTGAGTATAACCATTACAAGAAATGTATGCCATTCCAATTTTTCTTCTTCTAACAACACATTTTTATTCTTGATAAATCTTGTTCCATTTTCTTGTCTTCCTTGTTGTCATCATATCCTACGTCTGCCAATTTTCACTTCTTAAGACTCATTAAAGTTGCCAGAGGGGAGCCTTAAGTTCAAATGCAAACAATCAATAAGACAACTTTTGGAACGCAGAGAAAATCGCTAATAACTTCATCATACATTTGAAACATACCGACATGTCAGAATGCAGATCAACACTACGCCTAATTGATGTTTTGATATACAGTTGGTTAGAAGGGAAACATACATGTGTTGACATCACAGGAGCATTTCCGATGGTGGGGTTTGGTAATAGAAATTTCGAAGTAGGTCAGACAACCATTAATGCAGCTGCAACTAATTAGGTACAAAAACACGAGGGAGTATGTGCAGCGAACCAACATTGTTTCATTCCTTTTGTTTTTGACACTTTTGGATTTCTAACATCAGAAGCAGTTGAACTTTTCAGGAGGGTAAAAAAGGTGATGAATAGCAATATGATGACGGCGGGTTCCAATGAATATGTATTTCGTAGGATTGGTTTTGTTATTCAAAAAGGGCTTGCAGCGCAGTTTGTAGTGCGCTTGTCCTCTAGCTTTGTGTAATTCTTCTTTTATCAATAAAATTTGTTTTTGGTTAAAAAAAAAAAACAAAAAAAACACACCAACACCAACTACTATCCTAAATATTTTTTATTTTTTATTTTTTGGCCTTCTCGAGTTTAAAGGGACACTTCTGTCAGAAAACTGCAGTCCACAAAGCACTGTCACCTTCTCCACACCGTCTATGGACTTCATAAATTCTCTCATTGGACTTGCAAATCCCACTACAGCTCCAATCGAAAGAAGCAACACAGATGTTGCCTGCCTGAGCCTTCCACTCGCAATCTACTTACAGAATGAAAAGAAAAAGTCAAAAAACTGTAAACTAAACTTTGAGTTTATGAAGTAGGAATAAAGCTACACACCTGCACACTACATTTCATAGCAAAACTGGTATAGAACAAGGATGCGCACCCTAAGTTACATAGACAACCATAAACCATATATTTTCTTATTTCTTCAATCTTTCGTGTTTAAGAATTGGTCCAATTTCATCACAGAGACATCCCCCCAAACTTTGAAAGAAATGTCAGAGAGGAACTAAGATTATCAGGGTTATTTCTATTTATTTTCTTTCGAACTTTTGTTGTGTCATTGATCATTATAATTACTGTTTGTCAGTACCAATTGTTTACTACTACTTCCATAACCGAAGCAAGTAACAGTTAGCCAATGTCAAGGATGCAATGTGAACATTCAATGGATGTAATACAACCATTCAATGGATGATCCGTTTTCTTTTAATCATTCGAGAAAACAAAATAGATTTCCAAAGTTTTTTGTCGATAAAGTCATTCTAATTCACTATTAGTTGTGAAAAAATTAAGAATAAAGGAACTCGATGAATTACCAGGTGGGGTACCACAACATAGTCTTCGGTCATCAATGTGCTCCACATCCAAACCTAATACCCAAGATCCCAAAGAAACGTCCTCATTTACATACTTGTGTAGCACATGCCTGAGAGTCGCATAAATTATAACCGGCACATTCAATATTAGAGTCAGAAAAATAGATAATTCATTATTCCTACATATCCAACCAGGGACAAAAAAGAATTATGTTTCATATATACAAGTGCATAGTTAAGAAAAGAAGTATTGACAATTAACACTTACTGGTTAATATATATATAAGTAGCCAAATCTTTTGATATGGCATATAGTTGACCAGTTGCATGCCGGAAATACTTATTACCAGCCTCGCCAAATTTCCAATACTCGGGTTCATGGTACCTCACTCCTCTGTTTTGTAAAGGGGAATTAGAAACTGTAGTATCTTATTGTCTCAGTTAACAACTGGAATAAAAAACATTTAAATCTTATACTTTTGAGCAAGGACAGGACCGGATTTCATGCATCCAATATATACCCGTGGCTTTGACCGATGCCTCATTAATGTTGTTCCAAGAGTTCCTGAGGCACAGAAGATAAATCTTGTAATTATGAAATCCACTGACCCAAAATATTACAAATTTATTTTTATTGTAGATCAATAAAAGGTTTTCATTTCTTAAACGAAAAAGATTAATAAACCATGACAACTGGATTATGGATCTTAACAAGGGACATAAAATCACACAATCCATCCCATGATCTTAGCAGGTGCCAGTTGGGCTCAACTGGTAAAACCTTTGGGTGATGATACCAGAGGTCTGGGGTTCGAGTCCCGCTAGCATTACCGAGTTACTGATCTCATTAAAAACAGGCTTACCACAATATTTTTTAGCGAATGAGCCTGTGGCTCAATGGTAGCACCCCTCTCACAAAGTGGAGAGGTCGTGTGTTCGAAGCACGTCAACAGCGGATTGTTGATATAAGTTTCCACACGTAATTTAAAAGGGGTAGGGGTCCCCTCAACCGCGCTTGCCAACCAAAAAAAAAAAAACAAAACAAGATTACAGAATATCTGAAACCATTTATATTTTGCCATAATATTGAGTCATTGATATTTGACTTATTCGATTTCCTTAATTCTTTTCAAATTAATTCCAAAAACTTTTCAACAGTACGTTATTGTAGTTCAAAGCTAGCCATTTCTAAAATGATGTGCGTCAATCCATGTGAGCGATTTTCTAACTGTGTTCCTCGACCGAGAATCACATTGTTTCATTACAGCTTAAATAGTGCTTGCAAATGATAAGCAATTCTGAAGAGGTGCACCACACTTGATTGAACTGCATAATTCTTGAGGAATAAGCAGGAACATTGTGTCCTCACATTCTCTTTTTTTTTTCTGTGGGATATTTTGGAAGTAGAACCATTTAAATTAGAAGCCTCTTCATAAATGATTAGAACACATAGATGTCATTTTAGCATACATGATATAAATTAAAAATCTGAGCAAGAAGCCTAAAATCACATATTGCGACCTTTTCTAGTGAATACAAAGTGATCCATTGATACAGGTTTCCAAGTAATTTTTTTTTGCAATCTGAGTATCTGGGTAACTGTTTGTAAGTTAATTTTTTTTTCCATATATAGTCATGTTCTGAATATTATCCTTCATGTTCATTCTTTGCCACACAAAAAAAACGGGAAGAAGCAGCAATAGTAAAAAGCTTTACATGTATAATATGAATAGCTGAATAAGAAAAGGATGCAGTGCACAAAAGACACACAAAAAAAAAGGATTAAAACACAATTTAAGATAGAGATTGACGTGCCAAATAGTTAGTATTACCTATATTTACATGGACATCATCATCAACTTTGACATAGAAATCTGCATCCCACAAAGTAACAGCAGTAGAAAAATATGCTTTTGTCTTAGCTGATAGCTCTAGATATCCCTCAACATGGTCCTACTCATTTAGTAAATGCACAGAAAAATATATATATGTTGGTACATCTTTCAAGAGTGACAAAAATATAAATGTTCCTTTGTGCATGTGCATTGCCAAAATATAATATAATAGCATGACGAAGAATGAAAAACCATTACCAGCCTTAGGAAGTCACCATGCATCTTCTCCTCTGCCTCAATAGCTTTGTCTAGTATCCCACCTGACGTGGTGCTGTTCAATATATAACTAACAAAATCAATTCGATTCCAAAAAATAGTATAGTTGCAGTGAAATATGTCAAAATTTTAAAGTGTATACTTAGTTACATAGGACATCAGGTGTTGAGGAAAATTCTGCACAATAATTTTGAGTGAAGTGTTCTACTATTTTCCATGAACCTTGAATCATTTTAACAAAGTTCAGAGCAAAATCTATTAAGGCTTGCAATTTCATTCGTATCGTTGGTTTCATGTAGAATGTTCAAGACAATAATGACTTTCAGCAAATTGTATTAGATAAATCTCACTTCCTTCTGGAACTAGTTTAAAATAGGAACCCCTACTCCCCAAAAGATTGTTATGATCTAGGAAAACTCTGCAATTATCTATTGATGAACAACAAATCCAATGCAAGTTTTGTAGAGGAATGGAGTTAGCATTCATATCAAAAGAGAATAAAATAAAAACTAAAATTGTTCTTCATTGACATCGTGGAGAAGGAACAGATTACCTGTGGCCAATAACAAAACGAATAATGATGCCTTTGTCTTCTTCTAGTTTATTTCTTTTTTCACCTAATGTCATTATTACATAACCAAGCTGTTATTTACTCATTATTAGATTCAGTAACAATTTAAAAAGGAATGGAATTAATGTAAAAGGCTGATCAGCAGACCTTGGGGCATCCAAGTTGCACGAATTGAATCCCTTCTTTTGCGGCTGTTAAAAGCTGTGTTAATTCCAACTACCATCAAATATTTCCCTTTGGCAACAGAATCGGTACTTTGCAGGTTTTCCGTTCCTGGAGAAACATTAAGAATAGACTCTTGTGTTGCTCTCGCAGCAAATAATTCCATCTCCAAATTTGAGATAGTTTTATCCAGTGTTCTGCATTCCAAATTACATAATACACATATTCAAATAAATCATCTTACCTGAGTGAAGTCCAGAATCATAAAGACAAATCCCCCCTCACCCCCCCCCCCCCCCGCTTTTTCTCTCTCTTTTCTGCTCAAGTTACGTATTTCAAAGCACATAACCTCAAAAAGGTCCTTTTGAGTTGCACAACTAAGAGGGAGTACAGGTAAACCTCTACACCCACTAACAGCAGAGAGTGTTATCTTAATGATATGATCTTACTCTATTGCTTGATGCGTCTTTGAAACTTCACTTAAAGTATCCTTTGATTCATGTGTTAAGAGCTTCTGAAACAAGAAAAACAATCGAAATACAACATCATAAACATAAACCACTCAATCATGCAACCCAAAAGTAAAAGTAGAAAATGTGTTTTAGTCCAAGCACTAATGACAATCACATGTTTCAGTCCCTCAACATGATGAACATACGTGTATGAATAAAACATTTCAAAAGATGGGTTATATTACTTGTCTAGGGTCACAACCATCTGATAGTAGCTTTAGCTTTTCATCTTGTATCCCCATTCTCCTTGTTATACCTTTGGCTTCCGGAACTACCCACATTCTGTTAAATAAAAGGGTTGGTTGGTCATGTACCATAGACAACTTGACATAGAAGCGTTAATAATACAGGTATATACAACGAACAATATCTATTCTAATTTAACTTAACAACATAAGCCTGGTATAAAGGAAATGCAAAGAAAATGCAAATTCCTGAACACCCTGTGGGAGTCGAATTGATGATGCACAATATCTATTCTCTATATGCAAGAAATCAATTCGCAAAATCTAACAGCCTCCCAACCTCTCTTTGAAATAAATTTTCGTTGGGGTAGAAGAACTCGATCTATGAAAAACATAATCCGCCTATATCCACTAACATTATAAGAAGAACATCATTCTTAAATGGAAGAAAATGGATGAAGTATCGCATAGAAAACAAAGTATAGTGGATTAACTTTAGTTACAAGTGTGTATAAATTGGAGTTTCTATCTCTCAGGTTGTACCAAGAAAACAAAGACCCAAAAGCATATTGTAATGAAGTAATTATAAACAACACAGGGAACACTAGAGAGTTGAAACCAAATCAAAATTTTCAATCAATCAAAGATATCCACTTCTCGAAAACGCAATTGTGAGAGTAACACTAAATTGACTTCAAATTTGTAAAAATTAGAGAATAATAATAACCTGCTAGTAAACAACATTCCAGCACAAAAGCTTCCAAAACAAAGCAAAAGTGTCGAATTCCTTGTTAAAACATTTCTTGATAGTGTTTCTCCACCTCCATTTCTAGTCTTTAAAGACATTTTCTCATCTAATCTTTTCTCTTCATTCACCAAGATAATGAAGAAGAAGAAGAAGAAAAAAAAAAAAAACAATTTACAATTCAATTTGTTTTCTCTATCTTAAGCAACCAATACCAACTGGACTCGACCAACCATCCATCCATCCATCCATCCATCCATCCATAGCTGCTGGTAGTACGTCACAATCTGACTATACAGTAGTAACAGTACTGTTTCTACACCGACAAGAAGAAGAATTATTTCCTTCATAAGCGGACCCTACCCAAAATAAGATTGGGCTTTAGGTGTTAGTATTATTTTCCAACCCCTACGGCCCTACCCAAAATCCGTTTTTTTTTTTTTTTTTTAAGTGTTGTAGGTCAAAGGTGTGTCAATAGAACTTATAGAAGAGAAGAGCATGATAAAAGAGAGAGAATTTAGAAGCAATGGGATTGTGGGAGAGAGATATATGGATACTAGACTCTAAACTCTAAAGATTAGAAATAGAGAGATTCGGAGATGGGAAGAGTGAAATTCGACGTTTGATTATATTAGGTCTATTGATTTGATTTTTTAGGTTCTTTTGGATTTGATTTAATTGAGAAAATTATGAAGAAGAGGAAATTGATGAGTGGTAATGTTGCGATAGATAGAATTAGTGATCTACCAGATCATATAATCATTCATCATATATTTCCATACTTAGATATGAAAGTTATAGTTCAAGCAAGCATTTTATCAAACAGATGGAGGTATTTATGGAAATCTACACCATATCTTAATTTTCATCTTGATCAATGCCCTAGAAGTAAGAAACGAATTTATAAAACTCGTTTTAGTACTTTTGTTGATCGTGTTTTATCTCTTCGTGATTGTTCTGATATACATACATTTAGTCTTCATTGTAAAGAGATATTGGAAACAAGTCGTATATGTACTTGGTTACTTGTTGCTTTAAGATGGAATGTTGAAAATGTTTTTCTTGATGTGGATTCTAGTTTTAACATTGGTTTGCCTCATAATCTATTTACTTTGGATAATATTAACAGATTGAAATTGAGATTCTGGTGTAGTAGTGGAATATCTAAAGTTATATTGCCGACTTCAATATGTTCAAATTCAATGATTAAAAGTTTGGAACTAAAATCGGTAAAACTTCCTAAAGGAAATTCTGATGGGGAACTCGTATTTAGTTTCCCACTTCTTGGAGATTTGGTCATAGGTAGTTGCAGTCATTCCCATCTCACTACTTTCACTATATCTGCACCTTTACTTGAAAGCTTGGAGTTGTTACATCCCTTTCAAGCGGGGTTTGGACCTACTAACCTACATATGTGTACGCCAAAGCTCAGATCGTTTATTTACAGAGGTCCAATATATGGGAATTATTCATTCGAGAACCTTTCTCAGCTTGTCAGTGCAGAAATTGATATATGGGAAAAAGTACTTGTCGTGGAGAAACAAGTGTTTGATCAATGTATTGCTAATGTTTTGCAAGGAATTTATAATGTCGAGAAGCTTACAATACCAAGTGGGCTTGTTAAGGTACGTGTTTTTTTTTCCTTATTAACTAGTTATTTGATTATTTTGTTTCCTCTCGCATGATTCTTATTTGAGAAAATAATGCTCATAGATCCTCATAGTTTGTAGTGTGCGATTCACATTCTTTGTTTTTGTCTTTTTCCTGTACAAACATCACCATATGTCTGTAAGAAGTGCAGCCATAATGAATTTGTGCTATCACATCTGATTCCTTTGTTCCTTACATCTTAGTTAATTTTATTTTATTGTAATTGAAAACAATTCATGATTCCTCACAGTTTTCATAATTATATTCACTTCTCAATTTTATTATTTTGCTAAACATACTACACTATTTGTTTGTAAGAGTTACTGAATATAATGTGCTATCACTTCTCGTAATATCTAGTGACCCTTTAAAAAGGCTTTTAACAAAAGACAACCTATAAGTACACAATTCCACTGGGGTCTGATGTTTTAATGCTGCTTCCACAAAGTCAACCCTATGGGGTTGCCAGTGTCAAATAGTGTGTGCGATCTCAAATTGTTTGCCACCAATGGTAGAAAAAACTTGAGGCATAAAAGAAAGACCACCACAATCAAACTGCTGATTCTCCCATTGGACTTGGCAGTTCGAGAAGCTTATTGATGTGGTTCTTGTGTCTGATTCTATTTAACTGATTTTGAATTCATACAACTGTCATCTTACAAATTGAGCACATAGTATTACTGAGGCCACTAGATAACTTATTGCTATTATTCTCCTCCACCACACTTTTGATGCCAGCACTAAACCTCTTTTCCTATCAACAAACATAGACAAGTCGATAGGAGGGTCGAGTTAATAAAAATTCCGGTATCATTTTCCCATATTGTGAAACGACTGCCTTGCATTCTGGGATGGCAACCTCAGCATCTCCAGTCTTGCATTCTGGGATGGCAACCTCAGCATCTCCAGTGGCACAACTGCTTTTAGTTGAAATCTAAGTAACATTGACACGGGTACGTGTGTCGGTGTCCTCCACGGATACGGAGTGTCCGACACAGCATCCTAAAACTACTCGACACGGGGATACGGATTGTGATTTATTTTATAATCCATTTCTTAGACTTAGAACATAACATCTCTCCTTTTCACCATTCTTTTTTGTCTTTTCTTTTACTGTAGTTTGATGAAGAGATAAATTTTTGCGCATCTCTTTCCTTTTCTTTATATATCAGAGTTTTATTACAGATTCTAACCCGAATCATGTGCATAAGTTTGTAAGTGTGTCTGACATGCATGTCGGACACGTGTGTGTCGAGTGTCTGTGTATCCGACACGGATTTTTTTGACAATGTGGAGTGTCCATGTTACATAGGTTAAAATGGACGTATGATCCACCAACAAAGAAGTTGTATTTCCACCAATGAGTACAACACCCATTTATGAAAGTAAAATTATTTTAAAAAGGGACAAAGATACATTCTGATCAGCATACACATGACTGTGTATTGTCAGGTTATATGGAAAACTAAAAGAAAATATGAAGTGTGCAATCCATGTCCCAGATCAGCACATTAGAGTCCCATTTAGCAGCTCCTCCCATTGCAAAATCCGATCTCTGAAGTGGCATCTGTCTCCCTTGCCAGTTTCCACTCCAAAACCAGATAGTACTTTGTATTTCCTTGTATACCTTTTGTTAATCCCAGCCCTGCTTCTCAAAGATACTCCTTTTTTCCCCACTTTTAGATTACCCAACAGTTCGCATAAGAAATCAAATCCCATATCAATCCTCCAAAGCCAGTATTAGGACCATTTGGCCATGCTATGATCCATTCAACCAAGGTACAACTGTGAAGATCAGAACTGTTGGGAAAATTGTTATTGAAAATACAAATGATGGGATCACACAAAAATTTGGAATGTCGATTGGCAAACTTCAAGGCGCGGAGAATCGACTTTCTTTTAAGCAAATTTCTTCCCTTCCGTTTATTACCGCGAGTACACAATATGGATTAGGAGAAAGAAGCTTTCAGGATACAATGAAGCCCCCAATCGATGGTTTGTCGGGTGTCAGATTATGTACTATCTAACCCGACCAGGAACCACTCTTTATTAGAAGACGATGCCTCACTCACTAAGAATTGATGGGATACGACCAGAGAGATTTGTATGAATTGGATGATCAAAAAACAATGAGAATTGACGATACTTATAGCCACTACTGTGACTGTACAAGTGTGTCTATTCGGATCAACACATGGTTTACTTTCTTATGTTTGATGTTTCAAACAGTTGTGAAAGGATGCAAATACACAGTTGTGAAAATATGAATGGCTCCTATTACATTTAAGCCATTAAAATCAATTCAACTTTGGATGAAAATTGTAGATTCTTAGTGTGAATCTGATCCCATGGACTTCTTTGTGAATCCAAATGCTTGATAGTTAACCAAGAGGGGGAACACCATAACAGTAAGAATGAATTTGTCCATTATTATGGTTGGCACTTGGTTGGCTTGATTGTGTCTGTAATGTGTACCTATTGTGTCTGTTGTATAGTAGTGGCTGTGTACATGAGTGGGTGCTTAGTGACTTGCTAAGGACCTCTCCTGTAGACAGTGGTTGTAACTCCTTTCATATGATGAAATATCTTTTTGCTAATCAAAATATAAAAAGATGTTTATGTGGGGCATCGAAATAGCGAGTCATCGACAGGTAGCACTTTGTAGAAGGTACCCAGAGGCTGACTGCAGTGTCATATATAACAGTGAACTTCTGAGACGAGGTGCCAATACCAGTTTCACCACTGCGTTGAGCGTCTATGTAGTTCTTGAATCTATCAATATCAGTATCCCTGAATTCTTCACGAAATCGATATTTTCGAAAAGAAGTTCACAATATTTTCCGTTGTAGGCGCCAACTCATGTAGCAACCCAATTGAAGCCAAAGTTCTCTTCATCTGATTGTAGCCAACCCAAGACTCCGACAAAACTGGCAATACCAAAAGGAAACAAACAAAGAAAGACACATGGATGGCCTTTTATATGGTCTACATAGTCACGTAGCGATAAGTAATGACTATGTGATAAGTAATTCTCAACTTAAATTTTCATTGAAAGAAACTGCTAATAATGATGTAAGTGCAATTGGGTTTAAATTTGATGGTTACAGTTTGATTAAGTGAGATAGATGATGGTTAGAAAACATAAAAGAACTCTTCTTAATAGTACTACTTGAACATCTCTGCCTATAGCACCCAAACACATTATAAATATAAAGCCTGCAATCAACACCCAACTTCCTTTTCTCAGAAAAAAAAATAGCATCACCCGAATGCTCCTCAGTGTTATTGTGTTTATAAATTATGTACTATTCCGTGGGGATCCATTGGTCTTACGAATTAACTCTTGGGTACAGCATCAGCCTTGTACCTCTACCCAAGTATGGTGTACTATGTCCCTGATACTGCATGGATTAGGGCTTTCAGACTAAACGTGAAGTATATTACAATATACGAATTTGATGTATATGCATGCCACATTCTATGTCTAGGAAGTTCAACTTTTATGCTACTTTGTGTTTTAATAAACTATTAATACGAATTTGATGTATATGCATGCCACATTCTATGTCTAGGAAGTTCAACTTTTATGCTACTTTGTGTTTTAATAAGCAATTAACTATTGTTTCCATGTTTTCCATTACCTTCAATGACTTCTTTATATTTTGTTGGTTCAAAGGCTATAGCAGCTTCACCATATATGATGGCATTGGTCCCCAATGTATTTCGTAATCTAAGGTACACGAAGTTGATTGACTGGACTGGAGATCTCTGTATCCAGACAATAACAACCTTTCTAGAGAAATTGCCTCAGATAGGAACTTTTGTATGGTCAAAAAGTGCAAAGGTACTTACCAAATTTGTAAGTAACTATTTATGATGGTTCTGTTTTATGGCTCTAACTACTTATACTGACTCGTCTCGCTCTTGGAATGTACTCATAAATTACCTTGAATTTCTACTAGTTAATCTTGCAAGTTCTTTTATTTTTTGTTTGGAGAATCTTACCAAGCTGCAGGGTTAATATTATTCCTTTTTTTTTTTATCTTAGGAGGAAGTAGAGTTCTACAAGCAAGGGACTTTAATTGGATGAATTTCAGTTTATTAAGTATCGAAATTTGGAGTTCCATGGGAATGAGGATGAAGTCATGCTTTTGGAGATCCTATTTGAGAAGACCATAGCATTGAAGCAATCTGTTATAATGCAGCGTAAGTCGTCTGCACTGGATATATAGGTTCACAAAGTCTCATGAGAAGCTGTCGAAATTTCTTGAGCATCCTTAAGTGTCTGAACTTCATTTTTGAAGAGTTGAAAACCTATCCCCAATTTGGAAAATATGAGATCCCAGCTCAAGAATAGCTGAATCTCACATCAGCTATAGAACTTGAGTTCCTTTCTTTCGTGGATATGCATTGGTAGATTGAATGTCATTTTAGGTTAACAGAGAGGATTGATGTTTTTGTGACCAGCATAGGGATATTTTTTTGACATGGTGCATGATACACCCTGTGTATTTTCTCTCTGTTGCAGTACTATTGCGCTTCATGTTCATCTTGTATATATTTCAGTCTTTGAGAAATTCTAACAGCACCAGTTAAACTTAGTTTTGTTTTTTTTTTTTTTGATAAATTTGAGCTTTATTGATAATTCAGTCTTTGAAAGATTCTAACAGCATCAGTTACATCAGTTAAACTTAGTTCATGCCAATTTTTGGCTGGGTAATAATAGAAACTCAAGTTTACATAAATAATATGCGTTAAAGTGCTAGTGTTTGCACAATCTAATATATTAACAGCAGTCCAGTCCAGGCTAGATGGTAGTCCTGCCAGATAATCTGTGGCTGCTTTACAGTCCGTCTGTCTCCACCCTTTCTAGTTGCTGCTCGAGGCAGACAGGATGCCCCTTCAATCTATTTCATCTGCCAATCCGGCACCAGAATTTTCTCTGAATATATACCCACTTCCAAGGTTGTATCAACACCTGAAATGCAATGTCTACATTTATTTTCACACTTCCAATAAATGGTGGAAATCAGTTGAATATACAGTAGTTGGATTTGCACTTTTTGTTGTCTTTTCCTTAATTTACAGTCAATTCCCATTGCAAGCTTTGTTGCCTCCAAATTACGGGCCGAGGTTCTGCCGAAATTTTGATTTCTTAGATTTTATATCCGATCTTTTGTGTCTTTCCACTTCCGTCGTTCAGGAACAAACACTTCGCCTAATTCTTTTAAGTCCCGGCCCGGTTTTTCTCCACTAACCAATTACGTTACAACCACTGAACAAACTTGGTTGACGAACAATTCCAATTTGGAACATAATGTATGGTTGACGAACAATTCCAATTTGGAACATAATGTATCAGTTCTGAATACCAATTTTCCATTTTTAGTTTTTTTCTAAAAAGTTTTAGAATTTTGACCCGATCCGATTTCCAAAAAATTTCAAAAGTACGGGATTATTGAAAACATATTTAAGAACATTGTTGGTGTGGTTAGATTTAATAAATAAATTTAATAGTAAATTGACTTACAATAAGTGTAATCTTACTAAAACATTTTTGTCATAATTGTTTAAATGGTAATCTACCATGCGAAAGTAAAAATAATTTAAATTTTTAGAAAAAAAGGTTTAAATTTTTACCTCTATAAAATAACTCTTGATATAAATTTTATCTTTTAATGATAATAAAATAAATTCCAATTTTTCTAAAAGTTTATTATGATATTTTCAAGTTCATGTTCAAAGTTTTCCGATACTTATGAATTCCGATTTTTCAAAGATTTTTTTTTATTCAAAAAAATAAATTTTATTGATAAAAAATTGAGGAATTATACAAAGTTAGAGGACAACCGCGCTACAAACTGCGCTGCAAATCCTTTCTGAATAGCAAACTTGATTCTTCTAAATACATATTCGTTGAACCAACGGTCATCATGTTGTTATCCATTACCTTCTGCACTCACTTGAGGAGCTCAATTGCTTCCGAGACTAACAATCCAAATATGTCAAAGGCAAAAGGGATGAAACTATGTTGGTTAGCCCTACAAGCTCCATCTGATTTTTTTATTTTACCAACGCAATTTTTGTTGATAAAAATTCCAAGAATTATACAAAGTTAGAGGACAAGCGTGCTACAAACTGCGCTGCAAGCCCTTTCTGAATAGCAAAACCAATACTACGAAATATATATTCATTGGAACCCGTCGTCATCAGATTGCGCTGGAAGCCTTTTTTTTTTTTCTTCTTCTAAAAGTCCATCTTAGGATAAATGTTACTTTTGAGTTTGTTAATGATGAAGATAGAAGCAATGTTCTTGAGATAGGGTCATTTCATGTAGTTTGTCATCTTTTTGTGATACAACCTTAGGCGATTTTCAAGAATTTTACAATGAATTTATTGGATAGAAAAGGCTTCAGTTTGGTTGGAAGCGCAATGGGCGTTTCATCATTTATTGACAGTTTGACCGAAGAAGGAAGGATGACTTCTTATGCTAGAATTTGTATCAAAATTGATATAAACCGCAAGAATCCCAAAGAGATCATAGTTGTGCTTGATCATAGAAGGGGTTGAGCATTCCAATTGAGTACAATTGGAAGCCATCTAAGTGTTCGAAGTGAGGTATTCAGGCATCATGACAACAAATGTCCAAAAAAGGTACAAAGTGGAGGTGGTAAGTCTATGTGGTATGTTTCAACCGGATTTTACACCAATGTGATGTAAAATCAAGAAGAAACCCTTAATATTTTGATTTAAGGTAATGGAGAAGATGAAGATGAAGGAATAGGGTTTTGGTGATTGATTATGGCTGCACTAAGTTGTTTCTTAGTTGCCTATGTATCCATAAGAGCCTTTTATAACGTAGTTCAATTGTAGAGTTTGATTAGGATTAAGAAGTGATCTAATGATCCCTAACGTATTGTAGTGTTGTAGTCCCATGTATTTGGACTTAAAAGTGGTAACTTGATGTATGTACATGTCCTATTAGGAACATGAGTTGTAGAGATGTTGGAGTTGTATTTAGATTAAGAGTTGTAGAGATATTGGAGTTGTAGTTGGATTAGGTTAAGAAAATCTCTACAAAGATGTAAAATTACCATATTAACCTTATTGAATATAATGGACTTAAATAGATAAAGCTCATGATTGATATTGAATGTAGTAACGTGCCTAAGCTTTATTACTAATTGAATTGGGTTTAGGCTCTTATTGATTATAATCTTGTGCATTGACTTGTAATTGACTTAGACTTGAGCCCGTTAAGGGGGGTCAACACATCGCTCCTACTTTAGCCAAGGGGTGAAACCCGTTGGGTAAAGAAGAAAAAATTGAAAAGAAAAAGTAAAAGAAATGAGTGGAGAACGGAGAAAACGAAAATGCGGTAGGCAAATGTAGGAAAATAAAATTTATTCGAAAACCGAGTGAAAGAGATAGGTGGAACGGAAAAATGAAAGAGGAATGAAGAAGATGAGAATGAAAGTGAAAGTAAAGAAGAATGAGAAGGTCGTAAAAACTGTATATACCCATTACCGAGTTCCTTCACTTGGAATACCAAACACCGACTTTACACTTATTTCATCCGACTTCACATCTAATCACACTTCACTCATTTCCATCTTAATCTTACCAACTCGGTATTAAAACACCGACTTGGCACTTATTTCATCCGACTTCGTATAAAACCATATTTCGCTCATTTCCATTCAAATCCTAATCTCATAAAGTATCCGAGCACCCCCGGCTTGGGGCTAACTCACTCTGAATACCGAGTTCGACACATTCAAACTCCAGATCAAACGACGGTTACGAATCTATCCCATTGAATCCCTGAATATCCGCACACTTTATGATCCGAACGTTGAGCCATTATTGATCCACAACCTAAGCCACCTATAAAAGGAACTACGTTTGGCTTGATTCTGGATCGCCCCTTCCAGATACGTAGGCAGCTATCCATGCTCAGATAGTTCAGCCACTCTCAATCATTCAAAACCTTCCTCTCTCCGATCATCTTCTCCAACTTTCCGGTTAGGATTTCTACTACATTTACATTGGCGCCGACTGACTGTGAACGAATCATAACCTGACGAAGACCATGGCTGGAATCACACAAGAGCAATTTGAGACCTTCCAACGACAACTTACTGAACAACAGGAGCAGATCAACAAGTTGCTAGCTGAAAACGCTCAATTGAAAAACCCTACCATCCCTCCGGCAGCTGGCCAAGCAACTGATGAAATCAACACTAACAACCCTATCGTCATACCAACTTCCAGCAACACCACCGCCCCCACCATGGCTGAAATGCAAGAAACCCACAACCGCCTCCTACAACTTTCAGCCCAGCTTCATAAGAACAACCAGGAATCTGGTAAGACCAATACAGCTCAAAGGGTGGCCAACACCACCTTAGAAAAATATAGGACAGAGCCCTTACATGATGACCTCCTTCACCAGGAACCACCCCCACACTTCATTCCCCCTAAGTTCACAACCTATGATGGAAGTGGTGACCCCATGGACCACGTCCTACAATTCAAGACCAGCATGGCACTGTGGCCCAAGTACAAGGATATCTTCTGCAGACTCTTTTCTGCCTCGCTCCGAGGTAGTGCTATAGACTGGTACCACCGACTCCCAGAACGGTCAATCACGTCGTACGACCAGCTTGAGGCACTCTTCGTCACCCAATACATCCACAATAAGCGGCGAAAAACTGAGGTAACCGCGTTATTCCGACTTAAGCAGGGTGACACCGAAACAACCAAAAAATTCATGGCTCGCTTTAAGAAGGAGTGCCTCAAGGCAGATAGTCCAGATGAGAACGCATGCCTGTTAGCGTTCATCTCGGCTGTTCACCCCGAAACCGCCTTGGGAAAAAATATCATCCTAGACGCACCACCGACACTGGAAGACCTGTATGTCCGTGCTGATAAGTACATCAAACTTGAAGAGGCATTGGCAAAAACAAGAGAACATGTCTCTGCCGTACAGACGGTCAATTCCAAAAATCCAGAGCCGAAAACAACAAAAGGTCCCCCCCGAGGTAAGCAATCTAACAGCTCGGTAAAGCACAGGTTTCCTAACCCGTTTAAATGTTCATATACGCAGCTGTATGAGCTAATCAAAGAAGAAGATTACTTCAAGCCAACAGTTCATGACCTTGAACCCATCGAAGAAAACCCATACTACAAGTTACACAATTGCCGCCATCATGCAACAGAAGATTGTCGGTATCTCCGAACCTATTGCCACAAACTCAAGATGGATGGACACTTGAATGACTTCTTGGCAGAGGAGTCTGATGACCTCCGCCAGAAGATTAATGATAAGCGCAAAAGAACAGACAACACCTCCAAGGCAAAAGGAACGATAAACATGATCATGGATACTCGTCCACCTGAATGGACATCCTGAGCTAAGCGACAGAAAGTGAATCATATTCACCATATATTTCAGCTCACTCATCAGGCAGTGATAGCCAAGCAGGTGCAAGGAAAGAATGCACTGATCTTTTCTGACCACGACTTGAAGAAGGTATGCTTGCCACATAATGATGCACTAGTTGTCCATATCCGAATTGGTGGATGGACCACTAAGAGAGTGCTAATAGACCCAGGGAGCTCTTGTGACGTACTATTTAACAAGGCTTTCGCTCAAATGCTCATGCCCGACTCGGTCTTACAGACCCCCAACGTCACACTCTTTGCTTTCAACTCGACAGAGACAACGGCAAAGGGCCAGCTTACCCTCCCTGTCGCCACAGGAGAGGATGAGAATGAAGTTACAGTTGAATGCCTCTTTTATGTCCTTGATGTTCCGACGCAGTTCAATGCTATCCTTGGTCGGAAATGGATTCACAGGATGGGAGCTGTTCCGTCTACATACCACCAGGTCATCAAATTCCCTGGACCAAATGGTATAATGGAACTCCGGGGTGACCAAATTGAGGCACATGGCTGCCATGCCATTCCTGAGGTCATACCCCTCCCTAATAAGGAAGCAAAAAAGGTGACAGTCGTTAGCCCTGAAAAGCTCACTGTCAACCAAATTTCTGAAGCCACTGACGGCAAGGCCATTACTGAGCCAATTTCTGAAGCCACTGACGGCAAGGCCACTACTGAGCCGGTCTCTGAAGTCCTTTACGGCAAAGTCGGTACTGAGCCAATTTCTAAAGCCACTGATGGCATGGCCACTACTGAACCGATCTCTGAAGCCCTTGACGGCAAGGTCGGTACTGAGCCAATTTCTGAAGCCACTGACGGCAAGGCCATTTCTGAGCCACTCACTGATGCCACTGAAGGCAAGCTTGTCACCGACTCCCCAACCATCGAGAAGGGTGAGCCAGTCAACATAGGCACTGAAGCCGAACCTAGAGTTGTATATGTAGGAGCTAATTTAGACCCTATTGTAAAAGAGCAACTCATTGCAACTTTGAAAATGAATAAGAATATTTTTGCTTGGTCGTATATTGACATGCCTGGTATAGATATTAATGTTGCATGCCATAAACTTCATGTCGATCCAACGAAAAGACCAATAAAACAAAAGGCACGGAAATTGGCACCCCACTTAGCAAAGGCGGTTAATACCGAGGTCCAGAAACTAATTGATGCTAAATTCATACGCGAAGTCAAATATCCCGACTGGCTCTCAAACATAGTAGCCGTCGTGAAGCCTAACGGCAAAATTCGAGTATGCATAGACTTTACAGACCTAAATAAGGCATGCCCAAAGGATAGCTTTCCACTACCAAGGATAGACCAACTAGTGGATGCTACTGCGGGCCACGAGCTCCTCTCAATGATGGATGGTTACTCAGGGTATAACCAAATTAAGCTCGCAAAAGAAGATCAGGAAAAAACAGCATTCATTACGGAAAGAGGTACGTATTGCTACACGGTCATGCCCTTTGGCCTACGCAATGCCGGGGCTACATATCAACGACTTGCAACGCGAATGTTCGAGGATATGATAGGTGATACCATGGAGGTATATGTAGATGATATGATAGTTAAAAGTAAACTCAAATCATCTCACATATCCGACCTCGAAAAGACCTTCAAAAGGCTACACGACTTCAACATGAAGCTTAACCCACAAAAATGCCTATTTGGAGTAGCATCAGGCAAATTTTTGGGCTATCTCATCACACAACGAGGAATTGAAGCTAACCCCGAGAAAATCAGAGCAATATTGGACATGCCGAGTCCCTCAACGAAGAAGCAAGTCCAAAAGTTAAACGGAATGCTAGCCGCACTAAATAGGTTCATTGCTCGTGCATCCGACAAGCAAAGACCATTGCTACAGCTACTCAAGAAAGGTTCCAAGTACGAGTGGACGACAGAATGCCAGCAGGCATTCGACGAACTAAAGCTTTACTTGGCAACCCCGCCAGTCATAACAGTACCCCAGCCAGGGGACGTACTCGGATTATACCTTGGCAGCTCCGACCATGCAATCAGCGCTGTTCTCTTCAGAGACGAACAAGGTAACGAACGACCCATTTATTTCATTAGTAAAACTCTGCTACAATCCGAACTCAGGTACTCTAGCCTCGAGAAAGTAGGACTGGCCCTATTATTCGCCTCTAGGAAGCTGAAACCATACTTTCAGTCACACAAGATTAGAGTTATAACTGATGCCCCATTGAGGCAAGTGTTGGAAAATAGGAACAAGTCAAGTCGAATGGCTAAATGGGCCCAGGAGCTGGGGGATCACGAACTCATTTTTACGCCCCGGAGTAGCAAGAAAGGCCAGGTCGTCGCCGACCTGCTTGTTGACTATCCAATTGAAGATATCACCTGGATACCCGAGGAAGAACCGCGGGACAATTTCACACAAGGAGAACCCATGTGGAAGTTATATGTAGACGGATCAAAAAACAATAACGGAGTCGGGATAGGTATAACACTCATATCTCCTGAGAAGGTAATAATCGAGAAGTCAATACGACTGAACTTCACCTCTTCGAATAACGATGCGGAATACGAGGCCCTTGTAATGGGCTTACGAATGGCAAGGGATATTAACTTGCAAAAAATCAAGATTTACAGTGATTCCCAGTTAGTAGTAAGTCAACTACTTGGGGATTATGAAACAAGGGAAGAAACACTTAAGTTATATCTTCATTACACAAAGTGCTTGCTAAGCAGTTTTGAGAAATGGGAAATCCAACATATTCCCCGGGATGAAAACCGTCATGCGGATAGTCTCGCCTACCTGGCATCCCAGGTCGACACGGAAACAACCAGGGAGATACAGGTCGAAATAAGGAATACTCCAGCATACGAAGATAAATCCCTTCACGTCAATACAATATCAGACTTCATTGACATATCTGAACAGGAAATCCAGGACTCGTGGATGGCCCCCATAATGAATTACATCAAGGGAGTCTATCCAGACGACGAGTCGGAAATTAGAAAACTGGAACGAAAAACCAAGAGTTACTTGATCCTCGATGGAAGACTATACAGAAAATCGGTCCGAGGACTTTACCTCAGATGCTTACCACCTCGTCAAGCTCAGATGATCCTAGCAGAAATCCACCAAGGAGAGTGTGGAAACCATGCTGGGGCTCGTTCCCTAGCACAGAAAGCAAGAAACCAAGGATACTTCTGGCCCTACATGCAGGCCGACTCGGAGATCTTTGTGCAACATTGCGACAAATGTCAACGATTCTCACCTCTACACAATCAACCCCCAAGAGATCTAAAAACGATATCCAGCCCATGGCCATTTGCCATGTGGGGGCTCGATATTGTAGGACCACTTTCGAGGGATAGGAGTAAGAAACGATATCTCTTGGTTGCCACGGATTACTTCACTAAATGGGTAGAGGCAATTCCACTTCGGAAAATTAGACAACAAGAGGTCAAAAACTTCATTTGGAAATACATAATCACTCGATTTGGCTTACCACACACATTGGTCACGGATAATGGCCAACAATTTTGCGGTAACACGATTAAGGAGTTTTACTCGGATTGGCGAATCAATCACGCACTATCTACACCAAGATACGCACAAAGTAACGGCCAGGCTGAAGCCACTAACAAGACAATAATGAATACGCTCAAGAAAAAGTTAGAGGCGGAAAAAGATAAGTGGATACAGGAGCTTGATAGAGTCCTATGGGCCTACAGAACGACTCCACGCACATCAACAGGCGTCTCACCGTTTGCATTATGCTACGGTACTGAAGCTGTTATACCTACCGAGTTGACTTACTTAACAACTAGGTCTGAATTGGTAGAATCAGAGGAAAACGAAAATCTCCTAGCACATGAGGTAGACATGTTGGAGGAAAGGTGAGATAAGGCTATCATACAAACAGCTCGTTACCAGCAAATACTAAGGAGGAGCTACAATCAAAGAGTAAAACCAAGGACTTTCCGAACAGGAGACTTGGTCTTAAGACAAATCTTTGAGAATACCAAGATCGCGGGCGATGGAAAATTCAACCCCAATTGGGAAGGACCCTACATTATTCAATCCGACTTGGGTAATGGTGCATACAAGCTAATTGATCATGAAGGAAACCGAGTCGATAGACCGTGGAATGGAAAATATCTTAAGGCATACATTCCATAGGATACAAACTTCAGCCTAGAGCATCAACTCTATACTTAGAGTATTTAAGACAGACAATAGGATGCGTACATGAATAAAACAGATTCTTTCAAAACAAAGTGTATATTCAAAACATTCATATTCGAAGGACCGACCTAAGTCGAAATTATCCCTCTTTAGTTTCATACAGCCAGGTGCTCAAAAGCAAAAACCTCACATCTCTCAAACGAAGGAAATAACTAGGCAACAGCCTCATGATCCATGGCCTCAGCTCCTTCCCCGCTTGGCACAACGACCTCATCAACCTGCGCACCAGCCTCGTCGACTCCATCATCACGCTCGAGTTCGCTAGCCAGGTTAGCAACTCTCTCCATCTCCACTTGTTGATCCGAGTCGAACTGTGCTTGTGCTTCAGCATTGATTTGCTCATTATCTGCTAAAGGATCAAAGTCGGAAATGATTTCCTTAAGCTTCAACTCGCGACAGATTCCTCGACGCTGCCAGTAATACGCCATCTTCTGCCAAGCAGTGATACTTTCGACCGACCTGGCATTATCGGCCTCATACCTCTCATTGGTATCCTTCAACTCGGCATCGAGCGCAGCATTCTTCTTCTTCACCTCCAGCACTTCCTTGTTTACCTCCAACACTTCGCTGTTGAGGATCCTCACTTTCTTCTCCTCCTTCTCTAGCCGATCGCGCAGCTTCTTCAACTCGGCACGTTCGGCAGCAAGTGCTTCCTTAGCCTTCCTGGCCTCACGCTCTTTCTCATTAGCTCTCTCGAGCAGAGCCATCCACTTGCAATGGATAATGTTCATCTGAAACGAAGGACCACCCGAGATTAGCAAACACAAATATCGAGGAAGGAATATAAAGTTCAAAAAAGAATTTACCTTGTACATAGACGAGCTCAGATCCTTCAAGTCGTCCATGATCGAACGCTCGCATACCCGAGCCCCATCAGCATCTAGAGCAAGGTGTTCCATCAGGGTGATGCACATATCTTCATCTTCCCAAGCAGCATCGCTGGACCTCACATAAGTATCCTTGTAAGGGAATACAGGTGCAAAATGACCATCAGCAGGGCAAGTCGGTGGAACATCATCATTATCTAGCTGGACCGACTTCCCTTTCTGTTGCTTCGCCTGCTGGGCACGGACTCGCTGGGCCTCCCTCTCTTTCCCAGCCCTCTCAGCATCGCTGAGGATTGTTATGCCAAGTGCAGCGACGGTGACACCCGCAGACTTCGAAGTTTTCCTCTTCTTCGAGGCTTCCAACTCGATCTCCACCCTACCGAACTGGCTGCCCGGTGGGCCAGGGATAAGCTTTGGAGGCATCGGTAGAGCGGCTCGCGGAACGATAGGGATATCTCCGGGTCGGGGACAGGCAATTGTGGCAACTGCCACAGCGGTAGGTAAGTCCTTCTTCTTTCTGACCGACTTTACCTTAGAAACGGCTGGCTCGGTACGTCCACCACCAGCAACTCTTTTTGGACGGGGATCCTTAAACAAATGCGCAAGGTGAGGCAGGATCGCACGCTTGCGTTCCCAGGACTCTTCCGCAAACTCGATGATATTTCCCGGAAGGATGCGCCCGTCAATCTTCTGATTATAATCCCGAGTATAATCTACAGCACCTACCAAGGGAAAAGTCAGAGACCATGGAGGAACAAAGAAATAAAGCAAGTACAAAGTACATATCAAACGACCTAAATACCTATGCGGGGAATGCGTAAGTGCTTCAGGTAGGCACTAGGCTTGATAAATGACCCTCTAATCCTATAACATGCCGACTTCTTCCAATTATCATTGGAACTCGGTGCATTGTAAAGTTCATGAGGACCATGCTCAGCCCTCCTATTAAGTGAAAAGGAAAAGTCACCAGACCGACCCTCTACACAGGTGAACTATGCTACGACGTCGGGCTTGCATATGTCATAGCCGAGCTTGTTCAGCTCCTCAAATATTAGCATAACCCGCCAGAAGCTGTTGTTCATCATTATCGGGGCTTTTTCATAATGATTGAGGACGTCACAGACAAACTTCGAGAAGGGAAGTCGCATCCCAGCCCGCAATTGACCCTCACAGATCAGAGTCGACGTGTCATCCCCACCGAGATCAAACAGCCTACTATCTACCCTATACATCTCGAGATCGCGAATCCGGATGTCATATGCTTCCCTAACCTTTGGAAATGCTTTCCGATCTCTATCTATTTCTATCTCGTGACGGCTAATTATTTCTTCCTCATCTCCAGCTCGACTAGTACTCGGCTCACCACCACCAGTATTCTCGCTAACCCGCTCACTACTACTCATCTTCACCAAATGAAATGAAGAACAGAAAAAGAACAACAATGGCGGAAAGCAGTAAAAGGAAAAGGAAAATCAAGCAAAAAACGATAAACAGAAGCAAAAACAAAAATACAAACACCAGAAACAGGTTCAAGCAACAAATTCCGGCAACTTCAACGGAAAAAACAAGAACTTCAAGGCAAATCAGGCAAGGAATGTGAAGAGAGAAAAAAGAAAATGAAGAGGAAGAAGAAAGAGTTACCTTCAAAATAACTCAGCAGCGCAGCTTTAAACCTTTGCAAAAACCCTTGGTCTCTTCCAGCAGTTACAAGCAATGAGTTTTATAAAACCTTGTGCACAATCTCAGCCGTACATCTTCAACAATCAACGGTCAGATGTTATCCCTAAAATCTAACCGTCCAACCGTTCAATCTCCCACCAAACCATGATCGATTTTTCAAATTCAAATCACCTCCACGTGTACAAGCACAACGCGTATCTCAAGGAGCAATCATGACCTAAACCTCGAAACTATAAGCTAGCAATCAAACCAGCACACAACGGAATCTTTGCCTCTTGGCGTTCCATAAAGCATCTCTTCACAGCCGACTTGATTTCCATTTACCCTAAAGGCAATAACTTACCTTCAGTCCAAATGGAAAGGGGCTATGTATATACCCATTACCGAGTTCCTTCACTCGGAATACCAAACACCGACTTTACACTTATTTCATCCGACTTCACATCTAATCACACTTCACTCATTTCCATCTTAATCTTACCAACTCGGTATTAAAACACCGACTTGGCACTTATTTCATCCGACTTCGTATAAAACCATATTTCGCTCATTTCCATTCAAATCCTAATCTCATAAAGTATCCGAGCACTCCCGGCTTGGGGCTAACTCACTCTGAATACCGAGTTCGACACATTCAAACTCCAGATCAAACGACGGTTACGAATCTATCCCATTGAATCCCTGAATATCCGCACACTTTATGATCCGAACGTTGAGCCATTATTGATCCACAACCTAAGCCACCTATAAAAGGAACTACGTTTGGCTTGATTCTGGATCGCCCCTTCCAGATACGTAGGCAGCTATCTATGCTCAGATAGTTCAGCCACTCTCAATCATTCAAAACCTTCCTCTCTCCGATCATCTTCTCCAACTTTCCGGTTAGGATTTCTACTACATTTACAAAAACGTTCCGAGTAAGAAGGAGGATTGTGATGTCGAGTAACAAAGAAACGGAAGTAGAAAGTGACGGTGATTTTGATAATGGTGTGAGTTCGAAGAAGAAAGTGAACATGGTCAGCAGCAAATCAAGATGCGAACAAAAGATGCACAAGTCCCGAGCCACCTCACAGTCCCACTGTTGGGTCACTAGTCGTTGGACAAGGGGCAGAACCGAACACTGCAAAGTCGGACAGGTGGGCAGAAAAATCACACAGGTGCACAGTCAGGCTGCATGTCAGCTCCACAGCCGTTAGGCAAGCTGTTGTGTTGAATGCGGAACAAGTTGACAGGCTTTTAGAAAAGGGCGTTGCTGCTGGACATGAAAAAAGGCTGGGCATAGCGCAAGCTGACTCGGGTACTGCAGGACTGAGTGCCACTGGCCAAGAGCCTGAACAGGTACAGGCCAAGGGTTTGACAAGCCTAGAGTGTATCAGAAACTCCAGCAGCAATGGACATGACAAAACATGTGTCCAGCGGCTATGGACATGACAATTCCATACTTAGCCAAAATTTCTGAAATCTCCAGCAGCTATGCATCCATTGGAAAGCTGAGAGAGGTCCTCTTTCTAACCAAGAAAACAGATCGACATTCCGATGACTGAGCAGAAAGTTATGGCCATTCCAATACAGACTGTCCAAATTTCCGAAATCTCCAGCGGCTATGCATCCTGCAAAAGACTGTCAGAACTTTGGAGTCGTTTTCTCGCCAAAATACTTATCTCCAGAGGACGAGACATATACCATTGGAAAGCTGAGGGAGTCCTCTTTCTAACTCAGAAAACAGATCGACATTACAATCAATGAGAAAAAGGTTATGGCCGCTGGCCTGGAGGCTGGTTTGGAGGGAAACAAGTCTGGCAGGAGCTTTGTAGGAGGGATAGCCTCTGGGGAGGAGGCAGGCAGGAGGCTGGAAGGGGTGACAGCCGCTGGGAGAAGTTCAGGCAGGAGGATATAAGGGGAGACAACCGCTGGGCAAGGTGGAAGGCTGGAAAGGGAGACAACCGCTGGGGGAAGTTCAGGCTGGAGGCTGGAAGGGGAGACAACCGCTGGGTAAAGTGGAAGGCTGGAGGGGGAGAAGTCTGGCAGGGTGCTGGAAGGGGAGATATAGCCGTTGGCCAGGGTGTTGTCAGGGGCACAGCCGCTGGCCAGGGTGCAACTCTGGGTGCAGGGCTGTCAGCTAGGGGCTTTATCTAGGGGATTGCTGCTGATGGTGATGAAGGTAATCTGGAGGTAGGCGTGCCTGACAAGGAGACAGGTGCGGCATGGCCACTGGCCAAGGTGAGGCAGGCAAGCCTGACCAAGGCAGTGTAGCTGTCGACCAAGGGGCCGGTCCGAGCACCATCATGTCGGACAAGGGTGACAACCCGGTAGGTCCTATGCCAAATGAAAGGCACGACAACCGAGACAAAGACCCGCAACAAAAACTCCGGAATCCGCATTCAAGACGTTGATGCAAAGCATTTCCCCACAACTATGACTATAAGATGATAAGATTGTAAGCGATTTGATTGCAAGCATGTGTAAACATTAACTCGGGTGTGATATATGTAAATCACGTATTGATATGGACATGAGCATTGTACATCACATATTGATGTTGAAATTGACATGAACATTTGTCGATCACGTATTGATATTGAGATTGATGTTATCGGTTGTCGATCACTATTGAGACTGATATTGATATTGATGTGCCATTGGAGATCACTCTTGATATTGATATTGATGTGATTATTTGAAATCACTTTTGATATTGATATTGATGTGATCATTAGAGATCACTTTTGATAGTGATGTGATCATTAGAGATCACTCTTGATATTGATATTGATGTGATTATTTGAAATCACTTTTGATATTGATATTGATGTGATCATTAGAGATCACTCTTGATAGTGATGTGATCAATAGAGATCTCTCTTGATAGTGATTCATACGCCCCCATGTAGTAATAGATTAGGTGAAAGAGAAAATCGCCCCCAAGCGTGTGATGTAGAAATGTTCCGATCATAAGAAGGACACCATTAAAGGTGTGATTAAGATAAATGGTGACGCCCCCAAGCCGTGTGATAGAGGGGTGAACAAAACTATCGAGTTTGAGTTGACTTATCATATGCTAGTACCACGTGTGGAATCCTTAGGAATGACATGAACTCTTGTTGCGTGATACTAGTTGTGTCAAATCGTTAGTGTGGAAGTTGATTTGATGCAACCATAAAGTTGACACCCCCAAGTGGTACTTGAGCTGACGAATCCTTAAGATCCCTAACTAATTGCTTGAAAAATGTGAGCTTGAATTCTAATTTATTATCGTAAATCCTTAGAATCCCTAACTTTGTCAACATTAGTTGTTCAAAAATGGTAGCTTAGATTTGGATTTATTGTAAATCAGTAAAATCTCTTACCTTTTGAACATTAGCTAGTTGAAAATGTTAGTTTGGATTCTGATTGGTGACAAATCCTTAGAATCCTAGGAGAAACTGTAATAGATGGAAAATTTACCATTACAAAAATCTTAAATTCTTCTTTGAATGAATTAAATGGTTGAAGAAAACAACTTCGAAAGAAGTAGATATATTTGTGTGACAAACACCTAAAAATCAGACAAAGTTGAGAAAATGTGTAAAATTAAAGTTCCTTTGAACAATTGAAGTATACATTATCGGAAATATGTTGTAATATTCTTTCTGGTAGAAGAAATAGATCAAGGAACCAATATCTTCTTGAAATTTGGATTGTCAGTAGACGACTTGATTGTTATTAGGAGTTTCGTTGCTATTGTCACCTTGCTTTTGAGATGTGAAATTAAATTTGGAGTCAAACTTCTCGTGATTTGAGTCGTCGTGCTCTTGTTTGCTAATTGTATCATCCTCAAGATGGATATACTTTTGAGCTCTAGAGAAAAGTTCATAATTGGTGGCAGAAGTGTCAAGCACAATGGAACTATATAACCCTTTGTCATCATGTAGCTAGTAACGTTTCCTTGAAAACATAAATAACAAGTGTATCTGAGACATCGGGTATTTTTGCTTGGGCTTGTCTAAATCGAGCTACAAATTTACTTAATAGCTCTCCATCTCCTTGCTTAATGTTGAACAACACAGCGACATCCTTACAGTGACGCTAATTATGCTTAAAGTGTTCGGCAAATTGAACAGAGAAATCATTGAAGTTGTGGATAGAACCTTGTGGAATGTCGGAAAACCATCGAAGAGCTTCGATACCAAACGTGGAATGAAACATCTTGCACATGAGTGCATAAAGAACACCATCTTGTTCTTGAAGTCGGAGATATGAAGCTAATGATCGCCCTCAACTTCATTGTATTCTTTGAAACTTGGTTGCTCGAAATTTGGGTGATGCTCTTCTCGTTGAGTTTGGAAGGAAAATGGGGAAATTTTGCCCGTATGATGGGCAATGTTGTCGAGTCTATACTCCTTAGCTTCTTTTGCTTGAATTGTTTGAGCAACCATTCTTTGCAACTTCTCGCCAGTGAGGTTCTCGATCCTTTCGTTACCATTGCCATCGTGACCATAGTCATGTGCATAAGTGCCTTGGTCATGATCTTGGCGGTAATGTCTTAGGGACCTAGATGTTGGTGAATGAGTGTGTCGTTGCCCTCTTTGAGAGTTGTGGTGTGTGATCCTACGTTCGGGAGAGGTTTTCCGACATAAGTGGTGATGATTGGATGGTCTAATAAGGTCTCTGTCGGAATAGTTAGGTGGATAGCCTTTGGACCATGACCTGTTTGTGAGGCTGGTGGACACACTGCCGCTGGACAAAGTCTTCTTGTAGTGGTTGTCATGGACATTATCATTGGGCAAGGTCTTTTTATGGAGTCTGTCATGCACATAGCCGCTGGGCATGGCCTTGTTGTGAGTTCTGTCACGCTCATAGCCGCTGGGCATGGTCTTGTTGTTAGTTTTGTCATGCTCATAGCCGCTAGGGAGGCCATGGTGGGGTCTTTTGTCATGCTCATAGTCACTGGGGAGGCTAATAAGTCCTCAAAAGTGTATATTTATCCCCCGAATAGCACCTTGTTTGCATAGCACTTAGTTTATATTATTGTGTTATATCTATTGATTAGTGCTTTCTTGTCATTTGTGTAGGTTTCATGAGCCGACATGCGAATATTGTGTTAAAGCCCGCCAAAAGCCAAGAAAGCCACCAAAAGGATGTTATTTACACAAAGAAGGAGAATTGATACTTGCACCCACAGAGTTGTTGAGGACACCCCGTGAACTGGTCCTATGGACTTGACTTTGTGTCTAAGTTGGGTAGCCCAAATCTCAGCCCAATCCGGATTATGGTGAAGCCCACAAGTCAGAAAATCTATTGAAGCCTTTATTAAAGCCCAATCTTAAAAAGGCTCTACATGAAGATCCAGAAGTCTGATTTGGGCCCATGAACTGTCTATCTGAAGGTCTTGGTCCAAGATACAACTTAAGCCCAAGAGAATTAAGTTTTACTGAAGTCCTATAGAAGACCAACAGCAGCAGCCACGAATTTGACCTAACTTGGAAGACTTTGTATGCAAGTATTATGCTTTGTATTTACTATATAAGAGAATTAGTAGCTAGGGTTTAGGATAATTCATGTTGAAGGTTTAGGTTTTTATAAGAAAAGTTCTATTTTGTATTGAACTCAATCTTCTTATTCTCAATATTAATCTAATCACTTTTCCTTTATAATGTTGAGTTATTTACTTACTTATTCTATGGTGTCATTATCAAGGATGAGTAGCTAAATTCCCTTAGGGGGATGGTTGAAGCACTCTAGATAATGCAAAAGCACCATGTTTGTTCATAATGTTCATTGTGATTCAAAGTACTTAATGCTTGTTTACTTTTATTTTACGACATGAAGTAAGTAAGATTATTTGCATGTTATTGATATCCATGTTATTAAAATACTATTATTAGAGTATAGGGAAACCTAGCTATAATAGTTGTATTTAGATTGATTAGAGATATATATGTGATGGAATAGCTGAGAGGTACGTGACTATCATATATCTAGAATCAATCTCTTTTATTGGAACCCTTTTGTAATTAGATTGATATCCGAGAGGTGACGGTTTGATTATAATTTAATATGTTGCTTTAATTAAATAGAATAGCTGAGAGGTGACAGTTTGATTAATAAAACATATTCAATAGCGCATAAGAGAATCTCGTTTTAATTGAGTGGAATAGGTGAGAGGTGTCTACTTGATTATTATAGGTATTGATGATTAATTGGAATAGCTGAGAGGTTACTAATTAATTGTTATAGATTGAACATGAAAGGATGACATGTATGTTTGCATGATTTAGTTTGTGGATACCAACTCTTCCCCCTATTCATCATAAGATCTTCTTTACATCTCTATCCATCTTCTTAAGATAGTTTAAGTATTAGTTTATTTATTTATTGCCTGTAGGAAGTAGAATCAATCTCTCTCTTATTTGTGATTCACTTGGTGTTCTTTAACCATTGTTTTCTATTGTGTTTGAGCTAAGATATTCACCTTTGAGGTGGGTACGACCTTTGCTTGTTACTTGTCTGCATTGATAACCAATATTTACAGGTTCAAGAAGGAAATAACTTACAAATCCAATCTTTTGATTAGAGGTTACACAAATAGCTTCTATCAAAATGGTGACGTTACCGCTTTAAGGAACGAAGTTCATTCAAACACAAGCGAGAATAATAGTTTCGGGACATCATCCCACTTCTATCCCTCCCACCCTTCTAGTTCTATTTTTTTTAATATTTTTTTTAAGTGTCTTGTTACATAATCCTCTTACTGATCTCACAGTGAAGACAGATTGAAAAAAACTCAAGGAACGAAACCAATATCTTAATTTGAAAAAGTTCGTGCAAACATGATTTTTTTCAGAAAAGTTACTGGTGCTTACTGTACTCAATCTCGAGTCGAGTTCATTGTAGCATAAACTGATCTCGAGTCGAGTTCTGAAAAGGAATTTGACACGTGTTTGTGGGACCCACAGAAGATATTCCAGAGCACTTTTTCAATTTGTTTTTTGTTGTTTGAGTGATTGTGAGGATAAACTAAGTAGTTTAATTTTTCCAGCATTTTTAAGGACTTGTAAGATATTTAATTTTTCGATCCATGAAGGGGTTGCGGTTGTAATATTTTTAAAGTAGGTGTTGTTAGGATTTATTTATTTGTGTGTTTGCGGCGGATAGTAGAGCAAGGTTGTGGAGCTAGCCTTGAGTCTACTAAAGATTGACTCCTAAGGACGATTGAAACCCAATGAGCGGTTTCCCCTTAGTCGACTTCAACTCGTCTTTTCCCCACTTTTGTGCGCTTGTTTGGCATTTTTATTTTTCTAGCACAAAGTGGGAGGTAAGCATCCTCCTAACCCTCCTCGAATCCCCTGCAAGAAGAGTTTCTGTATTGATTAGCATGACCTTGAATGTTGTTTGATTTTAATTTTGTTTTTATTTTTTTCTAAACCGGGACTGATGGTGGACCTGGCCTACGGAAAGTGAACCTTAATATCAATTAATTGCAATATCCTAAGCTTTAAAATTGAATCAACTAAAGCCATGCTATCACGATGTTCATTTGAGGCCTTGAGCAGATTTTTTAACTAGTACCGCGTGAACCATTCTTTGATTGGAGCACAAGCTAGGAATTGGGTCTGGAACCCCTACAGATTACGTCTGTAGAATCACTGTGGTTTTTAATTAAGGAACGACGCTTATTCACGGAAAACCTCCAACACTGGTTATACGCTACTTGACTCCCAAAATATAGGGAGAATTCACAACGAAAACTTGGAGAGAACTCATTGACTTGGGTGGACACAAGATCGAGTCAGTTTTGAGCTCCTTTGTAGATGTTTTTTGAATGGTAGTTAGGACTTCTATGGCATATGTAATGAGCATCATGCATGCATCTTAGATCCGGTAAAATCTTGTCCAATCCTATTCAAGTCTACACAAAGAGCACAATCACGGGCCACACTCCTTCTGAGGAAGAGTTTAACGACTCAACCTCCATACCTTCTTCTGAGGATGAGTTCAACGACTCAACCTCACTTACTGAAGTAAATCTTGCACCTATGGCTCAGGAAGCTACCCTCGGGATTACTTTTTACCTTTGGCCACTGGGCCACCTACCTGCATTGTCTTGCCCGCGACAACTGTAGATATTTATGGCATTCGCCCTCAGGTTGTGGGCATATTGCCTAAGTTCCATGGACTTCCACGGGAAGATCCATATCAACACCTGAACAAGTTTCTGACCGTGCTTAATACTTTCAAGGAGAAACATTTGTCTGAAGAGGAAGTTAGTTTGAGTTTGTTCCTTTTTTTCTCTTGACGATCGTGTATCTCACTGGTTACATAGTCTTCCTTCCAATTCTATTGACACCTGGGCTCAACTAAGCAAGAAGTTCTTGACCAAATTTTTTCCAATTACCAGAACCAATGATATTGTTGATGCCATCAGAAATTTCCGGCAGAAAGATGGTGAGGTTTTCTTTGATGCATGGGAGAGGTATCAAGACCTATTTATTCGGTGTCCACACAACAAAGTTGATGACACAGAAAAAGTCAGGATCATGTATATATGCCTCAATTATACAACTAGAAACATGGTTGAAGGCATGAGCGATGGCGACTTTCTTGATCTATCCACCACCAAGGTTATTGCATTCTTTGAAAAACTATCTAATAATAGCCCACAGTGGGATATACCTGGACCAACCCCGAGCTTAAGACGTTCCTCCATGGTTTAGTAAAAAAGGTAGAAGCACTTGAGGTATCCTTAAAACCCACATCACCGGTCATGAGTGCCTCCACTCTCCAATGTGATGTTGTCACAACCCTTCCCATATTGCTGAAGTTTGTCCTCTCCTTTACACTTCACCAGAAACTGAGGAAGCCTATGCATTTAATTACGCCGGGAAAACAAACTTTACCAAGGGCAATGCTACGTACGCATACATGGACCATTCAAATCTGTCTTACACGAACAATAATGCTTACATGGTTCCACCTGGTTTTAACAACTCCTATGGGCAACGTAACAATACAGCCTATGTTGGAAATAATGACAATAGAAACAAGGTGACGGTCCCCACTTATACGAACAATGCTCATCACATGAGTAATTCCAAAGACCCAGTTCCAACAAACCAACCTGCCCCTCAGAAGTCCTCCCTTGAGGATGTTCTTGCCCGTTTCATGCAACAAACAGAAGCGTCCATTGAGATTAACGCCCAAGCCATACAACAGATAGAACAAAAACTTGACGAGAAGGGTAGATTTCTGGGACAACCAATCCCGATCCACAAGGGCAAGGAAGTTGCCTTGGTGACAGAAACTCCGTCTACATCTACACCTTTTGCTGAAGTAAAATCGGTCTCCACACTTAGGTCTGGAAAACAGGTTGACAATCAAATTAACTATAAACCAAGTCCTAGCATTGTGACTCTGGTTACCATGACACCTGTTGCACCACCTAAAGGTCCGGCTAATGAGGCTACCACCTCTAAGACAAGGAAACATACCCGTGAGATTGTGGATACTCCTGAGACTTACAATCCCCCCGTGCCTTACCCCCAGAGACTCAGAAGGTCTTTTAAGGAAGTACAAGCAGGGGAGGTATTTGACGTGTTCAAACATATAAACATAAACATACCTTTCCTCACGGCTATCAAACAGATACCTTTCTACGCTAAGGTCTTGAAGGACTTGTGCACCGCAAAGAGGAAAACAAATGTGCCCAAAAGGCGTTTGTGGCGGAAGAATTCTCTGCACTTGTCCAACATAACGGTGTGGTGAAATACAAGGACCCTGGAAAACCGACTATACCCTGCAAGCTTGGTGGAAAGTTCATGGGTAAAGCTCTGTTAGACCTGGGAGCGAGTGTCAATCTATTGCCTTACTCCTTATACACTAGTTTGGGTCTAACAAACATGAAACCCACGAGCATGTCTTTACAACTGGCCGACAGATCATTGAAAGTACCTAGAGGAATAGTTGAGGATCTTTAGTCAAAGTGTCCGATTTTTACTATCCTGTTGATTTTGTGGTGTTAGACACTGAACCTACTGCCGATGACTCGATTCCCATCATCCTTGGCCGTCCATTTTTGGCCACCTCTAATGCTCTCATAAACTGCCGGAATGGTTCTATGGTTCTCACTTTTGGCTCTATGACTGTTGAAGTAAATATTTTTAACCTTCTCCAACAACCCCCTGATCTTTCTTTATCTGAAGATGTGTGCCTTCTTGACTCTTTACCTTATGAGATGGTGCATAGTTGTTACCCTGAAGATCCTGTTGTTCATTGCCTTGCCATGTATAATTTTGACTTTGACATCGACCAATCTATTGCCCAAACCAATGCTCTTCTAGATTCTGTGCCTATCTTTGAACCTAAAGACCCTGATGCCCTTGATTTGGTTTGTTGCATTGATTCTGAGTCCCAAGTCGAGACCATCACTCCACCTCCTGTTACTCTGAATCCTTTTCCTCCTTAGCTGAAATATGCCCATCATGATTTGGACGGTAGTCATCCTATTATTATTTCTTCATCTCTTACTACCGAACAGGAGAGTCAGCTTCTTAAAGTTATTCAAGAGCATCATTCTACTATTGCCTGGTCCATCCACGAAATTAAAGGCATTAGCCCTTCGATTTATTCTCACCGGATTCATCTTGAGGACGATGCTAAAACTTCTCGTGAACCTCAAAGACGTCTTAATCCTGCTATGAAAGAAGTTGTTTTGAGCTGAAATTCTTAAACTCTTTGATGCAGGTGTGATTTACCCCATTTCTGACAGTCCCTGGGTTAGTCCTATTCATGTGGTTCCTAAGAAGGCCAGTATGACTGTAATTACCAATGATAAGGACGAACAAGTCGTCACTAGAGTTCCAACCAAGTGGCGTGTTTGTATCGACTACAGAAAGCTTAATACAGTCACCCGGAAGGACCATTTTTCTCGTCCCTTCATAGACTAGATGTTGGAACGCCTGGCTAGTCATTCCTTCTATTGTTTCTTAGATGGTTACTCCGGTTACAATCAGATTCCTATCGCCCTTGAAGATCAAGAGAACACTACTTTCACCTGTCCTTTTGGCACTTCGCTTATGCACGTATGCCTTTCGGTATGTGTAATGCACCTGCTACCTTCCTGATGTGTATGTTACACATCTTTAGTGATATGGTTGAACGATTTATGAAGGTGTTTATGGATGAATTCTCCATATATGGTTCGTCTTTTGAAGAGTGTCTTAGTCATCTTTCCTTAGTTTTTAAGCGTTGCATTGAGAAGAAATGGGTGCTTAACTGGGAAAAGTGCCATTTCATGGTTAGAAAGAGAATAGTCTTAGGTCATGTAGTCTCTCCTGAGGGTATCCAGGTTGATAAAGCTAAAGTAGATTTTGTTTCATCCTTGCCTATTTCTAAGTCTATTAGGGATATTCAAGCCTTTCTAGGCCATGCAGGATTCTATCGACGTTTTATCTAAGATTTTTCAAAGAAAGCTCACCCCTTAACCAATTTATTGCTTAAGGATGCACCTTTTGATTTCACAAAAGAATGCAAGACTGCCTTTGAAAATCTTAAAACCGCTCTCACTACACCTATCATTAGGCCGCCTGTTTGGAGTAAACCCTTTGAGTTGATGTGCGATGCATCAGACTTTGCTGTCGGGGTTGTTTTAGGTCAACGTCTAGATGGTAAGCCCCATGTCATATATTATGCTAGCAAAACTTTTAATGATGTTCAACTTAATTACACTACGACTGAGAAAGAGCTGTTAGCCATAGTATATGCTCCCCGTGCGATCATTAGTGATGGGGGGAGCCATTTCTGCAATAAAGCTTTTCAAAACCTTGTCCAAAAGTATGGAGTAACTCACAAAGTGGCCCTTGCTTATTGTGGGTGCAAAAATTTGATCCACAAACTTGAGATATGTATTGATTAATCGAACAGTTACAATGAAAGCCTTGTATAGACAGAGATAAGATGGGGGGGTATACAATGAGACTGGACCTGATCGGGTTCAGGCTGCCTACGTATCCAAGAAGGTGAACTTGGAATCAAGTATCTGCTTCCGCTAAGCTCTAATGGAGTTGCTCAGTGGAAGACTTGTAGTTCAGGATGTTTAGAACTCCTGTATTTGTAGTAGGTCGGAGGAGGCTGGCTCAACCACCCCTCCGGTTTTGACTCCATAAACTCAGGTAGTTCAACTGTGAAGATGTTTTCCGTGGAGATAGCTTGGATGCTGCCGAGCGGTTATCCCCTTGGTTTGAATCCCCTTTGACCAGGATGACTGCCACGTAGCATCCTCTGATAGGTCCTGGTTCAACCTGAGTCTTCCTTTATTTTCTCCAGTGGGCTAGAACCATGGGTTCTGTTAGCCTGGAATCTCGCTGGACTTATCCAGTTGGTTGGGACTTGGATTGACCAAGCCTGAAAGCAAAGACTTGGGCTTGACTCCTCTGATTGGAGGCCCAATCTTCATTGCATACATCCTGGCCAGGTCCTCTGGACTTTTATGTTAAGCCTTCGGATGAGCCTCTGTCGCTTCTGGACTTTACTGTGCCAGACTTGACCTACTTGACTGAGGTGGGCCTGGTCGATGTATGGGATCCCACGGTTCAACTTCTTATACAATAACCGGGGCTCCACCCATTGGTCGTGGACTATCCGGTGGGTCAAGGTCCACCGAGCGTATGTGGACTCCTTAAGACGGGGTTGGGCCCTACCCGATAGCCCAGGCTTGGCTAGCTAATGCTCAGATGTTCCCGGTTTAGCTTCTTATACAGCCATCAGTGACACCTGTTGGGTTTTTACCTAAGGTACACACATCGCCCCCTCTTTGTCAAGTAACAAATCTGTTTGGGAAAGATCTTAGAAATATCTTCCCCGGCTGTTGAGATTCGGACGATTCTTTCCTTGATACGCTTCTTGATGACGATTCCCCATCCCTTGGATCAAGGACTAGGGTTTCTTTCCTCCTCTATAAATAGCAAACCGGAGTTTTAGAAGGATATCCATTTCTTTTTCCCCGGTTTCTGTTTTTGTTGCTGCTGTTGAAGGATGGCTGACGACTGGAGTACCATTCAGAAGTATACTGTAGATATGCGGGAGAAAATGACCCTGGAAATCAAGGGCCTGTCTGGAGGATATTCGTCAAGTGCGCTTGAGCATGTTTGCCTTGAATGGCCAAGTTGCAGACAAAAGGCGGAGGCTTGAGGCTGCCACTCAACGGATCCGGGTTCTTCAGAGAGAACTGGCTACCGCATATGTACTGTTGGAGAAGCTGGGGTATCATCCGGTCAAGGAAGAGAATAGCCCTTGATCTGCACCTCCCCGGCTTCTTGCACGATGTAGGGGAGTAGTGCCCCTAGTTGAGACAAATAAATGAAATTATTTGTTTATTCTGTTTTTGTTTCCTTCCAACTGCTGAATCACCACTTTGTCAGTCTTCTAAGGATGAGGGTGCTCTTGCGAGTGGCACCAACCCCTTGTAAGGTGCTTGTTTTGAATAACTCGTGACTCCCTTTCTTCTTGGACGAAGGAGTCCCTTTGATAACCCGACTTTCTTCCCGTTTGCTTAACAATGGCAGATTCTAGGCTTCTCTCCAGTGCAGTGAGTGATAGCCGATTTGAGTTAGTTCAGAAATTGTCGTGTCAGGTGGATGACCTCAAGAGGAAGATCGGCGAGCTTCGTGAGGAGCAGCTTCTTCATGAAGATATGCATGATACCCGGATGGCAGGTATGAAGGAAACTATAGAATACTACCGGGCGAAGCTGGAGGAGAAGGTAGCCGAGCTGTCGGAAGTTAAGAATCGAGCAGATTTCGCTGTGGCTTCATCTTGGAACGCTGGGTATGCAGCTGCAAAGATTAAGTACGACCTTCCTGACTCGCCGAAGGGGTCTAGTCTGGATCCGCCGCCTCCCCCTCTGATGTAATTTGTCTCCGGTCGCACTATGTAGGGAACTTGGTGCACCCCGTATAATGCACTTCGTAATAAAATAGCATTTTTCCTTTTTATCACTGTCTTGAGCTCCAGTAGATAGGTCCGGTTACTTTCTCATCCTGATGAGTGTAGGAACACATACCTGTCAATCTTCCCTTGACCGTGATGACATGGATCGAAGGTCCACATGTCATTGACCTGGACCATATGGACCCCACTTGTACATGCTGAGTGGATCTTGGCTAAGTGCATGATGTGGGTCCCAGATGACTGTGCGGTGTGGGCCCTAGCTAATTGTGTTAAGTGGGCCTCATCCCGTCTTCTCTAAATCTTCTTTTGTTGGCGGGAAGATGTACAACTTCAACTTCCAGTGAAAGCTTGTGACTCTTCGCTGATCGAGTCATTAAACAAGTTAGTTTAATGATCTTAATGGAGAGTCCATTAAAGGAACTTGGAATTCCATTAGCCGGTGGACCATGGGCTCTTCCTTATAAAAGGAAGGCTCGAAAGAGAGAAGGGTACTCCCTTCACTCTCTTTCTCTTTCTTCTTCTTCATTTCCATTTCGCTCTCTGTCGGAACCCTAGGTTCTGAAAATCCAAATTCCGGTGATAACTGAGCAATTTCTTTTAGCAAGATGAGGAGAACTCTTGTGCTGAGCTCTAGCAGAGACGAAGAGTCTCAGAATTTGGCTCTTCGTCCTGCTGGTGATGAGGGCGGACCAAGCGGTATTCCGGCAACTAAGCGTCCTTCGCCTGTTGGTGTGGCGCAAGTGGCTCCTTTAGATTCTGTTGAGCCTTCGTCGGAAATGCCCAGGAGGAGGTGGCAAGCTTCCTCTAACCTCCCCCGGAATCCTGAGCTCGGGCGAATGAGCGCGGCGGAGTTCCAGGAGCAGCTTGGTTGGTGGGGGGTTCGATTTGGCTCTCACCTCTCCATTTCTGATGGTTGCTCCCACAACTTGGTCACGGTAAGTCTTTATCAGCTCCTGTACGACATGCAACTCCCGCTGCACACTTCTATTCTGAGACTGCTGTCGTGGTGGGGTATCCCGCCGGGTCAGATGCACGTGTCATTCTGGATAATTGTGCGTCGGATCGGGCTGATTACCCTCCACTTCGAGGTTCCCTTTAGCCCGGTCGAGATGTTCCTGCACATGAAACCGATCGCCCCGGGAGGCCAAAGAGCGTTGCTTCTGCACCATCTATTGGCGTACTGCCCGGAGGCTGTTTGGACTTCCCAATCATTATGGGAATTGGTTCGAGCCCTGCTACCGGGTGTCAAGGTGGTCGTGTGACCGCAACATCCAGGTGGCGTGGGACTTCATAGGTAAGCATGCATCTGACCTTGCTTTCATTTTTGCCCTTATGTTTTGCGTGCTTGCCGAGCTTCGGCTTAGGGACAGTTCCATGCTCGTGTTTGCAGGGAAACGTCAGCTTCAGGTATCTCTGCCCACGGGGACGAACTCTTCTGCGGCTGAAGGCAACATTGAGTGCTTCTTCAATCTGCCCGCAGACCTGTGGGACTTGACAGTTCCTGACCAGATTGTGATGCACATTCGCTTCCCGGCCAGGCTTGCAACCCTACCGGCCCCTCCGCAAGTTGTGGTGGTGGAATCCAGCTCTTGTGAGGGTGCTACCACTGTAGAGAGCACAGTCCCCAGTGTTGAGGAGGAGCCTCCGGTCGAGAGTGAGGCTGTTGATCTGCGGGGGGAGATGGACGACCGACCCAATGAGGCACTTCCAGTCGGGGGAAGATCTCCTCCTGATGAGCCAATGCGGGACGTTCTGTCGGAAGTCATCCCAGTTGTCGGGGATGTCCAGGTCAGTGATGCTAGTTCCGTTTGTCATTCAAACCCTCTTTTGGGTCGCCGGAGGAGGCCACATATTTTTTATTGCTAATCTGACTCCCCCGGTGATCCAAGCCTGATGACGAGGGATAGCGGACTTCTGCTTTCCCGTGGGTTTGGTGAATCGGCTACTGAGGGATTCTTTCCTACCCCAGTGCAGGTACATACTGAGGTGGACAACCTGGCCTAGTTGGAGATGGTGGGAGGTGTGTCCGAGAAGACGGTGGTCGTTTCTGCTACTGAGAGAAGCGAGCCAACTATGATCTTGGGGGGTCCACTAGACATAGTGGACGCCCCCAGTGCTGGAGACGTTGGAGTTAAGGCTCCCGTGGAGGTAAGACCTTCCCAGCCTCCTGCTGTTGAAGTTGTTTCTGTACAGTCTCCTGCCCCGGTTGATCCGAGGGGCAAGGCTATTGTAGATGAGTCTAATAGGGGTGTGAAGAGAGTTGCTTCTGCCTCCCCTGCTGACCAGGGAGAAGCTGTGCGCCTGAGAAGGGAGGATGCCATCCCTCAGGCGCTGAGGGGACTACCCGGATTGACAGTGGTTCCCGCGTCCCTGTTGAAGATGCTCTGGCTGTCGAGGACGTCCAGACTGAGGTGGAGTTTACCGTGTCGGGTACTGCTGATGATGAAGCCCCGGTTTATGGGTGGGATGACCACTACCCCAACTGTGCAACTGGGCCCTGAACCAGGTGAGTACCAGCCTGAGGCTACCCCGAAGTTTCCACTACCGGCGTTCACCATTCATCATGCGTTTCTGAATGGGGAGCCGATGTCGATTGGGGACTCCGACATCATGATCATCTACACTGGATTTGACTATATCTTCCAGAACTTGCTCCCGGAGAACCAGGCGTACTACAGCCGCCTTTCTCGCGACCTGGCGATGAGAGTAGCGGCTCAGAACAAGCTGCCATGGCCCGGGTCTTTGCGCTGAGTGTCAGACCCCGACCTTCTGCCTTGGAGGTTCTGGAGCGCCAGCGAGCTGAGAATCGGCAGCTCGAGAAAGACCTGGCGGCGGCAAACAGCGACTGGTGGGCTCTGGAGGAGGACAAGCGGTTCATGGCGGCGGATTACCACAACTTGGACTTCACCTTAACCGCTACTCTTTAGAGAGATGAGGATGCCAAGACTTCCCTGGAAGAACTGGAGGGCACTTGCGGGAAGCTGACCCGAGAGAAGCTGGAGCTGGACCAGCGTCTCTCCCTCAAGGAGGTGGCGTATGACCGGGCCGCTGAAGAGCTCCGGCTGGCGAAGGATGCCTACCAGCAGGTCCTCGACCAGCTGGAGAAGGAGAAGGCGAAGAAGGGCGGTGATGGCCCCGGTCCTTCTTCGCAGCCTTAGCTCTGTTATACTTTTGTAGAAAGGCTCCAGTTCCGGTTGCCGGGGGACTCCCTCTTGTATATCTTCTTTTCTGAAAAAGAAATAAAGAATTTTGTAGTGCAAACACATATTGTTAGATATCTTTACCTTGTTTACAACATTTATTACAACTGTGTATCTCCCTCACCCCCTTATCGTTTTAAGGAGTTTTCCTTGGGACGATAACAGTTCTTTTTCTCGCTGACTTCATGGTGATCCATGGTTTGATGCTCAAAGGGGATTCGTCCCTGTATTGCAAGCTTTGACCCGGGGGCAGGCTAGTTTGCCTACCTGCCCCAGTTTTTAAGAGTGGATAGCCTCGCTCTTAAAACTGGTTTCCAGGACCGGAAGCTAGGTTCAGGCGTCTTGGGCCTTAAAGGAGCGTAACTCTACATTTAGGACTTAGCCAGGATCAGAAGCTAGGTCTGGGCATCCTGGGTTGGATGGGGTTTTAATCCCTGACATCCCTGATTTCCAAGGCCGAAAGCTAGGTCCAGGCGCCTTGCGCGTAAAAGGAGCATAACTCTGCGTTTAAGACTTAACCAGGATCGGAAGCTAGGTCCGGGCATCCTGGATTGGATGGGGTTTGATCCCTGACATCCCTGATTTCCAAGGCCGGAAGCTAGGTCTGGGCGCCTTGGGCTTAAAAGGAGCATAACTCTGCATTTAAGACTTAACCAAGATCGGATGCTAGGTCCGGGCATCCTGGGTTGGATGGGGTTTGATCCTTGACATCCTTGATTTCCAAGACCGGAAGCTAGGTTCGGGATCCTTGGGCCTAAAAGGAGCATAACTCTGCATTTAGGACTTAACCAGGATCGGAAGCTAGATCCGAGCATCCTGGACCTCAGTAGAGACTTGATCTTGCACTAGGATTTTCAGCAGTAAATAATACAAAGTACTCAAATTCTTGTGGGAAAGAATCTTTATTGAAATCATCAAATGGAGTACATTACTTGTAGAATTTCTTGAGGTGGAAAGCATTCCACGGCCTAGAAAAGAGGTCGTCGGACAGAGTTCTGAGGAAGTATGAGCCTTAAGCAGCATGTCTGTCTATGATGTAAGGTCCTTCCCAGTTTTCTCCAAGCTTTCCGACGGTTGTATCCCCTGTCATCACTTTGACTTTTCTCATGACCCAGTCGCCCGGATTGAACTTTTCTCTACGAATCGCTTGTCGTATCCTCTTTTGATAGTTTCCTAGTACCGGAGGAGGTGTTGCAGGGCTTCTTCTCTCTTGTCGTCAAGAACTGTTTTTTCTCTTGCTAAGATTCTCCCATTCTCCCCAGTAAGGACTGCATCGGTACGGGTTGTCGGAGCTAGCAGTTCTGATGGCTTTACCGTTTATGCTCCAAAGGTAAGCTGAAAGGGCGTCATACCGATGGACCTTCTTGGGGTGGTCCGGTATGCCCTTATGACCCGGTTGGACACTTCTGCTTGCCCATTCCCTTGAGGGTAGTATGGGGCTGAGAAGTTGTGCTTGATCCCCCAAGGACTTGCAGAACAGCCAGATGTTATCGCAATCAAACTTCTTTCCATTATCTGACACTAGCTCTTGGGGAACTCCAAATTTGAAGATTATATCTTTCCATAGAAATCTTCTGATGTCAGAGGTGCATACCTGTACCAATGCTACGGCTTCGACCCATTTGGTGAAATAATCTGTAGCGACCAGCAGGAACCTGATTGAGTTTGGAGCTTTTAGGAGCGGTCCCACAATATCTAATCCCCACTAGGCAAAAGACCATGCACTCAGGACGGGGTGCAGTTCGCTTGCCGGGGCATGGCTGACCGGGGCATGCTTCTGACAGGGGATGCATGCCTGTGTGAATTTCTTGGCGTCTGTCATCATGTGCGGCCACCAGTATCCTTGGATCATTGTCTTCTGTGCTAGATTTCTGCTTCCGGAGTGGTTGCCGCAGATCCCAACATGGATTTCCTTTAGTATGATCATGCCTTGTTCTGGGGTGAGGCACTTGAACAAGACCCCGGAGCCGTGGCTCTTTATGTATAGCCTGTGTGACTCCCGGTGTGGGATGGCAATAAACTTCTACGCATCCTTCTTAACTTTGGCTGATAGATTTGGATCTTCGGGAAGCAAATGGTGGATGAGGAAGTTGATGTATGGCCTCCTCCAGTCTTGACCGTTGTTGGACCGCAACTCGACGTCAATTCTGTCTACTTCAGAGTTCAGCTTGTCTGGAATGTCTTCAACTGGTTCCTCCGGTGGGAGTTCCAAATCGGTGTGAATATACGAGAGCGGTGGTTCTGACGGGTCCGGTTCGTCCGGCTCCGTTGAAGGTGATATCGCTTCTATCCGGCCTCTGGTGAGGCAAGGATTCCAGTCTTCAAGCTGTGACTCTGGCTGGTCCTGTGTCTGACCCTGGGATGGAGGACTTGGCTCGCTCTGTGTGCTGGGCCTGGTCTTGGGCTGTGAAGCTTCTTCATCTCTTTTTCTTTTTTGTCCTTTGGTGGTTACCATGAGAACTACCTTCTAATGTCTGCATTCGAGGAGGTAGACCTCCGGCAGTGGCATGTCTGAATCTTTGGGCACAATACTCGGCTCTTTCTGGTATCCGATTGATAGTTGTCGGGGCTCTGTAGTGGTGATAGAAGAGGAAAGATATGCCAGGGCGTCTGCATGCCTGACATCTATCCTTGGTAGCTGCTCGACCGTGATGAATTCGAACTTCTCTGCCATGGAGTGGACGACATCAAAATATTTTTCCATCTGGTCGTCCTTGGCTTGGAAGGATCCGGCGAACTGGTTCACCACTAACTTTGAATCTGTCTTGACCATGATTCTCCGCGCCCCCAGTTGGAGCGTTGTCTGGAGACCATATATTAGAGCTTCGTATTCAGCTTCGTTGTTTGAAGCCGGGAACCCTACTCCGATGGATTTCTCTGTCTTCTGTCCATCGGGGCTGATCAGGAGATAACCTATGCCGGATCCTGTACAGTTACTGGACCCGTCAGTGTAGATTGTCCATGCTTCATTGTCTTCTTTGGCCAGAGACTCCTGTGACCGAGGGGCATCGTTCGCCCCCAGTGTATCTTCTTCTAAATCTGGGTTGACCGGGATATCCTCGATGGGAAAGTCTGCCATCAAGGAGGCTTTGGGTTCATACCGGATGTGGTATGCACTGAGGTAGATGGACCATTCGATCAGTCGATTAGATTCTTCATGCTTTCCAAGAGCTTTTCTGAGTGGGAACTCTGTGTAGACTTTAACTGCCCTCCCTTGGAAATATGGCTTTAGCCTCCTGGCTGTATGTACCAGGGCTAAGGGGATCCTTTCGATTTTTGAATACCTTGTCTCAGCTCCCTACAACACTTTGCTGATGAAGTATACTGGTTTCACCTCTGGTTCTTCCACAAATATGACTGCACTAACCGCTATATCAGATGCAGCCAGATAGATGCCGACTGGCTGCCCGGTTTGTGGTGCTGTAAGGACCGGAGGTTGAGTAAGATATGCCTTAATCTCGTCAAAGGCTTGCTGACAAGTAGGATTCCATTCCGCATTAGCTTTGATTGCGTTGAAGAATGGCTTGCATCGGTCTGAATACCGGGAGATGAGCCTGTTGAGAGCAGCTAACCTCCCAGTTAGCCTCTGGAATTCTTTCACTATCTTCGGGGTGGGCATCTACAAGACTGCCCGGATCTGATCTAGATTGGCTTCTATGCCCCGGTTGGTCATAAGGAAGCCAAGGAACTTTCCAGAAGAAAGACCAAGAGAACATTTGGATGGATTCTGCTTCATGTTGTACCTTGTCAGGATATCGAATGTCTGTTGTAGATCTCGCAAATGATTGTCTTTCTCCTTGGTTTTGACTACCATGTCGTCTATGTAGACTTCCATGGTCCGACCTATGAGCTTACTGAAGATGGTGTTGACCAGCTTCTAGTATGTTGCTCCGACGTTCTTTAGACCAAACGACACCACCCGGTAGCAGTAGAGCCCCCTGTCGGTGATGAATGCGGTATGTTCCTGATCTTCTTTGTGAAGTGGAATATGGTTGTACCCAGAGTAGGCATCCATGAAGGACAATCATTGATAGCCAGTGGTGGCGTCCACCATGTCTGTGATCCTGGGGAGTGGATATGGGTGCACAGGACATGCTTTATTAAGATTAGTAAAATCGATGCAAACTCGGATCTTACCGTTCATCTTCGGGACGGCCACGATGTTGGAAACCCAGGTAGGGTAGATGACTAGTTTGATGAAGTTAACCAAAAGCAGCCGATCGACTTCTTCATTGACCGCCAGCTTTCGATCTGGCGCCATTCGCCTGGGTTTCTTCTTGACCGGCTTGTGCTGAGGGTCAATGTCCAGTTTATGACAGGCGACCGAAGGGTCAATTCCTGACATCTCGCTGACACTCCGTGCAAAGACGTGTTGATTCTGCCGGAGCAGAGTGATCATGAGATCCCTCCCAGCCCTTGGTAGGCCGGAGGAGATGTAAGTTGTCTTGTGGGACTCCAATCCCACTATAACTTCTTCCAGCTCGTCGACCGTTGGTGATATCCCGGTTTTCATGTCTGGCTTCCCTTGACAGACTTGCCGGGAGCTTGTTGCTATTGATGAGAGTCCGTCAAGAAGATAGTGTTCCCCTTAGTCTTGAAAATGGACTTCCCCTTAACAGCATCGAGATGGCACTTGAACGCCGTCCCTTGGTCTCCCTTGACTCTGCAAATTCCATTGGGAGTTGGGAATTTGAGGCTTTGGTGGAAGGTGGACACTATGGCTTTCATCTGATGAATCCAGTCCCTTCCCAAAATAACGTTGTAACAGGAGGGGGAGTCGACCAGCAAGAAGTTTATCCCGACGGTGTTGAACCCTACCGTGATTGGCAGGTGGACCTGCCCGGAGGACTGTGCTGGCTCCCCGTTGAACCCATAGATAGGAATCTCATCAGATTCGATGAGACCCTTAGATAGTTCCATAACCTTGTAAACACATGAGAACATGACGCTGGAGGTGCTACCGGCGTTGACTATGACTCGTCGGACCCGGTAGACGCCAATCCATGCTGTGATGACCAGGACGTCATTATGTGGATATAGCACGCCTTTTTCATCTTCTTCAGTGAATGTCAAACCTTCAGGAACGATGGACTAAGTGTTTGTCCCTTCATTGAAGTTGAGCTGTCCAACTTCATGGACATGTCCTATCCACCGGAGTTTTTCTCGGGCGCAATTCTTCCCTTCTGTCTTGGAAGAACCGGGTGCCTGTACGTGGCAAACATACACAATTCGATCTTTGGTTTTTACCTGTTCGACTGCTCCGGTCTGCACCATGTCAGGAATGAGGCCGGTATCGACAAGACGCTGCATTTCATACTTCAATGCCCTGCAGCTTTTCAGCTCGTGACCGTAATCATTGTGGTGATCACATTTCTTGGACTTATCTCTCCTGCCCTCCGGGTCTGCCGGGAGAGGTACAGGTTTGTTGAGTAGCCCTATGTTCTTGATCTTCTTGAAAACTTCCTCGATCGGGAACCTTAGAGGGGTGAATTCCCTCTCTTTGCGTTCGCCCCCGGTAGACTTTTTTTACCGGCGGTCTGATTACCGGGTTGGCGTTTTCCTCTTCCTGTCTTTATTTCTGTCAAGAGATTTTTCCTCTTTGTGATCCCTGTCGAAACTCTCTTCCTTTGCCTTATGGGGCTTCTCGGAGGTCTGGCCTCCGGCAAGTCTCTTCCTCCTGGCTTTCAGGTCGTCTTCTTCCTGAGCGTACCTTTCTACCTTCTCGAGCATGGCCGAGACAGAGGACGGAGGCTTCCTTGCCAGTGACCGGTATAATTCTTCATGGTTGCTGTTCAAGGCATATTTGAAGGCTTGAATAACGACACTATTAGATGCGTCCTGTACTTCTGACAATAAGGTTCGGAACCTGCAGAGAGAACAAGACTTCAGCTCCCTTCTTCGTTTTCACATTGAAACGGTACTTTTCTTCGAACAACTCAGCTAGTTGTACGAACGTGTGGATGGATGTGGGTGCCAGATTGTAATACCACTTTTGTGCTTCGCCTTTGAGCGAAGCAGCGAACATTTTTGCAAGTGACTTGTTATCATGGTCCCAGATGGCCATGGTGCTCTTGTAGTTCATAACATGCTAAACTGGACAGCTGCTCGTCTCGTCATACAGCTCGAAGGGCGGCTGCTTGAAGTTGGCCGGGACTATATGACTCCTGACTCCTTCTGCCAATGGTGATACAGTTAGCCTTGAGAGAGTAAGCTTCTTGATTCGTTCATCCCAGTTGGTTTTGTTGGAAACAGCCAGGTCGACCATCCCCTGTAGCTTGAGTTGATTCATCTGTTCCACATTCAGCTCCGGTTGTCCCTGATGGGCGCGGGCCCTGTGGGGACTCCTTCCCCTCTGACCGTGGCGTGCCGGGGGAGTGCTCTGGTGCCTCCTCCGGCGTTGTCCTTCTGGTGGAGTGACTTCTTCTACGGACCTGTTGCGGCCATGACGTGGCCCGGGTGTTCTTGCACGTCCGCGACGATGTCTCTGAACCGGGGAGATAGACATCCTATCTCTCCCTGGTGCTAGCCTATCCCAAACTGGACGGGTATCATGGCTATGAGGGGTAAGACTCCGGTTACTACCCAACCGTGGCCTTATCTTCTTCTGAGGAGATGGACTTGAAGACGGGGCCGAAGATGACTGGCTATCTCCGGCCCTGGTTCTTTTTTTTTCTTCTCATTTCTGCGTTTTCATTGGTTAGCCGCTTGATGATTGCAGTTTGGGACTCGGCTGCCGGGCCTTTCCCCTTATTCTACTCGGTATAACCTCCTCCCGTTGCCAGGGGAGAGGTTCTCTGGTCTCTTCTTGCCGCGGCTACTCTGGATGGTTCTGGATCTTGTGATGCTGGTATCCTGACAGTCCGGTTGACTGTGTTAGGATTACCAGGATCATTATTGATTTGCACCACTAAATTTTCTGCCTCAGGCTGTCCACTTCCAAAGTGTTGCGAGCCCTGATCGTGGCCCTCACTCCTGAGAACTGATTCTTGATTCACAGGCTCTGTTGCTTCAAGAACCGGAGATAGAGGAGAAATGTTCTCTGTCTGACTTTCAGTAACTTGGCTAATTCCATTGTTGGAACGAGTCGGGCGTCTCTTACTTCCAGCCATTGTTGCAGCAACTCCGGTATGACTGGATCGAGATTTCTTGCAAGGCTCTAGAACTGATGGGAGATTCAGCCCCACGGTGGGCGCCAAAGAGTGTGGGTGCAAAATTTGATCCACAAACTCGAGATATGAATTGATTAATCGAACATTTACAATGAAAGCCTTGTATAGACAGAGATAAGATGGGGGGGGGGGGGGGGGGGGGGTATACAATGAGACTGGATCTGATCGGGTTCAGGCTGCCTACGTATCCAAGAAGGTGAACTTGGAATCAAGTCTCTACTTCCGCTAAGCTCTAATGGAGTTGCTCAGTGGAAGACACGTAGTTCAGGAGGTTTAGAACTCCTATATTTTTAGAGGCCGGAGGAGGCTGGCTCAACCACCCCTCCTGTTTTGACTCCATGAACTCAGGTAGTTCAACTGTGAAGATGATTTCCGTGGAGATAGCTTGCATGCTGCCGAACGGCTATCCCTTTGGTTTGAATCCCCTTTGACCAGGATGACTGACACGTGGCATCCTCTGATAAGTCTTGGTTCAACCTGGGTCTTCCTTTATCTTTTCTGGCAGGCTAGAACTATGGGTTCTGTTAGCCTGGTATCTCGCTGGACTTATCCAGTTGGTTGGGACTTGGATTGACCAAGCCTGAAAGCAAAGACTTGGGCTTGACTTCTCTGATCGGAGGCCCAATCTTCATTGCATACACCCTGGCCAGGTCCTCTGGACTTCTGTGTTAAGCCTTTGGATGAGCCTTTGTCGCTGTTGGACTTTACTAGGCCGAACCTGGCCTACTTGACTGAGGTAGGCCTGGTCGATGTATGGGAGCCCACGGTTGAACTTCTTATACAGTAATCGGGACTCCACCCATTGGTCGTGGACTATCCGGTGGGTCAAGGTCCACAGAGCGTATGTGGACTCCTTGAGACCGGGTTGGGCACTACCCGATAGCCCAGGCTTGGTTGGCTAATGCTCAGATGCTCCCGGTTTAGCTTCTTATACAGCCATCGGTGACACCTGTCGGATTTTTTACCTAGGGTACACACACTTATCATCCGCAAACCAATGGCCAAGCCGAGGTTTCCAATAGAGAGATTAAAAACATTTTGTAGAAAATAGTTGACCCCGAAAAGGTTGATTGGTCTCGTAAAGGCAGTGATGGATTATAGGCCTATATGGTACTGCTTTTAAAACTCCCATAGGCATGTCTCCCTTTCATCTTGTATTTGGAAAACCCTGTCACCTACTTGTAGAGCTTGAGAACCTAGCCTTCTGGGCAATGAAAAAGCTCAACTATAATCTCGACCAGGCAGGTAAAAGGAGAAAACTCCCGCTTTCTGAGCTTGAGGAACTTCGGAATGAGGCTTATGATCTTTTCAAGTCCTATAAAGCTAACATGAAAAAACTACATGATCGTCAGATCTTACGTAGTGATTTTCAAATTGGGAACAAAGTTTTACTGTATAACTCTCGTTTGTATTTATTTTCTCGTAAACTACAGTCTCGTTGGTCGGGTCTCTTTGTTGTGTCTGCAGTAACTCCTTATGGCGCTATTACGTGTGTAAACCCTGCAGACAATTCTGAATTTCAAGTTAATTGTCAACGTAAGCATTTCCATGAAATAAGGTCCCCTGAAGTTGAAGAAACTCTCTTAGAGGACCCTACTAATCTAGACTGACCCTTGACCTGCTGGTATCCGGACCCTCTCTTGCTCTTTTTCTGTTGTCTCTTTTGAAAGTGTTGGGACCGTTAGTCCACGAACTCTTACTGGCTGAGTATAATTGATCCAGTGCACGCTTTTCTCTTGAGCGTCACCACCAAACAAACCTGTTTTCCGCTCTGTTTGGGAATGGGGAAGTCATTTCCCATCTTCTTTTTAACTCTTGAGTATCTGACTTTAAAAGACTTTTTATTGTATCTTAGACATCAGGATCTCGCGCATTCCACTCTAGCGTTTTTATCTCTCCTGTATATTAGTTGTGAGTAGCGTTTATCTAGGGAGTGAGTTCCTATTTGTCCTCCTGTCTGGCTGAAGACGTTAAACTTAGCGCTCCTGGAAGGTAGCTCTATGTATCTTCTAAGCCCGATCGTGCTTTATTGCTCTTTATTTGTTGCCGGGTTAAGCCGCTTTTTGGCTGATAAACTACCCTTTGTGAATCTGTGTGCTAGTTCTGTTTGGGGGTGGGCACGACCCACCTACTCTCTGTTGTTGTTTGATTAGTTAAATAATTATTGCGGTTACAAAGTTGAATTTATTTCAATTTTTGGAATTTTAAATAATTATTGCTTCATTTTTGAATTTATTTGACATCTTAATGGTATTTATATTCACGAGAATATACTTAACCATTATCATAAAATTTTCAAAATTGAATTTGAATTATTTCGTGTCATTACGCATTCCGGGGGTAAAACCGTTATTTCCACTAATTCCAGTAGTGGGGGGTTGCGTAACGGGCAAGTGGCTAGCTATTTATACCCCGTGGTATGATAGAAAAGTCACAAGTCATAATTTTTCCTTTTGGTTAAAATGGGTCAAACCTAGTCAACAAAGGTCTCTTCTCCAACAGAACTCGAGTTGAGATCATTATTGTGCAAACAGAACTCGACTCGAGAATCTGGCAGATCTTGTTCCTCTCTCCTCCTCTCTCCTTCATTTCTTAACCAAATTCAAAATTTCAAGTTGTTGTGTGTTGGTCTTTCAATTCTCTACATTTTCATATCAATTTCTGTTTGAATCATGCCTCCTAGAGTTAGATCTCGAGTGGTAGTTCGCCAACGCGATTATTCTCGTCTCTTTGATGATAATCGCTTCGAGAGTGGTTTTGTGGAGAGGATTTATGCCCGAGGTTGGGAAGCACTCCTTGGCTTAGATTATGAGTCGTTTGATTCTCAAATGGTTCATCGATTTTATGAGTCAATGGAGTCAACCGATGAGGGCATTTTTGTCAATTTGGACAGAGGTCATCAGCTTCCACTCACGCCCGAGACCATCTCTGCGGTCACGAGCCTCGATCTCGATGAAGCTCCCCTTCAGCAGGAGGCTGCACTGGTGACCCCCGAGATCATCGAAGCTGTTTTAGTCGATGATCGGGCGGCACACCGGTCCAACAGCCATATATCCATCGGTTGGCTCCGAGTCAACCAAGGCTTGGTGGCTCACTGGTTGACCACCAATGTCCTTGGGACGACAAGGACGAGTGAGCTATTCTCGGAGGGCATCCACATCCTGCGTCTTCTCCAGGAGGATCTCCACGGCTACTGCATGGTCCGCCGCCTGTTCTAGACCATCACCAGCGCCCGTTCCACTTTTGCCACACTTCCTAGCCTGGTGATGAATATTTTGCGCTATTAGGATGCGCCTCTTCCTTCTGGCTTGTCTCTGGAGTCAGTTGTTCGTTTTAAGGTCTCCAACCCCGGTCTGTCTGCCTGTCGACAATTGTTGTGGGACCTGCAGGAGGAGCCGCCAGTTCACTACAGGCCCGGCGATCAGAGGGCATTCGAGCAGATTCATACGAATGAGAAGCGGTTCCAGCTACTGTGGAGGGGGATGGGAGAGATTATGGATGCCGTTGAGGACATCCAACGTCGGTTGGACGAAGGCCAGGAGCAGCCTCATCGGCGACGTGGTTGAGAGAGTAGTCAGCCATTCTAGTTTTCTTGTATTTTTATTTTGTTTGTCCTTTTGCTCTTTTGTATTAAATTTCAATCCATATACTTTATTTTAAATATTTAATGAAATGGATAAATTTTAATTTCCAAACTAGTTGTCCTTTTCTGGAATTTTTAGTCATTCTTGGGCTTTATTGCAAAAAAACTCTTTTATTTTTGCCTATAAATACCAATACAACCTAAGGAGGCCGTCACTTTTCAAAAAATTAAAATTTTTATTTTTTCTGGAAACCACTCAATCTCGAGTCGAGTTCTAGTAAGGCATCCTAATCTCGAGTCGAGTTTGAGTCTGTCCAAGTTTGCTGCTTCGGTTTTTGTGTGGATTTTCTCGATTTTTGTGATGGTTTTTGGCGTTGTCTTTTTTCTTTTGCAATGGCTGATGTTCAGAATGAGTTGTGGATGCCAAGTGGCCGGTATGGATAATATTCCCGAGATGGATTTTTCTGGTATTATGAACGGACCCTATAGAGCTTCTTTTCGGGATGAGATTTTTGACAAGGTTTGGGAAGGTTTTTTTTATGATCCTACTGCTGATTATTCCCCTTCTATGGTAAGAAACCTTTACCTCATGCTACCCTTTGCAGACGCTCTTCCCTTTGATGGTTTCCAGGTTTATATGCATGGATCTATAGTCGTTTTTAATGCTATCGCCATCTCTCTTGTCTTTTATAAACGTTTTGTCTTCCATCCTGTCGTACCTTATCAGAATTATATTGTTGACAATGATGTTGATGTTGTTAAATAAAAGACTTCAATTCAATTCAATTCAGTTTGTCATATTGATTCATCCCAAAACATGGGTTTATATACAAGTTAGTTTCTTGTCTACCAAGACACACTATTCTAAATACTTAATATTCTAAATATATCCTAAATATATTGTTTCCTATTTAGAATATATATACAGCTTTCTACACCCCCCCCCCCCCCCCCCCCCCCCTCAAGTTGGTGCATAGATGTCAATCATGCCCAACTTGCCAACTGAGCTGTTGAAGCATTTTTGAGATACACCTTTGGTAAGAACATCAGCTAATTGCTCCTCTAAGGTTACGAAAGGAAAGCGAATAACCTTCATGTCAAGATTTTCTTTAATAAAATGACGATCAACCTCCACATGCTTTGTTCGATCATGCTGAACTGGATTATGTGCAATTTGAATGGCGGCTTGATTATCACAATGTAAATCCATAGGCTTTTGAAGCTTGAAACCTAATTCCTTCAAGACATTACGGATCCACAACAATTCACATACTCCATGTGTCATACCTCGAAATTCAGCTTCTGCACTCGATCTGACAACAACTTTATGCTTCTTACTACGCCAAGTTACAAGATTTCCACCGACAAAAGTAAAGTATCCTGATGTAGAACGTCTATCAGTTTTATCGCTAGCCCAATCTGCATCTGTGTGTTCAACAACATTCACTTTATCATCTGTGTATCCAACAACGTCCAATACATCATTCTTTCCACACAGTAAACCTTTGCCAGGTGCCTTTTTCAAATATTTCAAGATACGAAAGACTGCATCCATATGTTCTTCATTAGGAGAATGCATAAACTAACTAACCACACTCACAGCATAAGCAATATTAGGTCTAGTATGAGAGAGATAAATTAACCTTCCTACAAGACGTTGATACCTTCTTTTATCAGTAGGAACTTGGTCAGGATGAATGGCGAGTCCATGATTGATCTCAATGGGTGTCTCCATCAGTTTGCAATCCAACATCCCTGTTTCAGCAAGCAAATCAAGGACATTCTTCCTCTGTGAAAGTGAAATCCCCTTTTCAGACCTTGCAACTTCAATACCCAGAAAATACTTCAGTTGTCCTAGATCCTTCATTTTAACTTTCTTCGACAAATACTTCTGCAATTCATTTATTTCCTTCGGGTCATCCCCTGTAATGATTATGTCATCAACATACACAATTAGAGCTGTAATCTTACCATTCTTGTGTTTGATAAAAAAAAGGTATGGTTAAAATTGCTCTGTTTGTACCCAAAAGCTCTCATGGACTTTGTAAATCTCCCAAACCAAGCTCTTGGAGACTGTTTCAGGCCATACAAAGACTTCTTCAGTTTACACACCTTCCCAACATCTTCTGGATGGTTCTTCACACCTGGAGGCATATCCATGTATACTTCTTCCTCCAAATTCCAATTCAAAAATGCATTCTTCACATCAAGCTGGTGCAAGGGCCAATCTTTATTTGCTGCAAGCGAAATAACAATAATGACGGTATTGATCTTTGCCACAGGTGCGAAAGTCTCCTCATAACCAATTCCATAACGTTGTGTGTATCCCTTGGCAACCAATCTTGCCTTATATCTATCAATAGTTCCATCTGCATTAAGCTTCACGATAAACACCCAACGACATCCAACAGTCTTCATTCCAATAGGCATATCAACTACCTCCCATGTTAGATTCTTTTGAAGGGCTTCCAATTCTTCATTCATTGCTTTCTTCCATTTTCGATCTTTCAAAGCATCCTGCACGTTACTAGGAATAGATACAGTAGATAATTGATTTATAACAAGTGCATGTGATTCAAAAAGCCTATGGTTAGACATAAAGTTAGCTATAGGATATTTAACATTGGCTTTAATGTCTGGTTCATATTGTTTCTTAGGAACTCCCTTACTAGCTCTTTGTGATTTTCTAGGTTCAAGACTTTCTAACCCAACGAACTCATTAAAGGTTATAGGAGGTACCTGAGGCGGATCATTCTGACTGAGATCTTCAGTTGTTGATGTAGAAGGGGAAATGTCGTGTGCTACAGTTTCAGATACATCCTGATCATGTGCTTCTGTCTGATCGCTGGGAACCAAATGGTTGATTGTCTGCTCATGATTATTCTCTACTGCTACAGGATTAATTTATGCTGCAGGAACTTCAAATCGTTCCTCCAAGTATTCCAATTCTTCAAAGACATTAAAGTTGTCAATAGACCAAGGTTCCCTTCACCGCCACTCTCCCCCTGAATGGAAGACTGGGATATTCCCCCCGAGTAATACGGGTCTGATTCATGGAATGAGACATCAAGAAATATATGTATTTTGTCAGTAATTGGATCATAACACCTATACCCTTTCTGAAACTCTGCATAACCCACAAAAATACGCTTCTTCGCACGAGGATCAAGTTTACTTCGTTATTGTTTTGGGATATGGACATAAGCTGTACATCCAAATACCCGAGGCTCCAAGTTAGGCATAGATGGGATGGACAAAAGTGTATGGAGTTTCTGATAAGGATTTTGGAACTTAATTACCCGTGAAGGACTACGATTGATAATATATGTTGTTGATTTCACTGCTTCACCCCAATAGGATCGAGGTACATTCATGCCAAACAAGGAAACACAAACAACTTCCAACAACTGTTTGTTCTTCCGTTCTGCTAAACCATTTTGTTGGGGAGGGGGGGGGGGGGTGTACCAGAATTGGAGGTTTGATGACGAATTCCATTTGACCGGCAAAATTCAGACATTAGGCCATTCACAAATTCTCCACCATTATCAGACTGAAAGACCTTGATAGATTGTTGATACTGCGTCGCCACCATTTTGTAAAAATCAGTAAACACCCCATACACATCACTTTTGTTTTTCAGTAATGACACCCAAGTCATGCGAGTGCAATCATCAATAAAAGTCACATAATATTGAGCTCCAGAAAATGAAGAAACTTTTGCAGGACCCCAAACAGCAGAGTGAATTTTCATAAAAGGAACAAGACATTTGTTAATACTTGGTGAATATGAAATACGGCGGCTCTTGGCCAGTTCACAAATGTCACAATGAAATTCAGAATCACTAACAACTGAAAATAAATGAGGTTACAACTTCTTACGATAACTTAAGGATAGATGACCTAAACGCCGATGCCATAACCACACAACTTCTTTTGCATTCTCGACCCTATTTACCTGATTAGCTTGCCCCAGAAAATTTATCTGTTTCTCTCTAGTTTGTGTCAAATCCAGATAGTACAGTTTCCCCCTTCTAATACCATAACCGAGGACCTGTCGAGTCAGAATGTCCTGAAAAATACGGAAAGATGGATAGAACGTCACAATACATGCAAGTGTTAGAATAATTTGACAAACAGACAATAGGTTATAAACAAGAGATGGAACAACTAAGACAGATTCAAGAGTTAGGGTATCAGATAACACAATAGAACCTTCTCCGCTACTACACAAAATGACATATATCACTGTTAAAAACTGTGATATAAACCTATATATCACGGTTTTTATTTTTTCAGAAACTGTGATAAATACTGGGGTGATAAAAGCTTGTCTAAACCGTGATAATTGATGCAAAGATATATCACGTTTTTATTCAAAACAGTGATACAAAAGTACCTATTTTCGTAATTATCTCAATTGAAACTGTGATATATTAACCCAAAACTGTGATATATTAACTCAAAACCGTGATATATGCATTCATTATATATCACGGTTTTAACTCTATATAGCACTACTTTTAAAACCGTGATATATTAACTCAAAACCGTGATATATAAATTCATTATATATCACGGTTTTGACTCTATAGCACTAAACTTTTAAAACCGTGATATATAATTTTTTTTTTTAAAAAAAAATAGAATTTTAATCTATATCCTCCTCATGACAATGCTGCGAATACAAATTATACCATTCCATAGAACAAATCTATTTAAATGAATTATACTTTCCAATTGAAAAATAATTAAAAATTTTTTTTGATACATCAATTTACATGAAAATGGCAAAACTATCATCCTCTCTATCAATGTTTTTATATAAATCTATAAAAAAAAAAAACAATCAGTAATCTCATGTCGAAGTTTGTCCATGTGATTGTTTGAGTAGTTATATCTTTATATTCAACTTCTTCATCTGCTATACAAAGACCATACTCATTAAATTCTAAATAAAAATTGTTTTACTATCCCAAACTAAAACATCGCACTAAATTGGTTTAACAATATACCTATTGTACTCGATGTTTTATAACATTTGAAATCTGATTCTGATTTGGTGCTGGTATTGTGTACAAGTAAGCCAAAATGATAAATACTACTGTTAAGGTGACAAACCAGGAATAAGCATTCAGAATTTCTTACAGTTTAGGAGTAAAAAACCAAAATGATTAATAACGCGTCTGTTCCCTTACAGTCCAGGAAACCTTGTTACGGATCTTCAATGATTGTGAATTACACAAGGGAATAGACACATTGTGGTGAAAACCATCCAACAAATGGTAGTTCAGTGTAAAGTCTTTATACAGTACGTAAACTACGATTAGCTGGGAAGGAATAACAGATAGCAACGGCAGGCCCCTTCCCTTATAAGATTGCATGGAAGGCTCTTTTAAGGTAAAAATTTCCCTATGGATTATTTTACATGACAGGTTGCACAATAAAGGGACGAACCTGATTGTGAAGCATCTTTCACAATCAGTGCTGAACTTTTACTTCTGCCTTCATCGATATAGTGCTACTTATTAGAACCAAAAAAATTTAGAATCTATTAGGTTGAAAATATACATAAATACTTCATTGGATCTATGGGCATTTTATCTCATTTTATTTATCAGCGCTAAAGTACTTCATCTAAATCAGGCATGCATATTGTTTTTCCTTGGGCTCTATGCCAAACACCCAATTTAATATACACTACAAATCAGTAGAAGATTTTGGTAAAAATTGGAATGGTGATTACCTTAAGCCACGGTCGCATACTATTCTTTGCATCTGTCTGTATTATGCAAAAATACAATAGCTTGCCTCTTTTGTTCGTTGCTATCATTGGTGCTTACAATCAACACAGGTAACAGTCCTTGCTCACTTTCCTATTAATAGAGAATGAAGAACATGAAAAACAAGAAGTAGACGAAATTGAAAGAATTTTCGCACATTACTTACCTCAGTAATCAAGTAAAGGCTCTCTTCTTTCAATTGTTCTTTAAAATTATCATCATTCTCCTCCTTTGGGCAAGATACCATTTCCTAGTAAGATGACATAGATAATAAAGAAAACAACAATAGATAGAAATCTTTTAGAAGCAGAGCATTTGAGTAATATGATCTGATTCTAACCTCACTAAAGGTTTGTCAAGAAGATTCTTGAAACATTGGATCTGAAATTGGTTTCCCCCGATCTCAACGGAAAGAGGAACTGCAAATTTTCATAATCACAGAAAATTACAATCATATAAACTGAAATTCGATTCATAAACTATGATCAAGATAATCAAATTCCTTAAGAGATGCTTACCACTAGTTGTCTAAGCTTTTCTCCAACCTTGAGAGATTTGGTTCTAGCACCAAACCAGGCAAATTGTTAAATGTTATGTTGATTAAAATTAAGTGTGTTATAGTAAAGTAAGAGATAGTAGTGGTCGGGTATAGCAATCACCCTGTAGCCATCCTACATTAGTTGAATTTTAATTAATGAGATGAATCTGCAGTATTATAAAGAAAACTAAAGGCTACTCATTTCAAATGAGCTTCCATGGTTTTAATAATTAATTTTAGGATGATAAGTTTTGTAACAACGATGCGGATGAATCAAAACGACAACAAACAAGGTTATCTAGGCAAGAGAAGAGCATGCAGCAGTGAAGAGCTGGGCAATTTATTCTCACACATTTTGCTGGTATTTCGCTGCATCAATAGTCTAGGAAACTGAGAATAGGTACTAAATGGAGCATGTTAGTTGATCCACGCAGCAGTAGGGAAGTAGCACACCAAAAGGGATGGAAGTATAAAACTGGGAAAGGGACAGCAGCTTTGAAGAATTGACAGCGGCTTCTAGGATCACTACGGTCTATGGAGGACCAGCGATTGAAGACGAGTAGCAACAAAATCTAGGGACTGAGAATAGGTACTAAATGGCTTCTTGGAGGGCTGCAAGCAACAGGAATAATATTAATAGGGACTCTGAGCAATATCTGGTTTGAACCTGATAGTGCTTATGCACGCTGATCAGGGTTGTAAAGATTCTCAAGAAACAAACATGCTACTAGAAAAGTGATTTAAAAGAATTCAACAACTTCATTTTTGTGGTATAACTAGGAACACTTCAGTTTTTTAATAAAAAATAAGTTTATATGGGAAGAAGTTCAAATAGGCATAATTTTAGATGAAAGGTGACTTAGCTAGCTAGGGTTCTTACCTGGTCGAATGGTAGATATACGCTTTATCATTCACTTGTATTCGCGTGTTAGCCGTAACATTCAGTTTCAACTAGAATACTATCACATCTAGGCATTTCAGCAAACAATATAAATGCACTAATGTCATTATATAAATCAAACAAGTTGGAAGCTTGAAAAAACTAGCAATTGAAGCAAAACTAGATGGGAAATCCTTTAATAAGACATTGAATGAAAAATTTCGCACCTTTGACTTGAAGAAAGTCAATCAGTTGAGTTACATAACCAAAAAATAATCAGGGGAAAGAAGATTTTCTTAACTTTTTCTAAATTATGCTAAAGCTTTTAAGACAATTCACCAAAAAATAAGTTACTAAGATAATCATTCAATGCCCTAATTCTCAAACCCCCAATTTCTAAATCAGAACAAGAAACAATTTAACGGGACTAAACCAAAAAATTTAATCGGAAAAATAAAGATTGGGGTTGAATACAGAGAAAGAGAGAACACTTACCCTTGCAAAGAGATAACCTGTATTTCAATCGATCTAACCATTGGGGATGTTTCATTAAGCATTGAGAGAGACGGTTGCTAGAAGAAATAAGAAAATAATTCTGCCATTTTTGGATGAAATAGAAGTATGAACTAATGAAGTGGGACTGTGGGAGAGTTTAGTAGAGTTGGGCTCAACTGCTCCACTAAACATGTGCAGTTAGTACTTGGTAGTAATATTCCAATATTCCCATCCTAGTACTACTCTCCCCCAAGCACGCTTAACTTCGGAGTTCTGATGGGATCCGGTGCATTAGTGCTGGTATGATCGCATCCGTAAGTTATCCACTTACTTATCTATTAATACCATTTCATTCGGCCAAACTTGTAATTAAAAAAACAGTACAGTACTGCCGCCGGGATCGGATCGCACGTCTAAAATATGTTCGCTTGTTTTTATTTCCTAGTAATATCGTGATTTCTAAGCCTTATAAATTATGTATGATCTCGTCCATTCCGTTCTTATCGTAAATACATGTCAAAAATTAATATATATTAAAAAAATACACGTCAAAAATTCAAAAAAATGGATGCAACACGAGGACTTCCCAGGAGGTCACCCATCCTAGTACTACTCTCGCCCAAGCACGCTTAACTTCGGAGTTCTGATGGGATCCGGTGCATTAGTGCTAGTATGATCGCATCCGTAAGTTACCCACTTATTTATCTAGTAATACAATTTTATTCGGCCAAACTTGTATTTAAATAAAATAGTACAGTACTGCCGCCGGGATCGGATCGCGGGTCTAAAATATGTTCGCTTGTTTTTATTTCCTAGTAATATCGTGATTTCTAAGCCTTATAAATTATGTATGATCTCGTCCATTCCTTTCTTATCGTAAATACATGTCAAAAATTAAAATATATTAAAAAAATACACGTCGAAAATTCAAAAAAAGGGATGCAACACGAGGACTTCCCAGGAGGTCACCCATCCTAGTACTACTCTCGCCCAAGCACGCTTCACTTCGGAGTTTTGATGGGATCCGGTCCATTAGTGCTGGTATGATCGCATCCGTAAGTTATCCACTTATTTATCTAGTAATACCATTTCATTCGGCCAAACTTGTAATTAAAAAAAACAGTACAGTACTGCCGCCGTGATCGGATCGCGGGTCTAAAATATGTTCCCTTGTTTTTATTTCCTAGTAATATCGTGATTTCTAAGCCTTATAAATTATGTATGATCTTATCCATTCCGTTCTTATCGTAAATACATGTCAAAAATTAATATATATTAAAAAAATACACGTCGAAAATTCAAAAAAAGGGATGCAACACGAGGACTTCCCAGGAGGTCACCCATCCTAGTACTACTCTCGCCCAAGCACGCTTAACTTCAGAGTTCTGATGGGATCCGGTGCATTAGTGCTGGTATGATCGCATCCGTAAGTTATCCACTTATTTATCTAGTAATACCATTTCATTCGGCCAAACTTGTAATTAAAAAAAACAGTACATTACTGCCGCCGGGATCGGATCGCGCGTCTAATATATGTTCGCTTGTTTTTATTTCCTAGTAATATCGTGATTTCTAAGCCTTATAAATTATGTATGATCTCGTCCATTCCGTTCTTATCGTAAATACATGTCAAAAATTAATATATATAAAAAAAATACACGTCGAAAATTCAAAAAAAGGGATGCAACACGAGGACATCCCAGGAGGTCACCCATCCTAGTACTACTCTCGCCCAAGCACGCTTAACTTCGGAGTTCTTATGGGATCCGGTGCATTAGTGCTGGTATGATCGCATCCATAAGTTATCCACTTATTTATCTAGTAATACCATTTCATTCGGCCAAACTTGTAATTAAAAAAAACAGTACATTACTGCCGCCGGGATCGGATCGCGCGTCTAATATATGTTCGCTTGGTTTATTTCCTAGTAATATCGTGATTTCTAAGCCTTATAAATTACGTATGATCTCGTCCATTCCGTTCTTATCGTAAATACATGTCAAAAATTAATATATATTAAAAAAATACACGTCGAAAATTCAAAAAAACGGATGCAACACGAGGACTTCCCAGGAGGTCACCCATCCTAGTACTACTCTCGCCCAAGAACGTTTAACTTTGGAGTTCTGATGGGATCCGGTGCATTAGTGCTAGTATGATCGCATCCGTAAGTTATCCACTTATTTATCTAGTAATACCATTTCATTCGGCCAAACTTGTAATTAAAAAAAACAGTACAGTACTGCCGCCGGGATCGGATCGCGGGTCTAAAATATGTTCCCTTGTTTTTATTTCCAAGTAATATCGTGATTTCTAAGCCTTATAAATTATGTATGATCTTATCCATTCCGTTCTTATCGTAAATACATGTCAAAAATTAATATATATTAAAAAAATACACGTCGAAAATTCAAAAAAAGGGATGCAACACGAGGACATCCCAGGAGGTCACCCATCCTAGTACTACTCTCGCCCAAGCACGCTTAACTTCGGAGTTCTTATGGGATCCGGTGCATTAGTGCTGGTATGTTCGCATCCATAAGTTATCCACTTATTTATCTAGTAATACCATTTCATTCAGGCAAACTTGTAATTAAAAAAAACAGTACATTACTGCCGCCGGGATCGGATCGCGCGTCTAATATATGTTCGCTTGTTTTTATTTCCTAGTAATATCGTGATTTCTAAGCCTTATAAATTATGTATGATCTCGTCCATTCCGTTCTTATCGTAAATACATGTCAAAAATTAATATATATTAAAAAAATACACGTCGAAAATTCAAAAAAAGGTATGCAACACGAGGACTTCCCAGGAGGTCACCCATCCTAGTACTACTCTCGCCCAAGCACGTTTAACTTCGGAGTTCTGATGGGATCCGGTGCATTAGTGCTAGTATGATCGCATCCGTAAGTTATCCACTTATTTATCTAGTAATACAATTTTATTCGACCAATTTTGTAATTAAAAAAAATAGTACAGTACTGCCGCCGGGATCGGATCGCGGGTCTAAAATATGTTCGCTTGTTTTTATTTCCTAGTAATATCTTAATTTCTAAGCCTTATACATTATGTAAGATCTCGTCCATTCCGTTCTTATCGTAAATACATGTCAAAAATTAATATATATTAAAAATATACACATCGAAAATTCAAAAAAAGGGATGCAACACGAGGACTTCCCAGGAGGTCACCCATCCTAGTACTACTCTCGCCCAAGCACGCTTAACTTCAGAGTTCTGATGGGATCCGGTGCATTAGTGCTGGTATGATCGCATCCGTAAGTTATCCACTTATTTATCTAGTAATACCATTTCATTCCGCCAAACTAGTAATTAAAAAAACAGTACTGCCGCCAGGATCGGATCGCGCGTCTAAAATATGTTCGCTTGTTTTTATTTCGTAGTAATATCGTGATTTCTAAGCCTTATAAATTATGTATGATCTCGTCCATTCCGTTCTTATCGTAAATACATGTCAAAAATTAATATATATTAAGAAAATACACGTCGAAAATTCAAAAAAAGGGATGCAACACGAGGACTTCCCAAGAGGTCACCCATCCTAGTACTACTCTCGCCCAAGCACGCTTAACTTCAGAGTTCTGATGGGATCCGGTGCATTAGTGCTGGTATGATCGCATCCGTAAGTTATCCACTTATTTATCTAGTAATACCATTTCATTCGGCCAAACTTGTAATTAAAAAAAACAGTACAGTACTGCCGCCGGGATCGGATCGCGGGTCTAAAATATGTTCCCTTGTTTTTATTTCCTAGTAATATCGTGATTTCTAAGCCTTATAAATTATGTATGATCTTATCCATTCCGTTCTTATCGTAAATACATGTCAAAAATTAATATATATTAAAAAAATACACGTCGAAAATTCAAAAAAAGGGATGCAACACGAGGACTTCCCAGGAGGTCACCCATCCTAGTACTACTCTCGCCCAAGCACGCTTAACTTCAGAGTTCTGATGGGATCCGGTGCATTAGTGCTGGTATGATCGCATCCGTAAGTTATCCACTTATTTATCTAGTAATACCATTTCATTCGGCCAAACTTGTAATTAAAAAAAACAGTACATTACTGCCGCCGGGATCGGATCGCGCGTCTAATATATGTTCGCTTGTTTTTATTTCCTAGTAATATCGTGATTTCTAAGCCTTATAAATTATGTATGATCTCGTCCATTCCGTTCTTATCGTAAATACATGTCAAAAATTAATATATATAAAAAAAATACACGTCGAAAATTCAAAAAAAGGGATGCAACACGAGGACATCCCAGGAGGTCACCCATCCTAGTACTACTCTAGCCCAAGCACGCTTAACTTCGGAGTTCTTATGGGATCCGGTGCATTAGTGCTGGTATGATCGCATCCATAAGTTATCCACTTATTTATCTAGTAATACCATTTCATTCAGGCAAACTTGTAATTAAAAAAAACAGTACATTACTGCCGCCGGGATCGGATCGCGCGTCTAATATATGTTCGCTTGTTTTTATTTCCTAGTAATATCGTGATTTCTAAGCCTTATAAATTATGTATGATCTCGTCCATTCCGTTCTTATCGTAAATACATGTCAAAAATTAATATATATTAAAAAAATACACGTCGAAAATTCAAAAAAAGGTATGCAACACGAGGACTTCCCAGGAGGTCACCCATCCTAGTACTACTCTCGCCCAAGCACGTTTAACTTCGGAGTTCTGATGGGATCCGGTGCATTAGTGCTAGTATGATCGCATCCGTAAGTTATCCACTTATTTATCTAGTAATACAATTTTATTCGGCCAATTTTGTAATTAAAAAAAATAGTACAGTACTGCCGCCGGGATCGGATCGCGGGTCTAAAATATGTTCGCTTGTTTTTATTTACTAGTAATATCGTGATTTCTAAGCCTTATACATTATGTATGATCTCGTCCATTCCGTTCTTATCGTAAATACGTGTCAAAAATTAATATATATTAAAAATATACACATCGAAAATTCAAAAAAAGGGATGCAACACGAGGACTTCCCAGGAGGTCACCCATCCTAGTACTACTCTCGCCCAAGCACGCTTAACTTCAGAGTTCTGATGGGATCCGGTGCATTAGTGCTGGTATGATCGCATCCGTAAGTTAACCACTTATTTATCTAGTAATACCATTTCATTCCGCCAAACTAGTAATTAAAAAAACAGTACTGCCGCCGGGATCGGATCGCGCGTCTAAAATATGTTCGCTTGTTTTTATTTCGTAGTAATATCATGATTTCTAAGCCTTATAAATTATGTATGATCTCGTCCATTCCGTTCTTATCGTAAATACATGTCAAAAATTAATATATATTAAGAAAATACACGTCGAAAATTCAAAAAAAGGGATGCAACACGAGGACTTCCCAAGAGGTCACCCATCCTAGTACTACTCTCGCCCAAGCACGCTTAACTTCAGAGTTCTGATGGGATCCGGTGCATTAGTGCTGGTATGATCGCATCCGTAAGTTATCCACTTATTTATCTAGTAATACCATTTCATTCGGCCAAACTTGTAATTAAAAAAAACAGTACAGTACTGCCGCCGGGATCGGATCGCGGGTCTAAAATATGTTCCCTTGTTTTTATTTCCTAGTAATATCGTGATTTCTAAGCCTTATAAATTATGTATGATCTTATCCATTCCGTTCTTATCGTAAATACATGTCAAAAATTAATATATATTAAAAAAATACACGTCGAAAATTCAAAAAAAGGGATGCAACACGAGGACTTCCCAGGAGGTCACCCATCCTAGTACTACTCTCGCCCAAGCACGCTTAACTTCAGAGTTCTGATGGGATCCGGTGCATTAGTGCTGGTATGATCGCATCCGTAAGTTATCCACTTATTTATCTAGTAATACCATTTCATTCGGCCAAACTTGTAATTAAAAAAAACAGTACATTACTGCCGCCGGGATCGGATCGCGCGTCTAATATATGTTCGCTTGTTTTTATTTCCTAGTAATATCGTGATTTCTAAGCCTTATAAATTATGTATGATCTCGTCCATTCCGTTCTTATCGTAAATACATGTCAAAAATTAATATATATAAAAAAAATACACGTCGAAAATTCAAAAAAAGGGATGCAACACGAGGACATCCCAGGAGGTCACCCATCCTAGTACTACTCTAGCCCAAGCACGCTTAACTTCGGAGTTCTTATGGGATCCGGTGCATTAGTGCTGGTATGATCGCATCCATAAGTTATCCACTTATTTATCTAGTAATACCATTTCATTCAGGCAAACTTGTAATTAAAAAAAACAGTACATTACTGCCGCCGGGATCGGATCGCGCGTCTAATATATGTTCGCTTGTTTTTATTTCCTAGTAATATCGTGATTTCTAAGCCTTATAAATTATGTATGATCTCGTCCATTCCGTTCTTATCGTAAATACATGTCAAAAATTAATATATATTAAAAAAATACACGTCGAAAATTCAAAAAAAGGTATGCAACACGAGGACTTCCCAGGTGGTCACCCATCCTAGTACTACTCTCGCCCAAGCACGTTTAACTTCGGAGTTCTGATGGGATCCGGTGCATTAGTGCTAGTATGATCGCATCCGTAAGTTATCCACTTATTTATCTAGTAATACAATTTTATTCGGCCAATTTTGTAATTAAAAAAAATAGTACAGTACTACCGCCAGGATCGGATCGCGGGTCTAAAATATGTTCGCTTGTTTTTATTTCCTAGTAATATCGTGATTTCTAAGCCTTATACATTATGTATGATCTCGTCCATTCCGTTCTTATCATAAATACATGTCAAAAATTAATATATATTAAAAATATACACATCGAAAATTCAAAAAAAGGGATGCAACACGAGGACTTCCCAGGAGGTCACCCATCCTAGTACTACTCTCGCCCAAGCACGCTTAACTTCAGAGTTCTGATGGGATCCGGTGCATTAGTGCTGGTATGATCGCATCCGTAAGTTATCCACTTATTTATCTAGTAATACCATTTCATTCCGCCAAACTAGTAATTAAAAAAACAGTACTGCCGCCGGGATCGGATCGCGCGTCTAAAATATGTTCGCTTGTTTTTATTTCGTAGTAATATCGTGATTTCTAAGCCTTATAAATTATGTATGATCTCGTCCATTCCGTTCTTATCGTAAATACATGTCAAAAATTAATATATATTAAGAAAATACACGTCGAAAATTCAAAAAAAGGGATGCAACACGAGGACTTCCCAAGAGGTCACCCATCCTAGTACTACTCTCGCCCAAGCACGCTTCACTTCGTCGTTCTGATGGGATCCGGTTCATTAGTGCTGGTATGATCGCATCCGTAAGTTATCCACTTATTTATCTAGTAATACCATTTCATTCGGCCAAACTTGTAATTAAAAAAACAGTACTGCCGCCGGGATCGGATCGTGCGTCTAAAATATGTTCGCTTGTTTTTATTTCCTAGTAATATCGTGATTTCTAAGCCTTATAAATTATGTATGATCTCGTCCATTCCGTTCTTATCGTAAATACATGTCAAAAATTAATATATATTAAAAAAATACACGTCGAAAATTCAAAAAAAGGGATGCAACACGAGGACTTCCCAGGGGGGCACCGGATCCTAGTACCACTCTCGCCCAAGCACGCTTAACTTCGGAGTTCTGATGGGATCCGGTGCATTAGTGCTGGTATGATCGCATCCGTAAGTTATCCACTTATTTATCTAGTAACACCATTTCATTCGGCCAAACCTGTAATTAAACAAAACATTACAGTACTGGCGCCGGGATCGGATCGCGCGTCTAAAATATCTTCGCTTGTTTTTATTTCCTAGTAATATCGTGATTTCTAAGCCTTATAAATTATGTATGATCTCGTCCATTCCATTCTTATCGTAAATACATGTCAACAATTAATATATATTAAAAAAATACACGTCGAAAATTCAAAAAAAGGGATGCAACACGAGGACTTCCCAAGAGGTCACCCATCCTAGTACTACTCTCGCCCAAGCACGCTTCACTTCGGAGTTCTGATGGGATCCGGTTCATTAGTGCTGGTATGATCGCATCCGTAAGTTATCCACTTATTTATCTAGTAATACCATTTCATTCGGCCAAACTTGTAATTAAAAAAACAGTACTGCCGCCGGGATCGGATCGTGCGTCTAAAATATGTTCGCTTGTTTTTATTTCCTAGTAATATCGTGATTTCTAAGCCTTATAAATTATGTATGATCTCGTCCATTCCGTTCTTATCGTAAATACATGTAAAAAATTAATATATATTAAAAAAATACACGTCGAAAATTCAAAAAAAGGGATGCAACACGAGGACTTCCCAGGAGGGCAACGGATCCTAGTACCACTCTCGCCCAAGCACGCTTAACTTCGGAGTTCTGATGGGATCCGGTGCATTAGTGCTGGTATGATCGCATCCGTAAGTTATCCAATTATTTATCTAGTAACACCATTTCATTCGGCCAAACCTGTAATTAAACAAAACATTACAGTACTGCCGCCGGGATCGGATCGCGCGTCTAAAATATCTTCGCTTGTTTTTATTTCCTAGTAATATCGTGATTTCTAAGCCTTATAAATTATGTATGATCTCGTCCATTCCATTCTTATCGTAAATACATGTCAACAATTAATATATATTAAAAAAATACACGTCGAAAATTCAAAAAAAGGGATGCAACACGAGGACTTCCCAGGAGGTCACCCATCCTAGTACTACTCTCGCCTAAGCACGCTTAACTTCGGAGTTCTGATGGGATCCGGTGCATTAGTGCTGGTATGATCGCATCCGTAAGTTATCCACTTATTTATCTAGTAATACCATTTCATTCGGCCAAACTTGTAATTAAAAACAACTGTACAGTACTGCCGCCGGGATCGGATCGCGCGTCTAAAATATCTTCGCTTGTTTTTATTTCCTAGTAATATCGTGATTTCTAAGCCTTATAAATTATGTATGATCTCGTCCATTCCATTCTTATCGTAAATACATGTCAAAAATTAATATATATAAAAAAAATACACGTCGAAAATTCAAAAAAAGGGATGCAACACGAGGACATCCCAGGAGGTCACCCATCCTAGTACTACTCTAGCCCAAGCACGCTTAACTTCGGAGTTCTTATGGGATCCGGTGCATTAGTGCTGGTATGATCGCATCCATAAGTTATCCACTTATTTATCTAGTAATACCATTTCATTCAGGCAAACTTGTAATTAAAAAAAACAGTACATTACTGCCGCCGGGATCGGATCGCGCGTCTAATATATGTTCGCTTGTTTTTATTTCCTAGTAATATCGTGATTTCTAAGCCTTATAAATTATGTATGATCTCGTCCATTCCGTTCTTATCGTAAATACATGTCAAAAATTAATATATATTAAGAAAATACACGTCGAAAATTCAAAAAAAGGGATGCAACACGAGGACTTCCCAAGAGGTCACCCATCCTAGTACTACTCTCGCCCAAGCACGCTTCACTTCGGAGTTCTGATGGGATCCGGTGCATTAGTGCTGGTATGATTGCATCAGTAAGTTATCCACTTATTTATCTAGTAATACCATTTCATTCGGCCAAACTTGTAATTAAAAAAACAGTACTGCCGCCGGGATTGGATCGTGCGTCTAAAATATGTTCGCTTGTTTTTATTTCCTAGTAATATCGTGATTTCTAAGCCTTATAAATTATGTATGATCTCGTCCATTCCGTTCTTATCGTAAATACATGTAAAAAATTAATATATATTAAAAAAATACACGTCGAAAATTCAAAAAAAGGGATGCAACACGAGGACTTCCCAGGAGGGCACCGGATCCTAGTACCACTCTCGCCCAAGCACGCTTAACTTCGGAGTTCTGATGGGATCCGGTGCATTAGTGCTGGTATGATCGCATCCGTAAGTTATCCAATTATTTATCTAGTAACACCATTTCATTCGGCCAAACCTGTAATTAAACAAAACATTACAGTACTGCCGCCGGGATCGGATCGCGCGTCTAAAATATCTTCGCTTGTTTTTATTTCCTAGTAATATCGTGATTTCTAAGCCTTATAAATTATGTATGATCTCGTCCATTCCATTCTTATCGTAAATACATGTCAACAATTAATATATATTAAAAAAATACACGTCGAAAATTCAAAAAAAGGGATGCAACACGAGGACTTCCCAGGAGGTCACCCATCCTAGTACTACTCTCGCCTAAGCACGCTTAACTTCGGAGTTCTGATGGGATCCGGTGCATTAGTGCTGGTATGATCGCATCCGTAAGTTATCCACTTATTTATCTAGTAATACCATTTCATTCGGCCAAACTTGTAATTAAAAACAACTGTACAGTACTGCCGCCGGGATCGGATCGCGCGTCTAAAATATGTTCGCTTGTTTTTATTTCCTAGTAATATCGTGATTTCTAAGCCTTATAAATTATGTATGATCTCGTCCATTCCGTTCTTATCGTAAATACATGTCAAAAATTAATATATATTAAAAAAATACACGTCGAAAATTCAAAAAAAGGGATGCAACACGAGGACTTCCCAGGAGGTCACCCATCCTAGTACTACTCTCGCCCAAGCACGCTTAACTTCAGAGTTCTGATGGGATCCGGTGCATTAGTGCTGGTATGATCGCATCCGTAAGTTATCCACTTATTTATCTAGTAATACCATTTCATTCGGCCAAACTTGTAATTAAAAAAAACAGTACATTACTGCCGCCGGGATCGGATCGCGCGTCTAATATATGTTCGCTTGTTTTTATTTCCTAGTAATATCGTGATTTCTAAGCCTTATAAATTATGTATGATCTCGTCCATTCCGTTCTTATCGTAAATACATGTCAAAAATTAATATATATAAAAAAAATACACGTCGAAAATTCAAAAAAAGGGATGCAACACGAGGACATCCCAGGAAGTCACCCATCCTAGTACTACTCTCGCCCAAGCACGCTTAACTTCGGAGTTCTTATGGGATCCGGTGCATTAGTGCTGGTATGATCGCATCCATAAGTTATCCACTTATTTATCTAGTAATACCATTTCATTCAGGCAAACTTGTAATTAAAAAAAACAGTACATTACTGCCGCCGGGATCGGATCGCGCGTCTAATATATGTTCGCTTGTTTTTATTTCCTAGTAATATCGTGATTTCTAAGCCTTATAAATTATGTATGATCTCGTCCATTCCGTTCTTATCGTAAATACATGTCAAAAATTAATATATATTAAGAAAATACACGTCGAAAATTCAAAAAAAGGGATGCAACACGAGGACTTCCCAAGAGGTCACCCATCCTAGTACTACTCTCGCCCAAGCACGCTTCACTTCGGAGTTCTGATGGGATCCGGTGCATTAGTGCTGGTATGATTGCATCAGTAAGTTATCCACTTATTTATCTAGTAATACCATTTCATTCGGCCAAACTTGTAATTAAAAAAACAGTACTGCCGCCGGGATTGGATCGTGCGTCTAAAATATGTTCGCTTGTTTTTATTTCCTAGTAATATCGTGATTTCTAAGCCTTATAAATTATGTATGATCTCGTCCATTCCGTTCTTATCGTAAATACATGTAAAAAATTAATATATATTAAAAAAATACACGTCGAAAATTCAAAAAAAGGGATGCAACACGAGGACTTCCCAGGAGGGCACCGGATCCTAGTACCACTCTCGCCCAAGCATGCTTAACTTCGGAGTTCTGATGGGATCCGGTGCATTAGTGCTGGTATGATCGCATCCGTAAGTTATCCACTTATTTATCTAGTAACACCATTTCATTCGGCCAAACCTGTAATTAAACAAAACATTACAGTACTGCCGCCAGGATCGGATCGCGCGTCTAAAATATCTTCGCTTGTTTTTATTTCCTAGTAATATCGTGATTTCTAAGCCTTATAAATTATGTATGATCTCGTCCATTCCATTCTTATCGTAAATACATGTCAACAATTAATATATATTAAAAAAATACACGTCGAAAATTCAAAAAAAGGGATGCAACACGAGGACTTCCCAGGAGGTCACCCATCCTAGTACTACTCTCGCCTAAGCACGCTTAACTTCGGAGTTCTGATGGGATCCGGTGCATTAGTGCTGGTAAGATCGCATCCGTAAGTTATCCACTTATTTATCTAGTAATTCCATTTCATTCGGCCAAACTTGTAATTAAAAACAACTGTACAGTACTGCCGCCGGGATCGGATCGCGCGTCTAAAATATGTTCGCTTGTTTTTATTTCCTAGTAATATCGTGATTTCTAAGCCTTATAAATTATGTATGATCTCGTCCATTCCGTTCTTATCGTAAATACATGTCAAAAATTAATATATATTAAAAAAATACACGTCGAAAATTCAAAAAAAGGGATGCAACACGAGGACTTCCCAGGAGGTCACCCATCCTAGTACTACTCTCGCCCAAGCACGCTTAACTTCAGAGTTCTGATGGGATCCGGTGCATTAGTGCTGGTATGATCGCATCCGTAAGTTATCCACTTATTTATCTAGTAATACCATTTCATTCGGCCAAACTTGTAATTAAAAAAAACAGTACATTATTGCCGCCGGGATCGGATCGCGCGTCTAATATATGTTCGCTTGTTTTTATTTCCTAGTAATATCGTGATTTCTAAGCCTTATAAATTATGTATGATCTCGTCCATTCCGTTCTTATCGTAAATACATGTCAAAAATTAATATATATAAAAAAAATACACGTCGAAAATTCAAAAAAAGGGATGCAACACGAGGACATCCCAGGAAGTCACCCATCCTAGTACTACTCTCGCCCAAGCACGCTTAACTTCGGAGTTCTTATGGGATCCGGTGCATTAGTGCTGGTATGATCGCATCCATAAGTTATCCACTTATTTATCTAGTAATACCATTTCATTCAGGCAAACTTGTAATTAAAAAAAACAGTACATTACTGCCGCCGGGATCGGATCGCGCGTCTAATATATGTTCGCTTGTTTTTATTTCCTAGTAATATCGTGATTTCTAAGCCTTATAAATTATGTATGATCTCGTCCATTCCGTTCTTATCGTAAATACATGTCAAAAATTAATATATATTAAGAAAATACACGTCGAAAATTCAAAAAAAGGGATGCAACACGAGGACTTCCCAAGAGGTCACCCATCCTAGTACTACTCTCGCCCAAGCACGCTTCACTTCGGAGTTCTGATGGGATCCGGTGCATTAGTGCTGGTATGATTGCATCAGTAAGTTATCCACTTATTTATCTAGTAATACCATTTCATTCGGCCAAACTTGTAATTAAAAAAACAGTACTGCCGCCGGGATTGGATCGTGCGTCTAAAATATGTTCGCTTGTTTTTATTTCCTAGTAATATCGTGATTTCTAAGCCTTATAAATTATGTATGATCTCGTCCATTCCGTTCTTATCGTAAATACATGTAAAAAATTAATATATATTAAAAAAATACACGTCGAAAATTCAAAAAAAGGGATGCAACACGAGGACTTCCCAGGAGGGCACCGGATCCTAGTACCACTCTCGCCCAAGCATGCTTAACTTCGGAGTTCTGATGGGATCCGGTGCATTAGTGCTGGTATGATCGCATCCGTAAGTTATCCACTTATTTATCTAGTAACACCATTTCATTCGGCCAAACCTGTAATTAAACAAAACATTACAGTACTGCCGCCGGGATCGGATCGCGCGTCTAAAATATCTTCGCTTGTTTTTATTTCCTAGTAATATCGTGATTTCTAAGCCTTATAAATTATGTATGATCTCGTCCATTCCATTCTTATCGTAAATACATGTCAACAATTAATATATATTAAAAAAATACACGTCGAAAATTCAAAAAAAGGGATGCAACACGAGGACTTCCCAGGAGGTCACCCATCCTAGTACTACTCTCGCCTAAGCACGCTTAACTTCGGAGTTCTGATGGGATCCGGTGCATTAGTGCTGGTAAGATCGCATCCGTAAGTTATCCACTTATTTATCTAGTAATTCCATTTCATTCGGCCAAACTTGTAATTAAAAAAACAGTACAGTACTGCCGCCGGGATCGGATCGCGCGTCTAAAATATGTTCGCTTGTTTTTATTTCCAAGTAATATCGTGATTTCTAAGCCTTATAAATTATGTATGATCTCGTCCATTCCGTTCTTATCGTAAATACATGTCAAAAATTAATATATATTAAAAAAATATACGTCGAAAATTCAAAAAAAGGGATGCAACACGAGGACTTCCCAGGAGGTCACCCATCCTAGTACTACTCTCGCCCAAGCACGCTTAACTTCGGAGTTCTGATGGGATCCGGTGCATTAGTGCTGGTATGATCGCATCCGTAAGTTATCCACTTATTTATCTAGTAATACCATTTCATTCGGCCAAACTTGTAATTAAGAAAACCGTACAGTACTGCCGCCGGGATCGGATTGCGAGTCTAAAATATGTTCGCTTGTTTTTATTTCCTATTAATATCGTGATTTCTAAGCCTTATAAATTATGTATGATCTCGTACATTCCGTTCTTATCGTAAATACATGTCAAAAATTAATATATATTAAAAAACTACACGTCGAAAATTCAAAAAAGGGGATGCAACACGAGGACTTCCCAGGAGGTCACCCATCCTAGTACTACTCTCGCCCAAGCACGCTGCACTTCGGAGTTCTGATGGGATCCGGTGCATTAGTGCTGGTATGATCACATCCGTAAGTTATCCACTTATTTATCTAGTAATACCATTTCATTCGGCCAAACTTGTAATTAAAAGAACAGTACAGTACTGCCGCCGGGATCGGATCGCGCGTCTAAAATATGTTCGCTTGTTTTTATTTCCTAGTAATATCGTGATTTCTAAGCCTTATGAATTATGTATGATCTCGTCCATTCCGTTCTTATCGTAAATACATGTCAAAAATTAATATATATTAAAAAAATACACGTCGAAAATTCAAAAAAAGGGATGCAACACGAGGACTTCCCAGGAGGGCACCGGATCCTAGTACCACTCTCGCCCAAGCACGCTTAACTTCGGAGTTCTGATGGGATCCGGTGCATTAGTGCTGGTATGATCGCATCCGTAAGTTATCCACTTATTTATCTAGTATTACCATTTCATTCGGCCAAACTTGTAATTAAAAACAACTGTACAGTACTGCCGCCGGGATCGGATCGCGCGTCTAAAATATGTTCGCTTGTTTTTATTTCCTAGTAATATCGTGATTTCTAAGCCTTATAAATTATGTATGATCTCGTCCATTCCGTTCTTATCGTAAATACATGTCAAAAATTAATATATATTAAAAAAATACACGTCGAAAATTCAAAAAAAGGGATGCAACACGAGGACTTCCCAGGAGGTCACCCATCCTAGTACTACTCTCGCACAAGCACGCTTAACTTCAGAGTTCTGATGGGATCCGGTGCATTAGTGCTGGTATGATCGCATCCGTAAGTTATCCACTTATTTATCTAGTAATACCATTTCATTCGGCCAAACTTGTAATTAAGAAAACAATACAGTACTGCCGCCGGGATCGGATCGCGAGTCTAAAATATGTTCGCTTGTTTTTATTTCCTATTAATAGCGTGATTTCTAAGCCTTATAAATTATGTATGATCTCGTACATTCCGTTCTTATCGTAAATACATGTCAAAAATTAATATATATTAAAAAACTACACGTCGAAAATTCAAAAAAGGGGATGCAACACGAGGACTTCCCAGGAGGTCACCCATCCTAGTACTACTCTCGCCCAAGCACGCTTAACTTCGGAGTTCTGATGGGATCCGGTGAATTAGTGCTGGTAAGATCGCATCCGTAAGTTATCCACTTATTTATCTAGTAATTCCATTTCATTCGGCCAAACTTGTAATTAAAAAAACAGTACATTACTGCCGCCGGGATCGGATCGCGCGTCTAAAATATGTTCGCTTGTTTTTATTTCCTAGTAATATCGTGATTTCTAAGCCTTATAAATTATGTATGATCTCGTCCATTCCGTTCTTATCGTAAATACATGTCAAAAATTAATATATATTAAAAAAATATACGTCGAAAATTCAAAAAAAGGGATGCAACACGAGGACTTCCCAGGAGGTCACCCATCCTAGTACTACTCTCGCCCAAGCACGCTTAACTTCGGAGTTCTGATGGGATCCGGTGCATTAGTGCTGGTATGATCGCATCCGTAAGTTATCCACTTATTTATCTAGTAATACCATTTCATTCGGCCAAACTTGTAATTAAAAAAACAGTACAGTACTGCCGCCGGGATCGGATCGCACGTCTAAAATATGTTCGCTTGTTTTTATTTCCTAGTAATATCGTGACTTCTAAGCCTTATAAATTATGTATGATCTTATCAATTCTGTTCTTATCGTAAATACATGTCAAAAATTAATATATATTAAAAACATACACGGCGAAAATTCAAAAAAAGGGATGCAACACGAGAACTTCCCAGGAGGTCACCCATCCTAGTAATACTCTCGCCCAAGCACGCTTAACTTCAGAGTTCTGATGGGATCCGGTGCATTAGTGCTGGTAAGATCGCATCCGTAAGTTATCCACTTATTTATCTAGTAATACCATTTCATTCGGCCAAACTTGTAATTAAACAAAACAGTACATTACTGCCGCCGGGATCGGATCGCGCGTCTAAAATATGTTCCCTTGTTTTTATTTCCTAGTAATATCGTGATTTCTAAGCCTTATAAATTATGTATGATCTCGTCCATTCCATTCTTATCGTAAATACATGTCAACAATTAATATATATTAAAAAAATACACGTCGAAAATTCAAAAAAAGGGATGCAACACGAGGACTTCCCAGGAGGTCACCCATCCTGGTACTAGTCTCGCCCAAGCACGCTTAGCTTCGGGGTTCTGATGGGATCCGGTGCATTAGTGCTGGTATGATCGCATCCGTAAGTTATCCACTTATTTATCTAGTAATACCATTTCATTCTGCCAAACTTATAATTAAAAAAACAGTACTGCCGCCGGGATCGGATCGCGCGTCTAAAATATGTTCGCTTGATTTTATTTCCTAATAATATCGTGATTTCTAAGCCTTATAAATTATGTATGATCTCGTCCATTCCGTTCTTATCGTAAATACATGTCAAAAATTAATATATATTAAAAAAATACACGTCGAAAATTCAAAAAAAAGGATGCAACACGAGGACTTCTCAGGAGGTCACCCATCATAGTACTACTCTCGCCCAAGCACGCTTAACTTCGGAGTTTTGATGGGATCCGGTGCATTAGTGCTGGAATGATCGCATCCGTAAGTTATCCACTTATTTATCTAGTAATACCATTTCATTCGGCCAAACTTGTAATTAAAATAACAGTACAGTACTGCCGCCGGGATCGGATCGCACGTCTAAAATATGTTCGCTTGTTTTTATTTCGTAGTAATATCGTGATTTCTAAGCCTTATAAATTATGTATGACCTCGTCCATTCCGTTCTTATCGTAAATACATGTCAAAAATTAATATATATTAAAAAAATACACGTCGAAAATTCAAAAAAAGGGATGCAACACGAGGACTTCCCAGGAGGTCACCCATCCTAGTAATACTCTCGCCCAAGCACGCTTAACTTCGGAGTTCTGATGGGATCCGGTGCATTAGTGCTGGTATGATCGCATCCGTAAGTTATCCACTTATTTATCTAGTAATACCATTTCATTCGGCCAAACTTGTAATTAAGAAAACAGTACAGTACTGCCGCCGGGATCGGATCGCGAGTCTAAAATATGTTTGCTTGTTTTTATTTCCTATTAATAGCGTGATTTCTAAGCCTTATAAATTATGTATGATCTCGTACATTCCGTTCTTATCGTAAATACATGTCAAAAATTAATATATATTAAAAAACTACACGTCGAAAATTCAAAAAAGGGGATGCAACACGAGGACTTCCCAGGAGGTCACCCATCCTAGTACTACTCTCGCCCAAGCACGCTTAACTTCAGAGTTCTGATGGGATCCGGTGCATTAGTGCTGGTAAGATCGCATCCGTAAGTTATCCACTTATTTATCTAGTAATTCCATTTCATTCGGCCAAACTTGTAATTAAAAAAACAGTACAGTACTGCCGCCGGGATCGGATCGCGCGTCTAAAATATGTTCGCTTGTTTTTATTTCCTAGTAATATCGTGATTTCTAAGCCTTATAAATTATGTATGATCTCATCCATTCCGTTCTTATCGTAAATACATGTCAAAAATTAATATATATTAAAAAAATACACGTCGAAAATTAAAAAAAAGGGATGCAACACGAGGACTTCCCAGGAGGTCACCCATCCTAGTACTACTCTCGCCCAAGCACGCTTAACTTCGGAGTTCTGATGGGATCCGGTGCATTAGTGCTGGTATGATCGCATCCGTAAGTTATCCACTTATTTATCTAGTAATACCATTTCATTCGGCCAAACTTGTAATTAAGAAAACCGTACAGTACTGCCGCCGGGATCGGATTGCGAGTCTAAAATATGTTCGCTTGTTTTTATTTCCTATTAATATCGTGATTTCTAAGCCTTATAAATTATGTATGATCTCGTACATTCCGTTCTTATCGTAAATACATGTCAAAAATTAATATATATTAAAAAACTACACGTCGAAAATTCAAAAATGGGGATGCAACACGAGGACTTCCCAGGAGGTCACCCATCCTAGTACTAGTCTCGCCCAAGCACGCTGCACTTCGGAGTTCTGATGGGATCCTGTGCATTAGTGCTGGTATGATCGCATCCGTAAGTTATCCACTTATTTATCTAGTAATACCATTTCATTCGGCCAAACTTGTAATTAAAAGAACAGTACAGTACTGCCGCCGGGATCGGATCGCGCGTCTAAAATATGTTCGCTTGTTTTTATTTCCTAGTAATATCGTGATTTCTAAGCCTTATAAATTATGTATGATCTCGTCCATTCCGTTCTTATCGTAAATACATGTCAAAAATTAATATATATTAAAAAAATACACGTCGAAAATTCAAAAAAAGGGATGCAACACGAGACTTCCCAGGAGGTCACCCATCCTAGTACTACTCTCGCCCAAGCACGCTTAACTTCGGAGTTCTGATGGGATCCGGTGCATTAGTGCTGGTATGATCGCATCCGTAAGTTATCCACTTATTTATCTAGTAATACCATTTCATTCGGCCAAACTTGTAATTAAGAAAACAGTACAGTACTGCCGCCGGGATCGGATCGCGAGTCTAAAATATGTTCGTTTGTTTTTATTTCCTAGTAATATCGTGATTTTTAAGCCTTATAAATTATGTATGATCTCGTCCATTCCGTTCTTATCGTAAATACATGTCAAAAATTAATATATATTAAAAAAATACACGTCGAAAATTCAAAACAGGGGATGCAACACGAGGACTTCCCAGGAGGTCACCCATCCTAGTACTACTCTCGCCCAAGCACGCTTAACTTCGGAGTTCTGATGGGATCCGGTGCATTAGTGCTGGTATGATCGCATCCTTAAGTTATCCACTTATTTATCTAGTAATACCATTTCATTCGGCCAAACTTGTAATTAAAAAAACAGTACAGTACTGCCTCCGGGATCGGATCGCGCGTCTAAAATATGTTCGCTTGTTTTTATTTCCTAGTAATATCGTGATTTCTAAGCCTTATAAATTATGTATAACCTCGTCCATTCCGTTCTTATCGTAAATACATGTCAAAAATTAATATATATTAAAAAAATACACGTCGAAAATTCAAAAAAAGGGATGCAACACGAGGACTTCCAAGGAGGTCACCCATCCTAGTACTACTCTCGCCCAAGCACGCTTAACTTCGGACTTCTGATGGGATCCGGTGCATTAGTGCTGGTATGATCGCATCCGTAAGTTATCCACTTATTTATCGAGTAATACCATTTCATTCGGCCAAACTTGTAATTAAAAAAACAGTACAGTACTGCCGCCGAAATCGGATCGCGCGTCTAAAATATGTTCGCTTGTTTTTATTACCTAGTAATATCGTGATTTCTAAGCCTTATAAATTATGTATGATCTCGTCCATTCCGTTCTTATCGTAAATACATGTCAAAAATTAATATTTATTAAAAAAATACACGTTAAAATTCGAAAAAAAGGATGCAACACGAGGACTTCCCAGGAGGTCACCCATCCTAGTACTACTCTCGCCCAAGCACGCTTAACTTCGGAGTTTTGATGGGATCCGGTGCATTAGTGCTGGTATGATCGCATCCGTAAGTTATCCACTTATTTATCTAGTAATACCATTTCATTCGGCCAAACTTGTAATTAAAATAACAGTACAGTACTGCCGCCGGGATCGGATCGCGCGTCTAAAATATGTTCGCTTGTTTTTATTTCCTAGTAATATCGTGATTTCTAAGCCTTATAAATTATGTATGATCTCGTCCATTCCGTTCTTATCGTAAATACATGTCAAAAATTAATATATATTAAAAAAATACACGTCGAAAATTCAAAAAAGGGGATGCAACACGAGGACTTCCCAGGAGGTCACCCATCCTAGTACTACTCTCGCCCAAGCACGCTTCACTTCGGAGTTCTGATGGGATCCGGTGCATTAGTGCTGGTATGATCGCATCCGTAAGTTATCCACTTATTTATCTGGTAATACCATTTCATTCGGCCAAACTTGTAATTAAAAAAACAGTACAGTACTGCCGCCGAAATCGGATCGCGCGTCTAAAATATGTTCGCTTGTTTTTATTTCCTTGTAATATCGTGATTTCTAAGCCTTATAAATTATGTATGATCTCGTCCATTCCGTTCTTATCGTAAATACATGTCAAAAATTAATATATATTAAAAAAATACACGTCGAAAATTTGAAAAAAAGGATGCAACACGAGGACTTCCCAGGAGGTCAGCCATCCTAGTACTACTCTCGCCCAAGCACGCTTAACTTCGGAGTTCTGATGGGATCCGGTGCATTAGTGCTGGTATGATCGCATCCGTAAGTTATCCACGTATTTATCTAGTAATACCATTTCATTTGGCCAAACTTGTAATTAAAAAAATAGTACAGTACTGCCGCTGGGATCGGATCGCGCGTCTAAAATATGTTCGCTTGTTTTTATTTCGTAGTAATATCGTGATTTCTAAGCCTTATAAATTTTGTATGATCTCGTCCATTCCGTTCTTATCGTAAATACATGTCAAAAATTAATATATATTAAAAAAATACACGTCGAAAATTCAAAAAAAAGGATGCAACACGAGGACTTCCCAGGAGGTCGCCCATCCTAGTACTACTCTCACCCAAGCACGCTTAACTTCGGAGTTCTGATGGGATGCGGTGCATTAGTGCTGATATGATCGCATCCGTAAGTTATCCACTTATTTATCTAGTAATACAATTTCATTCGGCCAAACTTGTAATTAAAATAACAGTACAGTACTGCCGCCGGGATCGGATCGCGCGTCTAAAATATGTTCGCTTGTTTTTATTTCCTAGTAATATCGTGATTTCTAAGCCTTATAAATTATGTATGATCTCGTCCATTCCGTTCTTATCGTAAATATATGTCAAAAATTAATATATATTAAAAAAATACACGTCGAAAATTCGAAAAAAAGGATGCAACACGAGGACTTCCCAGGAGGTCACCCATCCTAGTACTACTCTCGCCCAAGCACGCTTAACTTCGGAGTTCTAATAGGATCCGGTGCATTAGTGCTGGTATGATCGCATCCGTAAGTTATCCACTTATTTATCTAGTAATACCATTTCATTCGGCCAAACTTGTAATTAAAAAAACAGTACAGTACTGCCGCCGGGATCGGATCGCGCGTCTAAAATATGTTCGCTTGTTTTTATTTCCTAGTAATATCGTGATTTCTAAGCCTTATAAATTATGTATGATCTCGTCCATTCCGTTCTTATCATAAATACATGTCAAAAATTAATATATATTAAAAAAATACACGTCGAAAATTCAAAAAAGGCGATGCAACACGAGGACTTCCCAGGAGGTCACCCATCCTAGTACTACTCTCGCCCAAGCACGCTTCACTTCGGAGTTCCGATGGGATCCGGTGCATTAGTGCTGGTATGATCGCATCCGTAAGTTATCCACTTATTTATCTAGTAATACCATTTCATTCGGCCAAACTTGTAATTAAAAAAACAGTACAGTACTGCCGCCGAAATCGGATCGCGCGTCTAAAATATGTTCGCTTGTTTTTATTTCCTAGTAATATCGTGATTTCTAAGCCTTATAAATTATGTATGATCTCGTCCATGCCGTTCTTATCGTAAATACATGTCAAAAATTAATATATATTAAAAAAATACACGTCGAAAATTCGAAAAAAAGGATGCAACACGAGGACTTCCCAGGAGGTCACCCATCCTAGTACTACTCTCGCCCAAGCACGCTTAACTTCGGAGTTCTGATGGGATCCGATGCATTAGTGCTGGTATGATCGCATCCGTAAGTTATCCACTTATTTATCTAGTAATACCATTTCATTCGGCCAAACTTGTAATTAAAAAAACAGTACAGTACTGCCGCCGGGATCGGATCGCACGTCTAAAATATGTTCGCTTGTTTTTATTTCCTAGTAATATCGTGATTTCTAAGCCTTATAAATTATGTATGATCTCGTCCATGCCGTTCTTATCGTAAATACATGTCAAAAATTAATATATATTAAAAAAATACACGTCGAAAATTCGAAAAAAGGGATGCAACACGAGGACTTCCCAGGAGGTCACCCATCCTAGTACTACTCTCGCCCAAGCACGCTTAACTTCGGAGTTCTGATGGGATCCGGTGCATTAGTGCTGGTATGATCGCATCCGTAAGTTATCCACTTATTTATCTAGTAATACCATTTCATTCGGCCAAACTTGTAATTAAAAAAACAGTACAGTACTGCCGCCGAAATCGGATCGCGCGTCTAAAATATGTTCGCTTGTTTTTATTTCCTAGTAATATCGTGATTTCTAAGCCTTATAAATTATGTATGATCTCGTCCATGCCGTTCTTATCGTAAATACATGTCAAAAATTAATATATATTAAAAAAATACACGTCAAAAATTCGAAAAAAAGGATGCAACACGAGGACTTCCCAGGAGGTCACCCATCCTAGTACTACTCTCGCCCAAGCACGCTTAACTTCGGAGTTCTGATGGGATCCGGTGCATTAGTGCTGGTATGATCGCATCCGTAAGTTATCCACTTATTTATCTAGTAATACCATTTCATTCGGCCAAACTTGTAATTAAAAAAACAGTACAGTACTGCCGCCGGGATCGGATCGCACGTCTAAAATATGTTCGCTTGTTTTTATTTCCTAGTAATATCGTGATTTCTAAGCCTTATAAATTATGTATGACCTCGTCCATTCCGTTCTTATCGTAAATACATGTCAAAAATTAATATATATTAAAAAAATACACGTCGAAAATTCAAAAAAAGGGATGCAACACGAGGACTTCCCAGGAGGTCACCCATCCTAGTACTACTCTCGCCCAAGCTCGCTTAACTTCGGAGTTCTGATGGGATCCGGTGCATTAGTGCTAGTATGATCGCATCCGTAAGTTATCTACTTATTTATCTAGTAATACCATTTCATTCGGCGAAACTTGTAATTAAGAAAACAGTACAGTACTGCCGCCGGGATCGGATCGCGAGTCTAAAATATGTTCGCTTGTTTTTATTTCCTAGTAATATCGTGATTTCTAAGCCTTATAAATTATGTATGATCTCGTCCATTCCGTTCTTATCGTAAATACATGTCAAAAGTTAATATATATTAAAAAAATACACGTCGAAAATTGAAAAAAAGGGATGCAACACGAGGACTTCCCAGGAGGTCACCCATCCTAGTACTACTCTCGCCCAAGCACGCTTAACTTCGGAGTTCTGATGGGATCCGGTGCATTAGTGCTGGTATGATCGCATCCGTAAGCTATCCACTTATTTATCTAGTAATACCATTTCATTCGGCCAAACTTGTAATTAAGAAAACAGTACAGTACTGCCGCCGGGATCGGATCGCGCGTCTAAAATATGTTCGCTTGTTTTTATTTCCTAGTAATATCGTGATTTCTAAGCCTTATAAATTATGTATGATCTCGTCCATTCCGTTCTTATCGAAAATACATGTCAAAAATTAATATATATTAAAAAAATACACGTCGAAAATTCAAAAAAAGGGATGCAACACGAGGACTTCCCAGGAGGTCACCCATCCTAGTACTACTCTCGCCAAAGCACGCTTAACTTCGGAGTTCTGATGGGATCCGGTGCATTAGTAATGGTATGATCGCATCCGTAAGTTATCCACTTATTTATCTAGTAATACCATTTCATTCGGCCAAACTTGTAATTAAAATAACAGTACAGTACTGCCGCCGGGATCGGATCGCGCGTCTAAAATATGTTCGCTTGTTTTTATTTCCCAGTAATATCGTGATTTCTAAGCCTTATAAATTATGTATGCTCTCGTCCATTCCGTTCTTATCGTAAGTACATGTCAAAAATTAATATATATTAAAAAAATACACGTCGAAAATTCAAAAAAAGGGATGCAACACGAGGACTTCCCAGGAGGTCACCATCCTAGTACTACTCTCGCCCAAGCACGCTTAACTTCGGAGTTCTGATGGGATCCGGTGCATTAGTGCTGGTATGATCGCATCCGTAAGTTATCCACTTATTTATTAAGTAATACCATTTCATTCGGCCAAACTTGTAATTAAAAAAACAGTACAGTACTGCCGCCGGGATCGGATCGTGAGTCTAAAATATGTTCGCTTGTTTTTATTTCCTAGTAATATCGTGATTTCTAAGCCTTATAAATTATGTATGATCTCGTCCATGCCGTTCTTATCGTAAATACATGTCAAAAATTAATATATATTAAAAAAATACACGTCAAAAATTCGAAAAAAAGGATGCAACACGAGGACTTCCCAGGAGGTCACCCATCCTAGTACTACTCTCGCCCAAGCACGCTTAACTTCGGAGTTCTGATGGGATCCGGTGCATTAGTGCTGGTATGATCGCATCCGTAAGTTATCCACTTATTTATCTAGTAATACCATTTCATTCGGCCAAACTTGTAATTAAAAAAACAGTACAGTACTGCCGCCGGGATCGGATCGCACGTCTAAAATATGTTCGCTTGTTTTTATTTCCTAGTAATATCGTGATTTCTAAGCCTTATAAATTATGTATGACCTCGTCCATTCCGTTCTTATCGTAAATACATGTCAAAAATTAATATATATTAAAAAAATACACGTCGAAAATTCAAAAAAAGGGATGCAACACGAGGACTTCCCAGGAGGTCACCCATCCTAGTACTACTCTCGCCCAAGCTCGCTTAACTTCGGAGTTCTGATGGGATCCGGTGCATTAGTGCTAGTATGATCGCATCCGTAAGTTATCTACTTATTTATCTAGTAATACCATTTCATTCGGCGAAACTTGTAATTAAGAAAACAGTACAGTACTGCCGCCGGGATCGGATCGCGAGTCTAAAATATGTTCGCTTGTTTTTATTTCCTAGTAATATCGTGATTTCTAAGCCTTATAAATTATGTATGATCTCGTCCATTCCGTTCTTATCGTAAATACATGTCAAAAGTTAATATATATTAAAAAAATACACGTCGAAAATTGAAAAAAAGGGATGCAACACGAGGACTTCCCAGGAGGTCACCCATCCTAGTACTACTCTCGCCCAAGCACGCTTAACTTCGGAGTTCTGATGGGATCCGGTGCATTAGTGCTGGTATGATCGCATCCGTAAGCTATCCACTTATTTATCTAGTAATACCATTTCATTCGGCCAAACTTGTAATTAAGAAAACAGTACAGTACTGCCGCCGGGATCGGATCGCGCGTCTAAAATATGTTCGCTTGTTTTTATTTCCTAGTAATATCGTGATTTCTAAGCCTTATAAATTATGTATGATCTCGTCCATTCCGTTCTTATCGAAAATACATGTCAAAAATTAATATATATTAAAAAAATACACGTCGAAAATTCAAAAAAAGGGATGCAACACGAGGACTTCCCAGGAGGTCACCCATCCTAGTACTACTCTCGCCAAAGCACGCTTAACTTCGGAGTTCTGATGGGATCCGGTGCATTAGTAATGGTATGATCGCATCCGTAAGTTATCCACTTATTTATCTAGTAATACCATTTCATTCGGCCAAACTTGTAATTAAAATAACAGTACAGTACTGCCGCCGGGATCGGATCGCGCGTCTAAAATATGTTCGCTTGTTTTTATTTCCCAGTAATATCGTGATTTCTAAGCCTTATAAATTATGTATGCTCTCGTCCATTCCGTTCTTATCGTAAGTACATGTCAAAAATTAATATATATTAAAAAAATACACGTCGAAAATTCAAAAAAAGGGATGCAACACGAGGACTTCCCAGGAGGTCACCATCCTAGTACTACTCTCGCCCAAGCACGCTTAACTTCGGAGTTCTGATGGGATCCGGTGCATTAGTGCTGGTATGATCGCATCCGTAAGTTATCCACTTATTTATTAAGTAATACCATTTCATTCGGCCAAACTTGTAATTAAAAAAACAGTACAGTACTGCCGCCGGGATCGGATCGTGAGTCTAAAATATGTTCGCTTGTTTTTATTTCCTAGTAATATCGTGATTTCTAAGCCTTATAAATTATGTATGATCTCGTCCATTCCGTTCTTATCGTAAATACATGTCAAAAATTAATATATATTAAAAAAATACACGTCGAAAATTGAAAAAAAGGGATGCAACACGAGGACTTCCCAGGAGGTCACCCATCCTAGTACTACTCTCGCCCAAGCATGCTTCACTTCGGAGTTCTGATGGGATCCTGTGCATTAGTGCTGGTATGATCGCATCCGTAAGTTATCCACTTATTTATCTAGTAATACCATTTCATTCGGCCAAACTTGTAATTAAAAAAACAGTACAGTACTGCCGCCGGGATCGGATCGCGCGTCTAAAATATGTTCGCTTGTTTTTATTTCCTAGTAATATCGTGATTTCTAAGCCTTATAAATTATGTATGATCTCGTCCATTCCGTTCTTATCGTAAATACATGTAAAAAATTAATATATATTAAAAAAATACACGTCAAAAATTCAAAAAAAGGGATGCAACACGAGGACTTCCCAGGAGGTCACCCATCCTAGTACTACTCTCGCCCAAGCACGCTTAACTTCGGAGTTCTGATAGGATCCGGTGCATTAGTAATGGTATGATCGCATCTGTAAGTTATCCACTTATTTATCAAGTAATACCATTTCATTCGGCCAAACTTGTAATTAAAATAACAGTACAGTACTGCCGCCGGGATCGGATAGCGAGTCTAAAATATGTTCGCTTGTTTTTATTTCCTAGTAAAATCTTGATTTCTAAGCCTTATAAATTATGTATGATCTCGTCCATTCCGTTCTTATCGTAAATACATGTCAAAAATTAATATATATTAAAAAAATACACGTCAAAAATTCAAAAAAGGGGATGCAACACGAGTACTTCCCAGGAGGTCACCCATCCTAGTACTACTCTCGCCCAAGCACGCTTCACTTCGGAGTTCTGATGGGATCCTGTGCATTAGTGCTGGTATGATCGCATCCGTAAGTTATCCACTTATTTATCTAGTAATACCATTTCATTCGGCCAAACTTGTAATTAAAAAAACAGTATAGTACTGCCGCCGGGATCGGATCGCGCGTCTAAAATATGTTCGCTTGTTTTTATTTCCTAGTAATATCGTGATTTCTAAGCCTTATAAATTATGTATGATCTCGTCCATTCCGTTCTTATCGTAAATACATGTCAAAAATTAATATATATTAAAAAAATACACGTCGAAAATTCAAAAAAAGGGATGCAACACGAGGACTTCGCAGGAGGTCACCTATCCTAGTACTACTCTCGCCCAAGCACGCTTAACTTCGGAGTTCTGATGGGATCCGGTGCATTAGTGCTGGTATGATCGCATTTGTAAGTTATCCACTTATTTATCAAGTAATACCATTTCATTCGGCCAAACTTGTAATTAAAAAAACAGTACAGTACTGCCGCCGGGATCGGATCGCGAGTCTAAAATATGTTCGCTTGTTTTTATTTCCTAGTAATATCGTGATTTCTAAGCCTTATAAATTATGTATGATCTCGTCCATTCCGTTCTTATCGTAAATACATGTCAAAAATTAATATATTTTAAAAAAATACACGTCGAAAATTCAAAAAAGGGGATGCAACACGAGTACTTCCCAGGAGGTCACCCATCCAAGTACTACTCTCGCCCAAGCACGCTTCACTTCGGAGTTCTGATGGGATCCTGTGCATTAGTGCTGGTATGATCGCATCCGTAAGTTATCCACTTATTTATCTAGTAATACCATTTCATTCGGCCAAACTTGTAATTAAGAAAACAGTACAGTACTGCCGCCGGGATCGGATCGCGCGTCTAAAATATGTTCGCTTGTTTTTATTTCCTAGTAATATCGTGATTTCTAAGCCTTATAAATTATGTATGATCTCGTCCATTCCGTTCTTATCGTAAATACATGTCAAAAATTAATATATATTAAAAAAATACACGTCGAAAATTCAAAAAAATGGATGCAACACGAGGACTTCCCAGGAGGTCACCCATCCTAGTACTACTCTCGCCCAAGCACGCTTAACTTCGGAGTTCTGATGGGATCCGGTGCATTAGTAATGGTATGATCGCATCCGTAAGTTATCCACTTATTTATCTAGTAATACCATTTCATTCGGCCAAACTTGTAATTAAAATAACAGTACAGTACTGCCGCCGGGATCGGATCGCGCGTCTAAAATATGTTCGCTTGTTTTTATTTCCCAGTAATATCGTGATTTCTAAGCCTTATAAATTATGTATGCTCTCGTCCATTCCGTTCTTATCGTAAGTACATGTCAAAAATTAATATATATTAAAAAAATACACGTCGAAAATTCAAAAAAAGGGATGCAACACGAGGACTTCCCAGGAGGTCACCCTCCTAGTACTACTCTCGCCCAAGCACGCTTAACTTCGGAGTTCTGATGGGATCCGGTGCATTAGTGCTGGTATGATCGCATCCGTAAATTATCCACTTATTTATCAAGTAATACCATTTCATTCGGCCAAACTTGTAATTAAAAAAACAGTACAGTACTGCCGCCGGGATCGGATCGTGAGTCTAAAATATGTTCGCTTGTTTTTATTTCGTAGTAATATCGTGATTTCTAAGCCTTATAAATTATGTATGATCTCGTCCATTCCGTTCTTATCGTAAATACATGTCAAAAATTAATATATATTAAAAAAATACACGTCGAAAATTCAAAAAAAAGGATGCAACACGAGGACTTCCCAGGAGGTCACCCATCCTAGTACTACTCTCGCCCAAGCACGCTTCACTTCGGAGTTCTGATGGGATCCTGTGCATTAGTGCTGGTATGATCGCATCCGTAAGTTATCCACTTATTTATCTAGTAATACCATTTCATTCGGCCAAACTTGTAATTAAAAAAACAGTACAGTACTGCCGCCGGGATCGGATCGCGCGTCTAAAATATGTTCGCTTGTTTTTATTTCCTAGTAATATCGTGATTTCTAAGCCTTATAAATTATGTATGATCTCGTCCATTCCGTTCTTATCGTAAATACATGTCAAAAATTAATATATATTAAAAAAATACACGTCGAAAATTCAAAAAAAGGGATGCAACACGAGGACTTCGCAGGAGGTCACTCATCCTAGTACTACTCTCGCCCAAGCACGCTTAACTTCGGAGTTCTGATGGGATCCGGTGCATTAGTGCTGGTATGATCGCATCTGTAAGTTATCCACTTATTTATCAACTAATACCATTTCATTCGGCCAAACTTGTAATTAAAAAAACAGTACAGTACTGCCGCCGGGATCGGATCGCGAGTCTAAAATATGTTCGCTTGTTTTTATTTCCTAGTAATATCGTGATTTCTAAGCCTTATAAATTATGTATGATCTCGTCCATTCCGTTCTTATCGTAAATACATGTCAAAAATTAATATATTTTAAAAAAATACACGTCGAAAATTCAAAAAAGGGGATGCAACACGAGTACTTCCCAGGAGGTCACCCATCCTAGTACTACTCTCTCCCAAGCACGCTTCACTTCGGAGTTCTGATGGGATCCGGTGCATTAGTACTGGTATGATCGCATCTGTAAGTTATCCACTTATTTATCAAGTAATACCATTTCATTCAGCCAAACTTGTAATTAAAAAAACAGTACAGTACTGCCGCCGGGATCGGATCGTGAGTCTAAAATATGTTCGCTTGTTTTTATTTCCTAGTAATATCGTGATTTCTAAGCCTTATAAATTATGTATGATCTCGTCCATTCCGTTCTTATCGTAAATACATGTCAAAAATTAATATATATTAAAAAAATACACGTCGAAAATTCAAAAAAAAGGATGCAACACGAGGACTTCCCAGGAGGTCACCCATCCTAGTAGTACTCTCGCCCAAGCACGCTTCACTTCGGAGTTCTAATGGGATCCTGTGCATTAGTGCTGGTATGATCGCATCCGTAAGTTATCCACTTATTTATCTAGTAATACCATTTCATTCGGCCAAACTTGTAATTAAAAAAACAGTACAGTACTGCCGCCGGGATCGGATCGCGCGTCTAAAATATGTTCGCTTGTTTTTATTTCCTAGTAATATCGTGATTTCTAAGCCTTATAAATTATGTATGATCTCGTCCATTCCGTTCTTATCGTAAATACATGTCAAAAATTAATATATATTAAAAAAATACACGTCAAAAATTCAAAAAAAGGGATGCAACACGAGGACTTCCCAGGAGGTCACCCATCCTAGTACTACTCTCGCCCAAGCACGCTTAACTTCGGAGTTCTGATAGGATCCGGTGCATTAGTAATGGTATGATCGCATCTGTAAGTTATCCACTTATTTATCAAGTAATACCATTTCATTCGGCCAAACTTGTAATTAAAATAACAGTACAGTACTGCCGCCGGGATCGGATCGCGAGTCTAAAATATGTTCGCTTGTTTTTATTTCCTAGTAAAATCTTGATTTCTAAGCCTTATAAATTATGTATGATCTCGTCCATTCCGTTCTTATCGTAAATACATGTCAAAAATTAATATATATTAAAAAAATACACGTCAAAAATTCAAAAAAGGGGATGCAACACGAGTACTTCCCAGGAGGTCACCCATCCTACTACTACTCTCGCCCAAGCACGCTTCATTTCGGAGTTCTGATGGGATCCTGTGCATTAGTGCTGGTATGATCGCATCCGTAAGTTATCCACTTATTTATCTAGTAATACCATTTCATTCGGCCAAACTTGTAATTAAAAAAACAGTACAGTACTGCCTCCGGGATCGGATCGCGCGTCTAAAATATGTTCGCTTGTTTTTATTTCCTAGTAATATCGTGATTTCTAAGCCTTATAAATTATGTATGATCTCGTCCATTCCGTTCTTATCGTAAATACATGTCAAAAATTAATATATATTAAAAAAATACACGTCGAAAATTCAAAAAAAGGGATGCAACACGAGGACTTCCCAGGAGGTCACCCATCCTAGTACTACTCTCGCCCAAGCACGCTTAACTTCGGAGTTCTGATGGGATCCGGTGCATTAGTGCTGGTATGATCGCATCTGTAAGTTATCCACTTATTTATCAAGTAATACCATTTCATTCGGCCAAACTTGTAATTAAAAAAACAGTACAGTACTGCCGCCGGGATCGGATCGCGAGTCTAAAATATGTTCGCTTGTTTTTATTTCCTAGTAATATCGTGATTTCTAAGCCTTATAAATTATGTATGATCTCGTCCATTCCGTTCTTATCGTAAATACATGTCAAAAATTAATATATATTAAAAAAATACAAGTCGAAAATTCGAAAAAAAGGATGCAACACGAGGACTTCCCATGAGGTCACCCATCCTAGTACTACTCTCGCCCAAGCACGCTTAACTTCGGAGTTCTGATGGGATCCGGTGCATTAGTGCTGGTATGATCGCATCCGTAAGTGATCCACTTATTTATCTAGTAATACCATTTCATTCGGCCAAACTTGTAATTAAAAAAACAGTACAATACTGCCGCCGGGATCGGATCGCACGTCTAAAATATGTTCGCTTGTTTTTATTTCCTAGTAATATCGTGATTTCTAAGCCTTATAAATTATGTATGATCTCGTCCATTCCGTTCTTATCGTAAATACATGTCAAAAATTAATATATATTAAAAAAATACACGTCAAAAATTCAAAAAAAGGGATGCAACACGAGGACTTCCCAGGAGGTCACCCATCTTAGTACTACTCTCGCCCAAGCACGCTTAACTTCAGAGTTCTGAGGGGATCCGGTGCATTAGTAATGGTATGATCGCATCCGTAAGTTATTTCCGCAAAATTATTAAAATAACCCCTTATGTTGACAAATTATTAACATACCCAAACTACCAATATTTGAAAAAACTTAGACAAGATATTTTTTTCTAATAAAAAATATCCATACTACCAATATTTACAAAAGGAAAAAAAAAAATACTAAATTTTAATAGCAAGGAGGTGGCTGCTATCATCTATCAGATATACTACCATACGGTACCATATATGGAAACTATGTGGTTCAGATCATCAACTGAGCTCTCTTCTGCCGTTTAATCTGATGATGCAATACTCATCGTATATTGTTCAGGATTTGTAATACTTTTACCTGATTCATTAATGAAATGGTACCTTGATAAAATAAAATAAAAAAATAAAAAAGGACAAAAACTAATGTATCTTACAAAGTGCTTATAATTGAAACAAGTAATAAATATAAAAAAACCAAACTTAGCAATTATCTTAGGGTAATTTCCCGAATAAGTACAACATTAGGCACAACATTCCCAAATAAGTAACAAGTCTAAATTTTTTCCCAAACAAGCACAAAGATTCTCTTTAAAATTTTGTTTTTGTCTTTTAGCTAATTTTTCTTCCTATATTACCCTTAGTACTTAAATAATACTTTTTGTTTAATTCTTTTGTTTGAATGACCGATGTGACATGTGAGAAAATGATTCTTTTTTAAATAAGGACCATTGGATTTGTATGATGAACTGTGACCATTGGATGTAGAGTTTAGTTGGGCTAATTAGTAAGAAAACCGAAATTATCTGCTAATCTGCTTCACGTGGCAGAAGTTGTTTAGGTAACAAAGAGGCGGGCTTTTAGTTGGGGAAAACGAAAAATAGGGATTTCAATTTCGCACAGCAAACGCTTCCCTCTCATCTTCTCCTTCCTCAACCGTCGCCACTCTTCCTCTCATCTTCTTCTTCCCCAACCGTCATAACCTCAATTTATAACCCAAAGTTCTCAAAGTTCTAATTCGACAAAACATGAAGGAAATTAAGAAGAAGCAGCAACAAACTAGAGATCATGAAATCGAAAAAAGTAGGCGATTTACTCTCACAGTTAGGTGTTCAACAACTAAATTTTTTGAACACTTTCAACATCCAAGTGATAAAATTCCACCGGAAGAGTTAGAATCATTTAGAACTTCGCCCTTCGATCAATTTCTCGATTTCAATTCCGAACATGTTCACATGATAACATCCGTTATCACAGAAATTGTGAGATGTAGAGTAGTGAGATGTAGAGTAGATAGGTTAAAGTATGGTATAGGAGGAAGAGTTGTCGAGTTCAAAATGTCAAATGTGGCCATGATCTTAGGCCTTTAAAGTTTGAAAATGTTCCAGTTGATTTTCTGATGAGGAAGCCGAAAGAATACACTACATTCAGGAGCAAGTACTTCGGTACAAACCTTCACATAAGGGATGATCACATTTCAAGTGCAATTACTGAAGCAAGGAGATTTATTGCTAAGGGAGAAGCTGATCCAAACGATGTTCATCGTTTGAACAGGTTGTATTTTTTGTGCATTTTTTTTCTTGCCGAGTCATCAAAAAATTTGAGTGTAAAGTACATTGATTTAGCCGAAGATTTGAATGCATTTGATAATTTTCCATGGGGTACTCTTACTTTTCAATTGCTTGAGACTTCTCTTGAAGAAATTTATCCCAAAGTCATTGAAGATAGTCCTAGTTATTGCATCAATGGATGTATGTTAGCTTTTATGATTTGCTACAACAAAATTTTCCATTTTTATGTATCTGTTATATGATTCTATCGTATCTGCTACTGGCAAGACCTGTTGCTTTACATAGACAATCTATCTGCTACCTACAAACTGAAATCTTAAAATCATTAAAAAGGAAAGTTTGCATCTTTAAACCAAATTGCATCTTCAACAACAACGCTTTCATCTTCAAATCTTTCAAAATCAAACCTTTCAAAATGAACATATACAAACTAACTTACTTTTTGTTTTATGATATCTTCCATTTGTATGATACTTGTTGTATTATATCTGCCACTTGTTATATTGATGAATTGTACTGTTAAACTGTGATATCGACTACAATATCTATTGTTAACATATCTGCTAGAAAAGTAATTAAATGTGTTTGTCAATTACTATCTGCTATAAACTTGGCCTTTGTTAACATATTTTGTGTTATATCTGTTACCTCTATAATGTTATCTGCTACAATGTTTTGTCCTCATTTCTGCAGAGTGATCTGAAAGAAACAAATAGTTCTAAACTAACAATTCAATATTCAACCAAATCAACCGATACGCAAAAAGGAAATAACACACAGGGATTTTTTTTAACGTGGTAAAACCCAATTTGGGAAACGTCCACGGTTGCCTTGGTGACAACAAATAATCCACTAGATGAAAGAGATTTACAAACCTACCAACTACCTGCACTCACTGCGAGCTGATACTTCAGGTTATCTCTAACACCTTGACTTCACCAGAGCACCTTGATGTACGCACAAGACACTCGACTTCTTGATGAACACACAAGAAGACTCGAAGCCGAACTATGAAACAAGCTTACACCAGAGTTCCTTGATGAACACACAAGGATACTCGACTTCTTGATGAACACACAAGAAGACTCGAAGCTAAATCACTATTCAATAATTAAGAAGAAGATGAATGGGGAAGAAGGAAGAAGAAGATGAATGGGGAAGAAGAAGATGAGTTCAATCACCAAAAACAACCTTAAACAAAACCTAAACAAACTCCAAGAATAAGACTTCAATTGGATAGCCAAAGAACTAATTTGTTCTTTGGTAGAGAAACCTTATTTATACTTAGGGTTAGAACACACACAAAATGGGTCGGAATTGCTGAAATCCACATTGGACGTACGTACGTCGATATGACGTTCGTACGTCTCCATCCGAAACAACTTGCTGACTGCTTGGACGTACGAACGTCCTAACAAGGTACGTACGTCCAGACCAAAAACTTTCCTGCTGCCTAACCATACGTACGTACGTCCTAACATGGTACGTACGTTTACCACAATGAGAGTTCTGCTGCCTAACCTGACGTACGTACGTCCTGAACCAAAAACAACCTTTTGACACAAGACGCGAAGACAAAGACACGGGATGACACGCGTACAACAAGGTTTTCTTAACAATGAACTCAAAGCGAAATAACCATGGACGACCAATGTCACAAAATTGATGTCAAACAACTTAGAGCCGGTTTCAATCTCCCCCTTTGACATTGATTTTGTGACAAAAACCTATGACTCTAATAGCACTTATAAAACGTGCTTACAAACCCAAACCATGGCATTTATAAAACATGCCTACAAAAGCACTCAAAGTAGAACACATACCACATCACCAATTCTTGACATCCAGCTTGAGCAAGAACCTTCCATCATCAGAGACCGAACGGAAGCGACTAAAAAGTTAGAACAACTCCCCCATACTTCATGAGCTCCAACTTTAGTTACTTAAGCTCCCTCATACCTGTACAACCTCTAAATATCAACACGTTCACTCCCCCATACTTGTAGCATACCTGAAACATGACCCATAAATATCCTAACAACAGAGAGACGATTGTTAGTAATTAGAGTCATAAATCTCCCCCTTTTTGTCACAAGAAGTGGAAGACGTAGAACTAGCAGTAAACAAGACAAGACGATGAATAATACAAGGATACAATAACTAATAAGAAAAGAAAAATATATTATCCCTAAAACTTAAAACTTGCATGAAACAAATATCAACCAGAAACAGAAGTCCATAACCAGAATTAACAGCAAAAGCAGAAAAACAAAACTCAATTTAACGAATTCGAAAAATTCGTTCCCAATGACCTAGAGGAAGCTTTGAGAAATAAGCCTCTGCACATGCCGAAGATCTATTCCACCGAGCTATCACATGATCATCATAATCATCCAGCCATTCACCTGTACAAAATACCTCCTCAATTCTGCTGTCCAAGCCACAGTCGGTGAGAGGAGCAGCAAGTCCTAGAACCTTCGGGTATCCAACCAACTCCAAGATGTGATTTTGAAGATGTCCCAGTATTCTCTCCCAATGATTGACATGAACCATGCATGGATTAAGAAAAGGTGGATGAATATAGTCATACCCATGGGGAACACGACATAAGCGACAAACCTTTGCATTGTTTTTGTATTCCATTACCATAAACGACACATAACCAATAGCCGGAACAAATACCCCATGAAGATCATATTCTGCCATTGAAAATTTTGAAGAACAAAGACAGAACTAGAAGAAGGTAAGAAGACACAAGATAGGTATAAGAAGAGAAGACACTTATATATATAGAAAAACAAACACTAACCCAACATGGGACCTAAAAGGCAGGTCTATTACCAAAAAAAATAGTGTTAAACCGAAAAGACCACAGAGACCTTAGGTCAGAGAGAAGCACTACAAAGCTCCCAAAAATCGATGGACTCGTACTCAATAAAAACAGGCAATATGTTGAAGAATCCAGACCACATGCGCAAAAGGAATGAGAGAGCACATAAGGAACACACCATACGTAGCACCAACCCCAAGGGATTTTTTTTTTTTTTTTTTTAATATATGAAATAAGCGCCATTCTCGTGTGGGAGTATAGTACACCTCCATCTTTTACCAAAACACGAGGGTAGGGTGTAGCCTACATCTTTTCGACAAAACACACTCAAGAAGTGCAATACCATGATAACGTGCAACACAAGAACTAACATCTCCTGAGTGCATCCGTCAGAGCATGACCCTCACAGCCCCAACGGGTTCCTAGCCAACTGATAATGCGCCTAAGACATTCAAATGGCTACGGATTTTGTGAGTCATTGACCACTTACAAGAGGTATATATAAAAAGAGTGATGACCATGAAGAAAAACAGAAGCTAGAGATGATGCCAGATGATCATTTCTTAATCATACAAGGATCAAAAGGAATGAGAGAGCACATAAGGAACACACCATACGTAGCACCAACCCCAAGGGATTTTTTTTTTTTTTTTTTTAAATATATGAAATAAGCGCCATTCTCGTGTGGGAGTATAGTACACCTCCATCTTTTACCAAAACACGAGGGTAGGGTGTAGCCTACATCTTTTCGACAAAACACACTCAAGAAGTGCAATACCATGATAACGTGCAACACAAGAACTAACATCTCCTGAGTGCATCCGTCAGAGCATGACCCAACAGCCCCAACGGGTTCCTAGCCAACTGATAATGCGCCTAAGACATTCAAATGGCTAGGGATTTTGTGAGTCATTGACCACTTACAAGAGGTATATATAAAAAGAGTGATGACCATGAAGAAAAACAGAAGCTAGAGATGATGCCAGATGATCATTTCTTAATCATACAAGGATCAAAAGGAATGAGAGAGCACATAAGGAACACACCATACGTAGCACCAACCCCAAGGGATTTTTTTTTTTTTTTTTAAATATATGAAATAAGCGCCATTCTCGTGTGGGAGTATAGTACACCTCCATCTTTTACCAAAACACGAGGGTAGGGTGTAGCCTACATCTTTTCCGCAAAACACACTCAAGAAGTGCAATACCATGATAACGTGCAACACAAGAACTAACATCTCCTGAGTGCATCCGTCAAAGCATGACCCTCACAGCCCCAACGGGTTCCTAGCCAACTGATAATGCGCTCAAGACATTCAAATGGCTGGGGATTTCGTGAGTTATTGACCACTTACAGGAGGTGACAAGATGAGAAAAATCCACACGGTAAAGAAGGGGTATACCAATAGCAAATTCTAACATGTAAACCACACATTATACAACGTAAACCAGGAGAGTGACCATGAGAGATCCGAATGACCTTATTTGAGCAAAAAGACTAAGAACCCCAACATATTGCACATTATTTAAGGACGACACCCAAAACGATAATCAGAAAAAAATGCCCTCAACCGAATATAAAGAACCAACACAGACCATTACAACAAAACAAACTTGACCAGATATATACAGAGAAAGAGGAAAATAATATACACGGAAGAAGGGAGAGAGAAGAAGAGACTACCATTAACATTTAGGGAAGAGAAACAACCCCAATGGACTTGCGCAGAGAATGAAAACGGGCTCCATCAAGAGGTTTCGTAAGAATGTCTGCTAGCTGATGTTCAGTAGGAATGAAAACCGCCTCACGAAGGAAATGATGAGGAATGTCGATATGCTTTGTTCGTGAGTGTTGAACAGGATTTTTGGATATGCTAATGGTGCTGGTGTTGTCACAGAACAAGTCCATCACCTTCTGTTGGATGCCATAGTCCCGAAGCATCTGACGCATCCACAGAAGTTGTGTACATGCACTAGCTGCAGCTATATACTTAGCCTCACACGTAGAGATGGATACGGATGATTGTTTCTTGCTATGCCAGGAAACAAGATTATTCCCAACATAGAAACAGCCACCACTGGTACTATGACGATCATCAAGATTACCACCCCAGTCAGCATCACAATAACCTGCCACAACACTATTTATATCTCTGGTAAACCATAATCCATGATCAAGCGTGCTACCAACATACCGAATGATACGTTTAACAGCAGTGAGATGAGATTCCTTAGGATTATCCTGAAACCTTGCACACACTCCAACACTATAAGCAATATCTGGACGACTAGCAGTGAGATACAAAAGACTACCAATCATACTACGATATTCACGAATATCAACAGACTTACCCATAACATCCTTACCAAGACGTACCCTATCACCCATGGGAGTATCTTGACCACTAGAAGCACTAAAACCAAACTTTTTGACAAGTTCTTTGGCATACTTTGTTTGAGAGATGAATGCTCCATGATTAAACTGCTTCACCTGCAAACCAAGGAAAAAATTTAGTTCCCCCATTAAACTCATTTCAAATTCAGAACTCATTAACCGAGAAAAAGATTAAGAAAGAGAGGGACAAGTGGATCCAAACACTATATCATCCACATAGACTTGTGCGAGAAGAACATCATTTTCCTTTCTCAGGATGAAAAGGGTTCGATCAACACTACCACGAACAAATCCTTTCCCTAATAAGAAGGTTGTCATGCGTTCATACCATGCTCGAGGAGCCTGTTTTAAACCATACAATGCCTTTTGCAGTTTGAAGACATGATTCGGAAAGGTGTGATCAACAAACCCTTTTGGTTGTTCAACATAGACCTCCTCATTGAGAAGACCGTTGAGGAACGCACTTTTGACATCCATTTGGTACAGCTTGAAATTCAAATGGCATGCCATAGCAAGAAGAAGCCTGACAGATTCCAACCTAGCCACAGGAGCAAAAGTCCCTCCGTAATCAACACCTTCAATCTGACTGTAGCCCTGAGCTACGAGTCGTGCCTTGTTTCGCACAATCTGCCCAAACTCATCCAATTTATTTTTAAACATCCACTTGGTGCCAACCACATTAGTGTGAGTAGGTCTGGGAACTAATGTCCAAACATCACTACGTTTAAACTGACCGAGTTCTTCCTGCATAGCAACTAACCAATCATCATCAGTAAGAGCATCAGTAACATGTTTAGGTTCAAGAGATGAAAGATAACAAACATAGTGAACACAGTTTGTCTCCTTGGCCTTTCGACGAGTCAGACGCTGATCATTAATATCGCCAATGACATCCCCTATGGAGTGATGTTGTTGAACACGAGTTGATGCTTTAACAAACAACTCCTCAGGCTCAGCAGGCACAGTGGAGGGATCCGGAGGCAGATCAACCGCCACTGGTGATGGTGATACAACATCATCCAGTGTGGGCACAACACTGGTCCTACCAGGCAAGTCCTCTGAAGGGGGGATTATTACCATCAGCACCATTATCAGGTAACGAGAAGGACGTGGAAGACATGTCAACAGAGTCTGACAAGGATGAGAGAACTGTAGAATCCTGGGTACCAGTAGAAACAGAAGAGTCAGATATAATAGTGTCATCAACAACAACATTAAAAGATTCCATGACCTTGCGAGTGTTGTAGTTAAAGACTCGAAAGGCCCTACTATTTGAGGAATAACCAAGTAAAAGAGCAACATCACCTCGACTATCAAATTTAGACAGACTTTGTCTGTCCTTGCACACATAGCAAACACTGCCAAAAACTCGCATATATTTGAGATTTGGCTTCTTACCATACCATAGCTCATAAGCAGTTTGTGTAGTACCAAATCTCAGATATACACGGTTCATGATGTAACAAGCAGTATGGACTGCTTCCGCCCAGAACTTGGTAGGAACATCCTTCGCATGTAACATTGCACGAGCCATCTCCTGAATAACACGGTTCTTCTTTTCAGCGACTCCGTTTTGTTGCGGAGTGTATGGGGCCGAAAATTCTTGCCACGTACCATTTGCAATGCAATACTCAATAACACCTGTGTTTTTGAATTCACCGCCCCTGTCACTTCGAACATGTTTAATTTGAGTATCTTTCTCATTCTGAACACGAAGACATATCCCCTGAAACTCAAGAAACGCATCAGATTTTTCACGCAAGAATGATACCCAAGTAAAGCGAGTGTAATCATCAACCATAACTAAGATGTATCGTTTGCCCCCTAAGCTAGGAGTACGAGTAGGACCCATCAGATCCATGTGAATGAATTCTAAAGGAGAGGATGTGGTTATAGACTTTTTCATTCGGCCAAACTTGTAATTAAAATAACAGTACAGTACTGCCGCCGGGATCGGATCGCGCGTCTAAAATATGTTCGCTTGTTTTTATTTCCCAGTAATATCGTGATTTCTAAGCCTTATAAATTATGTATGATCTCGTCCATTCCGTTCTTCTCGTAAATACATGTCAAAAATTAATATATATTAAAAAAATACACGTCAAAAATTCAAAAAAAGGGATGCAACACGAGGACATCCCAGGAGGTCACCCATCCTAGTACTACTCTCGCCCAAGCACGCTTAACTTCGGAGTTCTGATGGGATCCGGTGCATTTGTGCTGGTATGATCGCATCTGTAAGTTATCCACTTATTTATCTAGTAATACCATTTCATTCGGCCAAACTTGTAATTAAAAAAACAGTACAGTACTGCCGCCGGGATCGGATCGCGAGTCTAAAATATGTTCGCTTGTTTTTATTTCCTAGTAATATCTTCATTTCTAAGCCTTATAAATTATGTATGATCTCGTCCATTCCGTTCTTATCGTAAATACATGTCAAAAATTAATATATATTAAAAAAATACACGTCGAAAATTCAAAAAAGGGGATGCAACACGAGTACTTCCCAGGAGGTCACCCATCCTAGTACTACTCTCGCCCAAGCACGCTTCACTTCGGAGTTCTGATGGGATCCTGTGAATTAGTGCTGGTATGATCGCATCCGTAAGTTATCCACTTATTTATCTAGTAATACCATTACATTCGGCCAAACTTGTAATTAAAAAAACAGTACAGTACTGCCGCCGGGATCGGATCGCGCGTCTAAAATATCTTCGCTTGTTTTTATTTCATAGTAATATCGTGATTTCTAAGCCTTATAAATTATGTATGATCTCGTCCATTCCGTTCTTATCGTAAATACATGTCAAAAATTAATATATATTAAAAAAATACACGTCAAAAATTCAAAAAAAGGGATGCAACACGAGGACTTCCCAGGAGGTCACCCATCCTAGTACTACTCTCGCCCAAGCACGCTTAACTTCGGAGTTCTGATGGGATCCGGTGCATTAGTAATGGTATGATCGCATCTGTAAGTTATCCACTTATTTATCAAGTAATACCATTTCATTCGGCCAAACTTGTAATTAAAATAACAGTACAGTACTGCCGCCGGGATCGGATCGCGAGTCTAAAATATGTTCGCTTGTTTTTATTTCCTAGTAATATCTTGATTTCTAAGCCTTATAAATTATGTATGATCTCGTCCATTCCGTTCTTATCGTAAATACATGTCAAAAATTAATATATATTAAAAAAATACACGTCAAAAATTCAAAAAAGGGGATGCAACACGAGTACTTCCAAGGAGGTCACCCATCCTAGTACTACTCTCGCCCAACCACGGTTCACTTCGGAGTTCTGATGGGATCCTGTGCATTAGTGCTGGTATGATCGCATCCGTAAGTTATCCACTTATTTATCTAGTAATACCATTTCATTCGGCCAAACTTGTAATTAAAAAAACAGTACAGTACTGCCGCCGGGATCGGATCGCGCGTCTAAATATGTTCACTTGTTTTTATTTCCTAGTAATATCGTGATTTCTAAGCCTTATAAATTATGTATGATCTCGTCCATTCCGTTCTTATCGTAAATACATGTCAAAAATTAATATATATTAAAAAAATACACGTCGAAAATTCAAAAAAAGGGATGCAACACGAGGACTTCCCAGGAGGTCACCCATCCTAGTACTACTCTCGCCCAAGCACGCTTAACTTCGAAGTTCTGATGGGATTCGGTGCATTAGTGCTGGTATGATCGCATCTGTAAGTTATCCACTTATTTATCAAGTAATACCATTTCATTCGGCCAAACTTGTAATTAAAAAAACAGTACAGTACTGCCGCCGGGATCGGATCGCGCGTCTAAAATATGTTCGCTTGTTTTTATTTCCTAGTAATATCGTGATTTCTAAGCCTTATAAATTATGTATGATCTCGTCCATTCCGTTCTTATCGTAAATACATGTCAAAAATTAATATATATTAAAAAAATACAAGTCGAAAATTCGAAAAAAATGATGCAACACGAGGACTTCCCAGGAGGTCACCCATCCTAGTACTACTCTCGCCCAAGCACGCTTAACTTCGGAGTTCTGATGGGATCCGGTGCATTAGTGCTGGTATGATCGTATCCGTAAGTTATCCACTTATTTATCTAGTAATACCATTTCATTCGGCCAAACTTGTAATTAAAAAAACAGTACAATACTGCCGCCGGGATCGGATCGCACGTCTAAAATATGTTCGCTTGTTTTTATTTCCTAGTAATATCGTGATTTCTAAGCCTTATAAATTATGTATGATCTCGTCCATTCCGTTCTTATCGTAAATACATGTCAAGAATTAATATATATTAAAAAAATACACGTCAAAAATTCAAAAAAAGGGATGCAACACGAGGACTTCCCAGGAGGTCACAATCCTAGTACTACTCTCGCCCAAGCACGCTTAACTTCGGAGTTCTGATGGGATCCGGTGCATTAGTGCTGGTATGATCGCATCCGTAAGTTATCCACTTATTTATCTAGTAATACCATTTCATTCGGCCAAACTTGTAATTAAAAAAACAGTACAATACTGCCGCCGGGATCGGATCGCACGTCTAAAATATGTTCGCTTGTTTTTATTTCCTAGTAATATCGTGATTTCTAAGCCTTATAAATTATGTATGATCTCGTCCATTCCGTTCTTATCGTAAATACATGTCAAGAATTAATATATATTAAAAAAATACACGTCAAAAATTCAAAAAAAGGGATGCAACACGACGACTTCCCAGGAGGTCACCCATCCTAGTACTACTCTCGCCCAAGCACGCTTAACTTCGGAGTTCTGATGGGATCCGGTGCATTAGTGCTGGTATGATCGCATCCGTAAGTTATCCACTTATTTATCTAGTAATACCATTTCATTCGGCCAAACTTGTAATTAAGAAAACAGTACAGTACCGCCGCCGGGATCAGATCGCAAGTCTAAAATATGTTCGCTTGTTTTTATTTCCTAGTAATATCTTGATTTCTAAGCCTTATAAATTATGTATGATCTCGTCCATTCTGTTCTTATCGTAAATACATGTCAAAAATTAATATATATTAAAAAAATACACGTCAAAAATTCAAAAAAAGGGATGCAACACGAGGACTTCCCAGGAGGTCACCCATCCTAGTACTACTCTCGCCCAAGCAAGCTTAACTTCGGAGTTCTGATAAGATCCGGTGCATTAGTGCTGGTATGATCGCATCCGTAAGTTATCCACTTATTTATCAAGTAATACCATTTCATTCGGCCAAACTTCTAATTAAAAAAACAGTACAGTACTGCCGCCGGGATCGGATCGCAAGTCTAAAATATGTTCGCTTGTTTTTATTTCCTAGTAATATCGTGATTTCTAAGCCTTATAAATTATGTATGATCTCGTCCATTCCGTTCATATCGTAAAGACATGTCAAAAATTAATATATATTAAAAAAATACACGTCGAAAATTCGAAAAAAAGGATGCAACACGAGGACTTCCCAGGAGGTCACCCACATCCTAATACTACTCTCGCCCAAGCACGCTTAACTTCGGAGTTCTGATGGGATCCGGTGCATTAGTGCTGGTATGATCGCATCCGTAAGTTATCCACTTATTTATCAAGTAATACCATTTCATTCGGCCAAACTTGTAATTAAAAAAACATTACAGTACTGCCGTCGGGATCGGATCGCGAGTCTAAAATATGTTCGCTTGTTTTTATTTCCTGGTAATATCGTGATTTCTAAGCCTTATAAATTATGTATGATCTCGTCCATTCCGTTCTTATCGTAAATACATGTCAAAAATTAATATATATTAAAAAAATACACGTCGAAAATTCGAAAAAAAGGATGCAACACGAGGACTTCCCAGGAGGTCACCCATCCTAGTACTACTCTCGCCCAAGCACGCTTAACTTCGGAGTTCTGATGGGATCCGGTGCATTAGTGCTGGTATGATCGCATCCATAAGTTATCCACTAATTTATCTAGTAATACCATTTCATTTGGCCAAACTTGTAATTAAAAAAACAGTACAGTACTGCCGCTGGGATCGGATCGCGCGTCTAAAATATGTTCGCTTGTTTTTATTTCCTAGTAATATCGTGATTTCTAAGCCTTATAAATTTTGTATGATCTCGTCCATTCCGTTCTTATCGTAAATACATGTCAAAAATTAATATATATTAAAAAAATACACGTCGAAAATTCGAAAAAAAGGATGCAACACGAGGACTTCCCAGGAGGTCGCTCATCCTAGTACTACTCTCGCCCAAGCACCCTTAATTTCGGAGTTCTGATGGGATGCGGTGCATTAGTGCTGCTATGATCGCATCCGTAAGTTATCCACTTATTTATCTAGTAATACCATTTCATTCGGCCAAACTTGTAATTAAAAAAACAGTACAATACTGCCGCCGGGATCGGATCGCACGTCTAAAATATGTTCGCTTGTTTTTATTTCCTAGTAATATCGTGATTTCTAAGCCTTATAAATTATGTATGATCTCGTCCATTCCGTTCTTATCGTAAATACATGTCAAAAATTAATAAATATTAAAAAAATACACGTCAAAAATTCAATAAAAGGGATGCAACACGAGGACTTCCCAGGAGGTCACCCATCCTAGTACTACTCTCGCCCAAGCACGCTTAACTTCGGAGTTCTGATGGGATCCGGTGCATTAGTGCTGGTATGATCGCATCCGTAAGTTATCCACTTATTTATCTAGTAATACCATTTCATTCGGCCAAACTTGTAATTAAGAAAACAGTACAGTACTGCCGCCGGGATCGGATCGGGAGTCTAAAATATGTTCGCTTGTTTTTATTTCCTAGTAATATCTTGATTTCTAAGCCTTATAAATTATGTATGATCTCGTCCATTCCGTTCTCATCGTAAATACATGTCAAAAATTAATATATATTAAAAAAATACACGTCGAAAATTCAAAAAAGGGGATGCAACACGAGGACTTCCCAGGAGGTCACCCATCCTAGTACTACTCTCGCCCAAGCACGCTTAACTTCGGAGTTCTGATGGGATCCGGTGCATTAGTGCTGGTATGATCGCATCCGTAAGTTATCCACTTATTTATCAAGTAATACCATTTCATTCGGCCAAACTTGTAATTAAAAAAACAGTACAGTATTGCCGCCGGGATCGAATAGTGAGTCTAAAATATGTTCGCTTGTTTTTATTTCCTAGTAATATCGTGATTCCTAAGCCTTATAAATTATGTATGATCTCGTCCATTCCGTATTTATCGTAAATACATGTCAAAAATTAATATATATTAAAAAAATACACGTCGAAAATTCGAAAAAAAGGATGCAACACGAGGACTTCCCAGGAGGTCACCCATCCTAGTACTACTCTCGCCCAAGCACGCTTCACTTCGGAGTTCTGATGGGATCCTGTGCATTAGTGCTGGTATGATCGCATCCGTAAGTTATCCACTTATTTATCTAGTAATACCATTTCATTCGGCCAAACTTGTAATTAAAAAAACAGTACAGTACTGCCGCCGGGATCGGATCGCGCGTCTAAAATATGTTCGCTTGTTTTTATTTCCTAGTAATATCGTGATTTCTAAGCCTTATAAATTATGTATGATCTCGTCCATTCCGTTCTTATCGTAAATACATGTCAAAAATTAAAATATATTAAAAAAATACACGTCGAAAATTCAAAAAAAGGGATGCAACATGAGGACTTCCCAGGAGGTCACCCATCCTAGTACTACTCTCGCCCAAGCACGCTTAACTTCGGAGTTCTGATACGATCCGGTGCATTAGTGCTGGTATGATCGCATCCGTAAGTTATCCACTTATTTATCAAGTAATACCATTTCATTCGGCCAAACTTCTAATTAAAAAAACAGTACAGTACTGCCGCCGGGATCGGATCGCGAGTCTAAAATATGTTCGCTTGTTTTTATTTCCTAGTAATATCGTGATTTCTAAGCCTTATAAATTATGTATGATCTCGTCCATTCCGTTCTTATCGTAAATACATGTAAAAAATTAATATATATTAAAAAAATACACGTCGAAAATTCGAAAAAAAGGATGCAACACGAGGACTTCCCAGGAGGTCACCCATCCTAGTACTACTCTCGCCCAAGCACGCTTAACTTCGGAGTTCTGATGGGATCCGGTGCATTAGTGCTGGTATGATCGCATCCGTAAGTTATCCACTTATTTATCAAGTAATACCATTTCATTCGGCCAAACTTGTAATTAAAAAAACATTACAGTACTGCCGCCGGGATCGGATCGCGAGTCTAAAATATGTTCGCTTGTTTTTATTTCCTAGTAATATCGTGATTTCTAAGCCTTATAAATTATGTATGATCTCGTCCATTCCGTTCTTATCGTAAATACATGTCAAAAATTAATATATATTAAAAAAATACACGTCGAAAATTCGAAAAAAAGGATGCAACACGAGGACTTCCCAGGAGGTCACCCATCCTAGTACTACTCTCGCCCAAGCACGCTTAACTTCGGAGTTCTGATGGGATCCGTTGCATTAGTGCTGGTATGATCGCATCCGTAAGTTATCCACTTATTTATCTAGTAATACCATTTCATTTGGCCAAACTTGTAATTAAAAAAACAGTACAGTACTGCCGCTGGGATCGGATCGCGCGTCTAAAATATGTTCGCTTGTTTTTATTTCCTAGTAATATCGCGATTTCTAAGCCTTATAAATTTTGTATGATCTCGTCCATTCCGTTCTTATCGTAAATACATGTCAAAAATTAATATATATTAAAAAAATACACGTCGAAAATTCGAAAAAAAGGATGCAACACGAGGACTTCCCAGGAGGTCGCCCATCCTAGTACTACTCTCGCCCAAGCACGCTTAACTTCGGAGTTCTGATGGGATGCGGTGCATTAGTGCTGATATGATCGCATCCGTAAGTTATCCACTTATTTATCTAGTAATACCATATCATTCGGCCAAACTTGTAATTAAAAAAACAGTACAATACTGCCGCCGGGATCGGATCGCACGTCTAAAATATGTTCGCTTGTTTTATTTCCTAGTAATATCGTGATTTCTAAGCCTTATAAATTATGTATGATCTCGTCCATTCCGTTCTTATCGTAAATACATGTCAAAAATTATTATATATTAAAAAAATACACGTCAAAAATTACAAAAAAGGGATGCAACACGAGGACTTCCCAGGAGGTCACCCATCCTAGTACTACTCTCACCCAAGCACGCTTAACTTCGAAGTTCTGATTGGATCCGGTGCATTAGTGCTGGTATGATCGCATCCGTAAGTTATCCACTTATTTATCTAGTAATACCATTTCATTCGGCCAAACTTGTAATTAAAAAAACAGTACAGTACTGCCGCCGGGATCAGATCGCGCGTCTAAAATATGTTCGCTTGTTTTTATTTCCTAGTAATATCGTGATTTCTAAGCCTTATAAATTATGTATGATCTCGTCCATTCCGTTCTTATCGTAAATACATGTTAAAAATTAATATATATTAAAAAAATACACGTCGAAAATTCAAAAAAAGGGATGCAACACGAGGATTTACCAGGAGGTCACCCATCCTAGTACTACTCTCGCCCAAGCACGCTTAACTTCGGAGTTCTGATGGGATCCGGTGCATTAGTGCTGGTATGATCGCATCCGTAAGTTATCCACTTATTTATCTAGTAATACCATTTCATTCGGCCAAACTTGTAATTAAGAAAACAGTACAGTACTGCCGCCGGGATCGGATCGGGAGTCTAAAATATGTTCGCTTGTTTTTATTTCCTAGTAATATCTTGATTTCTAAGCCTTATAAATTATGTATGATCTCGTCCATTCCGTTCTTATCGTAAATACATGTCAAAAATTAATATATATTAAAAAAATACACGTCGAAAATTCAAAAAAAGGGATGCAACACGAGGACTTCCTAGGAGGTCACCCATCCTAATACTACTCTCGCCCAAGCACGCTTAACTTCGGAGTTCTGATGGGATCCGGTGCATTAGTGCTGGTATGATCGCATCCGTAAGTTATCCACTTATTTATCAAGTAATACCATTTCATTCGGCCAAACTTGTAATTAAAAAAACAGTACAGTACTGCCGCCGGGATCGGATCGCGAGTCTAAAATATGTTCGCTTGTTTTTATTTCCTAGTAATATCGTGATTTCTAAGCCTTATAAATTATGTATGATCTCGTCCATTCCGTATTTATCGTAAATACATGTCAAAAATTAATATATATTAAAAAAATACACGTCGAAAATTCGAAAAAAAGGATGCAACACGAGGACTTCCCAGGAGGTCACCCATCCTAGTACTACTCTCGCCCAAGCACGCTTAACTTCGGAGTTCTGATGGGATCCGGTGCATTAGTGCTGGTATGATCGCATCCGTAAGTTATCCACTTATTTATCAAGTAATACCATTTCATTCGGCCAAACTTGTAATTAAAAAAACAGTACAGTACTGCCGCCGGGATCGGATCGCGAGTCTAAAATATGTTCGCTTGTTTTTATTTCCTAGTAATATCGTGATTTCTAAGCCTTATAAATTATGTATGATCTCGTCTATTCCGTTCTTATCGTAAATACATGTCAAAAATTAATATATATTAAAAAAATACACGTCGAAAATTCGAAAAAAAGGATGCAACACGAGGACTTCCCAGGAGGTCACCCATCCTAGTACTACTCTCGCCCAAGCACGCTTAACTTCGGAGTTCTGATAAGATCCGGTGCATTAGTGCTGGTATGATCGCATCCGTAAGTTATCCACTTATTTATCAAGTAATACCATTTTATTCGGCCAAACTTGTAATTAAAAAAACAGTACAGTACTGCCGCCGGGATCGGATCGCGAGTCTAAAATATGTTCGCTTGTTTTTATTTCCTAGTAATATCGTGATTTCTAAGCCTTATAAATTATGTATGATCTCGTCCATTCCGTTGTTATCGTAAATACATGTCAAAAATTAATATATATTAAAAAAATACACGTCGAAAATTCAAAAAAAAGGATGCAACACGAGGACTTCCCAGGAGGTCACCCATCCTAGTACTACTCTCGCCCAAGCACGCTTAACTTCGGAGTTCTGATGGGATCCGGTGCAATAGTGCTGGTATGATCGCATCCGTAAGTTATCCACTTATTTATCAAGTAATACCATTTCATTCGGCCAAACTTGTAATTAAAAAAACATTACAGTACTGCCGCCGGGATCGGATCGCGAGTCTACAATATGTTCGCTTGTTTTTATTTCCTAGTAATATCGTGATTTCTAAGCCTTATAAATTATGTATGATCTCGTCCATTCCGTTCTTATCTTAAATACATGTCAAAAATTAATATATATTAAAAAAATACACGTCGAAAATTCGAAAAAAAGGATGCAACACGAGGACTTCCCAAGAGGTCGCCCATCCTAGTACTACTCTCGCCCAAGCACGCTTAACTTCGGAGTTCTGATGGGATGCGGTGCATTAGTGCTGATATGATCGCATCCATAAGTTATCCACTTATTTATCTAGTAATACCATTTCATTCGGCCAAACTTGTAATTAAAAAAACAGTACAATACTGCCGCCGGGATCGGATCGCACGTCTAAAATATGTTCGCTTGTTTTTATTTCCTAGTAATATCGTGATTTCTAAGCCTTATAAATTATGTATGATCTCGTCCATTCCGTTCTTATCGTAAATACATGTCAAAAATTAATATATATTAAAAAAATACACGTCGAAAATTCGAAAAAAAGGATGCAACACGAGGACTTCCCAGGAGGTCACCCATCCTAGTACTACTCTCGCCCAAGCACGCTTAACTTCGGAGTTCTGATGGGATCCGGTGCATTAGTGCTGGTATGATCGCATCCGTAAGTTATCCACTTATTTATCTAGTAATACCATTTCATTTGGCCAAACTTGTAATTAAAAAAACAGTACAGTACAGCCGCTGGGATCGGATCGCGCGTCTAAAATATGTTCGCTTGTTTTTATTTCCTAGTAATATCGTGATTTCTAAGCCTTATAAATTTTGTATGATCTCGTCCATTCCGTTCTTATCGTAAATACATGTCAAAAATTAATATATATTAAAAAAATACACGTCGAAAATTCGAAAAAAAAGATGCAACACGAGGACTTCCCAGGAGGTCGCCCATCCTAGTACTACTCTCGCCCAAGCACGCTTAACTTCGGAGTTCTGATGGGATGCGGTGCATTAGTGCTGATATGATCGCATCCGTAAGTTATCCACTTATTTATCTAGTAATACCATTTCATTCGGCCAAACTTGTAATTAAAAAAACAGTACAATACTGCCGCCGGGATCGGATCGCACGTCTAAAATATGTTCGCTTGTTTTTATTTCCTAGTAATATCGTGATTTCTAAGCCTTATAAATTATGTATGATCTCGTCCATTCCGTTCTTATCGTAAATACATGTCAAAAATTAATATATATTAAAAAAATACACGTCGAAAATTCGAAAAAAAGGATGCAACACGAGGACTTCCCAGGAGGTCGCCCATCCTAGTACTACTCTCGCCCAAGCACGCTTAACTTCGGAGTTCTGATGGGATGCGGTGCATTAGTGCTGATATGATCGCATCCGTAAGTTATCCACTTATTTATCTAGTAATACCATTTCATTCGGCCAAACTTGTAATTAAAAAAACAGTACAATACTGCCGCCGGGATCGGATCGCACGTCTAAAATATGTTCGCTTGTTTTTATTTCCTAGTAATATCGTGATTTCTAAGCCTTATAAATTATGTATGATCTCGTCCATTCCGTTCTTATCGTAAATACATGTCAAAAATTAATATATATTAAAAAAATACACGTCAAAAATTCAAAAAAAGGGATGCAACACGAGGACTTCCCAGGAGGTCACCCATCCTAGTACTACTCTCGCCCAAGCACGCTTAACTTCGGAGTTCTGATAGGATCCGGTGCATTAGTGCTGGTATGATCGCATCCGTAAGTTATCCACTTATTTATCTAGTAATACCATTTCATTCGGCCAAACTTGTAATTAAGAAAACAGTACAGTACTGCCGCCGGGATCGGATCGGGAGTCTAAAATATGTTCGCTTGTTTTTATTTCCTAGTAATAACTTGATTTCTAAGCCTTATAAATTATGTATGATCTCGTCCATTCCGTTCTTATCGTAAATACATGTCAAAAATTAATATATATTAAAAAAATACACGTCGAAAATTCAAAAAAGGGGATGCAACACGAGGACTTCCCAGGAGGTCACCCATCCTAGTACTACTCTCGCCCAAGCACGCTTAACTTCGGAGTTCTGATGGGATCTGGTGCATTAGTGCTGGTATGATCGCATCCGTAAGTTATCCACTTATTTATCTAGTAATACCATTTCATTTGGCCAAACTTGTAATTAAAAAAACAGTACAGTACAGCCGCTGGGATCGGATCGCGCGTCTAAAATATGTTCGCTTGTTTTTATTTCCTAGTAATATCGTGATTTCTAAGCCTTATAAATTTTGTATGATCTCGTCCATTCCGTTCTTATCGTAAATACATGTCAAAAATTAATATATATTAAAAAAATACACGTCGAAAATTCAAAAAAGGGGATGCAACACGAGGACTTCCCAGGAGGTCACCCATCCTAGTACTACTCTCGCCCAAGCACGCTTAACTTCGGAGTTCTGATGGGATCCGGTGCATTAGTGCTGGTATGATCGCATCCGTAAGTTATCCACTTATTTATCTAGTAATACCATTTCATTTGGCCAAACTTGTAATTAAAAAAACAGTACAGTACAGCCGCTGGGATCGGATCGCGCGTCTAAAATATGTTCGCTTGTTTTTATTTCCTAGTAATATCGTGATTTCTAAGCCTTATAAATTTTGTATGATCTCGTCCATTCCGTTCTTATCGTAAATACATGTCAAAAATTAATATATATTAAAAAAATACACGTCGAAAATTCGAAAAAAAAGATGCAACACGAGGACTTCCCAGGAGGTCGCCCATCCTAGTACTACTCTCGCCCAAGCACGCTTAACTTCGGAGTTCTGATGGGATGCGGTGCATTAGTGCTGATATGATCGCATCCGTAAGTTATCCACTTATTTATATAGTAATACCATTTCATTCGGCCAAACTTGTAATTAAAAAAACAGTACAATACTGCCGCCGGGATCGGATCGCACGTCTAAAATATGTTCGCTTGTTTTTATTTCCTAGTAATATCGTGATTTCTAAGCCTTATAAATTATGTATGATCTCGTCCATTCCGTTCTTATCGTAAATACATGTCAAAAATTAATATATATTAAAAAAATACACGTCGAAAATTCGAAAAAAAGGATGCAACACGAGGACTTCCCAGGAGGTCGCCCATCCTAGTACTACTCTCGCCCAAGCACGCTTAACTTCGGAGTTCTGATGGGATGCGGTGCATTAGTGCTGATATGATCGCATCCGTAAGTTATCCACTTATTTATCTAGTAATACCATTTCATTCGGCCAAACTTGTAATTAAAAAAACAGTACAATACTGCCGCCGGGATCGGATCGCACGTCTAAAATATGTTCGCTTGTTTTTATTTCCTAGTAATATCGTGATTTCTAAGCCTTATAAATTATGTATGATCTCGTCCATTCCGTTCTTATCGTAAATACATGTCAAAAATTAATATATATTAAAAAAATACACGTCAAAAATTCAAAAAAAGGGATGCAACACGAGGACTTCCCAGGAGGTCACCCATCCTAGCACTACTCTCGCCCAAGCACGCTTAACTTCGGAGTTCTGATAGGATCCGGTGCATTAGTGCTGGTATGATCGCATCCGTAAGTTATCCACTTATTTATCTAGTAATACCATTTCATTCGGCCAAACTTGTAATTAAGAAAACAGTACAGTACTGCCGCCGGGATCGGATCGGGAGTCTAAAATATGTTCGCTTGTTTTTATTTCCTAGTAATAACTTGATTTCTAAGCCTTATAAATTATGTATGATCTCGTCCATTCCGTTCTTATCGTAAATACATGTCAAAAATTAATATATATTAAAAAAATACACGTCGAAAATTCAAAAAAGGGGATGCAACACGAGGACTTCCCAGGAGGTCACCCATCCTAGTACTACTCTCGCCCAAGCACGCTTAACTTCGGAGTTCTTATGGGATCTGGTGCATTAGTGCTGGTATGATCGCATCCATAAGTTATCCACTTATTTATCTAGTAATACCATTTCATTCGGCCAAACTTGTAATTAAAAAAACAGTACAGTACTGCCGCCGGGATCAGATCGCGCGTCTAAAATATGTTCGCTTGTTTTTATTTCTTAGTAATATCGTGATTTCTAAGCCTTATAAATTATGTATGATCTCGTCCATTCCGTTCTTATCGTAAATACATGTCAAAAATTAATATATATTAAAAAAATACACGTCGAAAATTCAAAAAAAGGGATGCAACACGAGGATTTCCCAGGAGGTCACCCATCCTAGTACTACTCTCGCCCAAGCACGCTTAACTTCGGAGTTCTTATGGGATCCGGTGCATTAGTGCTGGTATGATCGCATCCGTAAGTTATCTACTTATTTATCAAGTAATACCATTTCATTCGGCCAAACTTGTAATAAAAAAACAGTACAGTACTGCTGCCGGGATCGGATCGCGAGTCTAAAATATGTTCCCTTGTTTTTATTTCCCAGTAATATCGTGATTTCTAAGCCTTATAAATTATGTATGATCTTGTCCATTCCGTTCTTATCGTAAATACATGTCAAAAATTAATATATATTAAAAAAATACACGTCGAAAATTCGAAAAAAAGGATGCAACACGAGGACTTCCCAGGAGGTCGCCCATCCTAGTACTACTCTCGCCCAAGCACGCTTAACTTCGGAGTTCTGATGGGATGCGGTGCATTAGTGCTGATATGATCGCATCCGTAAGTTATCCACTTATTTATCTAGTAATACCATTTCATTCGGCCAAACTTGTAATCAAAAAAACAGTACAATACTGCCGCCGGGATCGGATCGCACGTCTAAAATATGTTCGCTTGTTTTTATTTCCTAGTAATATCGTGATTTCTAAGCCTTATAAATTATGTATGATCTCGTCCATTCCGTTCTTATCGTAAATACATGTCAAAAATTAATATATATTAAAAAAATACACGTCAAAAATTCAAAAAAAGGGATGCAACACGAGGACTTCCCAGGAGGTCACCCATCCTAGTACTACTCTCGCCCAAGCACGCTTAACTTCGGAGTTCTGATGGGATCCGGTGCATTAGTGCTGGTATGATCGCATCCGTAAGTTATCCACTTATTTATCTAGTAATACCATTTCATTCGGCCAAACTTGTAATTAAAAAAACAGTACAATACTGCCGCCGGGATCGGATCGCACGTCTAAAATATGTTCGCTTGTTTTTATTTCCTAGTAATATCGTGATTTCTAAGCCTTATAAATTATGTATGATCTCGTCCATTCCGTTCTTATCGTAAATACATGTCAAAAATTAATATATATTAAAAAAATACACGTCGAAAATTCAAAAAAAGGGATGCAACACGAGGATTTCCCAGGAGGTCACCCATCCTAGTACTACTCTCGCCCAAGCACGCTTAACTTCGGAGTTCTTATGGGATCCGGTGCATTAGTGCTGGTATGATCGCATCCGTAAGTTATCTACTTATTTATCAAGTAATACCATTTCATTCGGCCAAACTTGTAATTAAAAAAACAGTACAGTACTGCTGCCGAGATCGGATCGCGAGTCTAAAATATGTTCCCATGTTTTTATTTCCTAGTAATATCGTGATTTCTAAGCCTTATAAATTATGTATGATCTTGTCCATTCCGTTCTTATCGTAAATACATGTCAAAAATTAATATATATTAAAAAAATACACGTCGAAAATTCGAAAAAAAGGATGCAACACGAGGACTTCCCAGGAGGTCGCCCATCCTAGTACTACTCTCGCCCAAGCACGCTTAACTTCGGAGTTCTGATGGGATGCGGTGCATTAGTGCTGATATGATCGCATCCGTAAGTTATCCACTTATTTATCTAGTAATACCATTTCATTCGGCCAAACTTGTAATCAAAAAAACAGTACAATACTGCCGCCGGGATCGGATCGCACGTCTAAAATATGTTCGCTTGTTTTTATTTCCTAGTAATATCGTGATTTCTAAGCCTTATAAATTATGTATGATCTCGTCCATTCCGTTCTTATCGTAAATACATGTCAAAAATTAATATATATTAAAAAAATACACGTCAAAAATTCTAAAAAAGGGATGCAACACGAGGACTTCCCAGGAGGTCACCCATCCTAGTACTACTCTCGCCCAAGCACGCTTAACTTCGGAGTTCTGATGGGATCCGGTGCATTAGTGCTGGTATGATCGCATCCGTAAGTTATCCACTTATTTATCTAGTAATACCATTTCATTCGGCCAAACTTGTAATTAAGAAAACAGTACAGTACTGCCGCCGGGATCGGATCGGGAGTCTAAAATATGTTCGCTTGTTTTTATTTCCTAGTAATATCTTGATTTCTAAGCCTTATAAATTATGTATGATCCCGTCCATTCCGTTCTTATCGTAAATACATGTCAAAAATTAATATATATTAAAAAAATACACGTCGAAAATTCAAAAAAAGGGATGCAACACGAGGACTTCCTAGGAGGTCACCCATCCTAATACTACTCTCGCCCAAGCACGCTTAACTTCGGAGTTCTGATGGGATGCGGTGCATTAGTGCTGGTATGATCGCATCCGTAAGTTATCCACTTATTTATCAAGTAATACCATTTCATTCGGCCAAACTTGTAATTAAAAAAACAGTACAGTACTGCCGCCGGGATCGGATCGCGAGTCTAAAATATGTTCGCTTGTTTTTATTTCCTAGTAATATCGTGATTTCTAAGCCTTATAAATTATGTATGATCTCGTCCATTCCGTATTTATCGTAAATACATGTCAAAAATTAATATATATTAAAAAAATACACGTCGAAAATTCGAAAAAAAGGATGCAACACGAGGACTTCCCAGGAGGTCACCCATCCTAGTACTACTCTCGCCCAAGCACGCTTAACTTCGGAGTTCTGATGGGATCCGGTGCATTAGTGCTGGTATGATCGCATCCGTAAGTTATCCACTTATTTATCTAGTAATACCATTTCATTCGGCCAAACTTGTAATTAAAAAAACAGTACAGTACTGCCGCCGGGATCGGATCGCACGTCTAAAATATGTACGCTTGTTTTTATTTCCTTGTAATATCGTGATTTCTAAGCCTTATAAATTATGTATGATCTCGTCCATTCCGTTCTTATCGTAAATACATGTCAAAAATTAATATATATTAAAAAAATACACGTCGAAAATTCAAAAAAAGGGATGCAACACGAGGACTTCCCAGGAGGTCACCCATCCTAGTACTACTCTCGCCCAAGCACGCTTAACTTCGGAGTTCTGATGGGATCCGGTTCATTAGTGCTGGTATGATCGCATCCGTAAGTTATCCACTTATTTATCTAGTAATACCATTTCATTTGGCCAAACTTGTAATTAAAAAAACAGTACAGTACTGCCGCTGGGATCGGATCGCGCGTCTAAAATATGTTCGCTTGTTTTTATTTCCTAGTAATATCGTGATTTCTAAGCCTTATAAATTTTGTATGATCTCGTCCATTCCGTTCTTATCGTAAATACATGTCAAAAATTAATATATATTAAAAAAATACAGGTCGAAAATTCGAAAAAAAGGATGCAACACGAGGACTTCCCAGGAGGTCGCCCATCCTAGTACTACTCTCGCCCAAGCACGCTTAACTTCGGAGTTCTGATGGGATGCGGTGCATTAGTGCTGATATGATCGCATCCATAAGTTATCCACTTATTTATCTAGTAATACCATTTCATTCGGCCAAACTTGTAATTAAAAAAACAGTACAATACTGCCGCCGGGATCGGATCGCACGTCTAAAATATGTTCGCTTGTTTTTATTTCCTAGTAATATCGTGATTTCTAAGCCTTATAAATTATGTATGATCTCGTCCATTCCGTTCTTATCGTAAATACATGTCAAAAATTAATATATATTAAAAAAATACACGTCAAAAATTCAAAAAAAAGGATGCAACACGAGGACTTCCCAGGAGGTCACCCATCCTAGTACTACTCTCGCCCAAGCACGCTTAACTTCGGAGTTCTGATGGGATCCGGTGCATTAGTGCTGGTATGATCGCATCCGTAAGTTATCCACTTATTTATCTAGTAATACCATTTCATTCGGCCAAACTTGTAATTAAGAAAACAGTACAGTACTGCCGCCGGGATCGGATCGGGAGTCTAAAATATGTTCGCTTGTTTTTATTTCCTAGTAATATCTTGATTTCTAAGCCTTATAAATTATGTATGATCTCGTCCATTCCGTTCTTATCGTAAATACATGTCAAAAATTAATATATATTAAGAAAATACACGTCGAAAATTCAAAAAAAAGGATGCAACACGAGGACTTCCCAGGAGGTCACCCATCCTAGTACTACTCTCGCCCAAGCACGCTTAACTTCGGAGTTCTGATGGGATCCGGTGCATTAGTGCTGGTATGATCGCATCCGTAAGTTATCCACTTATTTATCTAGTAATACCATTTCATTCGGCCAAACTTGTAATTAAGAAAACAGTACAGTACTGCCGCCGGGATCGGATCGGGAGTCTAAAATATGTTCGCTTGTTTTTATTTCCTAGTAATATCTTGATTTCTAAGCCTTATAAATTATGTATGATCTCGTCCATTCCGTTCTTATCGTAAATACATGTCAAAAATTAATATATATTAAGAAAATACACGTCGAAAATTCAAAAAAAGGGATGCAACACGAGGACTTCCTAGGAGGTCACCCATCCTAATACTACTCTCGCCCAAGCACGCTTAACTTCGGAGTTCTGATGGGATCCGGTGCATTAGTGCTGGTATGATCGCATCCGTAAGTTATCCACTTATTTATCAAGTAATACCATTTCATTCGGCCAAACTTGTAATTAAAAAAACAGTACAGTACTGCCGCCGGGATCGGATCGCGAGTCTAAAATATGTTCGCTTGTTTTTATTTCCTAGTAATATCGTGATTTCTAAGCCTTATAAATTATGTATGATCTCGTCCATTCCGTATTTATCGTAAATACATGTCAAAAATTAATATATATTAAAAAAATACACGTCGAAAATTCGAAAAAAAGGATGCAACACGAGGACTTCCCAGGAGGTCACCCATCCTAGTACTACTCTCGCCCAAGCACGCTTAACTTCGGAGTTCTGATGGGATCCGGTGCATTAGTGCTGGTATGATCGCATCCGTAAGTTATCCACTTATTTATCTAGTAATACCATTTCATTCGGCCAAACTTGTAATTAAAAAAACAGTACAGTACTGCCGCCGGGATCGGATCGCACGTCTAAAATATGTACGCTTGTTTTTATTTCCTTGTAATATCGTGATTTCTAAGCCTTATAAATTATGTATGATCTCGTCCTTCCGTTCTTATCGTAAATACATGTCAAAAATTAATATATATTAAAAAAATACACGTCGAAAATTCAAAAAAAGGGATGCAACACGAGGACTTCCCAGGAGGTCACCCATCCTAGTACTACTCTCGCCCAAGCACGCTTAACTTCGGAGTTCTGATGGGATCCGGTTCATTAGTGCTGGTATGATCGCATCCGTAAGTTATCCACTTATTTATCTAGTAATACCATTTCATTTGGCCAAACTTGTAATTAAAAAAACAGTACAGTACTGCCGCTGGGATCGGATCGCGCGTCTAAAATATGTTCGCTTGTTTTTATTTCCTAGTAATATCGTGATTTCTAAGCCTTATAAATTTTGTATGATCTCGTCCATTCCGTTCTTATCGTAAATACATGTCAAAAATTAATATATATTAAAAAAATACACGTCGAAAATTCGAAAAAAAGGATGCAACACGAGGACTTCCCAGGAGGTCGCCCATCCTAGTACTACTCTCGCCCAAGCACGCTTAACTTCGGAGTTCTGATGGGATGCGGTGCATTAGTGTTGATATGATCGCATCCGTAAGTTATCCACTTATTTATCTAGTAATACCATTTCATTCGGCCAAACTTGTAATTAAAAAAACAGTACAATACTGCCGCCGGGATCGGATCGCACGTCTAAAATATGTTCGCTTGTTTTTATTTCCTAGTAATATCGTGATTTCTAAGCCTTATAAATTATGTATGATCTCGTCCATTCCGTTCTTATCGTAAATACATGTCAAAAATTAATATATATTAAAAAAATACACGTCAAAAATTCAAAAAAATGGATGCAACACGAGGACTTCCCAGGAGGTCACCCATCCTAGTACTACTCTCGCCCAAGCACGCTTAACTTCGGAGTTCTGATGGGATCCGGTGCATTAGTGCTGGTATGATCGCATCCGTAAGTTATCCACTTATTTATCTAGTAATACCATTTCATTCGGCCAAACTTGTAATTAAGAAAACAGTACAGTACTGCCGCCGGGATCGGATCGGGAGTCTAAAATATGTTCGCTTGTTTTTATTTCCTAGTAATATCTTGATTTCTAAGCCTTATAAATTATGTATGATCTCGTCCATTCCGTTCTTATCGTAAATACATGTCAAAAATTAAAATATATTAAAAAAATACACGTCGAAAATTCAAAAAAATGGATGCAACACGAGGACTTCCTAGGAGGTCACCCATCCTAATACTACTCTCGCCCAAGCACGCTTAACTTCGGAGTTCTGATGGGATCCGGTGCATTAGTGCTGGTATGATCGCATCCGTAAGTTATCCACTTATTTATCAAGTAATACCATTTCATTCGGCCAAACTTGTAATTAAAAAAACAGTACAGTACTGCCGCCGGGATCGGATCGCGAGTCTAAAATATGTTCGCTTGTTTTTATTTCCTAGTAATATCGTGATTTCTAAGCCTTATAAATTATGTATGATCTCGTCCATTCCGTATTTATCGTAAATACATGTCAAAAATTAATATATATTAAAAAAATACACGTCGAAAATTCGAAAAAAAGGATGCAACACGAGGACTTCCCAGGAGGTCACCCATCCTAGTACTACTCTCGCCCAAGCACGCTTAACTTCGGAGTTCTGATGGGATCCGGTGCATTAGTGCTGGTATGATCGCATCCGTAAGTTATCCACTTATTTATCTAGTAATACCATTTCATTCGGCCAAACTTGTAATTAAAAAAACAGTACAGTACTGCCGCCGGGATCGGATCGCACGTCTAAAATATGTACGCTTGTTTTTATTTCCTTGTAATATCGTGATTTCTAAGCCTTATAAATTATGTATGATCTCGTCCATTCCGTTCTTATCGTAAATACATGTCAAAAATTAATATATATTAAAAAAATACACGTCGAAAATTCAAAAAAAGGGATGCAACACGAGGACTTCCCAGGAGGTCACCCATCCTAGTACTACTCTCGCCCAAGCACGCTTAACTTCGGAGTTCTGATGGGATCCGGTGCATTAGTGCTGGTATGATCGCATCCGTAAGTTATCCACTTATTTATCTAGTAATACCATTTCATTCGGCCAAACTTGTAATTAAAAAAACAGTACAATACTGCCGCCGGGATCGGATCGCACGTCTAAAATATGTTCGCTTGTTTTTATTTCCTAGTAATATCGGGATTTCTAAGCCTTATAAATTATGTATGATCTCGTCCATTCCGTTCTTATCGTAAATACATGTCAAAAATTAATATATATTAAAAAAATACACGTCAAAAATTCAAAAAAAGGGATGCAACATGAGGACTTCCCAGGAGGTCACCCATCCTAGTACTATTCTCGCCCAAGCACGCTTAACTTCGGAGTTCTGATGGGATCCGGTGCATTAGTGCTGTTATGATCGCATCCGTAAGTTATCCACTTATTTATCTAGTAATACCATTTCATTCGGCCAAACTTGTAATTAAGAAAACAGTACAGTACTGCCGCCGGGATCGGATCGCGAGTCTAAAATATGTTCGCTTGTTTTTATTTCCTTGTAATATCTTGATTTCTAAGGCTTATAAATTATGTATGATCTCGTCCATTCCGTTCTTATCGTAAATACATGTCAAAAATTAATATATATTAAAAAAATACACGTCGAAAATTCAAAAAAGGGGATGCAACACGACGACTTCCAAAGAGGTCACCCATCCTAGTACTACTCTCGCCCAAGCACGCTTAACTTCGGAGTTCTGATGGGATCCGGTGCATTAGTGCTGGTATGATCGCATCCATAAGTTATCCACTTATTTATCTAGTAATACCATTTCATTCGGCCAAACTTCTAATTAAAAAAACAGTACAATACTGCCGCCGGGATCGGATCGCGCGTCTAAAATTTGTTCGCTTGTTTTTATTTCCTAGTAATATCGTGATTTCTAAGCCTTATAAATTATGTATGATCTCGTCAATTCCGTTCTTATCGTAAATACATGTCAAAAATTAATATATATTAAAAAAATACACGCCGAAAATTCAAAAAAAGGGATGCAACACGAGGACTTCCCAGGAGGTCACCCATCCTAGTACTACTCTCGCCCAAGCACGCTTAACTTCGGAGTTCTGATGGGATCCGGTGCATTAGTGCTGGTATGATCGCATCCATAAGTTATCCACTTATTTATCTAGTAATACCATTTCATTCGGCCAAACTTGTAATTAAAAAAACAGTACAGTACTGCCGCCGGGATCGGATCGCGCGTCTAAATTATGTTCGCTTGTTTTTATTTCCTAGTAATATCGTGATTTCTAAGCCTTATAAATTATGTATGATCTCGTCCATTCCGTTCTTATCGTAAATACATGTCAAAAATTAATATATATTAAAAAAATACACGCCGAAAATTCAAAAAAAGGGATGCAACACGAGGACTTCCCAGGAGGTCACCCATCCTAGTACTACTCTCGCCCAAGCACGCTTAACTTCGGAGTTCTGATGGGATCCGGTGCATTAGTGCTGGTATGATCGCATCCGTAAGTTATCCACTTATTTATCTAGTAATACCATTTCATTCGGCCAAACTTGTAATTAAAAAAACAGTACAGTACTGCCGCCGGGATCGGATCGCGAGTCTAAAATATGTTCGCTTGTTTTTATTTACTAGTAATATCGTGATTTCTAAGCCTTATAAATTATGTATGATCTCGTCCATTCCGTTCTTATCGTAAATACATGTCAAAAATTAATATATATTAAAAAAATACACGTCGAAAATTAAAAAAAAGGGATGCAACACGAGGACTTCCCAGGAGGTCACCCATCCTAATACTACTCTCGCCCAAGCACGCTTAACTTCGGAGTTCTGATGGGATCCGGTGCATTAGTGCTGGTATGATCGCATCCGTAAGTTATCCACTTATTTATCTAGTAATACCATTTCATTCGGCCAAACTTGTAATTAAAAAAACAGTACAGTACTGCCGCCGGGATCGGATCGCGAGTCTAAAATATGTTCGCTTGTTTTTATTTACTAGTAATATCGTGATTTCTAAGCCTTATAAATTATGTATGATCTCGTCCATTCCGTTCTTATCGTAAATACATGTCAAAAATTAATATATATTAAAAAAATACACGTCGAAAATTAAAAAAAAGGGATGCAACACGAGGACTTCCCAGGAGGTCACCCATCCTAATACTACTCTCGCCCAAGCACGCTTAACTTCGGAGTTCTGATGGGATCCGGTGCATTAGTGCTGGTATGATCGCATCCGTAAGTTATCCACTTATTTATCTAGTAATACCATTTCATTCGGCCAAACTTGTAATTAAGAAAATAGTACAGTACTGCTGCCGGGATCGGATCGCGAGTCTAAAATATGTTCGCTTGTTTTTATTTACTAGTAATATCGTGATTTCTAAGCCTTATAAATTATGTATGATCTCGTCCATTCCGTTCTTATCGTAAATACATGTCAAAAATTAATATATATTAAAAAAATACACGTCGAAAATTAAAAAAAAGGGATGCAACACGAGGACTTCCCAGGAGGTCACCCATCCTAATACTACTCTCGCCCAAGCACGCTTAACTTCGGAGTTCTGATGGGATCCGGTGCATTAGTGCTGGTCTGATCGCATCGTAAGTTATCCACTTATTTATCAAGTAATACCATTTCATTCGGCCAAACTAGTAATTAAAAAAACAGTACAGTACTGCCGCCGGGATCGGATCGCGAGTCTAAAATATGTTCGCTTGTTTTTATTTCCTAGTAATATCGTGATTTCTAAGCCTTATAAATTATGTATGATCTCGTCCATTCCGTTCTTATCGTAAATACATGTCAAAAATTAATATATTTTAAAAAAATACACGTCTAAAATTCAAAAAAAGGGATGCAACACGAGGACTTCCCAGGAGGTCACCCATCCTAGTACTACTCTCGCCCAAGCACGCTTAACTTCGTAGTTCTGATGGGATCCGGTGCATTAGTGCTGGTATGATCGCATCCGTAAGTTATCCACTTATTTATCAACTAATACCATTTCATTCTGCCAAACTTGTAATTAAAAAAACAGTACAGTACTGCCGCCGGGATCGGATCACGAGTCTAAAATATGTTCGCTTGTTTTTATTTCCTAGTAATATCGTGATTTCTAAGCCTTATAAATTATGTATGATCTCGTCCATTCCGTTCTTATCCTAAATACATGTCAAAAATTAATATATATTAAAAAAATACACGTCAAAAATTCAAAAAAAGGGATGCAACACGAGGACTTCCCAGGAGGTCACCCATCCTAGTACTACTTTCGCCCAAGCACGTTTAACTTCGGAGTTCTGATGGGATCCGGTGCATTAGTGCTGGTATGATCGCATCCGTAAGTTATCCACTTATTTATCTAGTAATACCATTTCATTCGGCCAAACTTGTAATTAAAAAAACAGTACAGTACTGCCGCCGGGATCGGATCGCGCGTCTAAAATATATTCGCTTGTTTTTATTTCCTAGTAATATCGTGATTTCTAAGCCTTATAAATTATGTATGATCTCGTCCATTTCCATTCTTATCGTAAATACATGTCAAAAATTAATATATATTAAAAAAATACACGTCGAAAATTCAAAAAAAAGGATGCAACACGAGGACTTCCCAGGAGGTCACCCATCCTAGTACTACTCTCGCCCAAGCACGCTTAACTTCGAAGTTCTGATGGGATCCGGTGCATTAGTGCTGGTATGATCGCATCCGTAAGTTATCCACTTATTTATCTAGTAATACCATTTCATTTGGCCAAACTTGTAATTAAAAAAACAGTACAGTACTGCCGCCGGGATCGGATCGCACGTCTAAAATATGTTCGCTTGTATTTATTTCCTAGTAATATCGTGATTTCTAAGCCTTATAAATTATGTATGATCTCGTCCATTCCGTTCTTATCGTAAATACATGTCAAAAATTAATATATATTAAAAAAATACACGTCGAAAATTCAAAAAAAAGGATGCAACACGAGGACTTCCCAGGAGGTCACCCATCCTAGTACTACTCTCGCCCAAGCACGCTTAACTTCGAAGTTCTGATGGGATCCGGTGCATTAGTGCTGGTATGATCGCATCCGTAAGTTATCCACTTATTTATCTAGTAATACCATTTCATTTGGCCAAACTTGTAATTAAAAAAACAGTACAGTACTGCCGCCGGGATCGGATCGCACGTCTAAAATATGTTCGCTTGTATTTATTTCCTAGTAATATCGTGATTTCTAAGCCTTATAAATTATGTATGATCTCGTCCATTCCGTTCTTATCGTAAATACATGTCAAAAATTAATATATATTAAAAAAATACACGTCGAAAATTCAAAAAAAGGGATGGAACACGAGGACTTCCCAGGAGGTCACCCATCCTTGTACTACTCTCGCCCAAGCACGCTTAACTTCGAAGTTTTGATGGGATCCGGTGCATTAGTGCTGGTATGATCGCATCCGTAAGTTATCCACTTATTTATCTAGTAATACCATTTCATTCGACCAAACTTGTAATTAAAAAAACAGTACAGTACTGCCGCCGGGATCGGATCGCACGTCTAAAATATGTTCGCTTGTTTTTATTTCCTAGTAATATCGTGATTTCTAAGCCTTATAAATTATGTATGATCTCGTCCATTCCGTTCTTATCGTAAATACATGTCAAAAATTAATATATATTAAAAAAATACACGTCGAAAATTCAAAAAAAAGGATGCAACACGAGGACTTCCCAGGAGGTCACCCATCCTAGTACTACTCTCGCCCAAACACGCTTAACTTCGGAGTTCTGATGGGATCCGGTGCATTAGTGCTGGTATGATCGCATCCGTAAGTTATCCACTTATTTATCTAGTAATACCATTTCATTTGGCCAAACTTGTAATTAAAAAAACAGTACAGTACTGCCGCCGGGATCGGATCGCGAGTCTAAAATATGTTTGCTTGTTTTTATTTCCTAGTAATATCGTGATTTTTAAGCCTTATAAATTATGTATGATCTCGTCCATTCCGTTCTTATCGTAAATACATGTCAAAAATTAATATATATTAAAAAAATACACGTCGAAAATTCAAAAAAAGGGATGCAACACGAGGACTTCCCAGGAGGTCACCCATCCTAGTACTACTCTCGCCCAAGCACGCTTAACTTCGAAGTTCTGATGGGATCCGGTGCATTAGTGCTGGTATGATCGCATCCGTAAGTTATCCATTTATTTATCTAGTAATACCATTTCATTCGACCAAACTTGTAATTAAAAAAACAGTACAGTACTGCCGCCGGGATCGGATCGCATGTCTAAAATATGTTCGCTTGTTTTTATTTCCTAGTAATATCGTGATTTCTAAGCCTTATAAATTATGTATGATCTCGTCCTTTCCGTTCTTATCGTAAATACATGTCAAAAATTAATATATATTAAAAAAATACACGTCGAAAATTCCAAAAAAGGGATGCAACACGAGGACTTCCCAGGAGGTCACCCATCCTAGTACTACTCTCGCCCAAGCACGTTTAACTTCGGAGTTATGATGGGATCCGGTGCATTAGTGTTGGTATGATCGCATCCGTAAGTTATCCACTTATTTATCTAGTAATACCATTTCATTCGGCCAAACTTGTAATTAAAAAAACAGTACAGTACTGCCGCCGGGATCGGATCGCGCGTCTAAAATATGTTCGCTTGTTTTTATTTCCTAGTAATATCGTGATTTCTAAGCCTTATAAATTATGTATGATCTCGTCCATTTCCATTCTTATCGTAAATACATGTCAAAAATTAATATATATTAAAAAAATACACGTCCAAAATTCGAAAAAAAGGATGCAACACGAGGACTTCCCAGGAGGTCACCCATCCTAGTACTACTCTCGCCCAAGCACGCTTAACTTCGGAGTTCTGATGGGATCCGGTGCATTAGTGCTGGTATGATCGCATCCGTAAGTTATCCACTTATTTATCTAGTAATACCATTTCATTTGGCCAAACTTGTAATTAAAAAAAATAGTACAGTACTGCCGCCGGGATCGGATCGCGCGTCTAAAATATGTTCGCTTGTTTTTATTTCCTAGTAATATCGTGATTTCTAAGCCTTATAAATTAAGTATGATCTCGTCCATTCCGTTCTTATCGTAAATACATGTCAAAAATTAATATATTTTAAAAAAATACACGTCTAAAATTCAAAAAAAGGGATGCAACACGAGGACTTCCCAGGAGGTCACCCATCCTAGTACTACTCTCGCCCAAGCACGCTTAACTTCGTAGTTCTGATGGGATCCGGTGCATTAGTGCTGGTATGATCGCATCCGTAAGTTATCCACTTATTTATCAACTAATACCATTTCATTCGGCCAAACTTGTAATTAAAAAAACAGTACAGTACTGCCGCCGGGATCGGATCCCGAGTCTAAAATATGTTCGCTTGTTTTTATTTCCTAGTAATATCGTGATTTCTAAGCCTTATAAATTATGTATGATCTCGTCCATTTCGTTCTTATCGTAAATACATGTCAAAAATTAATATATATTAAAAAAATACACGTCAAAAATTCGAAAAAAAGGATGCAACACGCGGACTTCCCAGGAGGTCACCCATCCTAGTACTACTCTCGCCCAAGCACGCTTAACTTCGAAGTTCTGATGGGATCCGGTGCATTAGTGCTTGTATGATCGCATCCGTAAGTTATCCACTTATTTATCTAGTAATACCATTTCATTCGGTCAAACTTGTAATTAAAAAAACAGTACAGTACTGCCGCCGGGATCGGATCGCGCGTCTAAAATATTTTCGCTTGTTTTTATTTCCTAGTAATATCGTGATTTCTAAGCCTTATAAATTATGTTTGATCTCGTCCATTCCGTTCTTATCGTAAATACATGTCAAAAATTAATATATATTAAAAAAATACACGTCGAAAATTCGAAAAAAGGGATGCAACACGAGGACTTCCCAGGAGGTCACCCATCCTAGTACTACTCTCGCCCAAGCACGCTTAACTTCGAAGTTCTGATGGGATCCGGTGCATTAGTGCTGGTATGATCGCATCCGTAAGTTATCCACTTATTTATCTAGTAATACCATTTCATTCGGCCAAACTTGTAATTAAAAAAACAGTACAGTACTGCCGCCGGGATCGGATCGCGCGTCTAAAATATGTTCGCTTGTTTTTATTTCCTAGTAATATCGTGATTTCTAAGCCTTATAAATTATGTATGATCTCGTCCATTCCGTATTTATCGTAAATAAATGTCAAAAATTAATATATATTAAAAAAATACACGTCGAAAATTCGAAAAAAAGGATGCAACACGAGGACTTCCCAGGAGGTCACCCATCCTAGTACTACTCTCGCCCAAGCACGCTTAACTTCGGAGTTCTGATGGGATCCGGTGCATTAGTGCTGCTATGATCGCATCCGTAAGTTATCCACTTATTTATCTAGTAATACCATTTCATTTGGCCAAACTTGTAATTAAAAAAAACAGTACAGTACTGCCGCCGGGATCGGATCGCGCGTCTAAAATATGTTCGCTTGTTTTTATTTCCTAGTAATATCGTGATTTCTAAGCCTTATAAATTAAGTATGATCTCGTCCATTCCGTTCTTATCGTAAATACATGTCAAAAATTAATATATTTTAAAAAAATACACGTCTAAAATTCAAAAAAAGGGATGCAACACGAGGACTTCCCAGAAGGTCACCCATCCTAGTACTACTCTCGCACAAGCACGCTTAACTTCGTAGTTCTGATGGGATCCGGTGCATTAGTGCTGGTATGATCGCATCCGTAAGTTATCCACTTATTTATCAACTAATACCATTTCATTCGGCCAAACTTGTAATTAAAAAAACAGTACAGTACTGCCGCCGGGATCGGATCCCGAGTCTAAAATATGTTCGCTTGTTTTTATTTCCTAGTAATATCGTGATTTCTAAGCCTTATAAATTATGTATGATCTCGTCCATTCCGTTCTTATCGTAAATACATGTCAAAAATTAATATATATTAAAAAAATACACGTCAAAAATTCAAAAAAAGGGACGCAACACGAGGACTTCCCAGGAGGTCACCCATCCTAGTACTACTTTCGCCCAAGCACGTTTAACTTCGGAGTTCTGATGGGATCCGGTGCATTAGTGCTGGTATGATCGCATCCGTAAGTTATCCACTTATTTATCTAGTAATACCATTTCATTCGGCCAAACTTGTAATTAAAAAAACAGTACAGTACTGCCGCCGGGATCGGATCGCGCGTCTAAAATATGTTCGCTTGTTTTTATTTCCTAGTAATATCGTGATTTCTAAGCCTTATAAATTATGTATGATCTCGTCCATTTCCATTCTTATCGTAAATACATGTCAAAAATTAATATATATTAAAAAAATACACGTCGAAAATTCAAAAAAAAGGATGCAACACGAGGACTTCCCAGGAGGTCACCCATCCTAGTACTACTCTCGCCCAAGCACGCTTAACTTCGAAGTTCTGATGGGATCCGGTGCATTAGTGCTGGTATGATCGCATCCGTAAGTTATCCACTTATTTATCTAGTAATACCATTTCATTCGACCAAACTTGTAATTAAAAAAACAGTACAGTACTGCCGCCGGGATCGGATCGCACGTCTAAAATATGTTCGCTTGTATTTATTTCCTAGTAATATCGTGATTTCTAAGCCTTATAAATTATGTATGATCTCGTCCATTCCGTTCTTATCGTAAATACATGTCAAAAATTAATATATATTAAAAAAATACACGTCGAAAATTCAAAAAAAGGGATGCAACACGAGGACTTCCCAGGAGGTCACCCATCCTAGTACTACTCTCGCCCAAGCACGCTTAACTTCGAAGTTCTGATGGGATCCGGTGCATTAGTGCTGGTATGATCGCATCCGTAAGTTATCCACTTATTTATCTAGTAATACCATTTCATTCGACCAAACTTGTAATTAAAAAAACAGTACAGTACTGCCGCCGGGATCGGATCGCACGTCTAAAATATGTTTGCTTGTTTTTATTTCCTAGTAATATCGTGATTTCTAAGCCTTATAAATTATGTATGATCTCGTCCATTCCGTTCTTATCGTAAATACATGTCAAAAATTAATATATATTAAAAAAATACACGTCGAAAATTCAAAAAAAAGGATGCAACACGAGGACTTCCCAGGAGGTCACCCATCCTAGTACTACTCTCGCCCAAGCACGCTGAACTTCGGAGTTCTGATGGGATCCGGTGCATTAGTGCTGGTATGATCGCATCCGTAAGTTATCCACTTATTTATCTAGTAATACCATTTCATTTGGCCAAACTTGTAATTAAAAAAACAGTACAGTACTGCCGCCGGGATCGGATCGCGAGTCTAAAATATGTTCGCTTGTTTTTATTTCCTAGTAATATCGTGATTTCTAAGCCTTATAAATTATGTATGATCTCGTCCATTCCGTTCTTATCGTAAATACATGTCAAAAATTAATATATATTAAAAAAATACACGTCAAAAATTCAAAAAAAGGGATGCAACACGAGGACTTCCCAGGAGGTCACCCATCCTAGTACTACTCTCGCCCAAGCACGCTTAACTTCGAAGTTCTGATGGGATCCGGTGCATTAGTGCTGGTATGATCGCATCCGTAAGTTATCCACTTATTTATCTAGTAATACCATTTCATTCGACCAAACTTGTAATTAAAAAAACAGTACAGTACTGCCGCCGGGATCGGATCGCACGTCTAAAATATGTTCGCTTGTTTTTATTTCCTAGTAATATCGTGATTTCTAAGCCTTATAAATTATGTATGATCTCGTCCTTTCCGTTCTTATCGTAAATACATGTCAAAAATTAATATATATTAAAAAAATACACGTCGAAAATTCCAAAAAAGGGATGCAACACGAGGACTTCCCAGGAGGTCACCCATCCTAGTACTACTCTCGCCCAAGCACGCTTAACTTCGGAGTTCTGATGGGATCCGGTGCATTAGTGCTGGTATGATCGCATCCCTAAGTTATCCACTTATTTATCTAGTAATACCATTTCATTCGGCCAAACTTGTAATTAAAAAAACAGTACAGTACTGCCGCCGGGATCGGATCGCGCGTCTAAAATATGTTCGCTTGTTTTTATTTCCTAGTAATATCGTGATTTCTAAGCCTTATAAATTATGTATGATCTCGTCCATTTCGTTCTTATCGTAAATACATGTCAAAAATTAATATATATTAAAAAAATACACGTCAAAAATTCGAAAAAAAGGATGCAACACGCGGACTTCCCAGGAGGTCACCCATCCTAGTACTACTCTCGCCCAAGCACGCTTAACTTCGGAGTTCTGATGGGATCCGGTGCATTAGTGCTGGTATGATCGCATCCGTAAGTTATCCACTTATTTATCTAGTAATACCATTTCATTCGGTCAAACTTGTAATTAAAAAAACAGTACAGTACTGCCGCCGGGATCGGATCGCGCGTCTAAAATATGTTCGCTTGTTTTTATTTCCTAGTAATATCGTGATTTCTAAGCCTTATAAATTATGTTTGATCTCGTCCATTCCGTTCTTATCGTAAATACATGTCAAAAATTAATATATATTAAAAAAATACACGTCGAAAATTCGAAAAAAGGGATGCAACACGAGGACTTCCCAGGAGGTCACCCATCCTAGTACTACTCTCGCCCAACCACGCTTAACTTCGAAGTTCTGATGGGATCCGGTGCATTAGTGCTGGTATGATCGCATCCGTAAGTTATCCACTTATTTATCTAGTAATACCATTTCATTCGGCCAAACTTGTAATTAAAAAAACAGTACAGTACTGCCGCCGGGATCGGATCGCGCGTCTAAAATATGTTCGCTTGTTTTTATTTCCTAGTAATATCGTGATTTCTAAGCCTTATAAATTATGTATGATCTCGTCCATTCCGTTCTTATCGTAAATACATGTCAAAAATTAATATATATTAAAAAAATACACGTCGAAAATTCAAAAAAAGGGATGCAACACGAGGACTTCCCAGGAGGTCACCCATCCTAGTACTACTCTCGCCCAAGCACGCTTAACTTCGAAGTTCTGATGGGATCCGGTGCATTAGTGCTGGTATGATCACATCCGTAAGTTATCCACTTATTTATCTAGTAATACCATTTCATTTGGCCAAACTTGTAATTAAAAAAACAGTACAGTACTGCCGCCGGGATCGGATCGCACGTCTAAAATATGTTCGCTTGTTTTTATTTCCTAGTAATATCGTGATTTCTAAGCCTTATAAATTATGTATGATCTCGTCCATTCCGTTCTTATCGTAAATACATGTCAAAAATTAATATATATTAAAAAAATACACGTCAAAAATTCCAAAAAAGGGATGCAACACGAGGACTTCCCAGGAGGTCACCCATCCTAGTACTACTCTCGCCCAAGCACGCTTAACTTCGGAGTTCTGATGGGATCCGGTGCATTAGTGCTGGTATGATCGCATCCCTAAGTTATCCACTTATTTATCTAGTAATACCATTTCATTCGGCCAAACTTGTAATTAAAAAAACAGTACAGTACTGCCGCCGGGATCGGATCGCGCGTCTAAAATATGTTCGTTTGTTTTTATTTCCTAGTAATATCGTGATTTCTAAGCCTTATAAATTATGTATGATCTCGTCCATTTCGTTCTTATCGTAAATACATGTCAAAAATTAATATATATTAAAAAAATACACGTCGAAAATTCGAAAAAAAGGATGCAACACGCGGACTTCCCAGGAGGTCAACCATCCTAGTACTACTCTCGCCCAAGCACGCTTAACTTCGGAGTTCTGATGGGATCCGGTGCATTAGTGCTGGTATGATCGCATCCGTAAGTTATCCACTTATTTATCTAGTAATACCATTTCATTCGGCCAAACTTGTAATTAAAAAAACAGTACAGTACTGCCGCCGGGATCGGATCGCGCGTCTAAAATATGTTCGCTTGTTTTTATTTCCTAGTAATATCGTGATTTCTAAGCCTTATAAATTATGTATGATCTCGTCCATTCCGTTCTTATCGTAAATACATGTCAAAAATTAATATATATTAAAAAAATACACGTCGAAAATTCAAAAACATGGATGCAACACGAGGACTTCCCAGATGGTCACCCATCCTAGTACTACTCTCGCCCAAGCATGTTTAACTTCGTAGTTCTGATGGGATCCGGTGCATTAGTGCTGGTATGATCGCATCCGTAAGTTATCCACTTATTTATCAACTAATACCATTTCATTCGGCCAAACTTGTAATTAAAAAAACAGTACAGTACTGCCGCCGGGATCGGATCACGAGTCTAAAATATGTTCGCTTGTTTTTATTTCCTAGTAATATCGTGATTTCTAAGCCTTATAAATTATGTATGATCTCGTCCATTCCGTTCTTATCGTAAATACATGTCAAAAATTAATATATATTAAAAAAATACACGTCAAAAATTCAAAAAAAGGGATGCAACACGAGGACTTCCCAGGAGGTCACCCATCCTAGTACTACTCTCGCCCAAGCACGCTTAACTTCGGAGTTCTGATGGGATCCGGTGCATTAGTGCTGGTATGATCGCATCCGTAAGTTATCCACTTATTTATCTAGTAATACCATTTCATTCGGCCAAACTTGTAATTAAAGTAACAGTACAGTACTGCCGCCGGGATCGGATCGCGCGTCTAAAATATGTTCGCTTGTTTTTATTTCATAGTAATATCGTGATTTCTAAGCCTTATAAATTATGTATGATCTCGTCCATTCCGTTCTTATTCGTAAATACATGTCAAAAATTAATATATATTAAAAAAATACACGTCGAAAATTCGAAAAAAATGATGCAACACGAGGACTTCCCAGGAGGTCACCCATCCTAGTACTACTCTCGCCCAAGCACGTTTAACTTCGGAGTTCTGATGGGATCCGGTGCATTAGTGCTGGTATGATCGCATCCGTAAGTTATCCACTTATTTATCTAGTAATACCATTTCATTCGGCCAAACTTGTAATTAAAGTAACAGTACAGTACTGCCGCCGGGATCAGATCGCGCGTCTAAAATATGTTCGCTTGTTTTTATTTCCTAGTAATATCGTGATTTCTAAGCCTTATAAATTATGTATGATCTCGTCCATTCCGTTCTTATTCGTAAATACATGTCAAAAATTAATATATATTAAAAAAATACACGTCGAAAATAATGATGCAACACGAGGACTTCCCAGGAGGTCACCCATCCTAGTACTACTCTCACCCAAGCACGCTTAACTTCGGAGTTCTGATGGGATCCGGTGCATTAGTGCTGGTATGATCGCATCCGTAAGTTATCCACTTATTTATCTAGTAATACCATTTCATTCGGCCAAACTTGTAATTAAAAAAACAGTACAGTACTGCCGCCGGGATCGGATCGCGCGTCTAAAATATGTTCGCTTGTTTTTATTTCCTAGTAATATCGTGATTTCTAAGCCTTATAAATTATGTATGATCTCGTCCATTCCGTTCTTATCGTAAATACATGTCAAAAATTAATATATATTAAAAAAATACACGTCGAAAATTCGAAAAAAAGGATACAACACGAGGACTTCCCAGGAGGTCACCCATCCTAGTACTACTCTCGCCCAAGCACGCTTAACTTCGGAGTTCTGATGGGATCCGGTGCATTAGTGCTGGTATGATCGCATCCGTAAGTTATCCACTTATTTATCTAGTAATACCATTTCATTCGGCCAAACTTGTAATTAAAAAAACAGTACAGTACTGCCGCCGGGATCGGATCGCGCGTCTAAAATATGTTCGCTTGTTTTTATTTCCTAGTAATATCGTGATTTCTAAGCCTTATAAATTATGTATGATCTCGTCCATTCCTTTCTTATCGTAAATACATGTCAAAAATTAATATATATTAAAAAAATACACGTCGAAAATTCGAAAAAAAGGATGCAACACGAGGACTTCCCAGGAGGTCACCCATCCTAGTACTACTCTCGCCCAAGCACGCTTAACTTCGGAGTTCTGATGGGATCCGGTGCATTAGTGCTGGTATGATCGCATCCATAAGTTATCCACTTATTTATCTAGTAATACCATTTCATTCGGCCAAACTTGTAATTAAAAAAACAGTACAGTACTGCCGCCGGGATCGGATCGCACGTCTAAAATATGTTCGCTTGTTTTTATTTCCTAGTAATATCGTGATTTCTAAGCCTTATAAATTATGTATGATCTCGTCCATTCCGTTCTTATTCGTAAATACATGTCAAAAATTAATATATATTAAAAAAATACACGTCGAAAATTCGAAAAAAAGGATGCAACACGAGGACTTCCCAGGAGGTCACCCATCCTAGTACTACTCTCGCCCAAGCACGCTTAACTTCGGAGTTCTGATGGGATCCGGTGCATTAGTGCTGGTATGATCGCATCCGTAAGTTATCCACTTATTTATCTAGTAATACCATTTCATTCGGCCAAACTTGTAATTAAAAAAACAGTACAGTACTGCCGCCGGGATCGGATCGCACGTCTAAAATATGTTCGCTTGTTTTTATTTCCTAGTAATATCGTGATTTCTAAGCCTTATAAATTATGTATGATCTCGTCCATTCCGTTCTTATCGTAAATACATGTCAAAAATTAATATATATTAAAAAAATACACGTCGAAAATTCGAAAAAAAGGATGCAACACGAGGACTTCCCAGGAGGTCACCCATCCTAGTACTACTCTCGCCCAAGCACGCTTAACTTCGGAGTTCTGATGGGATCCGGTGCATTAGTGCTGGTATGATCGCATCCGTAAGTTATCCACTTATTTATCTAGTAATACCATTTCATTCGGCCAAACTTGTAATTAAAGTAACAGTACAGTACTGCCGCCGGGATCGGATCGCGCGTCTAAAATATGTTCGCTAGTTTTTATTTCCTAGTAATATCGTGATTTCTAAGCCTTATAAATTATGTATGATCTCGTCCATTCCGTTCTTATTCGTAAATACATGTCAAAAATTAATATATATTAAAAAAATACACGTCGAAAATTCGAAAAAAATGATGCAACACGAGGACTTCCCAGGAGGTCACCCATCCTAGTACTACTCTCGCCCAAGCACGCTTAACTTCGGAGTTCTGATGGGATCCGGTGCATTAGTGCTGGTTGAAACCGGCACGAAGTGGTTTGACATCAATTTTGTGACAAAGTGTCCTTGGTTATCTCGCCTTGAGTTCATTGTTAAGAAAACCTGGTTGTACGCGCGTCGTCCCGTGTCCTTGCCTTCGCGTCGTGTGTCATTGGTGTGATTTCTGGTCCAGGACGTACGTACCTCTTAAGGACGTACGTACGTATCGAATGACAGCAAGATTGTTGGTAGTCTGGACGTACGAACCTTTACAGGACGTTCGTACGTCACAGCAGGCAGCAGGAGTATTTTCGTTTGGAGACGTACGAACGTCATATCGACGTACGTACGTCCAAAGTGGGCTTTTGCTATTTCGGCCCATTTTCGGTGGTTTTCCAACCCTATGTATAAATAGGGTTTCTCTTCCAAAGAAGAAGTGGGTTCTTTGGCCGTCCAATTCATCTAGTATTGGAGTTTGTTTAGGTTTTGGTTTTAGGTTGTTTTTTGGTGATTGAACTCATCTTCTTCTTCCCCATTCATCTTCTCCTTCATTATTGAATAGTGATTAGCTTCGAGTCTTCTTGTGTGTTCATCAAGAAGTCGAGTTTCCTTGTGTGTTCATCAAGGAACTCTGGTGTAAGCTTGTTTCATAGTTCGGCTTCGAGTCTTCTTGTGTGTTCATCAAGAAGTCGAGTGTCTTGTGCGTACATCAAGGTGCTCTGGTGAAGTCAAGGTGTTAGAGATAACCAGGAGTGTCAACTCGCAGTGATTGCAGGTAGTTGATAGGTTTGTACATCTCTTTTCATCTAGTGGATTTATTTGTTGTCGCGAGGACAACCGTGGACGTTTCCCATATTGGGTTTTACCACGTTAAAAATTCCTGTGTGTTATTTACTTTCTGCGTGTTGTTTGATTTGTTTGAATATTGAACTGTTACATTAGCACTATTTGTAGTTTTACATTTGGTATCAGTCGCTGGGGGCTGGTTAAGGAGCGTCAAGGCTCACGCTAACGATCCTATGAGTGCTATGATGGTTCATGAGTCTGGTCATAATTATTTTATTGCTAAATCGTCTAAATCTACAAAACCAAAATCTGATTTTGAAAAGAATGAAAATTTGTATGTTGTTAGCAATAGTGATTGGGCTCTTCTTTACAGACTTTCTGCAAAAGAATGTGAAAGATTACAAAAAGCTAATATTGATTTGCAGGAAAAATTTAATAAAGCTAATTGTAATGTGTCTACTATTTCTGATAATGTTTGTTTTGAAGATAATGGTGTTTTGCAGACTAAGGTTGATTCTCTAAAACAACGACTCAGACATTGTGCAGAGGACTATATGCTTCAAGGGGAAGTTTATGAATCCAAAATTGAAAATTTGGAAAAGGCTAATCTTTCTTTGCAGGATAAAATTGAGATTCTTGAAAAACAGATTTCTTGTGCTGCAGATGATACAATTTCTATTTCTCAATTATTTGACAAAGAAAAACTTGATTTGTTATGTAGAATTGCAGCTTTAGAGAAGACCAATCAGGAGGTCGATGAGAAATACAAATCTCTATTGGTGGAGTATGAGGTAACAAAGAACGATTTAACGTCTACTCAACTCCAATTGCAGGTTTTGGACAAAACTAGATTTGATTCTCCTATTGATAGTTCTACTAGTTCATCTAGTGTGATTACTCCTGTAAAATCTACTAGTTTGCCTGCCATTTTGCCTACCCCACCTATTGAGACTAGACTTAATGCTACTAATTTTCAGCATGTTTCTCATAAGAATTTTAAGTCTAAGGTTAATGGTAAGGCTGTTTTTACTGATAAGCCATATTGTTCTCATAATGGAGGTATAGGTCATGTTAAGGCACCATGTCACAAATACAATGGTGACATACATGTTTCATCTTCTACTACCACATCTTCTTCTAAGAATTCTTTGAGTAAGTCTAATGTTTTTCATTGTTCTTATTGTGGTAGAGTTGGTCATTTGGATATCTTTTGTTGGGATTTTGATCAACATGTTTCATCATATTCTCGTGTTCCTCATCGTTATAATCATGTTGATTCTAATGTTCCTTCTTGTGCATTTTCTAGACCTTGGAATTATAATGGTTCTCATCACAGGTTTAAGAAAAACAGGTATTCCAACAAAAGGAAATCTAAGACTAAGGTGGAATTAGTTAAGGACAAGTGTATTGCAAAGCGTGTTAAGGGAAAATCTCATATCTTTTCACCTTCCAAGGTGTGCACGCCTAGTGTTAAACAAGTATGGGTAAGAAAGGATAAGTTGAAGGTTTTTCTGGACTTGCAAAGGTCTGGTGGTGTCCCATATTTGGGATGATGTAGGTTGTTTCTAGCCTTGTGTTATTTGAGTTGCATATTTCTCTAACCACATAGGCTATTTGTTTGGTGTTTCTATTTTTTTTTTTTTTTTTTTTTTTATGTTTTGTTTGTTTAGCTTGCAGATCATGTTGCATGTCTGAATATATTGTTAATAAAAAAAAAAAAAAAAAGGGTTGTTGGTTATTCCTTCTATTTTTTTGTTTTATTTATTTACTCCATGTATGTGTTGTTGGATGCATCTTTTCTGAGATATTGGTTTAATTCAATTGTCTTAAATAAGTTGCAATATGTTTGGGTGTTTTTCTCTTTCTGAACTCTTAAGTATGTTTTGGTATGTATCATGCATTTTTCCTCGCTTGTTTGCACAGTGCACGGCATGCTTGCATGATGGGAGTTTTTGGAAACCACTTACATATTCTTTGAGCTCATAGAACTTCTCTATCTCTCGAGTATTTATGTGATCTTGAGCTATTTCTCCTTTGTTTTGGTTAATGTTCATCTTGTTGTTCGTGTTATTGAGCATTCTTCTCTTCCTATTACAACTCTTGTTAGTGGTCAATGACTCACTTTATCCCCAACCATTTGATTGTCTTTGAAGCAATATCAGTTGGCTAAGAACTCGTTGGGGTTGTGAGGGTCATGCTCTGACGGATGCACTCAAGAGATGTTAGTTCTTGTGTTGCACGTTATCATGGTATTGCACTTCTTGAGTTTGTGTTTGTCAAAAAGATGTAGGCTACACCCTACCCTCGTGTATTTGAAAAGATGGAGGCAAAAATCCCTCCCACGCGGGAATGACATTAGAGTGATGTAGACTAAACTCCACCACATGCGGCAAAATAAAAAAACCAAGCGCATATTCACTGTTTTTTATGTAAGGCATACAAAGTTATATTCCTTTGCCTTTTAATGTCTTGGTTTTCATTTGAAAGATCATATTTATATATTTATATTCGTTTGCCTTCTACTCATAACGTTTGTTTCAAAGGGGGTTGAAGTTTGTTTCTTCTATGCTCATTTACTAATCGTATGTCTCTTGTTGATGGTTCTATATTCTAGGTCTTCAAAGGGTGTGTTCTAGTGGTGAACTTTCTCTCTCTTTATGCATTGCATTGCATCTACATACACCGAGGTTTAGTTTATGATGCACTTCAATTCTCTTATTTGTTCAATATTTTGTTTATCCCCATATATTGCCTCTTATTTTTGTACGGATTGGGATTGGCTACTGTTTTTGGAAGACCATGATGTGTTCCTCTTCACTTCTATGGTACATCGGTTATTTTCCTTTTTTTCTTCTTATTATGGGTTGTGTTGTTAGTCGATTTGCCTTCTGGTCTTTAGGTTGTTCTTTCATTCGTGTTAAAAAAAAAAAAAAAAAAAAAAAAAAAAAAAGGGGTCGTACGAACGCTGTCATGACGTTCGAACGTTGAGGTGGGCAGATCTTGTTCCAACGTACGAACGTTATTAGAACGTACGAACGTAGTGTTTGACAGATGTTTTTTTTTAAGAGTCCCGACGTACGAACGTCTTTAGGACGTACGAACGTCCCTGATACAGTCCGGCCCATTTGCTGTTTAAATTCAAATTTTGGTTAAACCTTTTTGTCCAACTGTGTCATTCAAATCGTGCTATCTTTCTCTTCGCACGAACCAGTGTGGTTCCTTCTATCAAGGCTCTACACTCTGCTTTCGAAAGGAAACAAATATTCTCTCTTTGTATCTCTCATATATCTCTCTCCTACTTCTCTATTCTTATAGCTTGTTTAAGCAATTCCCTCCCTGTTGTGTTCTAAGTGTTCAAAAGAGTTTTGTGGTGTTTATCTTCTCACTCTTTCGGCAATAGTAAGTTCCTCAATTCTCTTTTTCATTCCTTGTTAATGGTTATTTGTGATGGAAATTTTTTTTGTTGTGAGTGATTAATCATGGGGTAACAGAATTTGTTTTTTAAAGATCATATTCCTTGATGTCGCTGGGATTTTTTTTACTTGGCACTTCGTTCCTCCTCTAGTCTTAATCATCTGCCATGTTTAGTGTGAATGTGATTGTTGGTTTGCTGTTTTACTATTGGATTTAGTTTCTGCGCACTAACTGTTTGACAAAATGTCTACATGACTCCAATGGTTTGTTTTTCTTGTTTGGGATTACATTTCACTCACACTTTTCGTCTGTTTACTGTTGTGCTTGTGTAGGAAATGGCTTCAAAGCGTGCACGCACCACCACGGCATCCGCATCTAAGGGTGCATCATCTTCTCGCGCTCCGAGGGGTCGTGGTTCCACTCCGGGTTTGTCGTCTCATCCCTCATCCCTTGGCGCTCATCCTCGAGCCAAGGCCATTGTTCCCGAGCGTTTCTTCGACTTGGGAGACATTGCTGCCACTCCTCTCGGGGCTTCTCAACTTGGCAATATCGCATTGTTCTTTGAGACTCGGAATTGGCTAAGGGTGGCTCAACCAATCACCAAGTACTCAGTTGAGCATACGATAGCATTCTATGAGACGAAGAGTCCTTCGCAGAATCGCTCGAGTTTTTCGGTCCTCATTGACGGTCGGAGATACACTATTTCTCCGAAGGTGATCCGTGAGGCGTTGGGTATTGACGGTGATTTTCTCCCTGAAGGTGCTGTTCATGTCAGATGGCCTATTCCGGATGAGATTCAGATTGACCTTGTCGATCAAGTACAGCGGATGTTCATCGATGGTATCACGGAAAGATATCACGCAAAGTTCTACAGCGCCATCCTTGTCCACATGGTTGCTCACTCCAACATCTACCCCACCAAGGGCAACAAGATAATCATGACCGACGACATGGTCAAATTGGTGGTTTGTATGTCGGTGCACCATATTAGTCTTTCTGAGGTCATCTACAATCGGATGCTTCAAATTGATGCAGCTAAGGGTACTCATCCTTTCCCTAGCTTTATAATGACAATTCTCAGGCACTTGGGTTTTCAGGGACAGTACACGGAGGTGAGCCCTCCAAGGTTCGTTGGCCATGACTGGGTCAACGCCATTAAGAAAGGCTGTCAGTCTAGGAAGGTTGCCTTTGAGTCTGTGGGTGCGCGTTTGACGCATCACCTTATTTGGGGAGGCCGGGCTCTTGATCGCCAAGATGATTTTGATCGGGCCTTGACGTCTGGACGACCCATCCCAGCCTCTGCTAGGGGAAATCGGGCTGTTGCAGCAATTGATGCTCGGGTCTCCTCTCTCCGACGTCATCAGGACCATATGGATGCTCGGTTAGATCGTTTTGGGGTCATTCTCTCTCGTCATGATGTCATGATCAGCGATATTCATGCGATGAATGTTGCTCAGATGCGTCATCTACAGCTGGACTTCACTCCCACAGACTTGCCTCCGTTTCCGGAAGAGGTGCCTCCTGTTCCTGGTGCGAGTGATGGTGATGACTCAGAGAGTGAGGACGAGGGTGATGGTGAACCGAGTGATGGTGCCTCGGAATTCGAGTAGTTGGTTTTATGGTTTCCTCTTCACATTTTTGTACTTAACTGCTATATTGGTTTGTTTCTATTTTTTTTAGTATTGTACATGTTCTTGGATATTGCTATTTTCATGTTAGTTCAAGTTGGTTTCCTTGTTTTGCAGTAAATTTTTCTGAGGTAATGGACCTTCCTTTTTGGGCCCATGATATGTTTACTCCTATTTTTCTTATAAATAGGGAGTCTTTTTCTCTTTCACTCCTATTGTGTCTTCTTACCTCTTGCTAGTTCTCTCTTTGTTCTTCAGAATCTTCTATGGCAGAATATGAACTTCATGGAATTTTTGTTCCGACTGTTGGTTATGTGTCGTTCATGGTGATGGAGTACAAGAACAATGCCAAGGTTTGTCGTTTATGTCGCGTTCCCCATGGATATGACTATATTCATCGACCTTTTCTTAATCCTTGTTTGGTTCGTGTCAATCATTGGGAGAGATTACCGGGACATCTTCAAAATCATATCTTGGAGTTGGTTGGTTATCCGAAGGTTCCGGGACTTGCTGCTCCACTTACCGACTGTGGCTTGGACAGCAGAATTGAGGAGTTGTTTTGTACGAGTGAATGGCTGGAGGATTATGATGATCATGTGATTTCTCGGTGGAATAGACCTTCGGCTCGTGCGGAAGCTTACTACTCCAAGCTTCCTCTAGGTCATTGGGAAAGGGTTTTTCGAATTCGTTAATTCAAGCCTTCTGTTTTTGTCGTTTTGGCTTTTATGTTTATGGATTTCTCTGTTTGGTTATTAGTTGACTTTCTGAACTTTCAACAAGTTGGATTAGTTTTATATTTTTATATGTTTTGTATTCTTTGTTTGGTTTTGATTTCTTTTTCTTGGTTATTTGTTTATTGTTGTTCACTTGTTGTGACAAAAAGGGGGAGATTTATGACTCTAAGTACTAACAATCGTCTTCTTGTTGTTAGGTTATTTTTGGGTCATGTTTCAGGTATGCTACACGTATGGGGGAGTGAACGTGTTGATGATTTTAGAAGTTATATTGTTATGGGGGAGTTCGAGTGCCAAACATATTTTGGAGCTCATGAAGTATGGGGGAGTTGCTCGAAGGAACTTATGTTGAATCCTTGATTGCTTCGGAAGTTCCTAGTTGCTTCCGTTCGATCTCTGATGGTTAAAGCATCTTCCTAAAGCTGGATAACAAGAATTGGTGACGTGTTATGTGTTTCTATTCGAGTGTTTTTGTAGGCATGTTTTATAAATGCCATGGTTTGGGATTGTAAGCACGTTTTATAAGTGCTATTAGAGTCATAGGTTTTTGTCACAAAATCAATGTCAAAGGGGGAGATTGAAACCGGCACGAAGTGGTTTGACATCAATTTTGTGACAAAGTGTCCTTGGTTATCTCGCCTTGAGTTCATTGTTAAGAAAACCTGGTTGTACGCGCGTCGTCCCGTGTCCTTGCCTTCGCGTCGTGTGTCATTGGTGTGATTTCTGGTCCAGGACGTACGTACCTCTTAAGGACGTACGTACGTATCGAATGACAGCAAGATTGTTGGTAGTCTGGACGTACGAACCTTTACAGGACGTTCGTACGTCACAGCAGGCAGCAGGAGTATTTTCGTTTGGAGACGTACGAACGTCATATCGACGTACGTACGTCCAAAGTGGGCTTTTGCTATTTCGGCCCATTTTCGGTGGTTTTCCAACCCTATGTATAAATAGGGTTTCTCTTCCAAAGAAGAAGTGGGTTCTTTGGCCGTCCAATTCATCTAGTATTGGAGTTTGTTTAGGTTTTGGTTTTAGGTTGTTTTTTGGTGATTGAACTCATCTTCTTCTTCCCCATTCATCTTCTCCTTCATTATTGAATAGTGATTAGCTTCGAGTCTTCTTGTGTGTTCATCAAGAAGTCGAGTTTCCTTGTGTGTTCATCAAGGAACTCTGGTGTAAGCTTGTTTCATAGTTCGGCTTCGAGTCTTCTTGTGTGTTCATCAAGAAGTCGAGTGTCTTGTGCGTACATCAAGGTGCTCTGGTGAAGTCAAGGTGTTAGAGATAACCAGGAGTGTCAACTCGCAGTGATTGCAGGTAGTTGATAGGTTTGTACATCTCTTTTCATCTAGTGGATTTATTTGTTGTCGCGAGGACAACCGTGGACGTTTCCCATATTGGGTTTTACCACGTTAAAAATTCCTGTGTGTTATTTACTTTCTGCGTGTTGTTTGATTTGTTTGAATATTGAACTGTTACATTAGCACTATTTGTAGTTTTACACTGGTATGATCGCATCCGTAAGTTATCCACTTATTTATCTAGTAATACCATTTCATTCGGCCAAACTTGTAATTAAAAAAACAGTACAGTACTGCCGCCGGGATCGGATCGCGCGTCTAAAATATGTTCGCTTGTTTTTATTTCCTAGTAATATCGTGATTTCTAAGCCTTATAAATTATGTATGATCTCGTCCATTCCGTTCTTATCGTAAATACATGTCAAAAATTAATATATATTAAAAAAATACACGTCGAAAATTCGAAAAAAATGATGCAACACGAGGACTTCCCAGGAGGTCACCCATCCTAGTACTACTCTCGCCCAAGCACGCTTAACTTCGGAGTTCTGATGGGATCCGGTGCATTAGTGCTGGTATGATCGCATCCGTAAGTTATCCACTTATTTATCTAGTAATACCATTTCATTCGGCCAAACTTGTAATTAAAAAAACAGTACAGTACTGCCGCCGGGATCGGATCGCGCGTCTAAAATATGTTCGCTTGTTTTTATTTCCTAGTAATATCGTGATTTCTAAGCCTTATAAATTATGTATGATCTCGTCCATTCCGTTCTTATCGTAAATACATGTCAAAAATTAATATATATTAAAAAAATACACGTCGAAAATTCGAAAAAAAGGATGCAACACGAGGATTTCCCAGGAGGTCACCCATCCTAGTACTACACTCGCCCAAGCACGCTTAACTTCGGAGTTCTGATGGGATCCGGTGCATTAGTGCTGGTATGATCGCATCCGTAAGTTATCCACTTATTTATCTAGTAATACCATTTCATTCGGCCAAACTTGTAATTAAGAAAACAGTACAGTACTGCCGCCGGGATCGGATCGCGAGTCTAAAATATGTTCGCTTGTTTTTATTTCCTTGTAATATCTTGATTTCTAAGCCTTATAAATGATGTATGATCTCGTCCATTACATTCTTATCGTAAATACATGTCAAAAATTAATATATATTAAAAAAATACACGTCGAAAATTCGAAAAAAAAGGATGCAACACGAGGACTTCCCAGGAGGTCACCCATCCTAGTACTACTCTCGCCCAAGCACGCTTAACTTCGGAGTTCTGATGGGATCCGGTGCATTAGTGCTGGTATGATCGCATCCGTAAGTTATCCACTTATTTATCTAGTAATACCATTTCATTCGGCCAAACTTGTAATTAAGAAAACAGTACAGTACTGCCGCCGGGATCGGATCGCGAGTCTAAAATATGTTCGCTTGTTTTTATTTCCTTGTAATATCTTGATTTCTAAGCCTTATAAATGATGTATGATCTCGTCCATTCCATTCTTATTGTAAATACATGTCAAAAATTAATATATATTAAAAAAATACACGTCGAAAATTCAAAAAAGGGGATGCAACACGAGGACTTCCCAGGAGGTCACCCATCCTAGTACTACTCTCGCCCAAGCACGCTTAACTTCGGAGTTCTGATGGGATCCGGTGCATTAGTGCTGGTATGAACGCATCCGTAATTCATCCACTTATTTATCTAGTAATACCATTTCATTCGGCCAAACTTGTAATTAAAAAAACAGTACAGTACTGCCGCCGGGATCGGATCGCGCGTCTAAAATATGTTCGCTTGTTTTTATTTCCTAGTAATATCGTGATTTCTAAGCCTTATAAATTATGTATGATCTCGTCCATTCCGTTCTTATCGTAAATACATGTCAAAAATTAATATATATTAAAAAAATACACGCCGAAAATTCAAAAAAAGGGATGCAACACGAGGACTTCCCAGGAGGTCACCCATCCTAGTACTACTCTCGCCCAAGCACGCTTAACTTCGGAGTTCTGATGGGATCCGGTGCATTAGTGCTGGTATGATCGCATCCGTAAGTTATCCACTTATTTATCTAGTAATACCATTTCATTCGGCCAAACTTGTAATTAAAAAAACAGTACAGTACTGCCGCCGGGATCGGATCGCGAGTCTAAAATATGTTCGCATGTTTTTATTTACTAGTAATATCGTGATTTCGAAGCCTTATAAATTATGTATGATCTCGTCCATTCCGTTCTTATCGTAAATACATGTCAAAAATTAGTATATATTAAAAAAATACACGTCGAAAATTCAAAAAAAGGGATGCAACACGAGGACTTCCCAGGAGGTCACCCATCCTAATACTACTCTCGCCCAAGCACGCTTAACTTCGGAGTTCTGATGGGATCCGGTGCATTAGTGCTGGTCTAATCGCATCGTAAGTTATCCACTTATTTATCAAGTAATACCATTTCATTCGGCCAAACTTGTAATTAAAAAAACAGTACAGTACTGCCGCCGGGATCGGATCGCGAGTCTAAAATATGTTCGCTTGTTTTTATTTACTAGTAATATCGTGATTTCTAAGCCTTATAAATTATGTATGATCTCGTCCATTCCGTTCTTATCGTAAATACATGTCAAAAATTAATATATATTAAAAAAATACACGTCGAAAATTCAAAAAAAGGGATGCAACACGAGGACTTCCCAGGAGGTCACCCATCCTAATACTACTCTCGCCCAAGCACGCTTAACTTCGGAGTTCTGATGGGATCCGGTGCATTAGTGCTGGTCTGATCGCATCGTAAGTTATCCACTTATTTATCAAGTAATACCATTTCATTCGGCCAAACTTGTAATTAAAAAAACAGTACAGTACTGCCGCCGGGATCGGATCGCACGTCTAAAATATGTTCGCTTGTTTTTATTTCCTAGTAATATCGTGATTTCTAAGCCTTATAAATTATGTGTGATCTCGTCCATTCCGTTCTTATTCGTAAATACATGTCAAAAATTAATATATATTAAAAAAATACACGTCGAAAATTCGAAAAAAAGAATGCAACACGAGGACTTCCCAGGAGGTCACCCATCCTAGTACTACTCTCGCCCAAGCACGCTTAACTTCGGAGTTCTGATGGGATCCGGTGCATTAGTGCTGGTATGATCGCATCCGTAAGTTATCCACTTATTTATCTAGTAATAACATTTCATTCGGCCAAACTTGTAATTAAAAAAACAGTACAGTACTGCCGCCGGGATCGGATCGCGCGTCTAAAATATGTTCGCTTGTTTTTATTTCCTAGTAATATCGTGATTTCTAAGCCTTATAAATTATGTATGATCTCGTCCATTCCGTTCTTATCGTAAATACATGTCAAAAATTAATATATATTAAAAAAATACAGGTCGAAAATTCGAAAAAAAGGATGCAACACGAGGACTTCCCAGGAGGTCACCCATCCTAGTACTACTCTCGCCCAAGCACGCTTAACTTCGGAGTTCTGATGGGATCCGGTGCATTAGTGCTGGTATGATCGCATCCGTAAGTTATCCACTTATTTATCTAGTAATACCATTTCATTCGGCCAAACTTGTAATTAAAAAAACAGTACAGTACTGCCGCCGGGATCGGATCGCACGTCTAAAATATGTTCGCTTGTTTTTATTTCCTAGTAATATCGTGATTTCTAAGCCTTATAAATTATGTGTGATCTCGTCCATTCCGTTCTTATTCGTAAATACATGTCAAAAATTAATATATATTAAAAAAATACACGTCGAAAATTCGAAAAAAAGGATGCAACACGAGGACTTCCCAGGAGGTCACCCATCCTAGTACTACTCTCGCCCAAGCACGCTTAACTTCGGAGTTCTGATGGGATCCGGTGCATTAGTGCTGGTATGATCGCATCCGTAAGTTATCCACTTATTTATCTAGTAATAACATTTCATTCGGCCAAACTTGTAATTAAAAAAACAGTACAGTACTGCCGCCGGGATCGGATCGCGCGTCTAAAATATGTTCGCTTGTTTTTATTTCCTAGTAATATCGTGATTTCTAAGCCTTATAAATTATGTATGATCTCGTCCATTCCGTTCTTATCGTAAATACATGTCAAAAATTAATATATATTAAAAAAATACAGGTCGAAAATTCGAAAAAAAGGATGCAACACGAGGACTTCCCAGGAGGTCACCCATCCTAGTACTACTCTCGCCCAAGCACGCTTAACTTCGGAGTTCTGATGGGATCCGGTGCATTAGTGCTGGTATGATCGCATCCGTAAGTTATCCACTTATTTATCTAGTAATACCATTTCATTCGGCCAAACTTGTAATTAAAAAAACAGTACAGTACTGCCGCCGGGATCGGATCGCACGTCTAAAATATGTTCGCTTGTTTTTATTTCCTAGTAATATCGTGATTTCTAAGCCTTATAAATTATGTGTGATCTCGTCCATTCCGTTCTTATTCGTAAATACATGTCAAAAATTAATATATATTAAAAAAATACACGGCGAAAATTCGAAAAAAAGGATGCAACACGAGGACTTCCCAGGAGGTCACCCATCCTAGTACTACTCTCGCCCAAGCACGCTTAACTTCGGAGTTCTGATGGGATCCGGTGCATTAGTGCTGGTATGATCGCATCCGTAAGTTATCCACTTATTTATCTAGTAATAACATTTCATTCGGCCAAACTTGTAATTAAAAAAACAGTACAGTACTGCCGCCGGGATCGGATCGCGCGTCTAAAATATGTTCGCTTGTTTTTATTTCCTAGTAATATCGTGATTTCTAAGCCTTATAAATTATGTATGATCTCGTCCATTCCGTTCTTATCGTAAATACATGTCAAAAATTAATATATATTAAAAAAATACAGGTCGAAAATTCGAAAAAAAGGATGCAACACGAGGACATCCCAGGAGGTCACCCATCCTAGTACTACTCTCGCCCAAGCACGCTTAACTTCGGAGTTCTGATGGGATCCGGTGCATTAGTGCTGGTATGATCGCATCCGTAAGTTATCCACTTATTTATCTAGTAATACCATTTCATTCGGCCAAACTTGTAATTAAAAAAACAGTACAGTACTGCCGCCGGGATCGGATCGCACGTCTAAAATATGTTCGCTTGTTTTTATTTCCTAGTAATATCGTGATTTCTAAGCCTTATAAATTATGTGTGATCTCGTCCATTCCGTTCTTATTCGTAAATACATGTCAAAAATTAATATATATTAAAAAAATACACGTCGAAAATTCGAAAAAAAGGATGCAACACGAGGACTTCCCAGGAGGTCACCCATCCTAGTACTACTCTCGCCCAAGCACGCTTAACTTCGGAGTTCTGATGGGATCCGGTGCATTAGTGCTGGTATGATCGCATCCGTAAGTTATCCACTTATTTATCTAGTAATAACATTTCATTCGGCCAAACTTGTAATTAAAAAAACAGTACAGTACTGCCGCCGGGATCGGATCGCGCGTCTAAAATATGTTCGCTTGTTTTTATTTCCTAGTAATATCGTGATTTCTAAGCCTTATAAATTATGTATGATCTCGTCCATTCCGTTCTTATCGTAAATACATGTCAAAAATTAATATATATTAAAAAAATACAGGTCAAAAATTCGAAAAAAAGGATGCAACACGAGGACTTCCCAGGAGGTCACCCATCCTAGTACTACTCTCGCCCAAGCACGCTTAACTTCGGAGTTCTGATGGGATCCGGTGCATTAGTGCTGGTATGATCGCATCCGTAAGTTATCCACTTATTTATCTAGTAATACCATTTCATTCGGCCAAACTTGTAATTAAAAAAACAGTACAGTACTGCCGCCGGGATCGGATCGCACGTCTAAAATATGTTCGCTTGTTTTTATTTCCTAGTAATATCGTGATTTCTAAGCCTTATAAATTATGTGTGATCTCGTCCATTCCGTTCTTATTCGTAAATACATGTCAAAAATTAATATATATTAAAAAAATACACGTCGAAAATTCGAAAAAAAGGATGCAACACGAGGACTTCCCAGGAGGTCACCCATCCTAGTACTACTCTCGCCCAAGCACGCTTAACTTCGGAGTTCTGATGGGATCCGGTGCATTAGTGCTGGTATGATCGCATCCGTAAGTTATCCACTTATTTATCTAGTAATAACATTTCATTCGGCCAAACTTGTAATTAAAAAAACAGTACAGTACTGCCGCCGGGATCGGATCGCGCGTCTAAAATATGTTCGCTTGTTTTTATTTCCTAGTAATATCGTGATTTCTAAGCCTTATAAATTATGTATGATCTCGTCCATTCCGTTCTTATCGTAAATACATGTCAAAAATTAATATATATTAAAAAAATACACGTCGAAAATTCAAAAAAAAGGATGCGACACGAGGACTTCCCAGGAGGTCACCCATCCTAGTATTACTCTCGCCCAAGCACGCTTAACTTCGGAGTTCTGATGGGATCCGGTGCATTAGTGCTGGTATGATCGCATCCATAAGTTATCCACTTATTTATCTAGTAATACCATTTCATTCGGCCAAACTTGTAATTAAAAAAACAGTACAGTACTGCCGCCGGGATCGGATCGCGCGTCTAAAATATGTTCGCTTGTTTTTATTTCCTAGTAATATCGTGATTTCTAAGCCTTATAAATTATGTATGATCTCGTCCATTCCGTTCTTATCGTAAATACATGTCAAAAATTAATATATATTAAAAAAATACACGTCGAAAATTCGAAAAAAAGGATGCAACACGAGGACTTCCCAGGAGGTCACCCATCCTAGTACTACTCTCGCCCAAGCACGCTTAACTTCGGAGTTCTGATGGGATCCGGTGCATTAGTGCTGGTATGATCGCATCCGTAAGTTATCCACTTATTTATCTAGTAATACCATTTCATTCGGCCAAACTTGTAATTAAGAAACAGTACAGTACTGCCGCCGGGATCGGATCGCGAGTCTAAAATATGTTCGCTTGTTTTTATTTCCTTGTAATATCTTGATTTCTAAGTCTTATAAATGATGTATGATCTCGTCCATTCCGTTCTTATCGTAAATACATGTCAAAAATTAATATATATTAAAAAAATACACGTCAAAAATTCAAAAAAGGGGATGCAACACGAGGACTTCCCAGGAGGTCACCCATCCTAGTACTACTCTCGCCCAAGCACGCTTAACTTCGGAGTTCTGATGGGATCCGGTGCATTAGTGCTGGTATGATCGCATCCATAAGTTATCCACTTATTTATCTAGTAATACCATTTCATTCGGCCAAACTTGTAATCAAAAAAACAGTACAGTACTGCCGCCGGGATCGGATCGCGCGTCTAAAATATGTTCGCTTGTTTTTATTTCCTAGTAATATCGTGATTTCTAAGCCTTATAAATTATGTATGATCTCGTCCATTCCGTTCTTATCGTAAATACATGTCAAAAATTAATATATATTAAAAAAATACACGCCGAAAATTCAAAAAAAGGGATGCAACACGAGGACTTCCCAGGAGGTCACCCATCCTAGTACTACTCTTGCCCAAGCACGCTTAACTTCGGAGTTCTGATGGGATCCGGTGCATTAGTGCTGGTATGATCGCATCCGTAAGTTATCCACTTATTTATCTAGTAATACCATTTCATTTGGCCAAACTTGTAATTAAAAAAACAGTACAGTACTGCCGCCGGGATCGGATCGCGAGTCTAAAATATGTTCGCTTGTTTTTATTTACTAGTAATATCGTGATTTCTAAGCCTTATAAATTATGTATGATCTCGTCCATTCCGTTCTTATCGTAAATACATGTCAAAAATTAATATATATTAGAAAAATACACGTCGAAAATTCAAAAAAAGGGATGCAACACGAGGACTTCCCAGGAGGTCACCCATCCTAATACTACTCTCGCCCAAGCACGCTTAACTTCGGAGTTCTGTTGGGATCCGGTGCATTAGTGCTGGTATGATCGCATCCGTAAGTTATCCACTTATTTATCTAGTAATACCATTTCATTTGGCAAAACTTGTAATTAAAAAAACAGTACAGTACTGCCGCCGGGATCGGATCGCGCGTCTAAAATATGTTCGCTTGTTTTTATTTCCTAGTAATATCGTGATTTCTAAGCCTTATAAATTATGTATGATCTCGTCCATTCCGTTCTTATCGTAAATACATGTCAAAAATTAATATATATTAAAAAAATACACGTCGAAAATTCGAAAAAAAGGATGCAACACGAGGACTTCCCAGGAGGTCACCCATCCTAGTACTACTCTCGCCCAAGCACGCTTAACTTCGGAGTTCTGATGGGATCCGGTGCATTAGTGCTGGTATGATCGCATCCGTAAGTTATCCACTTATTTATCTAGTAATACCATTTCATTCGGCCAAACTTGTAATTAAAAAAATAGTACAGTACTGCCGCCGGGATCGGATCGCACGTCTAAAATATGTTCGCTTGTTATTATTTCCTAGTAATATCGTGATTTCTAAGCCTTATAAATTATGTATGATCTCGTCCATTCCGTTCTTATCGTAAATACATGTCAAAAATTAATATATATTAAAAAAATACACGTCAAAAATTCAAAAAAATGGATGCAACACGAGGACTTCCCAGGAGGTCACCCATCCTAGTACTACTCTCGCCCAAGCACGCTTAACTTCGGAGTTCTGATGGGATCCGGTGCATTAGTGCTGGTATGATCGCATCCGTAAGTTATCCACTTATTTATCTAGTAATAACATTTCATTCGGCCAAACTTGTAATTAAAAAAACAGTACAGTACTGCCGCCGGGATCGGATCGCGCGTCTAAAATATGTTCCCTTGTTTTTATTTCCTAGTAATATCGTGATTTCTAAGCCTTATAAATTATGTATGATCTCGTCCATTCCGTTCTTATCGTAAATACATGTCAAAAATTAATATATATTAAAAAAATACACGTCGAAAATTCAAAAAAAAGGATGCGACACGAGGACTTCCCAGGAGGTCACCCATCCTAGTATTACTCTCGCCCAAGCACGCTTAACTTCGGAGTTCTGATGGGATCCGGTGCATTAGTGCTGGTATGATCGCATCCATAAGTTATCCACTTATTTATCTAGTAATACCATTTCATTCGGCCAAACTTGTAATTAAAAAAACAGTACAGTACTGCCGCCGGGATCGGATCGCGCGTCTAAAATATGTTCGCTTGTTTTTATTTCCTAGTAATATCGTGATTTCTAAGCCTTATAAATTATGTATGATCTCGTCCATTCCGTTCTTATCGTAAATACATGTCAAAAATTAATATATATTAAAATAATACACGTCGAAAATTCGAAAAAAAGGATGCAACACGAGGACTTCCCAGGAGGTCACCCATCCTAGTACTACTCTCGCCCAAGCACGCTTAACTTCGGAGTTCTGATGGGATCCGGTGCATTAGTGCTGGTATGATCGCATCCGTAAGTTATCCACTTATTTATCTAGTAATACCATTTCATTCGGCCAAACTTGTAATTAAGAAAACAGTACAGTACTGCCGCCGGGATCGGATCGCGAGTCTAAAATATGTTCGCTTGTTTTTATTTCCTTGTAATATCTTGATTTCTAAGTCTTATAAATGATGTATGATCTCGTCCATTCCGTTCTTATCGTAAATACATGTCAAAAATTAATATATATTAAAAAAATACACGTCAAAAATTCAAAAAAGGGGATGCAACACGAGGACTTCCCAGGAGGTCACCCATCCTAGTACTACTCTCGCCCAAGCACGCTTAACTTCGGAGTTCTGATGGGATCCGGTGCATTAGTGCTGGTATGATCGCATCCATAAGTTATCCACTTATTTATCTAGTAATACCATTTCATTCGGCCAAACTTGTAATCAAAAAAACAGTACAGTACTGCCGCCGGGATCGGATCGCGCGTCTAAAATATGTTCGCTTGTTTTTATTTCCTAGTAATATCGTGATTTCTAAGCCTTATAAATTATGTATGATCTCGTCCATTCCGTTCTTATCGTAAATACATGTCAAAAATTAATATATATTAAAAAAATACACGCCGAAAATTCAAAAAAAGGGATGCAACACGAGGACTTCCCAGGAGGTCACCCATCCTAGTACTACTCTTGCCCAAGCACGCTTAACTTCGGAGTTCTGATGGGATCCGGTGCATTAGTGCTGGTATGATCGCATCCGTAAGTTATCCACTTATTTATCTAGTAATACCATTTCATTTGGCCAAACTTGTAATTAAAAAAACAGTACAGTACTGCCGCCGGGATCGGATCGCGAGTCTAAAATATGTTCGCTTGTTTTTATTTACTAGTAATATCGTGATTTCTAAGCCTTATAAATTATGTATGATCTCGTCCATTCCGTTCTTATCGTAAATACATGTCAAAAATTAATATATATTAGAAAAATACACGTCGAAAATTCAAAAAAAGGGATGCAACACGAGGACTTCCCAGGAGGTCACCCATCCTAATACTACTCTCGCCCAAGCACGCTTAACTTCGGAGTTCTGTTGGGATCCGGTGCATTAGTGCTGGTATGATCGCATCCGTAAGTTATCCACTTATTTATCTAGTAATACCATTTCATTTGGCAAAACTTGTAATTAAAAAAACAGTACAGTACTGCCGCCGGGATCGGATCGCGCGTCTAAAATATGTTCGCTTGTTTTTATTTCCTAGTAATATCGTGATTTCTAAGCCTTATAAAGTATGTATGATCTCGTCCATTCCGTTCTTATCGTAAATACATGTCAAAAATTAATATATATTAAAAAAATACACGTCGAAAATTCGAAAAAAAGGATGCAACACGAGGACTTCCCAGGAGGTCACCCATCCTAGTACTACTCTCGCCCAAGCACGCTTAACTTCGGAGTTCTGATGGGATCCGGTGCATTAGTGCTGGTATGATCGCATCCGTAAGTTATCCACTTATTTATCTAGTAATACCATTTCATTCGGCCAAACTTGTAATTAAAAAAACAGTACAGTACTGCCGCCGGGATCGGATCGCACGTCTAAAATATGTTCGCTTGTTTTTATTTCCTAGTAATATCGTGATTTCTAAGCCTTATAAATTATGTATGATCTCGTCCATTCCGTTCTTATCGTAAATACATGTCAAAAATTAATATATATTAAAAAAATACACGTCAAAAATTCAAAAAAATGGATGCAACACGAGGACTTCCCAGGAGGTCACCCATCCTAGTACTACTCTCGCCCAAGCACGCTTAACTTCGGAGTTCTGATGGGATCCGGTGCATTAGTGCTGGTATGATCGCATCCCTAAGTTATCCACTTATTTATCTAGTAATACCATTTCATTCGGCCAAACTTGTAATTAAAAAAACAGTACAGTACTGCTGCCGGGATCGGATCGCGCGTCTAAAATATGTTCGCTTGTTTTTATTTCCTAGTAATATCGTGATTTCTAAGCCTTATAAATTATGTATGATCTCGTCCATTCCGTTCTTATCGTAAATACATGTCAAAAATTAATCTATATTAAAAAAATACACGTCGAAAATTCGAAAAAAATGATGCAACACGAGGACTTCCCAGGAGGTCACCCATCCTAGTACTACTCTCGCCCAAGCACGCTTAACTTCGGAGTTCTGATGGGATCCGGTGCATTAGTGATGGTATGATCGCATCCGTAAGTTATCCACTTATTTATCTAGTAATACCATTTCATTCGGCCAAACTTGTAATTAAAAAAACAGTACAGTACTGCCGCCGGGATCGGATCGCGCGTCTAAAATATGTTCGCTTGTTTTTATTTCCTAGTAATATCGTGATTTCTAAGCCTTATAAATTATGTATGATCTCGTCCATTCCGTTCTTATCGTAAATACATGTCAAAAATTAATATATATTAAAAAAATACACGTCGAAAATTCGAAAAAATGGATGCAACACGAGGACTTCCCAGGAGGTCACCTATCCTAGTACTACTCTCGCCCAAGCACGCTTAACTTCGGAGTTCTGATGGGATCCGGTGCATTAGTGCTGGTATGAACGCATCCGTAAGTCATCCACTTATTTATCTAGTAATACCATTTCATTCGGCCAAACTTGTAATTAAAAAAACAGTACAGCACTGCCGCCAGGATCGGATCGCGCGTCTAAAATATGTTCGCTTGTTTTTATTTCCTAGTAATATCGTGATTTCTAAGCCTTATAAATTATGTATGATCTCGTCCATTCCGTTCTTATCGTAAATACATGTCAAAAATTAATATATATTAAAAAAATACACGTCGAAAATTCAAAAAAAGGGATGCAACACGAGGACTTCCCAGGAGGTCACCCATCCTAATACTACTCTCGCCCAAGCACGCTTAACTTCGGAGTTCTGATGGGATCCGGTGCATTAGTGCTGGTATGATCGCATCCGTAAGTTATCCACTTATTTATCAAGTAATACCATTTCATTCGGCCAAACTTGTAATTAAAAAAACAGTACAGTACTGCCGCCGGGATCGGATCGCGAGTCTAAAATATGTTCGCTTGTTTTTATTTCCTAGTAATATCGTGATTTCTAAGCCTTATAAATTATGTATGATCTTGTCCATTCCGTATTTATCGTAAATACATGTCAAAAATTAATATATATTAAAAAAATACACGTCGAAAATTCGAAAAAAAGGATGCAACACGAGGGCTTCCCAGGAGGTCACCCATCCTAGTACTACTCTCGCCCAAGCACGCTTAACTTCGGAGTTCTGATGGGATCCGGTGCATTAGTGCTGGTATGATCGCATCCGAAAGTTATCCACTTATTTATCTAGTAATACAATTTCATTTGGCCAAACTTGTAATTAAAAAAACAGTACAGTACTGCCGCCGGGATCGGATCGCGCGTCTAAAATATGTTCGCTTGTTTTTATTTTCTAGTAATATCGTGATTTCTAAGCCTTATAAATTATGTATGATCTCGTCCATTCCGTTCTTATCGTAAATACATGTCAAAATTAATATATATTAAAAAAATACACGTCGAAAATTCGAAAAAAAGGATGCAACACGAGGAATTCCCAGGAGGTCACCCATCCTAGTACTACTCTCACCCAAGCACGCTTAACTTCGGAGTTCTGATGGGATCCGGTGCATTAGTGCTGGTATGATCGCATCCGTAAGTTATCCACTTATTTATCTAGTAATACCATTTCATTCGGCCAAACTTGTAATTCAAAAAACAGTACAGTACTGCCGCCGGGATCGGATCGCACGTCTAAAATATGTTCGCTTGTTTTTATTTCCTAGTAATATCGTGATTTCTAAGCCTTATAAATTATGTATGATCTCGTCCATTCCGTTATTATCGTAAATACATGTCAAAAATTAATATATATTAAAAAAATACACGTCGAAAATTCAAAAAAAGGGATGCAACACGAGGACTTCCCAGGAGGTCACCCATCCTAGTACTACTCTCGCCCAAGCACGCTTAACTTCGGAGTTCTGATGGGATCCGGTGCATTAGTGCTGGTATGATCGCATCCGTAAGTTATCCACTTATTTATCTGGTAATACCATTTCATTCGGCCAAACTTGTAATTAAAAAAACAGTACAGTACTGCCGCCGGGATCGGATCGCACGTCTAAAATATGTTCGCTTGTTTTTATTTCCTAGTAATATCGTGATTTCTAAGCCTTATAAATTATGTATGATCTCGTCCATTCCGTTCTTATCGTAAATACATGTCAAAAATTAATATATATTAAAAAAATACACGTCGAAAATTCGAAAAAAAAGATGCAACACGAGGACTTCCCAGGAGGTCACCCATCCTAGTACTACTCTCGCCCAAGCACGCTTAACTTCGGAGTTCTGATGGGATCTGGTGCATTAGTGCTGGTATGATCGCATCCGTAAGTTATCCACTTATTTATCAAGTAATACCATTTCATTTGGCCAAACTTGTAATTAAAAAAACAGTACAGTACTGCCGCCGGGATCGGATCGCACGTCTAAAATATGTTCGCTTGTTTTTATTTCCTAGTAATATCGTGATTTCTAAGCCTTATAAATTATGTGTGATCTCGTCCATTCCGTTCTTATTCGTAAATACATGTCAAAAATTAATATATATTAAAAAAATACACGTCGAAAATTCGAAAAAAAGGATGCAACACAAGGACTTCCCAGGAGGTCACCCATCCTAGTACTACTCTCGCCCAAGCACGCTTAACTTCGGAGTTCTGATGGGATCCGGTGCATTAGTGCTGGTATGATCGCATCCGTAAGTTATCCACTTATTTATCTAGTAATAACATTTCATTCGGCCAAACTTGTAATTAAAAAAACAGTACAGTACTGCCGCCGGGATCGGATCGCGCGTCTAAAATATGTTCGCTTGTTTTTATTTCCTAGTAATATCGTGATTTCTAAGCCTTATAAATTATGTATGATCTCGTCCATTCCGTTCTTATCGTAAATACATGTCAAAAATTAATATATATTAAAAAAATACACGTCGAAAATTCGAAAAAAAGGATGCAACACGAGGACTTCCCAGGAGGTCACCCATCCTAGTATTACTCTCGCCCAAGCACGCTTAACTTCGGAGTTCTGATGGGATCCGGTGCATTAGTGCTGGTATGATCGCATCCATAAGTTATCCACTTATTTATCTAGTAATACCATTTCATTCGGCCAAACTTGTAATTAAAAAAACAGTACAGTACTGCCGCCGGGATCGGATCGCGCGTCTAAAATATGTTCGCTTGTTTTTATTTCCTAGTAATATCGTGATTTCTAAGCCTTATAAATTATGTATGATCTCGTCCATTCCGTTCTTATCGTAAATACATGTCAAAAATTAATATATATTAAAAAAATACACGTCGAAAATTCGAAAAAAAGGATGCAACACGAGGACTTCCCAGGAAGTCACCCATCCTAGTACTACTCTCGCCCAAGCACGCTTAACTTCGGAGTTCTGATGGGATCCGGTGCATTAGTGCTGGTATGATCGCATCCGTAAGTTATCCACTTATTTATCTAGTAATACCATTTCATTCGGCCAAACTTGTAATTAAGAAAACAGTACAGTACTGCCGCCGGGATCGGATCGCGAGTCTAAAATATGTTCGCTTGTTTTTATTTCCTTGTAATATCTTTATTTCTAAGTCTTATAAATGATGTATGATCTCGTCCATTCCGTTCTTATCGTAAATACATGTCAAAAATTAATATATATTAAAAAAATACACGTCGAAAATTCAAAAAAAGGGATGCAACACGAGGACTTCCCAGGAGGTCACCCATCCTAATACTACTCTCGCCCAAGCACGCTTAACTTCGGAGTTCTGATGGGATCCGGTGCATTAGTGCTGGTATGATCGCATCCGTAAGTTATCCACTTATTTATCAAGTAATACCATTTCATTCGGCCAAACTTGTAATTAAAAAAACAGTACAGTACTGCCGCCGGGATCGGATCGCGAGTCTAAAATATGTTCGCTTGTTTTTATTTCCTAGTAATATCGTGATTTCTAAGCCTTATAAATTATGTATGATCTTGTCCATTCCGTATTTATCGTAAATACATGTCAAAAATTAATATATATTAAAAAAATACACGTCGAAAATTCGAAAAAAAGGATGCAACACGAGGGCTTCCCAGGAGGTCACCCATCCTAGTACTACTCTCGCCCAAGCACGCTTAACTTCGGAGTTCTGATGGGATCCGGTGCATTAGTGCTGGTATGATCGCATCCGAAAGTTATCCACTTATTTATCTAGTAATACAATTTCATTTGGCCAAACTTGTAATTAAAAAAACAGTACAGTACTGCCGCCGGGATCGGATCGCGCGTCTAAAATATGTTCGCTTGTTTTTATTTTCTAGTAATATCGTGATTTCTAAGCCTTATAAATTATGTATGATCTCGTCCATTCCGTTCTTATCGTAAATACATGTCAAAATTAATATATATTAAAAAAATACACGTCGAAAATTCGAAAAAAAGGATGCAACACGAGGACTTCCCAGGAGGTCACCCATCCTAGTACTACTCTCGCCCAAGCACGCTTAACTTCGGAGTTCTGATGGGATCTGGTGCATTAGTGCTGGTATGATCGCATCCGTAAGTTATCCACTTATTTATCAAGTAATACCATTTCATTTGGCCAAACTTGTAATTAAAAAAACAGTACAGTACTGCCGCTGGGATCGGATCGCGCGTCTAAAATATGTTCGCTTGTTTTTATTTCCTAGTAATATCGTGATTTCTAAGCCTTATAAATTATGTATGATCTCGTCCATTCCGTTCTTATCGTAAATACATGTCAAAAATTAATATATATTAAAAAAATACACGTCGAAAATTCAAAAACAGGGATGCAACACGAGGACTTCCCAGGAGGTCACCCATCCTAGTACTACTCTCGCCCAAGCACGCTTAACTTCGTAGTTCTGATGGGATCCGGTGCATTAGTGCTGGTATGATCGCATCCGTAAGTTATCCACTTATTTATCAACTAATACCATTTCATTCGGCCAAACTTGTAATTAAACAAACAGTACCGTACTGCCGCCGGGATCGGATCACGAGTCTAAAATATGTTCGCTTGTTTTTATTTCCTAGTAATATCGTGATTTCTAAGCCTTATAAATTATGTATGATCTCGTCCATTCCGTTCTTATCGTAAATACATGTCAAAAATTAATATATATTAAAAAAATACACGTCAAAAATTCAAAAAAAGGGAGGCAACACGAGGACTTCCCAGGAGGTCACCCATCCTAGTCCTACTCTCGCCCAAGCACGTTTAGCTTCGGAGTTCTGATGGGATCCGGTGCATTAGTGCTGGTATGATCGCATCCGTAAGTTATCCACTTATTTATCTAGTAATACCATTTCATTCGGCCAAACTTGTAATTAAAAAAACAGTACAGTACTGCCGCCGGGATCGGATCGCGCGTATAAAATATGTTCGCTTGTTTTTATTTCCTAGTAATATCGTGATTTCTAAGCCTTATAAATTATGTATGATCTCGTCCATTCCGTTCTTATCGTAAATACATGTCAAAAATTAATATATATTAAAAAAATACACGTCGAAAATTCAAAAAAAAGATGCAACACGAGGACTTCCCAGGAGGTCACCCATCCTAGTACTACTCTCGCCCAAGCACGCTTAACTTCGGAGTTCTGATGGGATCCGGTGCATTAGTGCTGGTATGATCGCATCCGTAAGTTATCCACTTATTTATCTAGTAATACCATTTCATTCGGCCAAACTTGTAATTAAAATAACAGTACAGTACTGCCGCCGGGATCGGATCGCGCGTCTAAAATATGTTCGCTTGTTTTTATTTCCTAGTAATATCGTGATTTCTAAGCCTTATAAATTATGTATGATCTCGTCCATTCCGTTCTTATTCGTAAATACATGTCAAAAATTAATATATATTAAGAAAATACACGTCGAAAATTCAAAAAAAGGGATGCAACACGAGGACTTCCTAGGAGGTCACCCATCCTAGTACTACTCTCGCCCAAGCACGCTTAACTTCGGAGTTCTGATGGGATCCGGTGCATTAGTGCTGGTATGAACGCATCCGTAAGTCATCCACTTATTTATCTAGTAATACCATTTCATTCGGCCAAACTTGTATTTAAAAAAACAGTACAGCACTGCCGCCGGGATCGGATCGCGCGTCTAAAATATGTTCGCTTGTTTTTATTTCCTAGTAATATCGTGATTTCTAAGCCTTATAAATTATGTAAGATCTCCTCCATTCCGTTCTTATCGTAAATACATGTCAAAAATTAATATATATTAAAAAAATACACGTCGAAAATTCAAAAAAAGGGATGCAACACGAGGACTTCCCAGGAGGTCACCCATCCTAATACTACTCTCGCCCAAGCACGCTTAACTATGGAGTTCTGATGGGATCCGGTGCATTAGTGCTGGTATGATCGCATCCGTAAGTTATCCACTTATTTATCTAGTAATACCATTTCATTTGGCAAAACTTGTAATTAAAAAAACAGTACAGTACTGCCGCCGGGATCGGATCGCGCGTCTAAAATATGTTCGCTTGTTTTTATTTCCTAGTAATATCGTGATTTCTAAGCCTTATAAATTATGTATGATCTCGTCCATTCCGTTCTTATCGTAAATACATGTCAAAAATTAATATATATTAAAAAAATACACGTCGAAAATTCGAAAAAAAGGATGCAACACGAGGACTTCCCAGGAGGTCACCCATCCTAGTACTACTCTCGCCCAAGCACGCTTAACTTCGGAGTTCTGATGGGATCCGGTGCATTAGTGCTGGTATGATCGCATCCGTAAGTTATCCACTTATTTATCTAGTAATACCATTTCATTCGGCCAAACTTGTAATTAAAAAAACAGTACAGTACTGCCGCCGGGATCGGATCGCACGTCTAAAATATGTTCGCTTGTTTTTATTTCCTAGTAATATCGTGATTTCTAAGCCTTATAAATTATGTATGATCTCGTCCATTCCGTTCTTATCGTAAATACATGTCAAAAATTAATATATATTAAAAAAATACACGTCGAAAATTCCAAAAAAGGGATGCAACACGAGGACTTCCCAGGAGGTCACCCACCTAGTACTACTCTCGCCCAAGCACGCTTAACTTCGGAGTTCTGATGGGATCCGGTGCATTAGTGCTGGTATGATCGCATCCGTAAGTTATCCACTTATTTATCTAGTAATACCATTTCATTCGGCCAAACTTGTAATTAAAAAAACAGTACAGTACTGCCGCCGGGATCGGATCGCGCGTCTAAAATATGTTCGATTGTTTTTATTTCCTAGTAATATCGTGATTTCTAAGCCTTATAAATTATGTATGATCTCGTCCATTCCGTTCTTATCGTAAATACATGTCAAAAATTAATATATATTAAAAAAATACACGTCGAAAATTCGAAAAAAAAGGATGCAACACGAGGACTTCCCAGGAGGTCACCTATCCTAGTACTACTCTCGCCCAAGCACGCTTAACTTCGGAGTTCTGATGGGATCCGGTGCATTAGTGCTGGTATGAACGCATCCGTAAGTCATCCACTTATTTATCTAGTAATACCATTTCATTCGGCCAAACTTGTAATTAAAAAAACAGTACAGCACTGCCGCCGGGATCGGATCGCGCGTCTAAAATATGTTCGCTTGTTTTTATTTCCTAGTAATATCGTGATTTCTAAGCCTTATAAATTATGTATGATCTCGTCCATTCCGTTCTTATCGTAAATACATGTCAAAAATTAATATATATTAAAAAAATACACGTCGAAAATTCAAAAAAAGGGATGCAACACGAGGACTTCCCAGGAGGTCACCCATCCTAGTACTACTCTCGCCCAAGCACGCTTAACTTCGGAGTTCTGATGGGATCCGGTGCATTAGTGCTGGTATGATCGCATCCGTAAGTTAACTACTTATTTATCTAGTAATACCATTTCATTCGGCCAAACTTGTAATTAAAAAAACAGTACAGTACTGCCGCAGGGATCGGATCGCACGTCTAAAATATGTTCGCTTGTTTTTATTTCCTAGTAATATCTTGATTTCTAAGCCTTATAAATTATGTATGATCTCGTCCATTCCGTTCTTATCGTAAATACATGTCAAAAATTAATATATATTAAAAAAATACACGTCGAAAATTCCAAAAAAGGGATGCAACACGAGGACTTCCCAGGAGGTCACCCATCCTAGTACTACTCTCGCCCAAGCACGCTTAACTTCGGAGTTCTGATGGGATCCGGTGCATTAGTGCTGGTATGATCGCATCCCTAAGTTATCCACATATTTATCTAGTAATACCATTTCATTCGGCCAAACTTGTAATTAAAAAAACAGTACAGTACTGCCGCTGGGATCGGATCGCGCGTCTAAAATATGTTCGCTTGTTTTTATTTCCTAGTAATATCGTGATTTCTAAGCCTTATAAATTATGTATGATCTCGTCCATTCCGTTCTTATCGTAAATACATGTCAAAAATTAATATATATTAAAAAAATACACGTCAAAAATTCGAAAAAAAGGATGCAACACGAGGACTTCCCAGGAGGTCACCTATCCTAGTACTACTCTCGCCCAAGCACGCTTAACTTCGGAGTTCTGATGGGATCCGGTGCATTAGTGCTGGTATGAACGCATCCGTAAGTCATCCACTTATTTATCTAGTAATACCATTTCATTCGGCCAAACTTGTAATTAAAAAAACAGTACTGCACTGCCGCCGGGATCGGATCGCGCGTCTAAAATATGTTCGCTTGTTTTTATTTCCTAGTAATATTGTGATTTCTAAGCCTTATAAATTATGTATAATCTCGTCCATTCCGTTCTTATCGTAAATACATGTCAAAAATTAATATATATTAAAAAAATACACGTCGAAAATTCAAAAAAAGGGATGCAACACGAGGACTTCCCAGGAGGTCACCCATCCTAATACTACTCTCGCCCAAGCACGCTTAACTTCGGAGTTCTGATGGGATCCGGTGCATTAGTGCTGGTATGATCGCATCCGTAAGTTATCCACTTATTTATCAAGTAATACCATTTCATTCGGCCAAACTTGTAATTAAAAAAACAGTACAGTACTGCCGCCGGGATCGGATCGCGAGTCTAAAATATGTTCGCTTGTTTTTATTTCCTAGTAATATCGTGATTTCTAAGCCTTATAAATTATGTATGATCTTGTCCATTCCGTATTTATCGTAAATACATGTCAAAAATTAATATATATTAAAAAAATACACGTCGAAAATTCGAAAAAAAGGATGCAACACGAGGGCTTCCCAGGAGGTCACCCATCCTAGTACTACTCTCGCCCAAGCACGCTTAACTTCGGAGTTCTGATGGGATCCGGTGCATTAGTGCTGGTATGATCGCATCCGTAAGTTATCCACTTATTTATCTAGTAATACAATTTCATTTGGCCAAACTTGTAATTAAAAAAACAGTACAGTACTGCCGCCGGGATCGGATCGCGCGTCTAAAATATGTTCGCTTGTTTTTATTTCCTAGTAATATCGTGATTTCTAAGCCTTATAAATTATGTATGATCTCGTCCATTCCGTTCTTATCGTAAATACATGTCAAAATTAATATATATTAAAAAAATACACGTCAAAAATTCGAAAAAAAGGATGCAACACGAGGACTTCCCAGGAGGTCACCCATCCTAGTACTACTCTCGCCCAAGCACGCTTAACTTCGGAGTTCTGATGGGATCCGGTGCATTAGTGCTGGTATGATCGCATCCCTAAGTTATCCACTTATTTATCTAGTAATACCATTTCATTCGGCCAAACTTGTAATTAAAAAAACAGTACAGTACTGCCGCCGGGATCGGATCGCGCGTCTAAAATATGTTCGCTTGTTTTTATTTCCTAGTAATATCTTGATTTCTAAGCCTTATAAATTATGTATGATCTCGTCCATTCCGTTCTTATCGTAAATACATGTCAAAATTAATATATATTAAAAAAATACACGTCGAAAATTCGAAAAAAAGGATGCAACACGAGGACTTCCCAGGAGGTCACCCATCCTAGTACTACTCTCACCCAAGCACGCTTAACTTCGGAGTTCTGATGGGATCCGGTGCATTAGTGCTGGTATGATCGCATCCGTAAGTTATCCACTTATTTATCTAGTAATACCATTTCATTCGGCCAAACTTGTAATTCAAAAAACAGTACAGTACTGCCGCCGGGATCGGATCGCAGGTCTAAAATATGTTCGCTTGTTTTTATTTCCTAATAATATCGTGATTTCTAAGCCTTATAAATTATGTATGATCTCGTCCATTCCGTTCTTATCGTAAATACATGTCAAAAATTAATATATATTAAAAAAATACACGTCGAAAATTCAAAAAAAGGGATGCAACACGAGGACTTCCCAGGAGGTCACCCATCCTAGTACTACTCTCGCCCAAGCACGCTTAACTTCGGAGTTCTGATGGGATCCGGTGCATTAGTGCTGGTATGATCGCATCCGTACGTTATCCACTTATTTATCTAGTAATACCATTTCATTCGGCCAAACTTGTAATTAAAAAAACAGTACAGTACTGCCGCCGGGATCGGATCGCACGTCTAAAATATGTTCGCTTGTTTTTATTTCCTAGTAATATCGTGATTTCTAAGCCTTATAAATTATGTATGATCTCGTCCATTCCGTTCTTATCGTAAATACATGTCAAAAATTAATATATATTAAAAAAATACACGTCGAAAATTCGAAAAAAAGGATGCAACACGAGGACTTCCCAGGAGGTCACCCATCCTAGTACTACTCTCGCCCAAGCACGCTTAACTTCGGAGTTCTGATGGGATCCGGTGCATTAGTGCTGGTATGATCGCATCCCTAAGTTATCCACTTATTTATCTAGTAATACCATTTCATTCGGCCAAACTTGTAATTAAAAAAACAGTACAGTACTGCCGCCGGGATCGGATCGCACGTCTAAAATATGTTCGCTTGTTTTTATTTCCTAGTAATATCGTGATTTCTAAGCCTTATAAATTATGTATGATCTCGTCCATTCCGTTCTTATCGTAAATACATGTCAAAAATTAATATATATTAAAAAAATACACGTCGAAAATTCCAAAAAAGGGATGCAACACGAGGACTTCACAGGAGGTCACCCATCCTAGTACTACTCTCGCCCAAGCACGCTTAACTTCGGAGTTCTGATGGGATCCGGTGCATTAGTGCTGGTATGATCGCATCCCTAAGTTATCCACTTATTTATCTAGTAATACCATTTCATTCGGCCAAACTTGTAATTAAAAAAACAGTACAGTACTGCCGCCGGGATCGGATCGCGCGTCTAAAATATGTTCGCTTGTTTTTATTTCCTAGTAATATCGTGATTTCTAAGCCTTATAAATTATGTATGATCTCGTCCATTCCGTTCTTATCGTAAATACATGTCAAAAATTAATATATATTAAAAAAATACACGTCGAAAATTCGAAAAAAAGGATGCAACACGAGGACTCCCCAGGAGGTCACCCATCCTAGTACTACTCTCGCCCAAGAACGTTTAACTTCGGAGATCTGATGGGATCCGGTGCATTAGTGCTGGTATGATCGCATCCGTAAGTTATCCACTTATTTATCTAGTAATACCATTTCATTCGGCCAAACTTGTAATTAAAATAACAGTACAGTACTGCCGCCGGGATCGGATCGCGCGTCTAAAATATGTTCGCATGTTTTTATTTCCTAGTAATATCGTGATTTCTAAGCTTTATAAATTATGTATGATCTCGTCCATTCCGTTCTTATCGTAAATACATGTCAAAAATTAATATATATTAAAAAAATACACGTCGAAAATTCAAAAAAAGGGATGCAACACGAGGACTTCCTAGGAGGTCACCCATCCTAGTACTACTCTCGCCCAAGCACGCTTAACTTCGGAGTTCTGATGGGATCCGGTGCATTAGTGCTGGTATGATCGCATCCGTAAGTTATCCACTTATTTATCTAGTAATACCATTTCATTCGGCCAAACTTGTAATTAAAAAAACAGTACAGTACTGCCGCCGGGATTGGATCGCGCGTCTAAAATATGTTCGCTTGTTTTTATTTCCTAGTAATATCGTGATTTCTAAGCCTTATAAATTATGTATGATCTCGTCCATTCCGTTCTTATCGTAAATACATGTCAAAAATTAATATATATTAAAAAAATACACGTCGAAAATTCGAAAAAAAGGATGCAACACGAGGACTTCCCAGGAGGTCACCCATCCTAGTACTACTCTCGCCCAAGCACGCTTAACTTCGGAGTTCTGATGGGATCCGGTGCATTAGTGCTGGTATGATCGCATCCCTAAGTTATCCACTTATTTATCTAGTAATACCATTTCATTCGGCCAAACTTGTAATTAAAAAAACAGTACAGTACTGCCGCCGGGATCGGATCGCACGTCTAAAATATGTTCGCTTGTTTTTATTTTCTAGTAATATCGTGATTTCTAAGCCTTATAAATTATGTATGATCTCGTCCATTCCGTTCTTATCGTAAATACATGTCAAAAATTAATATATATTAAAAAAATACACGTCAAAAATTCCAAAAAAGGGATGCAACACGAGGACTTCCCAGGAGGTCACCCATCCTAGTACTACTCTCGCCCAAGCACGCTTAACTTCGGAGTTCTGATGGGATCCGGTGCATTAGTGCTGGTATGATCGCATCCCTAAGTTATCCACTTATTTATCTAGTAATACCATTTCATTCGGCCAAACTTGTAATTAAAAAAACAGTACAGTACTGCCGCCGGGATCGGATCGCGCGTCTAAAATATGTTCGCTTGTTTTTATTTCCTAGTAATATCGTGATTTCTAAGCCTTATAAATTATGTATGATCTCGTCCATTCCGTTCTTATCGTAAATACATGTCAAAAATTAATATATATTAAAAAAATACACGTCGAAAATTCGAAAAAAAGGATGCAACACGAGGACTCCCCAGGAGGTCACCCATCCTAGTACTACTCTCGCCCAAGCACGCTTAACTTCGGAGTTCTGATGGGATCCGGTGCATTAGTGCTGGTATGATCGCATCCGTAAGTTATCCACTTATTTATCAAGTAATACCATTTCATTTGGCCAAACTTGTAATTAAAAAAACAGTACAGTACTGCCGCCGGGATCGGATCGCGCGTCTGAAATATGTTCGCTTGTTTTTATTTCCTAGTAATATCGTGATTTCTAAGCCTTATAAATTATGTATGATCTCGTCCATTCCGTTCTTATCGTAAATACATGTCAAAAATTAATATATATTAAAAAAATACACGTCGAAAATTCAAAAACAGGGATGCAACACGAGGACTTCCCATGAGGTCACCCATCCTAGTACTACTCTCGCCCAAGCACGCTTAACTTCATAGTTCTGATGGGATCCGGTGCATTAGTGCTGGTATGATCGCATCCGTAAGTTATCCACTTATTTATCAACTAATACCATTTCATTCGGCCAAACTTGTAATTCAAAAAACAGTACAGTACTGCCGCCGGGATCGGATCGCGCGTCTAAAATATGTTCGCTTGTTTTTATTTCCTAGTAATATCGTGATTTCTAAGCCTTATAAATTATGTATGATCTCGTCCATTCCGTTCTTATCGTAAATACATGTCAAAAATTAATATATATTAAAAAAATACACGTCGAAAATTCGAAAAAAGGGATGCAGCACGAGGACTTCCCAGGAGGTCACCCATCCTAGTACTACTCTCGCCCAAGCACGCTTAACTTCGGAGTTCTGATGGGATCCGGTGCATTAGTGCTGGTATGATCGCATCCGTAAGTTATCCACTTATTTATCAAGTAATACCATTTCATTTGGCCAAACTTGTAATTAAAAAAACAGTACAGTACTGCCGCCGGGATCGGATCGTGCGTCTAAAATATGTTCGCTTGTTTTTATTTCCTAGTAATATCGTGATTTCTAAGCCTTATAAATTATGTATGATCTCGTCCATTCCGTTCTTATCGTAAATACATGTCAAAAATTAATATATATTAAAAAAATACACGTCGAAAATTCGAAAAAAAGGATGCAACACGAGGACTTCCCAGGAGGTCACCCATCCTAGTACTACTCTCGCCCAAGCACGCTTAACTTCGGAGTTCTGATGGGATCCGGTGCATTAGTGCTGGTATGATCGCATCCCTAAGTTATCCACTTATTTATCTAGTAATACCATTTCATTCGGCCAAACTTGTAATTAAAAAAACAGTACAGTACTGCCGCCGGGATCGGATCGCACGTCTAAAATATGTTCGCTTGTTTTTATTTCCTAGTAATATCGTGATTTCTAAGCCTTATAAATTATGTATGATCTCGTCCATTCCGTTCTTATCGTAAATACATGTCAAAAATTAATATATATTAAAAAAATACACGTCGAAAATTCCAAAAAAGGGATGCAACACGAGGACTTCCCAGGAGGTCACCCATCCTAGTACTACTCTCGCCCAAGCACGCTTAACTTCGGAGTTCTGATGGGATCCGGTGCATTAGTGCTGGTATGATCGCATCCCTAAGTTATCCACTTATTTATCTAGTAATACCATTTCATTCGGCCAAACTTGTAATTAAAAAAACAGTACAGTACTGCCGCCGGGATCGGATCGCGCGTCTAAAATATGTTCGCTTGTTTTTATTTCCTAGTAATATCGTGATTTCTAAGCCTTATAAATTATGTATGATCTCGTCCATTCCGTTCTTATCGTAAATACATGTCAAAAATTAATATATATTAAAAAAATACACGTCGAAAATTCGAAAAAAAGGATGCAACACGAGGACTCCCCAGGAGGTCACCCATCCTAGTACTACTCTCGCCCAAGCACGCTTAACTTCGGAGTTCTGATGGGATCCGGTGCATTAGTGCTGGTATGATCGCATCCGTAAGTTATCCACTTATTTATCAAGTAATACCATTTCATTTGGCCAAACTTGTAATTAAAAAAACAGTACAGTACTGCCGCCGGGATCGGATCGCGCGTCTGAAATATGTTCGCTTGTTTTTATTTCCTAGTAATATCGTGATTTCTAAGCCTTATAAATTATGTATGATCTCGTCCATTCCGTTCTTATCGTAAATACATGTCAAAAATTAATATATATTAAAAAAATACACGTCGAAAATTCAAAAACAGGGATGCAACACGAGGACTTCCCATGAGGTCACCCATCCTAGTACTACTCTCGCCCAAGCACGCTTAACTTCGTAGTTCTGATGGGATCCGGTGCATTAGTGCTGGTATGATCGCATCCGTAAGTTATCCACTTATTTATCAAGTAATACCATTTCATTTGGCCAAACTTGTAATTAAAAAAACAGTACAGTACTGCCGCCGGGATCGGATCGCACGTCTAAAATATGTTCGCTTGTTTTTATTTCCTAGTAATATCGTGATTTCTAAGCCTTATAAATTATGTATGATCTCGTCCATTCCGTTCTTATCGTAAATACATGTCAAAAATTAATATATATTAAAAAAATACACGTCGAAAATTCCAAAAAAGGGATGCAACACGAGGACTTCACAGGAGGTCACCCATCCTAGTACTACTCTCGCCCAAGCACGCTTAACTTCGGAGTTCTGATGGGATCCGGTGCATTAGTGCTGGTATGATCGCATCCCTAAGTTATCCACTTATTTATCTAGTAATACCATTTCATTCGGCCAAACTTGTAATTAAAAAAACAGTACAGTACTGCCGCCGGGATCGGATCGCGCGTCTAAAATATGTTCGCTTGTTTTTATTTCCTAGTAATATCGTGATTTCTAAGCCTTATAAATTATGTATGATCTCGTCCATTCCGTTCTTATCGTAAATACATGTCAAAAATTAATATATATTAAAAAAATACACGTCGAAAATTCGAAAAAAAGGATGCAACACGAGGACTCCCCAGGAGGTCACCCATCCTAGTACTACTCTCGCCCAAGAACGTTTAACTTCGGAGATCTGATGGGATCCGGTGCATTAGTGCTGGTATGATCGCATCCGTAAGTTATCCACTTATTTATCTAGTAATACCATTTCATTCGGCCAAACTTGTAATTAAAATAACAGTACAGTACTGCCGCCGGGATCGGATCGCGCGTCTAAAATATGTTCGCATGTTTTTATTTCCTAGTAATATAGTGATTTCTAAGCTTTATAAATTATGTATGATCTCGTCCATTCCGTTCTTATCGTAAATACATGTCAAAAATTAATATATATTAAAAAAATACACGTCGAAAATTCAAAAAAAGGGATGCAACACGAGGACTTCCTAGGAGGTCACCCATCCTAGTACTACTCTCGCCCAAGCACGCTTAACTTCGGAGTTCTGATGGGATCCGGTGCATTAGTGCTGGTATGATCGCATCCGTAAGTTATCCACTTATTTATCTAGTAATACCATTTCATTCGGCCAAACTTGTAATTAAAAAAACAGTACAGTACTGCCGCCGGGATTGGATCGCGCGTCTAAAATATGTTCGCTTGTTTTTATTTCCTAGTAATATCGTGATTTCTAAGCCTTATAAATTATGTATGATCTCGTCCATTCCGTTCTTATCGTAAATACATGTCAAAAATTAATATATATTAAAAAAATACACGTCGAAAATTCGAAAAAAAGGATGCAACACGAGGACTTCCCAGGAGGTCACCCATCCTAGTACTACTCTCGCCCAAGCACGCTTAACTTCGGAGTTCTGATGGGATCCGGTGCATTAGTGCTGGTATGATCGCATCCCTAAGTTATCCACTTATTTATCTAGTAATACCATTTCATTCGGCCAAACTTGTAATTAAAAAAACAGTACAGTACTGCCGCCGGGATCGGATCGCACGTCTAAAATATGTTCGCTTGTTTTTATTTTCTAGTAATATCGTGATTTCTAAGCCTTATAAATTATGTATGATCTCGTCCATTCCGTTCTTATCGTAAATACATGTCAAAAATTAATATATATTAAAAAAATACACGTCAAAAATTCCAAAAAAGGGATGCAACACGAGGACTTCCCAGGAGGTCACCCATCCTAGTACTACTCTCGCCCAAGCACGCTTAACTTCGGAGTTCTGATGGGATCCGGTGCATTAGTGCTGGTATGATCGCATCCCTAAGTTATCCACTTATTTATCTAGTAATACCATTTCATTCGGCCAAACTTGTAATTAAAAAAACAGTACAGTACTGCCGCCGGGATCGGATCGCGCGTCTAAAATATGTTCGCTTGTTTTTATTTCCTAGTAATATCGTGATTTCTAAGCCTTATAAATTATGTATGATCTCGTCCATTCCGTTCTTATCGTAAATACATGTCAAAAATTAATATATATTAAAAAAATACACGTCGAAAATTCGAAAAAAAGGATGCAACACGAGGACTCCCCAGGAGGTCACCCATCCTAGTACTACTCTCGCCCAAGCACGCTTAACTTCGGAGTTCTGATGGGATCCGGTGCATTAGTGCTGGTATGATCGCATCCGTAAGTTATCCACTTATTTATCAAGTAATACCATTTCATTTGGCCAAACTTGTAATTAAAAAAACAGTACAGTACTGCCGCCGGGATCGGATCGCGCGTCTGAAATATGTTCGCTTGTTTTTATTTCCTAGTAATATCGTGATTTCTAAGCCTTATAAATTATGTATGATCTCGTCCATTCCGTTCTTATCGTAAATACATGTCAAAAATTAATATATATTAAAAAAATACACGTCGAAAATTCAAAAACAGGGATGCAACACGAGGACTTCCCATGAGGTCACCCATCCTAGTACTACTCTCGCCCAAGCACGCTTAACTTCATAGTTCTGATGGGATCCGGTGCATTAGTGCTGGTATGATCGCATCCGTAAGTTATCCACTTATTTATCAACTAATACCATTTCATTCGGCCAAACTTGTAATTCAAAAAACAGTACAGTACTGCCGCCGGGATCGGATCGCGCGTCTAAAATATGTTCGCTTGTTTTTATTTCCTAGTAATATCGTGATTTCTAAGCCTTATAAATTATGTATGATCTCGTCCATTCCGTTCTTATCGTAAATACATGTCAAAAATTAATATATATTAAAAAAATACACGTCGAAAATTCGAAAAAAGGGATGCAGCACGAGGACTTCCCAGGAGGTCACCCATCCTAGTACTACTCTCGCCCAAGCACGCTTAACTTCGGAGTTCTGATGGGATCCGGTGCATTAGTGCTGGTATGATCGCATCCGTAAGTTATCCACTTATTTATCAAGTAATACCATTTCATTTGGCCAAACTTGTAATTAAAAAAACAGTACAGTACTGCCGCCGGGATCGGATCGTGCGTCTAAAATATGTTCGCTTGTTTTTATTTCCTAGTAATATCGTGATTTCTAAGCCTTATAAATTATGTATGATCTCGTCCATTCCGTTCTTATCGTAAATACATGTCAAAAATTAATATATATTAAAAAAATACACGTCGAAAATTCGAAAAAAAGGATGCAACACGAGGACTTCCCAGGAGGTCACCCATCCTAGTACTACTCTCGCCCAAGCACGCTTAACTTCGGAGTTCTGATGGGATCCGGTGCATTAGTGCTGGTATGATCGCATCCCTAAGTTATCCACTTATTTATCTAGTAATACCATTTCATTCGGCCAAACTTGTAATTAAAAAAACAGTACAGTACTGCCGCCGGGATCGGATCGCACGTCTAAAATATGTTCGCTTGTTTTTATTTCCTAGTAATATCGTGATTTCTAAGCCTTATAAATTATGTATGATCTCGTCCATTCCGTTCTTATCGTAAATACATGTCAAAAATTAATATATATTAAAAAAATACACGTCGAAAATTCCAAAAAAGGGATGCAACACGAGGACTTCCCAGGAGGTCACCCATCCTAGTACTACTCTCGCCCAAGCACGCTTAACTTCGGAGTTCTGATGGGATCCGGTGCATTAGTGCTGGTATGATCGCATCCCTAAGTTATCCACTTATTTATCTAGTAATACCATTTCATTCGGCCAAACTTGTAATTAAAAAAACAGTACAGTACTGCCGCCGGGATCGGATCGCGCGTCTAAAATATGTTCGCTTGTTTTTATTTCCTAGTAATATCGTGATTTCTAAGCCTTATAAATTATGTATGATCTCGTCCATTCCGTTCTTATCGTAAATACATGTCAAAAATTAATATATATTAAAAAAATACACGTCGAAAATTCGAAAAAAAGGATGCAACACGAGGACTCCCCAGGTGGTCACCCATCCTAGTACTACTCTCGCCCAAGCACGCTTAACTTCGGAGTTCTGATGGGATCCGGTGCATTAGTGCTGGTATGATCGCATCCGTAAGTTATCCACTTATTTATCAAGTAATACCATTTCATTTGGCCAAACTTGTAATTAAAAAAACAGTACAGTACTGCCGCCGGGATCGGATCGCGCGTCTGAAATATGTTCGCTTGTTTTTATTTCCTAGTAATATCGTGATTTCTAAGCCTTATAAATTATGTATGATCTCGTCCATTCCGTTCTTATCGTAAATACATGTCAAAAATTAATATATATTAAAAAAATACACGTCGAAAATTCAAAAACAGGGATGCAACACGAGGACTTCCCATGAGGTCACCCATCCTAGTACTACTCTCGCCCAAGCACGCTTAACTTCGTAGTTCTGATGGGATCCGGTGCATTAGTGCTGGTATGATCGCATCCGTAAGTTATCCACTTATTTATCAAGTAATACCATTTCATTTGGCCAAACTTGTAATTAAAAAAACAGTACAGTACTGCCGCCGGGATCGGAACGCGCGTCTAAAATATGTTCGCTTGTTTTTATTTCCTAGTAATATCGTGATTTCTAAGCCTTATAAATTATGTATGATCTCGTCCATTCCGTTCTTATCGTAAATACATGTCAAAAATTAATATATATTAAAAAAATACACGTCGAAAATTCAAAAACAGGGATGCAACACGAGGACTTCCCAGGAGGTCACCCATCCTAGTACTACTCTCGCCCAAGCACGCTTAACTTCGGAGTTCTGATGGGATCCGGTGCATTAGTGCTGGTATGATCGCATCCGTAAGTTATCCACTTATTTATCAACTAATACCATTTCATTCGGCCAAACTTGTAATTAAAAAAACAGTACAGTACTGCCGCCGGGATCGGATCACGAGTCTAAAATATGTTCGCTTGTTTTTATTTCCTAGTAATATCGTGATTTCTAAGCCTTATAAATTATGTATGATCTTTTCCATTCCGTTCTTATCGTAAATCCATGTCAAAAATTAATATATATTAAAAAAATACACGTCAAAAATTCAAAAAAAGGGATGCAACACGAGGACTTCCCAGGAGGTCACCCATCCTAGTACTACTCTCGCCCAAGCACGTTTAGCTTCGGAGTTCTGATGGGATCCGGTGCATTAGTGCTGGTATGATCGCATCCGTAAGTTATCCACTTATTTATCTAGTAATACCATTTCATTCGGCCAAACTTGTAATTAAAAAAACAGTACAGTACTGCCGCCGGGATCGGATCGCGCGTCTAAAATATGTTCGCTTTTTTTTATTTCCTAGTAATATCGTGATTTCTAATCCTTAAAAATTATGTATGATCTCGTCCATTCCGTTCTTATCGTAAATACATGTCAAAAATTAATATATATTAAAAAAATACACGTCGAAAATTCGAAAAAAAGGATGCAACACGAGGACTCCCCAGGAGGTCACCCATCCTAGTACTACTCTCGCCCAAGCACGCTTAACTTCGGAGTTCTGATGGGATCCGGTGCATTAGTGCTGGTATGATCGCATCCGTAAGTTATCCACTTATTTATCAAGTAATACCATTTCATTTGGCCAAACTTGTAATTAAAAAAACAGTACAGTACTGCCGCCGGGATCGGATCGCGCGTCTAAAATATGTTCGCTTGTTTTTATTTCCTAGTAATATCGTGATTTCTAAGCCTTATAAATTATGTATGATCTCGTCCATTCCGTTCTTATCGTAAATACATGTCAAAAATTAATATATATTAAAAAAATACACGTAGAAAATTCAAAAACAGGGATGCAACACGAGGACTTCCCAGGAGGTCACCCATCCTAGTACTACTCTCGCCCAAGCACGCTTAACTTCGTAGTTCTGATGGGATCTGGTGCATTAGTACTGGTATGATCGCATCCGTAAGTTATCCACTTATTTATCAACTAATACCATTTCATTCGGCCAAACTTGTAATTAAAAAAACTGTACAGTACTGCCGCCGGGATCGGATCACGAGTCTAAAATATGTTCGCTTGTTTTTATTTCCTAGTAATATCGTGATTTCTAAGCCTTATAAATTATGTATGATCTCGTCCATTCCGTTCTTATCGTAAATCCATGTCAAAAATTAATATATATTAAAAAAATACACGTCAAAAATTCAAAAAAAGGGATGCAACACGAGGACTTCCCAGGAGGTCACCCATCCTAGTACTACTCTCGCCCAAGCACGCTTAACTTCGGAGTTCTGATGGGATCCGGTGCATTAGTGCTGGTATGATCGCGTCTGTAAGTTATCCACTTATTTATCTAGTAATACCATTTCATTCGGCCAAACTTGTAATTAAAAAAACAGTACAGTACTGCCGCCGGGATCGGATCGCGCGTCTAAAATATGTTCGCTTGTTTTTATTTCCTAGTAATATCGTGATTTCTAAGCCTTATAAATTATGTATGATCTCGTCCATTCCGTTCTTATCGTAAATACATGTCAAAAATTAATATATATTAAAAAAATACACGTCGAAAATTCAAAAAAAAGGATGCCAACACAAGGACTTCCCAGGAGGTCACCCATCCTAGTACTACTCTCGCCCAAGCACGCTTAACTTCGGAATTCTGATGGGATCCGGTGCATTAGTGCTGGTATGATCGCATCCGTAAGTTATCCACTTATTTATCTAGTAATACCATTTCATTCGGCCAAACTTGTAATTAAAATAACAGTACAGTACTGCCGCCGGGATCGGATCGCGCGTCTAAAATATGTTCGCTTGTTTTTATTTCCTCGTAATATCGTGATTTCTAAGCCTTATAAATTATGTATGATCTCGTCCATTCCGTTCTTATTCGTAAATACATGTCAAAAATTAATATATATTAAAAAAATACACGTCGAAAATTCAAAAAAAGGGATGCAACACGAGGACTTCCCAGGAGGTCACCCATCCTAGTATTACTCTCGCCCAAGCACGCTTAACTTCGGAGTTCTGATGGGATCCGGTGCATTAGTGCTGGTATGATCGCATCCGTAAGTTATCCACTTATTTATCTAGTAATACCATTTCATTCGGCCAAACTTGTAATTAAAATAACAGTACAGTACTGCCGCCGGGATCGGATCGCGCGTCTAAAATATGTTCGCATGTTTTTATTTCCTAGTAATATCGTGATTTCTAAGCCTTATAAATTATGTATGATCTCGTCCATTCCGTTCTTATCGTAAATACATGTCAAAAATTAATATATATTAAAAAAATACACGTCGAAAATTCAAAAAAAGGGAAGCAACACGAGGACTTCCTAGGAGGTCACCCATCCTAGTACTACTCTCGCCCAGGCACGCTTAACTTCGGAGTTCTGATGGGATCCGGTGCATTAGTGCTGGTATGATCGCATCCGTAAGTTATCCACTTATTTATCTAGTAATACCATTTCATTCGGCCAAACTTGTAATTAAAATAACAGTACAGTACTGCCGCCAGGATCGGATCGCGCGTCTAAAATATGTTCGCTTGTTTTTATTTCCTAGTAATATCGTGATTTCTAAGCCTTATAAATTATGTATGATCTCGTCCATTCCGTTCTTATTCGTAAATACATGTCAAAAATTAATATATATTAAAAAAATACTCGTCGAAAATTCGAAAAAAAGGATGCAACACGAGGACTTCCCAGGAGGTCACCCATCCTAGTACTACTCTCGCCCAAGCACGCTTAACTTCGGAGTTCTGATGGGATCCGGTGCATTAGTGCTGGTATGATCGCATCCGTAAGTTATCCACTTATTTATCAAGTAATACCATTTCATTTGGCCAAACTTGTAATTAAAAAAACAGTACAGTACTGCCGCCGGGATCGGATCGCGCGTCTAAAATATGTTCGCTTGTTTTTATTTCCTAGTAATATCGTGATTTTTAAGCCTTATAAATTATGTATGATCTCGTCCATTCCGTTCTTATCGTAAATACATGTCAAAAATTAATATATATTAAAAAAATACACGTCGAAAATTCAAAAACAGGGATGCAACACGAGGACTTCCCAGGAGGTCACCCATCCTAGTACTACTCTCGCCCAAGCACGCTTAACTTCGTAGTTCTGATGGGATCCGGTGCATTAGTGCTGGTATGATCGCATCCGTAAGTTATCCACTTATTTATCAACTAATACCATTTCATTCGGCCAAACTTGTAATTAAAAAAACAGTACAGTACTGCTGCCGGGATCGGATCACGCGTCTAAAATATGTTCGCTTGTTTTTATTTCCTAGTAATATCGTGGTTTCTAAGCCTTATAAATTATGTATGATCTCGTCCATTCCGTTCTTATCGTAAATACATGTAGAAAATTAATATATATTAAAAAAATAATCGTCGAAAATTCAAAAAAGGGATGCAACACGAGGACTTCCCAGGAGGTCACCCATCCTAGTACTACTCTCGCCCAAGCACGCTTAACTTCGGAGTTCTGATGGGATCCGGTGCATTAGTGCTGGTATGAACGCATCCGTAAGTTATCCACTTATTTATCTAGTAATACCATTTCATTTGGCCAAACTTGTAATTAAAAAAACAGTACAGTACTGCCGCCGGGATCGGATCGCGCGTCTAAAATATGTTCGCTTGTTTTTATTTCCTAGTAATATCGTGATTTCTAAGCCTTATAAATTATGTATGATCTCGTCCATTCCGTTCTTATCGTAAATACATGTCAAAAATTAATATATATTAAAAAAATACATGTCGAAAATTCAAAAAAAGGGATGCAACACGAGGACTTCCCAGGAGGTCACCCATCCTAGTACTACTCTCGCCCAAGCACGCTTAACTTCGGAGTTCTGATGGGATCCGGTGCATTAGTGCTGGTATGATCGCGTGTCTGTAAGTTATCCACTTATTTATCTAGTAATACCATTTCATTCGGCCAAACTTGTATTTAAAATAACAGTACAGTACTGCCGCCGGGATCGGATCGTGCGTCTAAAATATGTTCGCTTGTTTTTATTTCCTAGTAATATCGTGATTTCTAAGCCTTATAAATTATGTATGATCTCGTCCATTCCGTTCTTATCGTAAATACATGTCAAAAATTAATATATATTAAAAAAATACACGTCGAAAATTCGAAAAAAAGGAAGCAACACGAGGACTTCCCAGGAGGTCACCCATCCTAGTACTACTCTCGCCCAAGCACGCTTAACTTCGGAGTTCTGATGGGATCCGGTGCATTAGTGCTGGTATGATCGCGTCTGTAAGTTATCCACTTATTTATCTAGTAATACCATTTCATTCGGCCAAACTTGTATTTAAAATAACAGTACAGTACTGCCGCCGGGATCGGATCGCGCGTCTAAAATATGTTCGCTTGTTTTTATTTCCTAGTAATATCGTGATTTCTAAGCCTTATAAATTATGTATGATCTCGTCCATTCCGTTCTTATCGTAAATACATGTCAAAAATTAATATATATTAAAAAAATACACGTCGAAAATTCAAAAAAAGGGATGCAACACGAGGACTTCCCAGGAGGTCACCCATCCTAGTACTACTCTCGCCCAAGCACGCTTAACTTCGGAGTTCTGATGGGATCCGGTGCATTAGTGCTGGTATGATCGCATCCGTAAGTTATCCACTTATTTATCTAGTAATACCATTTCATTCGGCCAAACTTGTAATTAAAAAAACAGTACAGTACTGCCGCCGGGATCGGATCGCGCGTCTAAAATATGTTCGCTTGTTTTTATTTCCTAGTAATATCGTGATTTCTAAGCCTTATAAATTATGTATGATCTCGTCCATTCCGTTCTTATCGTAAATACATGTCAAAAATTAATATATATTAAAAAAATACACGTCGAAAATTCAAAAAAAAGGAAGCAACACGAGGACTTCCCAGGAGGTCACCCATCCTAGTACTACTCTCGCCCAAGCACGCTTAACTTCGGAGTTCTGATGAGATCCGGTGCATTAGTGCTGGTATGATCGCGTCCGTAAGTTATCCACTTATTTATCTAGTAATACCATTTCATTCGGCCAAACTTGTATTTAAAATAACAGTACAGTACTGCCGCCGGGATCGGATCGCGAGTCTAAAATATGTTCTCTTGTTTTTATTTCCTAGTAATATCGTGATTTCTAAGCCTTATAAATTATGTATGATCTCGTCCATTCCGTTCTTATCGTAAATACATGTCAAAAATTAATATATATTAAAAAAATACACGTCGAAAATTCGAAAAAAAGGATGCAACACGAGGACTTCCCAGGAGGTCACCCATCCTAGTATTACTCTCTCCCAAGCACGCTTAACTTTGGAGTTCTGATGGGATCCGGTGCATTAGTGCTGGTATGATCGCATCCGTAAGTTATCCACTTATTTATCTAGTAATACCATTTCATTCGGCCAAACTTGTAATTAAAAAAACAGTACAGTACTGCCACCGGGATCGGATCGCGAGTCTAAAATATGTTCGCTTGTTTTTATTTCCTAGTAATATCGTGATTTCTAAGCCTTATAAATTATGTATGATCTCCTCCATTCCGTTCTTATCGTAAATACATGTCAAAAATTAATATATATTAAAAAAATACACGTCGAAAATTCAAAAAAAAAGGATGCAACACGAGGACTTCCCAGGAGGTCACCCATCCTAGTACTACTCTCGCCCAAGCACGCTTAACTTCGGAGTTCTGATAGAATCCGGTGCATTAGTGCTGGTATGATCGCATCCGTAAGTTATCCACTTATTTATCTAGTAATACCATTTCATTCGGCCGAACTTGTAATTAAAAAAACAGTACAGTACTGCCGCCGGGATCGGATCGCGAGTCTAAAATATGTTCGCTTGTTTTTATTTCCTAGTAATATCGTGATTTCTAAGCCTTATAAATTATGTATGATCTCGTCCATTCCGTTCTTATCGTAAATACATGTCAAAAATTAATATATATTAAAAAAATACACGTCTAAAATTTAAAAAAAGGGATGCAACACGAGGACTTCCCAGGAGGTCACCCATCCTAGTACTACTCTCGCCCAAGCACGCTTAACTTCGGAGTTCTGATGGGATCCGATGCATTAGTGCTGGTATGATCGCATCCGTAAGTTATCCACTTATTTATCTAGTAATACCATTTCATTCGGCCAAACTTGTAATTAAAATAACAGTACAGTACTGCCGCCGGGATCGGATTGCGCGTCTAAAATATGTTCGCATGTTTTTATTTCCTAGTAATATCGTGATTTCTAAGCCTTATAAATTATGTATGATCTCGTCCATTCCGTTCTTATCGTAAATACATGTCAAAAATTAATATATATTAAAAAAATACACGTCGAAAATTCAAAAAAAGGGATGCAACACGAGGACTTCCTAGGAGGTCACCCATCCTAGTACTACTCTCGCCCAAGCACGCTTAACTTCGGAGTTCTGATGGGATCCGGTGCATTAGTGCTGGTATGATCGCATCCATAAGTTATCCACTTATTTATCTAGTAATACCATTTCATTCGGCCAAACTTGTAATTAAAAAAACAGTACAGTACTGCCGCCGGGATTGGATCGCGCGTCTAAAATATGTTCGCTTGTTTTTATTTCCTAGTAATATCGTGATTTCTAAGCCTTATAAATTATGTATGATCTCGTCCATTCCGTTCTTATCGTAAATACATGTCAAAAATTAATATATATTAAAAAAATACACGTCTAAAATTCAAAAAAAGGATGCAACACGAGGACTTCCCAGGAGGTCACCCATCCTAGTACTACTCTCGCCCAAGCACGCTTAACTTCGGAGTTCTGATGGGATCCGGTGCATTAGTGCTGGTATGATCGCATCCGTAAGTTATCCACTTATTTATCTAGTAATACCATTTCATTCGGCCAAACTTGTAATTAAAAAAACAGTACAGTACTGCCGCCGGGATCGGATCGCGAGTCTAAAATATGTTCGCTTGTTTTTATTTCCTAGTAATATCGTGATTTCTAAGCCTTATAAATTATGTATGATCTCGTCCATTCCGTTCTTATCGTAAATACATGTCAAAAATTAATATATATTAAAAAAATACACGTCGAAAATTCAAAAAAAGGGATGCAACACGAGGACTTCCCAGGAGGTCACCCATCCTAGTACTACTCTCGCCCAAGCACGCTTAACTTCGGAGTTCTGATGGGATCCGGTGCATTAGTGCTGGTATGATCGCATCCGTAAGTTAACCACTTATTTATCTAGTAATACCATTTCATTTGGCCAAACTTGTAATTAAAAAAACAGTACAGTACTGCCGGCGGGATCGGATCGCGCGTCTAAAATATGTTCGCTTGTTTTTATTTCCTAGTAATATCGTGATTTCTAAGCCTTATAAATTATGTATGATCTCGTCCATTCCGTTCTTATCGTAAATACATGTCAAAAATTAATATATATTAAAAAAATACATGTCAAAAATTCAAAAAAAGGGATGCAACGCGAGGACTTCCCAGGAGGTCACCCATCCTAGTACTACTCTCGCCCAAGCACGCTTAACTTCGGAGTTCTGATGGGATCCGGTGCATTAGTGCTGGTATGATCGCGTCCGTAAGTTATCCACTTATTTATCTAGTAATCCCATTTCATTCGGCCAAACTTGTATTTAAAATAACAGTACAGTATTGCCGCCGGGATCGGATCGCGGGTCTAAAATATGTTCGCTTGTTTTTATTTCCTAGTAATATCGTGATTTCTAAGCCTTATAAATTATGTATGATCTCGTCCATTCCGTTCTTATCATAAATACATGTCAAAAATTAATATATATTAAAAAAATACACGTCGAAAATTCAAAAAAAGGGATGCAACACGAGGACTTCCCAGGAGGTCACCCATCCTAGTACTACTCTCGCCCAAGCACGCTCAACTTCGGAGTTCTGATGGGATCCGGTGCATTAGTGCTGGTATGATCGCATCCGTAAGTTATCCACTTATTTATCTAGTAATACCATTTCATTCGGCCAAACTTGTAATTAAAAAAACAGTACAGTACTACCGCCGGGATCGGATCGCGCGTCTAAAATATGTTCGCTTGTTTTTATTTCCTAGTAATATCGTGATTTCTAAGCCTTATAAATTATGTATGATCTCGTCCATTCCGTTTTTATCGTAAATACATGTGAAAAATAAATATATATTAAAAAAATACACGTAGAAAATTCGAAAAAAAGGAAGCAACACGAGGACTTCCCAGGAGGTCACCCATCCTAGTACTACTCTCGCCCAAGCACGCTTAACTTCGGAGTTCTGATGGGATCTGGTGCATTAGTGCTGGTATGATCGCGTCCGTAAGTTATCCACTTATTTATCTAGTAATACCATTTCTTTCGGCCAAACTTGTATTTAAAATAACAGTACAGTACTGCCGCCGGGATCGGATCGCGCGTCTAAAATATGTTCTCTTGTTTTTATTTCCTAGTAATATCGTGATTTCTAAGCCTTATAAATTATGTATGATCTCGTCCATACCGTTCTTATCGTAAATACATGTCAAAAATTAATATATATTAAAAAAATACACGTCGAAAATTCGAAAAAAAGGATGCAACACGAGGACTTCCCAAGAGGTCACCCATCCTAGTACTACTCTCGCCCAAGCACGCTTAACTTCGGAGTTCTGATGGGATCCGGTGCATTAGTGCTGGTATGATCGCATCCGTAAGTTATCCACTTATTTATCTAGTAATACCATTTCATTCGGCCAAACTTGTAATTAAAAAAACAGTACAGTACTGCCGCCGGGATCGGATCGCGAGTCTAAAATATGTTCGCTTGTTTTTATTTCCTAGTAATATCGTGATTTCTAAGCCTTATAAATTATGTATGATCTCGTCCATTCCGTTCTTATCGTAAATATATGTCAAAAATTAATATATATTAAAAAAATACACGTCGAAAATTCAAAAAAAAAGGATGCAACACGAGGACTTCCCAAGAGGTCACCCATCCTAGTACTACTCTCGCCCAAGCACGCTTAACTTCGGAGTTCTGATAGGATCCGGTGCATTAGTGCTGGTATGATCGCATCCGTAAGTTATCCACTTATTTATCTAGTAATACAATTTCATTCGGCCAAACTTGTAATTAAAAAAACAGTACAGTACTGCCGCCGGGATCGGATCGCGAGTCTAAAATATGTTCGCTTGTTTTTATTTCCTAGTAATATCGTGATTTCTAAGCCTTATAAATTATGTATGATCTCGTCCATTCCGTTCTTATCGTAAATATATGTCAAAAATTAATATATATTAAAAAAATACACGTCGAAAATTCAAAAAAAAAGGATGCAACACGAGGACTTCCCAAGAGGTCACCCATCCTAGTACTACTCTCGCCCAAGCACGCTAAACTTCGGAGTTCTGATAGGATCCGGTGCATTAGTGCTGGTATGATCGCATCCATAAGTTATCCACTTATTTATCTAGTAATACAATTTCATTCGGCCAAACTTGTAATTAAAAAAACAGTACAGTACTGCCGCCGGGATCGGATCGCGCGTCTAAAATATGTTCGCTTGTTTTTATTTCCTAGTAATATCGTGATTTCTAAGCCTTATAAATTATGTATGATCTCGTCCATTCCGTTCTTATCGTAAATACATGTCAAAAATTAAAATATATTAAAAAAATAATCGTCGAAAATTCAAAAAAAGGGATGCAACACGAGGACTTCCCAGGAGGTCACCCATCCTAGTACTACTCTCGCCCAAGCACGCTTAACTTCGGAGTTCTGATGGGATCCGATGCATTAGTGCTGGTATGATCGCATCCGTAAGTTATCCACTTATTTATCTAGTAATACCATTTCATTTGGCCAAACTTGTAATTAAAAAAACAGTACAGTACTGCCGCCGGGATCGGATCGCGCGTGTAAAATATGTTCGCTTGTTTTTATTTCCTAGTAATATCGTGATTTCTAAGCATTATAAATTATGTATGATCTCGTCCATTCCGTTCTTATCGTAAATACATGTCAAAAATTAATATATATTAAAAAAATACATGTCGAAAATTCAAAAAAAGGGATGCAACACGAGGACTTCCCAGGAGGTCACTCATCCTAGTACTACTCTCTCCCAAGCACGCTTAACTTCGGAGTTCTGATGGGATCCGGTGCATTAGTGCTGGTATGATCGCATCCGTAAGTTATCCACTTATTTATCTAGTAATACTATTTCATTCGGCCAAACTTGTAATTAAAAAAACAGTACAGTACTGCCGCCGGGATCGGATCGCGCGTCTAAAATATGTTCGCTTGTTTTTATTTCCTAGTAATATCGTGATTTCTAAGCCTTATAAATTATGTATGATCTCGTCCATTCCGTTCTTATCGTAAATACATGTCAAAAATTAATATATATTAAAAAAATACACGTCGAAAATTCAAAAAAAAGGAAGCAACACGAGGACTTCCCAGGAGGTCGCCCATCCTAGTACTACTCTCGCCCAAGCACGCTTAACTTCGGAGTTCTGATGGGATCCGGTGCATTAGTGCTGGTATGATCGCGTCCGTAAGTTATCCACTTATTTATCTAGTAATACAATTTCATTCGGCCAAACTTGTATTTAAAATAACAGTACAGTACTGCCGCCGGGATCGGATCGCGCGTCTAAAATATGTTCTCTTGTTTTTATTTCCTAGTAATATCGTGATTTCTAAGCCTTATAAATTATGTATGATCTCGTCCATTCCGTTCTTATCGTAAATACATGTCAAAAATTAATATATATTAAAAAAATACAAGTCGAAAATTCGAAAAAAAGGATGCAACACGAGGACTTCCCAGGAGGTCACCCATCCTAGTATTACTCTCTCCCAAGCACGCTTAACTTCGGAGTTCTGATGGGATCCGGTGCATTAGTGCTGGTATGATCGCATCCGTAAGTTATCCACTTATTTATCTAGTAATACCATTTCATTCGGCCAAACTTGTAATTAAAAAAACAGTACAGTACTGCCGCCGGGATCGGATCACGAGTCTAAAATATGTTCGCTTGTTTTTATTTCCTAGTAATATCGTGATTTCTAAGCCTTATAAATTATGTATGATCTCGTCCATTCCGTTCTTATCGTAAATACATGTCAAAAATTAATATATATTAAAAAAATACACGTCGAAAATTCAAAAAAAAAGGATGCAACACGAGGACTTCCCAGGAGGTCACCCATCCTAGTACTACTCTCGCCCAAGCACGCTTAACTTCGGAGTTCTGATAGGATCCGGTGAATTAGTGCTGGTATGATCACATCCGTAAGTTATCCACTTATTTATCTAGTAATACCATTTCATTCGGCCAAACTTGTAATTAAAAAAACAGTACAGTATTGCCGCCGGGATCGGATCGCGAGTCTAAAATATGTTCGCTTGTATTTATTTCCTAGTAATATCGTGATTTCTAAGCCTTATAAATTATGTATGATCTCGTCCATTCCGTTCTTATCGTAAATACATGTCAAAAATTAATATATATTAAAAAAATACACGTCGAAAATTCAAAAAAAAAGGATGCAACACGAGGACTTCCCAGGAGGTCACCCATCCTAGTACTACTCTCGCCCAAGCACGCTTAACTTCGGAGTTCTGATAGGATCCGGTGCATTAGTGCTGGTATGATCGCATCCGTAAGTTATCCACTTATTTATCTAGTAATACCATTTCATTCGGCCAAACTTGTAATTAAAAAAACAGTACAGTACTGCCGCCGGGATCGGATCGCGCGTCTAAAATATGTTCGCTTGTTTTTATTTCCTAGTAATATCGTGATTTCTAAGCCTTATAAATTATGTATGATCTCGTCCATTCCGTTCTTATCGTAAATACATGTCAAAAATTAAAATATATTAAAAAAATAATCGTCGAAAATTCAAAAAAAGGGATGCAACACGAGGACTTCCCAGGAGGTCACCCATCCTAGTACTACTCTCGCCCAAGCACGCTTAACTTCGGAGTTCTGATGGGATCCGATGCATTAGTGCTGGTATGATCGCATCCGTAAGTTATCCACTTATTTATCTAGTAATACCATTTCATTTGGCCAAACTTGTAATTAAAAAAACAGTACAGTACTGCCGCCGGGATCGAATCGCGCGTCTAAAATATGTTCGCTTGTTTTTATTTCCTAGTAATATCGTGATTTCTAAGCATTATAAATTATGTATGATCTCGTCCATTCCGTTCTTATCGTAAATACATGTCGAAAATTAATATATATTAAAAAAATACATGTCGAAAATTCAAAAAAAGGGATGCAACACGAGGACTTCCCAGGAGGTCACCCATCCTAGTACTACTCTCTCCCAAGCACGCTTCACTTCGGAGTTCTGATGGGATCCGGTGCATTAGTGCTGGTATGATCGCATCCGTAAGTTATCCACTTATTTATCTAGTAATACCATTTCATTCGGCCAAACTTGTAATTAAAAAAACAGTACAGTACTGCCGCCGGGATCGGATCGCGCGTCTAAAATATGTTCGCTTGTTTTTATTTCCTAGTAATATCGTGATTTCTAAGCCTTATAAATTATGTATGATCTCGTCCATTCCGTTCTTATCGTAAATACATGTCAAAAATTAATATATATTAAAAAAATACACGTCGAAAATTCAAAAAAAAGGAAGCAACACGAGGACTTCCCAGGAGGTCACCCATCCTAGTACTACTCTCGCCCAAGCACGCTTAACTTCGGAGTTCTGATGGGATCCGGTGCATTAGTGCTGGTATGATCGCGTCCGTAAGTTATCCACTTATTTATCTAGTAATACCATTTCATTCGGCCAAACTTGTATTTAAAAAAACAGTACAGTACTGCCGCCGGGATCGGATCGCGAGTCTAAAATATGTTCGCTTGTTTTTATTTCCCAGTAATATCGTGATTTCTAAGCCTTATAAATTATGTATGATCTCGTCCATTCCGTTCTTATCGTAATTACATGTCAAAAATTAATATATATTAAAAAAATACACGTCTAAAATTCAAAAAAAAGGATGCAACACGAGGACTTCCCAGGAGGTCACCCATCCTAGTACTACTCTCGCCCAAGCACGCTTAACTTCGGAGTTCTGATGGGATCCGATGCATTAGTGCTGGTATGATCGCATCCGTAAGTTATCCACTTATTTATCTAGTAATACCATTTCAATCGGCCAAACTTGTAATTAAAATAACAGTACAGTACTGCCGCCGGGATCGGATCGCGCGTCTAAAATATCTTCGCTTGTTTTTATTTCCTAGTAATATCGTGATTTCTAAGCCTTATAATTATGTATGATCTCGTCCATTCCGTTCATATCGTAAATACATGTCAAAAATTAATATATATTTAAAACATACACGTCAAAAATTCGAAAAAAAGGATGCAACACGAGGACTTCCCAGGAGGTCACCCATCCTAGTACTACTCTCGCCCAAGCACGCTTAACTTCGGAGTTCTGATGGGATCCGGTGCATTAGTGCTGGTATGATCGCATCCGTAAGTTATCCACTTATTTATCTAGTAATACCATTTCATTCGGCCAAACTTGTAATTAAAAAAACAGTACAGTACTGCCGCCGGGATTGGATCGCGCGTCTAAAATATGTTCGCTTGTTTTTATTTCCTAGTAATATCGTGATTTCTAAGCCTTATAAATTATGTATGATCTCGTCCATTCTGTTCTTATCGTAAATACATGTCAAAAATTAATATATATTAAAAAAATACACGTCTAAAATTCAAAAAAAAGGATGCAACACGAGGACTTCCCAGGAGGTCACCCATCCTAGTACTACTCTCGCCCAAGCACGCTTAACTTCGGAGTTCTGATGGGATCCGGTGCATTAGTGCTGGTATGATCGCATCCGTAAGTTATCCACTTATTTATCTAGTAATACCATTTCATTCGGCCAAACTTGTAATTAAAATAACAGTACAGTACTGCCGCCAGGATCGGATCGCGCGTCTAAAATATGTTCGCTTGTTTTTATTTCCTAGTAATATCGTGATTTCTAAGCCTTATAAATTATGTATGATCTCGTCCATTCCGTTCTTATCGTAAATACATGTCAAAAATTAATATATATTAAAAAAATACACGTCGAAAATTCAAAAAAAGGGATGCAACACGAAGACTTCCCAGGAGGTCACCCATCCTAGTACTACTCTCGCCCAAGAACGCTTAACTTCGGAGTTCTGATGGGATCCGATGCATTAGTGCTGGTATGATCGCATCCGTAAGTTATCCACTTATTTATCTAGTAATACCATTTCATTCGGCCAAACTTGTAATTAAAAAAACAGTACAGTACTGCCGCCGGGATCGGATCGCGAGTCTAAAATATGTTCGCTTGTTTTTATTTCCTAGTAATATTGTGATTTCTAAGCCTTATAAATTATGTATGATCTCGTCCATTCCGTTCTTATCGTAAATACATGTCAAAAATTAATATATATTAAAAAAATACACGTCTAAAATTCGAAAAAAAGGATGCAACACGAGGACTTCACAGGAGGTCACCCATCCTAGTACTACTCTCGCCCAAGCACGCTTAACTTCGAAGTTCTGATGGGATCCGGTGCATTAGTGCTGGTATGATCGCATCCGTAAGTTATCCACTTATTTATCTAGTAATACTATTTCATTCGGCCAAACTTGTAATTAAAAAAACAGTACAGTACTGCCGCCGGGATCGAATCGCGAGTCTAAAATATGTTCGCTTGTTTTTATTTCCTAGTAATATCGTGATTTCTAAGCCTTATAAATTATGTATGATCTCGTCCATTCCGTTCTTATCGTAAATACATGTCAAAAATTAATATATATTAAAAAAATACACGTCGAAAATTCAAAAAAATGGATGCAACACGAAGACTTCCCAGGAGATCACCCATCCTAGTACTACTCTCGCCCAAGAATGCTTAACTTCGGAGTTCTGATGGGATTCGATGCATTAGTGCTGGTATGATCGCATCCGTAAGTTATCCACTTATTTATCTAGTAATACCATTTCATTCGGCCAAACTTGTAATTAAAAAAACAGTACAGTACTGCCGCCGGGATCGGATCGCGCGTCTAAAATATGTTCGCTTGTTTTTATTTCCTAGTAATATCGTGATTTCTAAGCCTTATAAATTATGTATGATCTCGTCCATTCCGTTCTTATCGTAAATACATGTCAAAAATTAATATATATTAAAAAAATACACGTCGAAAATTCAAAAAAAGGGATGCAACACGAAGACTTCCCAGGAGGTCACCCATCCTAGTACTACTCTCGCCCAAGAACGCTTAACTTCGGAGTTCTGATGGGATCCGATGCATTAGTGCTGGTATGATCGCATCCGTAAGTTATCCACTTATTTATCTAGTAATACCATTTCATTCGGCCAAACTTGTAATTAAAAAAACAGTACAGTACTGCCGCCGGGATCGGATCGCGAGTCTAAAATATGTTCGCTTGTTTTTATTTCCTAGTAATATTGTGATTTCTAAGCCTTATAAATTATGTATGATCTCGTCCATTCCGTTCTTATCGTAAATACATGTCAAAAATTAATATATATTAAAAAAATACACGTCTAAAATTCGAAAAAAAGGATGCAACACGAGGACTTCACAGGAGGTCACCCATCCTAGTACTACTCTCGCCCAAGCACGCTTAACTTCGAAGTTCTGATGGGATCCGGTGCATTAGTGCTGGTATGATCGCATCCGTAAGTTATCCACTTATTTATCTAGTAATACTATTTCATTCGGCCAAACTTGTAATTAAAAAAACAGTACAGTACTGCCGCCGGGATCGAATCGCGAGTCTAAAATATGTTCGCTTGTTTTTATTTCCTAGTAATATCGTGATTTCTAAGCCTTATAAATTATGTATGATCTCGTCCATTCCGTTCTTATCGTAAATACATGTCAAAAATTAATATATATTAAAAAAATACACGTCGAAAATTCAAAAAAATGGATGCAACACGAAGACTTCCCAGGAGGTCACCCATCCTAGTACTACTCTCGCCCAAGAATGCTTAACTTCGGAGTTCTGATGGGATTCGATGCATTAGTGCTGGTATGATCGCATCCGTAAGTTATCCACTTATTTATCTAGTAATACCATTTCATTCGGCCAAACTTGTAATTAAAAAAACAGTACAGTACTGCCGCCGGGATCGGATCGCGCGTCTAAAATATGTTCGCTTGTTTTTATTTCCTAGTAATATCGTGATTTCTAAGCCTTATAAATTATGTATGATCTCGTCCATTCCGTTCTTATCGTAAATACATGTCAAAAATTAATATATATTAAAAAAATACACGTCTAAAATTCGAAAAAAAGGATGCAACACGAGGACTTCCCAAGAGGTCACCCATCCTAGTACTACTCTCGCCCAAGCACGCTTAACTTCGGAGTTCTGATGGGATCCGGTGCATTAGTGCTGGTATGATCGCATCCGTAAGTTATCCACTTATTTATCTAGTAATACCATTTCATTCGGCCAAACTTGTAATTAAAAAAACAGTACAGTACTGCCGCCGGGATCGGATCGCACGTCTAAAATATGTTCGCTTGTTTTTATTTCCTAGTAATATCGTGATTTCTAAGCCTTATAAATTATGTATGATCTCGTCCATTCCGTTCTTATCGTAAATACATGTCAAAAATTAATATATATTAAAAAAATACACGTCGAAAATTCAAAAAAAGGGATGCAACATGAGGACTTTCTAGGAGGTCACCCATCCTAGTACTACTCTCGCCGAAGCACGCTTAACTTCGGAGTTCTGATTGGATCCGGTGCATTAGTGCTGGTATGATTGCATCCGTAAGTTATCCACTTATTTATCTAGTAATACCATTTCATTCGGCCAAACTTGTAATTAAAAAAACAGTACAGTACTGCCGCCGGGATCGGATCGCGAGTCTAAAATATGTTCGCTTGTTTTTATTTACTAGTAATATCGTGATTTCTAAGCCTTATAAATTATGTATGATCTCGTCCATTCCTTTCTTATCGTAAATACATGTCAAAAATTAATATATATTAAAAAAATACACGTCGAAAATTCAAAAAAAGGGATGCAAGATGAGGACTTCCTAGGAGGTCACCCATCCTCGTACTACTCTCGCCGAAGCACGCTTAACTTCGGAGTTCTGATGGGATCCGGTGCATTAGTGCTGGTATGATCGCATCCGTAAGTTATCCACTTATTTATCTAGTAATACCATTTCATTCGGCCAAACTTGTAATTAAAAAAACAGTACAGTACTGCCGCCGAGATCGGATCGCGCATCTAAAATATGTTCGCTTGTTTTTATTTCCTAGTAATATCGTGATCTCTAAGCCTTATAAATTTTGTATGATCTCGTCCATTCCGTTCTAATCGTAAATACATGTCAAAAATTAATATATATTAAAAAAATACACGTCGAAAATTCAAAAAAAGGGATGCAACACGAGGACTTCCAGGAGGTCACCCATCCTAGTACTACTCTTGCCCAAGCACGCTTAACTTCGGAGTTCTGATGGGATCCGGTGCATTAGTGTTGGTATGATCACATCCGTAAGTTATCCACTTATTTATCTAGTAATACCATTTCATTCGGCCAAACTTGTAATTAAAAAAACAGTACAGTACTGCCGCCGGGATCGGATCGCGCGTCTAAAATATGTTCGCTTGTTTTTGTTTCCTAGTAATATCGTGATTTCTAAGCCTTATAAATTATGTATGATCTCGTCCATTCCGTTCTTATCGTAAATACATGTCAAAAATTAATATATATTAAAAAAATACACGTCGAAAATTCAAAAAAAGGGATGCAACACGAGGACTTCCCAGGAGGTCACCCATCCTAGTACTACTCTCACCCAAGCACGCTTAACTTCGGAGTTCTGATGGGATCCGGTGCATTAGTGCTGGTATGATCGCATCCGTAAGTTATCCACTTATTTATCTAGTAATACCATTTCATTCGACCAAACTTGTAATTAAGAAAACAGTACAGTACTGCCGCCGGGATCGGATCGCGCGTCTAAAATATGTTCGCTTGTTTTTATTTCCTAGTAATATCGTGATTTCTAAGCCTTATAAATTATGTATGATCTCGTCCACTCGGTTCTTATCGTAAATACATGTTAAAAATTAATATATATTAAAAAAATACACGTCGAAAATTAAAACAAAGGGATGCAACACGAGGACTTCCCAGAAGGTCACCCATCCTAGTACTACTCTCGCCCAAGCACGCTTAACTTCGGAGTTCTGATGGGATCCGGTGCATTACTGTAGGTATGATCGCATCCGTAAGTTATCCACTTATTTATCTAGTAATACCATTTCATTCGGCCAAACTTGTAATTAAAAAAACAGTACAGTACTGCCGCGGGGATCGGATCGCGAGTCTAAAATATGTTCGCTTGTTTTTATTTCCTAGTAATATCGTGATTTCTAAGCCTTATAAATTATGTAAGATCTCGTCCATTCCGTTCTTATCGTAAATACATGTCAAAAATTAATATATATTAAAAAAATACACGTCGAAAATTCAAAAAATGGGATGCAACACGAGGACTTCCCAGGAGGTCACCCATCCTAGTACTACTCTCGCCCAAGCACGCTTAACTTCGGAGTTCTGATGGGATCCGGTGCATTAGTGCTGGTATGATCGCATCCGTAAGTTATCCACTTATTTATCTAGTAATACCATTTCATTCGGCCAAACTTGTAATTAAAAAAACAGTACAGTATTGCCGCCGGGATTGGATCGCGCGTCTAAAATATGTTCGCTTGTTTTTATTTCCTAGTAATATCGTGATTTCTAAGCCTTATAAATTATGTATGATCTCGTCCATTCCGTTCTTATCGTAAATACATGTCAAAAATTAATATATATTAAAGAAATACACGTCGAAAATTCAAAAAAAGGGATGCAACACGAGGATTTCTCAGGAGGTCACCCATCCTAGTACTACTCTCGCCCAAGCACGCTTAACTTCGGAGTTCTGATGGGATCCGATGCATTAGTGCTGGTATGATCGCATCCGTAAGTTATCCACTTATTTATCTAATATTACCATTTCATTCGGCCAAACTTGTAATTAAAAAAACAGTACAGTACTGCCGCCGGGATCGGATCGCGAGTCTAAAATATGTTCGCTTGTTTTTATTTCCTAGTAATATCGTGATTTCTAAGCCTTATAAATTATGTATGATCTCGTCCATTCCGTTCTTATCGTAAATACATGTCAAAAATTAATATATATTAAAGAAATACACGTCGAAAATTCAAAAAAAGGGATGCAACACGAGGATTTCTCAGGAGGTCACCCATCCTAGTACTACTCTCGCCCAAGCACGCTTAACTTCGGAGTTCTGATGGGATCCGATGCATTAGTGCTGGTATGATCGCATCCGTAAGTTATCCACTTATTTATCTAATATTACCATTTCATTCGGCCAAACTTGTAATTAAAAAAACAGTACAGTACTGCCGCCGGGATCGGATCGCGAGTCTAAAATATGTTCGCTTGTTTTTATTTCCTAGTAATATCTTGATTTCTAAGCCTTATAAATTATGTATGATCTTTTCCATTCCGTTCTTATCGTAAATACATGTCAAAAATTAATATATATTAAAAAATACACGTCTAAAATTCAAAAAAAAGGATGCAACACGAGGACTTCCCAGGAGGTCACCCATCCTAATACTACTCTCGCCCAAGCACGCTTAACTTCGGAGTTCTGATGGGATCCGGTGCATTAGTGCTGGTATGATCGCATCCGTAAGTTATCCACTTATTTATCTAGTAATACCATTTCATTCGGCCAAACTTGTAATTAAAAAAACAGTACAGTACTGCCGCCGGGATCGGATCGCGAGTCTAAAATATGTTCGCTTGTTTTTATTTCCTAGTAATATCGTGATTTCTATGCCTTATAAATTATGTATGATCTCGTCCATTCCGTTCTTATCGTAAATACATGTCAAAAATTAATATATATTAAAATAATACACGTCGAATATTCAAAAAAAGGGATGCAACACGAGGACTTCCCAAGAGGTCACCCATCCTAGTACTACTCTCGCCCAAGCACGCTTAACTTCGGAGTTCTGATGGGATCCGGTGCATTAGTGCTGGTATGATCGCATCCGTAAGTTATCCACTTATTTATCTAGTAATACCATTTCATTCGGCCAAACCTGTAATTAAAAAAACAGTACAGTATTGCCGCCGGGATTGGATCGCGCGTCTAAAATATGTTCCCTTGTTTTTATTTCCTAGTAATATCGTGATTTCTAAGCCTTATAAATTATGTATGATCTCGTCCATTCGGTTCTTATCGTAAATACATGTCAAAAATTAATATATATTAAGAAAATACACGTCTAAAATTCAAAAAAAAGGATGCAACACGAGGACTTCCCAGGAGGTCACCCATCCTAGTACTACTCTCGCCCAAGCATGCTTAACTTCGAAGTTCTGATGGGATCCGGTGCATTAGTACTGGTATGATCGCATCCGTAAGTTATCCACTTATTTATATAGTAATACTATTTCATTCGGCCAAAACTTGTAATTAAAAAAACAGTACAGTACTGCCGCCGGGATCGGATCGCGAGTCTAAAATATATTCGCTTGTTTTTATTTCCTAGTAATATCGTGATTTCTAAGCCTTATAAATTATGTATGATCTCGTCCATTCCGTTCTTATCGTAAATACATGTCCAAAATTAATATATATTAAAAAAATACACGTCGAAAATTCAAAAAAAGGGATGCAACATGAGGACTTCCTAGGAGGTCACCCATCCTAGTACTACTCTCGCCGAAGCACGCTTAACTTCAGAGTTCTGATGGGATCCGGTGCATTAGTGCTGGTATAATCGCATCCGTAAGTTATCCACTTATTTATCTAGTAATACCATTTCATTCGGCCAAACTTGTAATTAAAAAAACAGTACAGTACTGCCGCCGAGATCGGATCGCGCGTCTAAAATATGTTCGCTTGTTTTTATTTCCTAGTAATATCGTGATCTCTAAGCCTTATAAATTATGTATGATCTCGTCCATTCCGTTTTAATCGTAAATACATGTCAAAAATTAATATATATTAAAAAAATACACGTCGAAAATTAAAAAAAAAGGATGCAACACGAGGACTTCCCAGGAGGTCACCCATCCTAGTACTACTCTCGCCCAAGCACGCTTAACTTCGGAGTTCTGATTGGATCCGGTGCATTAGTGCTGGTATGATCGCATCCGTAAGTTATCCACTTATTTATCTAGTAATACCATTTCATTCGGCCAAACTTGTAATTAAAAAAACAGTACAGTACTGCCGCCGGGATCGGATCGCGCGTCTAAAATATGTTCGCTTGTTTTTATTTCCTAGTAACTTCGTAGTTCTGATGGGATCCGGTGCATTAGTGCTGGTATGATCGCATCCGTAAGTTATCCACTTATTTATCTAGTAATACCATTTCATTCGGCCAAACTTGTAATTATAAAAACAGTATAGCACTGCCGCCGGGATCTGATCGCGCGTTTAAAATATGTTCGCTTGTTTTTTTTTCCTAGTAATATCGTGATTTCTAAGCCTTATAAATTATGTATGATCTCGTCCATTCCGTTCTTATCGTCAATACATGTCAAAAATTAATATGTATTAAAAAAATACACGTCGAAAATTCAAAACAAGGGATGCAACACGAGGACTTCCCAGGAGGTCACCCATCCTAGTACTACTCTCGCCCAAGCACGCTTAACTTCGGAGTTCTGATGGGATCCGGTGCATTAGTGCTGGTATGATCGCATCGGTAAGTTATCCACTTATTTATCTAGTAATACCATTTCATTCGGCCAAACTTGTAATTAAAAAAACAGTACAGTACTGCCGCCGGGATCGGATCGCGCGTTTAAAATAGGTTCGCTTGTTTTTATTTCCTAGTAATATCGTGATTTCCATGCCTTATAAATTATGTATGATCTCGTCCATTCCGTTCTTATCGTAAATACATGTCAAAAATTAATATATATTAAAATAATACACGTCGAATATTCAAAAAAAGGGATGCAACACGAGGACTTCCCAAGAGGTCACCCATCCTAGTACTACTCTCGCCCAAGCACGCTTAACTTCGGAGTTCTGATGGGATCCGGTGCATTAGTGCTGGTATGATCGCATCCGTAAGTTATCCACTTATTTATCTAGTAATACCATTTCATTCGGCCAAACTTGTAATTAAAAAAACAGTACAGTACTGCCGTCGGGATCGGATCGCGCGTCTAAAATATGTTCGCTTGTTTTTATTTCCTAGTAATATCGTGATTTCCAAGCATTATAAATTATGTATCATCTCGTCCATTCCGTTCTTATCGTAAATACATGTCAAAAATTAATATATATTAAAAAAATACACGTCGAAAATTCAAAAAAAAGGATGCAACACGAGGACTTCCCAGGAGGTCACCCATCCTAGTACTACTCTCGCCCAAGCACGCTTAACTTCGGAGTTCTGATGGGATCCCGTGCATTAGTGCTGGTATGATCGCATCCGTAAGTTATCCACTTATTTATCTAGTAATACCATTTCATTCGGCCAAACTTGTAATTAAAAAAACAGTACAGTACTGCCGCCGGGATCGGATCGCGCGTCTAAAATATGTTCGCTTGTTTTTATTTCCTAGTAATATCGTGATTTCTAAGCCTTATAAATTATGTATGATCTCGTCCATTCCGTTCTTATCGTAAATACATGTCAAAAATTAATATATATTAAAAAAATACACGTCGAAAATTCAAAACAAGGGATGCAACACGAGGACTTCCCAGGAGGTCACCCATCCTAGTACTACTCTCGCCCAAGCACGCTTAACTTCGGAGTTCTGATGGGATCCGGTGCATTAGTGCTGGTATGATCGCATCCATAAGTTATCCACTTATTTATCTAGTAATACCATTTCATTCCGCCAAACTTGTAATTAAAAAAACAGTACAGTACTGCCGCCGGGATCGGATCGCGCGTCTAAAATATGTTCGCTTGTTTTTATTTCCTAGTAATATCGTGATTTCTAAGCCTTATAAATTATGTAAGATCTCGTCCATTCCGTTCTTATCGTAAATACATGTCAAAAATTAATATATATTAAAAAAATAAACGTCGAAAATTAAAAACAAGGGATGCAACACGAGGACTTCCCAGGAGGTCACCCGTCCTAGTACTACTCTCGCCCAAGCACCCTTAACTTCGGAGTTCTGATGGGATCCGGTGCATTAGTGCTGGTATGATCGCATCCGTAAGTTATCCACTTATTTATCTAGTAATACCATTTCATTCGGCCAAACTTGTAATTATAAAAACAGTATAGTACTGCCGCCGGGATCTGATCGCGCGTTTAAAATATGTTCGCTTGTTTTTATTTCCTAGTAATATCGTGATTTCTAAGCCTTATAAATTATGTATGATCTCGTCCATTCCGTTCTTATCGTCAATACATGTCAAAAATTAATATGTATTAAAAAAATACACGTCGAAAATTCAAAACAAGGGATGCAACACGAGGACTTCCCAGGAGGGCACCCATCCTAGTACTACTCTCGCCCAAGCACGCTTAACTTCGGAGTTCTGATGGGATCCGGTGCATTAGTGCTGGTATGATTGCATCGGTAAGTTATCCACTTATTTATCTAGTAATACCATTTCATTCGGCCAAACTTGTAATTAAAAAAACAGTACAGTACTGCCGCCGGGATCGGATCGCGCGTTTAAAATAGGTTCGCTTGTTTTTATTTCCTAGTAATATCGTGATTTCCATGCCTTATAAATTATGTATGATCTCGTCCATTCCGTTCTTATCGTAAATACATGTCAAAAATTAATATATATTAAAATAATACACGTCGAATATTCAAAAAAAGGGATGCAACACGAGGACTTCCCAAGAGGTCACCCATCCTAGTACTACTCTCGCCCAAGCACGCTTAACTTCGGAGTTCTGATGGGATCCGGTGCATTAGTGCTGGTATGATCGCATCCGTAAGTTATCCACTTATTTATCTAGTGATACCATTTCATTCGGCCAAACTTGTAATTAAAAAAACAGTACAGTACTGCCGTCGGGATCGGATCGCGCGTCTAAAATATGTTTTCCTAGTAATATCGTGATTTCCAAGCATTATAAATTATGTATCATCTCGTCCATTCCGTTCTTATCGTAAATACATGTCAAAAATTAATATATATTAAAAAAATACACGTCGAAAATTCAAAAAAAGGGATGCAACACGAGGACTTCCCAGGAGGTCACCCATCCTAGTACTACTCTCGCCCAAGCACGCTTAACTTCGGAGTTCTGATGGGATCCCGTGCATTAGTGCTGGTATGATCGCATCCGTAAGTTATCCACTTATTTATCTAGTAATACCATTTCATTCGGCCAAACTTGTAATTAAAAAAACAGTACAGTACTGCCGCCGGGATCGGATCGCGCGTCTAAAATATGTTCGCTTGTTTTTATTTCCTAGTAATATCGTGATTTCTAAGCCTTATAAATTATGTATGATCTCGTCCATTCCGTTCTTATCGTAAATACATGTCAAAAATTAATATATATTAAAAAAATACACGTCGAAAATTCAAAACAAGGGATGCAACACGAGGACTTCCCAGGAGGTCACCCATCCTAGTACTACTCTCGCCCAAGCACGCTTAACTTCGGAGTTCTGATGGGATCCGGTGCATTAGTGCTGGTATGATCGCATCCATAAGTTATCCACTTATTTATCTAGTAATACCATTTCATTCCGCCAAACTTGTAATTAAAAAAACAGTACAGTACTGCCGCCGGGATCGGATCGCGCGTCTAAAATATGTTCGCTTGTTTTTATTTCCTAGTAATATCGTGATTTCTAAGCCTTATAAATTATGTATGATCTCGTCCATTCCGTTCTTATCGTAAATACATGTCAAAAATTAATATATATTAAAAAAATAAACGTCGAAAATTAAAAACAAGGGATGCAACACGAGGACTTCCCAGGAGGTCACCCGTCCTAGTACTACTCTCGCCCAAGCACCCTTAACTTCGGAGTTCTGATGGGATCCGGTGCATTAGTGCTGGTATGATCGCATCCGTAAGTTATCCACTTATTTATCTAGTATTACCATTTCATTCGGCCAAACTTGTAATTAAAAAAACAGTACAGTACTGCCGCCGGGATCGGATCGCACGTCTAAAATATGTTCGCTTGTTTTTATTTCCTAGTAATATCGTGATTTCTAAGCCTTATAAATTATGTATGATCTCGTCCATTCCGTTCTTATCGTAAATACATGTCAAAAATTAATATATATTAAAAAAATACACGTCGAAAATTCAAAAGAAGGGATGCAACACGAGGACTTCCCAGGAGGTCACCCATCCTAGTACTACTCTCGCCCAAGCACGCTTAACTTCGGAGTTCTGATGGGATCCGGTGCATTAGTGCTGGTATGATCGCATCCGTAAGTAATCCACTTATTTATCTAGTAATACCATTTCATTCGGCCAAACTTGTAATTAAAAAAACAGTACAGTACTGCCGTCGGGATGGGATCGCGCGTCTAAAATATGTTCGCTTGTTTTTATTTCCTAGTAATATTGTGATTTCCAAGCCTTATAAATTATGTATGATCTCGTCCATTCCGTTCTTATCGTAAATACATGTCAAAAATTAATATATATTAAAAAAATACACGTCGAAAATTCAAAAAAAGGGATGCAACACGAGGACTTCCCAGGAGGTCACCCATCCTAGTACTACTCTCGCCCAAGCACGCTTAACTTCGCAGTTCTGATGGGATCCGGTGCATTAGTGCTGGTATGATCGCATCGGTAAGTTATCCACTTATTTATCTAGTAATACCATTTCATTCGGCCAAACTTGTAATTAAAAAAACAGTACAGTACTGCCGCCGGGATCGGATCGCGCGTTTAAAATAGGTTTGCTTGTTTTTATTTCCTAGTAATATCGTGATTTCCAAGCCTTATAAATTATGTATGATCTCGTCCATTCCGTTCTTATCGTAAATACATGTCAAAAATTAATATATATTAAAAAAATACACGTCGAATATTCAAAAAAAAGGGATGCAACACGAGGACTTCCCAGGAGGTCACCCATCCTAGTACTACTCTCGCCCAAGCACGCTTAACTTCGGAGTTCTGATGGGATCCGGTGCATTAGTGCTGGTATGATCGCATCCGTAAGTTATCCACTTATTTATCTAGTAATACCATTTCATTCGGCCAAACTTGTAATTAAAAAAACAGTACAGTACTGCCGCCGGGAACGGATCGCGCGTCTAAAATATGTTCGCTTGTTTTTATTTCCTAGTAATATCGTGATTTCTAAGCCTTATAAATTATGTATGACCTCGTCCATTCCGTTCTTATCGTAAATACATGTCAAAAATTAATATATATTAAAAAAATACACGTCGAAAATTCAAAAAAAGGGATGCAACACGAGGATTTCCCAGGAGGTCACCCATCCTAGTACTACTCTCGCCCAAGCACGCTTAACTTCGGAGTTCTGATGGGATCCGGTGCATTAGTGTAGGTATGATCGCATCCGTAAGTTATCCACTTATTTATCTAGTAATACCATTTCATTCGGCCAAACTTGTAATTAAAAAAACAGTACAGTACTGCCGCCGGGATCGGATCGCGAGTCTAAAATATGTTCGCTTGTTTTTATTTCCTAGTAATATCGTGATTTCTAAGCCTTATAAATTATGTAAGATCTCGTCCATTCCGTTCTTATCGTAAATACATGTCAAAAATTAATATATATTAAAAAAATACACGTCGAAAATTCAAAAAAAGGGATGCAACACGAGGATTTCTCAGGAGGTCACCCATCCTAGTACTACTCTCGCCCAAGCACGCTTAACTTCGGAGTTCTGATGGGATCCGATGCATTAGTGCTGGTATGATCGCATCCGTAAGTTATTCACTTATTTATATAGTAATACTATTTCATTCGGCCAAACTTGTAATTAAAAAAACAGTACAGTACTGCCGCCGGGATCGGATCGCGAGTCTAAAATATGTTCGCTTGTTTTTATTTCCTAGTAATATCGTGATTTCTAAGCCTTATAAATTATGTATGATCTCGTCCATTTCGTTCTTATCGTAAATACATGTCAAAAATTAATATATATTAAAGAAATACACGTCAAAAATTCAAAAAAAGGGATGCAACACGAGGATTTCTCAGGAGGTCACCCATCCTAGTACTACTCTCGCCCAAGCACGCTTAACTTCGGAGTTCTGATGGGATCCGATGCATTAGTGCTGGTATGATCGCATCCGTAAGTTATCCACTTATTTATCTAATATTACCATTTCATTCGGCCAAACTTGTAATTAAAAAAACAGTACAGTACTGCCGCCGGGATCGGATCGCGAGTCTAAAATATGTTCGCTTGTTTTTATTTCCTAGTAATATCTTGATTTCTAAGCCTTATAAATTATGTATGATCTTTTCCATTCCGTTCTTATCGTAAATACATGTCAAAAATTAATATATATTAAAAAATACACGTCTAAAATTCAAAAAAAAGGATGCAACACGAGGACTTCCTAGGAGGTCACCCATCCTAATACTACTCTCGCCCAAGCACGCTTAACTTCGGAGTTCTGATGGGATCCGGTGCATTAGTGCTGGTATGATCGCATCCGTAAGTTATCCACTTATTTATCTAGTAATACCATTTCATTCGGCCAAACTTGTAATTAAAAAAACAGTACAGTACTGCCGCCGGGATCGGATCGCGAGTCTAAAATATGTTCGCTTGTTTTTATTTCCTAGTAATATCGTGATTTCTAAGCCTTATAAATTATGTAAGATCTCGTACATTACGTTCTTATCGTAAATACATGTCAAAAATTAATATATATTAAAAAAATACACGTCGAAAATTCAAAAAAAGGGATGCAACACGAGGACTTCCCAGGAGGTCACCCATCCTAGTACTACTCTCGCCCAAGCACGCTTAACTTCGGAGTTCTGATGGGATCCGGTGCATTAGTGCTGGTATGATCGCATCCGTAAGTTTTCCACTTATTTATCTAGTAATACCATTTCATTCGGCCAAACATGTAATTAAAAAAACAATACAGTACTGCCACCGGGATCGGATCGCGAGTCTAAAATATGTTCGCTTCTTTTTATTTACTAGTAATATCGTGATTTCTAAGCCTTATAAATTATGTATGATCTCGTCCATTCCGTTCTTATCGTAAATACATGTCAAAAATTAATATATATTAAAAAAATACACGTCAAAAATTCAAAAAAAGGGATGCAACATGAGGACTTCCTAGGAGGTCACCCATCCTAGTACTACTCTCGCCGAAGCACGCTTAACTTCGGAGTTCTGATGGGATCCGGTGCATTAGTGCTGGTATGATCGCATCCGTAAGTTATCCACTTATTTATCTAGTAATACCATTTCATTCGGCCAAACTTGTAATTAAAAAAACAGTACAGTACTGCCGCCGGGTTCGGATCGCGCGTCTAAAATATGTTCGCTTGTTTTTATTTCCTAGTAATATCGTGATTTCTAAGCCTTATAAATTATGTATTATCTCGTCCATTCCGTTCTTATCGTAAATACATGTCAAAAATAATATATATTAAAAAAATACACGATGAAAATTCAAAAAAAGGGATGAGGACGTCCCAGGAGGTCACCCATCCTAGTACTACTCTCGCCCAAGCACGCTTAACTTCGGAGTTGTGATGGGATCCGGTGCATTAGTGCTGGTATGATCGCATCCGTAAGTTATCCACTTATTTATCTAGTAATACCATTTCATTTGGCCAAACTTGTAATTAAAAAAACAGTACAGTACAGCGCCGGGATCGGATCGCGCGTCTAAAATATGTTCGCTTGTTTTTATTTCCTAGTAATATCGTGATTTCTAAGCCTTATAAATTATGTATGATCTCGTCCATTCGGTTCTTATCGTAAATACATGTTAAAAATTAATATATATTAAAAAAATACACGTCGAAAATTCAAAAAAAGGGATGCAACACGAGGACTTCCCAGGAGGTCACCCATCCTAGTACTACTCTCGCCCAAGCACGCTTAACTTCGGAGTTCTGATGGGATCCGGTGCATTAGTGTAGGTATGATCGCATCCGTAAGTTATCCACTTATTTATCTAGTAATACCATTTCATTCGGCCAAACTTGTAATTAAAAAAACAGTACAGTACTGCCGCCGGGATCGGATCGCGAGTCTAAAATATGTTCGCTTGTTTTTATTTCCTAGTAATATCGTGATTTCTAAGCCTTATAAATTATGTAAGATCTCGTCCATTCCGTTCTTATCGTAAATACATGTCAAAAATTAATATATATTAAAAAAATACACGTCGAAAATTCAAAAAAGGGATGCAACACGAGGACTTCCCAGGAGGTCACCCATCCTAGTACTACTCTCGCCCAAGCACGCTTAACTTCGGAGTTCTGATGGGATCCGGTGCATTAGTGCTGGTATGATCGCATCCGTAAGTTATCCACTTATTTATCTAGTAATACCATTTCATTCGGCCAAACCTGTAATTAAAAAAACAGTACAGTATTGCCGCCGGGATTGGATCGCGCGTCTAAAATATGTTCCCTTGTTTTTATTTCCTAGTAATATCGTGATTTCTAGGCCTTATAAATTATGTATGATCTCGTCCATTCGGTTCTTATCGTAAATACATGTCAAAAATTAATATATATTAAGAAAATACACGTCTAAAATTCAAAAAAAAGGATGCAACACGAGGACTTCCCAGGAGGTCACCCATCCTAGTACTACTCTCGCCCAAGCATGCTTAACTTCGAAGTTCTGATGGGATCCAGTGCATTAGTACTGGTATGATCGCATCCGTAAGTTATCCACTTATTTATATAGTAATACTATTTCATTCGGCCAAAACTTGTAATTAAAAAAACAGTACAGTACTGCCGCCGGGATCGGATCGCGAGTCTAAAATATATTCGCTTGTTTTTATTTCCTAGTAATATCGTGATTTCTAAGCCTTATAAATTATGTATGATCTCGTCCATTCCGTTCTTATCGTAAATACATGTCCAAAATTAATATATATTAAAAAAATACACGTCGAAAATTCAAAAAAAGGGATGCAACATGAGGACTTCCTAGGAGGTCACCCATCCTAGTACTACTCTCGCCGAAGCACGCTTAACTTCAGAGTTCTGATGGGATCCGGTGCATTAGTGCTGGTATAATCGCATCCGTAAGTTATCCACTTATTTATCTAGTAATACCATTTCATTCGGCCAAACTTGTAATTAAAAAAACAGTACAGTACTGCCGCCGAGATCGGATCGCGCGTCTAAAATATGTTCGCTTGTTTTTATTTCCTAGTAATATCGTGATCTCTAAGCCTTATAAATTATGTATGATCTCGTCCATTCCGTTTTAATCGTAAATACATGTCAAAAATTAATATATATTAAAAAAATACACGTCGAAAATTAAAAAAAAAGGATGCAACACGAGGACTTCCCAGGAGGTCACCCATCCTAGTACTACTCTCGCCCAAGCACGCTTAACTTCGGAGTTCTGATTGGATCCGGTGCATTAGTGCTGGTATGATCGCATCCGTAAGTTATCCACTTATTTATCTAGTAATACCATTTCATTCGGCCAAACTTGTAATTAAAAAAACAGTACAGTACTGCCGCCGGGATCGGATCGCGCGTCTAAAATATGTTCGCTTGTTTTTATTTCCTAGTAACTTCGTAGTTCTGATGGGATCCGGTGCATTAGTGCTGGTATGATCGCATCCGTAAGTTATCCACTTATTTATCTAGTAATACCATTTCATTCGGCCAAACTTGTAATTATAAAAACAGTATAGTACTGCCGCCGGGATCTGATCGCGCGTTTAAAATATGTTCGCTTGTTTTTATTTCCTAGTAATATCGTGATTTCTAAGCATTATAAATTATGTATGATCTCGTCCATTCCGTTCTTATCGTCAATACATGTCAAAAATTAATATGTATTAAAAAAATACACGTCGAAAATTCAAAACAAGGGATGCAACACGAGGACTTCCCAGGAGGTCACCCATCCTAGTACTACTCTCGCCCAAGCACGCTTAACTTCGGAGTTCTGATGGGATCCGGTGCATTAGTGCTGGTATGATCGCATCGGTAAGTTATCCACTTATTTATCTAGTAATACCATTTCATTCGGCCAAACTTGTAATTAAAAAAACAGTACAGTACTGCCGCCGGGATCGGATCGCGCGTTTAAAATAGGTTCGCTTGTTTTTATTTCCTAGTAATATCGTGATTTCCATGCCTTATAAATTATGTATGATCTAGTCCATTCCGTTCTTATCGTAAATACATGTCAAAAATTAATATATATTAAAATAATACACGTCGAATATTCAAAAAAAGGGATGCAACACGAGGACTTCCCAAGAGGTCACCCATCCTAGTACTACTCTCGCCCAAGCACGCTTAACTTCGGAGTTCTGATGGGATCCGGTGCATTAGTGCTGGTATGATCGCATCCGTAAGTTATCCACTTATTTATCTAGTAATACCATTTCATTCGGCCAAACTTGTAATTAAAAAAACAGTACAGTACTGCCGTCGGGATCGGATCGCGCGTCTAAAATATGTTCGCTTGTTTTTATTTCCTAGTAATATCGTGATTTCCAAGCATTATAAATTATGTATCATCTCGTCCATTCCGTTCTTATCGTAAATACATGTCAAAAATTAATATATATTAAAAAAATACACGTCGAAAATTCAAAAAAAAGGATGCAACACGAGGACTTCCCCGGAGGTCACCCATCCTAGTACTACTCTCGCCCAAGCACGCTTAACTTCGGAGTTCTGATGGGATCCCGTGCATTAGTGCTGGTATGATCGCATCCGTAAGTTATCCACTTATTTATCTAGTAATACCATTTCATTCGGCCAAACTTGTAATTAAAAAAACAGTACAGTACTGCCGCCGGGATCGGATCGCGCGTCTAAAATATGTTCGCTTGTTTTTATTTCCTAGTAATATCGTGATTTCTAAGCCTTATAAATTATGTATGATCTCGTCCATTCCGTTCTTATCGTAAATACATGTCAAAAATTAATATATATTAAAAAAATACACGTCGAAAATTCAAAACAAGGGATGCAACACGAGGACTTCCCAGGAGGTCACCCATCCTAGTACTACTCTCGCCCAAGCACGCTTAACTTCGGAGTTCTGATGGGATCCGGTGCATTAGTGCTGGTATGATCGCATCCATAAGTTATCCACTTATTTATCTAGTAATACCATTTCATTCCGCCAAACTTGTAATTAAAAAAACAGTACAGTACTGCCGCCGGGATCGGATCGCGCGTCTAAAATATGTTCGCTTGTTTTTATTTCCTAGTAATATCGTGATTTCTAAGCCTTATAAATTATGTATGATCTCGTCCATTCCGTTCTTATCGTAAATACATGTCAAAAATTAATATATATTAAAAAAATACACGTCGAAAATTCAAAACAAGGGATGCAACACGAGGACTTCCCAGGAGGTCACCCATCCTAGTACTACTCTCGCCCAAGCACGCTTAACTTCGGAGTTCTGATGGGATCCGGTGCATTAGTGCTGGTATGATCGCATCCTTAAGTTATCCACTTATTTATCTAGTAATACCATTTCATTCCGCCAAACTTGTAATTAAAAAAACAGTACAGTACTGCCGCCGGGATCGGATCGCGCGTCTAAAATATGTTCGCTTGTTTTTATTTCCTAGTAATATCGTGATTTCTAAGCCTTATAAATTATGTATGATCTCGTCCATTCCGTTCTTATCGTAAATACATGTCAAAAATTAATATATATTAAAAAAATAAACGTCGAAAATTAAAAACAAGGGATGCAACACGAGGACTTCCCAGGAGGTCACCCGTCCTAGTACTACTCTCGCCCAAGCACCCTTAACTTCGGAGTTCTGATGGGATCCGGTGCATTAGTGCTGGTATGATCGCATCCGTAAGTTATCCACTTATTTATCTAGTATTACCATTTCATTCGGCCAAACTTGTAATTAAAAAAACAGTACAGTACTGCCGCCAGGATCGGATCGCACGTCTAAAATATGTTCGCTTGTTTTTATTTCCTAGTAATATCGTGATTTCTAAGCCTTATAAATTATGTATGATCTCGTCCATTCCGTTCTTATCGTAAATACATGTCAAAAATTAATATATATTAAAAAAATACACGTCGAAAATTCAAAAGAAGGGATGCAACACGAGGACTTCCCAGGAGGTCACCCATCCTAGTACTACTCTCGCCCAAGCACGCTTAACTTCGGAGTTCTGATGGGATCCGGTGCATTAGTGCTGGTATGATCGCATCCGTAAGTAATCCACTTATTTATCTAGTAATACCATTTCATTCGGCCAAACTTGTAATTAAAAAAACAGTACAGTACTGCCGTCGGGATGGGATCGCGCGTCTAAAATAGGTTCGCTTGTTTTTATTTCCTAGTAATATTGTGATTTCCAAGCCTTATAAATTATGTATGATCTCGTCCATTCCGTTCTTATCGTAAATACATGTCAAAAATTAATATATATTAAAAAAATACACGTCGAAAATTCAAAAAAAGGGATGCAACACGAGGACTTCCCAGGAGGTCACCCATCCTAGTACTACTCTCGCCCAAGCACGCTTAACTTCGCAGTTCTGATGGGATCCGGTGCATTAGTGCTGGTATGATCGCATCGGTAAGTTATCCACTTATTTATCTAGTAATACCATTTCATTCGGCCAAACTTGTAATTAAAAAAACAGTACAGTACTGCCGCCAGGATCGGATCGCGCGTTTAAAATAGGTTTGCTTGTTTTTATTTCCTAGTAATATCGTGATTTCCAAGCCTTATAAATTATGTATGATCTCGTCCATTCCGTTCTTATCGTAAATACATGTCAAAAATTAATATATATTAAAAAAATACACGTCGAATATTCAAAAAAAAGGGATGCAACACGAGGACTTCCCAGGAGGTCACCCATCCTAGTACTACTCTCGCCCAAGCACGCTTAACTTCGGAGTTCTGATGGGATCCGGTGCATTAGTGCTGGTATGATCGCATCCGTAAGTTATCCACTTATTTATCTAGTAATACCATTTCATTCGGCCAAACTTGTAATTAAAAAAACAGTACAGTACTGCCGCCGGGAACGGATCGCGCGTCTAAAATATGTTCGCTTGTTTTTATTTCCTAGTAATATCGTGATTTCTAAGCCTTATAAATTATGTATGACCTCGTCCATTCCGTTCTTATCGTAAATACATGTCAAAAATTAATATATATTAAAAAAATACACGTCGAAAATTCAAAAAAAGGGATGCAACACGAGGATTTCCCAGGAGGTCACCCATCCTAGTACTACTCTCGCCCAAGCACGCTTAACTTCGGAGTTCTGATGGGATCCGGTGCATTAGTGCTGGTATGATCGCATCCGTAAGTTATCCACTTATTTATCTAGTAATACCATTTCATTCGGCCAAACTTGTAATTAAAAAAACAGTACAGTACTGCCGCCGGGATCGGATCGCGCGTCTAAAATATGTTCGCTTGTTTTTATTTCCTAGTAATATCGTGATTTCTACGCCTTATAAATTATGTATGTTCTCGTCCATTTCGTTCTTATCGAAAATACATGTCAAAAATTAATATATATTAAAAAAATACACGTCGAAAATTCAAAAAAATGGATGCAACACGAGGACTTCGCAGGAGGTCACCCATCCCAGTACTACTCTCGCCCAAGCACGCTTAACTTCGGAGTTCTGATGGGATCCGGTGCATTAGTGCTGGTATGATCGCATCCGTAAGTTATCCACTTATTTATCTAGTAATACCATTTCATTCGGCCAAACTTGTAATTAAAAAAACAGTACAGTACTGCCGCCGGGATCGGATCGCGCGTCTAAAATATGTTCGCTTGTTTTTATTTCCTAGTAATTTTGTGATTTCTAAGCCTTATAAATTATGTATGATCTCGTCCATTCCGTATTTATCGTAAATACATGTCAAAAATTAATATATATTAAAAAAATACACGTCGAAAATTCAAAAAAAGGGATGCAACACGAGGACTTCCCAAGAGGTCACCCATCCCAGTACTACTCTCGCCCAAGCACGCTTAACTTCGGAGATCTGATGGGATCCGGTGCATTAGTGCTGGTATGATCGCATCCGAAAGTTATCCACTTATTTATCTAGTAATACCATTTCATTCGGCCAAACTAGTAATTAAAAAAACAATACAGTACTGCCGCCGGGATCGGATCGCGCGTCTAAAATAGGTTCGCTTGTTTTTATTTCCTAGTAATATCGTGATTTCTACGCCTTATAAATTAAGTATGTTCTCGTTCATTCCGTTCTTATCGTAAATACATGTCAAAAATTAATATATATTAAAAAAATACACGTCAAAAATTCAAAAAAAGGGATGCAACACGAGGACTTCCGAGGAGGTCACCCATCCCAGTACTACTCTCGCCCAAGCACGCTTAACTTCGGAGTTCTGATGGGATCCGGTGCATTAGTGCTGGTATGATCGCATCAGTAAGTTATCCACTTATTTATCTAGTAATACCATTTCATTCGGCCAAACTTGTAATTAAAAAAACAGTACAGTACTGCCGCCGGGATCGGATCGCGCGTTTAAAATAGGTTCGCTTGTTTTTATTTCCTAGTAATATCGTGGTTTCCAAGCCTTATAAATTATGTATGATCTCGTCCATTCCGTTCTTATCGTAAATACATGTCAAAAATTAATATATATTAAAAAAATACACGTCGAATATTCAAAAAAAGGGATGCAACACGAGGACTTCCCAGGAGGTCACCCATCCTAGTACTACTCTCGCCCAAGCACGCTTACCTTCGGAGTTCTGATGGGATCCGGTGCATTAGTGCTGGTATGATCGCATCCGTAAGTTATCCACTTATTTATCTAGTAATACCATTTCATTCGGCCAAACTTGTAATTAAAAAAACAGTACAGTACTGCCGCCGGGATCGGATCGCTCGTCTAAAATATGTTCGCTTGTTTTTATTTCCTAGTAATATCGTGATTTCTAAGCATTATAAATTATGTATGATCTCGTCCATTCCGTTCTTATCGTCAATACAAGTCAAAAATTAATATATATTAAAAAAATAACGTCGAAAATTCAAAAAAAGGGATGCAACACGAGGACTTCCCAGGAGGTCACCCATCCTAGTACTACTCTCGCCCAAGCACGCTTAACTTCGGAGTTCTGATGGGATCCGGTGCATTAGTGCTGGTTTGATCGCATCCGTAAGTTATCCACTTATTTATCTAGTAATACCATTTCATTCGGACAAACTTGTAATTAAAAAAACAGTACAGTACTGCCGCCGGGATCGGATCGCGCGTCTAAAATATGTTCGTTTGTTTTTATTTCCTAGTAATATCGTGATTTCTAAGCCTTATAAATTATGTATGATCTCGTCCATTCCGTTCTTATCGTAAATACATGTCAAAAATTAATATATATTAAAAAAATACACGTCGAAAATTCAAAACAAGGGATGCAACACGAGGACTTCCCAGGAGGTCACCCATCCTAGTACTACTCTCGCCCAAGCACGCTTAACTTCGGAGTTCTGATGGGATCCGGTGCATTAGTGCTGTTATGATCGCATCCGTAAGTTATCCACTTATTTATCTAGTAATACCATTTCATTCCACCAAACTTGTAATTAAAAAAACAGTACAGTACTGCTGCCGGGATCGGATCGCGCGTCTAAAATATGTTCGCTTGTTTTTCTTTCCTAGTAATATCGTGATTTCTATGCCTTATAAATTATGTATGATCTCGTCCATTCCGTTCATATAGTAAATACATGTCAAAAATTAATATATATTAAAAAAATACACGTCGAAAATTCAAAAAAAGGGATGCAACACGAGGACTTCCCAGGAGGTCACCCGTCCTAGTACTACTCTCGCCCAAGCACCCTTAACTTCGGAGTTCTGATGGGATCCGGTGCATTAGTGCTGGTATGATCGCATCCGTAAGTTATCCACTTATTTATCTTGTAATACCATTCCATTCGGCCAAACTTGTAATTAAAAAAACAGTATAGTACTGCCGCCGGGATCGGATCGCACGTCTAAAATATGTTCGCTTGTTTTTATTTCCTAGTAATATCGTGATTTCTAAGCCTTATAAATTATGTATGATCTCGTCCATTCCGTTCTTATCGTAAATACATGTCAAAAATTAATATGTATTAAAAAAATACACGTCGAAAATTCAAAAGAAGGGATGCAACACGAGGACTACCCAGGAGGTCACCCATCCTAGTACTACTCTCGCCCAAGCACGCTTAACTTCGGAATTCTGATGGGATCCGGTGCATTAGTGCTGGTATGATCGCATCGGTAAGTTATCCACTTATTTATCTAGTAATACCATTTCATTCTGCCAAACTTGTAATTAAAAAAACAGTACAGTACTGCCGCCGGGATCGGATCGCGCGTTTAAAATAGGTTCGCTTGTTTTTATTTCCAAGTAATATCGTGATTTCCAAGCCTTATAAATTATGTATGATCTCGTCCATTCCGTTCTTATCGTAAATACATTTCAAAAATTAATATATATTAAAAAAATACACGTCGAATATTCAAAAAAAAAGGGATGCAACACGAGGACTTCCCAGGAGGTCACCCATCCTAGTACTACTCTCGCCCAAGCACGCTTAACTTCGGAGTTCTGATGGGATCCGGTGCATTAGTGCTGGTATGATCGCATCCGTAAGTTATCCACTTATTTATCTAGTAATACCATTTCATTCGGCCAAACTTGTAATTAAAAAAACAGTACAGTACTGCCGCCGGGCACGGATCGCGCGTCTAAAATATGTTCGCTTGTTTTTATTTCCTTGTAATATCGTGATTTCTAAGTCTTATAAATTATGTATGACCTCGTCCATTCCGTTCTTATCGTAAATACATGTCAAAAATTAATATATATTAAAAAAATACACGTCGAAAATTCAAAAAAAGGGATGCAACACGAGGATTTCCCAGGAGGTCACCCATCCTAGTACTACTCTCGCCCAAGCACGCTTAACTTCGGAGTTCTGATGGGATCCGGTGCATTAGTGCTGGTATGATCGCATCCGTAAGTTATCCACTTATTTATCTAGTAATACCATATCATTCGGCCAAACTTGTAATTAAAAAAACAGTACAGTACTGCCGCCGGGATCGGATCGCGCGTCTAAAATATGTTCGCTTGTTTTTATTTCCTAGTAATATCGTGATTTCTACGCCTTATAAATTATGTATGTTCTCGTCCATTCCGTTCTCATCGTAAATACATGTCAAAAATTAATATATATTAAAAAAATACACGTCAAAAATTCAAAAAAAGGGATGCAACACGAGGACTTCCCAGGAGGTCACCCATCCCAGTACTACTCTCGCCCAAGCACGCTTAACTTCGGAGTTCTGATGGGATCCGATGCATTAGTGCTGGTATGATCGCATCCGTAAGTTATCCACTTATTTATCTAGTAATACCATTTCATTCGGCCAAACTTGTAATTAAAAAAACAGTACAGTACTGCCGCCGGGATCGGATAGCGCGTCTAAAATATGTTCGCTTGTTTTTATTTCCTAGTAATTTTGTGATTTCTAAGCCTTATAAATTATGTATGATCTCGTCCATTCCGTTCTTATCGTAAATACATGTCAAAAATTAATATATATTAAAAAAATACACGTCGAAAATTCAAAAAAAGGGATGCAACACGAGGACTTCGCAGGAGGTCACCCATCCCAGTACTACTCTTGCCCAAGCAAGCTTAACTTCGGAGTTCTGATGGGATCCGGTGCATTAGTGCTGGTATGATCACATCCGTAAGTTATCCACTTATTTATCTAGTAATACCATTTCATTCGGCCAAACTTGTAATTAAAAAAACAGTACAGTACTGCCGCCGGGATCGGATCGCGCGTCTAAAATATGTTCGCTTGTTTTTATTTCCTAGTAATATCGTGATTTCTAAGCCTTATAAATTATGTATGATCTCGTCCATTCCGTTCTTATCGTAAATACATGTCAAAAATTAATATATATTAAAAAAATGCACGTCGAAAATTCAAAAAAAGGATGCAACACGAGGACTTCCCAGGAGGTCACCCATCCTAGTACTACTCTCGCCCAAGCACGCTTAACTTCGGAGTTCTGATGGGATCCGGTGCATTAGTGCTGGTATGATCGCATCCGTAAGTTATCCACTTATTTATCTAGTAATACCATTTCATTCGGCCAAACTTGTAATTAAAAAAACAGTACAGTACTGCCGCCGGGATCGGATCGCGCGTCTAAAATATGTTCGCTTGTTTTAATTTCCTAGTAATATCGTGATTTCTAAGCCTTATAAATTATGTATGATCTCGTCCATTCCGTTCTTATCGTAAATACATGTCAAAAATTAATATATATTAAAAAAATACACGTCGAAAATTCAAAACAAGGGATGCAACACGAGGACTTCCCAGGAGGTCACCCATCCTAGTACTACTCTCGCCCAAGCACGCTTAACTTCGGAGTTCTGATGGGATCCGGTGCATTAGTGCTGTTATGATCGCATCCGTAAGTTATCCACTTATTTATCTAGTAATACCATTTCATTCCACCAAACTTGTAATTAAAAAAACAGTACAGTACTGCTGCCGGGATCGGATCGCGCGTCTAAAATATGTTCGCTTGTTTTTCTTTCCTAGTAATATCGTGATTTCTATGCCTTATAAATTATGTATGATCTCGTCCATTCCGTTCATATAGTAAATACATGTCAAAAATTAATATATATTAAAAAAATACACGTCGAAAATTCAAAAAAAGGGATGCAACACGAGGACTTCCCAGGAGGTCACCCGTCCTAGTACTACTCTCGCCCAAGCACCCTTAACTTCGGAGTTCTGATGGGATCCGGTGCATTAGTGCTGGTATGATCGCATCCGTAAGTTATCCACTTATTTATCTTGTAATACCATTCCATTCGGCCAAACTTGTAATTAAAAAAACAGTATAGTACTGCCGCCGGGATCGGATCGCACGTCTAAAATATGTTCGCTTGTTTTTATTTCCTAGTAATATCGTGATTTCTAAGCCTTATAAATTATGTATGATCTCGTCCATTCCGTTCTTATCGTAAATACATGTCAAAAATTAATATGTATTAAAAAAATACACGTCGAAAATTCAAAAGAAGGGATGCAACACGAGGACTACCCAGGAGGTCACCCATCCTAGTACTACTCTCGCCCAAGCACGCTTAACTTCGGAATTCTGATGGGATCCGGTGCATTAGTGCTGGTATGATCGCATCGGTAAGTTATCCACTTATTTATCTAGTAATACCATTTCATTCTGCCAAACTTGTAATTAAAAAAACAGTACAGTACTGCCGCCGGGATCGGATCGCGCGTTTAAAATAGGTTCGCTTGTTTTTATTTCCAAGTAATATCGTGATTTCCAAGCCTTATAAATTATGTATGATCTCGTCCATTCCGTTCTTATCGTAAATACATTTCAAAAATTAATATATATTAAAAAAATACACGTCGAATATTCAAAAAAAAAGGGATGCAACACGAGGACTTCCCAGGAGGTCACCCATCCTAGTACTACTCTCGCCCAAGCACGCTTAACTTCGGAGTTCTGATGGGATCCGGTGCATTAGTGCTGGTATGATCGCATCCGTAAGTTATCCACTTATTTATCTAGTAATACCATTTCATTCGGCCAAACTTGTAATTAAAAAAACAGTACAGTACTGCCGCCGGGCACGGATCGCGCGTCTAAAATATGTTCGCTTGTTTTTATTTCCTAGTAATATCGTGATTTCTAAGTCTTATAAATTATGTATGACCTCGTCCATTCCGTTCTTATCGTAAATACATGTCAAAAATTAATATATATTAAAAAAATACACGTCGAAAATTCAAAAAAAGGGATGCAACACGAGGATTTCCCAGGAGGTCACCCATCCTAGTACTACTCTCGCCCAAGCACGCTTAACTTCGGAGTTCTGATGGGATCCGGTGCATTAGTGCTGGTATGATCGCATCCGTAAGTTATCCACTTATTTATCTAGTAATACCATTTCATTCGGCCAAACTTGTAATTAAAAAAACAGTACAGTACTGCCGCCGGGATCGGATCGCGCGTCTAAAATATGTTCGCTTGTTTTTATTTCCTAGTAATATCGTGATTTCTACGCCTTATAAATTATGTATGTTCTCGTCCATTCCGTTCTCATCGTAAATACATGTCAAAAATTAATATATATTAAAAAAATACACGTCAAAAATTCAAAAAAAGGGATGCAACACGAGGACTTCCCAGGAGGTCACCCATCCCAGTACTACTCTCGCCCAAGCACGCTTAACTTCGGAGTTCTGATGGGATCCGATGCATTAGTGCTGGTATGATCGCATCCGTAAGTTATCCACTTATTTATCTAGTAATACCATTTCATTCGGCCAAACTTGTAATTAAAAAAACAGTACAGTACTGCCGCCGGGATCGGATAGCGCGTCTAAAATATGTTCGCTTGTTTTTATTTCCTAGTAATTTTGTGATTTCTAAGCCTTATAAATTATGTATGATCTCGTCCATTCCGTTCTTATCGTAAATACATGTCAAAAATTAATATATATTAAAAAAATACACGTCGAAAATTCAAAAAAAGGGATGCAACACGAGGACTTCGCAGGAGGTCACCCATCCCAGTACTACTCTTGCCCAAGCAAGCTTAACTTCGGAGTTCTGATGGGATCCGGTGCATTAGTGCTGGTATGATCACATCCGTAAGTTATCCACTTATTTATCTAGTAATACCATTTCATTCGGCCAAACTTGTAATTAAAAAAACAGTACAGTACTGCCGCCGGGATCGGATCGCGCGTCTAAAATATGTTCGCTTGTTTTTATTTCCTAGTAATATCGTGATTTCTAAGCCTTATAAATTATGTATGATCTCGTCCATTCCGTTCTTATCGTAAATACATGTCAAAAATTAATATATATTAAAAAAATGCACGTCGAAAATTCAAAAAAAGGATGCAACACGAGGACTTCCCAGGAGGTCACCCATCCTAGTACTACTCTCGCCCAAGCACGCTTAACTTCGGAGTTCTGATGGGATCCGGTGCATTAGTGCTGGTATGATCGCATCCGTAAGTTATCCACTTATTTATCTAGTAATACCATTTCATTCGGCCAAACTTGTAATTAAAAAAACAGTACAGTACTGCCGCCGGGATCGGATCGCGCGTCTAAAATATGTTCGCTTGTTTTAATTTCCTAGTAATATCGTGATTTCTAAGCCTTATAAATTATGTATGATCTCGTCCATTCCGTTCTTATCGTAAATACATGTCAAAAATTAATATATATTAAAAAAATACACGTCGAAAATTCAAAAAAAGGGATGCAACACGAGGACTTCCCAGGAGGTCACCCATCCTAGTACTACTCTCGCCCAAGCACGCTTAGCTTCGGAGTTCTGATGGGATCCGGTGCATTAGTGCTGGTATGATCGCATCCGTAAGTTATCCACTTATTTATCTAATAATACCATTTCATTCGGCCAAACTTGTAATTAAAAAAACAGTACAGTACTGCCGCCGGGATCGGATCGCGCGTCTAAAATATGTTCGCTTGTTTTTATTTCCTAGTAATATCGTGATTTCTAAGCCTTATAAATTATGTATGATCTCGTCCATTCCGTTCTTATCGTAAACACATGTCAAGAGTTAATATATATTAAAAAAATACACCTCGAAAATTCAAAAAAAGGGATGCAACACGAGGACTTCCCAGGAGGTCACCCATCCTAGTACTACTCTCGCCCAAGCACGCTTAACTTCGGAGTTCTGATGGGATCCGGTGCATTAGTGCTGGTATGATCGCATCCGTAAGTTATCCACTTATTTATCTAGTAATACCATTTCGTTCGGCCAAACTTGTAATTAAAGAAACAGTACAGTACTGCCGCCGGGATCGGATCGCGGGTTTAAAATATGTTCGTTTGTTTTTATTTCCTAGTAATATCGTGATTTCTAAGCCTTATAAATTATGTATGATCTCGTCCATTCCGTTCTTATCGTAAATACATGTCAAAAGTTAATATATATTAAAAAAATACACGTCGAAAATTCAAAAAAAGGGATGCAACACGAGGACTTCCCAGGAGGTCACCCATCCTAGTACTACTCTCGCCCAAGCACCCTTAACTTCGGAGTTCTGATGGGATTCGGTGCATTAGTGCTGGTATGATCGCATCCGTAAGTCATCCACTTATTTATCTAGTAATACCATTTCATTCGGCCAAACTTGTAATTAAAAAAACAGTACAGTACTGCCGCCGGGATCGGATCGCGCGTCTAAAATATGTTCGCTTGTTTTTATTTCCTAGTAATATCGTGATTTCTAAGCCTTATAAATTATGTATGATCTCGTCCATTCCGTTCTTATCGTAAACACATGTCAAGAGTTAATATATATTAAAAAAATACACCTCGAAAATTCAAAAAAAGGGATGCAACACGAGGACTTCCCAGGAGGTCACCCATCCTAGTACTACTCTCGCCCAAGCACGCTTAACTTCGGAGTTCTGATGGGATCCGGTGCATTAGTGCTGGTATGATCGCATCCGTAAGTTATCCACTTATTTATCTAGTAATACCATTTCGTTCGGCCAAACTTGTAATTAAAGAAACAGTACAGTACTGCCGCCGGGATCGGATCTTGGGTTTAAAATATGTTCGTTTGTTTTTATTTCCTAGTAATATCGTGATTTCTAAGCCTTATAAATTATGTATGATCTCGTCCATTCCGTTCTTATCGTAAACACATGTCAAGAGTTAATATATATTAACAAAATACACCTCGAAAATTCAAAAAAAGGGATGCAACACGAGGACTTCCCAGGAGGTCACCCATCCTAGTACTACTCTCGCCCAAGCACGCTTAACTTCGGAGTTCTGATGGGATCCGGTGCATTAGTGCTGGTATGATCGCATCCGTAAGTTATCCACTTATTTATCTAGTAATACCATTTCATTCGGCCAAACTTGTAATTAAAAAAACAGTACAGTACTGCCGCCGGGATCGGATCGCGCGTCTAAAATATGTTCGCTTATTTTTATTTCCTAGTAATATCGTGATTTCTAAGCCTTATAAATTATGTATGATCTCGTCCATTCCGTTCTTATCGTAAATACATGTGAAAAGTTAATATATATTAAAAAAATAAACGTCGAAAATTCAAAAAAAGGGATGCAACACGAGGACTTCCCAGGAGGTCACCCAACCTAGTACTACTCTCGCCCAAGCACGCTTAACTTCGGAGTTCTGATGGGATCCGGTGCATTAGTGCTGGTATGATCGCATCCGTAAGTTATCCACTTATTTATCTAGTAATACCATTTCATTCGGCCAAACTTGTAATTAAAAAAACAGTACAGTACTGCCGCCGGGATCGGATCGCGCGTCTAAAATATGTTCGCTTGTTTTAATTTCCTAGTAATATCGTGATTTCTAAGCCTTATAAATTATGTATGATCTCGTCCATTCCGTTCTTATCGTAAACACATGTCAAGAGTTAATATATATTAAAAAAATACACCTCGAAAATTCAAAAAAAGGGATGCAACACGAGGACTTCCCAGGAGGTCACCCATCCTAGTACTACTCTCGCCCAAGCACGCTTAACTTCGGAGTTCTGATGGGATCCGGTGCATTAGTGCTGGTATGATCGCATCCGTAAGTTATCCACTTATTTATCTAGTAATACCATTTCGTTCGGCCAAACTTGTAATTAAAGAAACAGTACAGTACTGCCGCCGGGATCGGATCGCGGGTTTAAAATATGTTCGTTTGTTTTTATTTCCTAGTAATATCGTGATTTCTAAGCCTTATAAATTATGTATGATCTCGTCCATTCCGTTCTTATCGTAAATACATGTCAAAAGTTAATATATATTAAAAAAATACACGTCGAAAATTCAAAAAAAGGGATGCAACACGAGGACTTCCCAGGAGGTCACCCATCCTAGTATTACTCTCGCCCAAGCACCCTTAACTTCGGAGTTCTGATGGGATTCGGTGCATTAGTGCTGGTATGATCGTATCCGTAAGTCATCCACTTATTTATCTAGTAATACCATTTCATTCGGCCAAACTTGTAATTAAAAAAACAGTACAGTACTGCCGCCGGGATCGGATCGCGCGTCTAAAATATGTTCGCTTGTTTTTATTTCCTAGTAATATCGTGATTTCTAAGCCTTATAAATTATGTATGATCTCGTCCATTCCGTTCTTATCGTAAACACATGTCAAGAGTTAATATATATTAAAAAAATACACCTCGAAAATTCAAAAAAAGGGATGCAACACGAGGACTTCCCAGGAGGTCACCCATCCTAGTACTACTCTCGCCCAAGCACGCTTAACTTCGGAGTTCTGATGGGATCCGGTGCATTAGTGCTGGTATGATCGCATCCGTAAGTTATCCTCTTATTTATCTAATAATACCATTTCATTCGGCCAAACTTGTAATTAAAAAAACAGTACAGTACTGCCGCCGGGATCGGATCGCGCGTCTAAAATATGTTCGCTTGTTTTTATTTCCTAGTAATATCGTGATTTTTAAGCCTTATAAATTATGTATGATCTCGTCGATTCCGTTCTTATCGTAAACACATGTCAAAAGTTAATATATATTAAAAAAATACACGTCGAAAATTCAAAAAAAGGGATGCAACACGAGGACTTCCCAGGAGGTCACCCATCCTAGTACTACTCTCGCCCAAGCACGCTTAACTTCAGAGTTCTGATGGGATCCGGTGCATTAGTGCTGGTATGATCGCATCCGTAAGTTATCCACTTATTTATCTAGTAATACCATTTCATTCGGCCAAACTTGTAATTAAAAAAACAGTACAGTACTGCGGCCGGGATCGGATCGCGCGTCTAAAATATGTTCGCTTGTTTTTATTTCCTAGTAATATCGTGATTTCTAAGCCTTATAAATTATGTATGATCTCGTCCATTCCGTTCTTATCGTAAATACATGTCAAAAGTTAATATATATTAAAAAAAATACACGTCGAAAATTCAAAAAAAGGGATGCAACACGAGGACTTCCCAGGAGGTCACCCAACCTAGTACTACTCTCGCCCAAGCACGCTTAACTTCGGAGTTCTGATGGGATCCGGTGTATTAGTGCTGGTATGATCGCATTCGTAAGTTATCCACTTATTTATCTAGTAATACCATTTCATTCGGCCAAACTTGTAATTAAAAAAACAGTACAGTACTGCCGCCGGGATCGGATCGCGCGTCTAAAATATGTTCGCTTGTTTTTATTTCCTAGTAATATCGTGATTTCTAAGCCTTATAAATTATGTATGATCTCGTCCATTCCGTTCTTATCGTAAATACATGTCAAAAGTTAATATATATTAAAAAAATACACGTCGAAAATTCAAAAAAATGGATGCAACACGAGGACTTCCCAGGAGGTCACCCATCCTAGTACTACTCTCGCCCAAGCACGCTTAACTTCGGAGTTCTGATGGGATCCGGTGCATTAGTGCTGGTATGATCGCATCCGTAAGTTATCCACTTATTTATCTAGTAATACCATTTCATTCGGCCAAACTTGTAATTAAAAAAACAGTACAGTACTGCCGCCGGGATCGGATCGCGCGTCTAAAATATGTTCGCTTGTTTTTATTTCCTAGTAATATCGTGATTTCTAAGCCTTATAAATTATGTATGATCTCGTCCATTCCGTTCTTATCGTAAATACATGTCAAAAATTAATATATATTAAAAAAATGCACGTCGAAAATTCAAAAAAAGGATGCAACACGAGGACTTCCCAGGAGGTCACCCATCCTAGTACTACTCTCGCCCAAGCACGCTTAACTTCGGAGTTCTGATGGGATCCGGTGCATTAATGCTGGTATGATCGCATCCGTAAGTTATCCACTTATTTATCTAGTAATACCATTTCATTCGGCCAAACTTGTAATTAAAAAAACAGTACAGTACTGCCGCCGGGATCGGATCGCGCGTCTAAAATCTGTTCGCTTGTTTTTATTTCCTAGTAATATCGTGATTTCTAAGCCTTATAAATTATGTATGATCTCGTCCATTCCGTTCTTATCGTAAATACATGTCAAAAGTTAATATATATTAAAAAATTACACGTCCTAGTACTACTCTCGCCCAAGCACGCTTAACTTCGGAGTTCTGATGGGATCCGGTGCATTAGTGCTGGTATGATCGCATCCGTAAGTTATCCACTTATTTATCTAGTAATACCATTTCATTCGACCAAACTTGTTATTAAAAAAACAGTACAGTACTGCCGCCGGGATCGGATCGCGCGTCTAAAATCTGTTCGCTTGTTTTTATTCCTAGTAATATCGTGATTTCTAAGCCTTATAAATTATGTATGATCTCGTCCATTCCGTTCTTATCGTAAATACATGTCAAAAGTTAATATATATTAAAAAAATACACGTCGAAAATTCAAAAAAAAGGATGCAACACGAGGACTTCCCAGGAGGTCACCCATCCTAGTACTACTCTCGCCCAAGCACGCTTAGCTTCGGAGTTCTGATGGGATCCGGTGCATTAGGGCTGGTATGATCGCATCCGTAAGTTATCCACTTATTTATCTAGTAATACCATTTCATTCGGCCAAACTTGTAATTAAAAAAACAGTACAGTACTGCCGCCGGGATCGGATCGCGGGTCTAAAATATGTTCGCTTGTTTTTATTTCCTAGTAATATCGTGATTTCTAAGCCTTATAAATTATGTATGATCTCGTCCATTCCGTTCTTATCGTAAATACATGTCAAAAGTTAATATATATTAAAAAAATACACGTCGAAAATTCCAAAAAAGGGATGCAACACGAGGACTTCCTAGGAGGTCACCCATCCTAGTACTACTCTCGCCCAAGCACGCTTAACTTCGGAGTTCTGATGGGATCCGGTGCATTAGTGCTGGTATGATCGCATCCGTAAGTTATCCACTTATTTATCTAGTAATACCATTTCATTCGGCCAAACTTGTAATTAAAAAAACAGTACAGTACTGCCGCCGGGATCGGATCGCGCGTCTAAAATATGTTCGCTTGTTTTTATTTCCTAGTAATATCGTGATTTCTAAGCCTTATGAATTATGTATGATCTCGTCCATTCCGTTCTTATCGTAAATACATGTCAAAAATTAATATATATTAAAAAAATACACGTCGAAAATTCAAAAAAAGGGATGCAACACGAGGACTTCCCAGGAGGTCAACCATCCTAGTACTACTCTCGCCCAAGCACGCTTAACTTCGGAGTTCTGATGGGATCCGGTGCATTAGTGAGGGTATGATCGCATCCGTAAGTTATCAACTTATTTATCTAGTAATACCATTTCATTCGGCCAAACTTGTAATTAAAAAAACAGTACAGTACTGCCGCCGGGATCGGATCGCGCGTCTAAAATATGTTCGCTTGTTTTTATTTCCTAGTAATATCGTGATTTCTAAGCCTTATAAATTATGTATAATCTCGTCCATTCCGTTCTTATCGAAAATACATGTCAAAAATTCAAAAAAAGGGATGCAACACGAGGACTTCCCAGGAGGTCACCCATCCTAGTACTACTCTCGCCCAAGCACGCTTAACTTCGGAGTTCTGATGGGATCCGGTGCATTAGTGCTGGTATGATCGCATCCGTAAGTTATCCACTTATTTATCAAGTAATACCATTTCATTCGGCCAAACTTGTAATTAAAAAAACAGTACAGTACTGCCGCCAGGATCGGATCGCGCGTCTAAAATATGTTCGCTTGTTTTTATTTCCTAGTAATATCGTGATTTCTAAGCCTTATAAATTATGTATGATCCCGTCCATTCCTTTCTTATCGTAAATACATGTCAAAAGTTAATATATATTATAAAAATACACGTCAAAAATTCAAAAAAAGGGATGCAACACGAGGACTTCCCAGGAGGTCACCCATCCTAGTACTACTCTCGCCCAAGCACGGTTAACTTCGGAGTTCTGATGGGATCCGGTGCATTAGTGCTGGTATGATCGCATCCGTAAGTTATCCACTTATTTATCTAGTAATACCATTTCATTCGGCCAAACTTGTAATTAAAAAAACAGTACAGTACTGCCGCCGGGATCGGATCGCGCGTCTAAAATATGTTCGCTTGTTTTTATTTCCTAGTAATATCGTGATTTCTAAGCCTTATAAATTATGTATGATCTCGTCCATTCCGTTCTTATCGTAAATACATGTCAAAAACTAATATATATTAAAAAAATACACGTCCAAAATTCAAAAAAAGGGATGCAACACGAGGAATTCCCAGGAGGTCGCCCATCCTAGTACTACTCTCGCCCAAGCACGCTTAACTTCGGAGTTCTGATGGGATCCGGTGCATTAGTGCTGGTATGATCGCATCCGTAAGTTATCCACTTATTTATCTAGTAATACCATTTCATTCGGCCAAACTTGTAATTAAAAAAACAGTACAGTACTGCCGCCGGGATCGGATCGCGCGTCTAAAATAAGTTCGCTTGTTTTTATTTCCTACTAATATCGTGATTTCTAAGCCTTATAAATTATGTATGATCTCGTCCATTCCGTTCTTATCGTAAATACATGTCAAAAGTTAATATATATTAAAAAAATACACGTCGAAAATTCAAAAAAAGGGATGCAACACGAGGACTTCCCAGGAGGTCACCCATCCTAGTACTACTCTCGCCCAAGCACGCTTAACTTCGGAGTTCTGATGGGATCCGGTGCATTAGTGCTGGTATGATCGCATCCGTAAGTTATCCACTTATTTATCTAGTAATACCATTTCATTCGGCCAAACTTGTAATTAAAAAAACAGTACAGTACTGCCGCCGGGATCGGATCGCGCTTCTAAAATATGTTCGCTTGTTTTTATTTCCTAGTAATATCGTGATTTCTAAGCCTTATAAATTATGTATGATCTCGTCCATTCCGTTCTTATCGTAAATATATGTCAAAAACTAATATATATTAAAAAAATACACGTCCAAAATTCAAAAAAGGGATGCAACACGAGGAATTCCCAGGAGGTCGCCCATCCTAGTACTACTGTCGCCCAAGCACGCTTAACTTCGGAGTTCTGATGGGATCCGGTGCATTAGTGCTGGTATGATCGCATCCGTAAGTTATCCACTTATTTATCTAGTAGTACCATTTCATTCGGCCAAACTTGTAATTAAAAAAACAGTACAGTACTGCCGCCGGGATCGGATCGAGTACTGCCGCCGGGATCGGATCGCGCGTCTAAAATATGTTTGCTTGTTTTTATTTCCTAGTAATATCGTGATTTCTAAGCCTTATAAATTATGTATGATCTCGTCCATTCCGTTCTTATCGTAAATACATGTCAAAAAGTAATATATATTAAAAAAATACACGTCGAATATTCAAAAAAAGGGATGCAACACGAGGAATTCCCAGGAGGTCGCCCATCCTAGTACTACTCTCGCCCAAGCACGCTTAACTTCGGAGTTCTGATGGGATCCGGTGCATTAGTGCTGGTATGATCGCATCCGTAAGTTATCCACTTATTTATCTAGTAATACCATTTCATTCGGCCAAACTTGTAATTAAAAAAACAGTACAGTACTGCAGCCGGGATCGGATCGCGGGTTCTAAAATATGTTCGCTTGTTTTTATTTACTAGTAATATCGTGATTTCTAAGCCTTATAAATTATGTATGATCTCATCCATTCCGTTCTTATCGTAAATACATGTCAAAAGTTAAAATATATTAAAAAAATGCACGTCGAAAATTCAAAAAAAGGGATGCAACACGAGGACTTCCCAGGAGGTCACCCATCCTAGTACTACTCTCGCCCAATCACGCTTAACTTCGGAGTTCTGATGGGATCTGGTGCATTAGTGCTGGTATGATCGCATCCGTAAGTTATCCACTTATTTTTCTAGTAATACCATTTCATTCGGCCAAACTTGTAATTAAAAAAACAGTACAGTACTGCAGCCGGGATCGGATCGCGCGTCTAAAATATTTTCGCTTGTTTTTATTTCCTAGTAATATCATGATTTCTAAGCCTTATAAATTATGTATGATCTCGTCCATTCCGTTCTTATCGTAAATACATGTCAAAAGTTAATATATATTAAAAAAATACACGTCGAAAATTCCAAAAAAGGGATGCAACACGAGGACTTCCCAGGAGGTCACCCATCCTAGTACTACTCTCGCCCAAGCACGCTTAACTTCGGAGTTCTGATGGGATCCGGTGCATTAGTGCTGGTATGATCGCATCCGTAAGTTATCCACTTATTTATCTAGTAATACCATTTCATTCGGCCAAACTTGTAATTAAAAAAACAGTACAGTACTGCCGCCGGCATCGGATCGCGCGTCTAAAATATGTTCGCTTGTTTTTATTTCCTAGTAATATCGTGATTTCTAAGCCTTATAAATTATGTATGATCTCGTCCATTCCGTTCTTATCGTAAATACATGTCAAAAATTAATATATATTAAAAAAATACACGTCAAAAATTCAAAAAAAAAGATGCAACACGAGGACTTCCCAGGAGGTCACCCATCCTAGTACTACTCTCGCCCAAGCACGCTTAACTTCGGAGTTCTGATGGGATCCGGTGCATTAGTGAGGGTATGATCGCATCCGTAAGTTATCCACTTATTTATCTAGTAATACCATTTCATTCGGCCAAACTTGTAATTAAAAAAACAGTACAGTACTGCCGCCGGGATCGGATCGCGCGTCTAAAATATGTTCGCTTGTTTTTATTTCCTAGTAATATCGTGATTTCTAAGCCTTATAAATTATGTATGATCTCGTCCATTCCGTTCTTATCGTAAATACATGTCAAAAATTAATATATATTAAAAAAATGCACGTCGAAAATTCAAAAAAAAGGATGCAACACGAGGACTTCCCAGGAGGTCACCCATCCTAGTACTACTCTCGCCCAAGCACGCTTAACTTCGGAGTTCTGATGGGATCCGGTGCATTAATGCTGGTATGATCGCATCCGTAAGTTATCCACTTATTTATCTAGTAATACCATTTCATTCGGCCAAACTTGTAATTAAAAAAACAGTACAGTACTGCCGCCGGGATCGGATCGCGCGTCTAAAATATGTTCGCTTGTTTTTATTTCCTAGTAATATCGTGATTTCTAAGCCTTATAAATTATGTATGATCTCGTCCATTCCGTTCTTATCGTAAACACATGTCAAGAGTTAATATATATTAAAAAAATACACCTCGAAAATTCAAAAAAAGGGATGCAACACGAGTACTTCCCAGGAGGTCACCCATCCTAGTACTATTCTCGCCCAAGCACGCTTAACTTCGGAGTTCTGATGGGATCCGGTGCATTAGTGCTGGTATGATGGCATTCGTAAGTTATCCACTTATTTATCTAGTAATACCATTTCATTCGGCCAAACTTATAATTAAAAAAACAGTACAGTACTGCCGCCGGGATCGGATCGCGCGTCTTAAATATGTTCGCTTGTTTTTATTTCCTAGTAATATCGTGATTTCTAAGCCTTATAAATTATGTATGATCTCGTCCATTCCGTTCTTATCGTAAATACATGTCAAAAGTTAATATATATTAAAAAAATACACGTCGAAAATTCAAAAAAAGGGATGCAACACGAGGACTTCCCAGGAGGTCACCCATCCTAGTACTACTCTCGCCCAAGCGCGCTTAACTACGGAGTTCTGATGGGATCCGGTGCATTAGTGCTGGTATGATCGCATCCGTAAGTTATCCACTTATTTATCTAGTAATACCATTTCATTCGGCCAAACTTGTAATTAAAAAAACAGTACAGTACTGCCGCCGGGATCGGATCGCGCGTCTAAAATCTGTTCGCTTGTTTTTATTTCCTAGTAATATCGTGATTTCTAAGCCTTATAAATTATGTATGATCTCGTCCATTCCGTTCTTATCGTAAATACATGTCAAAAGTTAATATATATTAAAAAATTACACGTCCTAGTACTACTCTCGCCCAAGCACGCTTAACTTCGGAGTTCTGATGGGATCCGGTGCATTAGTGCTGGTATGATCGCATCCGTAAGTTATCCACTTATTTATCTAGTAATACCATTTCATTCGACCAAACTTGTTATTAAAAAAACAGTACAGTACTGCCGCCGGGATCGGATCGCGCGTCTAAAATCTGTTCGCTTGTTTTTATTCCTAGTAATATCGTGATTTCTAAGCCTTATAAATTATGTATGATCTCGTCCATTCCGTTCTTATCGTAAATACATGTCAAAAGTTAATATATATTAAAAAAATACACGTCGAAAATTCAAAAAAAAGGATGCAACACGAGGACTTCCCAGGAGGTCACCCATCCTAGTACTACTCTCGCCCAAGCACGCTTAGCTTCGGAGTTCTGATGGGATCCGGTGCATTAGGGCTGGTATGATCGCATCCGTAAGTTATCCACTTATTTATCTAGTAATACCATTTCATTCGGCCAAACTTGTAATTAAAAAAACAGTACAGTACTGCCGCCGGGATCGGATCGCGGGTCTAAAATATGTTCGCTTGTTTTTATTTCCTAGTAATATCGTGATTTCTAAGCCTTATAAATTATGTATGATCTCGTCCATTCCGTTCTTATCGTAAATACATGTCAAAAGTTAATATATATTAAAAAAATACACGTCGAAAATTCCAAAAAAGGGATGCAACACGAGGACTTCCCAGGAGGTCACCCATCCTAGTACTACTCTCGCCCAAGCACGCTTAACTTCGGAGTTCTGATGGGATCCGGTGCATTAGTGCTGGTATGATCGCATCCGTAAGTTATCCACTTATTTATTTAGTAATACCATTTCATTCGGCCAAACTTGTAATTAAAAAAACAGTACAGTACTGCCGCCGGGATCGGATCGCGCGTCTAAAATATGTTCGCTTGTTTTTATTTCCTAGTAATATCGTGATTTCTAAGCCTTATGAATTATGTATGATCTCGTCCATTCCGTTCTTATCGTAAATACATGTCAAAAATTAATATATATTAAAAAAATACACGTCGAAAATTCAAAAAAAGGGATGCAACACGAGGACTTCCCAGGAGGTCAACCATCCTAGTACTACTCTCGCCCAAGCACGCTTAACTTCGGAGTTCTGATGGGATCCGGTGCATTATTGAGGGTATGATCGCATCCGTAAGTTATCAACTTATTTATCTAGTAATACCATTTCATTCGGCCAAACTTGTAATTAAAAAAACAGTACAGTACTGCCGCCGGGATCGGATCGCGCGTCTAAAATATGTTCGCTTGTTTTTATTTCCTAGTAATATCGTGATTTCTAAGCCTTATAAATTATGTATAATCTCGTCCATTCCGTTCTTATCGTAAATACATGTCAAAAATTCAAAAAAAGGGATGCAACACGAGGACTTCCCAGGAGGTCACCCATCCTAGTACTACTCTCGCCCAAGCACGCTTAACTTCGGAGTTCTGATGGGATCCGGTGCATTAGTGCTGGTATGATCGCATCCGTAAGTTATCCACTTATTTATCAAGTAATACCATTTCATTCGGCCAAACTTGTAATTAAAAAAACAGTACAGTACTGCCGCCAGGATCGGATCGCGCGTCTAAAATATGTTCGCTTGTTTTTATTTCCTAGTAATATCGTGATTTCTAAGCCTTATAAATTATGTATGATCCCGTCCATTCCTTTCTTATCGTAAATACATGTCAAAAGTTAATATATATTATAAAAATACACGTCAAAAATTCAAAAAAAGGGATGCAACACGAGGACTTCCCAGGAGGTCACCCATCCTAGTACTACTCTCGCCCAAGCACGGTTAACTTCGGAGTTCTGATGGGATCCGGTGCATTAGTGCTGGTATGATCGCATCCGTAAGTTATCCACTTATTTATCTAGTAATACCATTTCATTCGGCCAAACTTGTAATTAAAAAAACAGTACAGTACTGCCGCCGGGATCGGATCGCGCGTCTAAAATATGTTCGCTTGTTTTTATTTCCTAGTAATATCGTGATTTCTAAGCATTATAAATTATGTATGATCTCGTCCATTCCGTTCTTATCGTAAATACATGTCAAAAACTAATATATATTAAAAAAATACACGTCCAAAATTCAAAAAAAGGGATGCAACACGAGGAATTCCCAGGAGGTCGCCCATCCTAGTACTACTCTCGCCCAAGCACGCTTAACTTCGGAGTTCTGATGGGATCCGGTGCATTGGTGCTGGTATGATCGCATCCGTAAGTTATCCACTTATTTATCTAGTAATACCATTTCATTCGGCCAAACTTGTAATTAAAAAAACAGTACAGTACTGCCGCCGGGATCGGATCGCGCGTCTAAAATAAGTTCGCTTGTTTTTATTTCCTAGTAATATCGTGATTTCTAAGCCTTATAAATTATGTATGATCTCGTCCATTCCGTTCTTATCGTAAATACATGTCAAAAGTTAATATATATCAAAAAAATACACGTCGAAAATTCAAAAAAAGGGATGCAACACGAGGACTTCCCAGGAGGTCACCCATCCTAGTACTACTCTCGCCCAAGCACGCTTAACTTCGGAGTTCTGATGGGATCCGGTGCATTAGTGCTGGTATGATCGCATCCGTAAGTTATCCACTTATTTATCTAGTAATACCATTTCATTCGGCCAAACTTGTAATTAAAAAAACAGTACAGTACTGCCGCCGGGATCGTATCGCGCTTCTAAAATATGTTCGCTTGTTTTTATTTCCTAGTAATATCGTGATTTCTAAGCCTTATAAATTATGTATGATCTCGTCCATTCCGTTCTTATCGTAAATATATGTCAAAAACTAATATATATTAAAAAAATACACGTCCAAAATTCAAAAAAAGGGATGCAACACGAGGAATTCCCAGGAGGTCGCCCATCCTAGTACTACTGTCGCCCAAGCACGCTTAACTTCGGAGTTCTGATGGGATCCGGTGCATTAGTGCTGGTATGATCGCATCCGTAAGTTATCAACTTATTTATCTAGTAGTACCATTTCATTCGGCCAAACTTGTAATTAAAAAAACAGTACAGTACTGCCGCCGGGATCGGATCGCGCGTCTAAAATATGTTTGCTTGTTTTTATTTCCTAGTAATATCGTGATTTCTAAGCCTTATAAATTATGTATGATCTCGTCCATTCCGTTCTTATCGTAAATACATGTCAAAAAGTAATATATATTAAAAAAATACACGTCGAATATTCAAAAAAAGGGATGCAACACGAGGAATTCCCAGGAGGTCTCCCATCCTAGTACTACTCTCGCCCAAGCACGCTTAACTTCGGAGTTCTGATGGGATCCGGTGCATTAGTGCTGGTATGATCGCATCCGTAAGTTATCCACTTATTTATCTAGTAATACCATTTCATTCGGCCAAACTTGTAATTAAAAAAACAGTACAGTACTGCAGCCGGGATCGGATCGCGGGTTCTAAAATATGTTCGCTTGTTTTTATTTACTAGTAATATCGTGATTTCTAAGCCTTATAAATTATGTATGATCTCGTCCATTCCGTTCTTATCGTAAATACATGTCAAAAGTTAAAATATATTAAAAAAATACACGTCGAAAATTCAAAAAAAGGGATGCAACACGAGGACTTCCCAGAAGGTCACCCATCCTAGTACTACTCTTGCCCAATCACGCTTAACTTCGGAGTTCTGATGGGATCTGGTGCATTAGTGCTGGTATGATCGCATCCGTAAGTTATCCACTTATTTTTCTAGTAATACCATTTCATTCGGCCAAACTTGTAATTAAAAAAACAGTACAGTACTGCAGCCGGGATCGGATCGCGCGTCTAAAATATTTTCGCTTGTTTTTATTTCCTAGTAATATCATGATTTCTAAGCCTTATAAATTATGTATGATCTCGTCCATTCCGTTCTTATCGTAAATACATGTCAAAAGTTAATATATATTAAAAAAATACACGTCGAAAATTCCAAAAAAGGGATGCAACACGAGGACTTCCCAGGAGGTCACCCATCCTAGTACTACTCTCGCCCAAGCACGTTTAACTTCGGAGTTCTGATGGGATCCGGTGCATTAGTGCTGGTATGATCGCATCCGTAAGTTATCCACTTATTTATCTAGTAATACCATTTCATTCGGCCAAACTTGTAATTAAAAAAACAGTACAGTACTGCCGCCGGGATCGGATCGCGCGTCTAAAATATGTTCGCTTGTTTTTATTTCCTAGTAATATCGTGATTTCTAAGCCTTATAAATTATGTATGATCTCGTCCATTCCGTTCTTATCGTAAATACATGTCAAAAATTAATATATATTAAAAAAATACACGTCGAAAATTCAAAAAAAAAGATGCAACACGAGGACTTCCCAGGAGGTCACCCATCCTAGTACTACTCTCGCCCAAGCACGCTTAACTTCGGAGTTCTGATGGGATCCGGTGCATTAGTGAGGGTATGATCGCATCCGTAAGTTATCCACTTATTTATCTAGTAATACCATTTCATTCGGCCAAACTTGTAATGAAAAAAACAGTACAGTACTGCCGCCGGGATCGGATCGCGCGTCTAAAATATGTTCGCTTGTTTTTATTTCCTAGTAATATCGTGATTTCTAAGCCTTATAAATTATGTATGATCTCGTCCATTCCGTTCTTATCGTAAATATATGTCAAAAATTAATATATATTAAAAAAATACACGACGAAAATTCAAAAAAAGGGATGCAACACGAGGACTTCCCAGGAGGTCACCCATCCTAGTATTACTCTCGCCCAAGCACGCTTAACTTCGGAGTTCTGATGGGATCCGGTGCATTAGTGCTGGTATGATCGCATCCGTAAGTTATCCACTTATTTATCAAGTAATACCATTTCATTCGGCCAAACTTGTAATTAAAAAAACAGTACAGTACTGCCGCCGGGATCGGATCGCGCGTCTAAAATATGTTCGCTTGTTTTTATTTCCTAGTAATATCGTGATTTCTAAGCCTTATAAATTATGTATGATCCCGTCCATTCCTTTCTTATCGTAAATACATGTCAAAAGTTAATATATATTATAAAAATACACGTCGAAAATTCAAAAAAAGGGATGCAACACGAGGACTTCCCAGGAGGTCACCCATCCTAGTACTACTCTCGCCCAAGCACGCTTAACTTCGGAGTTCTGATGGGATCCGGTGCATTAGTGCTGGTATGATCGCATCCGTAAGTTATCCACTTATTTATCTAGTAATACCATTTCATTCGGCCAAACTTGTAATTAAAAAAACAGTACAGTACTGCCGCCGGGATCGGATCGCGCGTCTTAAATATGTTCGCTTGTTTTTATTTCCTAGTAATATCGTGATTTCTAAGCCTTATAAATTATGTATGATCTCGTCCATTCCGTTCTTATCGTAAATACATGTCAAAAGTTAATATATATTAAAAAAATACACGTCGAAAATTCAAAAAAAGGGATGCAACACGAGGACTTCCCAGGAGGTCACCCATCCTAGTACTACTCTCGCCCAAGCACGCTTAACTTCGGAGTTCTGATAGGATCCAGTGCATTAGTGCTGGTATGATCGCATCCGTAAGTTATCCACTTATTTATCTAGTAATACCATTTCATTCGGCCAAACTTATAATTAAAAAACAGTACAGTACTGCAGCCGGGATCGGATCGCGGGTTCTAAAATATGTTCGCTTGTTTTTATTTACTAGTAATATCGTGATTTCTAAGCCTTATAAATTATGTATGATCTCGTCCATTCCGTTCTTATCGTAAATACATGCCAAAAGTTAAAATATATTAAAAAATACACGTCGAAAATTCAAAAAAAGGGATGCAACACGAGGACTTCCCAGGAGGTCACCCATCCTAGTACTACTCTCGCCCAATCACGCTTAACTTCGGAGTTCTGATGGGATCCGGTGCATTAGTGCTGGTATGATCGCATCCGTAAGTTATCCACTTATTTATCTAGTAATACCATTTCATTCGGCCAAACTTGTAATTAAAAAAACAGTACAGTACTGCCGCCGGGATCGGATCGCGCGTCTAAAATATGTTCTCTTGTTTTTATTTCCTAGTAATATCGTGATTTCTAAGCCTTATAAATTATGTATGATCTCGTCCATTCCGTTCTTATCGTAAATACATGTCAAAAAGTAATATATATTAAAAAAACACACGTCGAATATTCAAAAAAAGGGATGCAACACGAGGACTTCCCAGGAGGTCACCCATCCTAGTACTACTCTCGCCCAAGCACGCTTAACTTCGGAGTTCTGATGGGATCCGGTGCATTAGTGCTGGTATGATCGCATCCGTAAGTTATCCACTTATTTATCTAGTAATACCATTTCATTCGGCCGAACTTGTAATTAAAAAAACAGTACAGTACTGCCGCCGGGATCGGATCGCGCGTCTAAAATATGTTCGCTTGTTTTTATTTCCTAGTAATATCGTGATTTCTAAGCCTTATAAATTATGTATGATCCCGTCCATTCCTTTCTTATCGTAAATACATTTCAAAAGTTAATATATATTAAAAAAATACACGTCGAAAATTCAAAAAAAAGGATGCAACACGAGGACTTCCGAGGAGGTCACCCATCCTAGTACTACTCTCGCCCAAGCACGGTTAACTTCGGAGTTCTGATGGGATCTGGTGCATTAGTGCTGGTATGATCGCATCCGTTAGTTATCCACTTATTTATCTAGTAATACCAATTCATTCGGCCAAACTTGTAATTAAAAAAACAGTACATTACTGCCGCCGGGATCGGATCGTGAGTCTAAAATATGTTCGCTTGTTTTTATTTCCTAGTAATATCGTGATTTCTAAGCCTTATAAATTATGTATGATCTCGTCCATTCCGTTCTTATCGTAAATACATGTCAAAAGTTAATATATATTAAAAAAATACACGTCGAAAATTCAAAAAAAGGGATGCAACACGAGGACTTCCCAGGAGGTCACCCATCCTAGTACTACTCTCGCCCAAGCACGCTTAACTTCGGAGTTCTGATGGGATCCGGTGCATTAGTGCTGGTATGATCGCATCCGTAAGTTATCCACTTATTTATCTAGTAATACCATTTCATTCGGCCAAACTTGTAATTAAAAAACAGTACAGTACTGCAGCCGGGATCGGATCGCGGGTTCTAAAATATGTTCGCTTGTTTTTATTTCCTAGTAATATCGTGATTTCTAAGCCTTATAAATTATGTATGATCTCGTCCATTCCGTTCTTATCGTAAATACATGTCAAAAATTCAAAATATATTAAAAAAATACACGTCGAAAATTCAAAAAAAGGGATGCAACACGAGGACTTCCCAGAAGGTCACCCATCCTAGTACTACTCTCGCCCAATCACGCTTAACTTCGGAGTTCTGATGGGATCTGGTGCATTAGTGCTGGTATGATCGCATCCGTAAGGTATCCACTTATTTATCTAGTAATACCATTTCATTCGGCCAAACTTGTAATTAAAAAAACAGTACAGTACTGCCGCCGGGATCGGATCGCGCGTCTAAAATTTGTTCGCTTGTTTTTATTTCCTAGAAATATCGTGATTTCTAAGCCTTATAAATTATGTATGATCTCGTCCATTCCGTTCTTATCGTAAATACATGTCAAAAGTTAATATATATTAAAAAAATACACGTCGAAAATTCAAAAAAAGGGATGCAACACGAGGACTTCCCAGGAGGTCACCCATCCTAGTACTACTCTCGCCCAAGCACGGTTAACTTCGGAGTTCTGATGGGATCCGGTGCATTAGTGCTGGTATGATCGCATCCGTAAGTTATCCACTTATTTATCTAGTAATACCATTTCATTAGGCCAAACTTGTAATTAAAAAAACAGTACAGTACTGGCGCCGGGATCGGATTGCGCGTCTAAAATATATTCGCTTGTTTATATTTCCTAGTAATATCGTGATTTCTAAGCCTTATAAATTATGTATGATCTCGTCCATTCCGTTCTTTTCGTAAATACATGTCAAAAGTTAAAATATATTAAAAAAATACACGTCGAAAATTCAAAAAAAGGGATGCAACACGAGGACTTCCCAGGAGGTCACCCATCCTAGCACTACTCTCGCCCAATCACGCTTAACTTCGGAGTTCTGATGGGATCTGGTGCATTAGTGCTGGTATGATCGCATCCGTAAGTTATCCACTTATTTATCTAGTAATACCATTTCATTCGGCCAAACTTGTAATTAAAAAAACAGTACAGTACTGCAGCCGGGATCGGATCGCGCGTCTAAAATATGTTCGCTTGTTTTTATTTCCTAGTAATATCTTGATTTCTAAGCCTTATAAATTATGTATGATCTCGTCCATTCCGTTCTTATCGTAAATACATGTCAAAAGTTAATATATATTAAAAAAATACACGTCGAAAATTCAAAAAAAGGGATGCAACACGAGGACTTCCCAGGAGGTCACCCATCCTAGTACTACTCTCGCGCAAGCACGCTTAACTTCGGAGTTCTGATGGGATCCGGTGCATTAGTGCTGGTATGATCGCATCCGTAAGTTATCCACTTATTTATCTAGTAATACCATTTCATTCGGCCAAACTTGTAATTAAAAAAACAGTACAGTACTGCCGCCGGGATCGGATCGCGCGTCTAAAATATGTTCGCTTATTTTTATTTCCTAGTAATATTGTGATTTCTAAGCCTTATAAATTATGTATGATCTCGTCCATTCCGTTCTTATCGTAAATACATGTCAAAAGTTAATATATATTAAAAAAATACACGTCGAAAATTCAAAAAAAAGGATGCAACACGAGGACTTCCCAGGAGGTCACCCTTCCTAGTACTACTCTCGCGCAAGCACGCTTAACTTCGGAGTTCTGATGGGATCCGGTGCATTAGTGCTGGTATGATCGCATCCGTAAGTTATCCACTTATTTATCTAGTAATACCATTTCATTCGGCCAAACTTGTAATTAAAAAAACAGTACAGTACTGCAGCCGAGATCGGATCGCGGGTTCTAAAATATGTTCGCTTGTTTTTATTTACTAGTAATATCGTGATTTCTAAGCCTTATAAATTATGTATGATCTCGTCCATTCCGTTTTTATCGTAAATACATGTCAAAAGTTAAAATATATTAAAAAAATACACGTCGAAAATTCAAAAAAAGGGATGCAACACGAGGACTTCCCAGGAGGTCACCCATCCTAGCACTACTCTCGCCCAATCACGCTTAACTTCGGAGTTCTGATGGGATCTGGTGCATTAGTGCTGGTATGATCGCATCCGTAAGTTATCCACTTATTTATCTAGTAATACCATTTCATTCGGCCAAACTTGTAATTAAAAAAACAGTACAGTACTGCAGCCGGGATCGGATCGCGCGTCTAAAATATGTTCGCTTGTTTTTATTTCCTAGTAATATCTTGATTTCTAAGCCTTATAAATTATGTATGATCTCGTCCATTCCGTTCTTATCGTAAATACATGTCAAAAGTTAATATATATTAAAAAAATACACGTCGAAAATTCAAAAAAAGGGATGCAACACGAGGACTTCCCAGGAGGTCACCCATCCTAGTACTACTCTCGCCCAAGCACGGTTAACTTCGGAGTTCTGATGGGATCCGGTGCATTAGTGCTGGTATGATCGCATCCGTAAGTTATCCACTTATTTATTTAGTAATACCATTTCATTCGGCCAAACTTGTAATTAAAGAGACAGTACAGTACTGCCGATGGGATCGGATCGCGCGTCTAAAATATGTTCGCTTGTTTTTATTTCCTAGTAATATCGTGATTTCTAAGCCTTATAAATTATTTATGATCTCGTCCATTCCGTTCTTAACGTAAATACATGTCAAAAGTTAATATATATTAAAAAAATACACGTCGAAAATTCAAAAAAAGGGATGCAACACGAGGACTTCCCAGGAGGTCACCCATCCTAGTACTACTCTCGCCCAAGCACGGTTAACTTCGGAGTTCTGATGGGATCCGGTGCATTAGTGCTGGTATGATCGCATCCGTAAGTTATCCACTTATTTATCTAGTAATACCATTTCATTCGGACAAACTTGTAATTAAAAAAACAGTACAGTACTGCCGCCGGGATCGGATCGCGCGTCTAAAATATGTTCGCTTGTTTTTATTTCCTAGTAATATCGTGATTTCTAAGCCTTATAAATTATGTATGATCTCGTCCATTCCGTTCTTATCGTAAATACATGTCAAAAGTTAATATATATTAAAAAAATACATGTCGAAAATTCAAAAAAAGGGATGCAACACGAGGACTTCCCAGGAGGTAACCCATCCTAGTACTACTCTCGCCCAAGCACGGTTAACTTCGTAGTTCTGATGGGATCCGGTGCATTAGTGCTGGTATGACCGCATCCGTAAATTATCCACTTATTTATCTAGTAATACCATATCATTCGGCCAAACTTGTAATTAAAAAAACAGTACAGTACTGCAGCCGGGATCGGATCGCGGGTTCTAAAATATGTTCGCTTGTTTTTATTTACTAGTAATATCGTGATTTCTAAGCCTTATAAATTATGTATGATCTCGTCCATTCCGTTCTTATCGTAAATACATGTCAAAAGTTAAAATATATTAAAAAAATACACGTCGAAAATTCAAAAAAAGGGATGCAACACGAGGACTTCCCAGGAGGTCACCCATCCTAGTACTACTCTCGCCCAATCACGCTTAACTTCGGAGTTCTGATGGGATCTGGCATCCGTAAGTTATCCACTTATTTATCTAGTAATACCATTTCATTCGGCCAAACTTGTAATTAAAAAAACAGTACAGTACTGCCGCCGGGATCGGATCGCGCGTCTAAAATATGTTCGCTTGTTTTTATTTCCTAGTAATATCGTGATTTCTAAGCCTTATAAATTATGTATGATCTCGTCCATTCCGTTCTTATCGTAAATACATGTCAAGAGTTAATATATATTAAAAAAATACACGTCGAAAATTCAAAAAAAGGGATGCAACACGAGGACTTCCCAGGAGGTCACCCATCCTAGTACTACTCTCGCCCAAGCACGGTTAACTTCGGAGTTCTGATGGGATCCGGTGCATTAGTGCTGGTATGATCGCATCCGTAAGTTATCCACTTATTTATCTAGTAATACCATTTCATTAGGCCAAACTTGTAATTAAAAAAACAGTACAGTACTGCCGCCGGGATCGGATCGCGCGTCTAAAATATGTTCGCTTGTTTTTATTTCCTAGTAATATCGTGATTTCTAACCCTTATAAATTATGTATGATCTCGTCCATTCCGTTCTTATCGTAAACACATGTCAAAAGTTAATATATATTAAAAAAATACATGTCGAAAATTCGAAAAAAGGGATGCAACACGAGGACTTCCCAGGAGGTCACCCATCCTAGTACTACTCTCGCCCAAGCACGCTTAACTTCGGAGTTCTGATGGGATCCGGTGCATTAGTGCTGGTATGATCGCATCCGTAAGTTATCCACTTATTTATCTAGTAATACCATTTCATTAGGCCAAACTTGTAATTAAAAAAACAGTACAGCACTGCCGACGGGATCGGATCGCGCGTCTAAAATATGTTCGCTTGTTTTTATTTCGTAGTAATATCGTGATTTCTAAGCCTTATAAATTATGTATGATCTCGTCCATTCCGTTCTTATCGTAAATACATTTCAAAAGTTAATATATATTAAAAAAATACATGTCGAAAATTCAAAAAAAGGGATGCAACACGAGGACTTCCCAGGAGGTCACCCATCTTAGTACTACTCTCGCCCAAGCACGCTTAACTTCGGAGTTCTGATGGGATCCGGTGCATTAGTGCTGGTATGATTGCATCCTTAAGTTATCCACTTATTTATCTAGTAATACCATTTCATTAGGCCAAACTTGTAATTAAAAAAACAGTACAGTACTGCCGCCGGGATCGGATTGCGCGTCTAAAATATATTCGCTTGTTTATATTTCCTAGTAATATCGTGATTTCTAAGCCTTATAAATTATGTATGATCTCGTCCATTCCGTTCTTTTCGTAAATACATGTCAAGAGTTAATATATATTAAAAAAATACATGTCGAAAATTCAAAAAAAGGGATGCAACACGAGGACTTCCCAGGAGGTCACCCATCCTAGTACTACTCTCGCCCAAGCACGCTTAACTTCGGAGTTCTGATGGGATCCGGTGCATTAATGCTGGTATGATCGCATCCGTAAGTTATCCACTTATTTATCTAGTAATACCATTTCATTCGGCCAAACTTGTAATTAAAAAAATAGTACAGTACTGCCGCCGGGATCGGATCGCGCGTCTAAAATATGTTCGCATGTTTTTATTTCCTAGTAATATCGTGATTTCTAAGCCTTATATATTATGTATGATCTCGTCCATTCCGTTCTTATCGTAAATACATGTCAAAAATTAATATATATTAAAAAAATACACGTCAAAAATTCAAAAAAAGGGATGCAACACGAGGACTTCCCAGGAGGTCACCCATCCTAGTACTACTCTCGCCCAAGCACGCTTAACTTCGGAGTTCTGATGGGATCCGGTGCATTAGTGCTGGTATGACCGCATCCGTAAGTTATCCACTTATTTATCTAGTAATACCATTTCATTCGGCCAAACTTGTAATTAAAAAAACAGTACAGTACTGCAGCCGGGATCGGATCGCGGGTTCTAAAATATGTTCGTTTGTTTTTATTTACTAGTAATATCGTGATTTCTAAGCCTTATAAATTATGTATGATCTCGTCCATTCCGTTCTTATCGTAAATACATGTCAAAAGTTAAAATATATTAACAAAATACAGGTCGAAAATTCAGAAAAAGGGATGCAACACGAGGACTTCCCAGGAGGTCACCCATCCTAGTACTACTCTCGCCCAATCACGCTTAACTTCGGAGTTCTGATGGGATCTGGCATCCGTAAGTTATCCACTTATTTATCTAGTAATACCATTTCATTCGGCCAAACTTGTAATTAAAAAAACAGTACAGTACTGCCGCCGGGATCGGATCGCGCGTCTAAAATATGTTCGATTGTTTTTATTTCCTAGTAATATCGTGATTTCTAAGCCTTATAAATTATGTATGATCTCGTCCATTCCGTTCTGATCGTAAATACATGTCAAAAATTAATATATATTAAAAAAATACACGTCGAAAATTCAAAAAAAGGGATGCAACACGAGGACTTCCCAGGAGGTCACCCATCCTAGTACTACTCTCGCCCAAGCACGCTTAACTTTGGAGTTCTGATGGGATCCGGTGCATTAGTGCTGGTATGGTCGCATCCGTAAGTTATCCACTTATTTATCTAGTAATACCATTTCATTCGGCCAAACTTGTAATTAAAAAAACAGTACAGTACTGCCGCCGGGATCGGATCGCGCGTCTAAAATATGTTCGCTTGTTTTTATTTCCTAGTAATATCGTGATTTCTAAGCCTTATAAATTATGTATGATCTCATCCATTCCGTTCTTAGCGTAAATACATGTCAAAAATTAATATATATTAAAAAAATACACGTCAAAAATTCAAAAAAAGGGATGCAACACGAGGACTTCCCAGGAGGTCACCCATCCTAGTACTACTCTCGCCCAAGCACGCTTAGCTTCGGAGTTCTGATGGGATCCGGTGCATTAGTGCTGGTATGATCGCATCCGTAAGTTATCCACTTATTTATCTAGTAATACCATTTCATTCGGCCAAACTTGTAATTAAAAAAACAGTATAGTACTGCCGCCGGGATCGGATCGCGCGTCTAAAATATGTTCGCTTGTTTTTATTTCCTAGTAATATCGTGATTTCTAAGCCTTATAAATTATGTATGATCTCGTCCATTCCGTTCTTATCGTAAATACATGTCAAAAATTAATATATATTAAAAAAATAAACGTCGAAAATTCAAAAAAAGGGATGCAACACGAGGACTTCCCAGGAGGTCACCCATCCTAGTACTACTCTCGCCCAAGCACGCTTAACTTCGGAGTTCTGATGGGATCCGGTGCATTAGTGCTGGTATGATCGCATCCGTAAGTTATCCACTTATTTATCTAGTAATACCATTTCATTCGGCCAAACTTGTAATTAAAAAAACAGTACAGTACTGCCGCCGGGATCGGATCGCGCGTCTAAAATATGTTCGCTTGTTTTTATTTCCTAGTAATATCGTGATTTCTAAGCCTTATAAATTATGTATGATCTCATCCATTCCGTTCTTAGCGTAAATACATGTCAAAAATTAATATATATTAAAAAAATACACGTCAAAAATTCAAAAAAAGGGATGCAACACGAGGACTTCCCAGGAGGTCACCCATCCTAGTATTACTCTCGCCCAAGCACGCTTAACTTCGGAGTTCTGATGGGATCCGGTGCATTAGTGCTGGTATGACCGCATCCGTAAGTTATCCACTTATTTATCTAGTAATACCATTTCATTCGGCCAAACTTGTAATTAAAAAAACAGTACAGTACTGCAGCCGGGATCGGATCGCGGGTTCTAAAATATGTTCGTTTGTTTTTATTTACTAGTAATATCGTGATTTCTAAGCCTTATAAATTATGTATGATCTCGTCCATTCCGTTCTTATCGTAAATACATGTCAAAAGTTAAAATATATTAAAAAAATACACGTCGAAAATTCAGAAAAAGGGATGCAACACGAGGACTTCCCAGGAGGTCACCCATCCTAGTACTACACTCGCCCAAGCACGCTTAACTTCGGAATTCCGATGGGATCCGGTGCATTAGTGCTGGTATGATCGCATCCGTAAGTTATCCACTTATTTATCTAGTAATACCATTTCATTCGGCCAAACTTGTAATTAAAAAAACAGTACAGTACTGCCGCCGGGATCGGATCGCGCGTCTAAAATATGTTCGCTTGTTTTTATTTCCTAGTAATATCGTGATTTCTAAGCCTTATAAATTATGTATGATCTCATCCATTCCGTTCTTAGCGTAAATACGTGTCAAAAATTAATATATATTAAAAAAATACACGTCGAAAATTCAAAAAAAGGGATGCAACACGAGGACTTCCCAGGAGGTCACCCATCCTAGTACTACTCTCTCCCAAGCACGCTTAACTTCGGAGTTCTGATGGGATCCGGTGCATTAGTGCTGGTATGATCGCATCCGTAAGTTATCCACTTATTTATCTAGTAATACCATTTCATTCGGCCAAACTTGTAATTAAAAAAACAGTACAGTACTGCCGCCGGGATCGGATCGCGCGTCTAAAATATGTTCGCTTGTTTTTATTTCCTAGTAATATCGTGATTTCTAAGCCTTATAAATTATGTATGATCTCATCCATTCCGTTCTTAGCGTAAATACATGTCAAAAATTAATATATATTAAAAAAATACACGTCAAAAATTCAAAAAAAGGGATGCAACACGAGGACTTCCCAGGAGGTCACCCATCCTAGTATTACTCTCGCCCAAGCACGCTTAACTTCGGAGTTCTGATGGGATCCGGTGCATTAGTGCTGGTATGACCGCATCCGTAAGTTATCCACTTATTTATCTAGTAATACCATTTCATTCGGCCAAACTTGTAATTAAAAAAACAGTACAGTACTGCAGCCGGGATCGGATCGCGGGTTCTAAAATATGTTCGTTTGTTTTTATTTACTAGTAATATCGTGATTTCTAAGCCTTATAAATTATGTATGATCTCGTCCATTCCGTTCTTATCGTAAATACATGTCAAAAGTTAAAATATATTAAAAAAATACACGTCGAAAATTCAGAAAAAGGGATGCAACACGAGGACTTCCCAGGAGGTCACCCATCCTAGTACTACTCTCGCCCAAGCACGCTTAACTTCGGAATTCCGATGGGATCCGGTGCATTAGTGCTGGTATGATCGCATCCGTAAGTTATCCACTTATTTATCTAGTAATACCATTTCATTCGGCCAAACTTGTAATTAAAAAAACAGTACAGTACTGCCGCCGGGATCGGATCGCGCGTCTAAAATATGTTCGCTTGTTTTTATTTCCTAGTAATATCGTGATTTCTAAGCCTTATAAATTATGTATGATCTCATCCATTCCGTTCTTAGCGTAAATACGTGTCAAAAATTAATATATATTAAAAAAATACACGTCGAAAATTCAAAAAAAGGGATGCAACACGAGGACTTCCCAGGAGGTCACCCATCCTAGTACTACTCTCTCCCAAGCACGCTTAACTTCGGAGTTCTGATGGGATCCGGTGCATTAGTGCTGGTATGATCGCATCCGTAAGTTATCCACTTATTTATCTAGTAATACCATTTCATTCGGCCAAACTTGTAATTAAAAAAACAGTACAGTACTGCCGCCGGGATCGGATCGCGCGTCTAAAATATGTTCGCTTGTTTTTATTTCCTAGTAATATCGTGATTTCTAAGCCTTATACATTTTGTATGATCTCGTCCATTCCGTTCTTATCGTAAATACATGTCAAAAATTAATATATATTAAAAAAATACACGTCAAAAATTCAAAAAAAGGGATGCAACACGAGGACTTCCCAGGAGGTCACCCATCCTAGTACTACTCTCGCCCAAGCACGCTTAACTTCGGAGTTCTGATGGGATCCGGTGCATTAGTGCTGGTATGATCGCATCCGTAAGTTATCCACTTATTTATCTAGTAATACCATTTCATTCGGCCAAACTTGTAATTAAAAAAACAGTACAGTACTGCCGCCGGGATCGGATCGCGCGTCTAAAATATGTTCGCTTGTTTTTATTTCCTAGTAATATCGTGATTTCTAAGCCTTATAAATTATGTATGATCTCATCCATTCCGTTCTTAGCGTAAATACATGTCAAAAATTAATATATATTAAAAAAATACACGTCGAAAATTCAAAAAAAGGGATGCAACACGAGGACTTCCTAGGAGGTCACCCATCCTAGTATTACTCTCGCCCAAGCACGCTTAACTTCGGAGTTCTGATGGGATCCGGTGCATTAGTGCTTGTATGACCGCATCCGTAAGTTATCCACTTATTTATCTAATAATACCATTTCATTCGGCCAAACTTGTAATTAAAAAAACAGTACAGTACTGCAGCCGGGATCGGATCGCGGGTTCTAAAATATGTTCGTTTGTTTTTATTTACTAGTAATATCGTGATTTCTAAGCCTTATAAATTATGTATGATCTCGTCCATTCCGTTCTTATCGTAAATACATGTCAAAAGTTAAAATATATTAAAAAAATACACGTCGAAAATTCAGAAAAAGGGATGCAACACGAGGACTTCCCAGGAGGTCACCCATCCTAGTACTACTCTCGCCCAAGCACGCTTAACTTCGGAATTCCGATGGGATCCGGTGCATTAGTGCTGGTATGATCGCATCCGTAAGTTATCCACTTATTTATCTAGTAATACCATTTCATTCGGCCAAACTTGTAATTAAAAAAACAGTACAGTACTGCCGCCGGGATCGGATCGCGCGTCTAAAATATGTTCGCTTGTTTTTATTTCCTAGTAATATCGTGATTTCTAAGCCTTATAAATTATGTATGATCTCATCCATTCCGTTCTTAGCGTAAATACGTGTCAAAAATTAATATATATTAAAAAAATACACGTCGAAAATTCAAAAAAAGGGTTGCAACACGAGGACTTCCCAGGAGGTCACCCATCCTAGTACTACTCTCTCCCAAGCACGCTTAACTTCGGAGTTCTGATGGGATCCGGTGCATTAGTGCTGGTATGATCGCATCCGTAAGTTATCCACTTATTTATCTAGTAATACCATTTCATTCGGCCTAACTTGTAATTAAAAAAACAGTACAGTACTGCCGCCGGGATCGGATCGCGCGTCTAAAATATGTTCGCTTGTTTTTATTTCCTAGTAATATCGTGATTTCTAAGCCTTATACATTTTGTATGATCTCGTCCATTCCGTTCTTATCGTAAATACATGTCAAAAATTAATATATATTAAAAGAATACACGTCAAAAATTCAAAAAAAGGGATGCAACACGAGGACTTCCCAGGAGGTCACCCATCCTAGTACTACTCTCGCCCAAGCACGCTTAACTTCGGAGTTCTGATGGGATCCGGTGCATTAGTGCTGGTATGATCGCATCCGTAAGTTATCCACTTATTTATCTAGTAATACCATTTCATTCGGCTGTAATTAAAAAAACAGTACAGTACTGCCGCCGGGATCGGATCGCGCGTCTAAAATATGTTCGCTTGTTTTTATTTCCTAGTAATATCGTGATTTCTAAGCCTTATAAATTATGTATGATCTCATCCATTCCGTTCTTAGCGTAAATACATGTCAAAAATTAATATATATTAAAAAAATACACGTCGAAAATTCAAAAAAAAGGATGCAACACGAGGACTTCCCAGGAGGTCACCCATCCTAGTACTACTCTCTCCCAAGCACGCTTAACTTCGGAGTTCTGATGGGATCCGGTGCATTAGTGCTGGTATGATCGCATCCGTAAGTTATCCACTTATTTATCTAGTAATACCATTTCATTCGGCCAAACTTGTAATTAAAAAAACAGTACAGTACTGCCGCCGGGATCGGATCGCGCGTCTAAAATATGTTCGCTTGTTTTTATTTCCTAGTAATATCGTGATTTCTAAGCCTTATAAATTATGTATGATCTCGTCCATTCCGTTCTTATCGTAAATACATGTCAAAAATTAATATATATTAAAAAAATACACGTCGAAAATTCAAAAAAAAGGATGCAACACGAGGACTTCCCAGGAGGTCACCCATCCTAGTACTACTCTCGCCCAAGCACGCTTAACTTCGGAGTTCTGATGGGATCCGGTGCATTAGTGCTGGAATGATCGCATCCGTAAGTTATCCACTTATTTATCTAGTAATACCATTTCATTCGGCCAAACTTGTAATTAAAAAAACAGTACAGTACTGCCGCCGGGATCGGATCGCGCGTCTAAAATATGTTCTCTTGTTATTATTTCCTAGTAATATCGTGATTTCTAAGCCTTATAAATTATGTATGATCTCATCTATTCCGTTCTTAGCGTAAATACATGTCAAAAATTAATATATATTAAAAAAATACACGACAAAAATTCAAAAAAAGGGATGCAACACGAGGACTTCCCAGGAGGTCACCCATCCTAGTACTACTCTCTCCCAAGCACGCTTATCTTCGGAGTTCTGATGGGATCCGGTGCATTAGTGCTGGTATGATCGCATCCGTAAGTTATCCACTTATTTATCTAGTAATACCATTTCATTCGGCCAAACTTGTAATTAAAAAAACAATACAGTACTGCCGCCGGGATCGGATCGCGCGTCTAAAATATGTTCGCTTGTTTTTATTTCCTAGTAATATCGTGATTTCTAAGCCTTATAAATTATGTATGATCTCGTCCATTCCGTTTTTATCGTAAATACATGTCAAAAATTAATGTATATTAAAAAAATACACGTCGAAAATTCAAAAAAAGGGATGCAACACGAGGACTTCCCAGGAGGTCACCCATCCTAGTACTACTCTCGCCCAAGCACGCTTAACTTCGGAGTTCTGATGGGATCCGGTGCATTAGTGCTGGTATGATCGCATCTGTAAGTTATCCACTTATTTATCTAGTAATACCATTTCATTCGGCCAAACTTGTAATTAAAAAAACAGTACAGTACTGCCGCCGGGATCGGATCGCGCGTCTAAAATATGTTCGCTTGTTTTTATTTCCTAGTAATATCGTGATTTCTAAGCCTTATAAATTATTTATGATCTCGTCCATTCCGTTCTTATCGTAAATACATGTCAAAAATTAATATATATTAATAAAATACACGTCGAAAATTCAAAAAAAGGGATGCAACACGAGGACTTCCCAGGAGGTCACCCATCCTAGTACTACTCTCGCCCAAGCACGCTTAACTTCGGAGTTCTGATGGGATCCGGTGCATTAGTGCTGGTATGATCGCATCCGTAAGTTATCCACTTATTTATCTAGTAATACCATTTCATTCGGCAGAACTTGTAATTAAAAAAACAGTACAGTACTGCCGCCGGGATCGGATCGCGCGTCTAAAATATGTTCGCTTGTTTTTATTTCATAGTAATATCGTGATTTCTAAGCCTTATAAATTATGTATGATCTCGTCCATTCCGTTCTTATCGTAAATACATGTCGAAAATTAATATATATTAAAAAAATACACGTCGAGAATTCAAAAAAAGGGATGCAACACGAGGACTTCCCAGGAGGTCACCCATCCTAGTACTACTCTCGCCCAAGCACGCTTAACTTCGGAGTTCTGATGGGATCCGGTGCATTAGTGCTGGTATGATCGCATCCATAAGTTATCCACTTATTTATCTAGTAATACCATTTCATTCGGCCAAACTTGTAATTAAAAAAACAGTACAGTACTGCCGCCGGGATCGGATCGCGCGTCTAAAATATGTTCGCTTGTTTTTATTTCCTAGTAATATCGTGATTTCTAAGCCTTATAAATTATGTATGATCTCGTCCATTCCGTTCTTATCGTAAATACATGTCAAAAATTAATATGTATTAAAAAAATACACGTCGAAAATTCAAAAAAAGGGATGCAACACGAGGACTTCCCAGGAGGTCACCCATCCTAGTACTACTCTCGCCCAAGCACGCTTAACTTCGGAGTTCTGATGGGATCCGGTGCATTAGTGCTGGTATGATTGCATCCTTAAGTTATCCACTTATTTATCTAGTAATACCATTTCATTCGGCAGAACTTGTAATTAAAAAAACAGTACAGTACTGCCGCCGGGATCGGATCGCGCGTCTAAAATATGTTCGCTTGTTTTTATTTCCTAGTAATATCGTGATTTCTAAGCCTTATAAATTATGTATGATCTCGTCCATTCCGTTCTTATCGTAAATACATGTCAAAAATTAATATATATTAAAAAAATACACGTCGAAAATTCAAAAAAAGGGATGCAACACGAGGACTTCCCAGGAGATCACCCATCCTAGTACAACTCTCGCCCAAGCACGCTTAACTTCGGAGTTCTGATGGGATCCGGTGCATTAGTGCTGGTATGATCGCATCCGTAAGTTATCCACTTATTTATCTAGTAATACCATTTCATTCGGCCAAACTTGTAATTAAAAAAACAGTACAGTACTGCCGCCGGGATCGGATCGCGCGTCTAAAATATGTTCGCTTGTTTTTATTTCCTAGTAATATCGTGATTTCTAAGCCTTATAAATTATGTATGATCTCGTCCATTCCGTTCTTATCGTAAATACATGTCAAAAATTAATATATATTAAAAAAATACACGTCGAAAATTCAAAAAAAGGGATGCAACACGAGGACTTCCCAGGAGGTCACCCATCCTAGTACTACTCTCGCCCAAGCACGCTTAACTTCGGAGTTCTGATGGGATCCGGTGCATTAGTGCTGGTATGATCGCATCCGTAAGTTATCCACTTATTTATCTAGTAATACCATTTCATTCGGCCAAACTTGTAATTAAAAAAACAGTACAGTACTGCCGCCGGGATCGGATCGCGGGTCTAAAATATGTTCGCTTGTTTTTATTTCCTTGTAATATCGTGATTTCTAAGCCTTATAAATTATGTATGATCTCGTCCATTCCGTTCTTAGCGTAAATACATGTCAAAAATTAATATATATTAAAAAAATACACGTCGAAAATTCAAAAAAAGGGATGCAACACGAGGACTTCCCAGGAGGTCACCCATCCTAGTACTACTCTCGCCCAAGCACGCTTAACTTCGGAGTTCTGATGGGATCCGGTGCATTAGTGCCGGTATGATCGCATCCGTAAGTTATCCACTTATTTATCTAGTAATACCATTTCATTCGGCCAAACTTGTAATTAAAAAAACAGTACAGTACTGCCGCCGGGATCGGATCGCGCGTCTAAAATATGTTCGCTTGTTTTTATTTCCTAGTAATATCGTGATTTCTAAGCCTTATAAATTATTTATGATCTCGTCCATTCCGTTCTTATCGTAAATACATGTCAAAAATTAATATATATTAATAAAATACACGTCGAAAATTCAAAAAAAGGGATGCAACACGAGGACTTCCCAGGAGGTCACCCATCCTAGTACTACTCTCGCCCAAGCACGCTTAACTTCGGAGTTCTGATGGGATCCGGTGCATTAGTGCTGGTATGATCGCATCCGTAAGTTATCCACTTATTTATCTAGTAATACCATTTCATTCGGCCAAACTTGTAATTATAAAAACAGTACAGTACTGCCGCCGGGATCGGATCGCGCGTCTAAAATATGTTCGCTTGTTTTTATTTCCTAGTAATATCGTGATTTCTAAGCCTTATAAATTATGTATGATCTCGTCCATTCCGTTCTTATCGTAAATACATGTCAAAAATTAATATATATTAAAAAAATACACGTCGAAAATTCAAAAAAAGGGATGCAACACGAGGACTTCCCAGGAGGTCACCCATCCTAGTACTACTCTCGCCCAAGCACGCTTAACTTCGGAGTTCTGATGGGATCCGGTGCATTAGTGCTGGTATGATCGCATCCGTAAGTTATCCACTTATTTATCTAGTAATACCATTTCATTCGGCTGTAATTAAAAAAACAGTACAGTACTGCCGCCGGGATCGGATCGCGCGTCTAAAATATGTTCGCTTGTTTTTATTTCCTAGTAATATCGTGATTTCTAAGCCTTATAAATTATGTATGATCTCATCCATTCCGTTCTTAGCGTAAATACATGTCAAAAATTAATATATATTAAAAAAATACACGTCGAAAATTCAAAAAAAAGGATGCAACACGAGGACTTCCCAGGAGGTCACCCATCCTAGTACTACTCTCTCCCAAGCACGCTTAACTTCGGAGTTCTGATGGGATCCGGTGCATTAGTGCTGGTATGATCGCATCCGTAAGTTATCCACTTATTTATCTAGTAATACCATTTCATTCGGCCAAACTTGTAATTAACAAAACAGTACAGTACTGCCGCCGGGATCGGATCGCGCGTCTAAAATATGTTCGCTTGTTTTTATTTCCTAGTAATATCGTGATTTCTAAGCCTTATAAATTATGTATGATCTCGTCCATTCCGTTCTTATCGTAAATACATGTCAAAAATTAATATATATTAAAAAAATACACGTCGAAAATTCAAAAAAAAGGATGCAACACGAGGACTTCCCAGGAGGTCACCCATCCTAGTACTACTCTCGCCCAAGCACGCTTAACTTCGGAGTTCTGATGGGATCCGGTGCATTAGTGCTGGTATGATCGCATCCGTAAGTTATCCACTTATTTATCTAGTAATACCATTTCATTCGGCCAAACTTGTAATTAAAAAAACAGTACAGTACTGCCGCCGGGATCGGATCGCGCGTCTAAAATATGTTCTCTTGTTATTATTTCCTAGTAATATCGTGATTTCTAAGCCTTATAAATTATGTATGATCTCATCTATTCCGTTCTTAGCGTAAATACATGTCAAAAATTAATATATATTAAAAAAATACACGACAAAAATTCAAAAAAAGGGATGCAACACGAGGACTTCCCAGGAGGTCACCCATCCTAGTACTACTCTCTCCCAAGCACGCTTATCTTCGGAGTTCTGATGGGATCCGGTGCATTAGTGCTGGTATGATCGCATCCGTAAGTTATCCACTTATTTATCTAGTAATACCATTTCATTCGGCCAAACTTGTAAATAAAAAAACAATACAGTACTGCCGCCGGGATCGGATCGCGCGTCTAAAATATGTTCGCTTGTTTTTATTTCCTAGTAATATCGTGATTTCTAAGCCTTATAAATTATGTATGATCTCATCTATTCCGTTCTTAGCGTAAATACATGTCAAAAATTAATATATATTAAAAAAATACACGACAAAAATTCAAAAAAAGGGATGCAACACGAGGACTTCCCAGGAGGTCACCCATCCTAGTACTACTCTCTCCCAAGCACGCTTATCTTCGGAGTTCTGATGGGATCCGGTGCATTAGTGCTGGTATGATCGCATCCGTAAGTTATCCACTTATTTATCTAGTAATACCATTTCATTCGGCCAAACTTGTAAATAAAAAAACAATACAGTACTGCCGCCGGGATCGGATCGCGCGTCTAAAATATGTTCGCTTGTTTTTATTTCCTAGTAATATCGTGATTTCTAAGCCTTATAAATTATGTATGATCTCGTCCATTCCGTTTTTATCGTAAATACATGTCAAAAATTAATATATATTAAAAAAATACACGTCGAAAATTCAAAAAAAGGGATGCAACACGAGGACTTCCCAGGAGGTCACCCATCCTAGTACTACTCTCGCCCAAGCACGCTTAACTTCGGAGTTCTGATGGGATCCGGTGCATTAGTGCTGGTATGATCGCATCTGTAAGTTATCCACTTATTTATCTAGTAATACCATTTCATTCGGCCAAACTTGTAATTAAAAAAACAGTACAGTACTGCCGCCGGGATCGGATAGCGCGTCTAAAATATGTTCGCTTGTTTTTATTTCCTAGTAATATCGTGATTTCTAAGCCTTATAAATTATTTATGATCTCGTCCATTCCGTTCTTATCGTAAATACATGTCAAAAATTAATATATATTAATAAAATACACGTCGAAAATTCAAAAAAAGGGATGCAACACGAGGACTTCCCAGGAGGTCACCCATCCTAGTACTACTCTCGCCCAAGCACGCTTAACTTCGGAGTTCTGATGGGATCCTGTGCATTAGTGCTGGTATGATCGCATCCGTAAGTTATCCACTTATTTATCTAGTAATACCATTTCATTCGGCAGAACTTGTAATTAAAAAAACAGTACAGTACTGCCGCCGGGATCGGATCGCGCGTCTAAAATATGTTCGCTTGTTTTTATTTCATAGTAATATCGTGATTTCTAAGCCTTATAAATTATGTATGATCTCGTCCATTCCGTTCTTATCGTAAATACATGTCGAAAATTAATATATATTAAAAAAATACACGTCGAAAATTCAAAAAAAGGGATGCAACACGAGGACTTCCCAGGAGGTCACCCATCCTAGTACTACTCTCGCCCAAGCACGCTTAACTTCGGAGTTCTGATGGGATCCGGTGCATTAGTGCTGGTATGATCGCATCCGTAAGTTATCCACTTATTTATCTAGTAATACCATTTCATTCGGCCAAACTTGTAATTAAAAAAACAGTACAGTACTGCCGCCGGGATCGGATCGCGCGTCTAAAATATGTTCGCTTGTTTTTATTTCCTAGTAATATCGTGATTTCTAAGCCTTATAAATTATGTATGATCTCGTCCATTCCGTTCTTATCGTAAATACATGTCAAAAATTAATATGTATTAAAAAAATACACGTCGAAAATTCAAAAAAAGGGATGCAACACGAGGACTTCCCAGGAGGTCACCCATCCTAGTACTACTCTCGCCCAAGCACGCTTAACTTCGGAGTTCTGATGGGATCCGGTGCATTAGTGCTGGTATGATCGCATCCGTAAGTTATCCACTTATTTATCTAGTAATACCATTTCATTCGGCCAAACTTGTAATTAAAAAAATAGTACAGTACTGCAGCCGGGATCGGATCGCGCGTCTATAATATGTTCGCTTGTTTTTATTTCCTAGTAATATCGTGATTTCTAAGCCTTATAAATTATTTATGATCTCGTCCATTCCGTTCTTATCGTAAATACATGTCAAAAATTAATATATATTAATAAAATACACGTCGAAAATTCAAAAAAAGGGATGCAACACGAGGACTTCCCAGGAGGTCACCCATCCTAGTACTACTCTCGCCCAAGCACGCTTAACTTCGGAGTTCTGATGGGATCCGGTGCATTAGTGCTGGTATGATCGCATCCGTAAGTTATCCACTTATTTATCTAGTAATACCATTTCATTCGGCCAAACTTGTAATTAAAAAAACAGTACAGTACTGCCGCCGGGATCGGATCGCGGGTCTAAAATATGTTCGCTTGTTTTTATTTCCTTGTAATATCGTGATTTCTAAGCCTTATAAATTATGTATGATCTCGTCCATTCCGTTCTTAGCGTAAATACATGTCAAAAATTAATATATATTAAAAAAATACACGTCGAAAATTCAAAAAAAGGGATGCAACACGAGGACTTCCCAGGAGGTCACCCATCCTAGTACTACTCTCGCCCAAGCACGCTTAACTTCGGAGTTCTGATGGGATCCGGTGCATTAGTGCTGGTATGATTGCATCCTTAAGTTATCCACTTATTTATCTAGTAATACCATTTCATTCGGCCAAACTTGTAATTAAAAAAACAGTACAGTACTGCCGCCGGGATCGGATCGCGCGTCTAAAATATGTTCGCTTGTTTTTATTTCCTAGTAATATCGTGATTTCTAAGCCTTATAAATTATTTATGATCTCGTCCATTCCGTTCTTATCGTAAATACATGTCAAAAATTAATATATATTAAAAAAATACACGTCGAAAATTCAAAAAAAGGGATGCAACACGAGGACTTCCCAGGAGGTCACCCATCCTAGTACTACTCTCGCCCAAGCACGCTTAACTTCGGAGTTCTGATGGGATCCGGTGCATTAGTGCTGGTATGATCGCATCCGTAAGTTATCCACTTATTTATCTAGTAATACCATTTCATTCGGCAGAACTTGTAATTAAAAAAACAGTACAGTACTGCCGCCGGGATCGGATCGCGCGTCTAAAATATGTTCGCTTGTTTTTATTTCATAGTAATATCGTGATTTCTAAGCCTTATAAATTATGTATGATCTCGTCCATTCCGTTCTTATCGTAAATACATGTCAAAAATTAATATATATTAAAAAAATACACGTCAAAAATTCAAAAAAAGGGATGCAACACGAGGACTTCCCAGGAGGTCACCCATCCTAGTACTACTCTCGCCCAAGCACGCTTAACTTCGGAGTTCTGATGGGATCCGGTGCATTAGTGCTGGTATGATCGCATCCGTAAGTTATCCACTTATTTATCTAGTAATACCATTTCATTCGGCCAAACTTGTAATTAAAAAAACAGTACAGTACTGCCGCCGGGATCGGATCGCGCGTCTAAAATATGTTCGCTTGTTTTTATTTCCTAGTAATATCGTGATTTCTAAGCCTTATAAATTATGTATGATCTCGTCCATTCCGTTCTTATCGTAAATACATGTCAAAAATTAATATGTATTAAAAAAATACACGTCGAAAATTCAAAAAAAGGGATGCAACACGAGGACTTCCCAGGAGGTCACCCATCCTAGTACTACTCTCGCCCAAGCACGCTTAACTTCGGAGTTCTGATGGGATCCGGTGCATTAGTGCTGGTATGATTGCATCCTTAAGTTATCCACTTATTTATCTAGTAATACCATTTCATTCGGCAGAACTTGTAATTAAAAAAACAGTACAGTACTGCCGCCGGGATCGGATCGCGCGTCTAAAATATGTTCGCTTGTTTTTATTTCCTAGTAATATCGTGATTTCTAAGCCTTATAAATTATGTATGATCTCGTCCATTCCGTTCTTATCGTAAATACATGTCAAAAATTAATATATATTAAAAAAATACACGTCGAAAATTCAAAAAAAGGGATGCAACACGAGGACTTCCTAGGAGGTCACCCATCCTAGTACAACTCTCGCCCAAGCACGCTTAACTTCGGAGTTCTGATGGGATCCGGTGCATTAGTGCTGGTATGATCGCATCCGTAAGTTATCCACTTATTTATCTAGTAATACCATTTCATTCGGCCAAACTTGTAATTAAAAAAACAGTACAGTACTGCCGCCGGGATCGGATCGCGCGTCTAAAATATGTTCGCTTGTTTTTATTTCCTAGTAATATCGTGATTTCTAATCCTTATAAATTATGTATGATCTCGTCCATTCCGTTCTTATCGTAAATACATGTCAAAAATTAATATATATTAAAAAAATACACGTCGAAAATTCAAAAAAAGGGATGCAACACGAGGACTTCCCAGGAGGTCACCCATCCTAGTACTACTCTCGCCCAAGCACGCTTAACTTCGGAGTTCTGATGGGATCCGGTGCATTAGTGCTGGTATGATCGCATCCGTAAGTTATCCACTTATTTATCTAGTAATACCATTTCATTCGGCCAAACTTGTAATTAAAAAAACAGTACAGTACTGCCGCCGGGATCGGATCGCGGGTCTAAAATATGTTCGCTTGTTTTTATTTCCTTGTAATATCGTGATTTCTAAGCCTTATAAATTATGTATGATCTCGTCCATTCCGTTCTTATCGTAAATACATGTCAAAAATTAATATATATTAAAAAAATTCACGTCGAAAATTCAAAAAAAAGGATGCAACACGAGGACTTCCCAGGAGGTCACCCATCCTAGTACTACTCTCGCCCAAGCACGCTTAACTTCGGAGTTCTGATGGGATCCGGTGCATTAGTGCTGGTATGATCGCATCCGTAAGTTATGCACTTATTTATCTAGTAATACCATTTCATTCGGCCAAACTTGTAATTAAAAAAACAGTACAGTACTGCCGCCGGGATCGGATCGCGCGTCTAAAATATGTTCGCTTGTTTTTATTTCATAGTAATATCGTGATTTCAAACCTTATAAATTATGTATGATCTCGTCCATTCCGTTCTTATCGTAAATACATGTCAAAAATTAATATATATTAAAAAAATACACGTCGAAAATTCAAAAAAAGGGATGCAACACGAGGATTTCCCAGGAGGTCACCCATCCTAATACTACTCTCGCCCAAGCACGCTTAACTTCGGAGTTCTGATGGGATCCGATGCATTAGTGCTGGTATGATCGCATCCGTAAGTTATCCACTTATTTATCTAGTAATACCATTTCATTCGGCCAAACTTGTAATTATAAAAACAGTACAGTACTGCCGCCGGGATCGGATCGCGCGTCTAAAATATGTTCGCTTGTTTTTATTTCCTAGTAATATCGTGATTTCTAAGCCTTATAAATTATGTATGATCTCGTCCATTCCGTTCTTATCGTAAATACATGTCAAAAATTAATATATATTAAAAAAATACACGTCGAAAATTCAAAAAAAGGGATGCAACACGAGGACTTCCCAGGAGGTCACCCATCCTAGTACTACTCTCGCCCAAGCACGCTTAACTTCGGAGTTCTGATGGGATCCGGTGCATTAGTGCTGGTATGATCGCATCCGTAAGTTATCCACTTATTTATCTAGTAATACCATTTCATTCGGCCAAACTTGTAATTAAAAAAATAGTACAGTACTGCAGCCGGGATCGGATCGCGCGTCTATAATATGTTCGCTTGTTTTTATTTCCTAGTAATATCGTGATTTCTAAGCCTTATAAATTATTTATGATCTCGTCCATTCCGTTCTTATCGTAAATACATGTCAAAAATTAATATATATTAATAAAATACACGTCGAAAATTCAAAAAAAGGGATGCAACACGAGGACTTCCCAGGAGGTCACCCATCCTAGTACTACTCTCGCCCAAGCACGCTTAACTTCGGAGTTCTGATGGGATCCGGTGCATTAGTGCTGGTATGATCGCATCCGTAAGTTATCCACTTATTTATCTAGTAATACCATTTCATTCGGCCAAACTTGTAATTAAAAAAACAGTACAGTACTGCCGCCGGGATCGGATCGCGCGTCTAAAATATGTTCGCTTGTTTTTATTTCCTAGTAATATCGTGATTTCTAAGCCTTATAAATTATGTATGATCTCGTCCATTCCGTTCTTATCGTAAATACATGTCAAAAATTAATATGTATTAAAAAAATACACGTCGAAAATTCAAAAAAAGGGATGCAACACGAGGACTTCCCAGGAGGTCACCCATCCTAGTACTACTCTCGCCCAAGCACGCTTAACTTCGGAGTTCTGATGGGATCCGGTGCATTAGTGCTGGTATGATTGCATCCTTAAGTTATCCACTTATTTATCTAGTAATACCATTTCATTCGGCAGAACTTGTAATTAAAAAAACAGTACAGTACTGCCGCCGGGATCGGATCGCGCGTCTAAAATATGTTCGCTTGTTTTTATTTCCTAGTAATATCGTGATTTCTAAGCCTTATAAATTATGTATGATCTCGTCCATTCCGTTCTTATCGTAAATACATGTCAAAAATTAATATATATTAAAAAAATACACGTCGAAAATTCAAAAAAAGGGATGCAACACGAGGACTTCCTAGGAGGTCACCCATCCTAGTACAACTCTCGCCCAAGCACGCTTAACTTCGGAGTTCTGATGGGATCCGGTGCATTAGTGCTGGTATGATCGCATCCGTAAGTTATCCACTTATTTATCTAGTAATACCATTTCATTCGGCCAAACTTGTAATTAAAAAAACAGTACAGTACTGCCGCCGGGATCGGATCGCGCGTCTAAAATATGTTCGCTTGTTTTTATTTCCTAGTAATATCGTGATTTCTAATCCTTATAAATTATGTATGATCTCGTCCATTCCGTTCTTATCGTAAATACATGTCAAAAATTAATATATATTAAAAAAATACACGTCGAAAATTCAAAAAAAGGGATGCAACACGAGGACTTCCCAGGAGGTCACCCATCCTAGTACTACTCTCGCCCAAGCACGCTTAACTTCGGAGTTCTGATGGGATCCGGTGCATTAGTGCTGGTATGATCGCATCCGTAAGTTATCCACTTATTTATCTAGTAATACCATTTCATTCGGCCAAACTTGTAATTAAAAAAACAGTACAGTACTGCCGCCGGGATCGGATCGCGGGTCTAAAATATGTTCGCTTGTTTTTATTTCCTTGTAATATCGTGATTTCTAAGCCTTATAAATTATGTATGATCTCGTCCATTCCGTTCTTATCGTAAATACATGTCAAAAATTAATATATATTAAAAAAATTCACGTCGAAAATTCAAAAAAAAGGATGCAACACGAGGACTTCCCAGGAGGTCACCCATCCTAGTACTACTCTCGCCCAAGCACGCTTAACTTCGGAGTTCTGATGGGATCCGGTGCATTAGTGCTGGTATGATCGCATCCGTAAGTTATGCACTTATTTATCTAGTAATACCATTTCATTCGGCCAAACTTGTAATTAAAAAAACAGTATAGTACTGCCGCCGGGATCGGATCGCGCGTCTAAAATATGTTCGCTTGTTTTTATTTCATAGTAATATCGTGATTTCAAACCTTATAAATTATGTATGATCTCGTCCATTCCGTTCTTATCGTAAATACATGTCAAAAATTAATATATATTAAAAAAATACACGTCGAAAATTCAAAAAAAGGGATGCAACACGAGGATTTCCCAGGAGGTCACCCATCCTAATACTACTCTCGCCCAAGCACGCTTAACTTCGGAGTTCTGATGGGATCCGATGCATTAGTGCTGGTATGATCGCATCCGTAAGTTATCCACTTATTTATCTAGTAATACCATTTCATTCGGCCAAACTTGTAATTATAAAAACAGTACAGTACTGCCGCCGGGATCGGATCGCGCGTCTAAAATATGTTCGCTTGTTTTTATTTCCTAGTAATATCGTGATTTCTAAGCCTTATAAATTATGTATGATCTCGTCCATTCCGTTCTTATCGTAAATACATGTCAAAAATTAATATATATTAATAAAATACACGTCGAAAATTCAAAAAAAGGGATGCAACACGAGGACTTCCCAGGAGGTCACCCATCCTAGTACTACTCTCGCCCAAGCACGCTTAACTTCGGAGTTCTGATGGGATCCGGTGCATTAGTGCTGGTATGATCGCATCCGTAAGTTATCCACTTATTTATCTCGTAATACCATTTCATTCGGCCAAACTTGTAATTAAAAAAACAGTACAGTACTGCCGCCGGGATCGGATCGCGCGTCTAAAATATGTTCGTTTGTTTTTATTTTCTAGTAATATCGTGATTTCTAAGCCTTATAAATTATGTATGATCTCGTCCATTCCGTTCTTATCGTAAATACATGTCAAAAATTAATATATATTAAAAAAATACACGTCGAAAATTCAAAAAAAGGGATGCAACACGAGGACTTCCCAGGAGGTCACCCATCCTAGTACTATTCTCGCCCAAGCACGCTTAACTTCGGAGTTCTGATGGGATCCGGTGCATTAGTGCTGGTATGATCGCATCCGTAAGTTATCCACTTATTTATCTAGTAATACCATTTCATTCGGCCAAACTTGTAATTAAAAAAACAGTACAGTACTGCCGCCGGGATCGGATCGCGCGTCTAAAATATGTTCGCTTGTTTTTATTTCCTAGTAATATCGTGATTTCTAAGACTTATAAATTATGTATGATCTCGTCCATTCCGTTCCTATAATATTGAATTGTATTGATTTGGAAAATCATTTTTGTTTTTTTTTTCTATTAATAAAAAAGCAATTTTTTTTTTTGAGGATAATAAAAAAAAAGACTATCCTTAGCTAAAATATATCATATCCTTTCCAACATTGCTTCAATCACAAAGTGGAGAGGTTGTGGGTTCTAAACACTTCCTCACGTAATGCAAAAGGAGTAGGGCCATATAATTTTGATAGCTTCTTAATAGATAGAGATTTATGGTTACGATTCTCCAAATAATATTCGTTTCAAAAAGATTTAAAACGTAAGGTGCAGTCTTGATTGTCTTGTTTCACCAAGTTGGAGTCAATGCCAGCAAGTAATTAAACGACATTTCAATTTGCTTTTTATAGCGGTAGGTACAGATTCTTTCAACACTATTTCACCTGACACTCTTGTGGGACCCAACTTAACCTCTTTTCTTTTTTAACACTTACTCCAGGTTTCTTACCAGCCCACTGCTTTCTTTGGAACTAACATTTCTAAGATTCTGTTGTGAAATGATCTAGTGAACCTCTACCAGCAATAGTTACATTAGATTTTTAACTGGTTGTACTTTCTTAATTGGATTCAAAATCCTTTTTTTTTCTTTTGTTATTTGTGATAATAATAAGTGGATTTTTAAGATTTCAATTATATTTTCTCTATAGGTTATTGGTTACAAACATAATATATACCTAATTTAAATAATATTTCAATTATGCATATCATGGAAAGTCCCTTCTCCTTCCCTTTTCTATTAACATATTTACCATTTTGGTAAGTGATAAGTTTTGGAAGATTTTAGTTTTCAGTACAATAAAAATATTTGGTAAAAAACTGTACTAGTAAAGATATGAATCTATCACTGGATGCACTGAATAGTCCATATCACTTAGCTAGTGGGACTGTTTATATATACTTGTACTTTCTTCTCAAACACTCATTTTGCTTCCTCTTGTTTTCATCACAGTTCCTTTTGATTCTTACTCACTCCACATTTTCCAATCTCTTCGCCTCTCTCCAAATTCAAGATCAACAAGGTAAGACCTTTCATAGTGAGGGCCAAGTAAGGGTCTCAGCCCGACCCTAAAATCTTTAAAGGTTGGGCCGGGCCTGCCCTAAAATTTGTGAGGGCCGAGTTGTAAGGACTTGAAGAGGTTTTTTTAGGGCTGGGTCGGGTAGCGTTGAGGGCCTAGGGCCAAGATTTACAGCTCTAGAAAGAATCACATCTTCCTTTTTGGAGGCCTAGACAAAAAAAGTTAAAATGGGTCCATCAAATAATAATTTGGGTTTTGGATCATTTTTTTTAAGAATCACAAACCTTCATCATGATATGAACCATCAAGCTAATTATGCAATCTTATAGCTACAATTAAGCTAAGGAATGGAAACACCAATTCAAAACTTGATTCCTAAGTGGACACATATCCAATCTAACAAATTGTCAGACAAAGGAAGCTTTGTTCATTTTATTTCTTATACTTTCTAAATTTTTTGACAAGGTCTTTAGGAGCATAATTATCTATGTTCCAGAGCTTCGTTGAGCGAGATCTTGGTATGTATGGATTTCTCGTTCCGTGTAGATGCTCATAGAGTATCCATACGTCCAAAACAGTTTAATATTGAATAAGAAATTGACATCCCAAGTTACCTATGTAAGTAGTATAACTTGAAACAAAGCAAGGAAAATGTGGTAGTCTCACATTTGATCTATGTAGCTAAGGTTTGCACCTAATAAACTACTCTTGTACAATAAGGGTGTGGCCCTTTGGGATTATAATGTTTTTTTACGTTGGGCCGAACCTTACATGGGCTTGGGCTTGAAAAATAAACACAGGCACCCGGCTTGGGGTCTTGGTGATCCAAAATAATCTTTTTGTTGAAAGGTTCATTGAACTTATATCCCAATAGGTGCATACCCATACCCAGTGTGTCTCTTATTGAAACTGTTTTGGGCCTAATAGTTGTGTATGTTCATGAAATTGTCTAGGGCCCAAGGTGTCCTTTCGACCCAATGGGTGTGTCTGTTCATTGAACTGTTTCCACTCAATAGGTGTATTTATTCAATGAACTGATTCGGCCCAAAGTGTATGTTCATTGAATTTTTCCTTGCTATAAATAGATGGTCAGTGTCTTCATAATTCATTCATTCCAAAACTCATATTCATTTCATCTCATTGTGTCTGTGTGTCCTTGAGAGAAGTATATCACTGAACTGGTTCGCCGTCTTCGTTTTGTTTGAAGTGCTGCTACACGACAAATGTACTGATCATTGTATCCTGGGAGATAATTTGCATTTAACCCATACAACACTTGTTGAGGCAAATAATGTCTTAAGGACAAAGATTTATCTCGACTCGATCAATTCATCTTGTCCTTACATTCTTTTTCTGGTTTGCATATATGTTTACTTATTTTATTCATGAACAATAGCCTATTAGTAGCATATTGCCTATTAGTAGTATTTTTGTTATTTTGGTTTACCGTTCTTATGTTTTGTAACAAGATATAATAGTACTTGTTAAATTTCAGAAATTTTACAGAAATTTAAATATTTATGTTCTATGTTTTTCTTATTGTTTATATACGAAATTATAGTTTTTAGATTACTGTTTTAATATTATCAAGTGTAGATTGAGTTTATTTTCGATAAAGTTCGAAAATTTTGAATTTTTTTTTTTAAAAAGAATTCATACAATTTTCGTGTTGCAGACACCATCTACAGAAAGTTTTATTTCTTTTTGTTTAACCAGTCTGATATTATTTCATTTCAGACAAATGGAAGAGTCACATACTCATGTCCCTCTGAATAATGGAACTGTTAATGGGAGTTCAACGACTAATACTGTTCCTCCTTTTGTTGTTCCTACTGCCCATCCAGCAGTTCCTACTCATGTTACTATTTGAGAGAAGCCTGAGAGATTCAATGGAACATATTTCAAGAGGTGGAGGCACAAGTTATTGTTTTACCCGACCAAATAATCAGGAAAACAATAGTGCATGGTTCACACCGGAAAGTATTGTACCAAGATATTACCTGGGACTGGGGTTGAGTTCCAGTCGCATTCTCACCACAATAATAGGATGCAGCTACCGGACTTATTGTATGATTGATTGTATATTATTTATTATTTACATCAGAAAGTTACTTTTTTTTTTTTTTTGCAAAAAGAAAGTTACTTTTAATTAGTAAAACCTGCATTATTTCAATTCTTTAGTACGGTTAATCGCATGCATGATTAGATAGTATTTTGGGAATGTGAGTCACTATTGAGAAAGTGGAAATGCTCAACCTATCATTAACTCTTTTCAGATAACAGTTGCTCGAGGATAATTTGATTCATCAAAGATAGACATACAGAGGTTACATTGGGAGTTTAGGTATTTGTGCGATATTTGTAGTTAGTTCTTTTCTATGTAGAGATGAGTGGAGTTGTACTTTTAACTATTTTATGAAATTATTTGTATTAATGCAAATTATATTATGAATATCATTCAGAACTTTGTATTACTATATTATTATCATGGGTTGGGTTTTATTCTCGTGCCTCAAGACCGGACATGGGTCATAGGGATTCGTGTTATGATTTTGGAGCGTGACAATTAAACCCTAGGTACCAAGGCAAGCATAACTCTACACTGACTCGAATTTCTATTTTGGTTGCAAGCCAACCAATAGACTTATCCTTCGGATAGTTCTCTTCTATCTTAGCCCAATGATACATTCCTGCTCGTAAACAAAAGGGTAGTGTTGGGACCCCATATTATGGGCCCAATATGCCAACAGAACCGGTCAACTTAGGGAAGGCCCAAGACGACAAAACTAGCTAGCGGGTAATCCCAAGTCGGCTGAGTAGAGCCTAGTGAACCAAACACGACACTAACCCTACCGGGACATACTAGCTCATGGTCTCAAACACGACGAAAACCCTACGCGTCTCAAGCTATAGATTGAAGGCCAAGTGCGCCTACTGGTCCCTATCAGACAGGCATAACTCTTAAGGCGAACCCTAGTTCCCAAGGAGGACAGATCCATCGCCCGGTCCAGTGAATCGCCATGAATGGGAATCGACAGGAAGTTTCCTTCTTCCCAAACTCATTAGCTTAGACAACCTCGCCTCTTTGATCAATCCTCAAATAGACCCAAACCGTAGAAGGACTCTATGGTATGAATAACTCCTTTCGCTTATAAATAGAGCTCCCATTCTAGTGTCTGAACTATGAACAATAGGGCTTGATCCCATAACTTGGGTACGTAGGCAACCATCATTTGGTGAAACCCCTTCTCTTCCATCAATCATCAGCCCCCCCTTCAACCTTCATCATTCAGTTGAGTTTGTCAGGCAAGTTTTCGTCGTGACAGTTCCTCAAAACAATCATTTCCAAAATTATGGTAATCAAATGGATAGTTTTAATTATGCACCTCAGGTTCAAAATCAACAAAATAATGAGCAACCCAAGTTCAATTATTGATAAGAGCATAAAAGTCTTATTTCTTAATACCCTCCAAATAGCATTTTGTTTACTCCAATGTGATTTAATATATTTTTTAATCTTATTTTCAGGTTTATTATATTTCACAGGCCTAAACTCTCACTAACTTGAATTAAGGGCTATAATATCAAGTATTGGGCTTCAGTTGATAGTTTATAAATCAAAGCTCCAAGTCCACTTCCTCAAAGACTCCTACAAGAAAAAGAAGTCTAAGAGAAAGAAGACATTGAAGCGAAAACGGAAACCACAACTGTACAAAGCTCAGAGGAGTATTTCTACTAACCCACGACAAAAGTACAATGATCCACATGCACGACGGAACAAAACCTAGAAGACTAGAGTTCAATAGTCAACTCGCCACCCCACGAGTCAACTTGCCACCTGGCGACTTGGGTCAGGAACTAAAAGCTGGGCTCAATGCTGACTTAAAAGCTTATGGACCCTAGACTGACGTAATTTTGTTTAATGGATGACTTGAAGAGTTTAAACACGTTATCTTGTATGACCAGTATAAATATAATTGTAAACTAGGGTTTTGATAACATTTGATATAGAAATTTGGATCTCTTATTGAAGAGAAAAAACTATCTACTTCTCTAGCTACTTATATTAGGTTTTTAAGATTTAAGAGGAATAAAGGTATGTGATATACGGTTATTGTGTATGAAAAGATTAGATTAAGAGATTTTCCTTCTTGGGCCTGTATAAATTGAAAATCAAAGTAGACAAGTAACAAGCAAGGGTCGTACCCACCTCAGAGGGGGAGATCTTAGCTCAAACACAATTAAGAACAATAATTAAGAAACATCAATAAATCAATAATAATAGTTGGAGAATTGATTCTACTTCCTACAGGCAATAAATAATAATTAAACCTAACTTAAGAATATGGAAGATATGGAAAAGAAGATAATATGATGACATAGGGGGAGTAGTAGGTTTCCACAATCTAGGTTATACAATTATATCATGTTGTTCTTCATATTCAATCTATAACAACTAACAAGTCACCTCTCAGCTATTCCTATTAGTTATTAATACCAATAATAATCAAATCCTCACCTCTCAGCTATTGAATCTAATTAAAACGGGATTCTATTATGCATGCTATTGAATATGCTTCATTAATCAAATCCTCACCTCTCAGCTATTGAATCTAATTAACTCCACATATTATTCACAATCAAATCCCCACCTCTCAGCTATTTAATTTAATCATGAAAGGGTTCCAATAAAAGATAAATATTACAAACATGCAGTAATCACCTCTCAGCTATTTCACTACACATCTACAATAAATATAATACTATTATCAAAACTAGGTCTCCCTAAATTCTAACAATAATATTTAACACCATGGATAACAATAGCATACAAATAACCATACTCACCTCATATCGCGAATTAGAGATAAGTAAGCATAAAGAACCTTGAATCACAATGAATAAGAAGAAACAACATAATACTTTTACATCACCTAGAAAGCTTCCACCTTCCCCCCATGATGATTTAGCTACTCATACAAAAGGACTAAATAATTAAATCAAAGAACATCATAAAAGAATTCATGGATTGATATTGATTGAATTGAATACAAAAGTTGATCTTCAAGTGGAGGCTAGAAGATCAAGATCTAAAAGAGATTCTAGATAGATAAACCCTAGTTACAACTTCTCTTATATATCATTACATAATGGAATACTTGCATGCAAAGACTTCCTAACTTAGTGAAATTCGTGGCTGCTGCTGTTGGCCTCCTAGAGGGATTAGGCAATCAGCAAAACCTAATCCTCTTGGGCTAGAATTGTGGCTTGGGCCAAGACCTTCAGTTTGATAGCTCATGGGCCCCAATCGGACTTCTGGTTCTTCTTGTAGAGCCTTTTTAAGATCAATACCCAAAATAGGAAGTCCGGTCCACGTGAGTCAACAGATTTGACCCAAAGTCTTCAGAAGTCAACAGTTGACCGAAAGTCAACATAGTTCAGCAGCAGTTGACCCGAAGTCAACAGTTGACCGAAAAGTCAACTCAACATATTTGACCAGAGTTGACCATGGGGTGCCCTTAGCAGATTTCGCGGGGTGCAAATATCCATTCTTCTTCCCTTGTGCAAATAACACCTCTTTGCTTGTTTTTCTCGACTTTTTACGGGCTTTTACACAATATTCGCATTTCGGCTTATAAAACCTACATAAAGACAAAAATGCATTAATCAATAGATATAATACAATAATATAAGCTAAGTGCTAGACAAACAAGGTGTTATTCGGGGGATAAATATACACTTTTGAGGTCCGATCAGTATGTTATTTTCATCGATGATGACTTATTCTTCATCAATGGAAGGCTAAACTCTTAGAAGATAAGTAGCCTCTATTAATTAAACTATGATTTTAAATTAGTTTTATGTTGTTCTTATTGAATCATTTTCATATAAGAGATAATAAAAATATTTTATATATTGCCGTATTGAGAGAGAAGTAATTTATAAAAGTTTATCCTTTTTGCTCTTTAATGATTACCTTGCCTACATGCTTAATTACTTAGAATATTCGAGAAGTGAGTACGTAATATGGTTTCAATATAAATTTGGATTGCTTACAAGACGATTTACATACGCTTGCATGAGTTGTGCCATATGATAGATTAGTTAGTAGAATGTTACTTTGGGCACCATCCACTCAATTCATGCATCTCAAGTAAAAGAGTTAAATGCAACAGCTGAGAGGTGAGGGTTTATCTATCCTAGCAATAACTGAGAGGTGAGCTGGGGAGATACAATAGCTGAGAGGTGAGTAGCTAAAGAACATGCGTATAACTTAGGTTATTATTGTGGTGGATTCATGGGGTAAACCTGTCCCCTATTTTCTTTATTAATCTTATTTTATTTTAATAATCGTACTTAGATTAGAAATAGTTTAGTTAGTTTATTTATTTCTTTTTTTACAAACTATTGTGACATCTTCCTTAGTAGTGGTTTTCTTTCTTATTGTTTAGAGTGGATTGATACCCTTCCTTGGCGCTATACTTGATCTTTGGAAGAATTTTTGTTATAATTAGGTTGAGTCAACGACACTTCGCGACATCACTAACTCGTTCCTGCATCGACTCATCCTTATTCATATCCTCTATACTCAACAATCATATATTGTTTTTATATATTTTTTTATTATTATAATTACTAGTAGTAAAGTAGCTAAATTTATTAGTTTATTTTTGTTTCAGGATCAAACGTACTACATAACTTCCATAGGGCGGAATTATTGTCACCACAAAGACAATACATGAATTACGCGAGTCAGCTCGCCACCATGCGAGTCGACTCGCCACCTGGCAACCTGGTGCAGTAAGAACCTTGCTAGTCCAACATGGTCTTATCAGGTTTCTCCTCCTGATTGTTGGGTTGCTGTCAAATAACACTTTGGAGTTGCAATACCTTCCCCTTGAATAAAGTACCGAGTTTACGTATGTACCATCAATCATACTCCGCCTCTGTTGCATAAAAAGCTTCCAACTTCAACTCCGTCTAACACCCACGCTGGTACATGGACTAGCATCACATTCTTCGTTTGTGCTAAACACCCAACTGAATGCTGATAAGTGCCAAAAAGTGTATATTTATGCTCCTAAAGTATGCATGTTTGTCCGAATTTAATTTATAAAATGATATGATATGCGTGGTTTTATTTGTTTTACATGTTTGTAGGCATAAATCATGAAGAAAGTTAAAAACGAAGAAAAACAGCCAAAAGGGTGCAAAAAACTGCGTTAATGAAGTAACTTTGATTGATCGGTTGACTATGTTAGAGAATTCCGATTTACTATCCAAATGCACTATTAGAAAGCTCTCACTTCAGACTCTGTCAAGAAACATCAGCAAATAAATTTGAGGAAGCAGCTCAAAAACAGGCTAAAAAATCTGACAGACTACAGTTTTATAGACGGCAAAAAAGACAAGTCAAAATTCGAACTTGGAATTTTGTGCAAGGGCCAATTACAGTCTATTCAACTCATATCAAGGGTCTAAACAACAAAAATTTTAGGTCAAATGGTCAAACCTACGTCAACGAAACTTAATTGACAGGTTTTCTCCCCTTGAAGGAGGATTTTCGTAGAAATAGGACTTCTTATGTATATAACCTATGTTCTCCACATTTTGGAGCATGCTTTGACCTCAAATTGAAGTATCGAACCCTACATCTAAGTTTGATTAAGAAGAAGAAGAAAAATCATGTTTATGCCTTTACATTTAGTTTTTGATAATATATACAATTTATCTTTAGTATTTCTATTTGACAGTATAGATATGTCTTTTAGTTTCTCTACATCCATATTTTCATCATCTTCCATCATGTTCAACTAATCTTTCCATCGGGTGAAACAAGCGTTTTGGGTAAGTAGATGATATTTGATATGTAAGTTGTTCTTCCATGTATGAAAAGATAATTATTCTAGGATTGACCACCTTAGAACAATTTTTATCCATTGTTCTTCATTATTAATACAAAAAGAGAAATCTTTTTACATGTGTGAAACTTTTCCCTACCTCATGTGCTTTAGTTAGTTAATTCGCTATTCTAGGAAAACAAATTAATTAATTTTATATCTTTAGGAGAGATAAACATTTTTACTTCCTTTGATGTGTATCTATAACGAGATGTCATACGTCATTATTGTATGCTTCATGGTCCTTAAGTTCTATTAAAAGAATTCTCTGCAAAGGCGTTAGTAATAGCTTAAAGTGAGTAGATTATCTAGGCCGAGAGAAAGAAAATCTACTTCCAACTAGATTGCTAGAGATAGAATTAGTTGGAGCATGGTAAACAATGAGCATTAATAAGATTTAATATTCATCTAGAATGGTGAAGTTAAACTCTAATTCCATATCATATTCACAAACCTATATTTTACTTGCTTTCTTAGTTTAATTTCATTTAGCTTTAGTTTATATTAATATTCAATTCAAATCATATTCAAAAACCCTATTTACAAAACAACATTCATATATGCTCTTATTCATAAACGATATTATAAATAGTTCACTTTCTTCATTCAAGTTACCCAATTCTTTGGAGTGGATTGACACCCGTAGCTTACTTCTATACTAATTTCATTGTTAGTACCTAAGGAAAATATATATAAATTATTTGATCATCAGTTCATTGATTTATCTTGTGGACCGAGATCAAATTGGCGTCGTTGTCGCTCTTTCCAGTATTTTCCACCTACCCTTCATATCATATCCATCAATATATATATATCATAGAATTAAAACCTTTACCTTTCGAGCTTAAATATGTTTATTTAGATGATAATGGTAAATACCCAATAATTATTTCATTGACCTTGACTCCCGAGCAAGAAGAAAAATCAATTGTTGTTATTCAAAAACACCGCACGACAATCGGGTTGTCATTAGATGATAAGGAGTGAAATCCTAAAATTACTAGACGTGGGTATTGTTTATCCTATTTCGGATAGTAAATGGGTAAGTCCTATACATGTGGTACCTAAGAAGGTCGGTTTCACGGTTGTTAAAGATGAAGAGGATAAGATAATAACAACAAGAGCACCTACTAAATGGAGAGTGTGTATCGATTATAGGAGTCGAAATAAGTCACACGAAAAGATTATTTTCCTCTTCGCTTTATGGATCAGATTTTAGAAAGGCCAGCCAGTCATTCCTATTATTGTTTTCTAGATGGTTACTCGGGTTATAATCAAATTCTTATAGCTCCCGATGACCAAGAAAAGACAACATTTACATTCCTTTTTAGAACTTTTGCATATAAGAGAATGCCTTTTGGACTTTGTAATGCACCCGCCACCTTTCAAAGATGTATGTTACATATAATTAGTGACATGGTAGACAGATTTATGGAAGTATTTATGGAGAGTCATTTGATCAATGTTTGGAAAATCTAAAAAACGTTTTCATTAGATGTGAAGAAAAAAACTTAATGTTAAATTGGAAAAAATACCTATTTATAGTCACCAAAGGAATAATTCTTGGCCATGTTATAACTCCTAACAGAATAGAAAAAGATGAAGCAAAATTTTCACTTATATCCTCCCTTCATATTCCTTAAAACATTAGAGACATTAGAGCATTTTTAGGCCATGCTGGTTTCTATCTTTGACCAACTAAAAACCGCCTTGACCACCGCTACAATTATCCAACCTTCGGATTAGTCTACTTTCTATGAGTTAATGTTTGATGCCTCAGACTACGCCGTTTGTAACACCCAAAATCATAACACGAATCCCCGTGACTTAATGTCAGATCTTGAGGCATTCGAACTACCCAACCCATGATAATAATATAATAATACAAAGTTTTGAATTATATTTATAAATATAATTGTCATTAAAAATACATAACTTAATTAATACAGAATAATACAAACTACGATCACCTCCATACAAAAGAAACTAAGTACATCTATCGCACGAATACTTATACCAATACCCTCTGTAACCTCTGCACAACTATATCTGCTGAATCAACCTATCCTAAAACAATTGTTTATCTCAAAAACGTTTAATGATAGGGTGAGCATTTCCACTTGCTCAGTAGTGACTCAGATTTTCAAAATACTACTTAATCATGCATAACGATTAATCATACGAAACAATTGAAATAATGCAAGTTTTAACTGTAATAATAAAATATGTAAATAATTTGATAAATAGATACTTTTAAACCAAATCTTTTACCTTTTATTGTAATTATACTAACCATATCCATACAATAAGTCGGGTACATGCATCCTATTAGAGTTGTGAGAATATGACTGGAACTCAGCCCCAGCCCTAGGCAATCATCTTGGTTCAATACTTTCCAGTGTGAACCTGCACCGTTGTTTTCCTTATTATTCAGTCGAGTAGTGATTACCATTTTTGTGTCCGAAGACACAAATCCTCTTTTAGGGCTCAGGTGGGCCCTTTAACCACGCCTCCTGATACGAGGAGTCCCTAACTTACGATGGTCGAATGTTTGACAATTGCAGACTGCACATGATCCTAACACATGTCTAGGAGTGGACTAACTCTCACCCCTCGTGTCTAAACCTCCTCGAGGTAACATGTATCCCCACAACACCCTAAGCACCATTAACGTACCACTGAAAGCATTGTAATCCAGGAAGGTAGAAGAAGAATTCCTGGAAATATCCAACAGTGTTTGCCTCTAGAAAGTACCCATTCACCGTCTAAAGGTGAACAATGCGTATGTAATTCTAGAAAGAATTGTCGTCTCCGGAATATGACAACAACTCCTTCTTTGTAGGAATTCACAGATCGCTTTTCAGACCACCTCGTGATATAATATATATAATTTATAAGCTGTCTTTTAATAATAATTAATTTAATTTGGCATGTGTTATGAGTCCCTGAACTTATCAACCATCCAACCAGTCCCCTATTCACGACTACCCTAACCGGGCCAAAGCCGAAGAGACTATCCCCTATTCCCTGGCTACCCTAACCGGGCCAAAGCCAAAAGGATTATAATCCGATCTTTAATAATATGTTTGTTTAAGCACCTAGATCATATTCCCAATTTAGGAACCTACACCATAACAACATACAACTGGGATCCCACATCCCACATTTAAAATTCATCTCCCTTTTCCCATCTTGAAAAAGAGATGTAATCTATGGCTGTGCTTGTTTCCAAGGAAACTTTAGGGAAACAAAAGACACATCAGACTTTCCAGATTTTTTTGCTATTACAGGTGCTTGGTTGCTTGTGGGGACCACAGCAAAATTTTGTTTAGAGTAAAACACGTCAGCGTTTTATACCGGTTTCAGAATACCGGGAATACATTGGAAACTTGTGGTCCCCACTCTTTCTCTCCCATTGTTTGGTCAAAATGTGTGGTCCCTGCTTTTTATATATCTCCACGTGTCTGTTTCCACTATTATTATTCTACCTAAACAAGCACCCTATTACATAGTAAATGGAAAATCTTTAAAAACTTTTTTTGAGCAATTTTCCACATCTGATTTTTCCCCAACTTTTCCATGTAAACAAGCACAGCCTATATATCTACTAGGTATGACCCGTCCCTTCGGGACACTTATTTTTAATTATATTTAGAGTACTAATTTTGAACTCCACACACAATTATAAAGATGAAAATATACAGTTTACTGTTAAATTGTTATTAATACAATCAATTTAAAAGAATTAAATTTGATGAGTTGAAAGAAATATTGATAACCATTTTATAGTTATCAATAACAAAATAAACATTTATGTCTCAACATCAAAATTTGAATGTGGAATTACAGAATCTGGTGGACTTCTTGTAACCCCCTATAATAGTTATGTTGTTGTGGTGCCAAAAATATAAGACCAGAACCCCAAAAATTCCAGATTTCATATTGGAGTAATTTATTGTTTATTGACTTAAATTTTGACAATTAATTGAAAACTGGAATAATACCCAAAAACCTAACAATTTAATAGAATTAAATGTGAAGAGTTGCACAAAATATTGATAACCATTTTATAGTTATCAATATCAAAATAAACATTTATGTGTCAACATCAAAATTTGAATGTATCAAAAATTCCAGATTGTCAAAATCCTAACAATATTATAAACTTCTTATTCGCATAGTAGTCTGAAGTCTAGCTTTGTTGCTAAGATATCATTAGACATAGTGACAACAATCTCAGAGTAGGTGGTTGAATGAGGAAGTAACATCATGGTGATGGTAAAACGTTCCGGAAGCAACCCTTGTCTTTTTGTCATTGGATCTGTAAATATACTTGTGTATATACTTCAAGGCTCTCACTGAGGCACATAGATTAACATCAATTCTACAACCAATTATGGACCGTAGATAGAACTTCCTACAAAGAACCATAACAATATGTTAAGTATCAAACATTTTAAAAAAAATGAAGTTATAGTAGATCTAGATTAGTGGTGTGGAAATAACAAATATACTTAAGATTTTATAAAAATGTAATATACTTACATTTCATATGTATCCTCTACCACTTCCTCACATTCTTTGCAATCATAAGTATTATCCCTTCTCTTGATTGGTCTTTTGTTGCAAGCTGAGCATGCTCTATAATGCCATTCATAATAGTGGAAAACTTTCACTATCCTAGCTTCGTATATGAATTCATCCATCTGCAAAATTAATAATACATCAAAGTAGAATAAAAACGTTTAATTAATTGTATGAATTATAAGTCGATCAATGTTGTTTATACCTCTCCTTCATCATTTTTGATGTACTTGAGCATCCCTTGAATAGTTTTGACATTATTGTTGTCCACTGGAGGTATCTCTTCCATTCTATGTTTGTAGTTGTTAGATCCAAACAAATTCAAATTTAAATTATTTAATTAATATATATTCTATTATATTAAAGTAAATTGACATAATATTCATGTGAAAATTATGTTTACCTGGTCATGAGAGAGTCCACCTGTGGGATGTCCATGTTAAGACGGATTTTGGTGCCACTTGTAGATTGCACATAGTACCTTGTCATTTAATAATTTTATTTAGACACAGATTTTATTCTACATATTTATTTATCTTAACAATACATAATTTAATATGAAAATGTTTACCATGGTGATTTTTGACAGATACTGCAGTTATGATGACAATAGCTTGGCCTATCTTTGATTGATCAATTGATGCTTGTATTTCATTAGCGAGTTCTCCCCACAATGTCACTTTCAGTAATTCCTTTCTGTAGTTGTGCATATTAGCTAATAAAGTAGTAGTACTGTATATCTTAGCTGCACCTTCAATGAAAGAAGAATTGTTTTGCTAGTTTGTAGTTTTTGTACTCTACGTGTGTGTACTGTGTATATATAGATTTTTGGCAAGAGTTTTAGTTTAATTCAATTTCTTTTTAGATAACTATCATTTAATGATATTTATCTCTATGGCAGTAGGTTGTTAGGGTTGATTCATTTCAGCTAAATTTTTGCTTGATATATTTTTAAATTTTTGCCTAGATCAGAATCTGACGGAATCTATTTTGATATGATTAACAGTTCCTTAAACTTAGCCAGGTTAGCCTGATTTGATTAAGAGTATATATTTTTAAATTTCCTTAAACTTAGCCTGGTTTGATTAACAGTATATATTTTTAAATTTTTACCTAGATCAGAATCTGACGGAATCTATTTTGATATGATTAACAGTTCCTTAAACTTAGCCTGATTTGATTAACAGTATATATTTTTAAATTTCCTCAAACTTAGCCTGATTTGATTAACAGTATATATTTTTAAATTTTTGCCTAGATGATGTGCCGGAAAAATATCATGAAGCGATTATCCTGTCAGTTTTTAATATGTTGGAGCATTTTGGCACACTGAGCCGTATTGCCTAGACATATATTCTGCCTCTGGAACCCATAAGCTTTTATGTTGTGATCAATTTAAATTTTATTCATTTATCTCTTGTAATTGCTGTAGCTTAATTTTTGGCTCAAAGCAGATGGACCCAAATTGAATTAGTGAAAAAATATATAGTTCAGCCAGATTTCTATCCATCTGCTCTTTTTGAGTCAGAGGTTTTTTACTGCAATTGATAGAAGTGTTACTCCTATCTGGCCTTTTTAGATTTTTGTATATATGAAGTATTTTCTCAAATAATGTAGCATAACACAGTGCCATATTACTAAAACTAAAACCGAAACCGCTATGACTTATGAGAATTTAAAAGTACCAGTTGCACTGAACAAAAATATGCAAGGTGTAAAAGATGATGTCAGCTTTAGTTCTAGCTATTAAAATTATTACCCTGTAAAAGTAGACAGGATTCAATTATAAAACAACATTCCAGTTCACTAATCCAACCAAGTATTCTTGCCAATAAGACAATATTGTACGACTTAATATTTATGATATATTTCAATATCATAAACAACACTTTTAAACAAATAAATATTTTTTTTTAAAAAAAAAAAAACAAAGAAAAAACAAATAAATATGCTTCGGAACAGGTTGGGGATTTTGGATTGTCAAATATCAAGAGAAATACACTTGTTACTGGTGGTGTATTGGACTACCAGTAAATATTTGGATAATACTTAGGAGTGGATAATATTTACAGAGAGAATGTAATGTCAGATTGGCTTTCTTAGTCTAACTCTGGCAGTGTTTCCATGTGACAGCTCCCACCAGTGTTCCAATCCCCATCTCTGTAAAATGACAGCATTCATCTGTACTTCCTTTCCTTCTTGGAAATAACAACCCCTGATCAATATTAGCCCAAACTAAGATGGTATCATATATTCCACAACCATGAACAAAATAAAGCTCATTAGGAAAAAAAATCAATAGCATATTGTTTTGGCAATTCGATAATAAAATAAATAATGAAAATCCTACTTAAATAATCTTCTAAACCTTAGTGCTAGACTCATGCCTATAAACTGACATTTATATTTTATTCACTACTTTTGAACAAAATCCCTAGATAACTAATAACTTGGAACTGATGCCGAGATTCTGATTTTACTCGTCCGCATATTCCACATCTTTATGTTATTTTTTCTTCTTGCTCTTCTTTTGTTTTTTCGCCACATTGTCATCAGCTGAATCATCATCCTTTTTTTCCTGTTTGCCATAAATAATTTTTGTTAGTCACTTTGGTACTAACTATTTTGAATTTGTTTTTTAAATGTAAATGCAAAGTTGAAATACCATTTTTTTTACCTTCTTGATCTTCTTTGTTTTCAACTTCCCTTTTTTTATTTCTGGTATTGGGTCAATTTTAAAAGCTGTCAAAGAAGATAAGTCCTTTGTTCTTTTGTTGTAATCTATCACTTTGATATGGAATCTTGTAGTTTTCCCTATCAACAAATCAAATATAGATGCAACTTTGTCTTTGCCATCTTCCTGTAATAATTAATCATATGTCAAATTAGAATTAACTATTCTTGGTAAGAATTTATAGTAATATTTCTTAACAAATTTGAAAAAACTCACTCCGAGACTTGCTTCTATCATATCATCTACATTTTCTTTGATGAGAGAATTAATCTGTTGGCCAAATCTTGTTACTCGAATAGTATTTGTTTCGTCATTGATATCCATTGGTAGCTTGTACCTAAGATACGGTAATTAAGAATGCCAGTTTAATTAATGTGTATGAAGAGCTACGCACGTATTAGTCTTAAGATTTTATAAAAATGTAATATACTTACATTTCATATGTATCCTCTACCACTTCCTCACATTGCTTGCAATCATAAGTATTATCCCTTCTTTTGATTGGTCTTTTGTTGCAAGCTGAGCATGCTCTATAATGCCATTCATAATAGTGGAAAACTTTCACTATCCTAGCTTCGCATATGAATTCATCCATCTGCAAAATTAATAATATATCAAGGTAGAATAAAAAAGTTTAATTAATTTTATGAATGATAAGTCGATCAATGTTGTTTGTACCTCTCCTTCATCATTTTGATGTACTTGAGCATCTCTTGAATAGTTTTGACATTATTGTTGTCCACTGGAGGTATCTCTTCCATTCTATGTTTGTAGTTGTTAGATCCAAACAAATTCAAATTTAAATTATTTAATTAATATATATTCTATTATATTAAAGTAAATTGACATAATATTCATGTGAAAATTATGTTTACCTGGTCATGAGAGAGTCCACCTGTGGGATGTCCATGTTAAGACGGATTTTGGTGCCACTTGTAGATTGCACATAGTACCCTGTCATTTAATAATTTTATTTAGACACAGATTTTATTCTACATATTTATTTATCTTAACAATACATAATTTAATATTAAAATGTTTACCATGGTGATTTTTGACAGATACTGCAGTTATGATGACAATAGCTTGGCCTATCTTTGATTGATCAATTGATGCTTGTATTTCATTAGCGAGTTCTCCCCACAATGTCACTTTCAGTAATTCCTTTCTGTAGTTGTGCATATTACCTAATAAAGTAGTAGTACTGTATATGAATGTCAAAGTTTTGTTACATACCTTTCGTTCCTTATTTTGATCTCTCTTATTTGACTTGTAGTGTCAAATGACATTCTTGGTTCTATCTGGGTTGAGAACTCCAATCTTCCAATGACATCTTAATCAATGAATATTTTTCAAAAGTAAAGTTAGAAGTAACATAACAGAAATAATGAATCCATCTTAACAGAAAAAGGCAAGGAATATGTTATACCTATGCAATATTCTTTTTGGTAATACAACGGTATCTTTGAGAAATCAACAAAGGTGTAGTTAAATTTAGGAATCTCTGGAATTTCCTCATTAACTGGCTTGAGTTCAGTGAAGTTTTTGATGAAAAGTTGATACTTGTGTCCTGTAAGTCGATACTGGCCTTTAATCTTCCATGTTGTAAAGCCTTGAATTGTGTACAACTTTAACTCTTCAAGTTTATTCTTATAATCATCTATGTCATCCGCCTTTACTCTAGCATGAATTTCTTCACCCTGAAACATTTTGACCACATATTAGTATTTAATTCTTATTAAATTATCTGAAAAATAAACATCTTTAATTCAAAAGTACTTACCTTCTTATCAATAAGTATCATGTCAAGACTGATTGGTTGGTTGTTATTTCGGTTGATTGACGTCCAAAGAGATATCACTCTCACTGTAATCCTCCATGAAATGTTTGTTTCCTTTATCTCCTTAATTTCAATATCTACTCCTTCATCCCTTTGTCTGCTTGTTTCTTTCATTTCCTTCTTTTCAAATCGCTTAGTTTCATCCATTTTTTTTAGGTAGAGAAAAATCTTAGCTGCACCTTTAATGAATGAAAGAATTGTTTTGCTAGTTTGTAGTTGTTGTACTCTACGTGTGTGTACTGTGTATATATAGATTTTTGGCAAGAGTTTTAGTTTAATTCAATTTCTTTTTAGATAACTATCATTTAATGATATTTATCTCTATGGCAGTAGGTTGTTAGGGTTGATTCATTTCAGCTAAATTTTTGCTTCATATATTTTTAAATTTTTGCCTAGATCAGAATTTGACGGAATCTATTTTGATATAATTAACAGTTCCTTAAACTTAGCCAGGTTAGCCTGATTTGATTAACAGTATATATTTTTAAATTTCCTTAAACTTAGCCTGATTTGATTAACAGTATATATTTTTAAATTTTTACCTAGATCAGAATCTGACGGAATCTATTTTGATATGATTAACAGTTCCTTAAACTTAGCCTGATTTGATTAACAGTATATATTTTTAAATTTCCTCAAACTTAGCCTGATTTGATTAACAGTATATATTTTTAAATTTTTGCCTAGATGACGTGCCGGAAAAATATCATGAAGCGATTATCCTGTCAGTTTTTAATATGTTGGAGCATTTTGGCACACTGAGCCGTATTGCCTAGACATATATTCTGCCTCTGGAACCCATAAGCTTTTATGTTGTGATCAATTTAAATTTTATTCATTTATCTCTTGTAATTGCTGTAGCTTAATTTTTGGCTCAAAGCAGATGGACCAAAATTGAATTAGTGAAAAAATATATAGTTCAGAATTGTCAATGCTAGCCATAGCATTTATTTGACAAACAGAGTTTCCTCTGCGTATTAATGTTGTATTCAAATAATAGAGAAACTATTGTGGATTAATTTTGGTTGTGGAATATATGATACCATCTTAGTTTGGGCTAATATTGATCAGGGGTTGTTATTTCCAAGAAGGAGAGGAAGTACAGATGAATACTGTCATTTTACAGAGATGGGGATTGGAACACTGGTGGGAGCTGTCACATGGAAACACTGCCAGAGTTAGACTAAGAAAGTACAGTGAATTCGAAATCCATTTAGTATTGGCTGTTTCACATCCCACATTCGTCTAATTTTCAGCAAAGCGAATTGAATTTCTACTATTATAAAAAAAAATAATAATAATAAATAAATAAATTAAAAAAAAATTGAATAGATGGACTAAAAGTAATTGTAAAATTTATGACAATTATTTGTGATTTTGAATATTCAGAAATCTTATTTAATACTTGAATAGATTCCCTTTGTATGCATGTAATTAAAAAGTAAACCAATAGATGATCATGCTTCTTCTTAGTTGATTCCTCCAAATTTGATTTTGTTGAGACATATGTTTTTCATTTTTGATATTTCTAAGTCTTCAAATATTCCAGCTTTGTACGGCTCTGTCTGGATTGTTTCTAGTGGCAATAAAAAGCATAATATATGTGCTTCTGGTAATCCTTTTCTACTCCCATAATGGATGATGATTTCTGAAAAAAAAATATGAAAAAACATTATTATATTGAATTTTAATAATGAATGAAGTGTAATCTTATGATTGAATTTTACCTTCAATTTCTTGGGGATATTGATGGATTGATTTCAGATCTTCTAATACTTTTGGAATTTTTTCCTTGTAGAAGACCTTTGTTGCTTCTTTGACATCAGTTCCTTTGTCGCACTTGGTTTTCTCCATTTGTGAGTTGCATGAAATTGTACACCAGAAATGGTCTCTATTAAAAAATGAGATAAACATCATGTGTTAGTCAAATATCAATAGTTGAAGAACAACACATAGTTCTGATTTACTTTATTTTTCTTACCTTTGGTGTAAATATGTTGTTGTTGGAGTTTTGTTCATGATCGTCTGTGGAGATTCAAGATGTGTTTTGTGTTTGTTAGTGAGTGTGTGATTAGTTTTTATAGGTTTTTTTTTTTGCTAGGTTTAATTTTTTTGAGTTTTATAATTAGTAGGAGTCTTGACCTTAGTTTGTTTTGATTTTCTTTTACATTGATATTTATCTGATATTTTTATTTCTTTTGTTATGGGCCGATTTTATTTTTTAATTTCCGGACTATAGGCAGTTATACCTTCAGTAATGAAAGAATCATAACATGCAGCAGTAGGTTATGGCCATGTATTCCTTTGTTTGAGATAATTTAAGCTATTGCCTTTTGCTTACCTGTTTAGTTTATCTCTACAGCTGTACTGTTGATATGAGCAATTGAACAGTATGTGTATGTAACAAATGTAGGTATAGGGAGGCATTTGATCAAAATTTCGCGGCAAGGAGATGAAAAGAATCAAGACTAATGAATTCTCACTGTTAGCTCACTAACTGTCCGTACTCGGTTAGATGCTAATGGGGAGTCATGGTAGAAGCTTTTGAATTGTTTTTTTGAATTGTTTATGACAGCCCCAAAGAAAGTGCTTAAAAGTTGCAACTCTATGAGTGCATGAAGAGCTACATATTAGTCTGAAAATGATAAGATTTTTGCTTGAAAGGGTAATCACAGTACAATTTGAAAAATGGTATGTTTTTAGCTAAATAATCAGCCAACTTTAGTGTGCATGATGGAAATGAATTCCAGTTCACTAATCCAACCAAGTATTCTTGCCAATAAGACAATATTGTACGACTTAATATTTATGATATATTTCAATATCATAAACAACACTTTTAAACAAATAAATATTTAAAAAAAAAAAAAAAAAAAAACAAAAACAAATAAATATGCTTCGGAACAGGTTGGGGATTTTGGATTGTCAAATATCAAGAGAAATACACTTGTTACTGGTGGTGTATGGGGAACTTTGCCATGGATGGCTCCAGAGCTCTTCGATGGCAGTCGCAGTAAGGTCTCTGAAAACGTAAGCTACCATGTATTATTTGGTTTGAAGGTGTCATTGCTATTCCCAGTTGTTCCTCTTTGTTCAGTTTGTATTGACCCAACAGAACATTCAACTAACAATCCTATCAGCATGTGTGATTAAGCTTATGAAGTGCAGTGATCCAAAGAAACCTTCCTGAAAAATACTACAGATAAGAGATAGAATACATTGCTTTATGCAAGTCCAAACTCAGAAGCATATACATCAAGTTACTTGACAGCTTATTACTTTAAAATGTAGCCAGGTTCACTGTCAATGGTAACGTACAAATTATCTGTTAATGAGAAGTCCATGTAAACCATTTCGCAAATAAATTCCACGGCCTTGACATTATATACATATACCTGCAAATATGTTTCTACTAACAAATTTAAATGTTATACAACATCATTTCATATATACTACAAATATCAGAACTACACCTTCTTAAGAGGCTCTAACAGTTGATATAGAATACCAAATGTTTTTTTCCCTATTGATAAAAGTGACATGGTAAAAATTGAAACAACCAGTTATGGTATTTTATAGAGATAGGTGCCGGTGCAACTGTAAAACTTACAACTAACCCCCCTGCTACTTTTTCTTCCTTGCCTAGCAATTTCCAAGGTTTTATACTGTTATGTGTATCTTTATCCATGTGGTTCTATTTGTTTTCGTACTTGAGTCGGTGTTAGTGTAAATATATCTGCAAATGTGTTTCTACTAACTAATGTACAAAAAGATTTGCAGCTCCATAATGGGCTCATTTTGGCTAACCTTTTGGCAGTCTGTAATTTGCAACAACCTCCTTGCAGTCCATACTCTAAGGCTGCATCGTTGAAGACCCCATACTACACCAACCAACAACCACCTGAAATCGCAAGGATTATATACATACGTAACTTCTAAAATTATCATTATTCAATGTTGGTATACACTTTGTTGAAAGTGGTACATACCTTTGGAACAATACAATAGACCTTCCCTTTTTTTTTTTTGAGAAACCGAAATCTTATATCAAATAGGAATAACCGGATGAATAGATTCTCGAACACAACTTGGAGTAGGTTCCTTGTCCAGATTACAATGTGCCCATGTAGCAAGTTCATTAGCCTTTTCATTTAGGTTCCTTGGAATCCAAACAAAATCAGCAGTCCAACAAACTGCAGCTAAACCTAAGATCATTATAAAGTTGGTCAAAGCTTGCCAATCAGGATCTTCAGTTTTATCGTTGAGTGCTTCCATAACTTCTTTAGAATCTCCTTCGACCCTGATTTTTTTATAGTCATTTGTGTATGCTAAAGTTACAGCAACTTCCACAGCTATGAGTTCCGCTTCCTGCATATCTTTCGCTTTAAATATTCTGTAGGCTGTAGCTATAACTTGTCCATCAACATTCCTAGCTACCACACCAGCAGCCCCTGAACCATTTGACTTATCAAAATTCGCCTTACAGCTAATAATCACACATTCGTTGTCTTCCTTTATATGAGAATGAGCATCAGGACATTGAGGTAAGCTTTCATAGGATTTTTCACTTCCACCCAGTAGAACTTCCGGATACACAACATTTGTTGTAGATTTTTCTGCCTGCGGTGGTAGCAATACTGTTATCCTTTTTGATGACGTACATCTTGATAGAGCAACATACAACTAACCATGACTGAACACCGGATTACGAAGATCTATTCCGATGTATTTTACTGATTGTCCTTGCGACTTATTAATTGTCATTGCATAAGCAAGTCTTAATGGAAACTGACGCCGCGACATTTCAAACGCCAATTGTGTAACCGAAGGTGTTATGGTTATTCTTGGAATAAATACTAAGTCTCCGGCTTTTTCTCAAGTTAAGATCTTTGCTTCAATTACTCTTGATGCACATTTGACTACCATCAATCGAGTTCCATTACAAAGACCATCTCTGGGTGAAATATTTCGAAGAAGCATGATTGGAGTTCCAATCTTCAATGACAGGTTGAAAGGAGGTAGACTCGCTGGTTCTTGAGAATTCAAAAATTCACTTGTAACTCCTTTCCCATTTATTTGTGTTCCTCTACCTTCGTCCACAACTTTATCAACAGCTAAGTACTCAAATATTTTTCCAGGTTTTAGTTTAATTGCCAATTCGTTGATGGTAGCCACATCATCATTTCTTGCTGATAGTATTGCTCGTTCTTTCAGAAATATGGTGGAATCTGGTCGTTTAATATCCAGTTGTGGGTAGACAGACAAAACCAAATCCTTAAGATTCTCAAGGCTTTTTACATCGTCCGGCAAAATGATAGTTTCATTTGGATTTGTTCCAACCTGTTAATTTGAAAAAGGATTAAATTCAAAAAAATTTAAACTTTTTGTATTTGAGTATTAATTTAAACTTCATATTTTCAGCGTCCTCCTTGTTTAGCCTCATGTTATCTACCAGATTTAATACTTGAACATTATCCCATAGGAACGATTTTCGAAATGATGCTGCCACAACTTCTTCTCTTGATCCTTGAGGTATAACCGGTAGTGTTTGTCGGAAATCACCCCCAAGAACAACGGTTACTCCCCCAAATGGTTTATCATTCCCACGAATATCTTGAAGACTACGATCAACCGCTTCTACACAGTGTCGGTGTTGCATAGGAAGTTCATCCCATATTATAAGACTTGTTTTTCTCAATAATTCAGCATCAAAAGATTGCTTTTTTATAGAACAAACACTGTCTTCCATAACTGCAAGAGGTATTTTGAACGTTGAATGTGCTGTTCGTCCACCTTTTAACAATAAAGCAGCAATTCCCGATGAAGTGACCATTACAACTATATGTCCTTTGCTTCGGCAGGCAGATGCTATAGTGTTATAAACAAAAGTTTTTCCTGTACCAGCTGCGCCATTCAAAAAGAATAATTTCCCTTTCTTACTAAAAACGGAATCTGTAACAACTTTGTAAGCTTGATTTTGTGCTGAATTCAAGCGTAGATAATTAGTTGCCGCTTCAATTTCTATTCCTTCGTATTGAAGTTGTTCGTGCTCCCAAAGCAACCGATTTCCAATAGGCTCACACCAATCTTTACTGGGTGAAGGCATATTTGGGTAATCCGCCAACGTTTTACCATATTCTGATAGCTCCTGGTCTAATAGAAATAAACCATAGTCACAAATTTCCTTTTCAAATGGGTTAGAAATTTTGAATTTCTTTTTCAACTGGTGAGGCAAATCATCGCATATTTTGGTTGCAAAATTTAACCATAATAATTCTGGTCTTGAAGGAGAACATTCTCTTAGTAGCAGACTAAACAATTTGCGCACCTGTTTGCACATATCGGAGATAGTATTAAACATTTAAGCGTATTGTAATAATTTTCAAATGAAATCAGATTATGAAATATGAAATTAAAACTACCCTATCTGGCATATAACTACTTATTTGATATTTTTCAGAGGACACAATATTCGCACCTGTTTTCCGGTTTTGATATTAACTGCTTCATCTAAACATTTACTCCATTCTTTGTCGTCTTCAAGTAGTCCTCTTGCAATGCATGCTTCTTTGAAAGTGTTATACTGAACATTTTCAAAAGTTTTCAAATCAGCCCATGATGTTGGTCCTTTTAAGACAGTTAGCAACAACCTCAAATAAAATCTCTCACCTGAATTAAATTAGTAAAGGCTTAAACAGTGATCAGAAATGATATTATACTACATTAAAATGTAATGTATATAGTGCAGTACACACGCATCAGGAAAACTCTGTCTTTCTTAAGGTACATAAGCACCTTCATCAGTATGTATTTGGGTGGTCTTTTAAGAATGAAATATTAAATCTTAATTAAAAATTAAAAATCTGATTCAAAAGATTAATGATAGAAAAGTAATGATTCAGAAGTGAGTGAATTATTACGGAACTAAAGAAGTACAAAGATAACATCAAATATAAAATCTTACTTGAATTGGGATTCGCAAAGTACATTCTGCCAATTGAACCCTCGTGGCTATATGCCTATATCAAAGGGATCGAGGTGCCTAATGATATATATTACAGGTCATAGACACTGATCGAACTGAGCAGGTTTAGCGATGCTTATCACTCAGGACGGAGAATCGGAGACTCCAGTCATCAGTCAGTGGGAGATTTGCTGAGGAGCTCAGTGCAAGGGAGACCCAGCGAGTGGGAATAAGTTCTTCCAACTTCAGATTTTACCTATAAAAACTATGTGAATCGGACCGTTGGCCGGGAAGTCACCATTCAATGGGATGTATGGTAAGAGCCCGAGGGGAGTCGTTAATAGGAGGCAAAAGAAGCTTTGTAGTACAACCCTGTTGCTTTTTGTATATATTAAGACATACTAACTTACATAGCGAGAAAATTATAATAACAGTCCAAACAGGAAGCAGGCAGAATGACTTCTTACTTCTTAGTAAGCACTAACCATGGTATTAGCAACTCATCGTATTATGTGTGGCAGCGCAGTGGCCAGTAGACTTCAAGGTTGATCTAGAGAAGGTGTAGGAGGGTGACGTGCAACTATGTGTAGTAGCTAGGCACTGGCACTTCCAGTTTACATTGTGATAGTGCAGTACACAAGCATCAGGAAAACTCTGTCTTTCTTAAGGTACATACGCACCTTGATCAGTATGTATTTGGGAGTTTTTTTAAGAATGAAATATTATAACTTAATGAAACATTAAAAATCTGATTCAAAAAGATTAAGGATAGAAAAGTAATGATTCAAAAGTGAGTGAATTATTACGGAACTAAAGAAATACAAATATAACATCAAATATAAAATCTTACCTGAATTGGGATTCGCAAAGTACATTCTGCCAATGGAGAATTTGTCTTGCCTTGGTGTCCACATTTTTTTGTCCTTGTGCCAAACAAAGAATTCAGGAAATTGTTGGTATGTATAACATCTTGCTTCTGGATGATTCTTACAATAATCCAAAAATTCTGTAAGAGAAGATTTTTGGTTTTCAGCTCTTTTTTTTATTTTTTTTTTGGAATCTTTAGCCTTGTAAACCACCATATGCATTCCTTCAAGATGTAGTGAGAGTCTTGTGACATTTGGTTTCTCCTTGTGCATTTTATTTCCCAATAATCTCCATGCAGCCTCTATTGAACCAACATATCTTGCATCAATATATTGTTTGATCTCGTCAGTGGTGCCACCAACAACCATTGTTGCTCGATCGTGACCTTTGTATATATATTTATGAATATATTTGACAGCTCTTACTGATGCACAAATTTCTACATTAATATGAGAGTCAAACATTTCAGATAGATGAGGGTTATAGGGTACGACATCCCTGTTGTCGACTTCTTGACCCCTTATCAGGTATACTTTCCCTGTTTTTCGTCTTCGATAAAGTGGGTAACCATCAGCATCCATTTTTGTTTCATCCGCATTTTCTCTAGGGAATCTTGACCTGCAAAAACCATTTTCCATACATGGTGATGATTTGTTTCTTTCTCCGCAAGGGCCGTGTATCATGCACTTCTTGGCAGTTTCAAACAAAGCCGGATGTTTATTAGGATCTGGAAATTCTGCACACACAAATTGATCTACTTGTGATGTTGTTTTAATTTTATCATTGCTTTGGAGAAATATAAGCGCGTGCATATGTGGAAGGCCTCTTTTTTGGAACTCAATTGTGTAGACATAACCAACTACTTTTCCAAACAATTGTTTGTCAATTATCTCTTTCATAATTGCTTTTCTCTTAAGCTCAAATACTCGTGCTACCAAATCCGGCCGATCTAATGCGTTTTGGAATGGTTTCAATTCATTCTGGATCTCTGGCCATCGAGGATTTGCTGTTGCAGTAAGAAATATATCTGGATGTTTGTTGAATCTTGTGATTGCCATTGAGTCTTGATATATCTCGTACATATGCCTAGGACTTCCGAGATGAGATGATGGAAGAATAAATCTCTGACCAATTTCCTTTGGATCATTTCCATTGTCAACTATATCTGTTAATCCATAATCCACTTCAGCTGACAGTTAATAAATAAAATTCAAGGATACCTCTTATATTTTAAAGAATGAATAATATAAATGGTTGCTTTGTTTAAAACATTTCAGTAATATAATATATATACCTCGTATATTTAACGGAATGAGTAATAGAAATGGTTGTTCTGTTTAAACAGTTCAATGATGTAATATAGATAACATATATATTTAATAGACCAATGACAATGATTAAATTTTTTTTATTTTATTTTTTATTAAATGTACAACTTAGTGATATGATATAAATATGGTCAGTTAACTCTAACCAAACAGTTGTATCTGGTGGTATGAGGCAGATAAACCCATATATTTATGTTGTTGAACCTGCCATGTAACATGTGAGTGAAACCCTTCCGATGTTTTTTTTGTTTTTTTTTTTTTTGGCAAAACATGACCAGTTGATAAGTAAAATGTTTTGTAAGCATAGATCTGACTATTCAGTCCACACTCTGGATTTATTTCATCTTATTAGAAATAGAAATCTTGAGACTCTTTTTCAAAAGGTTTTTGATATTTATAGTGTTGAACTTCTTTTTAAAGCTTTGCTATCTATTATATAAAAAGAAATCTTAATTTACCAGTGAAAAAGGAAAAGCAAGGATATTTGTAATTAACAATATAAGCATGTGCCATACCTGTTAATCCACTATAAACTTCAGCACGCAGATCATCCTGATAATTTCTTATATAGCTCAAACGATTTTGTTCGTACGCTGCCCATGCATCCACCAAGAATGCTTGAAACAACGATCCTCCTCTTAGAATAGATGAATATTCTGTAGTACGTTCAAATATTCGATAGCGAAAGAATTCTAATTGAGTCAATCTTTTTGTCAAGTGACAGTTTCTTTTCACATCCCATTGCAAATAAGATGTTGACCAACCAAGATCGCCATTAGGAAACAAAAGAACATAGTGCAAAGGTAGGTATGCTGGGTGGCACTCGCTAATTCTTTTCAATTTGTTTCCTCTCAAATGTAGAACAATATCACGCTTGGAAGCGATTTCTGTACCATCTCCTGGCATAATAACTGCAATGTCTTCAGATGTTCGCAAATTATACCTTTTCTTATCAGTATCCGGTTTGTAGTGCAACCAAACAGGTATATTTGTATCTTCGTCTGTATTTGATTCCTTCAATACTTCATATGCGTGCTTATACACTTTGCAGAGCTTGTTGTTTTCTAACAGTGTTTCGTGAATTATTTTCAAAACATCTTCACGTAGCTGTGGATTGCGCTTATTACGATAATCTAGCGCTGAATTGGAATCATATATGTACAGTTGTGCGTAACTCGGAACTTTTCCAATTTCAAGGATGAGTGATCCTACGTCGTGACACAATTCACCATGTATTGTGAAAGATTTTGGACCACAGCCATTCAGTATACGGTCATCCATTTTTACCCCTAGACTTGTAAAAGCATTTGAAGCATTGTACGCTCTAATGTTCTTGCGAAAAGATTTGGAGATCTTATCTGATCCTTCATACAAAGATTGAATCGATGGTGGCAACGGAGATAACGGAGGCAGTTTTATTTTTCCTTGCAGGCAACACATTCCAAACAAAGTTTTCTTTCGTGTAGACTTTGACAGTTTTTCACCGTCCCAATGAAGAGCATGACAAAAGCTGCATTCTACATCCATCTTCCCTAAATAATGACGTTCTTTAGCTATTGGAGAATTAACATCCGTTTGAAATTCAAGTTCATCGCTGAGTATGTCTTCATAGACATTATCATAGTCTTCGGGATATACAATTTCTATATCTTCTATTGTAACTTTTTTTGGGAAAGTAATTCCACTGTGTAAAATCCAAAAAAAAAAAATTAGTGAGCATCGAGTTTAGTATTGCACTGAATCTCATAATATTAATCATAATACAAAATAAATATTAAAAGAAATGTGATGGACTTTCTACAACTTGCACCCTTTACACAAATATTCAATAGAAAACAAATAGGACCACATGTCTGAAGATACACATAACAGTATAACACCTTGAAAATTGCTAGGCAAGGAAGAAAAAGTAGCAGGGGGGGTTTGTTGTAAGTTTTATGGTCGCACCGGCACCTATCTCTATAAAATACCATAACTGGTTGTTTCAATTTTTACCATGTCATCTCATAATATTAATCATAATACAAAATAAATATTAAAAGAAATGTGATGGACTTACTACAACTTGCACCCTTTACACAAATATTCAATAGAAAACAAATAGGACCACATGTCTGAAGATACACATAACAGTATAACACCTTGAAAATTGCTAGGCAAGGAAGAAAAAGTAGCAGGGGGGTTTGTTGTAAGTTTTATGGTCGCACCGGCACCTATCTCTATAAAATACCATAACTGGTTGTTTCAATTTTTACCATGTCACTTTTATCATTAGGGAAAAAAACATTTGGTATTCTATATCAACTGTTCAAGCCTCTTAAGAAGGTGTAGTTCTTATATTTGTAGGTGATATGAAGTGATGTTGTATAAGATTTAAATTTATTATGTTTCAGAACTCCAGGATGTTCTTCCTTGGCTCATCAACCAATTGGGTACTTGATAATTATATCACAAAAGTACTGTGTGTGTATTTGCAGATTAATCATACATAAATATATGAAAGCAGCCATCACTCATTGTATATGAAACGTTTTATTTTTGTTTGATGGAAGTTGTATATGAAACTTACTATCTAGTTATAGGAATTATAACTTCATTCTCTCGCGATGCATCCCCTGCAGATGATGAGCCGAACAAAAAGACAATCTCTGAAACTGGTTTTGATACAGTAGCTATTTGAAATCCAGATGGGCTGTTGTTTTGATATTGAGTAACCCCATCCATTGTATATGAGTGCTTCTTAATCTCATCACTTCTTGTCGAGATATTCTTCTTCTGTGTTGAGATATCCTTGCTTTTCCTTTTAATTCCAATTTTCTTTGTCTGCAATTCTTTGCCGCATCATAAAAATGAGGTAATCAATATGATTTGTAGCATTTTTGTCCAGAAACTTTGACTTAATATACTCTTTACAATACCTGGATAGAGGAGTACCAATGATCTTACTTCCCAATCTTTCTTTTTCTCTTCTTGCACGTTGAGCGAGTTGTCTTCTATTTAAAGGAATGGAATAAAGTCCGTCTTTATTTGTTGTAAGATCAGACTGATGGTGTTGTTGTTCACCGTTTTCGATTCTAGCATCATTAACTAAACTGTATCACAATGTGAAGTTATAACAGGAATTAGTAAACTTTTTTTTGGCATCTAAGCTAGTAACATTACATTATTTTTTTCAGTAAATTACCAGCTTCCAATTGAACTTGGATTTTTTTGGATTTTTTCCTTCTCCCTTCTTGCACGCTGTGCTTTCTGACGATTACTTACTTGTATGTGAATGGCTTCTGTAGTACCACCATCATCTGTTTTTTTGTTATCAAAATCCATTTGATCATGGGTTGAAATTGCTGCACACAATTTGTAAAGGATCAACTATTAAATAAAAAAAAAAAAAAAATACCAAATTGGATGCTATATCAAAATTGAAGAAGATTGGTGGTGCAGAAGGAGATTGTACTCCATCTTATAAGTGCAAAAGGGACGGGTCAAATTTAAGTTGTTCAATTAACCTTTTACTACAAAATTAATCTAAAACAAAAATAAAACCAATTGGCGAGGAAGCTACAGACTGATAACAATTTCTCTTTAAGTATTTGTGTCATTAACAATAGCGCGAAATCAAAACAGACAAAAATCAAAACAAAAAAACAATAGCAATCAACCAAAATAATCAGTGAAGCCAAACAAACAAACACAAATTAAGTTTATCCATTCTTAATCTCTTCAAGAACAACAATTAAAGGACATACCTTTTGAGTGAGTGAAGGAAGATGGAGTGCAGATAGAGAGTTTAAGGAGAAAAGAGAACAGTTAAGATTAAGGTTGAACTGTTAAAGAAAAAATTTATCGCTGCAAAAAAAATTAAGGTCTCGGGAAGATTAAGATTTTGTTTAAGGTTAGAGAGGCGAAGAGTTAAGAAAGAAAAGCAGAGAGAGAGAGGAGTAAATTCCAGATTCCCTTTAACAAATTCTATAATTAACTACTAATCAAAATTAAAAACCAACAGAGAGAGATTGTTACCCACCAAGAAACGTTTGTGAAGAGTATGAGAGAGAAGTTATGAATTTTAAGTTTTATGAAGAATATGAGAGAGAAGTTATGAATTTTAAGTTTTATGAGATCGTGTTAAACCTTATTTTTGCTTCTCGATTCATTTGTTAATTTGTTATGTTAGGATTCATCCTGACCATCTATTTCCAATCTCATTAAATCTATCTATTTCCAATCTCATTAAATCCCAATCTCTATAATCTCATGTGCAAATCTTGACCGTCCTTTGTCTCTTTACCAAGTTTTATAAGTGCAGGTTATAATATAGATATAATAGCTAGACACAATGGGTCCCACACTCTCTTTCCTATGTGGCCACTCTATATGATCATCAAGCTCTCACAAATTTTCTCCCACAAAACAAATAAGAAAGAAAAAAATAAAATAATTTATACTAATTAGTTTCATAACTAAATTTTGTATTTCTCTACACTTTTCCCCATTTTCCACTAAACCCAAAAAATCTCTACCCACTTTCTCTACTCTCCTAATAAAGTATAAACACAAATATTTTAATAAAAATAAAATCAAAACAACAAATATACTCAAAACATAAATTAATCAAATATAACCAAATATAATAATTTATTATATGTACATATAAATAAAAAAAATTAGTACAAATAAATTTAATATTATATAAATTTAAAATTTATACGAGATTTCTCTTACAAAATGTCCAATCCCGGTGCGTAGCACGGGGTCCACAGCTAGTAAAAACTTCAATATCTTTCTGTTTATAAAACCATTTCAATATACATATACTACTTTAATAACTCCAGTATAAAACATGATATTTGTAACTAATCACTTTAATAGAAGCCATAATCGATAAACCACGAGTAATCTATATATACCAAACAAAACCATGCATGCATTTTATCATCAATAATATACCAAATATTTTCTAACATTTAAAATATGACGTATGAAAAGACAGTATAAATGAATTGTAAGTCCCTACCTCTTGTTCCCTCCCACATCTAACTATCAAGGTTTGAAATATTGATATATGCCCAACTCCTAAAAACACGAGCAAATAAATAAATTTGTAGTTTATCTCCAGGTTACTATATATTATAAGGTATATTAATTTTACTAACGCGCATAATTCTAAGGTCTTATAAGAGAATATGGGTTTCGATCATTAATCCCACTGTCACCAATTTCACATAGAAAAATTTTGGGTGTTTCCAATACTAATTCAATTCATGTGATAAAATTACTCACCAACGAGGAACTGTTCAAGAGATTGTTCTAGATTGCAGCAAAATCTCCGTTTCCAGGGTGGGCAAGCTGTTAAACAGAAAAGATAACTCTTCCCGAGGCCCCCGCCGACGTCTCTGGACTCCATAACGTTGCCGTCAACCGCTGCGTCCCAGTTCAGGAATTTTAACTCGATTCCCTTTTGAAGCTCGCGTTATGCACGCTATCTGACGGGCTTCCCCCGTCTCTTAGGATCGACTAACCCATCACCAACAGTTCTTGTATATATATAGTCTCGACTTCACCGACTTTAATATTTGCACTAATCCAATTGTCGAGAGAACCCACATCAAAACATCAAGAGTTGGTCTTGCTGGTACCTTCTTTCACTTCCACTTGGTTCAATTACCATAAATAAGAGATTGCCCACATCTTCTGAAATTAATTGTTAGCCTGCCATTTACCATGTTCCCTATCTATATACCCCATATCCACTGCATCAGCTCCCTCTATAATAAACACTTGGAACATCCTTTTTACTGGTGTAAACAAACCCTCATCTCAAAGAAATTAATAGTACAACCAACCTTCATACGTGGGAGATGGCAATATGAATGGACCAATATTCTCCACCTTTGTTTCCCTTCCTTCTTCTTGACTTTTCCTTCTCTTTATTCAGTTAATTACCAAACATTTAAAGTATGGATAGTACTTACTAGACATAAGTTCTCACCAAGTCTTGGCCTTAAAATGGAAATGAAATAGGCTAACACCAACTGATCGTCCTAGTGGCTATCTTTCTCTACCATTCCAATTTGGTTGTTAGTTAATTAAAAAGCAAAGCTCTGTGAATAGCTTCCATTTATTCCAAGCAGGAGCCGTCAAGACCACCTCATCCATATCCATGCAAAATTAGCCCCATATCTAATGATCTTGTGGCATTAGTGGTAACTTAATTAAGTGACCCCAGCCAGGTAAAATTCCACTTAAACACTTTTTCATCCATTAACACCATTCTATGCACTCGCACTAATGTGCTCGATCCTGAAGCAATAAATCCGCACTACTGATAATACAACGATTCTTATCAAATATTAAATTAATTAATTTTTTTTATACATACACCAAGTTTGCGAAAAATGTTCAAAATGCGTTTTAAGTTCTATAACTTATTTGTACTAATTCTTATATTTTCCTAATTAACAACCTTCAATTATTTAAGACCAATCGATTAAGGTTATAAAAAGTCTAATGATAGCAGTAGGTTATAAGTAAGATTACTAAAATGTCCTTAAGGTGAGGACGGGTCGTTACATCCTATAAACCTTAAAAGAAATTTCGTCATCGAAATTAGAATCAGTAAACAAAACTAAGCTTCCCCAAATTATACATAACAAATATCTCCAATAACCCAGCACTAACACTATTACTGTACTTCTAAGAGATTAAGAACTTAAATCAAAATAGCTAAGAAATGCTTAAAAGTCATGTATCTATTCATGAAGGATATAGATCAAATTCACAAAATGACATATACCTATTTAATCCCCAAAATTCCTTGCTAGCAGTATGAATCGTAATATGACTAGGGGTTCTACAGATATAACTTCTTCTCCATAGTACAAACACTAAGAAGATTGGACAAACAACTGCTAGCTCAGTTGGTTTGTTATCCCTCTCAAACACTCCCACGAGTGAGAGGTTGTGAGTTCAATTCCCATCAACAGTGTTTGGGGGAATTTCTCATGTAATTCTTAGGTGGGTCAGCCTTCGGGCCTGGTTCGAGATTAGGAGGCCCATGCTCTTATGATGATGATATGTGGTTTGGTGTTCTCCCATGATGATGATGTGGCTAGGTGTTCTTCAGCGAAAGCAAGTCCCTGAGTAGCAGAATTGCTCGAGTTGCAAGGTGGCGGTGTGGACACTTAGGTAGTAGCATCAGTAGCCTTCGGGCCTTGTCTTTGTAAGCCCTTTGGGCCCTGTCTTTGTAAGCCTTCGGGCCATGATTAATATACCAAATTTTTTTTTTTAAAAAAAAAAAAAAAAAAAAAACACTAAGAAGATTGCAACAAACATACACCCAAGGCGCCCAAAACAAAAATTACCACAAGTAGAAGATGAGTCACCAATTAAAGCTACCATTTTCAAAGATTCCTCCTAAAGCATTCTTTTAACATAAAGCGGTGACAAATTACTTCAAACTTCTCTTCTAAGTCAAGATACCTACGCATCAATACTGCCTATCAAATTGTAAAATTATCTTCAATGTCCCAAATTGCATAAAAAATTTCTATATTGTTCAGATTGTATAGACTGCTAAGAATTAGATCAACCTCAATAAAATCAAATCTCCATATTCATAAAAATAGTAATTATACTTCCTTAATCGATCACCTATATTAGGGTTCATATCACTCTTTTATAACCCCAAACCTTGATAGTTACTTCGAACGAAATGATATGGACTTCTCCAAATGATTAACAAGTTAATCAAATTACAATAGTTGGTTTTCTTTAACTGGTAGTACAAGCATTTGTACTAACTTACCTACACTGCTAGAGTTATCATATGGTAAAGTCCCACAATTTCCTACCATCCATTAAATCTAGCTTACTCCTTACTAAAACCTATGCTTGCTAAAAAGCTATATCTCTAACCTATACGATCCAAAAGTAAATAAGCACATAAGCTCACTAGTATTAATATCTTAAAATATATAACACAAGCAATATCATATATATTCATACATCATATATAAGTAAAACTCTCCTATGGTTATAAAGCCCTTTTAAGCATCATAAAATACGATAATTATCCTCAACTTGATTAGTTTCCTCAAAAATAGTCTCATAGAAATTATTGGTACTCCCAATTCTAAGTTTAGGCAACTATTAGATCAATCCTCAAATTATACTGCACCAAAAAGGACTAGAGAACTTAAAGTCATAGTATAAAACTACAAGTCTCCAACTGTCGCCCTCAAATTTAAAAAACATATTTAGAGCCACAAAACTGATTTTGCGGCATTGAGATCAAAATGTTATAACTGATCAAAATATACTTCCCAAAAGAATCTCTTTCATAATGGTATATCAATTATCATCAAGATCAAGTTAAGTTTGCCCAAATTACACTGAAAGTTAAGCACCCTTAATTCAAAGAATGACACCATGACAATTCTCTTTCTCTTATCTTAATCTAACTACTTAATAAAACTCCACATCAAATTGTATCTCCATAATCCTGATTAGATGCACATATTAAAAGATCAAATCTAAACTCAAGTTTTTCCAAATCAAAATGTACAATTCACTAATATCATAGATCAAAAGGTGTATATAAGAAGTTCATATAGTACTAGAAATACACAAAAGGGTATTGTGGCTGCAAAAATTTGATCCACAAACTCGAGATGTGTATTGATTAATCGAACAGTTACAAAGAAAGCCTTGTACAGACTAAGATGGGATGGGAATATACAATGAGACTGAACCTGATGAGGATCAGGCTGCCTACGTATCGAAGAAGATGAACTTTGAATCAAGTCTCTGCTTCCACTAAGATCTAATGGAGTTGCTCAGTGAAAGACTCGTAGTTCAGGAGGTTAAGAACTCCTGTATTTGTAGTAGACCGGAGGAGGCTGGCTCAACCACCCCTCCGGTTTTGACTCCATGAACTCAGGTAGTTCAACTGTGAAGATGCTTCCGTAGAAATAGCTTGCATATTGTTGGGCGGTTATCCGTTCGGTTTGAATCCCCTTTGACCAGGATGACTGCCACATGGCATCCTCTGTAGACACTGGTTCAAGTTGGGTCTTCCTTTATCTTCTCCAGCTGGCTAGAACAGTGGGTTCTGTTAGGCTGGAATCTTGCTGGACTTATCCATTTGGTTGGGACTTGGATTTGACCAAGTCTGAAAGCAAATACTTGGGTTTGACTCCTCGGACCGGAGGCCCAATCTGCATTGCGTACACCCTGGTTAGGTCCTCTGGGCTTCTATGATAAGCCTTTGATTGAGGTGGGCTTGGTTGATGTATGGGAGCCCACGGTTCAACTTCTTATACAGTAACTGGGGCTCCACCCACTGATCGTGGACCATCCGGTGGGTCAAGATCCACAGAGCATATGTGGACTCTTTGAGACCAGGTTGGGCCCTACCCGATAGCCCAGGCCTGGCTGGCTAATGCTCAGGTGCTCCCGATTTAGCTTCTTATATAGCCACCGATGACACTTGTAGGGTATTTCACCTAGGGTGCACACATCGCCCCCTCTTTGTTAAGTAGTACAAAATCTGCTTGGGAAAGATCTTCGAAATATCTTCCCCGACTGTTGAGATTCAGAGGATTCCTTCCTTGATACGACTCTTGATGACGATTCCGCATCCCTTGGACCAAGGACTAGGGTTTGCTTCTTCCTCCTATAAATAGCAGGCCAGAGGCGAAGAAGAATACCCACTTCCTTTCCTCCGGTCTCTGTTGCTGTTGCGCTTTCTACTGAAGAATGGCTGACGACCTATCCAGAAGTATACTGTAAACATGCGGGAGAAAATGACTCTGGAAATCGAGGACCGGGATCGCCGTATGGAGTTTATGACAAACGCCTGTTTGGAGGACATTCGTCAGGTGCGCTTGAGCCTATTTGCCTTGAATGGACAGCTCGCTGATAAGAGCCGGAGGCTTGAAGCTGCCACTCAACGGATCCGGGTTCTTCAGAGTGAACTGGCTACCGCATATGTTCTGTTGGGGAAGCTGGGGTACCATCTAGTCAAGGAAGAGAAGAATCCTTGACCTGTACCTCACCGGCTTCCTGCACTATGTAGGGGAGTAGTGCCCCTGATTAAGTTGAATTAATGAAATTTATCTTTATTTTGGCTTTGTCTTTTTCCAAATGCTGAATTATCAACTCGTCAGTCTTTTGAGGACAAAGGTGTCCTTGTGAGTGGCACCAGGCCCTTATAAAACGCCACTTGCTTGGAGTGGCTCGTGACTCTCTTTCTTCAGAACAGAGGAGTTTCTTGACAATCCAGCCTCCTTTCTCCCTGCGGCATTAACAATGGCGGATCCTAGACCATTCTTTAGTGCGATAAGTGACAACCGGTCAGAGATCATCCGGAAATTGTCTCGCCAGGTGGCTAACCTCAAAAGGAAGATTGGCGAGCTTTAGGAGGGGCAACTCCTTCATGAAGATTTGTATGATACCCGAATGGCTGGTATGAGGAAATCGTGAAATACTATCAGGATAAGCTGGAGGAGAAGGTGGCCGAGTATACTGCTGCCAAGGTTAAGTATGGCCTTCCTAACTCACCAGAGGGGTCTGGTCTGGATCCCCCGTCTCCCCTTCTGATGTAATCTAGTTCTAGTCGCACTATGTAGGGGATTTGGTGCACCCCGTATCATGCTGTTTTGTAATAATATAATTTTTCTTTTACCACTTGTTTTGACCCCCGGTAGATAAGTCCGGTTATCTTTCCGTCGTGATAAGTTAGGAAATCATGTGTTGGTCAACCAACCTTTGACCGCAATGACATGGACCGGAGGTCCACATGTTGCTGACCTGGACCATGTGGACACCCACCCATACATGCTAAGTGGATCTCGACTGATTGTATGATGTGGGACCAACTGACGTGGGTTCCAGATGACTGTGCAGTGTGAGCCTCAACTGACTGTGTTAAGTAGGTCCCACTTCATCTTCTCTGAATTTTCTCTTGTTGGCGGGAAGATGTACAACTTCAACTTCCAGTTAAAGCTTGTGACTCTTCGCTGATCGAGTCATTAAACTTGTTGATTTAATGATCTTGAATTAATGGAGAATCCATTAAGGAACTTGGAAGACCATTAGCCGGTGGACCCTGGGCTCCACTTATAAAAGAAAGACTCAGAGGAGAGAAGGGTACTCCCTTTTACTATCTCTCCCTCTCTTTCTTCTCCAGTTCCTTTTTCATTTCGCTGCCGGAACCCTAGGTTCTGAATTGCCTGAATTCCCGCGATAACTTGCTCAATCTCACTCCGCAAGATGAGGAGGAACCTTGTATTGAGTTCTAGCAGTGACGAGGAACCTCAGACTTCGGCTCCCTGACGAGGAGCCCACGGTTCAACTTCTTATATAGTAACCGGGGCTCCACCCACTGATCGTGGACCATCCGGTGGGTCAAGATCTACAGAGCGTATGTGGACTCCTTGAGACCGGGTTGGGCCCTACCCGATAGCCCAGGCCTGGCTGGCTAATGCTCAGGTGCTCCCGGTTTAGCTTCTTATACAGCCACCGATGACACCTGTCGGGTATTTTACCTAGGGTACACACAGGTACAATAGACAAAAATAAGTTTTGGTCTTTACAATTTTATTAATTATTTTTAGTTATAGATTTTTCATCCCCATACGTAAATAATACTAGCGGTTACTGTGTACTAACAAATCCCAGACGGATCTACAAGTGGTGCTCTGATACCATATCTGTAGCACCCCAAAATCATAACACGAATCCCCATGACTCAATGTTAAATCTCGAGGCATTCGAACAACCTAACCCACGATAATAATATAATAATACAAAGTTCTGAATGATATTCATAAATATAATTGTCATTAAAAATACATAACATAATTCAATATAGAATAATACAAATTACGATCACCTCCATATAAAAGAAACTAAGTATATCTATCGCACGAATACTTATACCAATACCTTCTGTAACCTTTGCACAAACATATCAGCTGAATCAGCTTATCCCCGAATAATTGTTTATCTGAAAGGGTTAATGATAGGGTGAGCATTTCCACTTGCTCAATAGTGACTCACATTTCCAAAATACTATCTAATCATGCATGATGATTAATCATACGAAACAATTGAAATAATGCAGGTTTTAACCGTAATAATAAAATATGTAAGTAATTTGATAAATTGATACTTTTAAACCAAATCTTTTACCTTTTATAGTAATCATACTAACCATGCATCCATACAATAAGTCGGGTAGCTGCATCCTATTAGAGTGGTGAGAATACGACTGGAACTCAGCCCCAGCCCCAGACAATCATCTTGGTTCTGTACTTTCCAGTACGTGTGAACCTGCACCGTTGTTTTCCTGATTATCCGGTCGGGTAGTGATTACCGTTTTTGTGTCTGAAGAAACTGACCCTCTTTTAGGGCTCAGGTGGGCCCTATGACCACGCCTCCTGATATGAGGAGTGCCTAACGTACGATGGTCAACCGTTCGACGACTGCAGACTGCACAGGATCCTGACACACGTCCAGAAGTGGACTAACTCTCACCCCTCGTGTCTAAACCTCCTCGAGGTAACATGTATTCCCACAACACCATAAACACCATTAACGTACCACTGAAAGCATGGTAATCCAGGAAGGTAGAAGAGGAATTCCTGGAAACATCCAACAGTGTTTTGCCTCAAGAAAGTGCCCATTCACCGTCTAAAGGTGAACAATGCGTATGTAATCCTAGAAAGAACTGTCATCTCCGGAATATGACAATAACTCCTTCTTTGTAGGGATTCACAGATCCATTTCCAGACCGCCTCGTGATACAACATATATAATATATAAGGTGTCTTTTAATAATAATAAATTTAATCTAGCATCTGTAACGAGTCCCTGAACTTATCAACCATCAAACCAGTCCCCTATTCAGGGCTACCCTAATCGGGCCAAAACGAAGAGACTATACCCTATTCCATGGCTACCCTAACCGGGCCAAAGCCAAAGGGATTATAATCCGATCTGTAATAATATGTTCGTGTAAGCACCTAAATCATATTCCCAATTCAGGAACCTCACACCATACTAACATACAACTGGGATCCCACATCCCACATACAAAATCCATCTCCTTTTTCCCATATTTGAAAAGAAATGCAATAAAAACTTCAATAGCTTTTCCGTGTATAAAACCATTTCAATATACATATACTACTTTAATAACTCCAGTACAAAATGTAACACCCCGGGTCGACAGGTGGTTTGCCGAGGGGGTGGGTCCTATGTCACCTAAGAGGGGATGTCTTGACATTGAAATATAGGTATAGATTCGTCATATATTATCACCGAGGCCTTTTGGGATCATTTAGTTCCAGAGTTCGAAAGAACTCCGGAGTTAAGCGTGCTCAGTGGGAGTAGTCTCACGATGGGTGACCTCCTGGAAAGTAGCTGCTGCCCAATAAAACCCGACACTGTCGGATATCCGTAGTGGCTAAGTGGGGACAGTATCGGTGGTTATATAGGTTTGGTTGTAGCAACCCTTATCACAGAATAGTCACACCTTATCATCCACAAACTTCGGGTCAAGTAGAAGTCTTAAATAGAGAAATTAAGAGAATTTTAGAAAAAAATGGTAGACCCCGATAGGAAAGATTGCAGTGATCGTATTTTAGAATCTCTTTGGGCTTATATAACTGCCTTTAAGACACCTATAGGTACGTCACCTTATTTGGTAAATCTTGTCACTTACCCGTAGAAATTGAAAATAAAGCTTATTGGGCCTTAAAAAAATTAAATTATAATTTAGATGAAGCCAGAACAAAGAGAGCTAGTAGTTAATGAACTATAAGAATTAAGAGCAATAATAGAAGTCTCATCTTTAAGGTAAAGTTATTATCTAGGTCATAATTTTCATTATTAATAGATTCGAAATAAGCTAAAAATTCTTTTATTTTATCTTGACATATATTTTCCGTAATCATTTCTTCTAGATTATAAACTTCCTCAACTTGAGATATATCATTAGGTTGATTCATTAATTTAAAAATATTGACTTTTATTTTTAAGTTTCCAAAAGTTAACAACATATAACCATTTCTACAATTAATTAAGGCGTTGGCGGTAGCTAAAAATGGTCTACCTAAAATGATTGGTGTAGAAACATCTATAGAGTGTTCAATATCTAATATAACAAAATCCACTGGGTAAAAAAAAATCTGCAACCTTAACCAAAACATCCACCACGACTCCTCGTGGGGTTTTTACGGATCTATCCGCTAGTTGAAGTGTCATACGAGTAGGCTTAAGTTCTTTTAATCCAAGTTTTTGGTACAAATAATAAGGGAGTAAGTTAACACTAGCTCCTAAATCTAAAAGCGCGATACCTTGAAAACCATCACCTAGTGTACAATTAATTGTAGGTTTACCGGGATCTTTATATTTTACTACTTCATTTTGTTCAACAAAGAAATGTATTTGCTCGGTAAAAAGTGCATTTTTGGGAACATTAGTTCTTCTTTTAATAGTACATTAATAGTACAAAGATCTTTAAGGAGCTTAGCATGTTGAGACATATTTCTAAGAGCGGTGAGAAAAGGTATATTAATAGTAAGATTGTTAAAAATTTCCTTAATCTCATTAAATTGTTCTTCCTTTTTAGGACCTAAAAGCTTATGTGGATATGGTGCCTTAGGTATATTTCCTAACTTCTTCTTCTTTATCATTATTTTTACTTAAAAAAACTAAATTATTATCCTTAGGAGAAGTAAAAATTTTATCCTTAGATATTTCACTAGAATTAGGTTTATCAACATTAAGAGGTTGACTATCTAAACTCGAATGTAGAGGAAGAACAACATTAGCATTGATTGATTTAGAATACTAGTTTGATGTAAGTCATCTTCGGGGGGCATTACTACTTTATTATCATATTCTTTACCGGAAGGTAAAGTAGTTTTGACCTTAATTTCCTCTCTTTGAACTACATTATCCTTAGTTAAGACATCAAAAACTTTTTGGTTTTGTTTAGGATTGACAATAGGTTGACCCGATAATTTTCTTTTTCAAGTTCGGCATCTACTTTAGCAACTTTTTGTTCAAGTCTTTCACTGATTTTATTTTGTTTATCTTGCTGGTCTAAGATTTTCATAAAAAAAGCTTCATAATTAGACTTAGGTTGCTCATTATATTGTTGATTTTGAACCGGAGGTGGATTATTAGCATTTTGCATTTGATTTTCATAATTTTAAAAATTAGTGTTTTGCATAAACTTATTAGGGCCTTGATTTCTAGTAATTTGGTTTGCATTATACGATCTTATATTTTTATTTAAAGGTTTAGGCTCATTAGGATTACTCCATCTAAAACGGGGATGGTCACCATATCTAGGATTAAAATTAGGTCCATGATAATTATTAGCTTTATCATCCCAAATACCATTAGCTTGTTCTTATTCACATGGAACAAAAGGACATGTGTTTTCATTATGATCGGTTCTGGAACAAGTTTGACATACTTCATTAACATTCATTACGGGATTTGGTTGGTTATTTTAAATAGAGAGAGCATCGACCTTTTTAACTAAATTTTTAATTAAGGTTTTAACTTCCTCATCTTCTTCTATTCTAGCTGTGGGTTTAACTTCATAGACTCCGAGAATAGAATTGGAATTATTTCCCCAATGTTGAGAATTATCTTCTAACTTAATAAAGAAATCATTAGCTTGAGTTGCGGTTTTACTAAGGAATGTACCACCATTCATAGATTTTATCATAGCACGTGTGGTGGGATTAAGACCATTGTAAAAACATTGAATTAAAGTTTCCATAGGGATTTGATGATGTGGACATTGTAATTGTAATTCCCCAAATCTTTCCCAAGCTTCAAAAAATTCTTCATTAGATTTTTGGCTAAAAGATTGAATTATATTCCTAACTTCTATTGTTCGGGACATAGGATAAAATTTAGTAAAATATTTTGAGTTTAATTGGTCCCATGTTCTCATAGAGTTTTCGGCTAATGAATGTAACGATTGAGACGCTTTATCATTTAGAGAGAAATGAAATAACCTTAAACGAATACCATCTATACCTAATTTTTTTCATTAAGAGTTGAACATATTTGCACAAATTTGTGTGAGTGATGATAATGGTATTCTCTCTCATGACCAAAGAACTTAGGCAACATATTAATGATGTCATAGTGAATTTTAAAATCAGATCCATCATCTAGTTCGGGTAAAATAATACAATTAGGTAGTCAGGTAGTAAGAGGCGTGAAGAGTTCACGCAATGACTTTTCGGGTAAAGCCATTTCTAAGTTTTCTATAGGATTATCTAAATCTATATAGAAAGCGAAAGAGCTATTAGCTAAATCTAAAGCACTATTATCAAAATTAAAATCTATTGGACTATTATCTAAAACTACTGTACTAATTTGTAAACTATTTTTAACTAGTGGAGTATATGTATTACCGGATCTTAATAGCATATACCAACTACGACACTTAAATTATACTATTCTAACTATACTAATTATACTAACAACAAGAAAGCAAACACACAAATCACACACTTCAAGTGATGTAAGTGAATTAAACCTCTTACGGGAGATTCAAGGATAATAAGAATAAACGTACCTTTGTCCCTCGAACTATGCATTGCAAGCAATATAATTTAAAAGCAACTGATATAGTATTAAATAATCTTGAAGAGATAAGAATATGTGTAACTTGTCGCTTGAAAATTAGAAATTACGTTAATTTTTTTTTTGTACAGAAATTTCTGCTAGGTCTTTTCAAGTTGTGCGCCGCTAGTTAGCAGGCAAAGTTAACTCGCGGGTAGCTAGTCAGCTCACGGCACGCTGGTTCTTTTCTTCTCCTGGGTCGCGCGAGGCTAGTGAATCTCTTGGTTGAATTTTCTCACAATTTTTTGACTTTTCTATGACGAGTTTTTATGGAATTTTATGGGTGGGTGGATATATGGGTATGTTACTGAGGATACGACGTTACAACCTACGTTCTCCTTAGAGCGACAACGACACCAATTTGACATTTGGATAAACTTGATATCTATCCTAACATCAAATATTTTTCCCTTTGTGTGTGCAAATAACTAGAATAATTAACTAAAACTAGCAAAGTGATAAACCTCGGGTATCAATCCACTCCTCAAAGTTGGGTTTTAATGTAACGATGCAAACTAAATAATATACCCACAATGATGATGATGATAATAATGATGAAGATGATGTCGTTTTAATGAAAAGAGAATAATGGTAATGATGTTTTGAAAGTTTATTTGATTGGAGGTTTTGATTATGATTATAACTAAATAAATAAAACTAAATTAACTAAAAACAAGTAAATTAGAGTTTGTGATGAGATGAATATGGGGATCACTTCACCATCCTAAACAAAATCATGATCTTTTTCTATGTATTCAATTTCATGCAACTAATTATCTCTATCTCTATGCAATAGTTAGTAGTGAGTTCTCTCTCTCTCTCTCTCTCTCTCTCACCTTAAGCTACACTAAAGTCTTTGTGGAGAATTCTTCTGGCATAAACCTAAGGACCTTAAAATACAAAACAATGACCCTCAACCTACCCCTCGGTATAGTCGATAGCAAGTAAAGTCTTATATTTCATAAAAGATATAGAATTGGCTTATTTTCTCTCTCCCGATACCAAAATAAACTAAGTAAGAACATGAGATATTGAAAAGTCTCTACATGTAAAAAAGATCTCTTTTTTATTGTGATTAAGAATAGGAGTAAAATTATCATAAGGTGATCAATCTTAAAATAATACATTTTTATGTATGAGAATCAAATACATATCAAAAATCATAAATTCATCTAGTAGGTTAGCTCACACCATAATGGAGATTAGTTCAACATGGAGATGGATGATGCAGACATGGTGGTAGAGAAAAGTAAAGACATGATTAAAGCAGAAAAGATAAATACGAAAAGATAAATTGCATATATTAATTAAAAACTTACTAAAGGTACTATAAACATGAAGATAGTTCTTCTTCTTCTTAATGAAATTATATCTAGGGTTTGATACTTCAATTGTAAGGTGAAACATGCTCCAAATTCGTGGAGAACATTGCTTATATAGACAAAGAGGTAGAGTTTCACCGAAATACTTCATTAAGGCTTGAAAACTCGACTTTAGGATTTTCTTGACCTCGGAATGACCAAATAACTTGTAAATTTCCAGTTTAGACCTTCAACATGGTTGGAATGGACTGCAAGTGGACCTTAGACAAAATTCCAACATTGGATTTTGACTTGTCTATTTTGCCGTCTACGAAACTACATTCCTTGAGATATTTAGGCCTCTTTTCGAGCTGCTTTTTCAACTCCTTTTGCTGATGTTTCTTAAAAGTCTTAAAGTACACAATGAGAGATTTCCAACGGTGTCTTGGGATCGTAAATCAGAGTTCTCTAACCTGGTCTACCAAAGGCTCAAAGTTGCTCCGTTATCGTAGTTTTCTGCACCTTTTTCCATCGTTTTTCTTCCTTTTGCACTTTGTTCATGTTTTGATCCTATAAACATGTAAACTAAATAAAACCACGTATATCATATCACTTTATACATTAACTTGGAATAAACATGCGTGCTTTAGGGGTTTAAATATACACTTTTTGGCACTTATCACACCCCCCCCCCCCCATCTTGTTTGTCTTCAAGCAAGGAATGTAATAAAAATACGATAAGTGCTTAAAAGTAAACCTAACTACTATAGTTACCATTTTCGTTGGGTAATTCACGATTGCATTTGCCATATGCAAAAAGGCCTTAAACCTAAAGGTGACTCTAATAGAACGAGGTGACTCTAATAGAATGAGATGTAGCCTCGTGAGGGTTTTACATGGAAGACACCCACAAACTTCAAAGAAAGATACGATAATATAATGTTCTAAGAAAAATAAGGATTTTCTTACAAATAAAGAGTCATGCTTCTATTTTTTAATCATATAATCAACATTAATACATAAGAGTACATTTTTTTTGCTAAGATAGAGATTACTCATTAATCACCTTAGCATAGTAAATATATATGTTTGTGTGTGTGTGTGTGTGACAATAGTATCTACTAACATGAATCTTATATCTAAAGATATGTGATAATACCTCATGTGCTTAGTTAGTTTATTTTGGCATCGAGAGAGAGAGAAAATAAACTAATTCTATATCTTTTGCTGAAATATAAGGCTTTACTATAGCATAGAGATAGAGATAGTTTTTTTTTTTTTTAGTTGCATGGGAATTGAACACATAGAAAAAAATCATAAGTTTGTCTAGGATGGTGAAGTGATTCCCATATTCATACTCATATTCAAAAACCCTAAATTCACTTGCTTTTAATTAGTTCAGTTTTATTCAATTAATTAGTTATATTTATAATCAAAAGTTCCCAATGAAATCAATTTCAAAACAACTCTATCATTACCCCATTTTCATCAAAAGGATATCATTACCATTATTATCATCATCATCATTGTAGGTATTTCTTAGTTTACATCGTTACATTATATCCTTTGGAAGAGTGGATTGATACTCGTTGTTTGTCACTTTATTAGTTTTAGTTAATTAGTCTAGTTATTTGCACACACAAAGGGAAAATATTCGATATTAGGGTAGAATACACTTTTATCAAGATATCAAATTGGCGTCGTTGCCGCTCTAAGGAGAACATAGGTTGTGACGACATGTACTCAGAAACATAAACACATATCCACCCACCCATAAAATTTCATCAAACCCATCAGGAAAAAAATTCAGAAAATTGTCAGAAAAACTGCCAAAAGATTCACTAGCGTCGCGCGAGCCAGAAGGAGAACATAAGCAGCATGCCGCGAGTTAACTAGCTACATGCAAGTAAGACTTGCCTGCTGACTAGCGGCACATGATCAGAGAAGATCTGCCAGGAATTTTTGCGAAAAAAATTTCAACGTAATTTTTAATTTTCAAGCAACAAGGTACACATTTTCTTATCCCTTTAAGTATATTTAATTACTAGATCAGTAGATTTTGAATTATATTGCTTGCAATGCATAGTTAAAGGGACAAAGGTACGATCATTGTTATCATCCTCGAATCTTCCGTAAGTGGATTAATTCACTTGTAGTGCTTAAAGTGTGTGATTTGTGTGATTGCTTGGTTGCTGTTAGTATACTTAGAATAGTATAATTTAAGTGTCGTAATTAGTTGATGCTATTAAGATCTGGTACTATATATACACCCGTAGTTAAAAATAATTTACAAGTTAGTACGGTAGTTTTAGATATAATCCAGTAGATTTTAATTAAAATAATAGTCCTTTAGGTTTAGCTAATAGCTCTTTCGATTCCTATTTAGATTTAGATTCAGATAATACTATAGAATTCCTAGAAATGGCTTTACCTGAAAAGTAATATGCAAACTCTTCGCGACTCTTACTGTCAGACTTCCTAATTGCATTATTTTGTACAACCTATACGATGGAACTTATTTCAAAATTCACTATGGCATCATTAATATGTTTCCAAAATTCTTGGGTCATGAGAGAAAATATCCTTTTCATCACTGTGTGTTCCCTAGGTAAAGTACCCGACAGTTGTCATCGGTGGCTGTATAAGAAGCCAAACCGGGAGCACCTGATCAGTAGCCAGCCAGACCTGGACTATCGGGTAGTACGCAACCCGACCTCAAAAAGCCCACATACGCTCTGTGGATCTTGATCCATCAGATGGTCCACGACTAGTGGGTGGATCCCCGGTTACTGTATAAGAAGTTAAAACGTGGGCTCCCATACATCGACCAGGCCCTCCTCATTCGAGTGAGTAAGGTTCGGCCTATTGAAGTCCGTCAGCGACAAAGGCTCGTCCAAAGGCTTATCATAGAAGCCAAGAGGACCTGGCCAAGGTGTATGCAATGCAGATTGGGCCTTCGGTCTGAGGAGTCTAGCCCAAGTCTTTGCTTTCAAACTTGGTCAAATCCAAGTCCCAACTAACTGGATTAGTCCAGCAAGATTCCAGGCCAACAAAACCCACTGTTCTAGTCCGCTGGAGAAGATAAAGGAAGACCTAGGTTGAACCAGAGCCTACCAGAGAATGCCATGTGGCAGTCGCCCTGTTCAAAGAGGATTCAAACCGAGGGATAACCGCCAAGCAGCATGCATGCTATCTCTGCGGGAGCATCTTCACAGCTTGAACTAGCTGAGTTCATGGGGTCAAAACCGGAAGGGTCGTTGAGCCATCCTCCTCCGATCCACTATAAAGGCAGGAGCTCTCAATCTCCTAAACTACGAGTCTTTCACTGAGCAACCCCATTAGAGCTTAGTGGAAGCTGAGACTTGATTCCAAGTTCACCTTCTTGGATACGTAGGCAGCCTGATCCTCATCAGGTCCAATCTCATTGAATAGCCCCATCCCATCTTAGTCTGTACAAGGCTTTCATTGTAATTGTTTGATTAATCAATACACATCTCGAGTTTGTGGAACAATTTTTTGCACCCACAATCACTTACACAAATTTGTCCAAATATTCTCAACTCTTAAGAAAAATAAATTAGGCATAAATGGAATTCGTTTAAGGTTATTCCCTTTCATTCTAAATGATAAAGCGTCTCAATGGTTACATTCTTTAGCAGGAAACTTTATTAAAACATGGGACCAATTAACACAAAATTTCTTACAAAATTTTACCTGATGTCCCGAACCATAGAAATTAGGAATAGAATTCAAACTTTTAGTCAAAAACCTATAAGCATAGTCCAGGGTCCACAAGGTAATGGTCTTCCAAGTTTCTTTAATGGATTCTCCATTAATTCAAAATCATTAAATCATCAAGTTTAATGACTGGATCAGCGAGGAGTAACAAGCTTTCACTGGAAGTTGTAAGCTGTACATCTTCCCACCAACAAAAGAAGATTCATAGACGATGAAGTGGGACCCACTTAACACAATCAGTTGGGGCCCACATCGTACAATCAGTTGGAACCCACATCATACAGTCAGCCAAGATCCACTTAGCATGTATAGGTGGGGTCCACATCGTCCAGGTCAGTGACATGTGGACCTTTGGTCATGTAATCACGGTCAAAAGGTGTTTGACCAACACATGTTTCCTTCACTCATCACGACCGGAAGATAACCAGACTTATCTACCGGAGGTCAAGACAGTGGTAAAAGGAAATATTATTTTATTACAAGACAGCATGATATGGGGTCCACCAAATCCCCTACATAGTGCGACCGGAACAAGATTACATCAGTGGGGGAGACGGGGGTTCTGGACCGGGTCCCTCAGACGAGTCAGGAAGGCCATACTTAATCTTGGCAGCAGCATACCCAGCCTTCTAGGATGAAGAAACAGTGAAATTTGCTCGCTCCTTGGCCTCTGCCAGCTCGGCCACCTTCTCCTCCAGCTTATCCTGGTAGTATTTCAGAGTTTCCTTCATACCCACCATTCGGGTATCATACATATCTTCATGAAGGAGTTGCCCCTCCTGAAGCTCGCCAATCTTTCTTCTAAGGTCAGCCGCCTAAGGAGACAATTTCTGGATGATCTCAGACCGATTATCACTCACTGCACTAGAGGGTGGTCTAGAATCCGCAATAGCCGAGGCCGTAGGAAGAAGGAAATGAGAAACTCTTTCGTTTAGAAGAAAGCGAGTCACGAGCCACTCCAAGCAGGTGACGCTTTACAAGGGACCGGTGCCACTCACGAGTACAGGCTTGTCAGAAAAGGACTGACGAGTTGGTGATTCCGCATTTGGAAAAAGACAAAGGCGGAATAAAGAGAAATTTCATTAATTCGTCTTAATCAAGGGCACTACTCCTCTACATAGTGCAGGAAGCTGGGGAAGTACAGTTCAAGGATTCTTCTCTTTCTTGTCCGGATGATACCCTAGCTTCTCCAACAGAACATATGCGGTGGCCAGTTCACTCTTATCAGCAAGCTGTCCGTTCAAGGCAAATAGGCTCAAACATACTTGACGGATGTCCTCCAGACAGGCATTTGTCATCAACTCCATACGGCGCTCCCGGTCCTCGATTTCCGGAGTCATCTTTTCCCGCATATCTACAGTATACTTCATGATGGTGCTCCGGTCGTCAGCCATTCTTCAGCAGCGGCAACACAACAGCAATAGAGACCGGAGGAAAGAAAGTGGATATCCTTCTAGACCTCCGGCTCGCTATTTATAAGAGGAAGAAGCAAACCCTAGTCCTTGATCCAAGGGATTTGGAATCATCTTCAAGGAGTCATATCAAATAAGGAATCCTCCAAATCTCAACAGCCTGGGAAGATATCTTGAAGATCTTTCCCTAGCAGATTTTCCGCTACTTGACAAAGAGGGGGCGATGTGTGTACCCAAGGTAAAGTACCCAACAGGTGTAGGACCCAACTTGGTCTCAAGAAGCCCACATACGCTCTGTGTATCTTGATCCATCGGATGGTCCACAACTAGTGGGTCGAGCCCCAATTACTTTGTAAGAAGTTGAACCAGGGGCTCCATACATCGACTAGGCCCGCCTCAATAGAGTGAGCCAAGTCCGGCCCATTGAAGTCCTTCAGCGTCGAAGGCTCGTCCAAAGGCTTGTCATAGAAGCCCAGAGGACTTTGCCAGGGTGTGTGCAATGCAGATTGGGCCTCCGGTCCGAAGAGTCTAGCCCAAGTCTTTGCTTTCAAACTTGGTCAAATCCAAGTCCCAACTAACTGGATAAGTCTAGCAAGATTCCATACCAACAAAACCCACTATTCTAGCCCGCTGGAGAAGATAAAGGAAGACCCAGGTTGAACCAGAGCCTATCAGAGAATGTCACATGGAAGTTGCCCTAATCAAAAGGGTTTAAACCGAGGGATAACTGCCAAGCAACATGCACGCCATCTCTGCGGGAGCATCTTGACAAGTTGAACTACCTGAGTTCATGGAGTCAAAACCGGAGGGTTGATCGGACCTCAAAAGGGTATATTTATCCCCCGAATAACACCTTGTTTGTCTAGCACTTAGCTTATATTATTGCATTATATCTATTGATTAGTGCTTTCTTGTCTTTTGTGTAGATTTCATGAGCCGAAATGCGAATATTGTGTAAAAGCCCGCAAAAAGTCGAGAAAAGCAAGCAAAAATGTGTTATTGGCACAAGGGAAGAAGAATGGATATTTGCACCCGTAAAATCTGCTAAGGGCACCCCGCGGTCAACTCTGATCAACCCTATTGACTTGACTTTTTGGTCAACTGTTGACTTTGGTTGACTTCTGCTGACTTCTGTTGACTTTCGGTCAACTGTTGGACCTTGCTGACTTTGGTCAACTCTGTTGACTTTCGATGACTTGAATTTCTATTTTGGGTCTTAATCTTAAAAAGGCTCCACAAGAAGATCCAGAAGTCCGATTGGGGCCCATGAGCTATCAAACTGAAGGTCTTGGCCCAAGCTACAATTCAAGCCCGAGGTTTTGCTGATTGCCTAATCCGTCTGGGAGACCAACAGCAGCAGCCACGAATTTCACCAAGTTTGGAAGTCTTTGCATGCAAGTATTCCATTATGTAATGTCTATATAAGAGAAGTTGTAACTAGGGTTTATTATCTTTTAGCTAAGCTAATTTTTTAGCCTCCACTTTAAGATCCATTGAAGAAGAGTTGATCTTCTTCTTCATTGTATTCAATTCAATATCAATCCATTATTTTCCATTATGATGTTTTATGATTTATTTATTCGTTCCTTGAGGATGAGTAGCTAATTCTTCATGGGGGGATGGTGGAAGCTTTCTAGGTGATGTAAAAGTATCATGTTTGTTTCTCTTGTTCATTGTGATTCAAAGTTCTTAATGCTTATTTGCTTCTATCTGCAGTATGAGGTAAGTATGATTATTTGTATGCTATTGTTATCCATGATGTTAAAATATTATTGTTAGGGTTTAAGGAGACCTAGATTTTAATGGTAGTATTTATATTTATTGTAGATGTGTAGTGAAATAGCTGAGAGATGATTATTACATGTTTATAATATATATCTTTTATTGAAACCCTTTTGTGATTAAATCAAATAGTTGAGAGGTGATGATTTAGTTATGAATAATATGTTGAGTTAATTAGATTCAATAGCTGAGAGGTGGGGATTTAATTAATGAAACATATACAATAGCATGCATAAGAGAATTCCGTTTTAATTAGGTGGAATAGCTGAGAGGTGACTACTTGATTATTATAGGTATTAATAACTAGTTGGAATAGCTGAGAGGTGACTAATTAGTTATTATAGATTGAACATGAGGAACAACATGTTATGATTGCATGATCTAGTTTGTGGATACCAATTATTCCCCCTATGTCATCATATATCTTCTTTTCATATCTTCCATATTCTTAAGTTAGGATTTATTATTTATTATTGCATGTAGGAAGTAGAATCAATCTCCAATCTTATTATTGATTCCCTTGGTGTTTCTTTACCATTGTTTTCTATTGTGTTTGAGCTAAGATCTCCCCCTCTGAGGTGGGTACGACCCTTGCTTGTTACTTGTCTACTTTGATCTTCAATTTATACAGGCCCAAGAAGGAACTTCAACTTAAAAATACAATCTTTTGATAGAGGGTGTAAAAAGTCTTCTATCAAAATGGCACCGCTGCCGCTCTAAGGAACGGAGTTCATTCAAGCACAAAAGTGAATAGTTGTTTCGGGACATCATCCCACTTCTATCCCTCCCACCCATCAATTTTTATTTTTTTTAATTATTGTTTTTAAGTGTCTAGTTACTTAGTCCTCTTGTTGATCTTGCAGTGAAAACGGATCTGAAAAAGCTCGAAAAATGGAGTAGATATCAAAGTTTGAAAAAAGGCGCGCATTCAGAATTATTTTTTTTTAAGTTACTGTTCCGAAGTGGGCTTGACCTCGAGTCGAGAACACTTTGGTCATTAACAATCTCGAGTCGAGTTTTCGGCAGAAATTTGGCCCGGTATTGCGTGAATTATCCAGAACGATCCAGGACTTCTTTTCGGCTGAAATTTTTACTGTTGAAATATTTCGGGGTGATTTACTTGCTCTATATATGTCGGAATTTTTGGAGCAGCAGAAGTTATTTAAATTTTCGTCCAAAGACGGGAAATTTTGCTGAAATTACTGAACAGGCAGTTCCAGGCAGGGAATTTGCTCATTTTGCGTGATTTTTCGAGGACGCTCCAAAACTCCAAATTAGCTAAATTTTTTACTGTTGAGAGATCGTGAGGTTAACTAGGTAGTCTATGTTTTTCAATATTTGTAAGGACTTGTAAGTTATTTAATTATTCGATCCACGAAGGGGTCGCGGTTGTAATATTTTTAAAGTAGGTGTTGCTAGGATTATTATTATTGTGTGTTCTAAACGGGTAGTAGAGCAAGGTTGTGGAGCTAGCCTTGGGTCTACTAAGGATGACTCTTAAGGATGATTGAAACCCAAGGAGCGGTTTCCCCTTAGTCGACTTCAACTCGTCTTCTCCCCACATTTGTGCGCTTGTTTGGCAATTTTTACTTTTAGCACAAAGTGGGAGGTAAGCATTCTCTCAACCCTCCTCGAATCCCCTGCAAGAGGAGTTTCTGTATTGATTAGCATGACCTTGATTGTTGCTTGATTTCAATTTCTGTTTTTACTTGTTAAACCGGGACTGCAAGCCGGACCTGGCCTATAAGTGAAACTTAATATCAATTGATTGCAATATCCTAAGCCTTAAAATTGAATCAACTAAAGCCATGCTATCACGATGTTCACATTGAGACCTTGACGGATACTTCAACCAGTACTGCTTAATTTTTCTTTGATTGGAGCACAAGTCAGGAATTGGGTCTGGAACCCCTACGGATTTATCTGTAGAATCAATTGTGGTTATATAATTAAGGAACGTGTTTAGGCACGGACAACCTCCCACATTGGTTATTAGCTGCTTGACTCTCGAGATATAGGAAAAATCATTCACGAAGCTTGGAGAGAACTCATTGACTTAGGTGAACACAAAATAAAGTCAGTTTTTGAGCCCCTTTTTAGATGCTTTTGAATGGTTAGGACTTCTGTGGCATATGTAATGCGCATGTTGCATGCATCTTAGATCAAGTAAAATCTCGTCCAAACCTATAATCTACACAAAGAGCACAATCACGGACCTCTCTACTCCTCTTAAGGAAGAGTTTCATAACTCAACCTCCTTACCTTCTGAAGAAGAGTTCAACGACTCAACTTCACTTTCTGAAGTACATCCTGCACCTATGGCTCAAGAAGCTACCCTTCGGGATTACTTTTCTCCTTTGGTCACTGGGCCACCTACTTGCATTGTCTTACCTGAGACACATGCAGATAGCTATGGCATTCGCCCACAGATTGTAGGCATGTTGCCTAAGTTCCATGGACTTCCACGGGAAGATCCATATCAGCACCTCAATAAGTTTCTGACTGTTCTCCATACTTTTAGGGAGAAGCATTTATCTGAGGATAAAGTTAGCTTGAGATTATTCCCCTTTTCTCTTGAGGATAAAGCATATCATTGGTTACATAGCCTTCCTCCCAATTCTATTGCCACTTGGGCTCAATTAAGTAAAAAGTTTTTGACCAAATTCTTTCCTATTACTAGAACTAATGACATAGTTGATGCCATAAGAAGTTTTCGGCAAAAAGAGGGTGAGGTATTCTTTGATGCATGGGAGAGGTTTCACGACCTACTTCTTAAATGTCCACACCACAAAGTCGAAGACACTGAAAAAGTTTGAATTCTGTATAGGAGCCTTAATACTCAAACTAGAGGCACAGTTGATAACATGAGTGGTGGAGATTTTCTTGATTTCTCCACCACCAAGGCTATTGCATTCCTTGAAAAACTAGCTAATAATAGCAAAAATTGGGACTTACCTGGACCAACCCTGAGAAACACTACCCTGGACTCCTATGATAAACCTAGAAGCACATATGAGGTCGAAACCGACCTCGAGCTTAAAACTTTACTTCAAGGTTTAGTAAAAAAAGGTAGAAGCACTTGAGGTGTCCTTAAAGCCCACATCACTTGTAATGAGTGCCTCCACTCTCCAATGTGATGCATGTCATGACCAGACCCATACTGCCGATGTGTGCCCTCTCCTTTATAATTCACCAGAAACTGAGGAAGCCCGTGCGTTCAGCTACGTCAGGCAAACCAACTTTACTAAGGGTAATGCCACGTACCCATACATGAACCGCTCCAATCTTTCTTATTCAAATAATCATTATGCGGCTCCAACTGGTTTTAATAACTTTTATGGGCAACGTAGTAATGCCACGTACGTTGGTAATAATGAAAATCAGAACAGGGTAACGGTCCCCCCTCATTCGAACAATGCTCATCACATGAGTAGTTCCAGGGACTAGGTGTCGACCCATCAATCTGCCCCTCCTAAGACCTCCCTTGAGGATGTGCTTGCCCGTTTCATTCAACAGACGCAAGCGTCCATTGAATCAAATGCCCAAGACATCTAGAGGATTGAACAAAAACTTGATGAAAAGGGCATATTTCCGGGACAGTCCATCCCGAACCCCAAGGGCAAAGAAATTGCCTTGGTGACGGAAACTCCGTCTACATCTGCACCACTTGTTGAAGTAAACTCGGTCTCCACCCTTAGGTCAAGTAAACAGGTTGATAATCAAATTAGTTATACACCGAGTCCCAACATTGTGACCCCGGTTACCTCTACACCTATTGCCCCACCTAAACCTTCGGCAAATGAGGCAACCACCTCTAAGCCGAAGAAGACTGCCCGTGAGATTGTGAATTCTCCACGAACTTACAACCCACCTGTACCTTACCCCCAGAGACTCACAAGGTCTCTCCAGGAAGTATAAACTGAGGAGGTACTTGATGTGTTTAAACATATAAATATTAACATACCTTTCCTCAAAGTTATTAAGAAGATACCTTCCTATGCTAAGGTTTCGAAGGACTTGTGCACGACCAAGAGAAAAACAAATGTGCCTAAACACGAGTTTGTGGCGGAAGAATTCTCCGCACTTGTTCAACATAACGGCGTGGTAAAATATAAGGACCCTGTAAACCGACCATACCCTGCAAGCTTGGTGATAAGTTCATGGGTAGAGCTTTGTTAGACTTAGGAGCGAGTGTTAATCTCTTGCCTTATTCCTTGTACCTCAGCCTAGGTCTAACATACATGAAACCTAGGACCATGTCTTTACAATTGGCCGACAGATCATTGAAAGTACCTAGAGGAATAGTTGAGAATCTATTAGTTAAAGTGTCTGGCTTTTACTATCCTGTTGATTTTGTGGTGTTGGATATTGAGCCTACTGCCGATGACTCAGTTCCCATCATCCTTGGCCGCCAATTCTTAGCCACCTCTAATGCTCTCATAAACTGCCGGAATGGTTCTATGGCTCTCACTTTTGGATCTATGACTGTTGAAGTAAATATCTTTAATCTTGGCCAATGACCCCCTGATCTTTCTTTATCTAAAGATGTGTGTCTTCTCGATTCTCTACCTTATGAGATGGTACCTAGTTGTTACCCTAAAGATCCGGTTGTTAATTGCCCTACCATGCATAATGTTGACTTCAACATCGACCAATCTATGGCCCAACCAAGATTTCTCTTAATTTTGTGCCTATCTTTGTCCCCAAAGACCCTCAGGCCCTTGATTCGGTTTGTTGCATTGATTCTGAATTCCAAGTCGAGACCATCCCTCCATCTCCTGATCCTCTTCCACCCGAGCTGAAATGTGCCAAATTAGAGTCGAACGGTAGTCATCCTGTTATCATCTCTTAATCTCTTACTACCGAACAGAAAAACCAGCTTTATTTTCAAATTGGCGACAAAGTTTTGCTTTATAATCCTTGTTTGCATTTATTTTCTGGCAAACTTATGTCCCGTTGGTCAGGTCCCTTTGATGTGTCTGCAGTAAATCCTTATAATGCTATTACATGTGTTAATCATGCAGACGGTTCTGAATTTCATGTCAATGGTCAATGTCTTAAGCATTTTCATGAGTTAAGGCCTCCTGAAACTCTCTTAGAAGATCCTACCTATTTAGATTGACCTTTGACCTGCTAGTATCTGGACCCTCTCTTTTTCTGTTAAGAGGTGTGGTTGAAAGTGCCGGGACCGTTAGTCCACAAACTCTTACTGGCTGAGTATAATTGATCCAGTGCACGTTTTTTTCTTAAGCGTCACCACCAAACAGACCTGTTTCCCGCTCTGTTTGGGGGTGGGGAAGTCATTTCCCATCTTCTATTAAGTCTCGAGTATCTGACTTTAAAAGACTCGTTGTTGTATTTTAGACATCAGAATCTTGCGCATTCCACTCTAACGTTTTATCTCTCTTGTATCTTTGTTTCGAGTAGCGTTTATCTAGGGAGTGAGTCTTGTTTGTCCTTCTTTCTGGTTGAAGACGTTAAACTTAGCGCTCCTGGGAGGCAGCTCTGTGTATCTTCTAAACCCGATCGTGTTCCATTGCTTATCTTTTTATTGCCGGTTTTAGTTGCATTTTGGCTGTTAAACCGCATGTTCTACTATCTGTGCTCAATTCTGTTTGGGGGTGGGCGCAACCGGCCCACCCACTCTCTATTTGCCGGTTGATAATTATTGCGGTTACAAAATGCATTGTTTTAAGTTAGGATTTCCTTTTCTGTTCAGTCAGTCCTTTATTTCAGCATATTTTATTTCAGTATGGAATTCCTTGTAATCTTTATATGGAGATAATTTTGTTTGACAGGAATCTATAAAGCGGTTTGAATTTTTAGCACATTCATGGTAATATCTTTCTCTCTCTCTTTCCTATGTTTAGTATGAGCCTTGAGGACAAGGCAATCTCTTTGTTTGGGGGTGGGGAAGTATTTCAATCCTTTTTGCAAAAGATTTTCAATCTTCTTTATCCATACTTGTGTAAAAATTCAAATATATTTTGAGAAAAATCAACAAAAATCTTTCTTACATAGACTTTTTCAAAAATAGGATAAGTACACCATCAATGATGAACATAATGGTTGAATTCTTTCCTTTTCAAGTTTAAGGACATTTATTGCTTCACCAAGTAGTTGAGTCTTATACTACATTTGCATGAGCATAAGCATGACATTCATCTGTATTTATTATAGATTACATATGCAAATACAACTACACCTTGAAAAACTTGAGGAATAAGTGTAGAGACTTAACCCAGTGAGCTTTTGAGCCCCGTCCTTTTCTTGGAGAGTTATTACGTACATCTAGAGTCAAAAGACTCAACCTCTCAGTTTTGTCTGTTTTTAGTCTCATATTCATTTTTATAGTTAGCCATGAGATGACATCAAGTGGGTGCAATATAAACTTGGGTCTTGTAGCTTATTCAAGATGTGATCACCATATCAGTACTTAGAAATGATACAAAGACATTTAGATAAACCCTGTTTACCTTAGCCTACCCTGATGATATTTTATTCCTTAGGTTAACCATTCTGAGCCTTTCTTGTTACTTAGCCTTTTTCTTGAGCCCATTATCCTTACCCAACTCCATTGTAGGAGTAAATACCCTTAGAATGTTGTAGGTCCTTTTACCCATGTTTTTGGAACATGAGGATGATTGTTTATGTGGTTACAAGAAGAAAGGAGAAATACAAAGAAATCTTCAAACTAGTGAGATGAACCAAATATTGAAAATCAAAAAGTTTGAAGAAATTCCAGAAAAAGCCAGAATCTTCCAAACAATTCCAAATCCAAAAAGAAAGGAAGATTCCCAAATAGGCTAGAGCTTCATTGAAATTTTCCCAAAAGAAGATGAGAAATACTTCTTCCAAAAGAAAAATTCCAAAGATTTCTCTATGAGCTGTTATTACAAATCACAAGTATTGAAGACCCGAATGTTCCAAAAATGTTTCACAAAAGCCTGTGCCATTTCTAGCCCTGTCCTAAGTCAAGTTACAACTCATTACTGTCTTTTGTAGATCTAAGCTGATATGGTAGGATGTGGGGAGTAAGTGAGAAGGTGCTAAGGTGAAAAACCCGACATCTCAAGCAAGGCTAATTTTTCCATTCTTTGAGACTAAGTTCATTCCATTACACCAGTCCGCTCTTATTGATATATGTGAGATGATTGTCCATTTTCTTTTCTCACATAGAGGTAAAATGATAAACACCATCTCTGAGTAATTTTATTTCTGAGTGTATGACTGTGAGGCAGAAGTCAAAGCGACCTTTCCAAAGGTAACTTAAGACCCGTGGTAGTATGGGTACATGCCTGTATTCGATGCATTTGAGACCGTTATACTTGGTTATCCCACCCAAGAACTGGGGCTTCATCATCAGTAGTGCCCGACACGGTAAACTCCACCTCAGTCTGGACGTCCTCGACAACCAGAGCATCCTCAACAGGGACCCGGGAGCCACTACCAGTCTGGGTAGTCCCCGTCATCGGTTCCCTCAGTGCTCGAGGGATGGCATCCTCCCTTCTCAAGCACACAACCTCCCCCTGGTCAGCAGGGGAAGCAGAAGCAGCTCTCTTCGAGCCCCGGGCAGACTCATCTACTACAGCCTTGCCCCTCGTATCAACCGAGGCAGGAGACTGTGCGGAACCAATTTCAACAGCAGAAGGCTGAGAAGGTCTTACCTCTACAGAAACCTCAGCTCCAGCATCTCCAACACTGGGGGCATCCACTTCATCCTAGGGACCCCCCAGAACCACAGCCGGCTCGCCTCCCTCAGCAGCAAAGGCGACCACCGTCTCCTCGGACACACCTCCCACCATCTCCGGCTGGGCCAGGTTGTTCATCTCAGCATGTACTTGCACAGGGGTAGGAAAGAATCCCTCAGTAGCTGATTCGCGAGACCCACGGGAAAGCAGTAGTCCGCTCTCCCTCGACATCTGGCTTGGATCACCGGAGGAATCATACGAGCCATAAAAAATATGTGGCCTCCTCCGGCGACCCAAGGGAGGGTTTGAATGACAAACGGAGCTAGCATCACTGACCTGGACACCCCCGACAATTGGGATGACTTCTGGCATGGGCTCATCAGGAGGAGATCTTCCCCCGACTGGAAGAGCCTCATCGGGCCAGTTGTCCATCTCCCCCCACAGATCAACAACCTCACTCTCAATCGAAGGCTCCTCCTCAACACTGGAGACTGTGCTCTCTACAATGGCAGCACCATCATTAGAACTGGACTCTACCTCCACGACTTGCGGAGGAGCCGGCAGGGCTACAAGCCTGGTCGGGAAGCGGATGTGCATTACAATTTGGTAGAGACACCTGAAGCTGACGTTTCCCTGCAAGCACAAGCAAGGAACTGTTCTTGACCCGGAGCTCAGCAAGCACGCAAAACATAAGGGCAAAAATGAAAGAAAGGTCAGGCCCATGCTTACCTATGAAGTTCCGCGGCACCTGTATCCTCTGGTCAGAATACCACCCTGCCACACGGTAACAGGGGTCGAACCAATTCCCATAGGGATTGGGAAGCCTAGACAGCCTCCGGGCAGTACGCCAGGAAATGGCGTAGAAGCAGCGTTCCTTGGCCTCCCGGGCGACCAGCTTCATGAGCTTGAACATCTCGACCCGGCCAAAAGGAATCTCAAAGTGGAGGGCGATCAGCCTGATCCGACGAACAATTATCCAGAAGAACACGTGCATCCAGAAGATCCACCACGACAACAGTCTCAGAATAGAAGAGTGCAACGGGAGCTGCATGCCATACAGAAACTTGTAAAGACTAACCGTTATAAGGTTGCCGAAGCAACCGTCTGAAATGGAGGGGTGGGAACCAAACCGCACCCTTCTCCAGCCAAGCTGCTCCTGAACTTCGGTCGTGCTCATCCGCTCAAGTTCAGGATTTCGGGGAAGGTTGGAGGAAGTTTGCCACCTCCTCCTTGGCCTCTCAACTGGAGGCTCAGCAGTATTTAGAGGTGCCACCTTCGCCACACCAGCAGGCGAAGGAGGCCCAGTCGCTGGAATGCCACTTGGTCCGCCCTCATCAACAAAGGGACGGGGAGCCTAATTCTAGGGTTCTTCATCACAACTGGAGCTCAGAACTAAGGTTCTCCTCATCGTCGAAATGAAATTTGCACAGAAGACACCGGAATTTTAGAGTATTCAGAACCTAGGGTTCCGGCAGAACGAAATGGAAATGGAGAAGAAGGAAGAGAAAGTGAGTGAAGGGAATACCCTTCTCTCTCTCGAGCCTTCCTTTTTATAAAGGAGAGCTCATGGTCAACCGGCTAATGGAATTCCAGGTTCCTATTAATGGACTCTCCATTAAGATCATCAAACCAACTGGTTTAAATGACTCGATCAGTAAAGAGTCACAAGCTTTCACTGGAAGTTGAAGCTGTACATCTTCCCGCCAACGAAGAAAGATTTTAGAGAAGACAAAGTGGGGCCCACTTAACACAATCAGCTGGGGCCCACACCGCACAGTCATCTGGGACTCACGCCAGCTGGAACCCACCTCGTACACTCACCAAGATCCATTCAGCATTTTCAGGTAGGGTCTGCATGGTCCAGGTCAGCGACATGTGGACCCCCACTCTACGTCATCACGGTTAAGGGAAGATTGATCGATTTGTGTTCTCGCACTCATCATGGTGAGAAAGTAACCGGGCCTATCTACCGGAGCTCGAGACAGTGATAAAAAAGGAATTATTTTATTACAAAGTGCATTATCAGGGGCACTACTCCCCTACATAGTGCAGGAAGCCGGGGAAATACAGGTCAAGGGTTCTTCTCTTCCTTGAACGGATGATACCCCAGCTTCTCCAACAGTACATATGCGGTGGCCAGTTCACTTTGAAGAACACGGATCCGTTGGGTAGCATAGAAGCCCAAAGGACCTGGTCAGGGTGTATGCAATGAAGATTGGGCCTCCGGTCAGAGGAGTCGAGCACAAGACTTTGATTTCAGGCTTGTTCAATCCAAGTCCCAACCAACTGGATAAGTCCAGCGAGATTCCAGGCTAACAGAACCCATGGTTCTAGCCTGCTAGAGAAGAAAAAGGAAGACCCAGGTTGAACCAAGACCTATCAGACGATGCCACATGCTAGTCATCCTGGTCAAAGGTAATTCAAACCAAGGAGATAACCGCTCGACAACATGCAAGCTATCTCCACGGAAAACATCTTCACAGTTGAACTACCTGAGTTCATGGAGTTAAAACCGGAGGGGTGGTTGAGCCAGCCTCCTCCGGCCTACTACAAATACAAGAGTTCTAAACCTCCTAAACTACGATTCTTCCACTGAGCAACTCCATTAGAGCTTAGCGGAAGCAGAGACTTGATTCCAAGTTCATCTTCTTGGATACGTAGGCAGCGTGATCCCGATCAGATCCAGTCTCATTGTATACCCCCATCATACCTCTGTCTATACAAGGCTTTTATTGTAACTATTCGATTAATCTATACGTATCTCGAGTTTGTGGATAAAAGTTTTGCACCCACACCACCTTTGACGGAACCGGGCGAACATGACCCGTCAAAACCACCGCTCTCGCATGTTCACATCGATTTAGAGCTCCCACCGGAGGAACCAATCGAAGACATTCCAGACAACCTGAATTCTGAAGAAGATAGAATCGACGCCGAAGTGTAGTCCAACAACGGCCACCACTGGAGAATGCCATACATCAACTTCCTCATCCACCATCTACTCCCCGAAGATCCAAAGCTATCAGCCAAAATTAGGAGGGATGCGTGGAAGTTCACTGTCATCCACCGGGAGTCACACATGCTATACATGAAAAGCCATGGCTCCGGGGTTTTGTTCAGATGTCTTACTCCAGAACAAGACCTGATCATACTAAAGGTGATCCACGCTGGGATTTGCGGTAACCATTCTGGGAGTAGAAATCTGGCACAGAAGCATGCCCCGGTCGGTCATGCCCCGACAAATGAACTGCACCACATCTTGAGCGCATGGCCTTTCGCCAAGTGAGGACTAGATATTGTGGGACCTCTCCCAAAAGCTCTACACTTAGTCAGGTTCCTACTTGTCGCTACAGATTATTTCACCAAATGGGTTGAAGCTGTAACATTGGTACAGGTATGCGCTTCTGATGTCAGAAGATTTCTGTGGAAAGATATAATCTGCAAGATTGGAATTCCCTAAGAGCTGGTGTCAGACAATGGAAAATAGCTCGACTGCGATAATATCTGGCTATTCTACAAGTCCTTGGGGATCAAACACAACTTCTCGGCCCTATACTACCCTAAGGGAAACGGGCAAGTAGAAGCATCCAACCGGGTCATCTTGGATATGCTCAAGAAGTGATTGGATAAAGCGAAAGGCAACTGGGTAATGCAACTCCCGGGGGTCTTATGGGCAAATCGAACCATTCCAAGAAGGTCCATCGGTATGACACCCTTCCAACTTACCTTCGGAGTAGAAGCGGTAATGCCAACAGAGCTGCTAGCTCCGACAACTCGTACTGATGCAGTCCTTACCGTGGAGAATGAAGGGATCTGATGTAAGATATCTGTGTATCCTAATCAAAAGATAGATTTATATTGAAGTTCCTTCTTGTGCCTGTATAAATTGGTTATCAAAGTAGACAAGTAACAAGCAAGGGTCATACCCACCTCAGAGGGGGAGATCTTAGCTCAAACAGAATACAAAACAATGGTTAAGAAACACCAAGGGAATCAATAAACAAGATTGGAGATTGATTCTAACTTCCTACAAGCAATAATAATAAATAAACCCTAACTTAAGAATATGGTAGAGATGTGAAGAAGATATATGATGACAAAAGGGGAGAATTGGTATCCACAAACTAAATCATGCAAACATAACATGTTGTTCCTTCATGTTCAATCTATAATAATTAATTAGTCACCTCTCGGTTATTCCAACTAATCATTAATACCTATAATAATCAAGTAGTCACCTCTCAGCTATTCCACTCAACTAAAACGGGATTCTCTTATGCATGCTATTGAATATGTCTTATTAATCAAACTGTCACCTCTCAGCTATTCAATTTAATTAACTCAACATATTATTCATAACTAAATCATCACCTCTCAGTTATTTGACTTAATTACAAAAGGGTTCCAATAAAAGATATCAACTTTAGTTATGTAATAATCACCTCTCAGCTATTTCACTACACACCTTCAATCAATATAAATAAAACCTTTAAAGCTAGGTCTCCCTAAACCCTAACAATAGTATTTTAATAACATGGATAACAATAGCATGCAAATAATCATACTTACCTCATATCGCAAATTAGAAGTAAATAAGCATTATGAACTTCGAATCACAATGAACAATAAGAACAAACATGGTGCTTTTGCATCATTTAGAGTGCTTCAACCATCCCTCTAATGAGATTTAGCTACTCATCCTTGATGATGACACCATTGAATAAATAATTAAATAACAAAACATCATAAAGGAAAAGATATCGAATTGATATTGAATATTGAGTTTGATACAAAAGAAGAAGAAAAACATGAACTTGTCTCCTCAATCTTCTATTCATCAAAGCTACCTAAACCTTAGCTACTACTTCTCTTATATAGAAAATACAAAGTAGAATACTTGCATGCAAAGACTTCCAAATTAGGTCAAATTCGTGGCTGCTTCTGTTAGTCTTCTAAAGGCATTAGGTTTTTAGCAAAACCTAATTTTCTTATTCTTAAGTTATAGCTTGGACCAAGACCTTCAGTTTGATAGCTCATGGGCCCAAATCAGACTTTTGGATCTCCTTGTAGAGCTTTTTTAAGTTTGGACTTTAAATAGATCCCTAAATAGAAATTCTGACTTGTGGGCCCCAATAGGACCCGGTTTGGGCTGAGATTTGGACCGCCCCACTTTGACATAAAGTCAAGTTAATTGGTCTGACTGTGGGGTTCCCTCATCAGATCTGTGGGTGCAAAATCAATTATCCTCCTCTTGTGCAAATAACACATTTTTGCTTGTTTTTCTTGACTTTTCGCGGACTTTAACTCAATATTCGCATTTCGGCTCATAAAACCTACAATAGACAAGAAAGCACTAATCAATAGATATAACACAATAATATAAGCTAAGTGCTAGATAACAAGATGTTATTCGGGCGATAAATATACACTTTTGAGGACTTATCAAATACCCCCAAACAACACTTTGCTTGTCCTCAATCAAATGTGAGAAAAAAATAATTAAGGACTCAAAAGAGAAGTAAAACTAAGGTGTTTGCATTAACCATATGCATCAAGGCTTTCAACCACAAGGATTTCCCAAGTAGAGGAGTTATAGTCTCCTGAGGGTTTTCCAGAGAAGATACCCACAAACTTACTACAATGACTAATCCAAAGAACAAGATGTTCCACCATTTACCTCAGAACTGGTTATATCAAAGATAAGGATAAGTATTGCAAAACCGTTCATATGAGATATCATACTACAAATGCATGAATAAGATATGAAATTAAAACCAAGCATAACGGTCTCAAATGCATCGAAGACAGACATGTACCCATACTACCACGGGTCTTAAGTCACCATTGGAAATGTCGCTTTGACTTCTGCCTCATAAACATACACTCAGAAATAAAAGTCACTCAGGGATGGTGTTTATCATTTTACCTCTATGTGAGGAAAGAAGACGGAGAATCATCTCACATATATCAATAAGAACAGACTGGTGTAATGGAATGAACTTACTCTCAAAGAATGGAAAAATTAGCCTTGCTTGAGATGTCGGGTTTTTCACCTTAGCACCTTCTCACTTACTCGCCACATCCTACCATATCAGTTTAGATCTACAAAAGACAGTAATAGGTTGTAACTTGAGTTAGGACAGGGCTAGAAATGGAAAAGGCTTTTGTGAAACATTTTTGGAACATTCGGGCCTTCAATACTTGTGATTTGTAATAACAACACTTGGAGAAATCTTTGGAATTTTTCTTTTGGGAAGAAATGTTTCTCATCTTCTTTGGGAAAATTTCAATGAAGCTCTAGTCAATATTTGGGAATATTCTTTTCTTTTTGGATTTGATATGGTTTTGGAAGATTCTGGCTTTTTATGGAATTTCTTCAAACTTTTTGGTTTTCAATATTTGGTTCATCTCACTAGTTTGGAGATTTCTATGCATTTCTCTTTTCTTCTTGTAACCACATAAACCTTCATCCTCATGTTTCAAAAACAATGGGTAAAAGGACCTAAAACATTCTCAGGGTATTTACTCCTACAATGGAGTTGGGTAAGGATAACGGGCTCAAGAAAAAGGCTAAGTAACAAGAGATGCTCAGAATGGATAACCTAAGGGATAATAATCATTAGGGTAGGCTAAGGTAAACAGGGTTTATCTAAATGTCTTTTTATCATTTCTTAGTACTGATATGGTGATCACATCTTGAATAAGCTACAAGACCCAAGTTTATATTACACCCACTTGATGTCATCTAAAGGCTAACTATAAAAATGAATATTAGACTAAAAACAGACAAAACTAAGAGGTTGAGTCTTTTTTCAAGGTGTAGTTGTATTTGCACATGTAATCTGTAATAAATGCAGATGAATGCCATGCTTATACTCATGCATATGTAGTATAAGACTCAACTACTTGGTGAAACAATAAATGCCCTTAAACTTGAAAGGAAGAGAATTCAACCATTATATTCATCATTGAAGGTGTGCTTATCCTATTTTTGAAAAAGTCTTTGTAACAAAGATTTTTTTCGATTTTTCAAAATTTTTAAATTTTTACACAAGTATGGATAAAGAAGTTTGAAAATCATTTGCGAAAAGGATTGTAATACTTCCCCACCCCCAAACAAAAAGATTGCCTTGTCCTCAAGGCTCATACTATGCATAGGAAAGAAAGTATGAAAGATATTACCATGAATGTACAAAAAATTCAAACCTCTTTATAAATTCCTGCCAAACAAAATTATCTCCACATATATATAGAGATTCCAAGGAATTCCATACTAAGACACAACTGAAATAAAATATACTGAAATAAAGGACTGACTCAACAGAAAAGGGAAATCCTATCTTAAAACAATGCATTTTGTAACCGCAATAATTATTAACCAGCGAAATGGCAACTAGAGAGTGGGTGGGTCGGCCGCGCCAACCCCCAAACAGAACTGAGCACAGATGATAGAACGGGCGGTTTAACAACCAAAATGCAACTAAACCCGACAATAAAAAGGGAAGCAATAAAGAACGATCGGGCTTAAAAGATACACAGGGCTGCCTCCCAATAGCGCTAAGTTTAACGTCTTCAGCCAGACAGGATGACAAACAAGACTCACTCCCTAGATAAACGCTACTCTAAACAAAGATATAGGAGAGATAAAACGCTAGAGTGGAATGCGCGAGATCCTGATGTGTAAGATACAACAAAGTGTCTTTTAAAGTCGGATACTGGAGACATAAAGGAAGATGGGAAATGACTTCCCCACCCCCAAACAGAGCGGGAAACAGGTCTGTTTGGTAGTGACGCTCTAGAGAAAAGCGTGCACTGGATCAATTATACTCAGCCAGTAAGATTTTGTGGACTAACGGTCCCGGCACTTTCAACCACACCTCTCAACAGAAAAAGAGAGGGTCCGGATACCAGCGGGTCAAAGGTCAATCTAAATAGGTAGGATCCTCTAAGAAAGTTTCAGGAGGCCTTAACTGATGAAAATGCGTAAGACATTGACCATTGACTTTGAATTCAGAACCGTCTACAGGATTAATACATGTAATAGCACTATAAGGAGTTACTGTAGTCACAACAAAGGGGCCCGACCAACGAGACATAAGTTTGCCAGAAAATAAATGCAAACGAGAATTATAAAGCAAATTTTGTCTCCAATTTGAAAATAAAGCTGATTTTTCTGTTCGGTAGTAAGAGATGAAGAGATAATAACAGGATGACTACCGCCTGAATCTAATTGGGCACATTTCAGCTCGGGAGGAGGAGGATCAGGAGATGGAGGTATGGTCTAGACTTGGAACTCAGAATCAATGCAACAAACCGAATCAAGGGCCTTAGGGTCTTTGGGGTCAAAGATAGGCACAAAATTAAAATGAGCATTGGTTTAGGCAATATATTGGTCGATGTCAAAGTCAACATTATGCATGGTAGGGCAATTAACAACCGGATCTTTAGGGTAACAACTAGGTACCATCTCATAGGGTAGAGAATCAAGAAGGCACACATCTTTAGATAAAGAAAGATCAGGGGGTTGTTGGCCAAGATTAAAGATAGGGTTATTTTGCATTTGGTCCCTCTAGAAGATAGTTATTTAGCAAGTGGTATAAAATTTTTCATTTATTAGCAAATCCTCCTATTTCCGTTACTTGACTGTCAGTCAACTATGTTGACTAAAGTCAAACCATCCATTATTTTAAAATATCTAAATTACCCTTTATATGCTCACTGTGTTTTACATGAATCTAAATTTCCTACCACGTGTCGATATATGGTTCACCCATTTAATTCAACATTTCAAGATCTAAAGGCATAGGTGAAGGATCTGTGACGAAGGTTGCTTGGATCAGGTCCAACCGTGTTAAAATTCGTTACTTTCTTTCATCTTCTTTCTACTATGCAAAACAATAAAAAAGAAAAAAACCTTAAAATCAACAATTTGAAAACCTCTTCGCCGGAGTTTGTTATGAAGTGACTAGAATTAAGTTCAACCGGTGAATCAAGGGATGAGTAGCGGTGTTGGGGATTCAAATCTATCATCTCAATTGCAAGCGTTGATTGTGGTGGTGTTGGACTGTTGGTGTCGGATTCGACTAAAATGGTGACTGAATGAAGAAAGCTAGTATTAATTTGGCCCTCCCATGGTGGTGATTCATACTTTCTCATTTACTAAAACTGTATTGATGTTTCTCAATTGCAACAATTTGCTTATGACAAACTTGTTTCTCAATTGAAAGAATAGGATTGGAGACTTGCTCTACATTTCTTAGTTGATCAAGCAAGCTTAAATTCAGATCTAATCAATTATCATTCTCCAACCTTCTCAAATCAAAATCCCGTACAAACCCCAATTTTTGTCTTCGCCATTTCTTTGTTCAATTACATTGATAACCAATTACTGTACTATTATGTCTAATCAGATGCCAAGCACATGCATGGGTAGTTTGGGTATATAAAAAAATTTGATGGCGTGACTTCAGTCAACTTGGTTGACTGACAGTCAAGTAACAGAAAGGGGACCAAACACGAATAAATAAAAAAACTCTATACTACTTGCTAAATACTAATGTTCTAGAAGGACGAAATACAAAATACCCCTTAAAGATATTTACTTCAACAGTTATAGATCCAAAAGTGAGAACCATAGAACCATTCCGGCAGTTTATGAGAGCATTAGAAATGGCCAAAAACGGTCGGCCAAGGATGATGGGAACCGAGTTATCGGCAGTAGGTTCAGTATCCAACACCACAAAATCAACAGGATAGTAAAAGTCAGACACTTTAACTAATAGATTCTCAACTATTCCTCTAGGTACTTTCAATGATCTGTCGGACAGTTGTAATGTTCGTGGGTTTCATGTATGTTAGACCCAGGCTGAGGTACAAGGAGTAAGGCAAGAGATTAACACTCGCTCCCAGGTCTAACAAAGCTCCACCCATGAACTTATCACCACGCTTGCAGGGTATGGTCGGTTCTCCAGGGTCTTTATATTTTACCACACCGTTATGTTGGACAAGTGCAGAGAATTCTTTCTCCATAAACGCGCTTTTGGGCACATTTGTTTTCCTTTTTGCGGTGCATAAGTCTTTCAAACCCTTAGCATAGGAGGGTATCTTTTTAATAGCCGTGAGGAAAGGTATATTACTATTTATATGTTTAAACACATCAATTACCTCCTCTACTTGGACTTCCTGTAGAGACCTTGTGAATCTCTGGGGGTAAGGCACAGGTGGGTCGTAAGGCGGTGGAGTATCCACAATCTTACGGGTATGTATCCTTGGCTTAGAGGTGGTCACCTCATGAGCCGGACCTTTAGGTGGGGCAACATATGTAGTGGTAACCAGGGTCACAATGTTAGGACTTTGTTTATAATTAATCTGATTATCAACCTGTTTACCTGACCTAAGTGTGGAGACCGAGTTAACTTCAGCAAGCGGTGCAGACGGAGATGGAGTTTTTGTCACCAAGGCAACTTCTTTGCCCTTGGGATTCGGGATAGCTTGTCCCAGAAATTTGCCTTTTTCATCTAGTTTTTGTTCAATCCTTTGGATGGCTTGGGCATTCAATTCAATGGACACTTGCGTCTGTTGAATGAAACGGGCAAGCACATCCTCAAAGGTGGTCTTAGGAGGCGCAGATTGATTGGTCGACACTTGGTCCCTGGAACTACTCATATGATGAGCATTGTTCGAATAAGGGGGGACCTGATTTTCATTACTACCAACATACGTGGAAGTGCTACGTTGCCCATAAGAGTTATTAAAACCAGCTGGAGCCGCATAATGATTATTTGAATAAGAAAGATTGGAGTGGTCCATGTATGGGTATGTGGCATTGCCCTTAGTAAAGTTGGTTTACCCGGCGTAAGTGAACGCACGGGGTTCCTCAATTTCTGGTGAATTATAAAGGAGAGGGTAAAATTCCGCAGTATGGGTCTGGTCATGACACGCATCACATTGCAGAGTGGAGACACTCATAACAGGTGATGTGGGCTTTAAGGAAACCTCAAGTTCTTATACCTTTTTTTACTAAACCATGAAGTAAATTTTTAAGCTCAGAGTCAGGTGTGACTTCATATATACCTCTAGGTTTATCAAATGAGTCTGGGGTAGTGTTTCTTGGGGTATGTCCAGGTAAGTCCCATTGCTGGTTATTATTAGCAATTTTTTCAAGGAATGCCAGAGCCTTGGCGGTGGAATAATCAAGAAATTCTCCACCGCTCATGCTTTCAACCATGTTTCTAGTTGTATAATTAAGGCCTCTATATATGATCCTAACTTTTTCTGTGTCATCAACTCTATGGTGTGGACACTGAAGAAATAAGTCTTTATACCTCTCCCATGCATCAACAATATCATTAGTTCTGCTAATAGGAAAGAATTTGGTCAAGAACGTTTTGCTTAGTTGAGCCCAGGTGTCAATAGAATTAGAAGGAAGGCTATGTAACCAGTGATATGCATGATCCTCAAGAGAAAAGGGGAACAATCTCAGAAACTTCCTCTTCAGACAAATGTTTCTCCTTTAAAGTATTAAACACAGTCAGAAACTTATGGAGGTGTTGATATGGATCTTCCCGTGGAAGTCCATGGAACTTAGGCAACATGCCCACAATCTGTGGGCGAATGCCATAGCTATCTGCAGTTGTCTCGGGCAAAACTATGCAGGTAGGTGGCCCAGTGGCCAAAGGTGAAAAGTAATCCCGAAGGGTAGTTTCTGGAGCCATAGGTGCAAGAGTTACTTCAATAAGTGAGGTTGAGTCGTTGAACTCTTCCTCAGAAGGTATGGAGGTTGAGTCGTTAAACTCTTCCTCAAGAGCAAGAGTGAGGTTCGTGATTGTGCTCTTTGTGTAGATTGGAGTTGGTTTGGACACGATTTTACCTGACCTAAGATTGATGCAACATGCACATTACATATGCCACAAAAGTCCTAACCATTCAAAAGCATTTAACAAGGGGCTCAAAACCTGACTCAATTTTGTGTTCACCCAAGTCAATGAGTTTTTTCCAACCTTCCCTTGTGAATTCACCTTATATTTCGAGAGTCAAGCAACAAATAACCAGTGTGGGAGGTTTTCCGTGCATAAGCGACGTTCCTTAATTAAATAACCACAGTGATTCTACAGACGTAATCTGTAGGGGTTCCAGACCCAATTCCTAACTTGTGCTCCAATCAAAGAATGGTTCACGCAGTACTAGTTGAAATATCTGCTCAAGGTCTCAAATGAACATCGTGAAAGCATGGCTTTAGTTGGTTCAATTTTAAAGCTTAGGATATTGTAATCAATTGATATTAGGTTTCACTTATAGGCTAGGTCCGCCTTGCAGTCTCGGCTTAACAAGTAAAAACTGAATTTAAAATCAAGCAACAAACAAGGTCATGCTAATCACTACAGAAACTCATCTTGCAGGGGATTCGAGGAGGGTTAGGAGAATGCTTACCTCCCACTTTGTGCTAAAAAAAATAAAAATTGCCAAACAAGCGCACAAAAATGGGGAGAAGACGAGTTGAAGTCGACTAAGGAAAAACCACTTCTTGGGTTTCAATCGTCCTTAGGAGTCGTTCCTTAGTAGACCTAAGGCTAGCTCCACAACCATGCTCTACTATCCGCCGCGAACACACAATAAAATAAATCCTAACAACACCTACTTTAAAAATATTACAACCGCGACCCCTTTGTGGATCGAATAATTAAATATCTTACAAGTCTCGAAAAATACTGAAAAAATAGACTACTTAGTTCACCTCGCAATCTCTCAGCAGGAAAAATAATTTCTTGAAAAAGTAATCTAGAATGTTCTGGAAATTCACGTAAAACGAGGCAAATTCCTGCCCAGAACTCGACTCGAGATGGTTATAGGCCAAACTGTACTCGACTAATCGGGCCCAAGTTGAACCAGTACCTTTCAAGAAAATTTCCTGAACGCGCGACTTTCTTAAAAATTTGATTTTGACTCCGTTTTTCGAGCTTTTTTCAATCCGTCTTCGCTGCAAGATCAATAAGAGGACTAAGTAACGAAACACTTAACAAATAATAAATAATGAAATAAAAATAGAAGGGTGGGAGGGATAGAAGTGGGATGATGTCCCGAAACTATTATTCTCGCTTGTGTTTGAATGAACTCCTTTCCTTAGAGCGGCAACGACGCCATTTTGATGTAAGATATTTGTGTATCCTAATCAAAAGATAGATTTATATTAAAGTTCCTTCTTGTGCCAGTATAAATTGGTTATCAAAGTAGACAAGTAACAAGCAATGGTCGTACCCACCTCAGAGGGGGAGATCTTAGCTCAAACATAATAGAAAACAATGGTTAAGAAACACCAAGGGAATCAATAAACAAGATTGGAGATTGATTCTAACTTCCTACAGGCAATAATAATAAATAAATCCTAACTTAATAATATGGTAGAGATGTGAAGAAGATATATGATGACAAAGGGGGAGAATTGGTATCCACAAACTAAATCATGCAAACATAACATGTTGTTCCTTCATGTTCAATCTATAATAATTAATTAGTCACCTCTCGGTTATTCCAACTAATCATTAATACCTATAATAATCAAGTAGTCACCTCTCAGCTATTCCACTCAATTAAAACGGGATTCTCTTATGCATGCTATTGAATATGTCTTATTAATCAGACCGTCACCTCTCAGCTATTCAATTTAATTAACTCAACATATTATTCATAACTAAATCATCACCTCTCAGTTATTTGACTTAATTATATTACAAAAGGGTTCGAATAAAAGATATCAACTTTGGATATGTAATAATCACCTCTCAGCTATTTCACTACACACCTTCAATAAATATAAATAAAACCATTAAAGTTAGGTCTCCCTAAACCCTAACAATAGTATTTTAATAACATGGATAACAATAGCATGCAAATAATCATACTTACCTCATATCGCGAATTTGAAGTAAATAAGCATTAAGAACTTCGAATCACAATGAACAATAAAAACAAACATGGTGCTTTTGCATCATCTACAGTGCTTCAACTACCCCCTTAAGGAGATTTAGCTACTCATCCTTGATGATGACACCATGGAATAAATAATTAAATAACAAAACATCATAAAGAAAAATATATGGAATTGATATTGAATATTGAGTTTGATACAAAAGAAGAAGAAGAAGATGAACTTGTCTCCTCAATCTTCTATTCATCAAAGCTACCTAAACCTTAAGTACTACTTCTCTTATATAGAAAATACAAAGTAGAATACTTGCATGCAAAGACTTCCATATTAGGTCTAATTAGCAAAACCTAATTCTCTTGGGTTTAAGTTATAGCTTGGACCAAGACCTTCAGTTTGATAGCTCATGGGCCCAAATCAGACTTCTGGATCTCCTTGTAGAGCCTTTTTAAGTTTGGACTTTAAATAAAGCCCTAAATAGAAATTCTGACTTGTGAGCCCCAATAGGACCCGGTTTGGGCTGAGATTTGGACGGCCCCACTTTGACATAAAGTCAAGTCAACTGGTCTGACCATGGGGTTCCCTCAGCAGATCTGTGAGTGCAAATATACATTATCCTCCTCTTGTGCAAATAACATATTTTTGCTTGTTTTTCTTGACTTTTCGCGGGCTTTAACACAATATTCGCATTTCGGCTCATAAAACCTACACAATAGACAAGAAAGCACTAATCAATAGATATAACACAATAATATAAGCTAAGTGCTAGACAAACAAGGTGTTATTCGGGGGGATAAATATGCACTTTTGAGGACTTATCAGGATCCTAGCAAGAGAAAAGGTAGTTCTTGACGACAAGAGAGAACAAGCCCAGCAACACCTCCTCCAGTACCAGGAAACTATAAAAAAAGGATACGACAAGCGAGTCGTAGAGAGAAAGTTCAATTCGGGCGACTGGGTCATGAGGAAAGTCAAAGTCATGACGGAAGATACAACAGTCGGCAAGCTCGGAGAAAACTGGGAAGGACCATACATCATAGACAGACATGCTCGAAAGGGCTCATACTTCCCCAGGATTCTGAACGGCGACCTCTTTTCCAGCCCATGGAATTCTTCCCCAGTACTTTGTATTGTTTACTGTTGAAAATCCTAGTGCAAGATCATGTCTCCACTAAGGTCCAGAATGCCCGGACCTAGTTTCCGATCCTGTCTAAGTCCTAAATGCAGAGTTATGCTCTTTTTAAGCCCGAGACGCCCGGACCTAACTGGTCTTAGAAACCAAGGATGACAGGGATCAAAAACCCCATCCAATCCAGGATGCCGGGACCTAGTTTCTGATCCTGTCTAAGTCCTAAATGCAGAGTAACGCTCCTTTTAGGCCCGAGACGCCCGGACCTAGCTTCCGGTCTTGGAAACCAAGGATGACAGGATCAAAAGCCCCATCCAACTCAGGATGCCCGGACCTAGTTTTCGATCTTGTCTAAGTCCTCAATGCAGAGTTATTCTCCTTTTAGGCCTGAGACGCCCGGACCTAGCTTTCGGTCTTGGAAACCAAGGATGACAAGGATCAAAAACCCCATGCAACCCGGGATGCCCGGACCTAGTTTCCGATCCTGTTTAAGTCCTAAGGGCAGAGTCATGTTCCTTTTAGGCCTAAGATGCATGGACCTAGTTTCCTGTCTTAGTACAATGAGTGACAGAGTACTAATCTCCACTCATTAAGTCATGTGCCAACCTCTACAAGGCGGCTAGGCCTAGAACGCTTGGACAAATTTCTAGTTCTTGTAAATTTTAAGAGCGAGGTTATCCACTCTTAAAAACCGGGGCTGTTAGACAAGCTAGTCTGCCCCCAGGTCAAAGCTTGCAAGGCAGGGTCAAATCCCCTTTGAGCATCGAACAAATCATGGATCACCATGAAATCAGCAAGGAAAAGAACTGTTATCGTCCCAAGGAAAATTCCTTAAAACGATAAGGGGGAAAGGGAGATAGACAGTTGTAATAAATACTGGAATTAAGGTAAAGATTTCTAACAAGATGCTTTTGCACAACAAATTTTTTTATTTCTTTTTCATCAAAAAAAATACACAAGTGGGAGTCCCTCGGGAACCGGGATAGGAGCCTTTTTACAAAAATCTAATCAAGCTAAGGTTGTGAAGAAGGAACGGAGCCATCACCGCCCTTCTTAAGCTTCTCCTTCTCCAGTTGGTCGAGGACCTGTTGATAGGCAGCCTTCGTCAGTCGAAGCTCTTCAGTGGCACGGTCATACGCCGCTTCCTTGAGGGAGAGGCGCTGGTCCAACTCCAGCTTCTCCCGGGTCAACTTCCCACAAGTTGCCTCCAGCTCCGCCAGGGAAGCCTTGGCATCCTCCTCTCTCTGAAGAGCAGCGGTCAGGGTAAAGTCCAGGTTATGGTAATCATCTGCCATGAACCACTTGTCCTCCTCCATGGCCCACCGGTCGTTGTTCGCCGCCGTCAGGTCCTTCTCGAGCTGACGATTCTCAGCTCGTAGGCCCTCCAGATCCTCCAAGGCAGAAGGTCGGGGTCTGACACTCAGCTCAAAGACCCGGGCCATGGCAGCTTGCATCTGACAGACAAGAAGAGCAGGAGTCAGAAACAGATATATAGACATCTATAAAGCTAAAGTCAAAACTCTAGACAGAAAACCATACCGCAATGAGGTTCTGAGCCGCTACCCTCATCGCCCGGTCACGAGAGAGACTGTTGTAGTATGGCTAGTCTTCCGGAAGCAGATTCTGGAAGATGTAATCGAAGGTGGTGTGGATGTTCATGCTGCTGGAGTCCCCAATCGACATTGGTTCCCCACTCACAAATGCAGGGTGAATGGAGAACGCTGGTAACGTAGGGGAAACTCCGGGGTAGCCTTGGGTTGGTACTCACCTGGTTCGGGGCCCAGTTGCACAGTTGGGCCAGTGGGCAAATCGGTGTATGGAACCTGATCACCCACCCATTAATCGGAGCTTCATCATCAGCAATGTCCGGCACAGTAAACTCCACCTCAGTCCAGACATCCTCGACATCCAGGGCATCTTCGACAGGGACGCGGGAGCCACTACCAATCCGGGTAGTCCCCATCACCGGTCCCCTCAGTGCCCAAGGAATGGGATCCTCCCTTCTCAAGCGCACAACCACCCCTTGGTCAGCAGGGGAGGCAGAAGCAACTCCCTTCGAGCCCCTGGCAGATTCATCCACAATAGCCTTGCCCCTTGGATCAACTGGGGCAGGGGACTGGACAGAAACAACTTCAACAGTAGGAGGCAGAGTAGCTCTTACCTCCACCGACGCCTCAGATACCTGCACAACCCCGATAACTAGGATGACTTCTGGTGGAGCATCCGGCATGAGCTCGTCAGAAGGAAATCTTCCCCCGACTGGAACAGCCTCGTCGGGCCAGTCGTCCATCTCCCCCATCAGATCGACACGTTCACTCTCGAACGGAGGCTCCTTCCCAGCACTGGGAACTTCACTCTCAGCAGGGGCAACACCCTCACCGGAGCTAGAGTCAACCTCCACAACCTGCGGAGGAACCGGCAGGGCCGCAAGTCGGGCCGGGAAGCGGAGATGTACCACAATCAGATCCAGGAGCGTCAAATCCCACAAGTCTGCAAGTAGGCCGAAAAAACGCTCAATGTTACCTTCGGCCGCAGAACAGTCTATGCCCGCCGGCAGTGATACCTGGAGTTGGCGTTTCCCTACAAACATAAGCATGAAACAGTTCCTGAGCCGGAGCTCAGCAAGCACGCAAGGAATAAGGACAAAAAGAATGAAAGCAAGGTGAGATACATGCTTACCTATAAAGTCCTGCGACACCTGGATGCTTCAGTTAGACGACCATTCTCACACCCAGTAGCAGGGATCAAACCAGTTCCCGTAGTGATTAGGAAGCCCAGACCGCCTCCGGGCAGTGCGCCAGGAAATGGCGTAAAAGCAGTGCTCGTTAGCCTCTCGAGCAACCGGCTTCATCAGCAGGAACATCTCGACCAGGCCAAAGGGGACCCTGAAGTGATGGGCAATCAGCCCAATCTGGCACACGATTATCTAGAAGGACACGTCCATCTGACCCGGTGGTATTCCCTATCACGATAGCAACCGCAAAATTGAAGAGGGCAACGGGAGCTGCATGCCATATAAAAGCTGATAAAGGCTCACCGCGATCAGATTACCAGAACAACCATCGAAAATGGATGAATGGGAGCCGAATCTGACACCCCTCCAACCAAGCTGTTCCTGGACCTCCACCGCGCTCATTCACTCAAGGTCGGAATTCCGGGGGAGATTGGAGGAAGCTTGTCACCTCCTCCCAGGTCTTTTCGTCGAGGGGTCGACAACATTCAGAAGGGGCCACCTCCTCCACGCCAGCAGGCGAGTTCGGTTTAGTAGCCGGAATCTCACTCGGACCGCCCACATCAGCGGCACGACGAGGAACCGAAGTCTGAGGCTCCTCGTCACTGCTAGAGCTCAACACAAGAGTCCTTCTCATTTTTCAGAGGACGATTGCGCAGGTTATCACCGAAATTCAAGTGATTCAGAACCTAGGGTTTCGGCAGCGAAATGAAGATGAAGATGAAGTTGAAGAAGAAAGAGAGAGTGAAAGGGAGTGCCTTTCTCTTCTCTAAACATTCCTTCTTTTATAAGCATAGTCCAGGGTCCACTGGCTAATGGTGTTCCAAGTCTCTTTAATGGATTCTCCATTAATTTAAAATCATTAAATCATCAAGTTCAATTACTCGATCAGCGAGGAGTCACAAGCTTTCACTGGAAGTTGTAAGTTGTACATTTTGCCGCCAACAAAAGTAGATTCAGAGAAGATGAAGTGGGACCAACTTAACACAGTCAGGACCCACATCGTATAGTCAGTTGGGACGAACCCACATTAATAGGGACCGACATTATACAGTCAGCCAAGATCCACTCAGCATGTACAGGTGGGGTCCATATGGTCCAGGTCAGCGACATGTTGAATTCCGGTCCATGTCATCACGGTTAAAAGGTGTTTGACCAACACATATTTCCTTCACTCATCACAACGGGAAGATAACCGGACATATCTACCGGAGGTCAAGACAGTGGTAAAAGGAAATATTATTTTATTATAAGACAACATGATACGGGGTGCACCAAATCCCCTACATAGTGCGACCAGAACAAAATTACATCAGTGGGGGAGACGGGGGATCCGGACCGGGCCCCTCAGACGAGTCAGTAAGGCCATACTTAATCTTGGCAGTGGCATACCCGGCCTTCCAGGATGAAACAATAGCGAAATCTGCTCGCTCCTTGGCCTCTGTCAGCTCGACCACCTTCTCCTCCAGCTTATCTGGTAGTATTTTACGGTCTCCTTCATACCCGCCATTCGGGTATCATACATATCTTCATGAACTAGTTGCCCCTCCTGAAGCTTGCCAATCTTTCTCCTAAGGTCAGCCGCCTGACGAGACAATTTCTGGATGATCTCGAACTGATTATCACTCACTGCACTAGAGGGTGGTCTAGAATCCGCCATAGCCCAGGCCGCAGGAAGAAGGAAATGAGAAACTCCTTCCTTCAGAAGAAAGGGAGTCACGAGCCACTCCAAGCAGGTGACGCTTTACAAGGGATAGGTGCCATTCACGAGGACACCCTTGTCCCTAAAGGACTGACGAGTTGGTGATTCAACATTTGGAAAAAGACAAAGGCGGAATAAAAAGAAATTTCATTAATTCGTGTTAATCAAGGGCACTACTCCTCTACATTGTGCAAGAAGCTGGGGAAGTACAGTTCAAGGATTCCTTCTCTTCTTTGACCAGATGATACCCCAACTTCTCCAACAGAACATATGAGGTGGCCAGTTCACTCTGAAGAACCCGGATCCATTGAGTTGCAGCTTCAAGCCTCTGGCTCTTATCAGCAAGCTTTTCGTTCAAGGCAAACATGCTCAAGCATACTTGACGGATGTCCTCCAGACAGGCATTCATCATCAATTCCATACGGCGCTCCCAGTCCTCAATTTCCAGAGTCATCTTCCCTCGCATATCTACAATATACTTCTTGATGGTGCTCCGGTCGTCAGCCATTCTCCAGCAGCGGCAACACAACAGTAATAGAGACCGGAAGAAAGGAAGTGGATATCATTCTAGACCTCCGGCTCACTATTTATAAGAGGAAGAAGCAAACCCTACCAAGGGATTTGGAATCGTCGTCAAGGAGTCGATGTGTGTACCCTAGCAGATTTTCTGCTACTTGACAAAGAGGGGGCGATGTGTGTACCCTAAGTAAAGTACCCGATAGGTGTAGGACCCAACTCGGTCTCAAGAAGCCCACATACGCTCTATGGATCTTGATCCACCGGGTGGTCCATGACTAGTGGGTGGAGCCCCAGTTACTTTATATGAAGTTGAACCGTTGGCTCCCATACATCGACCAGGCCCGCCTGAATCGAGTGAGCCAGGTCTGGCCCATTGAAGTCTTTCAACGACAAAGGCTCATCCAAAGGCTTATCATAGAAGCCCAGAAGACCTGGCCAGGGTGTATGCAATGCAGATTAGGCCTCCGGTCCGAGGAGTCTAGCCCAAGTCTTTGCTTTCAAACTTGGGCAAATCCAAGTCCCAACTAACTGGATAAGTCTAGCAAGATTCCAGGCCAACAGAACCCACTGTTCTAGCCCGCTGAAGAAGATAAAGGAAGACCCAGGTTGAACCAGAGCCTATCAGAGAATGCCACATGGCAGTCGCCCTAGTCAAAGGGGATTCAAACCGAGGGATAACTGCCAAGCAGCATGCACGCCATGGAGTCAAAATCGGAATGGTGATTGAGCCATCCTCCTCCGGTCCACTATAAAGGCAAGAGTTCTCAATCTCCTGAACTACGATTCTTTCACTGAGCAACCCCATTAGAGCTTAGTGGATGCAGAGACTTGATTCCATATTTGTCTTCTTGGATACATAGGCAGCCTGATCCTCATCAGGTCCAATCTCATTATATACCCCCATCCCATCTCAGTCTATACCAGGCATTCATTGTAACTGTTCGATTAATTAAAACACATCTCGAGTTTGTGGATCAAATTTTTGCACCCACAATCACTTACACAAATTTGTCCAAATATTCTCAACTTTTAAGGAAAATAAATTAGGGATAGATGGTATTCGTTTAAGGTTATTGCCTTTCATTCTAAATGATAAAACGTCTCAATGGTTACATTCTTTAGCCGGGAACTCTATTAAAACATGGGACCAATTAAATACAACATTTCTTACAAAATTTTACCTGATGTTGATAGTGAGCTATTTGTGTAACCAATAATCAAAAGATTGTATTTTTAACTTGAAATTCCTTCTTGTGCCTGTATAAATTGGATATCAAAGTAGACAAGTAACAACCAAGGGTCTTACCCACCTCAGAGGGGGAGATTTTAGCTCAAACACAATAGAAAACAATGGTTAAAGAACACCAAAGGAATCAATAATAAGATTGGATATTGATTCTACTTCCTACATGTTGTTCCTTCATGTTCAATCTATAACAATCAATTAGTCCCCTCTCGGTTATTCCAACTAATCATTAATACCTATAATAATTAAGTAGTCACCTCTCAGTTATTCCACCTAATTAAAACGGGATTCTCTTATGCATACTATTGCATATGTCTCATTAATTAAACCATCACCTCTCAGCTATTCAATCTAATTAATTCGACATATTAATTCATAAATAAACCGTCACCTCTCGGATATCAATTTAAATACAAAAGGGTTCCAATAATTGACATGTAATAATCACCTCTCACCTATTTCACTACACATCTACAATAAATATAAACACTACCATTAATAATTAAGGGTTCCAATAATTGATATATATTGCAAACATGTAATAATCACCTCTCACCTATTTCACTACACATCTACAATAAATATAAACACTACCATTAATAATTAAGTACCCGGTTTGGGCTGAGAATTGGACCGCCCCACTTTGACATAAAGTCAAGTCAACTGGTCTGACCATGGGGTGCCCTCAGCAGATCTTGTGGGTGCAAATATCGACTCTCCTTCCCATGTGCAAATAACACCTTTTTGCTTGCTTTTCTTGACTTTTCGCGGGCTTTTACATAATATTCGCATTTCGGCTCATGAAACCTACACAATAGACAAGAAAGCACTAATCAATAGATATAATACAATAATATAAGCTAAGTGTTATACAAACAAGGTGTTATTCGGGGGATAAATATACACTTTTGAGGACTGATCAGATGTCCCGAACCATAGAAATTAGGAATAAAATTCAAACTTTTAGGCAAAAACCTAATAAAGAATTTTTTTAAGCTTGAGAAAGATTTGGAGAATTACAATTACAATGCCCACATCATGAAATCTCTATGGAAACTTTAGTTCAATGTTTTTACAATGGTCTTAGTACCACCATGCGTCTTTTAATAGAATCTATGAATGGTGGTACATTCCTTAGTAAAACCGCAAACCAACCAATGATTTCTAGTTAGCCGATAATTCTCAACATTAGGGAAATAATTGTAATCCTATTCCCGGAGTCTATGAAGTTAAACCTTCCGCAAGATTAGAAGAAGACGGAGAAATTAAGACCTTAATTAAAAATCTAGTTAAAAAGGTCGATGATCTCTGTATCCAAAATAACCAACCAAATCTTGTAATCAACAACAATGAAGTATGTCAAACTTGTTCCGGAACCGATCATAATGAAAATACATGTCCTTTTGTTCCTTATGAACAAGAACAAGCTACGGTATTTGGGAAAATAGACCTAATGCTAATTATCATGGCTCTAATAATTTTTATCCTAGATATGGTGACCCTCCCTGATTTAGATGAATTAATCCTAGTGAACTTAAACCTTTCAATAAAAATACTAGACCGTATTATACAAACCAAAATGTTAGAAATTAAGGCCCTAATAAATTTGTGTCGCAAAACATTAATTTTCAAAACTATGAAAATCAAATGCAAAAAACTAATAATGCACCTCCAGTTCAAAATTAACAAAATGATGAGCAACCTAAGTCTAGTTATGAAGTTCTTTTAATGAAAATATTAGATCAACAAGATAAAAAAAAATAAAATCATTGAATGACTTGAACAAAAAGTTGATAAAGTAGATGCTGAAGTAGAAAAAGGAAAATTCCCGGGACAACCTATTGTCAATCCTAAACAAAACCAAAAAGTTTTTGAAGTCTCAACTAAAGATAACGTAATTCAAAGAGAGGAAGCTAAGGTCATAACTACTTGGGCTCTCCCCCCGTACTCTCTAAACCCGCGAACGGAGAAGTCCTTGGTTTGTAGTTAGCTACTTCTGATAACGCAATAAGTGACGTTCTGATCAAAGTGGAGAACAAAGTTGAGCGTCCCATTTACTTCATAAGTAGGATGTTGCTGGATGCTGAGACAATGTACCCCAAGATCGAGAAGGTAGCCTTTGCGTTGGTCTTTGATGCAAGGAAGCTTAGACATTACTTCCAGACACACACCATAAGAATGATAACCGAATATACACTCAAAATCGTGTTTGGAAAGATTGAGCAGGCAGGTAGGATCTTGAAATGGTCGGTGATGCTATCAGAGTTCGAAATAAAATATGTACCAAGGGTTGCAGAGAAAGGCAAAGCAATGGCAGACTTTCTGGCTGACTTCCCTGTTGAGTGTATAGAAGATGACAGAATCAACATGGTCTACTACCTAGACGCTACTAAAGTAGGACCTAAGGAAGGTGATCCTTGGGGTAATGCCACCGGATGGAAGCTATTTGTGGATGGCTCCTCGAACAAGAGAGGAGTTGGCATTGGTATCGTGCTAGTGACTCCATATGGTACAAGGCTCGAGAGGAGCATCTGTCTGGGATTCATAGCGTCCAACAACAAGGAAAAATATGAGACTGCTTTTACTGGACTCCGAATGGCACGGAAGCTGAAAATTAAGGTAATTACAGTTTTTAATGATTCACAACTAATTTTAATCCAAATTTAAGAAGAATATGAGGCCAAGGATGATCAGATGGCTAAATATCTGGAGCTTGTCAAAGAATCAGTGTTTCACTTTGAGAAAGTGAAGTTCTATTAGCTCCCACGGTCAGAGAATAGCCATGCAGATGCTCTGGCATTTGTGGCATCAATGCTGGGGGCGAAAGAAATGAGGGTCTTGCCAATTGGTTATTTGGACGCTCCTAATATCGTCACTGCTTGTGTGTTGCTCTATCCCCCCAAGAGGTCCACCAACTTGGATAGATCCAATCAACGGCTATCTCATGCATGGGACGCTCCTTGCCGACAAAAAAAGAAGCCGCAAAGATTGTTTACCAGTCCACAAGGTACCTAGTCATTGATGGATGCTTGTACAAGAAGTCTTACATGGGTCTTCACTTGAAGTGCCTAACACCAACAGAGCCCGAGGCAGTAATGAACTAGATCCACTTAGGCGAACATGGGAAGCACTTCGATGGGAGATCCCTAGCATTCAAGACCATGAGGAAAGGGTATTATTGGCCTACGATGCAGAGAGACGCTCAGATCCTTGCAAAACAACATGGAAAGTGTCAAAGACATTCGCCCACCATCCATCAACTAGTGGAGGAGCTGCACCCACAAGGCAGTCCCTGACCGTTCTCTAAATCGGGTTTGGACATTTTCGCTCTATTAAAGCCTGAAAGGAGTGGAAAAAGATTTGTGATCATGGCCACTGACTACTTCACCAAATGGGTAGAAGCACAGTCCTTGGTCAAAATCAATGATGAAAGCCTCAGAAAGTTCATATGGCAGAACATAATTTGCAGATTTGGGTTCCCCAAGGCCTTAGTGTCTGACAATGGGGCTCAATTTGATTGCAGCAAGGTCTGGACGTTGTGTGAAAGGTACCGCATCAAGCTCCACCAGGCTTCATCAAGGTATCTAGAAGCAAACGGTCAAGCAGAGGCGTCAATTGATCATTAAGAACCTCATAAAAAGACTGGACGCTGCTAAAGGACGTTGGGTTAGTTGACGAGCTCTCTGGGGTGTTGTGGGTCTACAGGACTACCCCAAGGAGGTCTACAGGAAAGTCTCCCTACTCTTTCATTTATGGTTTAGATGCAGTCATACCAACTGAAATCCTAGTGCCCACAACTCGGTTGACGCTAGTGGATTACCCGAGAAATGACGAGGTTAGAGCGATAGACCTTGATTTGCTTCAGGAAAGGAAAGAAGTCGTTGTGACCAGATTGTCTTCTTACCAGCAGACGCTCAAAAGAGCATATGATAAGAAGGTCAGACGAAGAAACTTTGCTCCTGGAGACTTAGTGCTCAGGAAAGTGTTCGAAAACACAAGGGAACCAAATAGTGGCAAACTTGGCATAAATTGGGAGGGTCCGTACGTGATTCAAGAGGTTGTGCCAAATGGGACCTATACCATCAAAAACTTGGACGGTGAAGCATATCCAAAGGCTTGGAATGCTATGAACCCGAAGAGATTCTACCAATACGGTACTTGATTATTGCTTTTATTACATGATCTATTTGTTACGATATGTAATATGCTCGAGAGCCACCGATTAATAAGATGCATGATTACTATTCCAACATCTATATCTGAAACTCAATTTGAACATTGGATGTTTATTTTATGTCATGCTTTTGTTGATTGGGACGCATGAAGCGTCAGGGAGGACTCTGCATGTATGGACTTATGATGGGTTGGGGTTGTGTGAGGAACATGTGTGGCACTAACACCTAAGGGGTACATACCCACATCAAGCATGTTTTGGTCGAGGGTGAGTAAAGGGAGGTCGCATACCCTTGACCAGCACAACTCAAGGAAAGCCTTCAAGGTTATAGGGCAACAACTATGAACCATAAACCAGGGATCACTGGGTTGTGGGTACCTAGGAGGCCAGACTTAACAACCCTTAATAGTCGGCTGTCTATTAATTCCAGCGTCCACCTAGTCTTTCTTAATGGGGCAAGATATTGTCCATTGCGACTAGATATGGTCTGGTCATCAGATATTTGAATGGATAGGATGTTGGGTGGGTTCCAGGTCTTATCCCATTGGCCAACCGAGACTGCCAAGGCCCATATAATCGAGGTTGAACCCTCATCAAGATCCCTTAACCCGGGGTCAGAGACCTGTTAAGAAAGGAGGCATGAGGTTAGTACGGCATGAAGAACTGAAAGGTCTGAAGTCCTTTGTTGCTTCAGGGTACTACACTGGGATAAGTGAAAGGCCTGAAGCCCTTTGTTAAGCCCAGTGCATTGTGCATGCTTTGGAGAGAATTGAAAGTATCAAGTCCTTTGTTGCTCCCAATGTGCATCATAACTTGTGGGGATTTGCAAGGATAGTGCCTTGGATGCCCAAAAACCTTAGGAGGGTTGAAAAGATTAGTCCTTGACCTTGCTCGAGGTCAAACTTCATGGCATTTACAAGGATAGTGTCCTTGTATGCCCAAAAATCTTGTGAAGGTTGAAAGGGTGAGAGCTTTTACCTTGCTCAAGGTCAAACTAAGTGGGGATTTGCAAGGATAATGCCCTTGGATACCAAAAAAATCTTGTGAAGGTTGAAAGGATGAGAGTCCTTTACCTTGCTCATGGTCGAACGCGATGGTATTTGCAAGGATAGTGCCCATGGATATCTAAAAACCTTGTGAGGGTTGAAAGAATGAAAGTTTTTTACCTTGCTCAGAGTCGAACGTGACGGTATTTGCTAGGATAGTTGATAGAGGCCAAAAAGTGTTAATCTCTAACCTTTATCAAAAGATAATATTTTCTAGAAGTTCCTTCTTGTGCCTGTATAAATTGGTTATCAAAGTAGACAAATAGCAAGCAATGTTCGTACCCACCTCAGAGGGGGAGATCTTAGCTCAAACACAATAGAAAATAATTGTTAAGAAACACCAAGGGAATCAATAATAAGAATTGAGAGAATCTGACTTCCTACAGGCAATAATTAAATAAATCCTAACTTATATGAATATAGTAGAAATGAAAAGAAGATCTATAATGACAAAGGGGGTGGAATTGGTATCCACAAAGTAAATCATTCAAACATAACATTTTGTTCCTTCATGTTCAATTTATAACAATTAATTAGTCACCTCTCAGCTATTCCAATTAATCATTAATACCTATAATAATCAAGTAGTCACCTCTCAACTATTTCACTCAATTAAAACAGGATTCGTTTATACATGCTATTGAATATGTCTTATTAATCAAACCGTCACCTCTCAGCTATTCAATTTAATTAACTCAACATATTAATTCATAACTAAATTATCACCTCTCAACTATTTGACTTAATTACAAAAGGGTTCCATTAAATGATATCAACTGCAGATATGTAATAATCACCTCTCAGCTATTTTACTACACATCTTTAATCAGTATAAATAAAACCATTAAAGCTTGGTCTCCCTAAACCCTAACAATAGTATTTTAATAACATGAATAACAATAACATGCAAATAATCATACTTACCTCCTACTGCAGATAGAAGTAAATAAGCATTAAGTGTTTTGAATCACAATGAACATTAAGAACAAACATGGTGTTTTCGCATTATCTAGAGTGCTTCAACCATCCCTATAAGGAGATTTAGCTACTCATCATTGATGGTGACACCATGGAATAAATAAAAAAAATCACAAGACATCATAATGAAAAATTAATGGATTGATATTGATTTGAATTGAGTTGATACAAAGAAGAAGAAGATGAACTTTCTCTCACAAATATTCACGTTTCTCTATCTATAAAAAAACTACCTAAACCATAGCTACTACGTCTCTTATATAGAAAATACAAGGTAGAATACTTGCCTGCAAAGACTTCCAAATTAGGTCATATTCGTGGCTGCTGCTGTTTGTCTTATAGAGGTATTAGGTCTTTAGCAAAACCTAATTTTCTTGGGATTAAGTTGTAGCTTGGACCAAGACCTTCAGTTTGATAGCTCATGGGCCCAAATCCGACTTCTGGATCTCCTTGTAGAGCCTTTTTAAGTTTGGACTTTAAATAAAGCCCTAAATAGAAATTCTGACTTGTGGGCTCCAATAGGACCCTTTTTGGGGTGAGATTTGGACCGCCCCACTTTGCCATAAAGTCAAGTCAACTGGTCTGACCGTGGGGTGCCCTCAGAAGATCTGTGGGTGCAAATATCAATTCTCTTTCTCTTGTGCAAATAACACCTTTTTGTTTGCTTTTCTAGACTTTTTGCGGGCTTTAACACAATCTTCACATTTCGGCTCATAAAACCTACACAATAGACATGAAAGCACTAATCAATAGATATAACACAATAATATAAGCTAAGTGCTAGACAAACAAGGTGTTATTCGGGGGATAAATATACACTTTTGAGGACTTATCAAATACCCCCAAACAACACTTTGCTTGTCCTCAAGTAAAGGTGAGAAGAAAAGAATTAAGGACTTAAAGGAGAAGTAAAACTAAGGTGATTGCAGTAACCATATCCATCAAGGCTTTCAACCACAACGATTTCCCAAGTGGAGGAGTTATATTCTCCTGATGGTTTTCCAAAGAAGATTCCCACAAACTTACTATAATGACTAATCCAAAGAATAGGAATTTCTACCATTTACCTCAGAAATGGTAATATCAAAGATAAGGATAAGTATTGCAAAACCGTTCATATGAGATAGCATACTAACAATGCATGAAGATACCCATACTACCACGGGTCTTAAGTTACCATTGGAAAGGTCACTTTGACTTCTGCCTCACAGACATACACTCAGAAATAAAAGTCACTCAGAGATGATCTTTATCGTTTTACCTCTATGTGAGGAAAGAAAATGGACAATCATCTCACATATATCAATAAGAACGGACTGGTATAATGGAATGAACTTAGTCTCAAAGAATGGAAAAATTATCCTTGCTTGAGATATCCGGTTTTTCACCTTAGCATCTTCTCACTTACTCTCCACATCCTACCATATCAGCTTAGATGTACAAAAGACAGTAATAAGTTGTAACTTGGCTTAGAACAGAGCTAGAAATGGAAATGGTTTTTGTGAAATATTTTTGGAACATTCGGGCTTTCAATACTTGTGATTTATAATAACAACACATGGAGAAATGTTTGAAAATTTTCTTTTGGGAAAAAGTGTTTCTCATCTTCTTTTGGGAAAATTTCAATGAAGTTCTAGCCAATATTTTGGAATCTTCTTTTCTTTTTGGATTTGAAATGGTTTTGGAAGATTCTGGCTTTTTCTGGAATTTCTTCAAACTTTTTGATTTTCAATATTTTGTTCATCTCACTAGTTTTGAGATTTTTTTATATTTCTCCTTTCTTCTTGTAACCACATAAACAATCATCCTCATGTTCCAAAAACAATGGGTAAAGGACCTGAACATTCTATGGTTAATTACTCCCACAATGGAGTTGCGAATGTTCAACCTAAATGATACAATATCATCAGGGTAGGCAAAGGTAAACATGGTTTAACTAAATGTCTTAGTATCATTTCTAAGCACTGATATAGTGAACACATCTTGAATAAGCTACAAGTCCCAAGTTTATATTAAACTCACTTGATGTCATCTCAAGTCTAACTATAAAATTGAATATGAGACTCAAAACAGACAAAACTGAAAGGTTGAGTCTTTTGATTCCAGATGTACGTAATAACTCTCCAAGAAAATGACGGGTTTTAAAAGCTCACTAGGTTAAGTCTCCACACTTATTCCTCAAGTTTCTCAAGGTGTAGTTGTATTTGCACATGTAATCTGTAATAAATGCAAGTGAATGCCATGTTTATGCTCATGCAAATGTAGTATATGATACAGGTGTATCCTTCTTTTAGGAACTTAGTTTCCTTTTCCTTGTTGTATCACTATGATACATATATATATCTAACTTCTGCAACCTTTGTCATCCACCCAACCTAATATTTGCCTAGAGATAAGCATGATACATAGTGAAGTGGTGCTTACTTGGGTGGATGAAAGAAGTGTCATAAGTTTTTATTTTCTGTTTACATGTATGAGCAATGGCAACTGGTTAAACTTAATGCCATGCCAATAGAACAATTACAGTAGGTTGATGAACGGATCCAACTACGTCCTAGGTGAGTGAGTGACCGTATGGAATTTCAGTCCTAGTGAACAGAAAGAGGTTCCAAATTTTGTAGCTTAGAACGAAAGCAAAAGTAAAATTTTGCCAGGAAAAATGAAAATTCCTGGCCAACTAGAAGTTGTTCAAGGCGTATAAATATATGTTTTGGCATAAACCAAAATATATAGAGAGAAACATGTAGTCTTTACTTATTTCAAGAGAAACCATTTAGGTTTAGTGGTTTAGTGATGTTTTGGCATAAACCAAAACATAGACCAAACATAGCTTATTTTAGCTTGTTTAGATAAACAACTTATTTAGTTGTTTAGAGAAACCACTAAGGTTTAATGTGTTTTAGAAGAGAGGCAGCTAGGGCTTAGCTTGTCTAGAGAGTATTGTGAGGCAGGGATTCTTGTAATCTTCATAATATTCAATAAAGAAGATAGTTTCTTCGAGATCTTGTGTTTTATTTATCTTATTTACTGCTATTGTTTAATTCTGTATTCAATAGTATCTTTACCTAGTAATCTGTATCAAGTGGTATCAGAGCCAAAACCTGTATCAAGTTGGTATCAAGAGCAAAGTTCGATTCCCAGGTGGAGTTTTCTGTGGTTTATGGTCTTAACTCGTTCGCAGTATAGAAAACTAGGTAAAGTTCTTGTGTCTTTAGAAGATTCTAAGAAGACAAGAAAAAACAAAATGATAAAAACAGATCTGAAGACATCAGAGGAGGAGGAGACATCTACTTCGCAGCAGAAAGCCAACCCGAAGCAGAAGCAGAAAAGTTTGTTTTCTAATCAAGAAGATGATGATGGTGATCGAGATGAGTCATTCAAGGAAGATTGCATATTGGAGCGCAAGATGACTAAGACACGAAGTACGAAACAAATAGTGTTTCGTATTGGGCGTGCAGGTCAAGTTCCAAGCAAAGTTGGATGGTTCAGTAAAATCCAGGGAGCTCTTGAGTTCTCCCATCTCTGTTTCTAGCTTAAACAGGAGTTTAAATTCCTAAAGGGGGGAGCCATGATACAGGTGTATCCTACTTGGGAACTTAGTAGGTCTTTTCCTTGTAGGACAAGGAAATGAAAACCTTAAATAGGTTTCCTTGTTCCATAAGGGAGGGAATTTCAGGAAAAAGGAAATTTTTGGCCAACTAGAAGTTGTTCAAGGCCTATAAATATATGTTTTGGCATAAACCAAAATATATAGAGAGAAACATGTAGTCTTTTATTTGTTTCAAGAGAAACCACTAAGGTTTAGTGGTTTAGTGATGTTTTGGCATAAACCAAAACATAGACCAAACATAGCTTATTTTAGCTTGTTTAGAGAAACAACTTATTTAGTTGTTTAGAGAAACCACTAAGGTTTAGTGTGTTTTAGAAGAGAGGCAGTTAGGGCTTAGCTTGTCTAGAGAGTATTGTGAGGCAGAGATTCTTGTAATCTTCATAATATTCAATAAAGAAGATAGTTTCTTCGAGATCTTGTATTTTATTTATCTTATTTACTGCTATTATTTAATTCCACATTTAGTAGTATCTTTACCTAGTAATTTGTATCAGTATAAGACTCAACTACTTGGTGAAGCAATAAATGTCCTTAAACTTGAAAATAGAATGGGAAATTGGCGATAACCCCCCACATTATGGTCACTCTTGGCAAAAACCCCCTCTTTTGTCCATTTTTGGCGTTAACCCCCCAACCCCCAAAATTAGACCTTATGTTGCCCAGTTTACCCCTGACCCTTCATATTTGAGTAAACCCCCTAATTTATCATCAACAGAAGTTAACTAACAGATGTTAACTCCGTTAACAGAACTCTTATTAGCCGAAACCCCCCGAAAAGTAAAAATTCCAAAAACAAAAATCGAAATTTTTTTCGATCTTACCAGTCCACGTGTCGCCCATCCAACATGCGCAAAGTATCCGTTGTGAAGTTATCTTCCCCCTTAAAAGGAAGATATCTCTATCTTCTTCTCTCATTCCTCCACCTCCTCCTCCTCCTCCTCCTCCTCCTCTTCCTTCTTCTTCTTCTTCTTCTTCTTCTATCTTTGAATTTGAATTTTGAATTTTGAACTATTCAAAATCATGAAACGTGGTAAAGGATCTACAAGTGAAAAGGTAAGTTTCCTTTATCTTCTTCTTCTTCTTCTTTTCTGTCAACAGATCTGAGTTTCTCCATCTTCCTTCTTCTTCAAATCTGGTTTTATTTTTGCAGTGGGGGTAATGTCTAATACTATGACAAATGGGGGGTTTAGGCAAATACTATGATAAATGGGGGTTTAAGCAAAATCAACCATTTATTTTATTAATGGTTTTGTTTTCTTTTCTTATTTCAGGCTGGATGCTTTGTTTGTGAAGCACAAGACCATTGGGTAAGAGATTGTAAATGGACAAAAAAACAATGTGTATATGGTTGCCCTTGTCCTCAACCGATGAAGGTACTTGTTGTGTCTAAGAAAAATGAAAACCATGGGAGAAAATTTCTCCGATGCATTGGAAGTGGGTGTAATGGTTTTGTTTGGTTAGATGAGCTAATGCATAATTGTGATGACAAGGTCAAAGCTGAAGATGATGATGATAAAGTCAAAACTGAAGATGGAGAAAATAAGGATGGTGCCGATAATGAAAAAATGAAGTTAGTCATCAAAGGGAAGATTGCAATGAGTGTAGAAGGGACTGTTAAAGCCATCTCCAAACTGGTGAAGGACCTGGCAATTGAGTGAAGCATGTAGTCAGTAATTTCTGAATGAAAGTTGATATTTCTGTAGCCAGTAATTTTGATATTTGAATGAACTAGAATGAAAGTCATTACAAAAGCTAGAAGCATTTTCATTACACTTTCCAAAATACAACTGTCTGAAACACATAACCATTACTTGAAAGTTAAAAATTTTCAACAAACAAAATACAACCTGTGAAATACATGTCACTTTCAAGAACCTTGTCTGAAACACTTCTAACAAAATACCAAAATACAAAATGACCAAAATCACCAAAAAATCAGAAAATACTTGCAAACCAAGTAACAATCTTTCAGGTCTTTCTCTTTCTGTTTGTTGAAGTACTCCCTTGGCTGGTTGAAGCCTGAGAATCTGGAGCTTCTTTGTCCATCCTAAGGAGCCATGCCAACCTGGATGAGGTTCTTTCAGCTCTATCATTTGGTGCTCTATAGTACATGCTTGGATTTTTAGCTCCTGGTCTCATGTAAGGATTACCTGGAGGTGTTGGTTGTGACTGAGGAGTTGTAGATGACCTAGGTTGTGGAGTTGAAGGTTGGGCAGGTTGTGATAGTTGTGGCTCTTCTTCATTTGCAAGTGCTCTACCTCTTCCTCTAATACCTCCTCTTCCATGTTGCTGTTGTGGTTCACCTCTTCCACCACCTCTTCCACCACCTCTTCCAGGTTGTTGTGCTTCACCTCTTCCACCACCTCTTCCAGGTTGTTGTGCTTCACCTCTTCCACCACCTCTTCCACCACCTCTTCCAGGTTGTTGTGCTTCACCTCTTCCACCACCTCTTCCAGGTTGTTGTTGTGCTTCACCTCTTCCACCACCTCTTCCAGGTTGTTGTTGTGCTTCTTCATTTCCACCACCTCTTCCACGACCTCTTGAACGACCTCTTCCACCTCCTCTACCCCTTGCTACTGCAGCTGCAACCATGTTCTCAGCTCTTTCTCTTGCAGTATAGCCTGATTGACCTCTAGTTGGTAACACCTTTGTCTGGCCAGTCACAGGATCCCAAACCACCCTATCTGGTCTTTTCTTTGGTCTACCTCCTTTATTCTTAACAACTTCCTTTACAGGTCTGGTTTGGTCTACATCTTCCTCACCCCTAGCCTTATTTGGACAACCAATAACATTGTGTCCAAATTCACCACATCTGCTACATCTCTTGTCATTTCTTCTTTTCCCTGTGGTTTCAGCCTCATATGCATCAATTCTTCTTTGTTTTCTATTTCTTCCTGGACCTTTCTTCTTAATAGGTGGCATGACAACCAGCGGGGCCTCCTAAGAAAGAGATATATCATTAGGTCTACATTATTACCAATGGGGGTTTACTCAAAATCAACAAAATATCATCTCACATTGTACTTACCTTATTCCATTCAGATTCATGAGCAATTGGTCTTATGTACCCCTCATACGCCTTCTTGTAGTATTCAACAGTGAAATAGTCGTGAGTATACCTACAATGGGGGGTTATGTCGAATACCTACTATTAACTTAATTGAAAATAACAAGTATTTACCAACACTAGAAAAGATAACTGGGGGGTTATATCAAATACCTAATAGAGTGATAATAAATTAAACAATTGGGGGGTTATATCAAATACCTAGTATTTACCATGAGAAAAAAAAAACAAAAATAAAATTTAGTAACTTACTCAATGTAAGGCAGCCTCCTCGGAAAGATAACTGCTACACAATGCACACAAGGGATTCCTGTGAGCTGCCATCTTTTACAACCACATTGTTTGCTTGCCAAGTCGACTTCAAACCATTGCCCACTTGCAATGTGTTCCACTTGAAATGAGGTTGGGCTAGCTCCTCCAACCTCATAATCAAACCTTTTCTCCTCCATCTTCTCTAATTGCTTCTCAACCCTAGGAACCAAACCATACTTAGAAGAACCCTCCCATTTAGTGCCCAACTCATTTCTGTGGCATATAAGTTTCATCAACAATGTCATGACCTTAATAACCAAATTCACAACTGGCTTATCTCTAGCTTCAAGAATGTAACTATTAAAACATTCTGTGAAGTTGTTGGTGTTGTGGTCTGACTTGGCTGTTGTATCAAAAAATGCCCTTGCCCACAAACCAGGGTGCTCAAGTTCCATGTAGTTTCTTGCTTCTATGTCTGCAACTCCCAACTCATCCATATGATTATCAAAGTCGGACACTCTGTATGCCCTAGCTGCAGCCCACACAATATGATCAACACCTCTATATTTTTTCCTCAAATTTTTAACCATATGTCTAAAACAAAATCTTTGGTAACAATCAGGGAACACTTCTGCCACAGCTGCACATAAACCCTTCTGCCTATCAGACATGATTGTCAACGTTTCTTTATGCCTAGTAACATATGGATGCATCTTATTTAGGAAATCCTTCCAATTTTCTAGATCTTCACTTAGACAAATAAACATTGCAATAGGGAACATGCCATTGTTGCCATCCAACCCAATCATGGTCAAACAAGCACCTGCAAAAATGTGTAAACAACCATTGTAAACAAAGTAAAACTTGTAAATACACAAGTAAAACAAGTAAAAATTAAACATACCTCCATATTTCCCTTTTAGGAAACATCCATCAATCCCAATCAATGGTCTACAACCCTTAAGAAAACCATTCAAGCTTGCCCTAAAACAAACTAAGTGTGAAGTAAATGTTCCTGTGAGGTCATCTCTTGCATAACAAACAATGCTACCAGGGTTAGAGAGGAGTATTTGTCTACATAATTCAGGAACTCTGCCATAGCTCTCCTCATAATTCCCATGGACCTTTTCCAAAGCCAAAATCCTAGAATGCCATGCTTGCCAATAAGTTACAGTAAGCTTGAGGTTTTTCTTGCACAGTTTTATAATATCTCTTGGTGTATAACTCTTGTGAAACAACCTCATTTCTTCCTCTAACTTGGATGCAATCCATGGTGCCGTAGCCAAAGAATTCTTGTCTTCCCTATCAGCCTGACAAGTATGATCTGGTCCAACTGACCTTAACTCCATGGTGTGTCTATCACCTAACCTCACAATGTATACCCTCCACTTGCAAGGAGGTTTCTTACATCTTGCATCCAGCCTGTCACTATCATTTTTTTTGTACTTAAACTCAAACCTATTTTGTACAGCATATTCTATCAAATGATCTCTTGTTGCATAAATAGTTGGCCATGTTTGACGCTCAAACAATCTCAATTTGGGGGGTTTGTTTGGTTCTTCTTCCTCCTCCAACTGATGTGTTTTCGTGATAAACTCTCTGTCATCCTCATCCATTTCATATGCTGCATCCGTGGGTCTTTTCTCACTAGGTCCTTCTCCCTCTTCCAGATCTTCTTCCCTTTCATTTTGTTTTTCTTCTTTGTCACTAGGTCCCTCCCCCTCTTCATTTGCATCCTCATTTGGTTCTTCTATTTCACTATCTTCACCTCCACTTGATATACACTCCTCATCACTAGCATCAAGTTGATCAAGATTGAATGTCTTTTTCAGAAACTTAACTGTCAAAAACTCTGGTTCTTGTGCACCTGCAAAACAAAAAGAGATGTGGCTAAGTACATTACCAAGTGGGGGGTTAAGTCAAATACCATCTACAAATACAAAGTTATAACACTTACCATCTTGATGGGGACTTCCAGCATCTTTCGAGGCATCTTCTACTGGTTCATCAATATTAGAACCTAAAAACAACAAAGAATGAGCATAAATTTTATGTTATACAAAAGTGGGGGGTTAAGTCAAATACCATCTACAAAGACAAAGTTATAACAATTACCATCTTGGGGGAGACTTCCAGCATCTTTAGAGGCATCTTCTACTGGTTCATCAACATTGGAACCTAAAAACAACAAAGAATGAGTATAAATTTTATGTTATACAAAAGTGGGGGGTTAAGTCAAATAAGAGATTCCAAAAATAAAACATCACTTACCATCTTTGGTAAGATCTTCTACGGATTCCTCAAGATTTGAACCTATCAATACCAAAACAAAGGAATATGGCTAAATTATTAGGTTCTATTCACACAGGGGGTTATGTCAAATACAGGCCTGTCACCAGAAATTTTTAGCTAAGTTCACAAACATCACTTCTTACCTCCATCACCAAATAATGATTCAGGATCTTCATTAAAGTCAAATGAATCCCTTGCTTCCTCATTTACACCTACAAAACACATTGTAAACCCCAAGTTACATTTCAAACCACACTAGGGGGTTTTCACAAATAGAAGCCACATAAACAGATTGCTTCCTAACTTACCATCTTTGTATTGGGGTTCTCCATCCTCCTTACCAGCTGTATGGTCTTGCTCATTTTCATGTTCAAGAGGAACTAATATACAAAAAATAAAATAAAACATGTATACATTAAATAAAACTAAGCTAACCAAGTACAAATAAGTAAACATTTATTAAATAAGCCCATGTGCTCACCTTCATGACTTGCAGAGGCATCAAAGTCAAATTGTACATCATCTTCAATATTCCATTCACCTCCATTTACCTGGTCACTGTCCTTTTCACTTGCACTTTCAACTTCTTCAACATCTACAATATAATGACAATAAGTTAGGGTCCCGAATAATATACATTAATAAAACTGTCTTTATACATTATAAAACATATAAATTAACTAACCTATTGAATGCATGTCATAAACATGTTCATCAGTTTGAATCTTCCTCTTTACATTCAACTTTTTCCTTCTTTTTCTATTACCTTCTTCAACAAAAGGGTCCCCCCCAGCATGACTTGACCTTTTCTTTTCAGGTGTCTTCTTCTTAGGTGTCTTCTTTTTAGGTGTCCTCTTCTTAGGAGTGGTCTTAGTCTTAGAATTGTCGCACTCATTTATCGAAACTTGTTCATAACCATTTCCAGGTGGAGGTGCACATTGCAATGGTTTTACTTGTTCAACATGAGCAATAAGTTCAGTAAACCCTCTAACATCTTTGGCTGCATGTTTCCAAAAGAAAAGGAGGTCCACATCTTTCATTATGTGGTACCTTTGTTTACCCCATAACCAATACAAATCAATGATCATATCAGCATCCAAGCACCCAGGTACACCATTCCTAACCCAAGAAATAATATCCAAAATAGAAGCCAGATCCCCATCCCAGTTCATGTGGGTCTCAATAGTCTTTGCATTCAAGTATTTAAAAGATGGAAACATACCACATCCAGCATCAAGCCACTCTGATTTACCCTTATTATAAACTAACTTCCTAATGGGAAATATATGTTCCTCCCCTTCTTCCCAAGTCCCACCATAAAGAATTTTAAACCTCTTCACATCCATCTCTGCCATTTCCTGAAGAAAAACCCAACCCAAACAATAAAAAACACAACTTTAACAAAACCAACAACAATAGACAACAATTCTAACACCAGCAAACCCCAAAAAACAAACGACAACTTTTATCAACAACAGCATAAAAAAACCCATTTTTTTATTAGAAAAACTCCTAACCCCAAACCCCAACAAACAAATCGACAACCTTTAACAACAACAACATCAAAAATCCATTTTTTATTAGAAAAACTCACAACCCCAACAAACAAATCGACAATCTTTTTTTCTTCCCTGTAGCAAATCGACAACCTTTAACACAAAATTCATACTTTAACAACAAAAACAACCCCACCATAATCCCACCACAACAAAAAGTAACAAAAACCAACATAATCAAATCAAACAAAATCGTACCTTTAGTTGTTGCTACAAACCAAAACCACCAAATCAAACCAAATCCGTGCTGCTAGAAACAAAAACAACCAAATCAAATCCTTGTGTTCAATGGAATCAACGATAAAATGAAGAATAGTGGGCATATAAGTTTGTTTCTTTCGCTGAATCACCAAGCAATTGAGTTTTCAGGTGGCCGCAACAATGAAATGAAGAATAGAAGAACTAAGTGTTTTCAGGTTGCACAGGGAATGAATTAGGAGTTTAAGGTGTTTTAGATGGATTGTTTGGATGGGCGACACGTGGACTGGTAAGATCGAAAAAAATTTCGATTTTTGTTTTTGGAATTTTTACTTTTCGGGGGGTTTCGGCTAATAAGAGTTCTGTTAACGGAGTTAACATCTGTTAGTTAACTTCTGTTGATGATAAATTAGGGGGTTTACTCAAATATGAAGGGTCAGGGGTAAACTGGGCAACATAAGGTCTAATTTTGGGGGTTGGGGGGTTAACGCCAAAAATGGACAAAAGAGGGGGTTTTTGCCAAGAGTGACCATAATGTGGGGGGTTATCGCCAATTTTCCCAAATAGAATTCGACCATTATATTCATCATTGATGGTGTACTTATCCTAACTTTTTGGAAAAGTCTTTGTAACAAAGATTTTTTTGGATTTTCGAAATTTTTGAATTTTTATACAAGTATGGAAAAAAAAGTTTGAAAATCTTTCGCAAAAAGGATTGTAATACTTCCCCACCCCCAAACAAAAAGATTGCCTCGTCCTCAAGGCTCATACTAAGCAAAGGAATGAGAGATATAAAGATATTACCATGAATGTACTAAAAATTCAAACCGCTTTATAAATTCCTGCCAAAATTATCTCCACATATAAATAGAGATTAAAAGGAATTCCATACTAAGACACAACTGAAATAAAATATGCTGAAATAAAGGACTGACTCAACATAAAGGGAAATCGTATATTAAAACAATGCATTTTGTAACCGCAATAATTATCAACCAACTAAACGGCAAATAGAGAGTGGGTGGGCCGGCCACGCCCACCCCCAAACAGAACTGAGCACAGATGATAGAACAAGCGGTTTAACAGCCAAAATGCAACTAAACCCGACAACAATTAAGAAGCAATAAAGCATGATCGAGCTTAGAAGATACACAGGGCTGCCTCCCAAGAATGCTAAGTTTAACGTCTTCAGCCAGACAGGCGGACAAACAAGACTCACTTCCTAGATAAACGCTACTCTAAACAAAGATACATGAGAGATAAAATGCTAGAATAGAATGCGCAAGGTCCTGATGTCTAAGATACAACAAAGAGTCTTTTAAAGTCAGATACTCGAGACTGGAAAAAGAAAATGGGAAATAGCTTCGCCACCCCCAAACAAAGCGGGAAACAGGTCAGTTTGGTGGTGACGCTCAAGAGAAAAGTGTGTACTGGATCAATTATACTCAGCCTGTAAGAGTTTGTGGACTAACGGTCCCGACACTTTCAACCACACCTCTCAAAAGAGACAACAGAATAGAGTAAGAGAGGGTCCGGATACCAGTAGGTCAAAGGTCAGTCTAAATAAGTTTCAGGAGGTCTTAACTCATGGAAATGCTTAAGACATCGACCATTGACTTTAAATTCAGAATCGTCTGCAGGATTAACACATGTAATAACACCATAAAGAGTTAATGCAGACACAACAAAGAGGCCTTCCCAACGAGACATAAGCTTGCCAGAAAATAAATGCAAACGAGGATTATAAAGCAAAACTTTGTCTCCAATGTGAAAATAAAGCTGATGTTTCTGATCGGTAGTAAGAGATGAAGAGATGATAACAGGATGACTACTGTCCGAATCTAATTGGGAACATTTTAGCTCGGGAGGAAGAGGATCAGGAAATGGAGGGATGGTCTCGACTTGGAACTTAGAATCAATGCAACAAACCGAATCAAAGGCCTCAGGGTCTTTGGGGTCAAAGATAGGGACAAAATCAAGAAGAGCGTTGGATAGAAAAATAGATTGATTGATATCGAAGTTAACATTATGCATGGTAGGGCAATTAACAACTGGATCTTCACGGTAACAACTAGGTACCATCTCATAGGGTAGAGAATCGAGACGACACACATCTTTAGATAAAGAAAGATCAGGGGGTTGTTGGCTATGATTAATGATATTTACTTCAACAGTCATAGATCCAAAAGTGAGAACCATGGAACGATTCCGGCAGATTATGAGAGCATTAAAGGTGGACAAAAATGGTCGGCCAAGGATGATGGGAACCGAGTTATCAGCAGTAGGCTCAGTATCCAACACCACAAAGTCAACAGGATAGTAAAAGTCGGAAACTTTAACTAATAGATCCTTAACTATTCCTCTAGGTACTTTCAATGATCTGTCGGCTAGTTGTAAAGACATGTTCGTGGGTTTCATGTATGTTAGACCCAGGCTGAGGAACAAGGAGTAAGGCAAGAGATTAACACTCGCTCCCAGGTCTAACAAAGCTCTACTCGTGAATTTATCACCAAGCTTGCAAGATATGGTCGGTTTTCCTGGGTCTTTATATTTTACCACGCCGTTATATTGGAAAAGTGCAGAGAATTCTTCTGCCACAAACGCGTTTTTAGGCACATTTGTTTTCCTCTTAGCGATGCACAAGTCCTTCAAAACCTTAGCATAGGAAGGTATCTTTTTAATAGCCGTGAGAAAAAGGTATATTAATATTTATATGTTTAAACACATCAAGTACCTCCTCAGTTTGTACTTCCTGGAGAGACCTTGTGAGTCTCTGGGGGTAAGGCACGGGTGGGTTGTAAGGCAGTGGAGTATCCACAATCTAACGGGCATGCTTCCTTAGCGTAGAGGTGGTCGACTCATTGGCCGGAGCTTTAGGCGGTGCAACTGGGGTAGTGGTAACCGGGGTCACAATGCTAGGACTTGGTTTATAATTAATTTGATTATCAACCTATTTTCCTGACCTAAGGGTTTGAAATATCTGCTCAAGGTCTCAAATGAACATCGTGATAGCATGGCTTTAGTTGGTTCAATTTTAAAGCTTAGGATATTGCAATCAATTGATATTAGGTTTCACTTTTAGGCCAGGTCTGCCTTGCAGTCCCGATTTAAGAAGTAAAAACAGAATTAAAATCAAGCAACAATCTTGGTCATGCTAATCATTACAAAAACTCCTCTTGCAGGGGATTCGAAGGAGGGTTAGGAGAATGCTTACCTCCCACTTTATGCTAAAAAATAAAAATTGCCAAACAAGCGCACAAAAGTGGGGAGAAGACGAGTTGAAGTCGACTAAGGGGAAACCGCTCCTTGGGTTTCAATCGTCCTTAGGAGTCGTTCCTTAGTAGACTCAAGGCTTGCTCCATAACCTTGCTCTACTATCCACTACGAACACACAAAAAATTAAATCCTAACAACACCTACTTTAAAAATATTACAACCGCGACCCTTTCGTGGATCGAATAATTAAATATCTTACAAGTCTCCAAAAATGTTGAAAAAAATAGACTACTTGGTTCAAATTGGTGACAAAGTAAATGGTTATCAAAGTAGACAAGTAATTGAAAACCAGCTCTGGAACGTCTTGGAAAAATCATGCAAAACGAGGCTAACTCCCTGCCTGGAACTCGACTCGAGATGGTTATAGGCCAAATTAAATGGAACTCGACTCGAGTTCGGGTCCAATTCGAACCAGCAACTTTCAAGAAGATTTCCTGAACGCGCGACTATCTTAAAAAATTGATTTTAACTCCGTTTTTCGAGCTTTTTTTCAATCCGTCTTCGCTCCAAGATCAATAAGAGGACTAAGTAATAAGACACTCAAAAACAATAATAAAAAAATTTAAAAATAGAAGGGTGGGAGGGATAGAAGTGGGATGATGTCTCGAAACTACTATTCTCGGTTGTGCTTGAATGAACTCCGTTTCTTAGAGCGGCAACGATGCCATTTTGATAGAGGCCAAAAAGTGTTAATCTCTAACCTCTATCAAAAGATTATATTTTTCTAGAAGTTCCTTCTTGTGCCTGTATAAATTGGTTATCAAAGTAGACAAGTAACAAGCAAGGGTCATACCCACCTCAGAGGGGGAGATCTTAGCTCAAACACAATAGAAAACAATTGTTAAGAAACACCAACGGAATCAATAATAAGAATTGAGATATTCTAACTTCCTACAGGCAATAATTAAATAAACCCTAACTTATAAGAATATGGTAGAGATGAAAAGAAGATCTATGCTGACAAAGGGGATGGAATTGGTATCCACAAACTAAATCTTGCAAACATAACATGGTGTTCCTTCATGTTCAATCTATAACAATTAATTAGTCACCTCTCAGCTATTCCAATTAATCATTAATACCTATAATAATCAAGTAGTCACATCTCAGCTATTCCACTCAATTAAAACGGGATTCTCTAATGCATGCTATTGAATATGTCTTATTAATTATCAAACCGTCACCTCTCAGCTATTAAATTTAATTAACTCAACATATTAATTCATAACTAAATCATCACCTCTCAGCTATTTGACTTAATTACAAAAGGGTTCTAATATAAGATATCAACTACAGATATGTAATAATCACCTCTCAGCTATTTCACTACACATTTTTAATCAATATAAATAAAACCATTAAAGCTAGGTATCCCTAAACCCTAACAATAGTATTTTAATATCATGGATAACAATAACATGCAAATAATCATACTTACCTCCTACTGCAGATAGAAATAAATAAGCATTAAGTACTTTGAATCACAATGAACATTAAGAACAAACATGGTGCTTTCGCATTATCTAGAGTGCTTCAACCATCCCCTAAGGAGATTTAGCTACTCATCCTTGATGATGACACCATGGAATAAATAAATAAATCACAAGACATCATAATAAAATTAATGGATTGATATTGATTTGAATTGAGTTGATACAAAGAAGAAGAAGATGAAATTTCTCTCACAAATATTCACTTTTCTCTCTCTATAAAAAAACTACCTAAACCTTAGCTACTACTTCTCTTATATAGAAAATACAAGGTAGAATACTTGCATGCAAAGACTTCTAAATTAGGTCAAATTCGTGGCTGCTGCTGTTGGTCTTCGAGAGGAATTAGGTATTTAGTAAAAACTAATATTCTTGGGCTTAAGTTGTAGCTTGTACCAAGACCTTCAGTTTGATAGCTCATGGGTCCAAATCAGACTTCTGGATCTCCTTGTAGAGCCTTTTTAAGTTTGGACTTTAAATAAAACCCTAAATAGAAATTCTGACTTGTGGGCTCCTATAGGACCCGGTTTGTGCTGAGATTTGGACCGCCCCACTTTGACATACAGTCAAGTCAACTGGTCTGACCGTGGCGTGCCTTCAGCAGATCTGTGGGTGCAAATATCAATTTTCCTTCTCTTGTGCAAATAACAACTTTTTTGCTTGCTTTTCTTGATTTTTTACGGGCTTTAACACAAAGCTTTACTTTATAACTCTCGTTTGCATTTATTTCCTGGTAAACTACAGTCTCATTGGTCGGGTCCCTTTGTTGTGTCTGCAGTAACTCCTTATGGTGCTATTACATGTATTAACCCTGCAAACGGTTCTAATTTTCAAATCAATGGTCAATGTCTTAAGCATTTCCACGAATCAACGTCCCCTGAAGTTGAAGAAACTCTCTTAGAGGACCTTACCTATTTAAACTGACCCTTGACCTGCTGGTATCCGGGCCCTCCCTTTGTTTTTTTCTCTTTTGAGAGGTGTGGTTGAAAGTGCCACGACCGTTAGTCCACGAACTCTTACTGGCTGAGTATAATTGATCCATTGGACGCTTGTCTCTTGAGCGTTACGACCAAACAAACCTCTTTCTCGTTCTGTTTGGGGGTGGTGAAGTCAATTCTCATATTCAAGTCTCGAGTATCTGACTTTAAAAGACTCCTTTTTGTATTATAGACATCAAGATCTCGCGCATTCCACTCTAGCGTTTTATCTCTCTTGTATCTTTCTTTTTGAGTAGCGTTTATCTAGGGAGTGAGTTTCCTATTTGTCCCCCTTTCTGGCTGAAGACGTTAAACTTAACCCTCTTGGGAGACAACTTTGTGTATCTTCTAAGTTCGATCGTGCTTTATTTCTCCTTTTATTGCCGGGTTTAGTTACTTTTTAGCTGTTAAACCGCCCGTTTTAGAATTTGTGCTCAAATTCTATTCATGGGTGGGCGTGGCCCACCCACTCTCTGTTTGTCGTTTGATTGGTTAATAATTATTGCGGTTATAAATTTAAATTTATTTTAATTTGGAAATTAAAATAATTATTGTTTGAATTTCGGAATTAATTTGACATCTTAATGGCATTTATATTCGCGAGAATATAAGTTACCATTATCACAAAATTTTCAAAATTAATTTTTATTTATTTTCTGTAGTTAAGGATCCCGGGGGTAAAACCATTATTTCCACTAATTCTAGTAGTGGTGGGTTACGTAACGGGTTAGTGGCCGCCTATTTATACCCTTGGGTACATTAGAAAAGTCACAAGTCATTGTTATTTTCTCCGGTCAAATCCAGTAAACGCGGGTCAAACCAGACTCTTCTTCCCCATCAGATCTCGAGTCGAGTTCCAGTCAGTTCTGTTCAAACTCGACTTGAGACAGATTCGTTTCTATCTCCTCGTATCTCTCTTAATTCTTGTCGAAATTCAAAAAATTCAAGTTCCTGTGTATTCCTTTCTTCATTCTCTTCATTTTCATATCATTTTCTGTCGAAATCATGCATCCTAGAAGGAAATCTAGAGTCGTTGTCCATGAACGCGATTATTCTCGTCTGTTCGATGATAATCGCTTTGGACATGATTTCGTGGAGAGGATCTATGCCAGAGGTTTGGATGCACTCCTTGGAGTTGAATACGAACCATTTGACGCTCATTTGGTTCGTCGATTTTACGATTCCATGGAGTCAACTGATGATGGAATTTTCATAAATTGGGATAGGATCATCGTTTTCCACTCTCACTCGAGACCGTATATGGGGTCAAGGGTCTCGATCCCGATGAGGCTCCAATTCAGCAAGAGGCTGCAATGGTCACTCCTGAGGTCATCGAGGTTGTTCTTGTCGATGACCGGGCGGGGCACCCGTAAAGCAGCCATATCTCCATCGGTTGGCTCTGAGTCAACCAGGGCTTGGTGGCTCACTGGTTGACAACAAATTTCCTTGGGACAACCAGGACAAGCGAGCTATTTTCGGAGGGCATCAACATCCTGCGTCTTCTCCATGAAGATCTCCACGGTTACAGTATGGTTCGACGTGTTTTCCAGACCATCACCAGCGCTCGTACCACTTCTGCCCCTCTTCCTAGTCTGGTGATGAGTATTCTTTGCCACTGGGACGCGCCTCTTAATATTGCCCTTCACTTAGAGTCAATCGTCCGTTTCGAGGTCCACAACCTCGGGTTGTCTGCCTGTCGCCAGTAGTTGTGGGACCCCCAGGAGGAGCCACCACTCCACTACAGGCCCGAAGATCAACGGGCATTTTATTAGGCACACACCAATTTGGAACGGTTCCATATCATCTGGAGGGGTATGGGAGAGATTCTGGATGTAGTTGAGGATGTGCAACGTCGATTGGACGAAGAACAGGGGTAGCCTTGTTGTCGTCGTGGTTGATAGGGTCGTCAGCCGTTGTTGTTTTTATTTTTAGTACTTGTATTTGCTTTTGTTTGTTTTTAGTCCTTTGTCTCAAAATTTAATAAATTCCAGTCCATGTACTTTATTATAATATTTTTAAGAAATGGATGAAATTTTTGTTTACCAACTTGTTTGTCCTTTTTTGGAACTTTCAGTCATTTATGGGTTTTATTACAAAAATCTGGACATGGATTTATTTATAAAATTTTGTGGTCCAAGGGACCTAAGTCCAAATATTTTTCAGAAAAAAAGATTAGGGTTTTGATTTCTGGAAACCCTAAAAGATTTAGGCAATATTTTGAGTCCTAACTTGTTTTAAACTCTTGTATTTTGCCTATAAATACAAAAATCAAAGAAGGGGTTCGTCACTTTTAAAAATATTTTTTATTTTCTGGAAACTACTCAAACTCAAGTCGAGTTCCAGTAAGGCTTCTTCAAACTCGAGTCGTGATCTGTTTTGTCCAAGTTTTTCTGCCTTGGTTTCTGTGATCTTTTTCCCTATTCTCGTGTTGGTTTTTGGTGTTTTCTTCTTCCTTTTTCAATGGCTAACGTCCAGGAAGAGTTAGGGGTGCCAAGTGCTATGGATATTATTCCCGAGATGGATTTTTCTGGTATTATGAATGGTCCTTATGGACATTCTTTTAGGGATGAAATTTATGATAAGGGGTGGGGAAGATTTCTTTATGATTCTACTGCTGAGTATTTACGTTCTATGGTAAGGGACTTCTAGCTCATGTTACCCTTTTGTTATTACTCTCCCTTTTGATGGTTTTCAGGTTTGCATGGATGAGAATGGTCACTTTTAATGTTCTTTCCATTTCCTTTGTCTTTGGTAACCCTTATGTTTTCACTCCTGAAACACCTTTTTGGTTGTACCGCCATGACAATGACATTGATGTCATGGAAAATTACCTTGACCTTTTTCGACCATGCACCTTTCCTCTTTACCCAACTCCTGCGCCTGTCACACCTACTCTCTCTCCTCCTGGTAATGTTGCTACTGTTGCTTTATTGGTTATGAAAAATTTGTTGGGCTATGAGAAGTTGTAATTTGTTGATGAGGCTGCTATGCATGCGGTGTTCGGTACGGTCCAGGGTTATAATGTACTTGACATCTCTACTATGATTCTAGATGGTATCGGTAATGTGTTCATTATGAGGTAGGAAAAGTTCTTATACCCTGCTGCTATTTGTAGGATTATTCTTTACAGTTTTCCTGAGTAGCAGGCCAAGTATGATGATTCGACCAACCTACCATCTATGGATCCAACTCACCGGTACATTAAGAGAAGCCGCCAATTCACTTCGGTGGCTAATTCTGTGTGAGAAGTTTTTTTTTTTTTTTCTGAAAGATGATAAGTGTATAGATGGAACTCTTGGTGATTTGCGTACAGTGATGAATGCGGTAATTGCATGGCTTGATAACTTGGATGGTTTTCCACCCTCTGTCTAAACAAGTTGTTTGGTTTTGAGACATTGGATAGGATTTCCCTTTATGTTGAGTCATTTTTTATTTTAAACATATTTTATTTCAGTTGTGTCTTAGTATGGAATTCCTTGTAATCCCTATGCATTTGGGATAATTTTGTTTGGCAGGAATGAATTGATAAAAGCAGTTTGAATTTTTAGTACATTCATGGTAATATCTTTTTTATCTCTCATTCCTTTCCTTAGTATGAGCCTTGAGGACAAGGCAATCTTTTTGTTTGAGGAAAAGGAAGTACTACAACCTTTTGCAAAAGCTTTTCACACTTCTTTTTCCATACTTGTATAAAAAATTCAAAATTTTTGAAAAATCAAAGACTTTTCCAAAGTTAGAACAAGTACACCATCAATGATGAATATAATGGGTTAATTCCATCTTTTTCAAGTTTAAGAACATTTATTGCTTTACCAAGTAGTTGAGTCTCACACTGCATTTGCATGAGCATGAGCATGACATTCACTTGCATTTATGGCAGATACGTGTGCACATGCAATTACACCTTAAGTATCTTGAGGAATAAGTGTGCAGAATTAACCCAGTGAGCTTTTGAGCCCTGTCCTTTTCTTGGAGAGTTATTACGTACATCTGGAGTCAAAAGACTCAACCTCTCAGTTTTGACTGTTTTTAGTCTTATATTCATTTTCCAGTTTGTCTTGAGATGACATCAAGTGGGTGTAATATAAACTTGGGTCTTGTGTCTTATTCAAGACGTGATCACCATATCAGTACTTAGAAATGATAGAAAGACACTTATTTAAGCCCTGTTTACCTTAGCCTACCCTAATGATATATTATCCGTTAGGTTGCCAATTCTTAGCCTTTCATGTTACTTAGTCTTTTTGTTTAGCCCCTCATCCTTACCAAACTCCATTGTGGGAGTAATTACCCTTAGAATGTTTTTTTTTTTTTTTTTTTTTTTTTTTTTTTGGTTGGCAAGCGAGGTTGTGGGGACCCCTACCCCTTTTAAATTACGTGTGGAAACTTATATCAACAATCCGCTGTTGACGTGTTTCGAACCCACGACCTCTCCACTTTGTGAGAGGGGTGCTACCATTGAGCCACAAGCTCATTCGCACCCTTAGAATGTTTAGGTCTTTTTACCTACTATTTTTGGAACATAAGGATGATTGTTTCTGTGGTTACAAAGAAGAAAGGAAAAATACAAAGAAATCTTCAAACTATTGAGATGAACCAAATGTTGAAAATCAAAAAGTTTGAAGAATTCCTGAAAAGCCAGAATCTTCCAAAAATCAAGAAACCAAAAGAAAATGAAAATTCCAAAAACTGGCTACAGCTTCGTTGAATTTTCCCAAAGAGGAAGAAAAATACTTCTACTCTAAGAGAAAAATTCCCAAAATTTCTCCATGTGCTGTTATTACAAATCACAAGTATTGAAGGCCCGAATGTTCCAAAAATATTTCACAAAAACCTTTTCCATTTCTAGCCCTGTCCTAAGCAAGTTACAACCTATTACTGTCTTTTGTAGATCTAAGCTGATATGGTAGGATGTGGCGAGTAAGTGAGAAGATGTTAAGGTGAAAAACCCGACATCTCAAGCAAGGCTAATTTTTCCATTCTTTGAGACTAAGTTCATTCCATTACAACAGTCCGTTCTTATTGATATATGTGAGATGATTGTCTATCTTCTTTCCTCACATAGAGGTAAAATGATAAACACCATCTCTGAGTGACTTTTATTTCTGAGTGTATGTCTGTGAGGCAAAAGTCAAAGCGACCTTTCCAATGGTAACTTAAGACCCGTGGTAGTGTGGGTACATGCCTGTCTTCGATGCATTTGAGACCGTTATACTTGGTTATATTTCATATCTTATTCATGCATTGGTAGTATGCTATCTCATATGAACGGTATTGCAATACTTATCCTTATCTTTGATATAACCATTTCTGAGGTAAATGGTAGAAATTCCTATTCTTTGGATTAGTCATTATAGTAAGTTTGTGGGTATTTCTTTGGGAAACCCCCAGGAGACTATAACTCCTCCACTTGGGAAATCCTTGTGGTTGAAAGCCTTGATGCATATTGTTAATGCAATCACCTTAGTTTTACTTCTCTTTTGAGTCCTTAATTCTTTTCTTCTCCCCTTTGCTTGAGGACAAGCAAAGTGTTGTTTGTGGGTACTTGATAAGTCCTCAAAAGTGTATATTTATCCCCCGAATAATACCTTGTTTGTCTAGCAATTAGCTTATATTATTGTGTTATATCTATTGATTAGTGCTTTCTTGTCTATTGTGTAGCTTTATAGGACTTGGAAAGATCATAAACTTCATTCTTAAATTTCTCAAGCTCATAAAGCTGGACTTTTCTCCTCTTATCCGCCTGATCGAGATTATAGTTGAGTTTTTTCATCTCCCAGAAGGCTCGATGTTCAAGCTCGATAAGTAGGTGACGGGGTTTTCCAAATACAAGACGAAAGGGAGACACGCCTATGGGAGTTTTAAAAGCAATACGGTAAGCCCATAGTGCATCAAACACTCGAAGAGACCAATCAACCTAATCAGGGTCGACTGTATTTTGCAAAATATTTTTTCTCTCTCTATTGAAAATCTCAGCTTGGCCATTGGTTTGTGGATGATAAGCAAGGGCCACTTTGTGAGTTACTCCATACTATTAAACAAGTTTTTGGAAAGCGTTATTGCATAAATGGCTCCCCCCATCACTGATAATCGCACGGGGAGCACAAAATCAGGCAAAAATGTACTATTTGATAAAATTTACTACAGTTTTTTGGTCGTTGTGACTTGTGGGAATGGCCTCGATGCATTTTAAAACATAGTCTACTGCGACCAAAATGTACAAAAAAACATGACAACCAGGGAAAAGACCTATGAAATCGATACCCCATACATCAAAGACATCTACAGGAAGAATTGGCTGTAAAGGCATCATGTGTCGCCTAGTGATTTTTTCTACCTGGTGACAACGAGTGCAGACTGTACAATGCATGTAAGCATCCTTAAAGAGAGTTGGCCAATAAAAACCACACGACAATACGTTAGCAGTTGTCTTTTGGCCACTAAAGTGTCCACCACAAGCATGTTCATGGCAGAACTTAAGGACCTCTTGTTGTTCCCAATCGGGAATACAACGACGAATGACCTAGTCAGGATAGTACTTAAAAAATATGGGTCATCCCAGAAATAATACTTGGCATTAGTAAGAAATTTGAATTTGTCTTGCTTGTTCCAATGATTAGGAATCTTGTTGTTACCCAAGTAGTTAACTATATCTGCGAACCATGGAGCATTCGATTTGACAAAACAAAGCTCATCAGGAAAGTTATCAGAAATGACACTAGAATCCTCAAGAAGGTCGAGTCTAGACAAGTGGTCGGCTACTACATGTTCAGTCCCTTTTTATCTTTAATTTCAATGTCAAATTCTTGAAGCAACATAATCCAACGAATAAGGCGTTGTTTAGTTTCCTTCTTGGAGAAGAGGAACCTAAGGGCAACATGGTCTGTGAAGATGACAGTACGGGAACCTAGAAGGTAGGAACGAAACTTATAAAGAGCATATACTATGGCTAACAACTCTTTCTCAGTCATAGTGTATTTACGTTGAGTATCATTAAGAGTCTTGCTAGGATAATATATGACATGAGGTTTACCATCTAGACGTTGACCTGACACGACTCCTACAGCATAATCTGGCGCATCACACATCAGCTCAAACGGTTTACTCCAATCTGGTGGCCTAATGATGGGTGAGGTTGTGAGGGCGGTTTTAAGATTTTCAAAGGCATACTTGCATTCTTTTGTGAAATCAAAAGGTGCATCCTTAAGCAATAAATTGGTTAAGGGGCGAGCTTTCTTTGAAAAGTCTTGGATAAAACATCGATAGAATCCTGCATGGCCTAAAAACGCTCAAATATCCTTAATAGACTTAGGAGAGGCAAGATCTACTTTAGCTTTATTAACCTGGATACCCTCATGAGAGACAACATGACCCAAAACTATTCCTCTTCTAACTATGAAATGGCACTTTTCCCAATTCAGCACCAAATTCTTCTCAACGCAATGCTGAAAAACCAAGGAAAGATGATTAAGACACTTCTCAAAAAATGAACAATATATGGAGAAGTCATCCATAAACACCTCCATAAATCGTTCAACCCTATCACTAAAGATTTGTAACATGCACCTCTGGAAGGTAGTAGGCGCATTACACAGATCGAAAGGCATACAAGCATAGGCGAAAGTGTCGAAGGGACAGGTGAACGTCGTCTTCTCTTGATCTTCAGGGGCGGTAGGAATCTGGTTGTAACCGGAATAACTATCTAAGAAACAATAGAAAAAATGACCAGCCAAACGTTCCAACATCTGGTCTATGAAAGGAAGAGGAAAAGTGGTCCTTCCGGGTGACTATATTAAGCTTTCTGTAGTGGATACAAACACGCCACTTGGTTAGAACTCTAGTGGCGACTTGTTCATTTTGATCATTGGTAACTACAGTCATACCGGCCTTCTTAGAAACCACATGAATAGGACTCACCCAGGGGCTATCAGAAATTGGGTAAATCACACCTGCATCTAAGAGTTTAAGAATTTCAACTCGAACAACTTCTTTCATGGCAGGATTGAGACGTCGCTGAGGTTCGCGGGAAGTTTTAGCATGGTGAGAACAAACAAAAGGGCTTATGCCTTTGATGTCATGGATAGAACATGCAATAGCAGAACGATACTCTTGAATAACTTTTAAAAGCTTACTCTTTTGTTCGGTAGTAAGAGATGAAGATATGATAACAGGATGACTACCGTCCGAATCAAGATGGGCATATTTCAGCTCAGGAGGAAGAGGATACAGAGTAACAGGAGGTGGAGTGATGGTCTCGACTTGGGACTCAAAATCTACATAACAAACCGAATCTAGGGCTTCAGGGTCTTTGGGGTCAAAGATAGGCACAGAATCAAGAAGAGCATTGGTTTGGGCGATAGATAGATCAATGTCAAAGTCAACATTATCCATGGAAAGGCAATCAATAACTGCATCTTCAAGATAACAATTATGCACCATCTCTACGGTAAAGAATCAAGAAGACACACATCTTCAGATAAAGAGAGATCAGGGGGTTGTTAGCCAAGGTTAAAGATATTTACCTCAACGGTCGTAGATCTAAAAGGGAGAACCATCGAACCATTCCGGCAGTTGATGAGAGCATTAAAGGTGGCAAAAAATGGACGGCAAAGGATAATGGGAACCGAGCCATCGATGGTAGGTTCAGTGTCCAACACCACAAAATCAACACGATAGTAAAAGTCGGTCACTTTGACTAAAACATCCTTAACTATACCTCTAGGTACTTTCAACGATCTATCGGCCAGTTGTAAAGACATGCTCGTTGGTTTCATGTTGTCTAGACCTAGGCTGATATATAAGGAGTAAGGCAAAAGATTAACACTCGCTCCTAGGTCTAACAAAGCTTTACCCATGAAATTTTCACCCAGCTTGCAGGGTATGTTTCCTTTTCCAGGGTCCTTGTATTTCAACACTCCGTTGTGTTGGACAAGTGTAGAGAATTCTTCCTCAACAAATGCGCTTTTGGGCACATTTGTTTTCCTCTATGCGGTGCACAAATCCTTCAAGACCTTAGCGTAGGAAGGTATTTGTTTGATAGCTGTGAGGAACGATATGTTAATATTTATATGTTTGAACACATCAAGTACGTTTATCGATCTTGTGAGTCTATTGGGTAAGGCACGGGTGGGTTGTAAGGTTGTGGAGGTTCCACAATCTCACAGGTATGTTTTTTTTGCTTAGAGGTGTTACCCTCAGTAGCAGGACTCTTAGGTTGTGCATCAGGTGTCGTGGTAATCGGAGTCACAATGCTAGGACTCGGGTTGCAGTTAATCTGATTGTTAACATGTTTCCTGACCTAAGTGTTTGGACCATTTTGACTTTTGCAAGCGGTTGAGATGTAGATGGAGTTTCCGTCACCAAGGCAAGTTCCTTGCCCTTGGGATTCGGGATTGGTTGTCCCTGAAATCTGCCCTTTTAGTCAAGTTTTTGTTCAATCCGTTGTATAGCTTGAGCGTTCATTTCTTTGGGAACTTGTGTTTGTTTAATGAAATGTGCAAGAACATCCTCAAGAGAGGACTTCTGGGGGACAGGTTGATGTGTTGGAACTGGGTCCCTGAATTACTCATTCGATGTACAGTATTTGTATAAGTGGGGACCGTCACTACAGCTCTATTATCAGTGTTTCTAACATAGGGCGCATTATTGCGTTTCCCATAAGACTTGTGAAATCCTGGTGCAACCGTGTAAGCCTTATTGTTCGTGTAAGACATATTTGAACGGTCGATGTATGACTACGTAGGTGAAGTTTGTTTTCCCGGCGTAGTTGAACGCACAACCTTCCTTAGTTTCAGGTGAAGTGTATAAGAGAGGGCAAACTTCGGCAATATAGGATGGGTCTTGACAAACATCACATTGGGGAGTGGAGGCACTCATGACCGATGATGTGCAGTGTAAGGATACCTCAAGTGCTTCTACCATTTTGACTAAACCTTAGACCAACGTTTTAAGCTCGGGGTTGGGTTTAACCTCGTACATACCTCTAGGTTTGTCGTATATGTTCATGGTAGTGTTTCTCGGGAATGATCATAGTGAATCCAACTGTTGCTTATTGCCAGCTAGTTTTTCAAAGAATTCCATAGCCTTGGCGGTTGATAGATCAAGAAAACCGCCACCATTCATGCTTTCAACCAGTTTCCTAGTTGCATAGTTAAGAACTCTATACATGATTCTGATTTTTTCTGTATCATCAATTTTGTGGTGTGGACACCGAATAAACATGTCTTCGAACCTCTCCCAAGTATCAAAGAAACCCTCATCCTCTTTTTGCCGAAAATTTCTGATGGCGTCTACAAGCTCATTTGTTTTGGCAAAAGGAAAATACTTGTTTAAAAACGTTTTGCTTAATTGAGCCCAGGTTTGAATTGAATTGGAACAAAGGTTGTGTAACCTGTGAGATGCACGATTTCAAGAGAAAAGGGGAACAACCTCAGCCTAACTTCTTCATCAGACAAATGCTTCTCCTTGAAAGTATTTACTACGGTCAGAAACCTGTTCAAGTGTTGATATGGATCTTCCCGTGGAAGTCCACGGAACTTAGGCAACATGCCCACAATCTGAGGGTGAATGCCATATCTATCTGCATTGGTCTCGGGCAAGACTATGCAGGTAGGTGGCCCAATGGCTAAGGGTGAAAAGTAATCCTGAAGAGTAGCCTCGTGAGCCATAGGTGCAGGATTTACTTTAGTAAGTGAGGTTGAGTCATTGATCTCGTCCTCAGAAGAAGGTATGGAGGTTGAGTTGTTGAACTCTTCCTCAAAAGGAGTGTGATCCGTGCTTGTGCACCTTGTGTAGACTTGAAAGGGATCAGACATGTAGATTTTACCAGAACTAAGACGCATGCATGATGCACATTACATATGCTATACAAGTCCTAACCATTCAATAGCATCTAGCAAGGGGCTCAAAACTGACTAGATTTTTTGTCCCCCCAAGTAAATGAGTTCTTTCCAAGTTTCTGTTATGAATTCTCCTTATATTTTGTGAGTCAAGTAGCGAATAACCAGTGTGGGAGGTTTTTCGTGCATAAGCGACGTTCCTTTATTATGTAACCACAGTGATTCTACAGACGTAATCTGTAAGTGCTCTAGGCCCAATTCCTAACTTGTTCTCCAATCAAAGAATGGTTCACGCAGTACTAGTTGGAATATCTGCTCAAAGCCTCAAATGAACATCGTAATAACATGACTTTAGTTGATTCAATTTTAAGCTTAGGATATTGCAATCAATTGATATTAAGTTTCATTTTCCGCAAGCCAGGTCCGCCATCAGTCCGAGTTTAAACAAAAAGTAAAAATTGTATTAAAAGCAAGCAACACCCAAGGTCATGCTAATCATTATAGAAACTTCTCTTGCAGGGGAATCGAGGAGGGTATGGAGTATGCTTACCTCCCACTTTGTGCTAGAAAAATAAAATGCCAAACAAGTGCACAAAAGTGGGGAGAAGACGAGTTGTAGTCGACTAAGGGGAAACTGGTCCTTGGGTTTCAATCGTCCTTAGGAGCCGTTCCCTAGTAGACTCAAGGCTAGCTCCACAACCTTGCTCTACTATCTGCCGCGAACAATTAAATAAATAAATCCTAACAACACCTACTTTAAAAATATTACAATCGCGATCCCTTCGTGGATCAAATATTTAATTATCTTACCAGTCTTTAAAAATGCTGAAAAAAATAAACTACTGAGTTTAGCCTCACAATCACTCAAAAAGCAGAAAACAATATTAAAATATGCTTAGAAACATCTTTTGTGGGCCCCATAATAGGTGTCAGTAATCAGGTCCAAACTCGAGTCGAGATGGGCTGGGCCTGAAACAAACTCGACTCGAGATCTGAGTGTGCTTTACTGATCTCGACCCGAGATCGAGTACAGTAAGCACTAAAGGTGAAGATCTTAGATCAAACACAATAGAAAACAATAATTAAGAAACACCAAGTGAATCACAAATAAGAGAGAGATATGATTCTACTTACTACAAGCAATAATAATAAACTGTAAATAACATAACTTAAGAATATAGTGGAGATGAAAAGAAGATCTTATGATGACATAGGGGGAAGAGTTGGTATCCACAAACTAAATTATGCAAACATAACATGTTATTCTTTCATGTTCAATCAATAACAATTAATTAGTCACCTCTCAGCTTTTCCAATTAATCATCAATACGTATAATAATCAAGTAGTCACCTCTCAGCAATTCCACTCAATTAAAATGGGATTCTCTTATGCATGCTATTGAATATGTATCATTAATCAAACTGTCACCTCTCAGCTATTCAATTTAATTAAATCAACATATTAATTCATAATCAAACCGTCACCTCTCAGCTATTCAATTTGATTACAAAAGGGTTTCAATAAAAGATATAAACTACAAATATGTAATAATCACCTCTCAGCTATTTTACTACACATCTTCAATCAATATAAATAAAACCATTAAAGCTAGGTCTCCCTATACTCTAACAATAGTATTTTAATAACATGGATAACAATAACATGCAAATAATCATACTTACCTCCTACTGCACATAGAAGTAAATAAGCATTAAGTACTTTGAATCACAATGAACATTAAGAACAAACATGGTGTTTTTGCATTATCTAGAGTGCTTCAACCATCACCCTAAGGAGATTTAGCTACTCATCTTTGATGATGACACCATGGAATAAATAAGTAAATAATAAAACATCATAAAGAAAAGTGATTTGATTTGATTGATATTGATAATAAGAATTGAGTTCAATACAAAAGAAAAAAAAGATGAATTTTGCTTCTCAAGCATTCACTATCCTAAACCCTAGCTACTACTTCTCTTATATACAAAATACAAAGCATAATACTTGCATACAAAGACTTCTAAATTATGTCAAATTTGTGGCTGCTGCTGTTGGTCTTCTAGAGGCATTAAGTCTTCAGAAAAATCTAATTATTTTGGGCTTAAGTTGTATCTTGGAGCAAGACCTTCAGTTTGATAGCTCATGGGCCCAAATCAGAGTTCTGGATCTCCTTGTAGAGCCTTTTTAAGATTGGATTTTAAATAAGGCCTAAATTAGAAATTCTGACTTGTGGGGTTCAATGGGACCCGGTTTGGGCTGAGATTGGTCGTTCGACCTGGTTTTCCTCCTTGAATATTACCGCGTTGATCATAAAATCTGATGTGGCGAGGTAGATTTCGGGCACATCTCCATTATTAGGCTTAGTAAGAACTGGTGGAGTGGATAAGTATGCCTTCAGCTCAGCGAAGGCTTGCTCACATTCTTCTGTCCATTGATATGCAGCCCCCTTTCGGAGAATGTGAAGCATTGGTCGATATTTATCGGATGCTCTAGAAATAAATCTATTGAGAGCTGATACCATGTCGTTGAGTTTTTGTATTTGCTTCTTTGTCTTCGGGCTGAGCATATCGACCAGGGCTCCAATCTGGTCGAGGTTTGCTTCAATACCCCTTCTTGTAACAAGGTAACCAAGAAATTTTCCTGATGCAACCCCGAATAGACATTTTTCTGGATTAAGTCTCATCCTGAATTGCCTCAACCTTTGAAATGTCTGATCAAGATTGGCCAAGTGGTCCTGCTCGAGGTCGCTCTTGACTAGCATGTCGTCGATGTAGACTTCCATCGTTCGTCCTAGTAGATCGTTAAACATTTTGGTGACAAGTCGCTGGTAGGTCGCTCCTGCGTTCCTGAGACCAAAAGGCATGACTTTGTAACAGAAGATTCCTTGCTCAGTGGCGAATAAAGTCTTTTCTTGATCTGGCTCGTGCATTGGGATCTGATTGTACACTGAGTATGTATCCATGAATGATAGTAGTTCGAAACCACAAGTCTGATCGACTAACCTATCGATTCGTGGGAGTGGGAATGAATCTTTAGGACAAGCTTTGTTCAAGCTTGTAAAGTCGATGCAAACTCTTGTCTTCCCATTATTTTTCAAGACTGGAACTATGTTGGCCAACCAATCTGGTGTCTCAACTTCTTTGATAAATCCAACCTGTTTAAGTCTACTAATTTCATCGTTGACGGCCTGATGAAATTTTGGGGCAAGTCGTCTTGGTTTTTGCTTGACAGGTCGATAATTGGGATTTACTCGTAACTTATGGCATACTATTGATGGATCTATCGCAGGCATATCAGTGTGCGACCAAGCAAAGACATCTTTATTAAGAGAAAGAAAGTTTACAAAATCATTGTACTTATCTGTTCCTAACTCTGAGCCCACATAAACATACTTGGGGTCGTCTTTTGACCCTAAGTTCACTTGCACCCCTGGATCTATGCTTCAAAGTGATAGTTGATATGAGCTCGCTTGCTCCTTCTCTAATTGCTATTTGGCCATGTATGTGGCCTCACCTTTCTCCTTTGATGGACTATTTGCTTGATTTGTGACCTCCTTGGTTCCTGAGGTCGTTGCTTTGTCACGCCACAGCTTCAAGAATTCCATGGCATTCCTGTGCAGCGTTCTGGTTGCCTCTGAGCTCCATTAGCCCATTGGAGCCAGGATAACGGAATACCTGATGGTAAGTTGATGGGACTCCTCGCATGGCATGGATCCACTTGCGACCAAGTATTTCATTGTACTTGCTTGCAATGTTGAGGACGCTGAACTTTGGTATGATTGAAACTTTGTCTTCCTTCTTGCCCACAGAAACGGACTGCAATATCTCTCCTTTGGGGTCCTCTCTCGAGCTATTGAAGCCCAAGATTAGAGTGAAGTCGGCCATGAGGACTGAATGAGGTAGCCTCATATCCTTAAAGGTCTTGTGCATCAGTATGTTACAAGATGCTCCTGGATCGATTAGGACCCTCGTGACAGTGTAATCTGCAATTCTCAATTCGACGACCAGAGCGTTGTTGTGTGGAGTAACGACCTTGTTGAGATCATTCTAGCTCAAGGGAGTGGAACTTAGAGATCAAGCCATCATAGTTTTGTTCTTATAGAAGGTGGAAGGGGGCAGATCATGGGATCTTGCGGATTCTCCAACATCTTAATGATTGCGTAATATCTTGCATTGATTACGTAACAGGTGAAGATATTCTCTGTGCATTGATTAAGGGCACTTGCGTATAAAGAGGTTGCCAACGGTCATATGGTCGAGCTGCTCTGGTCGGCCTTTGGTTGGGTCATGCAGTGGGCGACCTGGTGGAATGTTGGGCAGGCCACGTGTCGAGTTTTGATTGGTTGTTGTATGTAGTACCCCTACATACACCAATCATTTTAGGTAGACCATTTCTAGCTACAGTCAATGTCTTAATTAACTGTAGAAATGGTTTTATGTTGTTAACATTTGGAAACTTGAAAAAGAAGTCAATATTTGTAAACTAATGAATCAACCTAGTGACACATCTCAAGTTGAGGAAGTTTATAATCTAGAAATGATTATGGAAATTATATGTCAAGATGGAATAAAAAAAAATTAGCTTATTTCGAATCAATTAATAATAAAAATTATGATCAAGATAATAACTCTACCTTCAAAAATGAGACTTCTACTATTGCTCTTCCCGTATGTGAAAGTGAAACAATTCCTAGTGAAACCCTAATTCCTATACCACCAAGTCTAGAATTAAAACTTTTACCTTCCGATATTAAATATGGTCATTTAGATGAAAAATGGTAAACACCTAATAATTTTCTCATCGACCTTAACGTCTGAACACAAGAAAAATTTAATCGATGTTATTCAAAAACTTTTACCTTCCGATCTTAAATATGGTCATTTTCGCATCATATATATTGTGTGAACCCTAGGTAAAAAACCCGACAGGTGTCACCAATGGCTGTATAAGAAGCTAAACCGGGAGCACCTGAGCAGTAGCCAGCCAAGCCTGGGCTATCGGGTAGGGCCCAACTCGGTTTCAAGAGATCCGCATACGCTCTGTGGACCTTGACTCACCGGATAGCCCACTATCAATGGGTGGAGCCCCGATTACTGTATAAGAAGTTGAACCGTGGGCTCCCATACATCGACCAGGCCCACCTCAGTCAAGTAGGCCAGGTCCGGCCCAGTAAGGTCCAGCAGCGACAGGGGCTCATCCAAAGGCTTAGCACAGAAGTCCAGAAGACCTAGCCAGGGAGTATGCAGTGTAGATTGGGCCTCTGGTCAGAGGAGTCAAGCCCAAGTCTTTGTTTTCAGGCTTGATCAATCCAAGTCCCAACCAACTGGATAAGTCCAGCGAGATTCCAGGCCAACAGAACACTTGGTTCTAGCCCGCTGGAGAAGATAAAGGAAACCCAGGTTGAACCAGGACCTATCAGAGGATGCCACGTGACAGTCATCCTGGTCAATGGGGATTCAAACCAAAGAGATAACCACCCGGCAGCATGCAAGCTATCTCCATGGAAAACATCTTCACAGTTGAACAATCCGAGGGGTGGTTGAGCCAGCCTCCTCCGGTCTACTACAAATACAAGAGTTCTAAACCTCCTGAACTACGGGTCTTTCACTGAGCAACTCCATTAGAGCTTAGTGGAAGCAGAGACTTGATTCCAAGTTCATCATCTTGGATACGTAGGCAGCCTGATCGCGATCAGGTCCAGTCTCACTGTATACCCCCATCCTATCCCTGTCTATACAAGGCTTTCATTGTAACTGTACGATCAATATATACATATCTCGAGTTTGTTGATCAAATTTTTGAACCCACATATACTTTGAAGAAAATGCTAAAACATCTAAAGAACCTCAAAGACGTCTAAACCCTATAATGTAAGTAGTAGTAAGAAATGAAATTCAAAATTACTAGACGCGGGTATAATCTATTATATCTCCGATAGTAAATGGGTAAGTCGTATACATGTAGTGCCTAAAAAGGCCGGTTTCACGGTTTTAAAAGATGAGGAAGACAAATTAATAACAACTAGAACACCTACTAAATGAATTGTGTGTATCGATTATAGGCGTCTAAATAAGATCACGAGAAAAGATCATTTTCCTCTTCCCTTTATGGATCAAATGTTAGAAAGGCTAGCCAGTCATTCATATTATTATTTTTTAAATGGTTACTCGGGTTATAACCAAATTCATATAACTTCCGAGGACCAAGAAAAGACAACCTTCTGTAACACCCCAAAATCCGACCCATATCCCAATAACATCAACACCATGGGTAATTTGTCATTTCTACTCTATTAATCATAACAAAAGTCCGTGGAAATCTGGTGTTGAATCCATCTATTTATTAACTAGCAATTAACACAAATCCGTAAAAACACACTTTCATATTTATATAGAAAACCATACTGTATACAATACATGATTGTGATAATACATATATAAGATGTTATCGAGGGTAATATGTACATATACACCTATAACAAAAAAACCTGTCAAAAAGTTACAACCCTGAACTACACTCTCACATCAAGCAGATGTAATAATCATCCCTGTCATCATCTGCTGCAACAACAGGCTCCTCATCAACATGTCCAGCAGAAAAGTGTAATGGTAGGGTGAGCATAATCCACTTGCTCAGTAGAAACCCAAATTTCCAAAATATTATCCAACCATGACGATAAATCACGCTAACAGTTTAAATATGGAAGTTTAAATAAGAACTGTAAAGATAATAAATATAATGTAGTATTCAAGCATTCATACAATAAGTGTATATTTATCCCCCAAATAATACCTTATTTGTCTAGCACTTAGCTTATATTATTGTGTTATATCTATTGATTAGTGTTTTCTTGTCTATTGTGTAGGTTTTATGAGCCGAAATGCGAATATTGTGTAAAAGCCCGTGAAAAGTCAAGAAAAGCAAGCTAAAATGTGTTATTTCTACAAGAGGAAGAGAATTGATATTTGCACCAACAGATCTGCTGAGGGCACCCCACGGTCAGACCAGTTGACTTGACTTTATGTCAAAGTGGGGCGGTCCAAATCTCAGCCCAAACCGGGTCCTATTGAAGCCCACAAGTCAGAATTTCTATTTTAGGCCTTATTTAAAGTCCAAACTTAAAAAAGCTCTACAAGGAGATCCAGAAGTCTGATTTGGGCCCATGACCTATCAAACTGAAGGTCTTGGTCCCAACTACAACTTAAGCCCAAGAGAATTAGGTTTTGCTAAAAACCTAATGCCTTTAGAAGACCAACAGCAGCAGCCATGAATTTGACCTAATTTGGAAGTCTTTGCATACAAGTATTCTACATCGTATTTTCTATATAAGAGAAGTAGTAGCTAAGGTTTAGGTATATTTTAGAATCACATCTTTTAGATCTAGAGTTTTACATAGAGAGAGAAAAGAGAATATTTGTGAGAGAAAGTTCATATTCTTCTTCTTTGTATCAAACTCATTTCATATCAATCAAATCAAATCACTTGTCTTTACGATGTTTTGTTATTTATTTATTTATTCCATGGTGTCATCATCAAGGATGAGTAGCTAAATCTCCTTAGGGGGATGGTTGAAGCACTCTAGATGATGCAAAAGCACCATGTTTGTTCTTATTGTTCATTGTGATTCAAAGTTCTTAATGCTTATTTACTTCTAATTCGCGATATGAGGTAAGTATGATTATTTGTATGCTATTGTTATCCATGTTGTTAAAATACTATTGTTAGGGTTTAGGGAGACCTAGCTTTAATGGTTTTATTTATATTGATTAAATATGTGTAGTGAAATAGCTGAGAGGTGATTATTACATGTCTAAAGTTGATATCTTTTATTGGAACCCTTTTGTAATTAAGTCAAATAGTTGAGAGGTGATGATTTAGTTATGAATAATATGTTGAGTTAATTAAATTGAATAGCTGAGAGGTGACGGTTTGATTAATAAGACATATTCAATAGCATGCATAAGAGAATCCCATTTTAGTTGAGTGGAATAGCTGAGAGGTGACTACTTGATTATTATAGGTATTAATGATTAGTTGGAATAACCGAGAGGTGACTAATTAATTATTATAGATTGGACATAAAGGAACAATATGTTATGTTTGTATGATTTTGGTTTGTGGATACCAATTCTCCCCCTTTGTCATCATATATCTTCTTTACATCTCTACCATATTCTTAAGTTAGGGTTTACTTATTATTATTGCCTGTAGGAAGTTAGAATCAATCTCAATCTTAATTGTTGATTCCCTTGGTGTTTCTTAACCATTGTTTTCTTTTGTGTTTGAGCTAAGATCTCCCGCTTTGAGGTGGTATAACCCTAGCTTGTTACTTGTCTACTTTGATATCCAATGTATACAGGCACAAGAAGGAACTTCAAGTTAAAAATACAATCTTTTGATAGTGTAGCCAAAAATTACTCTATCAAAATGGCACCGTTGCCGCTCTAAGGAACGAAGTTCATTCAAACACAAGCGAGAATAGTTGTTTCAGGACATCATCCCACTTCTATCCCTCCCACACGTCTATTTTTAATTCTTTTTATTATTGTTTTTAAGTGTCTTGTTACTTAGTCCTCTTATTGATCTTGCAGCGAAGACGGATTGAAAAAAGCTCAAATAACGGAGTCAAAATCAAATTTTAGAAAAGTCGCAGGCTCAGGAAAATTTCCTGAAAGTTATTGGTTCAAACTGGGTGCGATCTCCAGTCGAGTTCAGTTTGGCCTGTAAGCATCTCTAGTCGAGTTCCAGGCAGTAATTTGCCTCGTTTTGCGTGATTTTTTCAGGACGTTTCAGAGCACTTTTTCAAGAAATTATTTTTCCTGTTGAGAGATTGTGAGGTGAACTAAGTAGTCTATTTTTTTTCAGCATTTTTAAAAACATGTAAGATATTTAATTATTCAATCCACGAAGGGGCCGCGGTTGTAATATTTTTAAAGTAGGTGTTGTTAGGATTTATTTTATTGTGTGTTCGCGGCGGATAGTAGAGCAAGGTTGTGGGGCTAGCCTTGGGTCTACTAAGGAACGACTCCTAAGGACGATTGAAACCCAAGGAGCGGTTTCCCCTTAGTCGACTTCAACTCGTCTTCTCCCCACTTTTGTGCGCTTGTTTGGAACCTTTATTTTTTTAGCACAAAGTGGGGGGTAAGCATTCTCCTTACCCTCCTCGAATCCCCTGCAAGAGGAGTTTTTGTAATGATTAACATGACCTTGATTGTTGCTTTATTTTAAATTCTTTTTTTACTTGTTAATCCGGGACTGCAAGGCGGACCTGTCCTATAAGTGAAACCTAATATCAATTGATTGCAATATCCTAAGCTTTAAAATTGAACCAACTAAAGCCATGCTATCACGATGTTCATTTGAGACCTCGAGCAGATATTTCAACTAGTACTGCGTGAACCATTCTTTGATTAGAGCACAAGTTAGGAATTGGGTCTGGAACCTCTACAGATTACGTTTGTAGAATCATTGTGGTTATTTAATTAAGGAACGTCGCTTACGCACGGAAAACCTCCCACACAGGTTATTCGCTGCTTGACTCTCAAAATATAAGGTGACTTCACAAGGGAAGCTTGGAAAGAACTCATTCATGACTTGGGTGAACACAAAATTGAGTCAGTTTTTGAGCCCCTTGTTAGATGTTTTTGAATGGTTAGGACTTCTGTGGCATATGTAATGTGCATGTTGCATGCATCTTAGATCAGGTAAAATCTTGCCCAAACCAACTCCAATCTACACAAAGAGCACAATCACGGACTTCACTCCTTCTCCTGAGGAAGAGTTCAACGACTCAACTTCACTTTCTGAAGTAACACCTGCCCCTATGGCTCAAGAAGCTACCCTTCGGGATTACTTTTCACCTTTGGCTACTGGGCCACCTACCTACATAGTCTTACCCGAGACAATTGTAGGTAGTTATGGCATTCGCCCACAAATTGTGGGCATGTTGCCTAAGTTCCATGGACTTCCACGGGAAGATCCATATCAACACCTCAATAAGTTTCTGACCGTTCTCAATATTTTTAAGGAGAAACATTTGTCTGAAGACGAAGTTAGCTTGAGATTGTTCCCCATTTCTCTTGAGGATAGAGCATCTCACTGGTTACATGGCCTTCCTTCCAATTCTATCAACACTTGGGCTCAACTAAGTAAAACGTTTTTGACAAAAAAATTTCCTATTACAAGAACTAATGACATAGTTCATGCCATAAGAAGTTTCCGGCAAAATGAGGGCGAAGTATTCTTTGATGCATGGGGTTTCAAGATCTATTTCTTCGGTGTCCACACCATAAAGTCGATGACACTGAAAAAGTTAGGATTCTATATAGAGGCCTTAATACTATGACTAGAAACACGGTTGAAAGCATGAGCGGTGGGGATTTCCTTGATTATTCCACCGCCAAGGCTCTGGCTCTCTTTGAAAAGATTGCCACTAATAGCCAACAATGGGACCTACTTGGACATACCCCGAGAAACACTACCCCAGACTTAATTGGTAAACCTAGAGGTCTATATGATGTCAAACCTGACTCTGAACTTAAAAATTTACTTCATGGTTTAGTAAATTATGGAGAAGTACTTGAGGTGTCCTTAAAGCCCACATCACCTGTTATGAGTGCCTCCACTCTCCAATGTGATGCTTGTCATGACCAGACCCATACTGCCGAATTTTGCCCTCTCCTTTATAATTCACCAGAAACTGAGGAAGCCTGTGCGTTTAACTACGCCGAGAGAACCAACTTTACTAAGGGCACTGCCAAGTACCCATACACAGACTGCTCCAAGCTTTCATATTCCAATAATAGTTATACGGCTCCACCTGGTTTTAATAACTCTTATGGGCAACGTAGCAATGCCACGTATGTTGGTAACACTGATAATCGAAATAAGGCACCGGTTCCCCCTTACTCGAACAATACTCATCACATGAATGGTTCCAGGGACCATATGTCAACTAATCGATCTGCCCCACCTAAGATCTCCCTTGAGGATGTGCTTGCCCATTTCATTCAACAGACCCAGGCGTCAATTTAGTCAAATGCCCAAGCCATCCAGAGGATTGAACAAAAACTTGATGAAAAGGGTAGATTTTCGGGACAGTCCATCCCGAATCCCAAAGGCAAGGAAGTTGTCTTGGTGACGGATACTGCAAATCCGTCTGTACCACTTGCTGAAGTAAAATCGGTTTCCACCCTTAGGTCAGGAAAACAGGTTGATAATCAAATTAATTATACACCGAGTCCCAACATTGTGACCCCGGTTACCTCGGCACCTGTTGCCCCACCTAAAGTTCCGGCTAATGAGGCGACCACCTCTAAGCCGAAGAAGCCTGCCCGTGAGATTGTGGACCCTCCAAGAACTTACAACCCGCATGTACCTTACCCCCAGAGACTCACAAGGTCTCTAAAGGAATTACTTGATGTGTTCAAACATATAAATATTAATATACCCTTCCTCACGGCTATTAAACAGATACCTTCCTATGCTAAGGTTTTGAAAGACTTGTGTACCACAAAGAGAAAAACAAATGTGCCTAAAAACGAGTTTGTGGCGGAGGAATTCTCTGCACTTGTCCAAACTAACGGCGTGGTAAAATATAAGGACCCTGGCAAACTGACCATACCCTGTAAGCTTGGTGACAAATTCATGGGCAAAGTTTTGCTAGACTTAGGAGCGAGTGTTAACCTTTTCCCTTACTCCTTGTACCTCAGCCTGAGTCTAACAAACATGAAACCCACGAAAATGTCTTTACAACTGGCCGACAAATCATTGAAAGTACCTAAAAGAATAGTTGAGGACCTGTTAGTTAAAGTGTCTGACTTTTACTACCCCGTTGACTTTGTGGTGTTGGATACTGAACCTACTGCCGATGACTCGGTACCCATCATCCTTGGTCGTCTATTTTTTGCCACCTCTAATGCTCTCATAAACTGTCGGAACGGTTCTATGGTTCTCACTTTTGGCTCTATGACTGTTGAAGTTAATATATTTAACCTTGGCCAACAACCCCCTGATCTTTTCTTATCTGAAGATGTGTGCCTTCTAGACTCATTACCTTATGAGATGGTGCATAATTATTACCCTGAAGATCTGGTTGTTCACTGCCTTGTCATGCATAATGTAGACTTTAACATTGACAAATCTATTGCCCAAACCAATGCTCTTCTTGATATTGTGCCTATCTTTGAACCTAAAGACCCTGAGGCCCTTGATGCGGTTTGTAGCATAGATTCTGAGACCCAAGTAGAGACCATTACTCCACCTCGTGTTACTCTGAGTCATCTTCCTCCTGTGCTGAAATATGCTCATCTTGATTCAGACGGTAGTCATCCTGTCATTATTTCTTCATCTCTTACTACCGAACAGGAGAGTCAACTTTTAGAGGTTATTTTAGAGCATCGTTATGCTATTGCCTGGTCTATCCATGACATTAAAGGCATTAGCCCTTCTGTCTGTTCTCATCGTATTCATCTTGAGGACGATGCCAAAACTTCTCGTGAACCTCAGAGACGTCTTAACCCTACGATGAAAGAAGTTACCCGAGCAGAGATTCTGAAACTTCTAGATGTAGGTGTGATTTATCCTATTTCAGATAGTCCCTGGGTTAGTCCTATTCATGTGGTTCCTATGAAAGCCGACATGACTGTAGTTACCAATGATAAGAACGAACAAGTCGCCACTAGAGTTCAAACCAAGTGACGTGTTTGTATCGACTATAGAAAGCTTAATACAGTCACCCGAAAGGGCCACTTTCCTCTTCGCTTCTATTGTTTCTTGTATCGACAATAGACCAGATATTGGAAAGCTTAGCTGATCATTCCTTCTATTGTTTCTTGGATGGTTACTCTAGTTATAACCAAATTCCTATCGCCTCTGAAGATCAAGAGAAGACAACATTTACTTGTCCCTTCGGCACTTTCGCTTATGCCCGTATGTTTTTTGGTCTGTGTAATGCACTTGCTACTATCCAGAGGTGTATGTTACACATCTTTAATGATATGGTAGAGCAATTTATGGAGGTGTTTATGGATGACTTCTCCATATATGGTTCATCTTTTGAAGAGTGTCTTAATAATCTTTCCTTGGTTTTTAAGCGTTGCATTGAGAAGAATTTGGTACTTAACTGGGAAAAGTGTCATTTTATGGTTAGGAAGAGGATAGTTCTGGGCCATGTCGTCTCTCCTAAGGGTATCCAGGTTGATAAAGCTAAAGTAGATCTTGTTTAATCCTTGCCTATTCCTAAGTCTATTAGGGATATTCGAGCCTTTCTGGGCCACACAGGATTCTATCGACGCTTTATACAAGATTTTTCAAAGATAGCTCGCCCCTTAACCAATTTATTGCTTAAGGATGCACCTTTTGACTTCACAAAATAATGCAAGAGCGCCTTTGAAAAACTTAACACCACCCTCACGACTGCACCCATCATTAGGCCACCTGATTGGAGTAAACCTTTTGAGTTGATGTGCGATACATCAAACTTTGCTGTTGGGGCTGTTTTAGGTCAACGTCTAGATGGTAAGCCCCATGTCATATATTATGCTAGCAAGACTCTCAATAATGCTCAACGTAATTATACCACGACGGAGAAAGAATTGTTAGCCATAGTATATGCTCTTGATAAGTTTCGTTCCTACCTTTTAGGTACCCGTACTGTCATTTTCACGGATTATGCTGCTATTAGATTTCTTCTCTCAAAGAAGGAAACTAAGCAACGACTTATTCGTTGGATTTTGTTGCTTAAAGAGTTTGACCTTGAGATTAGAGATAAAAAAGGACCAAAAATGTAGTAGCCGACCACTTGTCTAGACTCGACCGTCCTGAGGATTCTAATGTTATTTCTGAGAACTTTCCTGATGAGCTTCTTTTTGCAATATCGAATGCTCCATGGTTCACAGATATAGTTAATTACTTGGCTAGCAACAAGTTTCCAAGTGATTGGAACAAGCAAGATAGATCCAAATTCCTTGCTAAAGCCAAACATTATTTCTGGGATGACCCTTAGCTTTTTAAGTACTGCCCTGACCAGATCATTCGTAGTTGTATCCCTGACTGGGAGCAACAAGAGGTCCTTAAGTTCTGCCATGAGCATGCTTGTGGTGGATATTTTAGTGCAAAAAAGACAGCTACTAAAGTATTGCAGTGTGGTTTTTATTAGACAACTCTTTTTAAGGATGCTCACATGCATTGTACTGTGTGCACTCGTTGTCAACAACTAAGGAAAATCACTAGGCGTCACATGATGCCCTTACAGCCAATTCTTCCTATGGAAGTGTTTGATGTATGGGGCATAGATTTCATGGGTCCTTTTCGTTGTTGACATGGTTTTTTGTACATTCTGGTCGCAGTAGACTATGTTTCTAAATGGATCGAGGCCATTCCCACAAGGCACAACGACCAAGAAACTGTAGTAGATTTTTTAAAAGAGTACATTTTTGCCCGATTTGGCGCTTCCCGTGTGATCATTAGTGATGGGGGGAGCCATTTCTGCAATAAAGGTTTTACAAAACTTGTCCAGTAGTACAGAGTTACTTACAAAGTGGCCCTTGCGTACTATCCCCAAACCAATGGCCAAGTTGAGGTTTCCAATAAAGAGATTAAAAATATTTTACAAAAAACAATCGACCCTGAAAAAGTTGATTGGTCTTGTAGAGTCAGTGATGCATTATGGGCCTATCGTACTGCTTTCAAAACTCCCACAGGCATGTCTTTCTTTCGTCTTGTTTTTGGAATACCCTGTCACCTACCTGTAGAGCTTGAGCACCGAGCCTTCTGGGCAATGACAAAGCTCAACTTTAATCTCGACCAGGCAGGAAAGAGGAGAAAACTTCAGCTTTCTGAGCTTAAGGAACTTCGGAATGAGGCTTATGATCTTTCCAAGTGCTATAAAGCTAATATGAAAAAATTACATGATCGCCAGATCTTACGTAGAAACTTTCAAATTGAGGACAAAGTTTTACTGTATAACTCTAGGTTGCATTTATTTCCTGGTAAACTACAGTCTCATTGGTGGGGTCCCTTTGTTGTGTTTGCAGTGACCCCTTTTGGTGCTATCACTTATCTAAACCCTGCAGACAATTCTGAATTTCAAGTCAATGGTCAACGTCTTAAGCATTTCCATGAATTAAGGTCCCCTGAAGTTGAGGAAACCCTATGAGAGGACCCTACCTATTTAGACTGACCCTTGACCTGCTCGTATCCGGACCTCTCTTACTCTATTCTGTTGTCTCCTTTTGAGAGGTGTGGTTGAAAGTGTCGAGGCCATAATCCACAAACTCTTACTGGCTGAGTATAATTGATCCAGTGCACACTTTTCTCTTGAGCGTCATCACCAAACAAACCTGTTTCCCGCTCTGTTAGGGGGTGGGGAAGTCATCTTCCATCTGTTTTTAAGTCTCGAGTATCTGACTTTAAAAGACTCTTTGTTGTATATTAGACATCAGAATTTCGCGCATTCCATTCTAGCGTTTTGTCTCTCCTGTACCTTTGTTTAGAGTGGCATTTATCTAGGGAGTGAATCCTGGTTGTCCGCCTGTCTGGATGAAGACGTTAAACTTAGTGCTCCTGGGAGGCAACCCTGTGTATCTTCTAAACCCGATCGTGCTGTAGTGTTTCTTATTAGTTATCGGGTTTAGTGGCTTTTAGGCTAATAAAATATCTCTTGGATCCGTGTGTTAACTCTGTTTGGGGGTAGGCACGACCCACCACCCTCTGTTGCGGTTGTTTGGTTAAATAATTATTACAGACCAAATTTGAATTTATTTCAATTTTTGTGATTTAATAATTATTGCTTGGTTTTAGAATTTTATTTTGACACCTTAATGGTACTTATATTCGCAAAAATATATTATCACGGAATTTTCAAAATTAAATTTGAATTATTTCGTGCCCCACACGCTTTCCAGGGGTAAAACCGTCATTTCCATTAATTTCGGTAGTGGGGGAAGCGTCTAGGGGAAGTCACTTCTCTATATATACCCTCGGGTGTCTTTAGAAAGTCACAAGTCAATTTCATTCTTAGTCAAAACTGGGTCAAACCAAATCAACTAAAAGTCTTGTCTTCCCCAGAACTCGACTCGAGATCAGTTGTGCAAATTTACAATTCGACTCGAGTTCAACACAGATCTCGTTTTCTCTCTCTTCGATTCTCCCTCATTTGTTGACCAAATTCGATAATTCTTGTTGGGTTTTGTTCCTTATTCAATTCTCTACATTTCTATACCAAAAACCCCTAGAATCATGCCTCCAAGACGAAGAGAAAGAGTGATTATCCGTGAGCGCGATTATTCTCGTCTCTTAGACGATAATCGCTTAGGGAGCACTTTTGTAGAGCGAATTCATGCCCGAGGCTTGGAAGTACTCCTTGGCTCTGATTACGAGCCATTTGATCCTCAAATGGTTCATCAATTTTACGAGTCGATGGAGTTGGCCGATGACGGCGTATTCATCAACTGGGATCCGGCCCATCACTTCCTGCTCACCCCTGAGACTGTCTCAGTAGTCATGGCGCTCGAGCTTGACGAGGCCCCCCTGCAGCAGGAGGCTGCGCTGGTGACACCGAACATCATCGAGTCCGTCCTCATTACTGACCGGGCGCTTCATCGGTATAGCAGTAACTTTTCGATTGGTTGGCTCTGAGTCAACCAAGGCTTGGTGGCACACTGGCCGACCATCAATGTCCTTGGGATGACAAGGACGAGCGAGTTGTTCTCGGAGGGGATTCATATCCTCCGACTGCTTCAGGAGGATGTCCACGGCTACTGCATGGTCCGTCGTCTCTTTGCCACCATCACCGGGGCTCGAGCCACATCTGCTCCCCTTCCAAGCCTGGTGATGGGTATTATGTGCTACTGGGAGGCGCCTCTCCTGCTTGCCCTTTCTCTGGAGTCGGTCGTCCAGCTCGAGGTCTCCAACCCGGGACTGTCTGCCTGCAAACAATTGTTGTGGGACCCTCAGGAGGAGGTACCCATCCAGTACAGGCCCGGCGACCAGTGGGCGTTCTTTCAGCTCCATACCAATGAGGAGCGGTTCCAGCTTCTCTGGAGGGGTATGGGCGATATTCTAACTGCAGTCGAGGACTTGCAGAGTCGCTTCGACGAAGGCTAGGGGCAACCACGTCGACGACGGGGTTGAATTTCTATTTATTAACCATTGTAATTTTGATTATGTAGTTTGTTTTTGTTTAATTATTGCACTCTTGTATTAAATTTTCAATCATTCTACTTTATTTCCAAATATTAATGGTGGAATTTTTAAAATTTTGCAAACTTGTCCTTTTCTGAATATTCTTAGCCATTCTTGGGCTTTATTGCAAAAATCTGGACTTTTGGAGTAATTTTGAAAATTTTCTGGTCTTAGAGACCTAAGTCCAAATATTTTAAAAATAAAGGGGTTAGGTTTTGATTTTTGGAAACCCTAAGGTTTTAGGCAATACTTTGAGTCATTCTAGGGCTCAAACTCTTTATTTTTGGCCTATATATACCAAACCAAGGTTGAAGGACCGTCACTCAAAATCAGAAAACTTTTCAAAACTTTTATTTTTCTGAGTTTGGCCCGAACTCGAGTCGAGTTCCAAATAGGCCATTTCAATCTCGAGTCGAGTTTGAACCTGGCAGCAGTTTTCTGAACTTGTTTTGTGTGATTTTTTCTCGGTTTTTGCACTGGTTTTTGGTGTTGTCTCTTTCCGTTTGCAATGGCTAATGTTCAGAATGAGTTGTGGATGCCCGATGGCATGGAGATTATTCCCGAGATGGATGTTTCGGGAATTATGGATAGTCCTTATGGAGCTTTGTTTCGGGATGGAATTTTCGACAAAGGTTGGGAAGGTTTTTTTTATGATTCTACTGCTGTGTATTCCCCTTCTATGGTAAGAGATTTTTACCGTACTTTACCCTTTGGCGAAGCTATTCCTTTTGATGGTTTCATGGTTTGTAGGCATGAGTTTCCGGTTATTTTTAATTCTTTTGCCATCACCCGAGCTTTGGGTATTCCTCTTCAATTGAGACCTATTTTGCCACACCCTGATTATTTTCTTTCCAATCAAGTTGATATTCTGGATAATTACCTAGATCACTTTGGCCCTTGCACCTTTTCTTTTTATCCTGAGAATTATGCTAATGTTGCACCTACTACTTGCCTTCCTGCTAACGTGTCTACTGCCGCTTTATGGGTTATGCGGAATCTTTTAGGTGCAGATAGATTGGAGTATGTCAATGATGTTACTATGCATGCTGTCTATGGTATTGTTAATGATTTTCGTGCTCTCGACATATCTTCATGGATTGTGGATAGTATTCGGAATGTTTTCCAAATTGGTCAGCTAATTCTCCCTACTACTATATGTAAGATCATCCTTCGTACCTATCCTGATTGGAGGAACAGGTACAATGATTGGACTCACCTTATCCCTATGGATCCTACTCATCGTTTTATCAAGAGAAGTCGCCTATTCACTTGGGTGCCTAACACTGAGTATGTGGAGTTTATTGTTTTGCATAGAAACGATGATTTTATGATTGAGGGTGAGGCTCCTTGGAATGTGATTAGGGAACCATTAACTCATTGGCGTGATAGGTTAGATGGTCTCCCTATCGAACAAGTTTGAAACCAAGAGTGTAAAGTAGGATTTCCTTTTCTGTTGAGTCAGTCCTTTATTTCAGTATATTTTATTTCAGTTGTGTCTTAGTATGGAATTCCTTGTAATCTCTATATATGTGGAGATAATTTTGTTTGGCAGGAATTTATAAAGCGGTTTTTGAATTTTTAGTACATTCATGGTAATATCCTTCTTACTGTCTCTCCTATGCATAGTATGAGCCTTGAGGACAAGGCAATCTTTTTGTTTAGGGGTGGGGAAGTATTAAATTTTTTTTGCAAATGATTTTCAAACTTTTTTATCCATACTTGTGTAAAAATTCAAAAATTTTGAAATATCCAAAAAAAATCTTTGTTACAAAGACTTTTTCAAAATAGGATAAGTACACCTTCAATGATCAATATAATGGTTGAATTCTCTTCTTTTCAAGTTTAAGGACATTTATTGCTTCACCAAGTAGTTGAGTCTTATACTACATTTGCATGAGCATAAGCATGGCATTCATCTGCATTTATTACAGATTACATGTGCAAATACAACTACAACTTGAGAAACTTGAGGAACAAGTGTGGAGACCTAACCTAGTGACCTTTTGAGCCCCGTCCTTTTCTTGGAGAGATATTACATCAATTTGGAGTCAAAGACTCAACCTCTCAGTTTTGTCTGTTTTTAGTCTCATATTTTTTTTTTTTTTTTAGTTAGCCTTGATATGACATCAAGTGGGTGTAATATAAACTTGGGTCTTGTAGCTTATTCAAGATGTGATCACCATATCAGTACGTAGAAATGATACAAATACATTTAGATAAACCCTGTTTACCTTAGCCTACCCTGATGATATTTATCCCTTAGGTTGACCATTTTGAGCCTTTCCTGTTACTTAGCCTTTTTTTTAGCCCATTATCCTTACCCAACTCCATTGTAGTTGTAAATACCCTTAGAATGTTTAGGTCCGTTCACCCATTGTTTTTGGAACATAAGGATGATTGTTTATGTGGTTACAAGAAGAAAGGAGAAATACATAGAAAATCTCCAAACCATTTCAAATCCAAAAAGTCAGAATCTTCCAAACCATTTCAAATCCAAAAAGAAAGGAAGATACCCAAATATTGGCAAGAGTTTCATTGAAATTTTCCCAACAGAAGATGAGAACCACTTCTTTCCAAAAGAAAAATTCCAAAAATTTCTCCCTGAGCTATTATTATAAATCACAAGTGTTGAAGGCCCGAATGTTCCAAAAATATTTCACAAAAGCCTTTTCCATTTTTAGCCCTGTCCTAAGCCAAGCTACAACCCATTACTGTCTTTTGTATATCTAAGCTGATATGGTAGGATGTGGCGAGTAAGTGAGAAGTTGCTGAGGTGAAAAACCCTACATCTCAAGCAAGGCTAATTTTTCCATTCTTTGAGACTAAATCCATTCCATTACACTAGTCCGTTCTTATTGACATATGTGAGATGATTGTCCATCTTCCTTCCTCACATATAGGTAAAATGATAAACACCATCTCTGAGTAACTTTATTTCTGAGTGTATGACTGTGAGGCAGAAGTCAAGGCGACCTTTCCAATGGTAACTTAAGACCCGTGGTACCATGGGTACATGCCTGTATTCGATGCATTTGAGACCGTTAGGCTTGGTTTATATTTCATATCTTATTCATGCATTGGTAGTATGCTATCTCATATGAACGGTTTTGCAATACTTATCCTTATCCTTGATATAACCATTGCTGAGGTAAGTGGTAGAAATTCCTATTCTTTAAATTAGTCATTGTAGTAAGTTTGTGGGTATCTTCTCTGGAAAACCCTCAGGAGACTATAACTCCTCCATTTGGGAAATCTTTGTGGTTGAAAGCCTTGATGCATATGGTTAATGAAATCACCTTAGTTTTACTTCTCTTTTGAGTCCTTAATTCTTTTCTTCTCACCTTTGCTTGAGGACAATTAAAATGTTGTTTGGGGGTATTTGATAAGTCATCAAAAGTGTATATTTATCCCCCAAATAACACCTTGTTTGTCTAGCACTTAGCTTATATTATTGTGTTGTATCTATTGATTAGTGCTTTCTTGTCTATTGTGTAGGTTTTATGAGCCGAAATGCGAATATTGTATAAAAGCCCGCGAAAAGTCAAGAAAAGCAAGCAAAAATGTGTTATTTGCACAAGAAAAAGAGAATTAATATTTGCACCCACAGATTTGCTGAGGGCACCCCACGGTCAGACCAGTTGACTTGACTTTATGTCAAAGTGGAGCGGTCCAAATCTCAGCCCAAACCAGGTCCTATTGAAGCCCACAAGTCAGAATTTCTATTTTAGGCCTTATTTAAAGTCCAAACTTAAAAATGCTCTACAAGGAGATCCAGAAGTCTGATTTGGGCCCATGAGCTATCAAACTGAAGGTCTTGGTCCCAACTACAACTTAACACCAAGAGAATTAGGTTTTGCCAAAAAATATAATGCCTCTAGAAGACCAACAGCAGCAGCAACGAATTTGACCTAATTTGGAAGTCTTTGCATGCAAGTATTCTACTTTGTATTTTCTATATAAGAGAAGTAGTAGCTAAGGTTTAGGTATCTTTTAGAATCACATCTTTTACATCTAGAGTTTTTCATAGAGAGAGGAAAGAAAATATTTGTGAGAGAAAGTTCATCTTCTTCTTCTTTGTATCAAACTCAATTCATATCAATCAAATCAAATCACTTTTCTTTATGATGTTTTGTTATTTATTTATTTATTCGATGGTGTCATCATCAAGGATGAGTAGCTAAATCTCATTAGGGGGATGGTTGAAGCACTCTAGATGATGCAAAAGCACCATGTTTGTTCTTATTGTTCATTGTGATTCAAAGTTCTTAATGCTTATTATTTCTAATTCGCGATATGAGGTAAGTATGATTATTTGTATGATATTATTATCCATGTTGTTAAAATACTATTGTTAGGGTTTAGGGAGACCTAGCTTTAATGGTTTTATTTATATTGATTAAAGATGTGTAGTGAAATAGCTGAAAGGTGACTATTACATGTCTAAAGTTGATATCTTTTATTGGAACTCTTTTGTAATTAAGTCAAATAGCTGAGAGGTGATGATTTAGTTATGAATAATATGTTGAGTTAATTAAATTGAATAGCTAAGAGGTGACGGTTTGATTAATAAGACATATTCAATAGCATGCACAAGAGAATCCCATTTTAGTTGAGTGGAATAGCTGAGAGGTGACTACTTGATTATTATAGGTATTAATGATTAGTTGGAATAACCGAGAAGTGACTAATTAATTATTATAGATTGAACATGAAGGAACAACATGTTATTTTTGCATGATTTAGTTTGTGGATACCAATTATCCCCCTTTGTCGTCATATATCTTCTTTACATCTCTACCATATTCTTAAGTTAGGGTTTACTTATTATTATTGCCTGTATGAAGTTAGAATCAATCTCAATCTTAATTGTTGATTCCCTTGGTGTTTTTTAACCATTGTTTTCTATTGTGTTTGAGCTAAGATCTCCCCCTCTGAGGTGGGTACGACCCTTGTTTGTTACTTGTCTACTTTGATATCCAATTTAGACAGGCACAAGAAGAAACTTCAAGTTAAAAATACCATCTTTTGACAGTGTAGCCAAAAATTACTCTATCATTTAGGACTTAGCTAATATTATTATGTTATATCTATTGATTAGTGTTTTCATGTCTATTGTGTAGGTTTTATGAGCCAAAATGTGAATATTGTGTTTAAGCCCGCCAAAAGTCAAGAAAAGCAACCAAAAAGGTGTTATTTGTACAAGAGAAGGAGAATTGATATTTGCACCCACAGATCTGCTGAGGGCATCCCACGATTGATCCCGTTGACTTGACTTTATGTCAAAGTGGGGCGGTCCGAATCTCAGCCCATACCGGGTCCTATTGAAGCCCACAAGTCAGAATTTCTATTTTAGGCCTTATTCAAAGTCCAATCTTAAAAAGACTCTACAAGGAGATCCAGAAGTCTTATTTGGGCCCATGAGCTATCAAACTGAAGATCTTGGTCCAGGCTACAACTTAAGCCCAAAATAATTAGGTTTTGCTGAAGACCTAATGTCTCTAGAAGACCAACAGCAGCAGCCACGAACTTAATTTGGAAGTCTTTGCATGCAAGTATTATGCTTTGTATTTTCTATATAAGAAAATTAGTAGCTATGGTTTAGGTAGCTTTTGATTATTGAAGATTGAAGAGAGAAAAGTTCATCATCTTCTTCTTCTTTGTATTAAACTCAATTATCAATATCAATCTATTATCTTTTCTATTATGATATCTTGTTATTTATTTATTTATTCCATCGTGTCATCATCAAGGATGAGTAGCTAAATCTCCTTATGGGGATGGTTGAAACACTCTAGATGATGCAAAAGCACCATGTTTGTTCTTAATGTTCATTGTGATTCAAAGTTCTTAATGCTTATTTACTTCTAATCCGCGATATGAGGTAAGTATGATTATTTGCATGCTATTGTTATCCATGTTGTTAAAATACTATTGTTAGTGTAAGTACCTTATATTGTAATCTACGTGGTGAAGTATGGATGTAAGGAATGAATAAGAGAGAAGAAACGATAAGTAGGAGATAATACCTGGGAATATTCTAGAGCACCATGAACGGGGCACGTGATAGTTAGTTGTCAAACATTTACCCAGAATACATGGAGGAGAAGAAACCACGTAGAGAGAAAGAAGACCCTAGGATCTGAAGACCATCCTAGGGTAGGAAGGAAGCGGTGTAAACTGTTATATAAGGAAACGTTTAGGGCATCAGAAAGAGCAACCTCAAAAGGTGGAGGATGAAAAAAGGAGGCTCAGGGAAGATAACCAAAGGCTGAGAGAACAGCTGGGAAGAAGAGAGGAGATGGACCGTCAGAACCTTCAAGAAGGAGAAAACGACGCCATCAGAAATGAAAATATGAGAAAACCAACTGAAGGGATAACTCAAGGAACTGGAGATGGTCTCAGACCTCAACTACAAGTACAGAGAAATGAAGAGATGGAGGGTTCTGGCGAATCTGATGTTCGAATCCGCGAGGTCGAACAAAAGGAAGGAGCCAATGAAGATGAGATTTTGGCAAGTGATCCTTACACCAGGCTCTTTGACATGATATGCAAGGTACAGGAAGATATGAAGGCGCAGAATAAAGGAAAGAGCATAGAGGTGACTCAAGATCTGGAAAGATTAGGCAAAAGGCCATTGGCGGAGATATGTTACCCTCATGGGTTTCTAAGTAAGTTCCAATCTCCAAAGTTCAATGAATACGATGGAACAACTGATCCTGTGCAACACTTGAACAACTTGAAGCAAAAGATGGCGGCTTGGGAAGGAAGTCAATATGATGGGATGTGGTGTCGGTTGTTCCCGAGTAGTTTAAAAAATAATGCCACAGATTGGTGTCTAAGTTTATCTCCGGGAAGTGTATCAAGTTTTGCCTAGCTAAACGAAATGTTTGTCAAGCATTACATTCATCAGAAGAGACAGGCGACAGATATAGCATCGTTGTTTGATTTAGAGCAGGCACCAGGTGAGTCCCTCAGAAAATTTGTTACTAATTTCAAAAATAAGATTTTGAGAACAGATGGCAGTGTGGATGAGAGAACAGCTCTGGTAGCGTTTCAAAATGGGATAAGCAAGAAGTCACCAGCGTATGATTCTATAGTATCTTCACGGATGGGAATCTTGGATGAACTTTTTCAGAAGACAGAAAAGTACATCAGATTGGAAGATATAGCTTCTCGAAGGGCACCAAAGGTGTAAACAGTAACTGTCAATGTCGTAACAGAGAAAGGAAAGAAAGCAGATACCGGTTCGCGGAATGACAGCCCGCCTAGAGAATCTTGCACAAGAAGAAATAGGGATGGGGTGAGAGGATCTGACAAAAGAGATAGACGGGAAGACAGAGATTCTCCCCCAAGAAAGCTAACGCCACCAAAACTGCTGCCACAGCTCACCATGCCGTTAGATCAAATGTTGAAGAGGATAAGGGGAAGAGTACTTCCAAGAGCCATCGGTAAGGTGTAGAACAGTGAGAGGTAAGCCATTTTGTGATTATCATCAGACTTATAATCATCCTACAGAAGATTGCTATGAATTTAAGTCATTAATCTGGAAGTGGATTGATAGTGGTCACTTGAGGGAGTTTATTGTAGATAATAACAGGGAAGCGGCAAAACCAGAAGCACCAGTCATAGGAACAATTAACATGATCTTAGAAGGGGCTAGAGAGTCCATTAACCAAGTAAAGAAAAAGGTGTGAAAGGTGATGCAAATAAAAGAAGAGCCATCCGTAGCAGGAGCGATACATACCCGTGATGAGGAATGGGAGGCTAGTGCATCAAGATGAACCAATTGGGTTCTCGGAGGAGGACCTAAAGGGGTTAGTGACGCTGCACAATGATCCACTAGTCATTTCAATACTCATTGGAAATTGGAATGTAACTAAGGTACTTGTAGATTGCGGAAGTGATGTGGACATTCTGTTCACTAGGGGGTTGGATCAAATGAAGCTATGAAGGAACTGTTTAACAAACTCACCTGGAGATATTTATGGTTTCAATAGAGGAGCAGTTCCGCCATGGGGAGAAATTACGTTACCAGTCACGGCTCATACCAGAACTGTCATGTCGAGATTTGTAGTCATTGAAGCGCCTACAGAGTACAACGCGATCTTGGGATGAGAATGGATCCACTTAATGAAGGTTATTCCGTCAAGCTACTATCAGAAAATCCGTTTTCCAACCGAAGATGGCCAATATGAGATAAGAAGTAATCAAGCAATGGCAAAAAACCTGAAGATAGAAATGGTTAAGACTATGAGGCCAGGCACAACAGGCGCCGGCATGGCCTCTACTTCAGTATAGCAATGACAGAAGGAGGATGACGGGTTCCCCGGAGAAATTTCTAAAACTGAGGAACAGACAGAACCCGTCAACCTCACTGAAGCAGAAGGTCAGCGGATCACTTACATGGGAGCTAATTTAGACTCTAAGGTGAGGCATGATCTTTTGCAGTTCCTAAAAGATAATGTAGATATATTTGCCTGGTCTGTGCATGACATGACAGGAATAAACCCAGACATAGCATGCCATGAACTGAATGTGGATCCAAATTTCAAGCCAGTAGCGCAAAAGGTTAGAACAATAAAGCCGGCACTAGAAATGTATTTTTGGATTCAAAGAAAGTAATGGAAGCGAGCATGAGGTAGGGACTTACATTTCTTTTATACTGTCTTTTCATGTGTCATATTTTAAATATTGCACATTAATTGATATATTATTGATGATAAAAATGCATGCATGGTTTTGTTTGGTATATATAGATTACTCGTGGTTTATCGATTATAGCTTTTATTAAAGTGATTAGTTACAGATATCATGTTTTATACTGGAGTTATTAAAGCAGTATATGTATATTGAAATGGTTTTATAAACGGAAAAACTATCGAAGTTTCCATTGCATCTCTTTTTTAGGATGGGAAAGGGGAGATGGATTAATTTAGTTTATTTATCCTTTTATATAAAAATAGTGTTTTAAAAAAATATTTCTCGATAAATCTCTTTCCAATGGTGGAAAAGATTTGGTTTTGTTATGCGGGGCAAGGAAACCCGATTGTAATGTATAACTGAGATGTGTGAGGTCCCTAGATTGGTGGAAATATTGATCTGGTATGCTGTCACGATTATGGCTGTGGCCCGGTTAGGCTAGCCAACTATACGGATCATATTTGATTATGGTTGTGGCCCGGTTAGGGTAGCCATGGATATTGTTTAAATCTGGGGACTCACCACACATTTAATATATGGATATATATTATATATATATATATATATATTTATATAATGAGGTAGTTTGGAGAGGCACCTATAAATTCCTATAAAGAATGAGTTGTTGTCATATTCCGGAGACGACAGTTCATTCTAGAGAGATAGATTAGAGATGTATTCGGGAATTCCTTTTCACCATTCTAGACTACCATTCATGTAGTGGTACGTTGTTGATATATTAGTTCAGATGAGGCTACATGTTACCTCGATGAGGTTTAGACGTGAGGGGTGAGAGTTACTCCACTCCTGGATGTGTGTTAGGATCCTGTGTAGTCTCCAGTCATCGAACGATTGACCATCGTAAGTCAGGGATTCCTCGTATCAGGAATCAGGGTCAAAGGCCCACTTGAGGCTAAATAGACGGGTTTAGTGTTCTGGGAACACAATAACGGTAATACAGCCACCCCACCGAAAATCAGGAAATAACGGTGTAGGTTCACACTGGTAAGTACTGAACCAAGAGATTGCCACCGACCGGGGCGGTATAGCGGTCGTACCTCATCATTCTAATAGGATGCAGCTACCCTACTTATTGTATGGATGCATGGTTAGTATGATTACTATAAAAGGTAAAAGGTTTGGTTTAAAAATATTTACTTATCAAATTACTTATGTATGTTATTATTACGGTTAAAACCTGCATTATTTCAACTGTTTCATATGGTTAATCGTCATGCATGATTAGATAGTATTTTGGTAATGTGAGTCACTACTGAGCAAGTGAAAATGCTCACCCTATCATTATCCTTTTTCAGTTAAACAGTTGTTCGAGAATATATCAATTCAGCAGATATGGTTGTGCGGAGGTTACAAAGGGTACTGGTATAATTAATCGTGTGATAGATGTACTTAGTTTCTTTTGTATAAAAGTGATCATAGTTGTATTATCTGTATTGTATTCTTAACGCTAATTACATATATAAATATCATTTAGAATCTTGTATTATTATATGATTATCATGGGTTGGGGTTTTCTAATGCCTCGAGATCTGACATTGAGTTATGGGGATTCGTATTATGATTTTGAGGCGTTTCACAAAGGTACTACAAGGCTTACTTTATTTCATGATTCTAATATATATTGTAAAAATTGCCACCGGTGTCAACAATTAGGAGGAATTTCTAAAAGAAACGAAATACCACAAAAATACATTTTTGTAGTCGACATTTTTGATGGTTGTGGTATAAATTTCATGGGTCCATTCCCAACTCTAATAGTTTTCTTTACATACTAGTAGCCATTGATTATGTGTCCAAATGGATAAAAATCATTCCTACTAAAAAGAATAACAAAAGAATAGTTAGACGATTCCTTAGGAAAAATATATTTTCCGGCTTTGGTGTCCCCAAAGCTATCATAAGTGACCAAGGAAGTCACTGGTAACAAGTCTTTTGAAGCCCTTTATGAAAAATATGGCGTAACACATAGAATAGCCACACCTTATCATCCACAAACTTCGGGTCAAGTAGAAGTTTCAAATACAAAAATTAAAAAAAAATATAGAAAAAACAGTAGACCCCAGTAGGAAATATTGGAGTGATCGTATTTTAGAATCTCTTTACGCTTATAGAACCGCCTTTAAGATGCCTATAGGTATGTCACCTTATAGATTTGTCTTTGATAAATCTTGTTACTTACACGTAGAACTTGAACATAAAGCTTATTGGGCCTTAAATAAATTAAATAATAATTTAGATGAAGCCGGTTAACAAAGAAAGCTAGTACTCAATGAACTAGAAGAATTAAAAAGTGATTCTTATGATCTTGCGAAAGAATATAAAATTAAGACTAAATAAATTCATGACTCAAAAATACTTAAAAAAGAATTTTTTTATAGGTCAACGAGTACTTTTATATAGAAGTCGACTTCATTTACATCCTAGAAAATTTAAAACTAGGTGGGCCGGTCCTTTTATGGTTACGGATATTTTAACAAATGGGGCTATTGAGATACAAAATCCTAAAAATGGCACTTTTTTCAATGTACATGGACATCGTTTAAAACCTTACTTATAATTAGCTACTAAAGATGTGGAGGAGCTAAGCTTAATTTTACCGGTCTATTCCGATAATTAAATTCGTAAACATTATAAAAATACACCTTAAAATTGTTTGGGTAATGTCACCCCTTATGTCTAAGCTTGAGACGTTAAATGTAGCGCTACTAGGAAGCAACCTAGATAATTTTAGGGACTTATATTATTTAATCACTATTCCTCATATTTATTTGCTCAAAAATGTCTTAATATCATTTTTACGCATACTTGGTATAAATGTTTGCTAAAATGGTATATAGAATATGAAAATGGGGCCGCTTAACTTATAATATGCTTGTTTGCGTGTGAGTGTATTTTTAGGCATGTTGTTTCATATTCAAATTCAAATACATGTATGCATTTACTAGGTAGAAAGAAAGTTAAAACATTAACTTTGTAACCTAAAAATATTAATTTTTTACTACAAAACTTTACCTATATAAACAATATTTTTACCCCACCTCTCCCTCACACAAGAATCCCTAGCCTCCCTTACTCTTCTCTCTCAAAAATCTCAAAAATTCCGGCCAAATTCCAAAAAAATTCAGCCAAAATTTTCAAATTTGGTAGGGAACCCAGTTCAGAGCAACTCGCGCGCCACTACCTTCCTTCCTTTTGGTATTTGCATCCCACAAGTTCATCGATTTCTGTAAAAAAAAAAAAATAACTGTTCATCTTCTTGTTTCAAATTCGAATTTTCCTCATTTTCAACTCTCCAATGGCTCAATTTACCCTCCCAAATGGTCATAAACCCACCCCGGAGAAAACTTATGCAAATTTATTTGAAGATGGTGAGTTAGGAATATTTTTCCATGGAGAGATGTCGCGAAAAAAATAGAATAACTTGTGGTACAATGGGGATGATTATTGGCACTCCAATGATGTTGACCACTTCTACAATCATGTCTATAAGACGAGAGAAGGTAACTACTTCTTTTGTTTTGAAAATGTCGATTTTCAATTTTTCCTCCATATCCTCTTTAATTTCTTAGGAATTCCTTGATTCGCCAAATAAGTATAAAATGGAAGATGAAGAGGAGGAGTAATTGTATGGATTTCAACTCTTTGAGGAGAAATCAAGGTTTGGTAATCTATTGGATTGGTAGCAATGTGCTTAGCACAAAGAAGCTAACGATGTGAGTAAAGTGATGGCGCATCTGTTGTGGATGCTCCAAGAGAAGAAACGATGTTTTTGCTTGGGGTGTTGGGTTTACACTGTCATTACTAAAGTCGCCAAGAAGAATGAGAAAGCTCCACTTCCAGTTTTGGTAACAAACCTATGGAGATATCTTTGGGGGTTACTGGAACCTCAAGGTGATAGCTACATGATAGGCACCGCCTCCCAAGTCAAGAGCAATTCACTTTTATGTGGTCAAGGAAACTTGGAGTTCTGAGGCTAAAGCTTTAGAATTAGAATAACGAGAACGCCAAGGTGTGCAACAAGATGGTTGAGATCTTACGGATCCATCTCGACTAGATGGGATCAATGACCCAAATGCTATTGGGCGTGTTCTCCTATCGGTAATGCATAACATTCAACAAACCAACGTTCAAAAATTAGAAAGGTTGAATGAGACCATTGAGAGGATGGACATGGATGTCCAAGACTTGAGGGAACACCATATTGGACCTACCCCATATAGAGAAGTGTCGGAGGATAATCTACCTTCGGCAAATAGGGATAATAGTCAGAGTGGTGAATTTTAGTGCTTAGGTCCTAAGAATTTTACTTAAGTTTTTATGTTTGTGTGCTTTTGTTATTTGTAACACCCCAGGTCAACAATTGGCTTGCCGAGGAGGTGGGTCCTATGAAACTAAGAGGGGGATGTCTTGACATTGGAATATAGGTATAGATCCGCAATATATAATCACCGATGCATTTTGGGCTCACTTGGCTCCAGAGTTCGAGGTCCTACGAAACTAAGAGGGGGATGACTTGACATTGGAATATAGGTATAGATCCGCAATATATAATCACCGATGCCTTTTGGGCTCACTTGGCTCCAGAGTTCGAAAGAACTCCGGAGTTAAGCGTGCTCGGGTGGGAGTAGTCTCAGGATGGGTGACCTCTTGGGAAGCAGGTTGTTGCCCAATAAAACCCCACACTGTCGGATGTCCGCAGTGGCTAAGTGGGGACAATATCAGTGGTGATATAGGTTGGGTCGCTACATTTTTATTTGTGTGCTTGTTTTTATCTAAGTTTGTTAATCGAATCTAAGTTAGATTATCTTTAATTATTATGCAAAGTGTTTTCTAAGTTGAAATTCGCATGTACTTTGATGATTATTATATGAATGAGAATTTATTTCGTATATTGAAGTGCATTTTCTAATTTTCAATTCATTATTCTATTTTCTCGCCTTTTCTACTAAGTGGACTTAGTAAAATGCTTGTATGGGGGTGGGAAAAAATTTCTTAAAAATTACTAAAATGAACTTAACTTGAAAACTATCAATCTACATAAAAGTTATAAGTTTAGAATGATTTTTTAAGTTAGAAAAACAATTGGAAAAAGGATTTCGTGTGCTAAAGTGACTATAAGTCCTAAATTGACTAGGAAAGTGAGAAAAAAGTAAAAAAAATCAAAATCCTAGTAGGATTAATAGTAAATTTCAGATTTAATCCTTTAATACCCTTAAGACTAACATTGAAAGTGTTTTGGTGATGAACAATAGCTCCAAGGACAATAAATGAATAAAATGTCTTATACTTAGAATTTGACGAAAAATCGAATTTTGGCCTAACTATAACTCTCTAAGGCCATGCCTATATAAGGAGGACATCCACACACCTTAAACATGCAACACTTCATTAAACTTAGAAAAAGAAACCGAGAAAAACCCTAGAAAATACTTTGCCAAAAAAATAAAAAATTTGCCCAGATCTGCCTCACTAGCCCCCCCCCCCCCCCCCCCCCCCCCCCCCCCCCCCACGAGTAGCAAAGAGACTTCTGCTAGCGGGACGCGAGTTGACTGTTTGGATGCAAGTCCGGGTATTCTACATACCAGCGGCGCGTGAGCAAACTTCAACTGGCTGAAACTCGGGTTTGAACAAAAATATACTTTTTTTTTAGGTTTTCGTGCAAAAGTTTTCTAAACTTTTTCTAAGTTATAAGTTAGTTATATCTGATTGTGTTAGTGTTTGGCGTGATTTTTTTTTCAACTTATTATGGATTTTTTTTAATATGGAGATTGTTTGTAAGAATAAAGAACAAAGGATGCTACAATACCGAATACCTAATAGATTACCTTGATAGGAACCCTGAATTTAAACCTCCGATTTGCAAGCAAGCAGGATGTTGGAAAATATTGAAATTACATCATTTGATGAAAAAAAAAGCCCAATTCTATGTAAGAATGAAAGATGATTTTATCCATATATCTCCCAGGGAATAAAACAACGGACCCCTTTAAAATGTTAATATGTAAGATCGGACCAGTTAGGGAACTATTGGTAAAAAAAGCCCAACCGCTGATTTTCGTGTCTTATGGACTAGTTTACCCCTCGACTGATGCAAAGACTTGTTTGCATACTTGCAACAACAACCACATAAACCATAAAATGTAAAGACTTGTTTGCATCAGTCACAACACACATAAACATTAAATGCAAAAACTTGTTTGCATACTCACAACGACAACCACATAAACTATAAAATATAAAGACTTGTTTACATCAGTCACAACACACATAAACATTAAATGCAAAAACTTATTTGCATAGTCGAAACAACAACCACCACATACCATAAAATGCAAACATTTGTTTGCATAAACTAGAAGGGTATTATCGGTAGTGAAAGGGCCGTTTTTACAATATCAACGTTAAATGGGTATTTTCTTATTCAACAAATGCTTAATCAGGGCCAATTTTATAAACCGGGCCTTAGCTGGGCCATTTGTGTTTTATGGATGCTTAATGAGGTCCCAGAACCATTTCCATGTATATCTCCTGGCATGTTAGGATAACGGATGTTATTACCACATACTTGGAATGAAAATTCTTTTACTAGTATGGAAAAGTGGTATAACTTTAAGAATCGATATATAGTGTTGAACAATATTCTCAAATGTTGACACATACCACTTTTCCAATAATCAAGCCGTCATTCTATTTTGGATGGCCACTAATATTTTTGGTTATAAGGACCTCACTAGAGTAGATGATCGCATATGTCACCTTTTATATGAATTACATACTAATGACCCTTGTTATCGATTGAGTTTTACATTAATAAGGACAATATATATTTGAGGTAATAACCAAAAATAGAAAACTTTGTGTACTTCCCATACTTATTACCAAAGGTGATTAGATTTTTTAGACCCGAATGGATTAAAAGTTATAATGATTGGATAAAGATAAAACCTATGACACCTTTACACCATGTCTTAAGAATTGCGCTAGACCTATGCATTATGAACCTGAAATTATGCTAAGATGGAGATTAAGAAGTATTTCATTGCCTCATGTATCTTATAATGACTATGAATTATTAAATGGGACCGAAAATCGAGAAGTATGGAATTTATCTTTGAACAAATAGACCTGAGGGAGTAGAACTTAATGCTAATGGTGAACGGTTATATCCATCACCTTATTGTAAATGTCCCCATTATATGAGTGACTTTATTATTAACAAAGTTGACTTTCCGTGGCATTTCAATTAAATTGACCCTTCCAAAGACGAACAAGACATAATTGATATTTCTTCGGATGATACCAATAGCTTGGAAGATGTAGATTGACTTCAATGCATGATATTTATTATTCCTAGTTTATGTTATGTTTATTTGCTTTATTTGCTTTATAAAAATATAAAAATCCAACAAAAATTAAAAAAGTTAGAAAATCTCTAAAAATTAATTTTAATTGTATCTTTTGTAGTTGTAAGAAAATTTAGCAACCGGACACTCACACACTTTGATAGTCACACACACTTAGTGAAGAGTGGTTGAAAGCGCCGGAGCGTTAGTCAACAAGTAGAGTTTTTATTTCTATTATGGCTGAATGGTTGGATTTGCCTTGGGATGTTAGAGAGCATATCGTTCACTTCGTTGCTAGAAATGATATGATGCTACCTCATTTTGGCTCTTATACTCATAGGTACAATGAAATATAATTGATTTTTTAATTTATTACCCTGAATCACCATAATAAATAGAAAACTCTAAGTTTAGGGAATCTGACTATAAAAGACCCACTTTGTATGATATCATTCAAGTCGTTACTAACCTTGTAGGTAATATTTCCAACTTGAGGATGAGGTTAGCAATGGAATGAGGTACAAACACGGTGTGCATAAGGTAATATCCTACCTTTTTTATTTTATTTTTCTCATATATCTTACATTGAGGATAATGCAATATCTTGTTTGGGGGTCGGTACATATTACCTAGCACGTCTTGTTTTATCGATTTCAAAACGACTAGTTTAATTTCATAAAAATTCAAAAAATTCAGAAAGATTTTAATTGTTTTTTTAGGAAGATTTGGTGATGTTCCATGATGAAAATAAATTTTTTATTACAAATATTTAGGAATTGCTAATATTTGGATTTCTTTTATAATCGTTAATGCATGTAGATTATATTTTATAACCTAACATAGATTTCATATAAGAAAATCTTTGCTAGTATATTATAATATATGATAGTGTCTATTAGTATGAATCAAGTTGAAAATTGATTGATCTTCTAGAAAACCCTAGGTATAATATAGAGATTATTTTAACCCAAGTGAGATTTGAGCCTTTCTTTCCTTTGGAGTGTATTTATGTACATCCGGGCCCGAGGGACCCAATTCTAGCTAAAATTTGAATTCGTTCTTAAGTCTCTTCATTTTTATTTCTCTAGTTGATTACAAAGGATGAAATCAAGTGGGTGTAATATAAACTTAAGTTTTGTAGTCTATTTCAAAGCGAATTCGCCATATTTTAACCTTAGAAATGATCGTAAACATTAGAAAACCCAAATTAGCCTTTTAGCCTACCCATATATTATTATCCAACTAGGAGCCCCTTTGAGCATTTTATAAGTCTTTTCTTTGATAAACCAATTATCGTTACCCTCCAATAAGGAGTATAACCCTATGTATTATATTTTTCTACCTATTTTACTGGTAAAATTACATTATTTGTAAATATTATTTCTACATTGTCATCAACATTTTCTATAATGTTCTTTGGATGCTCAGTGAATAAGGTGAGAGAACACTTCGTTATGAAACTTAAATGAAGGGAAAGGACTGTATTCCAAAAATCTTACTTTGGCCATTTCTTAGAACTCCAAGCTTTAAAATTTAGATTGTTGACTCCAATCGCGTGTTGAAGTGGTGAAACAGAGTGTTGATCGGTGCAAGTATATAATAGAGGGTAAAGTTGTGAACTTTACACCATTAGATGATAATCTGATTCTTGGATTAAGGATTGGGAATTCCAACTGAATTTGGGTTGAGGAAGAAGAAAGAAGATCCTAGTCCTTTTAGGGTAGAGTACTTTGGTAAAAAAAAGAAAAAGTATCAATGCTGAAGACATCAAGGAAGCAATTAAGAAAGCAAAGGATTCAAAAAAGGTTGATAATGTTACTGAACAAACTTTATCTGTTTCCAAATTGCTTGCTTCCTGAAAAAACAAAAAATATTGATCTCGTGCAAAATAAAATTTGTTTTTTTCTTCATAATTTGTTCTCTGGTTTTACAATTTTGTTTGCTTTAACAACCATTATTTCCTCTCCATGAACTTTAATATCCTCTGAATGGTTTAATTTAGTGTAAACAATGAATATTGAATTGCATTTTATCATTTTCTCTGGATGGACAATTATGTCGGCTCTATTACACATTATGTCATATATATATGTTACTATAATGTCTTCTCCCTTTACTGTTATGTCTTTACCCTAAAAATAATTATCCTCTGGATTTATTAATCTCAGGTAGGTTGATTTTGTTGTTGATTTAGGAAAATTTGATAAATTTCTATTGGGTATTGTTGAATATGAGTGTCTTGCGGATTCATTGGAGAATGTCAACAAGTATGTGCAAGAGAAGCAAAAGGATTACGCCCTACATGGAGGTATTCTAGGTTTCATGATTTAGGCATGCCAACATAATTTAACTCTAAGACCTAGAAGAGGTAATACTGTTGAGTTCCCAAGAATGCTGGGATGGATGGATCTTCCCTTTGAATGATGAAAAGAAAAAAAAAAACTATTGATAAATTGTTGGAGAATAAAAAACGCAAGAAACCAAAATTTTTTTTTTTTCTTTATTATCCAAGGAAACCCACTGCTGCAGAGAAGAGTATTAAAATTTTCAAAGATGTTATTGAGATATGTCGCCTATTTTGTATCATGTATCCTTAAGGTTTATGTTTCTTTCCTCTGGATTACCTAGTATCTCGGTTGGAATAGACTTAGACTTTGTTGCATGATAATATATGTATCCTCTGGATAGATAAATGTAGGGGTACTACATACTCCAGCCAATCAAAAGCAGCCACGTGGCACAGTCATCCAGTCACCAGGTCGCTACAGCAACGACATCCTAGTAGCTCGTTCACAGCGACCCGATCATACCACGAGCAGCGACCTGCCATACACACGTGCTCTCATTCAATGCACAGAATATTCTCGTCAGTTACACAATTAATTCACAGGGATGATCCGCGCGCGTTACTCATTTAATCCTCATTATGATGGCGGAGAATCTGCAAGATCCACGATTCACGCCCTTCTATCTTCTATATAAACAGAACTACGATGGCTTGATCTCTAAGTTCAATTCCCCCGAGCTAGAGTAGGTAGGCAATATCGATCTCAACGAGGTGCAGCCACCCCGATCTCAAACATCCCCATTTGGTCAAGTCTCCCTAGCGACCTGACCCAGCAGTGCACAAATATAGAAATAGGTTAATACATTTGGCGCCGACTGCAAGGAATTCGTATTAATCGAAAACCCAAACCCTCCCACCCAAAATCAAAAATCACCTGTTCAAATGACTACCACAGAGTTAACTATCAGCGATCTGCATGCTCAAATCACAGCTTTGCAGGAAGAAAATGCACGCCTCAAAGCTGCACAAACCAACCCCCAGCAGGGTGAAAATAGCGGACTTGGAGTCATTCCTGCCGATGACTCCAACCAAAAGTACGAGCAACTCAGCCAGCAGTTGGCGGAGTTCAAAGCATCGCAGGCTCTCCTTCACCGGTCCAAGAGCCACACTGCAGAGCAACTTGCTGTGCAGTCCCTTCAACAATTCCAGGAGTCTCCTTTCTCCAACGAGATCCTGGAACACGATCTGCCGAACAAGTTGAATGCACCCAAGTTCGACCAGTATGCAGGAGTCGGAGATCCAACCGACCATGTCAAGGGATTCCGGAAGTCCTTCCTCTGATCAAGGAGGATCATCTTTTGTGTTTGCTGTTTCAGTCCAGTCTCACCGGACCAGCTCTCGACTGGTTTCATCGATTGAAGCCAGGATCCATCAGCTCGTTTGCAAAGCTTGAGAAATAATTCGTCATCTTCTACATCCACAATAAGAAGCGCCCTGTTACCATTGACTCCATCTTCAAAGTCAAGCAGAAAGATGGTGAGTCACTTAGCGTTTTCTTTGCTCGTTTTAAGTCTGAATTACATTCCATTCATGACTTCGCAAAGGAGCACGAGACCTTTGCAACTATTGCTTTCTCTCACGGACTGATCCAAGGGTCCGACCTTCACAAGTCTCTGGCAATGAAGAGACCTTCATCACTTGACGAGCTCTACCTAAAGGTAGATCGTTATATAAAGCTAGAAGAAGCCCTCACTGGGAGGGAGAAGAACCATGTAGTCAGCAACATTGAGGCTGGCTCAAGCAAACGACCTCGATCAGATGGAAAGAGGTTCAAAGCTAAGTCGCTGCCTACCGAGCAGCGAGAGTATCACCGGTTTACGCGACCAGCCGGTTATATCTATGAAAGGGTCAAGCACAACCATTGGTGCAAGATTCCTGCCTTCACACAGTTGGAGGATACATCTGGTCGCCCGTACTGCAAAGTGCACAAAGTACGGTGTCATCAGACTGATGATTGTCGCGTCTTGAAGCACGCACTTCAAACCTGGGCCGATGAGAAAAGGCTCAACAATTGGATCCTCGGAAGGAATGAGGAATCCACAGGCAAGCGGGTAAGGAAGGAGTCCAGAACGCCTCCCCGTTCCCCAAAAAGGAATCACAGCAAGGCCAGAACGGCCTCAGCAAGTCCAGCACGCAGCAGAGGGCGTAGCCTCTCCCAACGCTTAGGTCCAACAGGCGACCTACACGACCACATTAACAAGAAGGTCGCCAACAAGGTTGATAGCAACAGCGAGTCGGACAGTCATGTGGTCTACATGATTGACGAATCTCACCACACCCCTGTCTCTCGGGACAAAAAGAGACGAGTGGAACATCTCCACCATGTCTACTCTATCACCGGCCGAGCAGCTCGTATCAACATCCCTGCCCGCCAAGAGACTGACATCACCTTCACTGAGGACGATCTCAACAAGGTCGTTACTCCACACAACGACGCCCTAGTCGTTGAACTCAGAACTACACAATCAAGAGGGTATTCATTGACCCTGGGGCATCATGCAACATTCTAATGTACAGAACCTTCAAGGACATGAGGCTGCCCGACTCAGTGCTCATCCCAGACTTCACACCGATCCTTGGCTTCAATAGTTCAAGGGAAGACCCTAAGGGGGAGATCCTTCTGCCCGTCACTATAGGCAGAAGGGAAGACAAGGTCGTTGTAACCAGCAAGTTCAGCGTCCTAAATATCGCAAGCAAATACAATGCGATTCTGGGTCGAAAGTGGATTCAGCGTCCTAAATATCGCAAGCCGTCAATGAAGAGATCAATAGACTCAAGCAGGTCGGCTTCATCAGAGAAGTCGATACTCCAGACTGGCTAGCCAACATAGTCCCAGTCCTAAAGAAGAATGGAAAAACAAGGGTCTGCATCGACTTCACAAGCTTGAATAAAGCTTGTCCTAAAGATTCATTCCCACTGCCACGAATCGATAGGCTAGTCGATCAGACATGCGGTTTTGAGTTACTATCATTCATGGACGCATACTCAGGGTATAACCAGAAACCGATGTACGAGCCTGATCAAGAAAAGACCTCTTTTACAACTGAGCAAGGTATTTTCTGTTACAAAGTCATGCCATTCGGGCTAAGGAATGCAGGGGCGACCTACCAAAGACTGGTCACCAGAATGTTCGACGACCTCCTAGGTCGAACAATGGAGGTCTACATTGATGACATGCTAGTGAAGAGCGACAAAGAACGAGATCATTTGTACAACCTCGACCAGGCATTCCAAAGATTAAGGCAATACAGAGTGCGTCTGAATCCAGAAAAGTGTCTGTTCGGGGTCGCATCAGGAAAATTCCTAGGCTACCTAGTCACCAGACGAGGCATTGAAGCAAATCCTGACCAAATCAGAGCCCTGGTCGACATGCCAAATCCAAAAACAAAGAAACAAATCCAAAAACTCAACGGCATGGTATCAGCTCTGAACAGGTTCATCTCAAGAGCATCAGAAAAGTGCAGACCAATGCTTCATATCCTAAAGAAGGGGGCTACATATGAGTGGACAGAAGAATGCGAGAAAGCCTTCAATGATCTCAAGGCATATCTGTCTACTCCACCAGTTCTAACAAGGCCCAACGATGGAGATGTACTCGGCGTTTACCTCGCAACATCGGATTTCGCGATCAGCGCAGTACTCTTCAAAGAAGATAACCAAGTCGAGCGACCTATCTATTTCACAAGCAAAGTCTTACAGCAGGCCGAAATAAGGTACACACCTCTAGAGAAGTTAGCATTAGCACTACTCTACGCTGCATGCAAATTCAAGCCTTATTTCCAAGCACACACTGTAAAAGTAATCACAGATCAGCCATTACGCCACATACTGGAAAAGAAAAACAAAACAGGTCGTATGGCTCGATGGCCAGCCGAGCTGGGTGATTACACTTTCGAGTTCGTTTCACGACAGGCCGTTAAGGGCCAGGTCGTCGCAGACTTTTTGGAGGACTATCCAGCAGAGGATATCAATTGGGAACCAGAACCTGAAACAAGGCAAGTCCAAGACAACCCCCCAGATACTTGGCAGCTGTATGTAGATGGTTCCCACAACTCCAATGGAAGTGGAATTGGTAGTGTGCTAATCTCTCCTGAAGGGTCACAGCTCGAAATAGCAACTCGTCTGGACTTTTCGACCTCAAACAACGAGGCCGAATACGAAGCACTCATACAGGGCCTAAAAATGGCCATCGACTTGCAAGCAGTTCGTCTCAAGGTGTACAGTGATTCATAACTGGTAGTCAATCAGATTACTAACAATTACCAGATCAATGGGATCAACCTAATCAGGTATGCCAGCAAAGCAAAGGAGCTCATCAGCAAGCTCAGCTATTTCACAATTGAACACATACCCAGGGATGACAACAGACATGCTGATTCACTGGCGTTTCTAGCATCTAAGATCGAGTCAGACAGACCGCGGGCCCTAACTATAGCAATCAACTCACAGCCCGCATATCTCTTCAAGGAAGAGGATATTCATCAAATCTCCGACCTACTAGAAACAACTCCAGTAGACATCCAGGGGACTTGGATGGAGCCTTTCATGGCTTATCTACAAACTGGTGCCCTACCATCCGACAAAAAGGAAGCCAGTCGATTGCTGCATAAAGTCACAATGTACAAAATCCATGAGGGCAAACTCTTCAGGAAATCAGCAACTGGATTATTATTACGATGCTTGATCCCAAAGCAAGGTCAGATGATATTTCAAGAAATCCATGAAGGTGAATGTGGAAACCACTCCGGTGGGCGTACCTTAGCCCATAAAGCGATCTCCCAGGGATACTTCTGGCCAAGAATGAAGGAAGATGCAAAGAAATTTGTTTTGAAGTGCAAAGAATGCCAGCGATTTGCTGATAAGCAACATCAGCATCCAAATGATCTCATCAACATCACTGCACCATGGCCATTCCACATGTGGGGCTTGATATCATGGGCCCCCTCATCAAGGAAAAGAAGTCTGAGAAGAGGTTCGTTCTAGTAGCCGTCGATTATTTCACTAAATGGGTGGAAGTTGTTCCATTAACCAACGTAACACAGGCAGATGTCCAAAGGTTTATGTGGGAAAATATCATCACAAGGTTCGGACTACCTAAACGGGTAGTCACAGACAATGGCACTCAGTTCGTTGGCAAAAATATAAGAAAATTCTACGACCTGTGGAAAATCAAGCATTCGAGGTCAACTCCTAGATACCCGCAAGCCAACGGCCAGGTCGAAGCCGCAAATCGACAGATTCTAAACAATTTGAAGAAGAAGATCGAAGACCAGCATGATCAATGGCCACAACAGTTGGAGAACATCCTGTGGGCTTATAGGATAACTCCTCGCACATCCACAGGGATGTCACCATTCAGTCTTTGCTATGGAGTTGAGGCCGTTATTCCCACTGAATTAACATTTGGAACGACCAAGTCTCTTCTGGTCGACACGGAGCTCAACAATCAGATCTGGTCGTTTGGAGTCGACCTCCTCGAAGAACGACGTAACCACGCCACTATAAAGCTCGAGCAATACCAACAGAGACTCAAGCGAGCTTATAACAAAGGCGTGCGACCAAGAACTTTCCAGCCAGGGGAACTAGTCTTAAGAAGAATGTTCAGTAACAAAAGAAAGGACACTATCGGCAAGCTCAACGCCAATTGGGAAGGTCCTTACATTATCACGAAAGTCCAGAGCAATGGTTCTTATCGTCTTCAGACACCAGAAGGGGAGATCGTTAAGAACCCGTGGAATGCTTTTCACTTAAAGAAATTTTATCAATGAAATGTAAGCATCCATTCATTGCATTTCAATCTATAAATTCAATTTTGCCTTCATCTCTGCTCAAACATGAATGGCTACTAAAGGTCTAATCCCTCGACCTACAAATTATCAAAACTCTAGTCCCTTTGATAATTTAAAAGTTTGTTAAGTTAAATCACTAGCAACTTAACTTCGTGCATTGGTCATTCTCTTCCCACGACCCAAGCACAATTATGTTGAATGCGACCTCAACCCACAATCAGGTCGAGCAAATGTCACATATTGTTTGCAAGTCCATTCAAGCAGACAAAACGACATGAGCAACAATGCAAGGTAATTCTTGAATTAACTTTTTACTTTATGAGATTTTAACAATTACAGGCACAACCAAAATAGAATCAAGGCATACAAGAGGAACTGTTTCAGTACGTCCTGCTTGCAGCCATTCATCTCGTCTACCTGCCTTCTGAACGAGCTACCAGGACTTCCTGGAAACTAGCTGGTCAAAAGGAATCCATACAAAAGTCATCAAAGTAAAAGCTGATTACTGACACCAAATACAAAAGACAAGGAGTTCTCCACTCAAGCTCTCAAAGTTACAAGGGGGCTCTCAAGAATAAGCTCTGGAAGACATACTGCAACAACAAGGAGTGCAAGAAGCAAACTTCGCACAAGGTTACCCAATACAAGAAAGGGAAAACAAGGTTACCCAATACAAGAAAGGGAAACCAACGTTACCCAATACAAGAAAGGGAAAACAAGGTTACCCAATACAAGAAAGGGAAACCAAGGCGAGCTCATTGCTGCACAGACTGGTCGCCTGAAGTATCAACTTCAATAAGGGTTCCAGCGACCTGGTCACTAGGGCCCATCGAGGTGTCCTGAGCTGGCGCCGAAGTACCTCCAACACCACCTCGCGTCTCCTCTCCTTCGGGCGACCCCATCAAAGGTTTCTGCAGCTGCTCACAGTAGGCCTGCCACGCCGCACCATTCTCCTGGCTTACGTTCTGCCAGTGCTCAGCAGAAGCGTTAGCAGCAGCCACATTTTCCTTCAACTGCTCATTGGTCTCCTTCAGCTGCTCCACTGTCTCCTTCAGCGCCGCGACCTGAGCATCCATGTCCCTCAACTTGCACTCCGCAACAAGAGCAACATTCTTCGCTTGCTCAAGCTTGTCATTCATCGCCTTCAGCTCAACCTCAGCCTGGGCACCAACTTCAGCGACCAAACGAATCTCCTGGAAGGTCGCGTTAACCTACAAAGCGCAAACAACTTAGACAACAACGACTAAGCAGAAAATAATACTTATGGCAACACCTACCAAAGACAGCGCCGAATTCAGCTTTGAGCAGTTGACCAAAAGAGATTGAGACTTCACTGCTCGAGCATCAGCCTCCAGAACGATGCCCTCATTCACAGCCCGGGCGACGCAGGGGTCAACAATGGCACTGTCGTTATCATACACGACATGCCTCTCACCACGCCCATCCAAGTAGTCGAAGGGGCCAGGGCGAAACTCAGACGTCACACCCTTGCCTTTCTGCGAAGGCCGAGCAGCAGTCTTCATCGACACAGCAGACAACTCCGGACCCTTAACAGGCGGGGTAAGAGCAGGCGTCGGCACAACGGGTCTCTCCAACAGCTTCAGAGTACCCGAGTGAGACCTCTTCTTCTGCCCAGAAAATGCAGGCAGTTTGGGAAATGAAGGCGGAGGAGACACGACTAGGGGGCTCGCCGCTGCCTCCACCTGGCGCGAGCCACCACCACCACCTCTCTCATTCTCCACAGGCCGTTCTTTCTCCGGCCTACGAGCAGCACCAGCAGACCGCTCTCTCTCAGCAGCCCTCGAGCTACACACAGCTCGTCCCTTCTCCTCAGCAGACCTCGAGCTACCACCAGCTCGTTCCTTCTCACCACCATGCGAGCCACCACTAGCCCATTCACTGTCATCAGCTCGCGAACTACTACCAGATCGCCCACCTCCAGCTTTGTGAACAGCAGACATGAATGCTTTCTTCAAAGCTTTCCTCCTCTTGAGCTCGTCCCAAACAGTTTTTGGACCACCTTTAGGAATAAAATGCTCCTTTAGGTGAGGCAGAAACGAGATCTTCCGCTCGTCGGTCAACTTACCAAAGCAGTTCAGAGCAGATTGCAGATCGTTTTTTCTAATCAGATGATCGTCCCGGATCGCTGCAACAAAAAATACAAAGACATCAAGTTCAAAAACAGGAAGACGAACCAACAATCATAGAACTACAGACAACTAACTTACGAGCGTCATTCCTAATCGTATGACGCAACTGGATATCCCCTTCAACAATCGGCCCAGTGAACAGCATGGGATCTTTCCACCATGGCTCGCTACTCACTGGATAAATCAAAGGCAAACGGTCTGGCCTAACCTGCATGTTATAGCCAGAGAGTTCAACCTTCGAGGAGCGTTTGAAGCAAAAGTGGTTCAATACATCTTCCACTGTAATGTTCCACCTATGCAACTTGTTGAGGTCGTCAATTACCCTCATGTTCCGCCAGAATTTACCATTCATCTGACAGGGGGCTCGCATAATGGCATTCAACAGGTCGACCACCAATTCAGACAACGGCAACCTCAGCCCAGCACGGAATTGGTTCAAAGTCAATACAGTAGATGAAGGATTATTAGGTCGATAGTCAGGAGAAAGTAAGCGGTCTCCAAGAAACCTTATCTCTAAATGCCTAATCGACCTAAGCTCATAATGCCTCCTAACAGCAAAATGCCTATGTACATAATTCATATTCACAACTCTACACATTCTACCATTGTCATCCTCAACCAACTCATCATCAGAAGAATCTGGACCATGAGAACCACTACTCTGGGGGCTATCTACATTCTCATCGGGAACGGGAGACGGAGGGTCAGAATGAGTACTCTCAGACTCATACTCCTCAACTCCACCATCACTCAAGTGATCGTTTTGCGAGTCACTACACTCAGACATTACTCTCAAACAATACAGAAGGCAACAGAAGATGAAAACGAAAGAAAATAAACAATCAAAGAAAAGAGAAGAAAACAAACCTCACGAGCTCTCAAAGTTCTTCAGATCGCAATGCAAAAGCGGCAGCAATTCAAATAAAGGCAAGATAGGCAAACCCTTCTCAAGGTAACTACAGTTTATATACTATAGCTCAAGCATTTCCAGCCATCGATTCAAAACAGACGAACGGCTGAGATCGACCAAAGGATCAATATGCAATGCAGTCATTCTCCACTCACAAAACGGTTCGTATCCACCGTTGGATCAGTCCACGTGCAAAACAGATATTCAATCAAGCAATACGTGCGTTAGTTGCCATAACTGCACGGCGAACTGTCCAAGGAAACTCCTCCACTTCCCCGTAATAGCGCCATGATTACCACAAACAGCGCTGCATGACTGCCACGTCACCAAATTCAAAAAGTGAACATCATATCAACATCGAATGGTGCATTAAGTCTTTTCAGCCCGCCTTCACCAGCCGACCTAAAAAGAGGGGGCTTATGTAGGGGTACTACATACTCCAGCCAATTAAAAGCAGCCACGTGGCACAGTCATCCAGTCACCAGGTCGCTACAGCAACGACATCCTAGTAGCTCGTTCACAGCGACCCGATCATACCACGAGCAGCGACCTGCCATACACAGGTGCTCTCATTCAATGCACAGAATATTCTCGTCAGTTACACAATTAATTCACAGGGATGATCCGCGCGCGTTACTCATTTAATCCTCATTATGATGGCGGAGAATCTGCAAGATCCACGATCCACGCCCTTCTATCTTCTATATAAACAGAACTACGATGGCTTGATCTCTAAGTTCAATTCCCCCGAGCTAGAGTAGGTATGCAATCTCGATCTCAACGAGGTGCAGCCACCCCGATCTCAAACATCCCCATTTGGTCAAGTCTCCCTAGCGACCTGACCCAGCAGTGCATTAATCTAGAAATAGGTTAATACAATAAACATGCTCGCTCCATTAACTATTATATCTTGTATATGAATTATTTTGTTTGTTATTTGACTTACCAGTGGATGAAAGAGCTAGAAGTCGAAGCAGCTTCAGAAAGTTTTAATCCTATCTCAAAATCCAGTTCAAGGTATAATCTTGGGAATCTTGATGTTGAAGTTCTTAAAAACATCATTGGAATGGTAAGTTATTTGTCTTCTCCATGGTTTGTTTTGCTATTTTTGTTCTTATATATGTCTTCTTACATAACATTAATGTCCTCATCAGGTCAGTTTTGCTCAGGATATAGACAAGATTGTTGAAGAGATTGGAAAAGGTATAACTTGGATCCTAAGAAAACCAGCCCAAAGCACAAAAAGAAGTCTCCTGCCAAGAAGGTAACTATTAAAGTTAAGAAAGCAAAAAAAGTGAAGTCATCTCCAAAGAAAATGAGGAAAATTCCAAAAGACGGCAAAAGAACAGGGAAACAAGTCAGACAATGATTAAGAAGAACTGTAGAAGTTGTTACCAGCCACTTTTCCCTTTCTGTTACGCTTGAACTTGACTTAGATCACGAACCATCCAAACACAAATGACATTGGTTGTTTTAATAATTATTGATACAAAATATGGTAACTAGTTAGATTTTACCTTCTTTACTTAACAATACGTCGACAAGATAAAAACACTTGTCTGCTAGATATGCTAAGGTACTTGTGATTGTGTGCATATATCAAATGTGTCCTCTAAAATGACTGTCATGACCGATAGAAGCTATAACATGTCTTGGGGAACTAACTCATCTATCTATAGAAGCTTTTTTTTTTACCACAATAATAATATTGATGTCCCATAAAGTACATGAATTATATGAAGATGAAACTGAAATAAAGCTCATTTTTTAAGGTTTATAAGACTATAATATGTTTCAATAAAACTTAGATCTATGGACGAAGAAGAAGTACTTAGGATAAAAAGAACCTCTGGTACATATACCATATCTTAGGTTTCCCCTAAAACAAAAGACAACAATCTTTTTTTTTTTTTTTTTCCCCGGTCATATTCATCTAAGGGCCTTTAGAATCAAAGCGACTAGATTTGCATATAGTCTAAAGTTGATTAATTTATAAAAGGAAGACACATTTGGACTTCTGACATGTTACATATAATCCAACAGTCAAAAAATTTTAAAATAAATCCAAGGGTTGAAAACTTAACAGTGTACACAAAAGGGTAGAATAGGTATAAAAATTTAGAAAAATCAGTTTTGGTCCCATCTGGGATATATCCGGTTTCTTCGTTCAGTTTGGGAAGAGGTCCTATCTGCCAAATTACCCGTTAATTTAGAAAGAAGAGAAGAAGAAGAAGAAGGTGGATTTTAATTTATTATCAGAGAAGACTTATAATAATAATATTATTAATAATATGAAGAAGAAGAAGAAAAGAGGAAATATTAGCGTTGAAGAAACACAAAAATTAAGAAATGTTTCTCCCTATTTTTCAACAAATCATCAATCTCTTCAAAACCCAACATCTCAATTACTTAAAGGGTGTGTGGGGAAGAAAAATATTGATGAAATTCTTGCTGGGTTTTGCTACAAGAAAGAAGAAGAAGAGAATAACAACAATAAGGTGGGTTTTGATTTGGAGAGAGATGACAAATTGAAGAAAAAGATTGAAAATTTTGATAATGTGGATTTATTTGTTAATGATCATAATGTGTATGAAGAAATGCCAAAACCAAAGGAGAAAAGTTGGAAAAAGAAAAATGAAAACAATGTTCCAGTTCGGTTTGTCTCACCTTATTTTGCCAAATCAAAAAACGTGGAAGAAGCAGTAAGGGATAATGATGAGGGTATGGAGGAAGTGGTGGTGGTGGTGAAAATGAAAACATCAAAGCAAAAACCTCGAAAAAGGGCTCAACCTTCTCCTTCTGTTGGTACTGGTGGTGAGTTGTTGGGAAGTAAGAAAAGAATTGGAAAATCAACTAAAAAGGCTAGAAGACCGCCAGCTCCTGTACTTTCAGCTTCTGAGAAGTTAGACGAGGCTTACATGCGAAAAGATCCAAATAATACATGGGAGCCTCCACGATCGCATTATCTACTCCTTCAAGAGCAACATTTTAGTGACCCATGGAGGGTGATAGTTATATGTATGCTACTTAACCGCACAAGTGGTAGACAGGTAAATGATGGTTTTGTTTTACATATATTTGCTAGTGTTTACTAATCTTTTTTTATTAGCATGACAGAGTTAGTCCTGTGATTGTGATTATTGAGTGTGAATATCAACGTAATTATTTAAATTTAGGTAGGTATGCTTTTAACTCTACACGTATACTTCATCATGGATTTCTTTGGTCAGAGGTAAAATCTGTCATGATGCACTTTATGGTAATAGCAGTATAGCACTAATTTTGATTGTTTGAGGAGGTTCTATGCTCCATATGTTTAATCTTCAATATATATGATATCTTTGTTTTGCACCAACTACCTGGATTGTTCATTTTCTAGAAAAATAGAGAAAAATGGATTCTAAAGTCCTTTTCTTATAATGGAAATGTTTACTGCTACTGTATATGCCCATCCATCCAGTTCTCCCCATTTGTTCAGGAGAGAGCAAAAATTCAAAGTCTGGTTTGGGAACTAGGTGAAAATATTTTGTGTTGATGCACTTTTGGGTGTTGCTTCTTTGGTAGGATAACTCAGATAATTAGTGATTTAATTCTCCGATAAAGTTCGAGAAAACCTAATTCTGTTGCCAATTATTCAAATGAACATTTATTGCAAAAGAGAAGTAGGTAGCTGGGTTTTCATTTTCTAAGGTGTCCACTTAAACAAATACTCTAATATGCACAGGTTAGAGGAGTCATATCAGATTTTTTCAAACTGTGTCCTGATGCTAACACGACTACAGAAGTTGTGACAGAGGAATTAGAAAAGGTGATACAGAGACTAGGACTTCATAAAAAAAGAGCAAAGATGGTTCAGCGGTTCTCGCAAGAGTATTTGGAGGATGGATGGACTCATGTGACGCAGCTTCACGGTGTTGGCAAGTAAGTAAATGGCACCTTGTCTATTTGCTGAAAGCTTTCATTTTCTTCACACATCGTTTTGATGAGATCAAATATTTTCTTGTCAGGTATGCAGCTGACGCCTATGCAATATTTTGTACGGGAAATGGGATAGAGTGAAGCCCATGGATCACATGCTCAATAAGTATTGGGAATATCTTTGCAAAACAAGTGAATATCGGGAAGACCTTTTTGGTAGAAACGAATTAAGGCCTGAAGTTGGAGTTTCAGGGGAAGGGAAGACTGAAAACGAAATTGCTACTGCATACACATATCTGAATCAATCTTTTCATACCTCCAATTACTCGAATCCACTACCTGTGCCACCACCTGGTTTAGCTGTGCTTTTTTCCAAAAATGGTTGGGATTCTATTGGTGATTCGAATGCTAAGATTTTGGATCAAAGATGGAAGCGTGTGATGATTGCTGAGGCAGATGCATACTTACAGCGCTGTGAGTTGGTTAGATACCAAACGAAGATAATGTTGGACGCCCTTGCACATACTAATTTATAGGTATTTACGCTGTTCACTTGCATATATAATTCATAGTGTCTCGAGATCACCGTTTTTGGTCTTTAGGACATATATGTTCATCTCTGCTGCTACATCTTTGTGCTTTGTGAATATCTATTTTTGATTAGCTGCAGACATTTTGTATAAAAATATATTACAACACCATGGGCTTTGTGAGTATCTACAAAATTTTCACGTGCATTACATACTGTAGCGTAAGTCTTGATATTGGCGTGTGTCTCCATGTCACAATATGAACATTTTTGGAACACCGAAATATCCATAGAATTCATGGTATAAACACAGGTTCACAGCATCGTAACAATTATAATATCTCATTCTCTTAATTAATTTTGTTCAGACATATAACTGTAACCAGCCTCTGGTAACATCATATGAGTTACGACCGTTTCCCATTTCTTTCAGCAAATATCATTATACACTTTTGAAATATATATCACATTTATGAATAGTTTCATACTTTCTTCTTTAACCATTTAATTGTATATATGTTTTCTGTTTTCATGATGTTGTATACCCTTCAAAGTAGGAAATGATGGCATATTATTCCATGATGGTTGTGTATATGTTTTGTTTTCTGTGGAGTTTTGGCCATGCATATCATGTACACATTTTTTGGATGTCATTAAGCACAAGGTTCTATGAAAAAATGATTTATTCCTAGCAAAGTATGCAAGTGTTAAGATCTGTTGAAGATCTGTTGATGAATCCTAAAGGATCTATACACAGCTGTAAAGAAGCTCATTTACACCATGTGCATATCAGGTGGTCTTATGTCAAGCATGCATACACTTGTTGGAAGTGTTGTGTCATCTCCATCTCTTTTTCTGCCAGTTTGCTCTCCCTAGCTTTTCTATTGATGGAAAGATTTTTCTGAAACCCTGTGAAACCATCTTTTGCTGTTTTTGGTAATTTGACACATACCATACATGGCTGCTGCTCTTTGGCCTCCAGTAATAAAACTGAAACACAAGCCAGTAACTGTAAGACAGTAAAGGTGGAAGCAACACCATGTGCATCCCATGTTAGTCTTCTTCTTCTGTTAAATTGCTCTCCAACTTTTTCTAAACATGGAAGGTTAATTCTGAAACCCTTCCCTGTGATCAACAATCTTTTGCTGTTTTTGGTATGTTGACACAACTATACATGGCTGCTGCTCTTTGATCTCCAGTTATAAAAGTGAAACACATGGAAGTGTATACAATTAATATAGGGTTCTTTGGAAATATATATGTTTTATCTTCTTTTAAACACAAGTGACAGCATGTGATTGCTTTAAAACTTGAAGTTGTATTTGGTTCTTGCAATGTGCTTGATGATAAGTGAAAGTACACTAATACTTTTGTTTTGCTACAGTATTTACTCTTTGATATTTGCGAGTCTGAACTCTGAATTGGAACTTTTCTGAGTTGATAGATTGATTGATCCAACACATACAAACACATTTTTCATTCTCTACCTCAAGAAGAAAGAACACAAAGACAAAATAAACTATAAACCAAATTGAGCATACAAGAGATATGAAACTAGTCTATTTCATCAGTCCTTCTCGTATAAAAACCAACCAACTACTAACTGGAGAAACACAAATCAGTCGTTCTGTTTCTACTTTCTAGCTTATTTACTAAAAACCTTTTAATACAACTCTTCAATCACCTTTTTACTTCCCATGCACTTCTCACTTTCTTAATAGAAGTTCACCAACATCCCTATTTCCTCTTATTATAGCTCTTACTAGTTACTATTCCTAGAATGGATCCTGAGATATGGAGCAGACTCCCTCAATTCTTGCTGGCTAGAGTAATTTGCTTTCTCCCTCCTCCTGCCTTCTTTCGATTTCGTTCTGTCTCTAAAAGATGGAATGGCCTTCTAGTATCCAAGCGCTTTCGTGATGATTTGTATCTTCACATTGCACCACGTCACCATTGGTTTCTATTCTTCAAGCGCAAAAGCCACAACAGCTTCATCTATAGGAGCAACAATGGTAGTCATGGCAATGAAATTTGTGAAGGATATTTGTATGATCCTTACGAGAAGACATGGAACCGGTTGACGTTCCCATTGGTCTCGTCTGGATTCTCCCCTGCTTCTTCCTCTGCTGGGTTAATAACTTGGGTATCTGATGATGCTGGCCCCAAAACTATAGTCGTTTGCAACCCAGTCTCCAAATCTCTCATTCAACTCCCTCCTACCTTTAAGCCAAGGTTGCTTCCATCCAATGGTCTAGTTGCCAATAACTCAACTATATATGTCAAGGTAGCAGGGGACGACTTGACTTCTCAATATGCAGTCAAGAATCTTACGACAGAGAGCTTTCATGTTGATGGTGGTGGTTTCCATTTGACGTGGGGTACTAATAGTAAACTCCCAAGGCTTTGTAATTTTGAATCAGGAAGGATGGTCTTTGCGGAACAAAAATTCTACTGCATGAGTTATAGTCCGTTTCGCATCTGGGCTTTTGATGTTATAACAAGTCAGTGGAAGAAACTACAGGCACCAATGCGCAGATATCTACGATCACCCAGTTTAGTGGAATGTAGAGGAAGGTTGTTCCTAATGGCAGCAGTTAAAAAGAGCAAGCTTACTATGCCAATGAGTATGAGATTGTGGGGGTTGCAAATTGATAAATCAAAATGGGTAGAGGTCGATGTAATGCCGCAGCTGGTTTATGAACAATTCTCTATGATAGAAAACAGTAACGGATTCGAGTGCACAGGAAATGGTGACTTCATAGCCATTACAGTCAAGGGATCAGATATGATAATTCTTTATGACTTGTATCAAAAAGCATGGGAATGGATCCCTCCATGTCCCTTTTTCTATGGTGGTGATGGATTGCAGGGTTTCGCATACGAGCCCCGGCCTTTCACTCCAGTTATGGATCTATTTAGTCAATCAGCATTTCCTTAACCATCTTTCATTGGCTAATAAACACTAGTAGTATTATCACCCTCTTGTATTAGTAGTAGTTATGTCAGAATTGCAGTCTTTATGTAAACCTATTATGTTATAAATGGTAATGGTGCAAGTTTATCCAATCCTTGATGCGTTGTTGCTCAAAATTTCCTTTGTAATACCTGAACAAGTTGGCAGGAATGTGGTTCTAATGTTGAACCTTCTGATTTCATAAAATTCTCATTCAAAATATGTAGGGGTACTACGTACTCCGACCAATCAAAAGCAGCCACGTGGCACAGTCATCCATCCATCAGGTCGCCACGATCTCTACCTGCTAGCAGCTCGACCGAAGCGACCCGACCAAGCAACGAACAACGACCTGCTTATACACACGTGCTCTCATTCAATGCACAGAATATTCTCATCAGTTACATAATTAATTCACAGGGATGATCCTCGCGCGTTACACATTTAATCCTCATTATGATGACGGAGAATCTGCAAGATCCACGATCCACGCCCTTCTACCTTCTATAAGAACAGAACTACGATGGCTTGATCTCTAAGTTCAATTCCCCCGAGCTAGAGTACGTAGGCAATCTCGATCTCAACGAGGTGCAGCCACCCCGATCTCAAACATCCCCATTTGGTCAAGTCTCCCAACGACCTGACCTAGTAGTGCATTAATCTAGAAATAGGTTAATATATTTGGCGCCGACTGCAAGGAATTCGATATAATCGAAAAGCCCAAACCCTCCCACCCTTCTCAAAATCACTCATTCAAAATGACTACCACAGAGTTAACTATCAATGATCTGCATGCTCAAATCATTCTTTTGCAGGAAGAAAATGCACGCCTGAAAGCCGCACAAACCAACCCCCAGCAAGGTGAAAATAGCGGACATGGAGTCGTTCCTGCTGACGATTCCAACCAGAAATACGAACAACTCAGCCAAGAACTGGCGGAGTTCAAAGCCTCCCAGGCTCTTCTTCACCATTCTAAGAGCCACACGGCGGAGCAACTTGCTGTACAGTCCCTCCAACAGTTCCAGGAGTCTCCTTTCTCCAAGGAGATCCTTGAACATGATTTGCCGAACAAGCTGAATGCCCCCAAGTTCGACCAGTATGCCGGAGTCGGAGATCCAACCGACCACATCAAGGGATTCCGGAAATCCCTTCCTCTGATCAAAGAGGATCACCTTTTGTGTTTGCTGTTCCAGTCCAGCCTCACCGGACCGGCTCTTGACTGGTTTCACCGATTGAAGCCAGGATCCATCAGCTCGTTTGTCGAGCTCGAAAAGCAATTTGTCATCTTTTACATCCACAACAAGAAGCGCCCTGTCACTATAAATTCCATCTTCAAAGTCAAGCAGCAAGATGGTGAGTCTCTGAGCACATTCTTTGCTCGTTTTAAATCTGAATTGCATTCCATTCAGGATTTTGCAAAGGAGCACGAGACCTTTGCAACCATCGCATTCACCCACGGTCTGACCCAGGGGTCCGACCTCCACAAGTCGCTAGCCATGAAGCGACCTTCATCACTGGACGAGCTCTACCTGAAGGTAGACCGTTATATCAAGCTCGAGGAAGCCCTCACTGGGAGGGAGAAGAACCATGTAGTCAGCAACATCGAGTCTGGCTCAACCAAGCGACCTCGATCGAATGGAAAGAGGTTCAAACCTAAGTCGTTGCCTACTGAGCAGCGAGAATATCACCGGTTCACACGACCAGCCGGTTATATTTACGAAAGAATCAAGCACAACCATTGGTGCAAGATTCCCACCTTCACACATTTGGAGGATACATCTGGTCGGCCGTACTGCAAAGTCCACAAGCTACGGTGTCATCAAACAGATGACTGTCGCGTTCTGAAGCGCGCACTTCAGACTTGGGCCGATGAGAATAGGCTCAACAACTGGATCCTCGGCAGACAAGAGGATTCTACAGGCAAGAGGGCGAGGAAGGGATCCAGAACCCCTCCCCGCTCACCAAAGCGTCATCACAGCAAGGCCAGAACGGCCTCCATCAGTCCAGTACGCAGCAGAGGGCGTAGCCTCTCCCAACGCTTAGGTCCAACAGGCGACCTACGCGACCACATCAACAAGAAGGTCGCAAACAAAGTTGACAGCGACAGCGAGTCGGACAGTCATGTGGTTTACATGATTGATGAATCCAACTACACCCCGACTTCAAGAGAGAAAAAGAGACGAGTAGAACATCTTCATCATGTCTACTCAATTACTGGGCGAGCAACTCGCTTTAACATCCCTGCCCGCCAAGAGTCCGACATCACTTTCACCTTGGACGATCTCAACAAGGTCGTTACTCCACACAACGACGCCCTAGTCGTTGAGCTCAGAATAGCGGACTACACCATCAAGAGGGTATTCATTGACCCTGGGGCATCATGCAACATTCTCATGTACAGGACCTTCAAAGACATGAGATTGCCCGATTCAGTTCTCATCCCAGATTTCACCCCAATCTTAGGCTTCAACAGTTCCAGAGAAGATCCTAAGGGAGAAATTTTGTTGCCCGTCACTGTGGGCAGGAAAGAAGACAAGGTCGTTGTCACGACAAAGTTCAGCATCTTAAATATCGCAAGTAAGTACAATGCGATTCTGGGTCGAAAGTGGATCCACGCTATGAGAGGTGTGCCATCAACATACCACCAAGTATTCCGCTATCCTGGTCCCCATGGGATAATGGAACTTCGTGGAAACCAGAACGTCGCACAGGAATGCCACGGTATTATTGCAGCTTTGCCACCTTCAAAGCCATCCACCTCTGGAAGCAAGGATGCTGACAACAAAGGAAAGAGCCCGATCACAATAGAGGCTCAGGAGGGCAACAACAAGTCAAAGAGCCCGTCCAAAGAAAAGACTGAACCTGCCAATAGCAACTACAGAAGGAGCAAGCGAGCTCCCCCAAGCTTAATCTCGGAAGTACTGATCCAGATGTGCGAGTGAATATTGGGTCAAATGAGGACCCAAGATATGTCTATGTAGGTGCTGAGTTGGAAGAAGATAAGTTCAAAAACTTTGCAAATTTCCTTTCAACTAATAAAGACGTTTTTGCTTGGTCGTATATCGATATGCCCGAAATAGATCCATCAATTGCATGCCATAAATTACGGGTCAATCCCAATTATCGACCTGTCAAGCAGAAACCAAGGAGGCTTGCTCCCAAATTTCACGAAGCCGTCAATGAAGAGATTAATAGGCTTAAATAGGTCGGCTTCATCAGAGAAGTCGACACTCCAGACTGGCTAGCAAACATAGTACCAGTCTTAAAGAAAAATGGAAAAACAAGAGTCTGCATCGACTTTACAAGTTTGAACAAAGCTTGTCCTAAAGATTCATTCTCACTGCCACGAATTGATAGGCTAGTCGATCAGACATGCGGCTTTGAGCTACTGTCATTCATGGACGCATATTCGGGATACAACCAGATCCCAATGTACGAGCCTGACCAGGAGAAGACCTCATTCACAACAGAGCAAGGCATTTTTTGCTACAAAGTTATGCCATTTGGGTTACGGAATGCAGGTGCAACCTATCAGAGACTGGTCACCAGAATGTTCGACGACCTACTAGGTCAAACAATGGAAGTCTACATTGACGACATGCTAGTAAAGAGCAATGAAGAGCAGAATCATTTGTACAATCTCGACCAGGCATTCCAAAGATTAAGACAATACAGAATGCGTCTTAATCCAGAGAAGTGTCTGTTCGGAGTTGCATCAGGCAAATTCCTCGGCTACCTAGTCACCAGAAGAGGCATTGAAGCAAATCCCGACCAGATCAGAGCCCTGATCGACACGCCAAGCCCAAAAACAAAGAAACAAATCCAGAAACTCAACGGCATGGTGTCTGCTCTGAACAGATTCATCTCTAAAGCATCAGATAAGTGTAGACCAATGTTTCATATCCTAAAGAAGGGGGCTACATACGAGTGGACAGAAGAATGCGAGAAGGCCCTCAATGATCTCAAGGCATATCTGTCTACTCCACCAGTTCTCACAAGACCCAACGATGGAGATGTACTTGGCGTTTACCTCGCAACGTCAGATTTTGCGATCAGTGCAGTACTTTTCAAGGAGGAAAATCAGGTTGAACGAGCTATCTACTTTACAAGCAAAGTCTTACAGCAAGCCGAAATAAGGTACACACCTCTAAAGAAGTTAGCACTAGCTCTACTTTACGCTGCATGCAAATTCAAGCCTTATTTCCAAGCCCACACTGTAAAAGTAATCACCGATCAGCCATTACGCCACATACTAGAAAAGAAAAACAAAACAGGTCGTATGGCTCGATGGGCAGCAGAACTGGGTGATTACACATTTGAGTTCGTATCACGACAGGCCGTCAAGGGCCAGGTCGTCGCAGACTTCTTAGTAGACTATCCAGCAGAGGATGTCAATTGGGAACCAGAACCTGAAACAAGGCAAGTCCAAGACAATCCTCCGGACACATGGCAGCTGTATATAGATGGTTCCCACAATTCCAATGGAAGTGGTATAGGTGCTGTGTTAATCTCTCCTGAAGGTTCACAGCTCGAGAGATCAACTCCTCTAGACTTCTCGACCTCCAACAACGAGGCCGAGTACGAAGCACTCATACAGGGCCTACAGATGGCCATCGAGCTACAAGCAGTTCGTCTCAAGGTGTACAGCGATTCCCAACTGGTAGTCAATCAGATCACTAACAACTACCAGATCAATGGGGTCAACCTAATCAGGTATGCTAGCAAAGCAAAGGAACTCATCAGCAAGCTCAGCTATTTCGCAATCGAGCACATACCTAGAGATGACAACAGACACGCAGATTCATTAGCATTCCTAGCATCTAAGATCGAGTCAGACAAACCGCGGGCTCTCACTATAGCAATCAGTGCACAGCCCGCATATCTATTCAAGGAAGAAGATGTTCATCAAATCTCCGACCTACTACAAACAACTCCAGAAGACATCCAAGGGACTTGGATGGAGCCTTTCATGATTTACCTTCAAACTGGTGTCCTACCATCCAACAAAAAGGAAGCTAGTCAATTGCTCCATAAATTCACAATGTACAAAATCCATAAGGGTAAACTTTTCAGAAAGTCTGCAACCGGATTGTTATTACGATGTCTGATCCCAAAACAAGGCCAGATGATATTTCAAGAAATCCATGAAGGTGAATGTGGAAACCATTCCGGTGGGCGTACCTTAGCCCATAAAGCAATCTCTCAGGGATACTTCTGGCCAAGAATGAAGGAAGATGCCAAGAAATTTGTTCTAAAATGCAAAGAATGCCAGCGATTTGCCGATAAGCAACACCAGCATCCAAATGATCTCATTAACATCACTGCACCATGGCCATTCCACATGTGGGGGCTCGATATCATGGGCCCCCTAATCAAAGAAAAGAAGTCTGAGAAGAGGTTCGTTCTAGTGGCCGTCGACTATTTCACTAAATGGGTAGAAGCTGTTGCACTAACCAACGTAACCCAAGCAGATGTCCAAAGATTCATGTGGGAAAACATCATCACAAGGTTTGGACTACCAAAACGAGTAGTCACAGATAATGGCACTCAGTTCGTTGGAAAAAATATCAAGGCATTCTACGACCTGTGGAAAATCGAGCATTCAAGATCAACACCTAGATACCCACAAGCCAACGGCCAGGTTGAAGCTGCAAATCGGCAGATTCTAAACAATTTGAAGAAGAAGCTCGAAGATCAGCATGATCAATGGCCACAACAGTTGGAAAACATCCTGTGGGCCTATAGGACAACCCCTCGTGCGTCCACTGGGATGTCACCTTTCAGCCTATGCTACGGAGTTGAGGCAGTTATTCCCACCAAGCTAACGTTTGGAACGACCAAATCACTTCTGGTCGACACTGAACTCAACAATCAAACCTGGTCGTTTGGAGTCGACCTCCTAGAAGAACGACGTAACCACGCCGCTATAATGCTCGAGCAATACCAACAGAGACTAAAGCGAGCTTATAACAAAGGTGTGCGACCAAGAACTTTCCAGCCAGGGGAACTAGTCCTAAGAAAAATGTTCCACAACAAAAGAAAGGACACGATTGGCAAACTGAACACCAATTGGGAAGGTCCTTACATTATCACGAAGGTTCAGAGCAACGGTTCTTATCGTCTTCAAACACCAGAAGGGGAGATCGTTAAGAACCCATGGAATGCTTTTCATTTAAAGAAATTTTATCAATGAAATGTAAGCATCCATTCATTGCATTTCAATGTATAAATTCACTTTTGCCTTCATCTCTGCTCAAACATGAATGGCTACTAAAGGTCCAATCCCTCGACCTACAAATTATCAAAACTCTAGTCCCTTTGATAATTTAGAAGTTTGTTAAGTTAAATCACTAACAACTTAACTTGGTGCATTGGTCATTCTCTTCCCACGACCCAAGCACAACTACATTGAATGTGACCTCAAACCCAAGCAGGTCGAGCAATTGTTACTTATTGTTTGCAAATCCCATTCAAGCAGACAAAACGACATGAACAACAATGCAAGGTAAATCGTTGAATTAACTTTTTACTTTATGAGATTTTAACAATTACAGGTACAAGCAAAATAGAATTAAGGCATACAAGAGGAACTGTTTCAGTACGTCCTGCTTGCAGCCATTCATCTCGTCTACCTGCCTTCTGAACGAGCTACCAGGACTCCCTGGAAACTAGCTGGTCAGAAGGACTTCATACAAGCTCATCAAAGTAAAAACTGACTACTGATGGTAAATACAAAAGACAAAGAATTATCCACTCAAGCTCTCAAAATTACAAGGGGGCTCTCAAGAATGCGCTCTGGAAGCTATGCCAAATACAAGGAGTACAAGAAGACAAACTGCAAGAACAAGGAGTGCAAGAAGCAAACTTTGCACAAGGTTACCCAATACAAGAAAAGGGACACAAAGGCTAGCTTACTGCTGCGTAGACTGGTCGCCTGAAGCATCAACTTCAATAAGGACTCCAGCGACCTGTTCACTAGGGCCCATCGAGGCGTCCTGAGCTGGCGCCAAAGTATCCTCAACACCACCTCGCGTCTCCTCTCCTTCGGGCGACCCCGTCATAGCTTTCACCAGTTGGTCGCAGTAGGTCTTCCACGCCGCTTCATTCTCCTGACATACCTTCTGCCAGTATTCAGCGGAAGATTGAGAAGCAGCATAACGTTCCTTTAACTGCTCCACCGTCTCCTTCAGCAATGCAACCTGGGCATCCCTGTCCTTAACCTTGCACTCAGCAATGACAGCAACGTTCTTCGCCTGCTCGAGCTTCTCGTTGAGCGCCTTCAACTCAATTTCAGCTTGAGCATCAATCTCAGCAACCAGACGCACCTCCTGGAAGCTGGCATTGAGCTGCAACCAACAACAGAATTTAGACCAAATGTCAAAGCATAAACAAAACAAATGCGACTTATGATCACACTCACCAAAGACAACGCCGCGTTTATCTTCGAGCAGGTCACCAGCAAGGTCTGCGACTTCACTGCCCGGGCATCAGCGTCCAGGACGATACCCTCATTCACAGCCCGGGCAACGCAAGGGTCATCGATAGCACTGTCGTTATCATACACGACATGCTTCTCTCCTTGACCATCCAAATAATCGAACGGCCCGGGGCGGAATTCAGACAAAGTACCTTTGCCTTTCTGCAAGGGCCGAGGAGCAGTCTTCCTGGACAAAACAGACATCCCAGGAGACGTCACAGGCATTGAAGAAACAAGAGCTGGCATAGCTGGGAACTCTATCAGCTTAAGGTTCCCTGTGAAGGACCTCTTCTTCCCAGCCAAGGCACCTACTTTAGGAAGTGAGGTGGGAGGACCTGCGACTGGAGGGCTCGCCACTGCTTCAACCTGGCGAGAACTACCAACAGACCGCTCCCTCTCCATAGGCAGCTCCCTCTCCAAAGAGAGTTTCTGCCCCAGAGGTCGATCCTTGTCAACAGGTCGATCCTTCTCTGACCTCCGAGGAGCACCGACAGAACGCTCTCTCTTCCCCTGCCTCGAGCTACCACTAGCCCGTTCGCTGTCACCAGCTCGCGAACTGCTACCAGCTCGCCCACCGCCAGATTTGTGAACAGAAGACATATACGCTTTCTTCAAAGCTTTCCTCGTCTCGAGCTCGTCCCAAACAGTTTTTGGACCACCTTTAGGAATAAAATGCTCCTTTAGGTGGGGTAGGAACGAGATCTTCCGCTCGTCGCTCAAGTTACCAAAGCAGTTCAGAAAGGAATTCAGATCGTTCTTTCTTACCAAATAATCGTCCCTGATCGCTGCAACAAAAATACAAAGTCGTCAAGTTCAGAAACAGGAAGACGAATCAACAACCCTAGTACTAAAGACCACAAACTTACGAGCATCATTCCTAATCACATGACGCAACTGGATATCCCCTTCAACAATCGACCCAGTGAACAGCATGGGATCTTTCCACCATGGCTCGCTACTTACCGGATAAATCAAAGGCAAACGGTCTGGCCTAACTTGCATGTTATAGCCCGAGAGTTCAACCTTCGAGGAGCGTTTGAAGCTGAAGTGGTTCAGTACATCTTTCACAGTAATGTTCCCCTTGTGCAACTTGTTGAGGTCGTCAATTACCCTCATATTCCGCCAGAAATTACCATTCATCTGGCAGGGGGCTCGACCAATGGCATTCAACAGGTCGACCACCAACCGAGACAGTGGCAACCTCAACCCGGCACGGACTTGGTTCAAAGTAAATACAGTAGAGGAAGGATTATTAGGTCGATAGTCAGAAGATAGTAAACGATCTCCAAGAAATCTAATCTCCAAATGCCTAATCGACCTAAGCTCATAAACCCTCCTAACAGCAAAATGCCTATGCACATAATTCATATTCACCACTCTAGACATTGCACCATCGTCGCACTCTACCATTTCATCATCAGAAGAATCTGGCCCATGAGAACCACTACTCTGGGGGCTATCTACCTCCTCATCGCGAACGGGAGACGGAGTGTCAGAATGAGTACTCTCAGACTCATACTCCTCAGCCCCACAACCACTCAAGTTATCATTTTGGGAATCACTAGCGTCAGACATTACTCTCAAACAATACAGACGAAAACAGAAGATGAAAACGAAAGAAAATAAACAATCAAAGAAAAGAAAGAGAAGAAAACAAACCTCACGAGCTCTCAAAGTTCTCCAGATCGCAAGGCAAAAGTGGCAGCAATTCAAATAAAGGCAAGATAGGTAAACCCTTCTCAAGGTAACTACAGCTTAAATACTGTAGCACGAGTAATCCCAGCCATCGGTTCGAAACAGGTGAACGGCTGAGATCGAACAAGGATCCATATGCATTGCAGTTATTCTCCACTCACAAAACGGTTCGTATCCACCGTTGGATCAATCCACGTGCCACACAAAGACTATATCAGGCAAGAAGTGCGTCAGTTGCCATAACTGCACAGTTAGCTGCTCGAAGAAAATCCTCCACTTCCCTGTAAAAGCGCCATGATTAGTACAGACAGGCCTGCATGATTGCCACGTCCGCAAATTCAAAAAGCAAACTACAAATCAGCATCGATCAAAGTTCTTAGTCTTTTCAGCCCGACTACTACAGTCGACCTAAAAAGAGGGGGCTTATGTAGGGGTACTACATACTTCGACCAATCAAAAGCAGCCACGTGGCACAGTCATCCATCCATCAGGTCGCCACGATCTCTACCTGCTAGCAGCTCGACCGAAGCGACCCGACCAAGCAACGAACATCGACCTGCTTATACACACGTGCTCTCATTCAATGCACAGAATATTCTCATCAGTTACATAATTAATTCACAAGGATGATCCTCGCGCGTTACATATTTAATCCTCATTATGATGACGGAGAATCTGCAAGATCCACGATCCACGCCCTTCTACCTTCTATAAGAACAGAACTACGATGGCTTGATCTCTAAGTTCAATTCCCCCGAGCTAGAGTACGTAGGCAATCTCGATCTCAACGAGGTGCAACCACCCCGATCTCAAACATCCGCATTTGGTCAAGTCTCCCAACGACCTGACCTAGTAGTGCATTAATCTAGAAATAGGTTAATACATTTTGTTAATTATTTATTTATTTCAAGGTGTCATCATCAAGGATGAGTTGCTAAATCTCCTTAGAGGGGTGGTTGAAGCACTCTAGATAATGCAAAAGCACTATGTTTGTTCTTAATGTTTATTGTGATTCAAAGTACTTAATGCTTATTTACTTCTATCTGCAGTAGGAGGTAAGTATGATTATTTGCATGTTATTGTTATCCATGTTATTAAAATACTATTGTTAGAGTTTAATAACATGGATAACAATAACATGCAAATAATCATACTTACCTCCTACTGCAGATAGAAGTAAATAAGCATTAAGTACTTTGAATCACAATAAACATTAAGAACAAACATGGTGCTTTTGCATTATCTAGAGTGCTTCAACCACCCCTCTAAGGAGATTTAGCAACTCATCCTTGATGATGACACCTTGAAATAAATAAATAAATAACAAAATGTATTAACCTATTTCTAGATTAATGCACTACTAGGTCAGGTCGTTGGGAGACTTGACCAAATGGGGATGTTTGAGATCGGGGTGGCTGCACCTCGTTGAGATCGAGATTGCCTACGTACTCTAGCTCGGGGGAATTGAACTTAGAGATCAAGCCATCGTAGTTCTGTTCTTATAGAAGGTAGAAGGGCGTGGATCGTGGATCTTGCAGATTCTCCGTCATCATAATGAGGATTAAATGTGTAACGCGCGAGGATCATCCCTGTGAATTAATTATGTAACTGATGAGAATATTCTGTGCATTGAATGAGAGCACGTGTGTATAAGCAGGTCGCTGTTCGTTGCTTGGTCGGGTCGCTTCGGTCGAGCTGCTAGCAGGTAGAGATCGTGGCGACCTGATGGATGGATGACTGTGCCACGTGGCTGCTTTTGATTGGTCGGAGTATGTAGTACCCCTACATAAGCCCCCTCTTTTTAGGTCGGCTGTAGTAGTCGGGCTGAAAAGACTAAGAACTCTGATCGATGCTGATTTGTAGTTTGCTTTTTGAATTTGCGGACGTGGCAATCATGCAGGCCTGTCTGTACTAATCATGGCGCTTTTACGGGGAAGTGGAGGATTTTCTTCGAGCAGCTAACTGTGCAGTTATGGCAACTGACGCACTTCTTGCCTGATATAGTCTTTGTGTGGCACGTGGATTGATCCAACGGTGGATACGAACCGTTTTGTGAGTGGAGAATAACTGCAATGCATATGGATCCTTGTTCGATCTCAGCCGTTCACCTGTTTCGAACCGATGGCTGGGATTACTCGTGCTACAGTATTTAAGCTGTAGTTACCTTGAGAAGGGTTTACCTATCTTGCCTTTATTTGAATTGCTGCCGCTTTTGCCTTTCGATCTGGAGAACTTTGAGAGCTCGTGAGGTTTGTTTTCTTCTCTTTCTTTTCTTTGATTGTTTATTTTCTTTCGTTTTCATCTTCTGTTTTCGTCTGTATTGTTTGAGAGTAATGTCTGACGCTAGTGATTCCCAAAATGATAACTTGAGTGGTTGTGGGGCTGAGGAGTATGAGTCTGAGAGTACTCATTCTGACACTCCGTCTCCCGTTCGCGATGAGGAGGTAGATAGCCCCCAGAGTAGTGGTTCTCATGGGCCAGATTCTTCTGATGATGAAATGGTAGAGGGCGACGATGGTGCAATGTGTAGAGTGGTGAATATGAATTATGTGCATAGGCATTTTGCTGTTAGGAGGGTTTATGAGCTTAGGTCGATTAGGCATTTGGAGATTAGATTTCTTGGAGATCGTTTACTATCTTCTGACTATCGACCTAATAATCCTTCCTCTACTGTATTTACTTTGAACCAATTCCGTGCCGGGTTGAGGTTGCCACTGTCTCGGTTGGTGGTCGACCTGTTGAATGCCATTGGTCGAGCCCCCTGCCAGATGAATGGTAATTTCTGGCGGAATATGAGGGTAATTGACGACCTCAACAAGTTGCACAAGGGGAACATTACTGTGAAAGATGTACTGAACCACTTCAGCTTCAAACGCTCCTCGAAGGTTGAACTCTCGGGCTATAACATGCAAGTTAGGCCAGACCGTTTGCCTTTGATTTATCCGGTAAGTAGCGAGCCATGGTGGAAAGATCCCATGCTGTTCACTGGGTCGATTGTTGAAGGGGATATCCAGTTGCGTCATGTGATTAGGAATGACGCTCGTAAGTTTGTGGTCTTTAGTACTAGGGTTGTTGATTCGTCTTCCTGTTTCTGAACTTGACGACTTTGTATTTTTGTTGCAGCGATCAGGGACGATCATTTGGTAAGAAAGAACGATCTGAATTCCTTTCTGAACTGCTTTGGTAACTTGAGCGACGAGCGGAAGATCTCGTTCCTACCCCACCTAAAGGAGCATTTTATTCCTAAAGGTGGTCCAAAAACTGTTTGGGACGAGCTCGAGACGAGGAAAGCTTTGAAGAAAGCGTATATGTCTTCTGTTCACAAATCTGGCGGTGGGCGAGCTGGTAGCAGTTCGCGAGCTGGTGACAGCGAACGGGCTAGTGGTAGCTCGAGGCAGGGGAAGAGAGAGCGTTCTGTCGGTGCTCCTCGGAGGTCAGAGAAGGATCGACCTGTTGACAAGGATCGACCTCTGGGGCAGAAACTCTCTTTGGAGAGGGAGCTGCCTATGGAGAGGGAGCGGTCTGTTGGTAGTTCTCGCCAGGTTGAAGCAGTGGCGAGCCCTCCAGTCGCAGGTCCTCCCACCTCACTTCCTAAAGTAGGTGCCTTGGCTGGGAAGAAGAGGTCCTTCACAGGGAACCTTAAGCTGATAGAGTTCCCAGCTATGCCAGCTCTTGTTTCTTCAATGCCTGTGACGTCTCCTGGGATGTCTGTTTTGTCCAGGAAGACTGCTCCTCGGCCCTTGCAGAAAGGCAAAGGTACTTTGTCTGAATTCCGCCCCGGGCCGTTCGATTATTTGGATGGTCAAGGAGAGAAGCATGTCGTGTATGATAACGACAGTGCTATCGATGACCCTTGCGTTGCCCGGGCTGTGAATGAGGGTATCGTCCTGGACGCTGATGCCCGGGCAGTGAAGTCGCAGACCTTGCTGGTGACCTGCTCGAAGATAAACGCGGCGTTGTCTTTGGTGAGTGTGATCATAAGTCGCATTTGTTTTGTTTATGCTTTGACATTTGGTCTAAATTCTGTTGTTGGTTGCAGCTCAATGCCAGCTTCCAGGAGGTGCGTCTGGTTGCTGAGATTGATGCTCAAGCTGAAATTGAGTTGAAGGCGCTCAACGAGAAGCTCGAGCAGGCGAAGAACGTTGCTGTCGTTGCTGAGTGCAAGGTTAAGGACAGGGATGCCCAGGTTGCATTGCTGAAGGAGACGGTGGAGCAGTTAAAGGAACGTTATGCTGCTTCTCAATCTTCCGTTGAGTACTGGCAGAAGGTATGTCAGGAGAATGAAGCGGCGTGGAAGACCTACTGCGACCAACTGGTGAAAGCTATGACGGGGTCGCCCGAAGGAGAGGAGACGCGAGGTGGTGTTGAGGATACTTTGGCGCCAGCTCAGGACGCCTCGATGGGCCCTAGTGAACAGGTCGCTGGAGTCCTTATTGAAGTTGATGCTTCAGGCGACCAGTTTACGCAGCAGTAAGCTAGCCTTTGTGTCCCTTTTCTTGTATTGGGTAACCTTGTGCAAAGTTTGCTTCTTGCACTCCTTGTTCTTGCAGTTTGTCTTCTTGTACTCCTTGTATTTGGCATAGCTTCCAGAGCGCATTCTTGAGAGCCCCCTTGTAATTTTGAGAGCTTGAGTGGATAATTCTTTGTCTTTTGTATTTACCATCAGTAGTCAGTTTTTACTTTGATGAGCTTGTATGAAGTCCTTCTGACCAGCTAGTTTCCAGGGAGTCCTGGTAGCTCGTTCAGAAGGCAGGTAGACGAGATGAATGGCTGCAAGCAGGACGTACTGAAACAGTTCCTCTTGTATGCCTTAATTCTATTTTGCTTGTACCTGTAATTGTTAAAATCTCATAAAGTAAAAAGTTAATTCAACGATTTACCTTGCATTGTTGTTCATGTCGTTTTGTCTGCTTGAATGGGATTTGTAAACAATAAGTAACAATTGCTCGACCTGCTTGGGTTTGAGGTCACATTCAATGTAGTTGTGCTTGGGTCGTGGGAAGAGAATGACCAATGCACCAAGTTAAGTTGTTAGTGATTTAACTTAACAAACTTCTAAATTATCAAAGGGACTAGAGTTTTGATAATTTGTAGGTCGAGGGATTGGACCTTTAGTAGCCATTCATGTTTGAGCAGAGATGAAGGCAAAAGTGAATTTATACATTGAAATGCAATGAATGGATGCTTACATTTCATTGATAAAATTTCTTTAAGTGAAAAGCATTCCATGGGTTCTTAACGATCTCCCCTTCTGGTGTTTGAAGACGATAAGAACCGTTGCTCTGAACCTTCGTGATAATGTAAGGACCTTCCCAATTGGCGTTCAGTTTGCCAATCGTGTCCTTTCTTTTGTTGTGGAACATTTTTCTTAGGACTAGTTCCCCTGGCTGGAAAGTTCTTGGTCGCACACCTTTGTTATAAGCTCGCTTTAGTCTCTGTTGGTATTGCTCGAGCATTATAGCGGCGTGGTTACGTCGTTCTTCGAGGAGGTCGACTCCAAACGACCAGGCTTGATTGTTGAGTTCAGTGTCGACCAGAAGTGATTTGGTCGTTCCAAACGTTAGCTCGGTGGGAATAACTGCCTCAACTCCGTAGCATAGGCTGAAAGGTGACATCCCAGTGGACGCACGAGGGGTTGTCCTATAGGCCCACAGGATGTTTTCCAACTGCTGTGGCCATTGATCATGCTGATCTTCGAGCTTCTTCTTCAAATTGTTTAGAATCTGCCGATTTGCAGCTTCGACCTGGCCGTTGGCTTGTGGGTATCTAGGTGTTGATCTTGAATGCTCGATTTTCCACAGGTCGTAGAATGCCTTGATATTTTTTCCAACGAACTGAGTGCCATTATCTGTGACTACTCGTTTTGGTAGTCCAAACCTTGTGATGATGTTTTCCCACATGAATCTTTGGACATCTGCTTGGGTTACGTTGGTTAGTGCAACAGCTTCTACCCATTTAGTGAAATAGTCGACAGCCACTAGAACGAACCTCTTCTCAGACTTCTTTTCTTTGATTAGGGGGCCCATGATATCGAGCCCCCACATGTGGAATGGCCATGGTGCAGTGATGTTAATGAGATCATTTGGATGTTGGTGTTGCTTATCGGCAAATCGCTGGCATTCTTTGCATTTTAGAACAAATTTCTTGGCATCTTCCTTCATTCTTGGCCAGAAGTATCCCTGAGAGATTGCTTTATGGGCTAAGGTACGCCCACTGGAATGGTTTCCACATTCACCTTCATGGATTTCTTGAAATATCATCTGGCCTTGTTTTGGGATCAGACATCGTAATAACAATCCGGTTGCAGACTTTCTGAAAAGTTTACTCTCATGGATTTTGTACATTGTGACTTTATGGAGCAATTGACTAGCTTCCTTTTTGTTGGATGGTAGGACACCAGTTTGAAGGTAAATCATGAAAGGCTCCATCCAAGTCCCTTGGATGTCTTCTGGAGTTGTTTGTAGTAGGTCGGAGATTTGATGAACATCTTCTTCCTTGAATAGATATGCGGGCTGTGCACTGATTGCTATAGTGAGAGCCCGCGGTTTGTCTGACTCGATCTTAGATGCTAGGAATGCTAATGAATCTGCGTGTCTGTTGTCATCTCTAGGTATGTGCTCGATTGCGAAATAGCTGAGCTTGCTGATGAGTTCCTTTGTTTTGCTAGCATACCTGATTAGGTTGACCCCATTGATCTGGTAGCTGTTAGTGATCTGATTGACTACCAGTTGGGAATCGCTGTACACCTTGAGACGAACTGCTTGAAGCTCGATGGCCATTTGTAGGCCTTGGATGAGTGCTTCGTACTCGGCCTCGTTGTTGGAGGTCGAGAAGTCTAGACGAGTTGATCTCTCGAGCTGTGAACCTTCAGGAGAGATTAACACAGCACCTATACCACTTCCATTGGAATTGTGGGAACCATCTACATACAGCTGCCATGTGTCCGGAGGATTGTCTTGGACTTGCCTTGTTTCAGGTTCTGGTTCCCAATTGACATCCTCTGCTGGATAGTCTACTAAGAAGTCTGCGACGACCTGGCCCTTGACGGCCTGTCGTGATACGAACTCAAATGTGTAATCACCCAGTTCTGCTGCCCATCGAGCCATACGACCTGTTTTGTTTTTCTTTTCTAGTATGTGGCGTAATGGCTGATCGGTGATTACTTTTACAGTGTGGGCTTGGAAATAAGGCTTGAATTTGCATGCAGCGTAAAGTAGAGCTAGTGCTAACTTGTCTAGAGGTGTGTACCTTATTTCGGCCTGCTGTAAGACTTTGCTTGTAAAGTAGATAGCTCGTTCAACCTGATTTTCCTCCTTGAAAAGTACTGTGCTGATCGCAAAATCTGACGTTGCGAGGTAAACGCCAAGTACATCTCCATCGTTGGGTCTTGTGAGAACTGGTGGAGTAGACAGATATGACTTGAGATCATTGAGGGCCTTCTCGCATTCTTCTGTCCACTCGTATGTAGCCCCATTCTTTAGGATATGAAGTATTGGTCTACACTTATCTGATGCTCTAGAGATGAATCTGTTCAGAGCAGACACCATGCCGTTGAGCTTCTGGATTTGTTTCTTTGTTTTTGGGCTTGGCATGTCGATCAGGGCTCTGATCTGGTCGGGATTTGCTTCAATGCCTCTTCTGGTGACTAGGTAGCCGAGGAATTTGCCTGATGCAACTCCGAACAGACACTTCTCTGGATTAAGACGCATTCTGTATTGTCTTAATCTTTGGAATGCCTGGTTTAGATTGTACAAATGATTCTGCTCTTCATTGCTCTTTACTAGCATGTCGTCAATGTAGACTTCCATTGTTCGACCTAGTAGGTCGTCGAACATTCTGGTGACCAGTCTCTGATAGGTCGCACCTGCATTCCGTAACCCAAATGGCATAACTTTGTTGCAAAAAATGCCTTGCTCTGTTGTGAATAAGGTCTTCTCCTGGTCAGGCTCGTGCATTGGGATCTGGTTGTATCCCAAATATGCGTCCATGAATGACAGTAGCTCAAAGCCGCATGTCTGATCGACTAGCCTATCAATTCGTGGCAGTGGGAATGAATCTTTAGGACAAGCTTTGTTCAAACTTGTAAAGTCGATGCGGACTCTTGTTTTTCCATTTTTCTTTAAGACTGGTACTATGTTTGCTAGCCAGTCTGGAGTGTCGACTTCTCTGATGAAGCCGACCTGTTTAAGCCTATTAATCTCTTCATTGACGGCTTCGTGAAATTTGGGAGCAAGCCTCCTTGGTTTCTGCTTGACAGGTCGATAATTGGGATTGACCCGTAATTTATGGCATGCAATTGATGGATCTATTCCGGGCATATCGATATACGACCAAGCAAAAACGTCTTTATTAGTTGAAAGGAAATTTACAAAGTTTTTGAACTTATCTTCTTCCAACTCAGCACCTACATAGACATATCTTGGGTCCTCATTTGACCCAATATTCACTCGCACATCTGGATCAGTACTTCCGAGATTAAGCTTGGGGGAGCTCGCTTGCTCCTTCTGTAGTTGCTATTTGGCAGGTTCAGTCTTTTCTTTGGACGGGCTATTTGACTTGTTGTTGCCCTCCTAAGCCTCTATTGTGATCGGGCTCTTTCCTTTGTTGTCAGCATCCTTGCTTCCAGAGGTGGATGGCTTTGAAGGTGGCACAGCTGCAATAATACCGTGGCATTCCTGTGCGACGTTCTGGTTTCCACGAAGTTCCATTATCCCATGGGGACCAGGATAGCGGAATACTTGGTGGTATGTTGATGGCACACCTCTCATAGCGTGGATCCACTTTCGACCCAGAATCGCATTGTACTTACTTGCAATATTTAAGATGCTGAACTTTGCCGTGACAACGACCTTGTCTTCTTTCCTGCCCACAGTGACGGGCAACAAAATTTCTCCCTTAGGATCTTTTCTGGAACTGTTGAAGCCTAAGATTGGGGTGAAATCTGGGATGAGAACTGAATCGGGCAATCTCATGTCTTTGAAGGTCCTGTACATGAGAATGTTGCATGATGCCCCAGGGTCAATGAATACCCTCTTGATGGTGTAGTACGCTATTCTGAGCTCAACGACTAGGGCGTCGTTGTGTGGAGTAACGACCTTGTTGAGATCGTCCAAGGTGAAAGTGATGTCGGACTCTTGGCGGGCAGGGATGTTAGAGCGAGTTGCTCGCCCAGTAATTGAGTAGACATGATGAAGATGTTCTACTCGTCTCTTTTTTTCTCTTGAAGTCGGGGTGTAGTTGGATTCATCAATCATGTAAACCACATGACTGTCCGACTCGCTGTCGCTGTCAACTTTCTTTGCGACCTTCTTGTTGATGTGGTCGTGTAGGTCGCCTGTTGGACCTAAGCGTTGGGAGAGGCTACGCCCTCTGCTGCGTACTGGACTGATGGAGGCCGTTCTGCCCTTGCTGTGATGACGCTTTGGTGAGCGGGGAGGGGTTCTGGATCCCTTCCTCGCCCTCTTGCCTGTAGAATCCTCTTGTCTGCCGAGGATCCAGTTGTTGAGCCTATTCTCATCGGCCCAAGTCTGAAGTGCACACTTCAGAACGCGACAGTCATCTGTTTGATGACACCGTACCTTGTGGACTTTGCAGTACGGCCGACCAGATGTATCCTCCAACTGTGTGAAGGTGGGAATCTTGCACCAATGGTTGTGCTTGATTCTTTCGTAAATATAACCGGTTGGTCGTGTGAACCAGTGATATTCTCGCTGCTCAGTAGGCAACGACTTAGCTTTGAACCTCTTTCCATTCGATCGAGGTCGCTTGGTTGAGCCAGACTCGATGTTGCTGACTACATGGTTCTTCTCCCTCCCAGTGAGGGCTTCCTCGAGCTTGATATAACGGTCTACCTTCACGTAGAGCTCGTCCAGTGATGAAGGTCGCTTCATGGCTAGCGACTTGTGGAGGTCGGACCCCTGGGTCAGACCGTGGGTGAATGCGATGGTTGCAAAGGTCTCGTGCTCCTTTGCAAAATCCTGAATGGAATGCAATTCAGATTTAAAACGAGCAAAGAATGTGCTCAGAGACTCACCATCTTGCTGCTTGACTTTGAAGATGGAATCTATAGTGACAGGGCGCTTCTTGTTGTGGATGAAAAAGATGACAAATTGCTTTTCGAGCTCGACAAATGAGCTAATGGATCCTGGCTTCAATCGGTGAAACCAGTTAAGAGTCGGTCCGGTGAGGCTGGACTGGAACAACAAACACAAAAGGTGATCCTCTTTGATCAGAGGAAGGGATTTCCGGAATCCCTTGATGTGGTCGGTTGGATCTCCGACTCCGGCATACTGGTCGAACTTGGGGGCATTCAGCTTGTTCGACAAATCATGTTCAAGGATCTCCTTGGAGAAAGGAGACTCCTGGAACTGTTGGAGGGACTGTACAGCAAGTTGCTCCGCCGTGTGGCTCTTAGAATGGTGAAGGAGAGCCTGGGAGGCTTTGAACTCCGCCAGTTGTTGGCTGAGTTGTTCGTATTTCTGGTTGGAATCGTCTGCAGGAACGACTCCATGTCCGCTATTTTCACCTTGCTGGGGGTTGGTTTGTGCGGCTTTCAGGCGTGCATTTTCTTCCTGCAAAAGAATGATTTGAGCATGCAGATCATTGATAGTTAACTCTGTGGTAGTCATTTTGAATGAGTGATTTTGAGAAGGGTGGGAGGGTTTGGGCTTTTCGATTATATCGAATTCCTTGCAGTCGGCGCCAAATGTATTAACCTATTTCTAGATTAATGCACTACTAGGTCAGGTCGTTGGGAGACTTGACCAAATGGGGATGTTTGAGATCGGGGTGGCTGCACCTCGTTGAGATCGAGATTGCCTACGTACTCTAGCTCGGAGGAATTGAACTTAGAGATCAAGCCATCGTAGTTCTGTTCTTATAGAAGGTAGAAGGGCGTGGATCGTGGATCTTGCAGATTCTCCGTCATCATAATGAGGATTAAATGTGTAACGCGCGAGGATCATCCCTGTGAATTAATTATGTAACTGATGAGAATATTCTGTGCATTGAATGAGAGCACGTGTGTATAAGCAGGTCGTTGTTCGTTGCTTGGTCGGGTCGCTTCGGTCGAGCTGCTAGCAGGTAGAGATCGTGGCGACCTGATGGATGGATGACTGTGCCACGTGGCTGCTTTTGATTGGTCGGAGTATGTAGTACCCCTACAGTAACTAACGATACTGCACATTAATACAGCTGTATATACAAGTCTTTAGACAAAATTCTTATAGTTTAGTCTTATATACTGCTACATGCTAACAAGTATTTGGTCCACATATTGCACGAATTTGGATGAGTGCTTCATTAACAGGTAGAACCAAATAGGAGACGAAAACAACATGACAAAATTTACTAATCAGATTAGTGGCATAGAGATGACAATGGCATAATCAAAAGACGACAATTATCTACCTCCTATTAAAGAAGGGATCTCAATAAGAGTTATAACCATAGATACACCAAATACTTGAGATCATTCCAAGTTTGATAACATAAGTTTTATAAGATACACATTGTCCAGCAGAGTGTAATACAAGTTTGATCTTGTGACTCAATTATTAAACACTCATTTCTTCCCGCTTTTCTTTAGTCCTGCTCCACCGAATGACCCCTTCTGTGATGCCTTTGCCTTCAGCTCTTTTAGTGTCTGCGCATAACCAAATGTCAAGTTCACATTCTAGGAGGAAAGACAACACTCTAGTTGTTGTAATAACAACATGGTTTGTTTAAACATTCTTATTAGAATCACATCTTAATTAGTCTAATTCAAAAATGATGCAAAACAAATCAAATATGATAGATATACTGATATACAGATCACTTTGAGCAAAACAGGCCTTCATACTTGCTTATCAAGTCAGTTGGATAAGAAGCAAGTAGATATGTTGAGGATAAGCTCATAAGCTCACTATTTCAAGCATGCATGGTAAGGCTATAATACAGTAGTTCCATATGAATTGAACAAAAGTTACTTCAAAATATAACACAAACCTTAGTTTTCGCCGACTCCATCCACCATGGTACCATTACCATCTCCGATTTCATGGTTGTTTAAGCTTATAACCTCCTCACACAACTCATCCACATCAGGTTCCATATCATCTACATTAAAATAGTAATAAGAAAACAAAATCAAAACAATAATGCGTGCAATATAACAATATGAAAAATATGAACGTATGAACATACCTTTCCTGCTAAATATCCAATCACGTGTACAAACCAAAGGCTCAACATTTTCGGGCTTGAGTGCACTACGAAACTTGTCAATAACTCTGGCACCAACACTAAAAGCTGCTTCCGAAGCAACTGTGGATATGGGTATGGACAAAATATCACGAGCCATCAAAGAAAGTTCAGGATATCGATACTGATTTCCTTTCCAAAAGTCAAGAACATCAAGTTCTATTTTTCTATCCAATCTTGGCTCTTCCAAGTACAATTCCAGCTGAGTCTTCTTATTGGTCATTGAAAATTCTTCCGCATCAAAGGTATCAAAATCCTTAACAATAACAAAAGAAAGAATGCTTGTTATATTACAAAATAATTAAAGATTTATAAATTGATAAAAATATGATCATAAAATAAAAATTTACCTCCAGTACAACATCCATAGAGTTTTGAGAACTCAGAATATCAGAGGAAACATCTGTGGCCTGATTCTTTGAAGTGCTAACAATAGACTCAGAAGAATTTTGTTTGTATTGGTCAAAGAGAAAAAACAACTTCTCGCGAACTTCTCTAAACTGAGCAGAATCCGTACAATAAAGTCTAGTGTAGCTCTAACTCAGAAAATGCAATTTATATCGAGGATCAAAGACCACAACAATAGCAAGAGTAATAGAGTATGTGGACCAATATTTTTCAAATTTTATATTCATTTCCTCTGTCATCTCACGCATAACTGTATCCCTTTTCTTGTAAGGCTTTGGTAATAGTATCTTGCACCAAAATCACTTGAGGAAAATATAAATTTGAAGTTGGGTATTGACTTCCAGAAAATATACAAGTCACCTTGTAAAATGCACCCAAGAACTTGCAAATTTTTGTTACCGTTTTCCATTCAGTATCAGTAGGACAATGATTGTTTCAAATCACTCCTCATCAATTGCATAAAAGCTCGACGATAGTAAAGTGCACTTTCAAGCATCATGAATGTCGAGTTCCAACGAGTAGGAACATCTTGTCTCAAAGCTCTCATCGGTAACAAAGAAACAAGGTTGATACACTCTCTAAATTTTTGCTTCCTATGTTGTGAACCTTTTAAGTACTTTACACTTTCCCTGATCTTAATAACTGAATCATCCATTTTTTTTAATTCGTCTTGAACAATCAGGTTAACTATGTGAGCACAACAACGAACATGAAAAAACATACCGTCACAAAGAAGAGCATTTTTCAAGTGAAACTGATCTTTCAATAGATTAACACACACATCATTAGCACTTGCATTATCCAAAGTCAAAGAAATAATTTCTCTTCAATTCCCCACTCATTCAACATATTGTAAACCTTTTCAGATAAAGCAATTCCTGTGTGTGGAGTGGGCATGAATGAAAAATTTAGGACGACCTTTCGTAGCTTCTAATCACAATCAGCAAAGTATGCAGTAAGTGAAATATATCCATCTGTGCTAATGGAAGTCCATAAATCTGATGTTAAACTAATTCTTCCAGAAATAGTATGCAATAATTCTCTTATCCTCCTTTTTTCCCTCTTGTATATCTTGAGAATATAATCTTTAGCAGTGTTCCTACTGACCAAAGTAATACCTTCATGTATATATCTCAATGCATCTCTAATTCCCTCATACTTAACAAATTGAAAACGTAAATCATGTCTAATGATTCCTAGCATTATCTTCTCTCGAAAAACACAAATATCAGAATTGGCTCTCATTGTCGATGGAGATTTAGATTGTGACAAAGAACATCTTTTCATGTGTCGAAGCATATTACCTGTACCATTGATAGCTTTACTTTGCAAAACCTTCCCACATCTACGACATTTTTCCCTTGGTATCTTATCCCTAGCAAGAGGTAATTCAAAAAATAAATCCCAAACTTTAGAATGTTTATGACTACACATTGTCTTTGAAGGATTAGAGCATTGAGTATCAACTTGTGTTGCTCGAGTTTCTCCAACGCTATGAGTAATTTCCATGCTTGATTCTTGTAGGTTATTTGGTTCCTCAACATCAACATCACAAGATTCCATCAATCTTATGGAAAAACAGAATTAACAAAGTCTTCAGTGATAAAGAGACTAATATAGAAAAATTGGAAAACTTCAAAAAAGTGATAGATGTGAAGCAAAATCTTCAACACTTCTAAAGTTGGACGTAATTAACTAACACTTAGTTAAGATTTGAATACCACTTCTAAAGTTTTGTTATTTTTAAATCCCTAAATTAATGTGTTGATATGTTAAATCCTATAACTTACTAAACAATCCATTAAATCCCTAAATTAATCAAACCCACATCTTAAAATTAAAAGTAAACAAAAAAGTAATCAATAAAATTGATAATAATAGATTAGTTTACTTACAGTAACAGTAGTGGCAGTAATAGTAGTTGTTGATGGTGGTGGTGGTGGTGGTGGTGGTGGACTAGAAGGAAATAACTTTTAATGACGGTGGTAGTAGTTGTTCCATGACCTTGTTTAGTGGAAGAAGAAGATAAAGATGAGTTGAAGGAGAAGAAGATGAGTTGAAGGAGAAGAAGATGAAGATGAATGAAGAAGAAGGGAAAGGGGTTTTTTTCTTCGAAGAGAAGAAGTTGGTGGCGGGTTGTGTCGGGTGAAATTAGGTTGATAAGTTAAACACGAACACGACCCATATGCTTAGCGGGTTTGTTCGTGTCAACCCATCTGTGACACGAATTCAATAGCGGGTCGTGTCCGTGTCACTTTTTTCTGGGTCGTGTTAGGGCCGGGTTAGCGGGTCGTGTCAAAAACTGCCACCCCTACCTCCAAGAGCTGTCTTCTTCTCATGGAAAGTCACAAACTGTGTGCCGACTAGATACAAAATAGGTAGATATATAAGACTTCCTACTAAAATATGTCCTTTGCGTAAAATGGAAACTTTGAGCCAGATGCTACTTGTGATTATACCCTAAAAGTTGGTTTGTTGATAAATATGACAGTTGAACAATGGGTACACCAATGGTTTATCCCACCGGCAAACTGGTTTGTTGAAAAATCCCTATCGACATCTTATTGTGTTAACACATAACTTTCCAAATATGGAAATCCCAATCATGCATGTGGTGTGAGTTTTATGGTCTCACCTGGAAATTTTGTTAAGGCAGGAACATGAAGCACTTGTGCAGGATCAGGAGAGGCAACAGAGTCTGGAATTCTTTTTTTTTTTTTTTGCAATTAGCAAGCTGGGGTTAGGCAGACCCCTACCAGTTTATAGAAAAAAATAATAAAAAGGACGTTTACAGATCCACTACAGACATCACTATCTTCTAGTGTACTGCATGCCACTAGCATCTTGGGCTAGTATATCATTCAATTCCCTACTAAGAGGATTACAAAACATCATGCATGGGTCATTTGGTTGATTTATGGCTGCCAACCAGTCAGCAGCTCTGTTGCTCGAACTCCTGCCTTGTTGCTATGATTTACATCTTCTTATGCAGTTCGAATTATAAAAATCCACTTCTCGGTTGGGAAATCCCCACTTTCCTTTGAGTCTACCGGTGGATTTTTTGTTTTCAGATGTGGATTTTTCCTATTTGGCGGTGATGTGTCGTTGAGGTGGAGGTGGATATACCGACCTCCCATTGCGAATGTTCTTAGATACCGTTAAGCTGCCCCATTGCACTCTTGTGTTGGAAATACATCTTGCACAACCATCCAGGTTATCATGGCATGTCTAGGAATTGTTGTAGGGTTCCAAGGCATTGTGGACCATGCTTGTTTAGGGTTCTTTTGCCTGAAATGGGTATTACTTTTATTTTATCTTATATTATTATTAGAGAAATCATACTGCCACCCCGGTAGTTTACAAAAGCTATCCCATTTTTTTAGTTCACCCTACCAAAAATAATTTACCTTTAGGGCACCAATTCTACTATCAGCCACCCGTCAAAAAGAAAATCTCTTCTCTCCATCTCTTCACTCTTTGTCTCTCTCACTGTGCTTTTCCATTAACAAAGAACGACATACAGTCAGATCAAATAGATCAAATAAGTGCTCAATTTTATTTGTAATTCGTATTTTCTAATTAAATTATTTTTTATTTTTTAATTTATCATAAATATGTTTCTCCAATATCTTCTAATTAAATTCTTTTTCAATTTCGAAGTACAATTTTTAATTTTATTTACACGAACAAAGACGGTGTTACTGATAGATTTAATATATTGAATTCTTGGGTACAGTTATTAAAGTGGTTGCAAAAGAAAAGAAAAATTAAAGCAATACAAATTAATCAAAAGAGGGGACTGATGCAAGTTAATTTTATTTGAACCCCACTGCACGCTAGCTATCAACCATTTTGTTTCCACCCATCACATTGGAACATGTCTTTCTTACCAAATTATTTCTTCTTCTTTCCATTTGATTTTGATATATGCTATGTGTTCTACTGTTTTTTAAATCTAGATTGGGAAGATGAAAGGATTGAATGGTTTATGTGGGCGGGTGGCTCTTAGTATAGGGTGTACATAAGTTTTTTAAGGGTTCTTGTGATAAGTGGGATAGCTCTTTGTAAACGGCGGGTGGCAATATGAGTTCACACATGTCGTTACTAACATATGTCTGTTCCTATTGCCCATGCATTCCCAAAGGGCTGCTTTGGTTCCCTTTGGTATTCATATATCCATTAATCTCACATTTCTCCCTACTTTCTCTTGAAGCCTCTAGTGTTGCAGGAGGGTGTAGCTCTTACCACACCTAAGTCTTAGGTCATCCCAACCCTTAAGATATAAGGGCTTTAATGTTTAAGGGTCCCTAGCATGGCCCATTTAACATTCCTAGGAATCCTACTTTCATGTATGAGAACTTATGACATTTCAATGGTTAGAAAAAAAGGGATTATATTATCTAAGGGCATTCCTAATGGTTTTGTTTTGTTTTGGGGGTCCACCTAAGCACATTTGATACTCACTTGGTGTTTTATTTGCTACTAAAATTCGTTCTCTCTAATGGTTTATCAAACTTGAGCGGGCAATAGAGAACCGTTTCTTTCAGGCGGACCTTTAACATCCGCTTGCATGTTATGGGGTGGGCAAAGGAGAGCCGCTCATATTTTTTTTATATGCGTTTACACATGTGCGGGCATAGAGAACCCGCTTACAAAAACGATCCAAATGTTAAGCGGGCAATGGGGTGCCGCTCAACTTAACTAATGGGTAGATGTTTGGTTAGGCGGGCAACTTCTTATGAGCGGTTAATGAAGGAGCGGGTGTTCAAGAGCCATTCAACTTGAGCGGTTCTCTCGTGCCCGCCCACGTGTGGTATCAAATTTGATAAAAATACCAAATTTTCACTAAATTTGGTGAAAATTGGCTACCAACTCAAATTTGATGGTCCATTATAGATGAGTTTTTTTGTTTTTTCACCAAATTTGAGTTTGATTCCATGTTTGGTGGTCCATTAAGGATGCCCTAATACCCTTAAGCAAGCATTAGATCTTGGGTTTACCCTAAATCGTAGGTCATTTTATCTTTTAGCCGTTCAGTTCAGATCTGAAGATCTTGTTTACATTGGTTCTTGTTTACAAAGGTAAGCCGAAGATCTTCATCTTTTTTTTTTTTTTTTTTTTTTTTTTTGTTAAACAATATTTACAAGACGTGGGCGTGTAACACCAATTACATCAAATAGTAATACATTATAAAGAAAAGAAGATGTATTGTTCCACCAAAACTCCATCCAAGGAAGTTGCAGTTGGGAGAGTTCTTCTGGATATTCAGGCTTGTGCAACAAAATCGGAATGCCTTGGCTAATATCTTTAGCCTTAGTTGAGATGATGTGGAATTTTCTGAATGAGCATACGAATATCCAGTAGCAATGTATGAATCTGCATAGGAGGCTCTTCATTTGAATGTAGTAAAGTGAATAGGATCTTGGAATTCATCTCAACTTCCACATAGTCAAAGCTTAGCTTTGTTGCATCCAATAGCCCAAGTCGTAGTGCCATGAAGAGCTAATAATGCAGAGCCCACAAAGATAACTTGTGTCAAGCCTACAATAAAATTACCATCTACATCTCTTATAACAGCGCCAGTTGGTCCTTAAGCCAAGTGCGGAACCTTCTGAGTTCAATTTCCACCATCACAAGGTAGGAGGTGTCCATTGGATAAAAGTGCAATTCTTGTGTAGCATATTTGAACTTCTTGGCAATTCATTTTGTGCATCCCATGTGGGCTGATTCAGTATCTTCAATAATCTTGAACAAAATCGGAGTGATGCCATTGGAAATGGTTGGACTGTGTTAAATCTTTATTGATTCCTTGTCTTCCAAATAGACCAAAGTGCTAGACCAAACTGTTGCAGTAAATCAACATCTGATTGATAATATCTCAACAAAGAAGACATCCGAGTAAAGAAAAACTTTCCTGAATCACAATTTAAATTGTCGATGACTCTGGCCATGTTTAAACCGCACCATATAGCTCTAGCAAACGAGAACCTCTGAAAAAGATGAATAACTGTCTCCAATTGTTGATGACAATTTGAGCGTATAGGTGAGACATTCATTCCTCGAGAAAGAAGAAAATCAGTTGTTGGAAGTACATTATTCATAATCTGCCACAAGAAAAACTTAACCCAGTAAGGCAGCTTAAGATTCCATAACTTCTTAAACCAATTACATGAGCTTGAATGATCATAGGTAGAAGAAGCGAATGAATGAAACAATCGGTTATATGCGGACTTGACAGTGTATTTCCCTTTCTTATCTGGATCCCATATGAGAGTATCGTCAGAAGATTGTAATGAGAGCGGAATTGACAAAAACGTTTTTCTTCAAGTTAGTTCTACTTCTCATTGCATGGAAACACTCATGAGCTAGAAAAATATTATCTTGAATAAATCTATCTGGCAGGAAAGCACTTTGATGGGGACCTATTAATTTCTGTAAGAAAGGCCTCATTCTATCTACCATAATCTTGGAAATAAGTCGATAGATAACATTGGTTAGACTGATAGGCCTAAACTTGTCAACCATAAGGGGTTGTTAACCTTAGGAATCAAGACAAGATGAGTATGATTGGGCTGAAGAGTAAAGGTACCAGACGAGAAAAAAGATTTAACCATAAAGAATACATGAGGTCCCACAATGTGCCAAAACTGCTTTAAAATAAAACCTGGAAGCCATCAGGTTCTGGACTCTTTAAAGAGCCAATTTTCTTTAATGTACTCCAAATTTCCTCATCTATGACAGGTTGAAGGAGTGCGCCATTATCATCATCGGACACCAACAATATATATCCTGTTGTGGCTCATCCGAGTGGAACAGATCAGAAAAATATCTAATGAGATGAATGTTGAGCTAAATTCTGGTGTTCAAAGTGTGTCCATGATCACGAGAGGAATGCACATCGTAGGATGAATTACAAAGATAGTTATGTTACATAGAAGGGATCCGAAAAAAGAGAAAAATTAATCTAAAATCTAAGTTTTATATGTATGTTAGTCGTAAAAAGAAAAGTAAAATGGTTCATGCAGGTTTTATGTGTTTTTTTATTGATTTTATTTTATTTTTACTAGAAAAAATCAAATTTTTTTTAATGAGAATAAAACGATGGAATAAATTTTTTGTTTTAATTGAACAAAGTTGGGAGGTGGGTGCATGGGATAATACATTGTTTTGATATAAAGGAGCATGTCAGTAACTCAATATTACTATCAAATCAACTACAGAAATTCAAGAATTACTTTATGGGCCCAACATAAATTTTATTTCTGTTAGATTTTGTAGTGTCAGCGCTAAACCTCATTTTAGAAGCTCTTTTTTCTGCGCCATATAATCAGGAAAACAGATTTAAATTACCAAACATACCCTTATTAAAAGATTGAATGATATAAATATTAAGTTGTGTGTTTGAGGGTAAACATATCATATGTTGGAAAAATAACCAACTGTGAGTTACATCGGCTTACTATTCCAAGTCCGGCCAGACCTATTAATAAGTAGTAAGAGAAAGAACCTGAATTCCATTGTAGTGCCTTCTTTTTGTAACCAAAACATGGAAAAACTTGGTGTTATCATTGCCAAAATGAGCCCAATTAAAATGAGCTTTTTGTGCCCAATGAATGTCCTCATGTTCAAGCAGTTCGTCATACAACAATAACTTATAGTCTAGCTCTGTCTGGAGAGCTGGTACCGGATAACCCTGAGACTCAGTTCTTTGTTCTAGATGTTGAATTTTTGAAATTAACATTTCTTTCCTTTGCCCAAACACTGTATGATTCCAATGGATCAATTCAGTTCTACATGCCAAAAATTTCTTTGTCAACTGAAAAGAATTCGATTCCACAATTGCATGATTCCATGTTTGTTTAATTATTTGCTCACAACCTGGGTGCGTAGTCCACATTTCTTCAAACCGAAAAGGACTTCGCAGCTTGTTAATAACAGGAGCAATCTTCAAGTGTAAAATCTTATGATCTGACTGCAATGTGGATATATGAAAGAGCTTGGTCAAACTGCTGTCTCTGTGCTTCACCCTATCCAATCTAGGATACAATATGCTACAAAATCCTTGTTGTTTATTAGTCCATGTAGACCTAGAGTGAAAACCCAATATGTGCAATATGATACTAAAACAAACAAGAATAAAACAATAAAGAAGTAAAGAACGCACGATATTTTTAACGTGGTAACACTCAATATGGGAAACGTCAACGGTTGTCCTCGCGACAACAAATAAATCCACTAGATGAAAAGAGATGTACAAACCTATCAACTACCTGCAATTACAGCGAGTTGACACTACTGGTTATCTCTAACACCTTGACTTCACCAGAGTACCTTGATGTACGCACAAGACACTCGACTTCTTGATGAACACACAAGAAGACTCGAAGCCGATCTATGAAGCAATCTTACACCAGAGTTCCTTGATGAACACACAAGGATACTCGACTTCTTGATGAACACACAAGACGACTCGAAGCTGATCCCAATATTAAATAACGAAGAAGAAGATGAATGTGGAAGAAGAAGATGAGTTCAATCACCAAAACAACCTAAACCAAAACCTAAACAAACTCCAAGACTAGAGATGAATTGGACGGCCAAAGAACTAGTTTTCTCAATGTAAGAAAAACCATATATAGTTAGGGTTTGAATGAGGGAAGAGATGGGCCGAAATAGGCAAAAACCACGTTGGACGTACGTACGTCGAAACAAGGTACGTACGTCACTGAGTCACAAAAGTTCGCTGCCTAACATGACGTACGTACGCCTTAACGTACGTCCAAGTCACAAAATCGCTGCTGCCCAACATATGGTACGTACGTCCTAACTAGGTACGTACGTCCAAACCTTTATAAGACTTTGCTGACCTACACTAGGTACGTACGTCCTATACCAAACTGCAATCTGACATATATGAGACGAAGAGAAAGACTCGGGATGACGCGCATACATCAAGATTTTCCTAACAATGAGATCAATGCGAGATAACCATGGACACACGTAGTCACAAAATAATGTCAAACAACCGAGTGTCGGTTTCAATCTCCCCCTTTGACATTTATTTTGTGACAAAAACCTATGACTCTAGAAGCACTTATAAAACGTGCTTACAAACCCAAACCAAGCACAACGGCATTTATAATACATGCCTACAAGAACACTCACACTCAATACTAACCAATGAGACGATCATCATCTTGAAAATCACGTCCTAAGACACCAACCCAAGCTTCAAGGTAATATGCAATGAATCACCATCATATGATAATTGTATTAACCTATTTCTAGATTAATGCATTAACTAGATCAGGTCGCTGGGGGACTTGACCAAAAGGGGATGTTTGAGATCGGGGTGGCTGCACCTCATTGAGATTGAGATTGCCTACGTACTCTAGTTCGGGGGAGTTGAACTTAGAGATCAAGCCATCATAGTTCTGTTCTTATAGAAGGTAGAAAGGCGTGGATCGTGGATCTTGCAGATTCTCCGTCATCATAATGAGGATTAATTGTGTAACGCGCGAGGATCACCCCTGTGAATTAATTATGTAACTGACGAAGATATTCTGTGCATTGAATGAGAGCACGTGTGTATAAGCAGGCCGCTGCTAGTCTCGTGGTCGAGTCGTTGTGGTCGAGCTGATGTGAGGTCGTGATAGTGGCGACCTGATGGATGAATGACTGTGCCACGTGGCTGCTTTTGATTGGCTGGAGTATGTAGTACCCCTACATAAGCCCCCTCTTTTTAGGTCGGCTGTTTAAGGCGGGCTGAAAAGACTAAGTACTCTGTTCGATGCTGATTTGAGATTTGCTTTTTGAATTTGGGGACGTGGCAGTCATGCAGCGTTGCCTGTAGTAATCATGGCGCTCTTACGGGGAAGTGGAGGTGTTTCCTCGAGCAGTTAGCCGTGCAGTTATGGCAACTGGCGCACGTCTTGGTTGATTAGATCTCTGGATGGCACGTGGATTGATCCGACGGTTGATGTGAACCGTTTTGTGAGTGGAGAATAACTACAATGCATACGGAATCTTTGTTCGATCTCAGCCGTTCACCTGTTTGGAACCGATGGCTGGGATTACTCGTGCTACAGTATTTAACCTGTAGTTCCCTTGAGAAGGGTTTACCTATCTTGCACTTGTTTGAATTGCTGTCGCTTTTCTCTTGCGATCTGAAGAAGTTTGAGAGCTCGTGAGGTTAGTTTTCTTTCTTTTCATTCTTTCATCTTCTGTTTTTCTTTCTTTTGCTTGAGAGAGATGTCAGACGCGAGTGACTCTCAAAATGATAACTTGAGTGTTGAGTCTGATAGGACTCATTCTGAAACTTCGTCTCCCATTCGCGGTGTGGACCTTGATAGTCCCCAGAGTAGTGGTTCTCATGGGGCGGACACATCTGACGACGAAATGGTGGAGGGTGACGATGGTTTGATGTGCAGGGTAGTGAACATGAAATATGTAAATAGGCATGTTTCATTTAGGAAGCAGTATGGGCTTAGCTCGATTGAGCATTTGGAGATTAGATTTTTAGGAGATTGTTTACTTTCTTCTGATTATCGACCTAGAAATCCTTTCTCCACTGTGTTTACCTTGACCCAATTCCGAGCTGGGCTGAGGCTGCCATTGTCTTGTTTGGTGGTCGATCTGTTGAATGCTATTGGTCGAGCCCCCTGCCAGATGAATGGCAATTTCTGGAGAAATGTGAGGGTAATTGACGATCTGAACAAGCTGCATAAGTGGAACATTACTGCAAGTGATGTATTGAACCACTTCAGCTTCAAACGTTCTTCAAAGGCTGAACTTTCTGGCTATAACATGCAAGTTACGCCAGACCGTTTGCCTTTGATTTACCCGGTAAGTAGTGAGCCATGGTGGAAGGATCCCATGCTGTTTACTGGGTCGATTATTGAAGGGGATATCCAGTTGCGTCACGTGACTAGGAATGATGCCCGTAAGTTTCTGGTCGTTAGTTTTAGGGTTGTTGATGACTTTCCTGTTTCCTGGCTTGATGATTTTGTATCTTTGTTGCAGCGATCAGGGACGATCATCTGCTGAGGAAGAACGATCTGCAGTCAGCTTTGAACTGCTTTGGTTTTTTGACTGACAAACGGAAGATTGCGCTCTTACCCCACCTAAGGGAACATTTTATTCCCAAAGGTGGTCCAAAAATAGTTGAGGAAGAGCTCGGGAGGAGGAAGGCGTTGAAGAAGGCCTACATGGATTCTGTTCACAAATCTGTGGCTGGGCGGTCTGGTGGCAGCTCGCGTGCCGGGGAGAAGGAACGAGCTAGTGGTAGCTCGAGGACTGAGGAGAGAGAGCGATCTGGAAGTGCTGCTCGGAGGTCGGAGAAGGAGCGACCTGTGGAGAAAGAGCGAGCTGGTGGTAGCTCACGCCAGGCGGACGTAGTGGCGAGCCCCCTAGTCGTATCTCATCCGCCCTCACTTCCCAAATTGCCTACCTTGTCCGGGAAGAAGAGGTCTTTGTCGGGGAAGCTCAAGCTGTTGGATCAGCCACTATGCCAGCCCCTGCTCCTTCCATGTCTGCTAGAACTCCTAAGATGTCTGTTGTGTCCAGGAAGACTGCTATTCGGCCCTCGCAGAAAGGCAAGGGTGTGTCGTCTGAGTTTCGCCATGGGCCGTTCGATTATTTGGATGGTCGTGGGGAGAAGCATGTCGTGTATGATAACGACAGTGCTATTGACGACCCCTGCGTTGCCCGGGCTGTGAATGAGGGCATCGTACTGGATGCTGATGCTCGAGCGGTGCAGTCGCAGACTTTGTTAGTGACCTGCTCGAAGATAAACGCGGCGCTTTCTTTGGTGAGTGTGATTATAATTCTTATATCCTTTGCTTCTCCCTTGTCATTGTTGTTTAGATTCTGCTTGCACTTGCAGCTTAACGCAAGCTTCCAGGGGGTGCGTCTGGTAGCTGAAGTTGGTGCCCGAGCTGAGATTGAGTTGAAGGACCTCAAGGAGGAGCTCGAGCGGGCGAAGAATGTTGCTGTCGTTGCTGAGTGCAAGGTGAAGGACAGGGATGCTCAGGTCGCTGGGGGACTTGACCAAAAGGGGATGTTTGAGATCGGGGTGGCTGCACCTCGTTGAGATTGAGATTGCCTACGTACTCTAGTTCGGGGGAGTTGAACTTAGAGATCAAGCCATCGTAGTTCTGTTCTTATAGAAGGTAGAAAGGCGTGGATCGTGGATCTTGCAGATTCTCCGTCATCATAATGAGGATTAATTGTGTAACGCGCGAGTATCACCCCTGAGAATTAATTATGTAACTGACGAAGATATTCTGTGCATTGAATGAGAGCACGTGTGTATAAGTAGGCCGCTGCTAGTCTCGTGGTCGAGTCGTTATGGTCGAGCTGATGTGAGGTCGTGATAGTGGCGACCTGATGGATGAATGACTGTGCCACGTGGCTGCTTTTGATTGGCTGGAGTATGTAGTACCCCTACATAAGCCCCCTCTTTTTAGGTCGGCTGTTTAAGGCGGGCTGAAAAGACTAAGTACTCTGTTCGATGCTGATTTGAGATTTGCTTTTTGAATTTGGGGACGTGGCAGTCATGCAGCGTTGCCTGTAGTAATCATGGCGCTCTTACGGGGAAGTGGAGGTGTTTCCTCGAGCAGTTAGCCGTGCAGTTATGGCAACTGGCGCACGTCTTGGTTGATTAGATCACTGGATGGCACGTGGATTGATCCGACGGTTGATGTGAACCGTTTTGTGAGTGGAGAATAACTGCAATGCATACGGAATCTTTGTTCGATCTCAGCCGTTCACCTGTTTGGAACCGATGGCTGGGATTACTCGTGCTACAGTATTAAACCTGTATTTCCCTTGAGAAGGGTTTACCTATCTTGCACTTGTTTGAATTGCTGCCGCTTTTCTCTTGCGATCTGAAGAAGTTTGAGAGCTCGTGAGGTTAGTTTTCTTTCTTTTCATTCTTTCATCTTCTGTTTTTCTTTCTTTTGCTTGAGAGAGATGTCAGACGCGAGTGACTCTCAAAATGATAACTTGAGTGTTGAGTCTGATAGGACTCATTCTGAAACTTCGTCTCCCATTCGCGGTGTGGACCTTGATAGTCCCCAGAGTAGTGGTTCTCATGGGGCGGACACATCTGACGACGAAATGGTGGAGGGTGACGATGGTTTGATGTGCAGGGTAGTGAACATGAAATATGTAAATAGGCATGTTTCATTTAGGAAGCAGTATGGGCTTAGCTCGATTGAGCATTTGGAGATTAGATTTTTAGGAGATTGTTTACTTTCTTCTGATTATCGACCTAGAAATCGTTTCTCCACTGTGTTTACCTTGACCCAATTCCGAGCTGGGCTGAGGCTGCCATTGTCTTGTTTGGTGGTCGATCTGTTGAATGCTATTGGTTGAGCCCCCTGCCAGATGAATGGCAATTTCTGGAAAAATGTGAGGGTAATTGACGATCTGAACAAGCTGCATAAGTGGAACATTACTGCAAATGATGTATTGAACCACTTCAGCTTCAAACGTTCTTCAAAGGCTGAACTTTCTGGCTATAACATGCAAGTTAGGCCAGACCGTTTGCCTTTGATTTACCTGGTAAGTAGTGAGCCATGGTGGAAGGATCCCATGCTGGTTACTGGGTCGATTATTGAAGGGGATATCCAGTTGCGTCACGTGACTAGGAATGATGCCCGTAAGTTTCTGGTCGTTAGTTTTAGGGTTGTTGATGACTTTCCTGTTTCCTGGCTTGATGATTTTGTATCTTTGTTGCAGCGATCAGGGACGATCATCTGCTGAGGAAGAACGATCTTCAGTCAGCTTTAAACTGCTTTGGTTTTTTGACTGACAAACGGAAGATTGCGCTCTTACCCCACCTAAGGGAACATTTTATTCCCAAAGGTGGTCCAAAAACAGTTGAGGAAGAGCTCGGGAGGAGGAAGGCGTTGAAGAAGGCCTACATGGATTCTGTTCACAAATCTGTGGCTGGGCGGTCTGGTGGCAGCTCGCGTGCCGGGGAGAAGGAACGAGCTAGTGGTAGCTCGAGGACTGAGGAGAGAGAGCGATCTGGAAGTGCTGCTCGGAGGTCGGAGAAGGAGCGACCTGTGGAGAAAGAGCGAGCTGGTGGTAGCTCACGCCAGGCGGAGGTAGTGGCGAGCCCCCTAGTCGTATCTCCTCCGCCCTCCCTTCCCAAATTGCCTACCTTGTCCGGGAAGAAGAGGTCTTTGTCGGGGAACCTCAAGCTGTTGGAGCAACCAACTATGCCAGCCCCTGCTCCTTCCATGTCTGCTAGAACTCCTGAGATGTCTGTTGTGTCCAGGAAGACTGCTATTCGGCCCTCGCAGAAAGGCAAGGGTGTGTCGTCTGAGTTTCGCCCTGGGCCGTTCGATTATTTGGATGGTCGTGGGGAGAAGCATGTCGTGTATGATAAGGACAGTGCTATTGACGACCCCTGCGTTGCCCGGGCTGTGAATGAGGGCATCGTACTGGATGCTGATGCTCGAGCGGTGCAGTCGCAGACTTTGTTAGTGACCTGCTCGAAGATAAACGCGGCGCTTTCTTTGGTGAGTGTGATTATAATTCTTATTTCCTTTGCTTCTCCCTTGTCATTGTTGCTTAGATTCTGCTTGCACTTGCAGCTTAACGCAAGCTTCCAGGGGGTGCATCTGGTAGCTGAAGTTGGTGCCCGAGCTGAGATTGAGTTGAAGGACCTCAAGGAGGAGCTCGAGCGGGCGAAGAATGTTGCTGTCGTTGCTGAGTGCAAGGTGAAGGACAGGGATGCGCAGGTCGCTGCGTTGAAGGAGACGGTGGAACAGTTAAAGGAAGATTCTGCTGCTGCCAAGGCTTCTGCTAAATACTGGGAGCACGCATGCCAAGAGAATGGCGCAGCGTGGAAGGCCTACTGCGACAACTTGATGAAAGCTTTGGAGGGGTCGTCCAAAGGAGAGGAGACGCGAGGTGGTGCCGAAGAAACTTTGGCGCCAGCTCAGGACGCCTTGATGGGCCCTAATGACCAGGTCGCAAGTGGCCGTACGGGGATTGATGGTTCCAGCGACCAGTCTATGCAGCAGTGAACTAGTCTGGGTACCGACCTTCTTGTATTGGGTAACCTTGTGCAAAGTTTGCTTCTTGCACTCCTTGTTCTTGCAGTAAGTCTTCTTTGGCCTTCCTCAAAGCAGTGTTGTTAGTTTGTGAGCTCGAGGAAAGAATCATTTGTTTTGTTTGGAGTTGTAATAAACAGCAGTAATTTTATTTGATGAGCTTGTATTTTAGCCGTTCTGATCAGCTAGATTCCAGGGAGTCCTGGTAGCTCGTTCAGAAGGCAGGTAGACGAGATGAATGGCTGCAAGCAGGACGAACTGAAACAGTTCTTCTTGTATGCCTTAGTTTGACGTTGCTTTTACCTGTAATGGTTAGAATCTCGTCAAGTAAAAAGAAATTTCAATGATTTACCTTACATTGTCATTCTTGTTACTTTGTCTGTTTGTATGAGTTTTGCAAACAAGTAGTAATCATAGTTCTGGACCTGCTTGTAGATGAGGTCGCATGCATTGTTGCTTGATTGTACATGGGTCGTGGGAATGATATGACCAATGCACCAAGTTAAGTTCCAGATGTTTGAACTTAACAAAATTAAAATTATCAAAGGGACTAGAGTATTGATAATTTATAGGTCGAGGGATTAGACCTTTAATAGCCATTCATGTTTGAGCTGAGATGAAGGCAAAGATGAGTTTGTATATTGAAATGTAATGAATAGATGCTTACATTTCATTGATAAAACTTTTTCAAGTGATAAGCATTCCATGGATTCTTAACAATCTCTCCTTCTGGTGTTTGAAGACGATAAGAACCATTGCTTTGAACCTTGGTGACAATGTAAGGGCCTTCCCAATTGGCATTGAGTTTGCCAATAATATCCTTCCTTTTGTTGTGGAACATTTTCCTTAGAACTAGTTCTCCTGGTTGAAAAGATCTAGGTCGTACGCCTTTGTTATAAGCTCGCTTTAGTCGTTGTTGATATTGCTCAAGCTTTATAACGGCGTGGTTTCGTCGCTCCTCGAGGAGATCGATTCCGAACGACCAGACCTGATTGTTAAGCTCTGTGTCGACCAGAAGAGATTTGGTCGTTCCAAATGTTAACTCGGTGGGAATAACGGCCTCAACTCCATAGCAGAGACTGAATGGTGACATCCCTGTGGATGTACGAGGGGTTGTTCTGTAGGCCCATAGGATATTTTCCAACTGTTGTGGCCATTGATCGTGTTGATCTTCGAGCTTTTTGTTTAAGTTGTTCAGAATCTGTCGATTTGCAGCTTCGACTTGGCCGTTGGCTTGTGGATATCTAGGTGTTGACCTAGAATGCTCGATTTTCCATAGATCGTAGAAAGCTTTGATGTTTTTGCCAACGAACTGAGTGCCATTATCCGTGACTATTCGTTTTGGTAGACCAAATCGTGTGATTATGTTTTCCCACATGAATCTTTGAACATCGGCTTGAGTGATGTTGGCGAGTGCAACGGCTTCTACCCATTTTGTGAAGTAGTCAATGGCGACTAGAACAAACTTCTTTTCAGACTTCTTTTCTTTGATAAAAGGGCCCATGATATCTAGCCCGCACATGTGAAATGGCCATGGCGCAGTGATGTTGATTAAATCATTTGGATGCTGATGTTGGTTATCAGCAAAACGCTAGCATTCTTTGCACTTCAACACAAATTTCTTGGCATCTTCTTTCATTCTTGGCCAGATATATCCCTGGGAGATCGCTTTATGAGCTAAGGTTCGCCCTCCGAAATGGTTTCCACACTCCCCTTCGTGGATTTCTTGGAATATCATTTCGCCGTGTTTGGGAATCAGGCAGCGCAATAACAAACCAGTTGCAGATTTTCTGAAAAGCTTACCCTCATGGAGTTTGTACATGGTGACCTTATGTAACAGCTGACTGGCTTCCTTTTTGTTGGATGGCAGGACACCAGTTTGAAGGTAAGTAACGAAAGGTTCCATCCAAGTTCCTTGGATGTCTGCTGGAGTTGTCTCTAGTAGATCAGAGATTTGATGAACATCTTCTTCCTTGAATAGATATGCGGGCTGTGTACTGATTGCTATAGTGAGAGCCCGCGGTCTGTCTGACTCGATCTTAGATGCTAAGAATGCCAATGAATCAGCGTGTCTGTTGTCATCTCTCGGTATGTGCTCGATTGTGAAATAAACGGAGCTTGTTGATGAGCTCCTTTGCTTTGCTAGCATACCTGATTAGGTTGACCTCATTGATCTGGTAATTACTAGTAATCTGATTGACAACCAGTTATGAATCACTGTACACCTTCAGGCGAACTGCTTGTAGGTCGATGGCCATCTGTAGGCCCTGGATTAGAGCTTCGTATTCGGCCTCGTTGTTGGAGGTCGCGAAATCGAGACGAGTTGATCTCTCGAGCTGTGAACCTTCAGGAGAAATTAATACAACACCTATGCCACTTCCGTTGGAGTTGTGGGAACCATCTACATATAGTTGCCATGTGTCAGGAGGACTGTCCTGAATTTGCCTTGTTTCAGGTTCTGGTTCCCAATTGGTATCCTCTGCTGGATAGTCTACCAAGAAATCTGCGACGACCTGGCCTTTGACGGCCTGCCGTGAGACGAACTCAAATGTGTAATCACCCAGTTCGGCTGCCCATCGAGCCATACGACCTGTTTTGTTTTTCTTTTCCAGTATATGTTGTAATGGCTGGTCGGTGTTTACTTTGACAGTATGGGCTTGGAAATAAGGTTTGAATTTGCAAGCAGCGTAAAGTAAAGCTAATGCTAACTTCTCTAGAGGTGTGTACCTTATTTCGGCCTGCTGTAAGACTTTGCTTGTGAAGTAAATAGGTCGTTCGACCTGATTTTCTTCCTTAAAAAGTACTGCACTGATCGCAAAATCTGATGTTGCGAGGTAAACGCCGAGTACATCTCCATCGTTGGGCCTTGTAAGAACTGGTGGAGTAGATAAATATGCCTTGATGTCATTGAAGGCCTTCTCGCATTCTTCTGTCCACTCATATGTATCCCCCTTCTTTAGGATATGAAGCATTGGTCGGCATTTGTCTGATGCTCTGGAGATGAATCTGTTCAGAGCTGACACCATGCCGTTGAGTTTCTGGATTTGTTTCTTTGTTTTTGGGCTTGGCATGTCGATCAGGGCTCTGATTTGGTCGGGATTTGCTTCAATACCCCGTCTGATGACTAGGTAGCCGAGGAATTTTCCTAATGCAACCCCGAACAGACACTTCTCTGGATTAAGAAGCATTCTGTATTGTCTTAATCTTTGGAATGCCTGGTCGAGATTGTACAAATGATCTTGCTCTTGGCTGCTCTTCACTAGCATGTCGTCAATGTAGACTTCCATTGTTCGACCTAGTAGGTCGTCGAACATTCTGGTGACCAGTCTCTGATAGGTCGCACCTGCATTCCTTAACCCGAATGGCATAACCTTGTAGTAGAAAATGCCTTGCTCTGTTGTGAAAGAGGTCTTTTCTTGGTCAGGCTCGTACATTGGGATCTGGTTGTACCCTGAGTATGCGTCCATGAATGATAATAACTCGAAACCGCATGTCTGATCGACTAGCCTATCGATTCGTGGCAGTGGGAATGAATCTTTAGGGCAAGCTTTATTTAAGCTTGTGAAGTCGATGCAGACTCTTGTTTTCCCATTCTTCTTTAAGACTGGTACGATGTTGGCTAGCCAGTCTGGAGTATCGACCTCTCTGATGAACCCGACCTGTTTAAGTCTGTTGATCTCTTCATTGACAGCTTCGTGAAACTTTGGAGCAAGCGTCCTTGGTTTTTGCTTTACAGGTCGATAATTGGGATTGACACCCAGTTTATGACATGCAATTGATGGATCTATACCAGGCATATCGATATACGACCAAGCAAAAACATCTTTATTAGTTGAAAGAAAATTTACAAAGTTATTGAACTTATCTCCTTTCAACTCTGCACCTACATAGATATATCTCGGGTCATCCTCTGATCCAATGTTCACACGTACACCTGGATCAGTACTTTCGAGATTTAGCTTGGGGGAGCTCGTTTGCTCCTTCTGTAGTTGCTATTTGGTAGCTTTGTTCTTTTCTTTGGAAGGGCTCTTTGACTTGTTGTCGCCCTCTTGAGCCTCTGATGAGATTGGGTTCTTCACTTTGACGTCAGCATCCTTGGTTTCAGAGGTGGATGGCTTTGAAGGTGGCATAGCCTCAATAATCCCATGGCATTCCTGTGCAGCATTCTGGTTGCCGCGAAGTTCCATTATCCCATGAGGTCCAGGATAGCGGAAGACTTGATGATATGTTGATGGAACACCTCTCATGGCATGGATCCATTTTCGACCCAAAATCGCATTATACTTACTTGCGATGTTGAGGATGCTGAACTTGGTGGTCATAACGACCTTGTCTTCCTTTCTGCCCACGGTGACGGGCAACAGAATTTCACCCTTAGGATCCTCTCTTGAACTGTTGAAGCCTAAGATGGGAGTGAAATCGGGGATGAGAACTGAATCGGGCAACCTCATGTCCTTGAAGGTTCTGTACATGAGAATGTTGCATGATGCGCCAGGGTCGATGAATACCCTCTTGATGATATAGTCTGCTATCCGCACCTCAACGACAAGGGCGTCGTTGTGAGGTGTAACGACCTTGTTGAGATCGTCCTCAGTGAAGGTGATGTCGGACTCTTGGCGGGCCGGAATATTGAAACGAGCTGCTCGGCCAGTAATGGAGTAGACATGATGAAGATGCTCTACTCGTCTCTTCTTCTCTCGTGAGACAGGGGTGTGGTTGGACTCGTCAATCATGTAGACTACATGACTTTCCGATTCGCTGTCACTGTCAATCTTGTTTGCGACCTTCTTGTTAATTTGGTCGCGTAGGTCGCCTGTTGGACCTAAGCGCTGGGAGAAGCTACGCCCTCTGCTGCGGACTGGACTTGCGGAGGCCGTTCTGGCCTTGCTGTGATTCCTCTTTGGTGAATGGGGAGGAGTTCTGGATCCTTTCCTCGCCCGCTTGCTTGTGGTATCCTCTTGTCTGCCGAGGATCCAATTGTTGAGCCTTTTCTCATCGGCCCATGTTTGAAGAGCGCGTTTCAGAACGCGACAGTCATCAGTTTGATGACACCGTACCTTATGGACTTTGCAGTACGGTCGACCAGATGTATCCTCCAACTGTGTGAAGGTAGGAATCCTGCACCAGTGGTTGTGCTTGATTCGCTCAAATATGTAACCGGCTGGTCTTGTAAACCGGTGATATTCTCGCTGCTCAGTAGGCAACGACTTAGACTTGAACCTCTTGCCATCTGACCGAGGTCGCTTGGTTGAGCCAGACTCCACATTGCTGACTACGTGATTCTTCTCCCTCCCAGTGAGGGCTTCTTCGAGCTTGATATAACGATCTACCTTTAGGTAGAGCTCGTCCAGGGATGTAGGTCGCTTCATGGCTAGCGATTTGTGGAGGTCGGACCCTTGGATCAGACCGTGAGAGAATGCAATGGTTGCAAAGGTCTCGTGCTCCTTTGCAAAATCCTGAATTGAGTGCAATTCAGACTTAAAACGAGCAAAGAAAACGCTTAGTGACTCACCATCTCCCTGCTTGACTTTAAAGATTGAATCGATGGTGACGGGGCGCTTCTTGTTGTGGATGTAGAAGATGACAAATTGCTTTTCGAGCTCGGCAAACGAGCTGATGGATCCTGGATTCAATCGGTGAAACCAGTCAAGAGTCGGTCCGGTGAGGCTGGACTGGAACAACAAACACAAAAGGTGATCTTCTTGATCAGAGGAAGGGATTTCCGAAATCCCTTGATGTGGTCGGTTGGATCTCCGACTCCGGCATACTGGTCAAACTTGGGGGCATTCAGTTTGTTAGGCAATTCATGCTCCATGATCTCCTTGGAGAAAGGAGACTCCTGGAACTGCTGGAGGGACTGGACAGCAAGTTGCTCCGCAGTGTGGCTTTTGGAATGCTGTAAGATAGCTTGGGAGGCTTTGAACTCTGCCAATTGTTGGCTGAGTTGCTCATACTTCTGGTTGAAGTCATCAACAACAATGACTCCTTGTGCTCCTTGTGGGAGGTTGTTGGTTTGTGCAGCTTTCAGACGTGCATTTTCTTCCTGCAGACGAGTGATTTGTTCATGCAGATCCTGGATGGTAAGTTCATGGGTAGCCATTTAAATAGATGACTTTGAGAAGGGTGGGAGGGTTTGGGTTTTTCGATTATATCGAATTCCTTGCAGTCGGCGCCAAATGTATTAACCTATTTCTAGATTAATGCATTAACTAGATCAGGTCGCTGGGGGACTTGACTAAACGGGGATGTTTGAGATCGGGGTGGCTGCACCTCGTTGAGATTGAGATTGCCTACGTACTCTAGTTCGGGGGAGTTGAACTTAGAGATCAAGCCATCGTAGTTCTGTTCTTATAGAAGGTAGAAAGGCGTGGATCGTGGATCTTGCAGATTCTCCGTCATCATAATGAGGATTAATTGTGTAACGCGCGAGGATCACCCCTGTGAATTAATTATGTAACTGACGAACATATTCTGTGCATTGAATGAGAGCATGTGTGTATAAGCAGGCCGCTGCTAGTCTCGTGGTCGAGTCGTTGTGGTCGAGCTGATGTGAGGTCGTGATAGTGGCGACCTGATGGATGAATGACTGTGCCACGTGGCTGCTTTTGATTGGCTGGAGTATGTAGTACCCCTACAATAATCAAAGGGAAGATGAAGCTTTGACAATCAAAGATGAAGCTTTTATGAACTACTCCCCCATACTTCATGAATTCCAAACATGGATACTTGTGCTCCCCCACAAATGTAGCATACCTGAAACATGACCCAAGATACACTAACAAAGAAGAAGAAGGTGTTAGTATTAGAATCATAAATCTCCCCCTTTTTGTCACAAATGAAGTAAGGTGACAAAGGAAAGAGAAAACAAAAACCAAACCATAACAAATAAGAGAAGAAGAAGAGAAAGAGAACAATCATGTTAACAACAACAAAAAGGATATGCAACGGAAGCCATAAAATAAACACTTGTTAACACGATGTCAATACAAAGAATTCTCCCCCTAAACAAAAGCTCCACCTAAATACAATGCATATGAGAAATATGCACCTAGAACAAACAAACCAAATAAGGATATTTGAAACACACAAAGAACCATGCATACAAGGGTAGAAGAGAGTATATGCAAGCTCAATTAAAACAAGATACTTAGTAAAGATGAATAAACTTGGTTTCATTAAACAAAGTACGCACCAATAAAAAATTAAGATAAGAAACCAAACATCTACTAGAAATGCATCATACAAACATCCTTGGTGTGTGGGAAAGCTAAAGAAAACACAAAGAGAGTCATTTTCACACCTCACTCACAAACCATAAGAACACTCAAAACAACTAGTATTCACCATTAGAAGGATTTCACTTCACAGACGCCTAAATAGACACATGGAAATGCACTTACAACTTTTTATTTATTTTTATTTATTTTTATTGTGCATAAAATAACATGTGAAAGGGATTTTTACCTTCATCTTTTGCAACATGTGGTAGGGTGTAGCCTACATCTTTTCAAATCACTTCCCCTTTAAAAATAAACTTAAAGTAGTGCAACATCATGGTAACGTGCAACACAAGAACTAAAATCTCTTGAGTGCATCCATCATTGCATGACCCTCACTGCCCCAACGAGTAAATATACCAAATGATTTCTCTCTCAAGAAGATCAAAAGGCTGGGGATTTTGTGAATTGTTGACCACTACCACACCGCCTTCATACTAATAATCAAGATAATATAAGAAGGCATGCATACGTATATTTCCAACTAATGATTATTCTAGAAGTTCATCATGTTCAAAAGATGGAAAAAGATATGCAAGCAAACTCTCAAAGTGTAACTTAGTCGTGCATAGTGTAAGCAAGCAAAGATATATGCATGAGACACAACTAGATAAACATTGGTCTAAAATCTAAACATGAGAGCACAAGCGTATGTTAAGTATAATAAAATAGTTATATTCATGAGCACTAAGCATACACGTATGATTGAAAGTAATAGACCAATCTAACCATATATACAACGTATGTGTATTCCGAACACCCATAACAAGGTAAACCAAAAAACCCTTTTTTTTTTTTTTTTTTTTTTTTTAAGTAGCATGATATTCAACCCAAACAAACAAAGCATGCATAAACAAAAAGACAAAAAACACCATAAATAGCCTATGTGGTTAGAAAAATATGCAATTAAAATAACACAAGGCTAGAAAACAAACAAAAAAAAAAATAAATAAAAATAAAAATTACGAAGATGATATTCAATCTAACTTTAACAAGTCAAAAAGAACTTTCAAGTCATCCTTCCGTACCCATACTTGAGAGATATTCTGCAACTTGGACCCAGATATGGAGGATTTTTGAATATTATCCCCGATAGTAGACTTTCCAACCCTTAACCTCTCATTCTCTAGACTACATTTGGCAGCATCGATGCTTCTATCCCATATGTGAGGTGGTTTGGTAACCTTTTGCACAACCTTCTTTCTATTGTTGAAGTGTTGTGGTTTTAGAGGGCTACTTCTTCGCATAAAAGAAGTCCAAGAGGAATGATGAGCCTGTACAGGAAAAGAACAATGTGAGTTCCAATAATTATTACCAAAAGAAGAAGAATATGGAACCAGGGAATTTTTATCCCAACAGAAAGCTGAAGTATGACCTAACCGACCACAAGTAAAACACTTAAAATGTCTATATTTAGGACTTGTCTTGTTCTTGGTCATCACATTCAGCTTAGATACAAAAGCCTTGGTAGGTGGAGGCGGAGTAGGCATACGAGGATTTGGTAACAAAGGAGGCAAGGATGGCCTCACAAAAGAAGTAGTAGGAGGAGGAAAAACACAACTGGAGGAAGCTCCAACATAGTTATATCCTAAACCAGTCTTATCTGAAGAAAACTTTCCACTTTTAATAAGGGTGTCTAGATCAACCGAAGCTTTCCCAAACCCTTGCAATCGCTTAGTAGAAGCAAATAAATCCATTTTCACAGCTTCATGCTCAAACAACAAAGTACGATACTTATCTTCTATCTCATGATTGGATATTTCCAAAGAAATAATTCTATATTGGAAATCTAGTTTTTCTTGAGAAAACTCCTCAAATAAGACATTCATATCACCTGCAAGTACAAATTTCTCTTTTAGAAGAGACTCAACCATATCATTTAAAATCTGATTAGTCTTTCGCAAGGATTGACATTGTTTAACAGATGACATATGTAATTCCCTTAACTCACCGGGACTTACCAAAACAGAATCATCGAATTCATGATTGACAATATCGGTTACCTGACAATCCACATTCTCATTCAAAGATGCTCCATAGGCAACACAATGTGTAACATGGTCTTCTGCTACATCATCATCATCCTCGCTGTCATCTCCCTCCCAAGTGGTAGATAACTTGATTTTTTGTTATTCTATCCCTTGTGTATCAAATTTCTTGGGAAGCTTACACTTGTCAAAACCATGGTTAGTCAAACCATTATATTTCATAGTCTTAAAAATATATTTTAGATAACGATAAATGATACTTAGATGTTGCTTAGTGTCAAGAGACTCATCATGATTAATTTTTTCATCTTGCACATCCTCAAAAGATCCAGCTTTAAAAGCAAAGGATTTATTTTGAGGTTGCCCAAGTTGAACCTCAAGTTCATAAGTTCTCAATTTTCCTGCCAAGGTCTCTATGGACATGGTCTTTAAGTCATTGCTTTCTTGAATGACATCTTTCCTAGAACGGAATCTAGATGGCAAAGACCGAAGAACTTTACGCACTATTTGAGTATCGGTGTACACTAAACCTAAAGATGCACTATTGTTGATAACATCCTGCAAACGAATAAAGAATTCACCAAAAGATTCATTATTGTCCGTTTTCATAGTTTCAAATTGACTAATAAGAAGTTCAAGCTTACTCTCTTTGATAGCAGTGTCACCCTCATGAGTTCTTACCAGCCTATCTCAAGCCTCTTTGGATGTTATACAAACATGAAGTCTCCGAAATTCACTAGCATCCAAAGCCATAAATATAGCATTAAGCCCTCTTTGGTTGTTAGTAGAAGCAACTTTGTCTTCCGAACTCCATATGTTTCGTGGCTTTGCAATTGTAATAGCCTCATCTGTACTACCTGTAATAACTGTCGGTGGTGACCAACCATCTTCCACAGCGATCCACACATCCTCACTGATAGCCTGCAAATACGCAGCCATACAAACTTTCCAATAGGGAAAACTAGTTCCATTAAATTTAGGAGGACAAATTAGTGTTCCAAATTTATCAGAATCAATTAAAATTGTACTAAAGATCTACGCGTGAGCCTTTACACTCCTTAACAAGCGCCCTGCGACTGATACCAATTGAAAACCCAATATGTGCAATATGATACTAAAACAAACAAGAATAAAACAATAAAGAAGTAAAAAACACACGATATTTTTAACGTGGTAAAACCCAATATGGGAAACATCCACGGTTGTCCTCACGACAACAAATAAATCCACTAGATGAAAAAGGATGTACAAACCTATCAACTACCTGCAATCACTGCGAGTTGACACTTCTAGTTATCTCTAACACCTTGACTTCACCAGAGTACCTTGATGTACGCACAAGACACTCGACTTCGTGATGAACACACAAGAAGACTCGAAGCCGATCTATGAAGCAAGCTTACACCAGAGTTTCGTGATGAACACACAAGGATACTCGACGTCTTGATGAACACACAAGAAGACTCGAAGTTGATCTCAATATTCAATAAGGAAGAAGAAGATGAGTTCAATCACCAAAACAACCTAAACCAAAACCTAAACAAACTCCAAGACTAGAGATGAATTGGACGGCCAAAGAACTAGTTTTCTCAATGTGAGAAAAACCATATATAGTTAGGGTTTAAATGAGAGAAGAGATGGGTCGAAATAGGCAAAAACCACGTTGGACGTAGGTACGTCGAAACAAGGTACGTACGTCCCTGAGTCACAAAAGTTCGCTCCTAACATGATGTGCGTACGCCTTAACTAGGTACGTACGTCCAAGTCACAAAATCGCTGCTGCCCAACATATGGTACATACGTCCTAACTAGGTACGTATGTCCAAACCTTTGTAAGACTTTGCTGACCTACACTAGGTACGTACGTCCTATACCAAACTGCAATCTGACATATATGACACGAAGAGAAAGACTCGGGACGACGCGCATACATCAAGATTTTCCTAACAATGAGATCAAGGCGAGATAACCATGGACACACGTAGTCACAAAATAATGTCAAACAACCGAGTGCCAGTTTCATAGAGCCATTACAGCCTATATCTATCAATTGACATTGATCTATCAACCATTGAAATCCTCTCATTTTATACATCTTGGGTGACCGAAACCAAGATCTTCATCCTGAGAGAGTATGTCATTAAAATCATCAATACAGACCAAGGTATATTTTGAAGTGGTTGGTTTTGGACCAAGAAATCCCACTGTGAAGCTCTAACATGGTATTTAGGATTACCATAAATACAAGACAGATACCAGACACCTGAAATGCAACAATGGACAAGCCAATCAAAAGCAAAGATGATTTTAACTTTTCATTGAAAGGTCCACAAACACCAATTAAAGGCCACCTCTTAAACCACTTGAAGGTACGAAAAAAGTATTCCAGTCATCCTGATATCGCTTTAGAGGATCAACATATTTAGCAAAAGATGCCTTTGTTTCTGATAGAAAAATAAAAACAGGCTTGTATCATTGAAGATGATCATTTAAACATCTCACTGTCGAGTCTAAGCCAATACCTTAACGGTTCCAGCTTAAAATACTCATTTAAAGGTAAAGAAGAAAAGGAAACTGCACAAGATGCCCGAACACACCAATTCAGAGACTCCCTTACACCGTAAATCCACCAAGTTATTACCAGCAAGCAAGCAATGAAGACATACCTAGAAAAAGACCTCAACATGATTTTACTTTTCTTTCTCCTGAATTTTCTCTCTCCATATTAGCTAAAACCGGCTGATTAATTAACATGTTTCCTTCTCTATACGTGGCAGCTATTTATACATCTGTACGTGGCAGCTATTTATACATGGCAGCTATTTATACATCTGTGATGTTCAAGCATCACAGATCTGTGATGCTAGCATTTCTCTATTTAATTCAAGACAGTCAACAACTCAACACCCAGAAGGCATCGATCCCATGGTGGTCTCAATAGAGTCAATTGAACCCCCCCCCCCCCCCCCCCCCCCCCCCCCAAAAAAAAAAAAAAAAAAAAAAACATAAAAGATGCAGTAAGATAGTTACTAAAAGTGAAAATGTGAACTAATGGATTACATCATCTGTATTAACCTGTATCCAGATTAATGCATTAACTAGGTCAGGTCGCTATTTGACTGACCAAGGTGGAGATTTGAGATCGGGGGTGGTTGCACCTCGATGAGATCGAGATTGCTTACGTACTCTAGCTCAGGGGAGTGGAACTTAGAGATCAAACTATCGTAGTTCTGTTCTTATAGAAGGTGAAAGGGCGCAGATCATGGGATCTTGCAGATTCTCCGACATCATAATGAGAGCATAATCATGGCATTGATTATGTAACGGGCGAGGATATTCTCTGTGCATTGATTATGCAACGGGCGAGGATATTCTGTGTATTGATTAAGGGCATGTGTGTATGAGGAGGTCGCCAACGGTTGCATAGTCGAACTGCTCTGGTCGGTCTTTAGCTGGATCTATTTGCGACCTGGTGGAATATTGGGCAGGCCACGTGTCCTGTTTTGATTGGCTGGAGTATGTAGTACACCTACATAAGCCCCTTCTTTTTAGGTCGATAAATAATCGGGCTGAAAAGACCTTTTGATTGCTGGGCGAGCTGGTTGAGTTGATCTCTGCTTTTAAATCTTTGAAATTGTACACGTGGCTGCCATGCATTGTTGTTTTATATCATCATTGTGCTTCGTGGGGAAGTGGAGTGGTTTCCTCGAGCAGTTAACTTGCTTTAATTTGGCAACTAATGTACGCTTTGTCTGATGCGTGTTTGTCTGACACGTGGAATGATCGACGGTGGATGTTAAAAGTCGGAGTAGTGGGAAATAACTACAAAGTTCGTGTTTGTCTGCTTGTGATCCTGTCCGTTGATTATAACTTCATCGATGGCTGGGATCTTTCTTGGACTTGTATTTAAGGTGAAGTTGCTGTAGTGATTTTCTTACTTTCTTCATTTGCTCTCTCGAACTGCTGCCAATCTGTCGTTGCGACCTAAAGATCTTGAGAGCTTTTGAGGTCAGTAACTTCTCTTTATTTTTGCATATTACTTCTCCTCATTCTTCTTCTTTTTTGTTTCATTTGAGAGATGTCTGAGGCGAGTGATTCGCAAAATGATCATTTGAGTGGAGGTAGCGGTGGTAGCTATGAGTCTGATGAGGAGAGGACTCGGTCTGGAAATGATGCAAGTACTCCTGATGGAGGTGCGGAACAGGAGGGGGATAGCCCTGGTAGTAATGGTCCTCATGGGGAGGATAGCTCTGATGATGAAATGGTTGAGAGTGACCATCAATCTTTTCATCATGTTGTGAATCCTGCTTATGTAAAGAGGCATATCGCCTCTAGGTCGAGCTATGGGCTGGACACCATAAGTAACCTTGAAATTATGTTTTTAGGAGATCGCTTGTTGACTGAAGCGTATCGACCTAATAACCCTTTTTCTGTTGTGTTCACTCTGAGTCAATTTCGTGCTGGTCTCTGTCTGCCTCTTTCGCGTCTGGTCGTCGATCTCCTTAACACCATTCAGTGAGCTCCATGCCAGATGAATGGTAATTTTTGGAGGAATATGAGGGTGATCGACGACCTGAATAGGTCGCATAAATGGGCCATTACTGTGGCTGACGTGCTTGGGCATTTATGTTTTAAGCGATCTGCCAAGACGGAGGGCGGAGGTTATAACATGCAGGTTCGCCCTGAACGTTTGCCTCTGATCTATCCAGTCAGTAGTGAGCCTTGGTGGAAGGAGCCATTGTTGCTCACTGGTCGAGTTACTGAGGATAACATGTTGTTGTATGTCACTAGGAGTTTGTCAGCTGATCGTAAGTGCTTAGGTCGCTTCTTTATAGGTTTGATCTTGTTGTGCGATCTGTGGTTTTGATCATATTTTTTTATTTTTCAACAATTAAAGACGATTCTGTTGTGAAGTGTACGGTTGTTGAGTCTTGCGTGAACATCTTTGGTTCCTGGTTGGACGAGAAAAAGATCAAGCTTCTACCTCATCTGTGTGAGTACTTTGTTCCAAAGGGCGGTGCCAAAACTATTGCTGATGAGCTCGAACGAAGGAAAGCTCTAAGGTCGAACTTCATGGCTCAAATAAGAAATGGTGGTGCTGAGAAGGCTAAAGCTGTTTGTAGCAGTCGGGCTGTTGAAGTTGACATCGCACTCGTAATGAGGCCATGGTTCTTGAAGCTGACCACCATGCCGTTATGGCTCAATCTCTGCCTCTTACCTGCTCGAAGATCAACTATGCCATCGCACTCGTAAGTGTGTGATTTTGCCTCCTTTTCAAGTTGAACTTAGAAGTATGTTTTCATGTTTTGAACTTTGTTTTGTAGTTGAATACATCATTCCAAGAGGTGAGAGGTGTAGCTGAGGCTGGAGCTCAGGCTGATCTGGACCTTAAGCGAGGTAGAAATGATCTTCACAATGCTAAGAACGAGTTACTGTTGCGCCACCTGAGGATTAGAAAGATGGAGAAGGACGTTTCTCAATACAAGATGACAATTCACGAGCTGAAGGTTTCGTTGCAGAGCTCTAGGAAGCAATGTGAGGAGAACGACTTGGCCTGGCAATTTCATTGTGAAATGCTAAAGCGACAACTTGAAGAGGTGGGATCGTCCGAAAGAGAGGAGCCGCTGGTGGTTGAGGAGCCGAATCTGGTTGCACCGCAGGACACCTCGATGGACCCTGGAGAGCAGATAATGGAGGTGCAGGATGTGCCGGTTGAGCAGGAGCAGCAGCAGTGACTTTTTTCTTCTTGAATGTTAGTGAGGTTTTTAACAATTTGTTCTTGAAAGTTGTGTTTGTTGATGGGGTGCCCTTTGTGGCTTGAAAACAATAGTCTTGAATGGACTTGGTTTCGACCTTGTCCATTCTTGGCGCTCTGGTTCTTGGTTCTTGGCTTGAGGTCATAAACAATAGTGATCGATCTGCTTCGGCAGGTCGATTGCGCTTTTACTTTTCTATTATTTTCATTTCTTGGATAATGTCTTCTGTTTTTTTGGGTGACTAGTTTCCAGGGAGTCCTGGTAGCTCGTTCAGAAGGCAGGTAGACGAGATGAATTGCTGCAAGCAGGGCGGACTGAAATATTTCCTCTTGTATGCCTTAGTTTTAATGAATTTGTTTTTTTATACTTTATCTCTCTTGTTCTTGTAGTTTGCCTTGATTTTTGCAGGTAGTTCTGCTTTACGAGCTGCAACTAGGGATTGCTGAAGTAGCCCCCAAGTAGTATAGGTCGATGACGTAAATAGAAAGTAGATCGTTTTTTCTGTAATAGTTAGTTTATTTGAAATAAATAAATAAAATAAACTTTTTACTTGGTTACCTTGCTCGCTTTTTACTTTTTGTTATTTGTATTGTCTGCGTGGCTAGATTGCAAACATCAAATAATAAAGTGAAGTAGGAAAAATCGACCTGGGATGAGATTTGGTCGTTAGATTATGAGCTCGATTTTACTTAGGTCGTGGGGAAGTTATGAACTAAGTAGGAGGGTGTTAGTTGGAGTATAGATGTCAACTTAACACTCAAAAATTATCAAGGGGACTAGAGTATTGATAGTTTAAACTTCTAGTGATTGAATTTGACCTATTCAAGCCATTCATGTATGAATTGAACTGAAGGCAAAATCGAGCTTGTTTATTAAAATATGAGAACGCATGCTTACAATTTTACTGGTAGAATTTCCTCAAATGATAAGCATTCCAAGGATTCTTGACATCCTCTCCTTCCGGAGTCTGAAGGCGATAAGATCCATTGCCTTGAACCTTTATGATGATGTAAGGTCCTTCCCAGTTAGCATTGAGCTTCCCAATATTTGTTTTTCTCTTATTGTGAAACATTCTTCTTAGTACGAGCTCTCCTGGTTAAAAAGTTCGAGGTCATACTCCTTTGTTGTAAGCTCGTTTTAACCTTTGTTGGTATTGTTCGAGCTTAATGGTGGCATGGTTCCTTCTTTCTTCAGCCAGGTTTATCCCAAACGACCAGACCTGGTTATTGAGTTCGGTATCGACCAGTAGTGACTTGGTCGTGCCAAATGTCAGCTCGGTTGGGATAACAGCTTCTACTCCATAGCAAAGGCTGAATGGAGACATTCCTGTTGATGTTCTAGGAGTTGTTCTGTAGGCCTAAAGGATGTTTTCTAGCTGTTGTGCCCACTGATCTTCTTGATCTTCAAGCTTTTTCTTCAAGTTAGAAAGAATTTGTTTGTTCTCAGCTTCGACCTGACCATTGCTTTGTGGATATCGAGGAGCTAACCTGGAGTGCTCGATTTTCCATAGCGCGTAGAAACCTTTAATGTTCTTTCCACCGAACTGGGTTCCGTTGTCAGTAACAACTCGTTTGGGAAAACCAAATCTTGTAATGATGTTTTCCCATAAAAATCTTCTCACATCTGCTTGAGTGACATTAGTGAGAGCAATGGCTTACACCCATTTCGTGAAGTAGTCGACAACGACTAGAACAAATCTTTTTTCGGACTTGTTCTCTTTAATCAGTGGGCCCATGATGTCGAGTCCCCACATGTGAAATGACCAAGGAACAGTGATGTTGATGAGGTGTTGATGAGTGTGATCGGCAAAATGTTGACACTCCTTGCACCTTAAAACGAATTTCTTTGCATCCTCCTTCATTCTTGGCCAGAAATACCCTTATGAGATCGCTTTGTGAGCTAGTGTTCGACCTCCAAAATGATTTCCAGATTCTCCATCATGAATCTCCTGAAAGATGGTTTGCCCATGCTTGGGAATTAAGCATCTTAAGAGTAGACCAGTTGCTGACTTTCAGAATAGCTTTCCCTCATGTAACTTGTACATAGTGACCTTATGTAATAACTGGCTGGCCTCCATTTTGTTTATTGGGAGCTCGTCAGTTCGCAAAAAGTTGATGAAGGGTTCCATCTAAGTTACTTTGATATCTTCTGAGGTCGTGGCAAATAGCTTGCTGATTTGATTGATCTCTTCTTCTTTTTGTAAATACGCAGGTAGCGTGTTTACTGCTATTGTTAGAGCTCGAGGTCGATCTGATTCGACCTTGGAGGCTAGGAATGTGAGTGAATCAGCATGTTTGTTATCATCTCTTGGGATGTGATCGATAGTGAAAAAACTGAACTTGCTGATAAGTTATTTTGCTTTGTTTGCATATCTTATCAAATTGAGTTCGTGTATTTGGTAGTTACTTGTGATCTTATTTACTACCAGTTGAGAATCACTGAACCTTTTGAGTCGATCTGCCTGTAAGTCGATAGCCATTTGTAGGCCTTGGATTAGGGCTTCATATTCGGCCTCATTGTTGGAGGTCGAGAAGTCTAGTCAAGTTGATCTTTCATATTGTGAGCCCTCCGGTGAGATGAGTACGACACCAATGCCACTACCTTTTGCGTTGTGGGAACCATCAACATATAGTTGCCAAGTGTTTGGTGGATCGACTGGGACTGGTCTGGTTTCTAGTTTTGGTTCCCAGCTGGAATCTTCGGCAGGATAGTCTGCTAAGAAATCAGCAACGACCTGGCCTTTAACGGCCTGGCGAGGTACGAACTCAAAGATATAATCACCGAGCTCCGCTGCCCATCGAGCCTTTCGACCTGTTTTGTTCTTCTTTTTTAGTATGTATCGTAGTGGTTGTTCGGTGATTACTTTAGCAATGTGTGCTTGAAAATAAGGTCTAAACTTGCATGCAGCATAAAGAAGAGCTAATGCTAATTTTTCTAGAGGTGTGTACCTTATTTCTGCTTGTTGCAACACCTTGCTTGTGAAGTAGAATTGTCGTTCGACCTGATTTTCCTCCTTGAATAGTACCGCGCTGATCGCAAAATCTGATGTGGTGGGGTAGATTCCGAGTACATCTCCATCATAAGGCTTAATGAGAACTGGTGGAGTGGATAAGTATGCCCTCAGTTCGGCAAAGGCTTGCTCGCATTCTTTTGTCCATTGATATGCAGCCCCCTTTCTAAGAAAATGAAGCATTGGTCGACATTTATCGGTTGCTCTAGAAATAAATCTATTGAGAGCTGATACCATGTCGTTGAGTTTTTGGATTTGCTTCTTTGTCTTTGGGCTGGGCATATCGACCAGGGCTCTGATCTGGTTGGGGTTTGCTTCAATACCCCTCCTTGTAACTAGACAACCAAGGAATTTTCCTGATGCCACCCCGAATAGACATTTTTCTGGATTAAGTCTCATCCTGAATTGTCTTAACTGTTGAAATGTCTGATCGAGATTGGCCAAGTGATCTTGCTCAAGGTCGCTCTTGACCAACATGTCGTCGATGTAGACCTCTATTGTTCAACCTAGTAGGTCGTCGAATATTTTGGTGACAAGTCGTTGGTAGGTTGCTCCAGCGTTTCTGAGGATGAAAGGCATGACTTTGTAACAGAAAATTCCTTGCTCAGTAGTGAATGAAGTTTTTTCTTGATCTGGCTCATGCATTGGGATCTGATTGTAGCCTGAGTATGCATTCATGAATGATAGTAGCTCGAAACCACAAGTCTGATCGACTAACCTATCTATTCGTGGGAGTGAGAATAAATCTTTAGGACAAGCTTTGTTCAAGCTTGTAAAGTCGATGCAAACTCTTGTCTTCCCATTCTTTTTCAGGACTAGAACAATGTTGGCCAACCAATCTGGGGTGTCAACTTCTTTGATGAATCCTACCTGTTTGAGTCTGCTAATTTCATCATTGACGGCCTGATAAAATTTTGGGGCAAGTCGTCTTGGTTTTTGCTTAACAGATCGATAATTGGGATTTACTCGTAGCTTATGGAATGCTATTGATGGATCTATCCCAAGCATATCAGTATACGATCAAGTAAAAACATCTTTATTGAGAGAAAGAAAGTTTACAAAATCATTGTACTTATTTGTTCCTAACTCTGGGCCCACATAGACATACTTGGGGTCATTCTCTGACCCTAAGTTCACTTGTACTCCTGGATCTGTGCTTCCAAGTGACAGTTGAGGGGAGCTCGCTTGCTCCTTCTGTAATTGCTATTTGGCCGCGTCTGTGGCCTCAACTTTCCTCTTCGATAAACTCTTTACTTGATTTGTGACCACCTTGGTTCCTGAGGTCGTTGCTTTATCAGACGCCACAGCCTCAAGAATTCCATGGCATTCTTGTGCAGCGTTCTGATTGCCTCTGAGCTTCATTATCCCATTGGGGCCAGGATAACGGAATACTTGATGATAAGTTGATGGAACTCATCGCATGGCATGGATCCATTTGCGACCAAGTATTGCATTGTACTTGCTTGCAATATTGAGGACGCTGAATTTTACTGTAATTACCACTTTATCTTCCCTTCCCCCTACAGAAACGGGCAGCAATATTTCTCCTTTTGGTTCCTCTGTCGAGCTATTGAAGCCCAAGATTGGAGTGAAGTCAGGAATGAGGACTGAATCAGGTAGCCTCATGTCCTTAAAAGTCATGTACATCAGTATGTTACAAGATGCTTCTGGGTCAATGAGGACCCTCTTAACAATGTAATCTGCAATCCTTAATTCAATGACCAGGGCGTCGTTGTATGGAATAACGACCTTGTTGAGATCGTCTTCAGTAAAACTAAGATTTGTTTCCTGTCGAGCTGGAATGTTAATTCGAGCTGCTCGACCTGTGATGGAGTAGACATGGTGCAAGTGTTCTACTCTTCTTTTCTTCTCTCTTGAGACTGGTGTGGAGTTGGACTCAAAGATCATGTAGACCACACGACTTTCTGTCTCGCTATCTTCTTCTATCCTGTTTGCGACTTACTTGTTGATGTGGTCGCGGAGGTCACCAGTGGGACCTAATCTTCTTGAGAGGTTTCGCCCTCTGCTGCGTGCTGGACTTGAAGAGGCAGTTCTTGCCTTGCTCTGAGATCGTTTAGCATAACGTGGAGGTGTTCTTGATCTCTTCTTGGTTTTCTTTTCGTTGGATTCTTCTTGCCTTCCGTAGATCCAGTTGTTCAGCCTTTTCTCATCAGCCCATATCTGAAGAGATCGCTTGAGTATGCGACAATCATCTGTTTGGTGACATCGCACCTTCTGGACTTTGCAGTAAGGACGACCAGAGGTGTCTTCAAGTGGAGTGAAATCTGGAATCTTGCACCAATGGTGATGCTTGATTCGCTCAAAAATATATTCTGCAGGTCGTGTAAATCGGTGATACTCACGTTGCTCTGTGGGCAACGCCTTAGCCTTGAATCTTTTGTTGTTGTCTAATCGTGGTCCTTTGGTGGAGCCCCCTTCTACGTTTGAAATAACATGGCTTTTCACCCTTCCGGCCAAGGCTTCTTCTAGTTTGATATAACGATCTACCTTGAGATAGAGGTCGTCGAGAGAGGTTTATCCTCTTCATGGCCAAAGACTTGTGAAGGACTGATCCAGGGACCAGACCATGGGAGAACGCAATTGTTGCAAAGTGTTCATGTTCCTTTGCGAAATCTTGAATAGAGTGCAGCTCGGTTTTGAATCGAGCGAAGAAATCGCTCAGCAGTTCACCGTCCCGTTGTTTGAATTTAAATATTGCGTCGATGATGACTGGACGTTTTTTGTTATGGATGTAGAAAATAACGAAGTGCTTTTCCAGGTCGCTGATCGAACCTGGCTTGAGACGGTGGAACCAATCGAGAGCTGGTCTTGTGAGGCTGGATTGAAACAATAGGTAGAGTAGATGATCCTCTTTTATAAGAGGTAGAGATTTGCGGAAACCCTTGATGCGATCTGTTGGGTCTCCAACACCTGAGTACTGATCAAATTTAGGAGCATTGAGTTTGTTGGGCAACTCCTGCTCCAGGATCTCCTTAGTGAATGGAGATTCCTGGAAGTGCTGCAAAGACTGGACAGCGAGCTGTTCGGCTGTGTGACCTTTGCTTAATTGTATGGCGGTCTGAGAGGCCTTGAACTCAGCGAGCTGTTGACTGAGTTATTCATACTTGTGATTGCTGTCATTTGCAATGACTGCTCCTTTTTCAGTGTTTGTATCGAAGTCGCTTGCAGCCTTTAGTTGCGCGTTTTTTTCTTGGAGACGATTTAGTTGGTCTCGTAGTTCCTGGATGATTTGCTTCTGAGTAGCCATTTGATGGACAGATGTATGGACAGATGTATGAGTATGACTTTTAGTTGGGTGGGAGGGCTGGTTTTTCGATATAATCGATTCCCTATAGTCGGCGCCAAATGTATTAACCTGTTTCCAGATTAATGCATTAACTAGGTCAGGTCGCTGTTTGACTGACCAAGGTGGAGATTTGAGATCGGGGGTGGTTGCAACTCGATGAGATCGAGATTGCCTACGTACTCTAGCTCGGGGGAGTGGAACTTAGAGATCAAGCTATCGTAGTTCTATTCTTATAGAAGGTGAAAGGGCGCAGATCATGGGATCTTGTAGATTCTCCGACATCATAATGAGATCATAATCATGGCATTGGTTATGTAACGGGCGAGGATATTCTCTGTGCATTCATTATGCAACGGGCGAGGATATTCTGTGCATTGATTAAGGGCACGTGTGTATGAGGAGGTCGCCAACGGTTGTATAGTCAAACTGCTCTGGTCGGTCTTTAGCTGGATCCATTTGCGACCTGGTGGAATATTGGGCAGGCCACATGTCGTGTTTTGATTGGCTGGAGTATGTAGTACCCCTACATCATCCATTCATTCATTCCTCAAACTACTAACTCACACTCAATTACGAAAAACCCATATCTGCCTTGCTGCTTACACAATTTGATAGCCATGGTGGGTATGACTATATATGTATATTTCGGTCTCATTAACTGTATTTTATTTTGAGCTTAGACTTTGTGATATATTTCATTGTGATCTTACCAGGGAATCACCATCTTCATTCTTTACATTCGCACAGAAGATGAATTCATTTATGTCAGGAATTTTGAATAGTAGTCGTATGTTGACCAGTTACACTCGGAAGGCTGAATTGTGGGTTTGAACATGTCTTAGATCTGTTGTTCTCTATATGCTTTGTTGCTCCTTGATTCTTATAAGTTCATGTTGGTCAATCATGTTTGTTATGTAATACTTGAGTGTTGAGTTTATGTAATTGAAATGGATGACTAAGATGGATCTATAAGCTCAAAAAGGAAAGAGCGCTCATAAGGAGAGTTTGATGGTTCGAATCCATCAAGATCCAAATTTAATGATGGTTTAGCCACCGTTGTCAAGAATGGTGACAAGTTCTTGATGGTTCTTAAAACTTTTATTGATTGTAAAGCAAAAACTGTCAAGATAGGCAATAATTTCTCGACGGGTTTTACTGTTCTTACCAAGTATTTAGCTAAAACTGTCAAGACTATCAACGAATGTTTTACGGGTTGTAAGGTTTTGTTGATGGGTTAGCCAATAGTGTCAAGAAATGGGAAGATTTCTTGACATTTTTAAAAGAAAAGTTGACGGTTTTGACTATGAAACTGACATATTTGCAATGAATAGTATGACGGTCTATAAAAAAACCATCAAAAATTACTAAAGTTTATTGACGGTTTTTCTAATTTTTCTTGACATAGTCTGACATGACAGTTTTTTAGGTAGTCTAAAAACGTCATTATATGCAGTTAATGACAGTTTTTAGCCGTCATAAAAAACGTTTTCCGTTGTAGTGGGATTTTTAGACTTAACCCCCCTTATTTTATATCAGATTGGATTAAACCCCCCCTTTTGTCCAAAGTTTGACATAACACCCTACCGTCTCTTTTCCGTCTCTTTTGGCGTCTATGTTCCTACATTCTGACCAAACTACCCCTCAATCAGTGGGGAGCATGATTTTTAAGAAAACTCTGGGCCCTGTTTACTTGTGGAAATTTTTTCCAATTTTTCGGAAAACTATCTTTAAAGAAAATAAAAATCAAAAAACGTGTTTACTTGATATATTTTTACAGTTTTAGAAAACAATTTTATGGTTTTCTATAATTTTCTGTTTTATTATTTCACCTTAAAAAGGAAAACACCGATTTAGTGTTTTCCAATTAGAAAACACGCATTGCGAAAAAAAAAATTCTCGCTCCATTACGTATGGTGGACTTGGTATCTATTGTGCTACTGTTGTTATGAAGTTTGCTTTCATAGCTTCACGTACGCAAACCAAGGATCTCCAAGACCACATTCTTCGAGGTTGTGAGATTGCACCTATGGGTAATGTTTTCGATACTACCATTGCTAGTTTATATCTTTCTATACCTGATTTTAATCACAGTAATCTTGATCCAACTGCTACCGTCCCCTTCAGACCCCAACATGTCTTGGCGGAAGCATACTATAACAAGATTAGTTCTGGTTTTGAGAGGGAATTTGAGTTGTCAGCTAGAACCAAAAGCCGTGATTGGATGTGTTCAGTCAGAACATGCCAAAGATTTTCTCCTTGCTATCCTGATGGAAGGGCTTGGACAACGCATGACACCTGTAGAATATTGTGTCATTCTTCGTTATCGATTGATGACCCCTCTATATTCAGATGCTGAGCTTTGTCCAGTGTGCAAGAAGAGCAGACTTGATGCTTTCGGGGACCATGCGGCTCATTGTAAGTATTACCCCGGCTTAAAGTACAGACATGACCACGTTAGAGATATCTTGTGTGATGTGTTCTGGCGGGCTGGAGTACAGGTTAAGAAGAGGCTCCTGTTAACTTTCTTACTGATCCTAAGGAAGGAAGATCGACATTACGTCCTGCTAATATTCTGGTCTACAACTGGTCTGAAGGTAAACATGCGTGTGTTGATGTTACAGGGGCGTCTCCGATGGTTGGGTTGGGTGCTGGGATTTTTGATGTGGGGCTAGCATCTAGGAATGCAGCAGCAGGAACAAAAGTGGAGAAACATGACGGAGCTTGTAGAGCTAACCAACATAGTTTCATCCCCTTTGCATTTGACACATTTGGATTGCTAGGCTCAGAAGCAGTTGAGCTCCTCAGGAGAGTGCAGAAGGTAATGGATAGTAACGTGATGACTGCGGGTTCGAACGAATATGTATTTAAGGGAATCTGGTTTGTTATGCAGAAAGGACTTGCCGCGCAGTTTGTAGCGCGTTTGTCCTCTTCTTTTGTGTAATCCGTTGAGCTTATCAATAAAATTTATTTATATATAAAAAAAAAAAAAGAACGAAAGAAGAAGAGAGGAAGGAGATTGCACACATCGATCTCTTTTTCGTCTTCCACTCTTCTATCTATCTATCTCTCTCTGTTTTTTCTGGTTGTATCTCTCATCTCTCTGGTCGTAACTATCTTTCTCTCTGCTTCGTATTCAAACTCCATTAGTAAGTTCGTTTGACCTTTTATCTTGTGATTTTCATGTTTATTTCTTAAATTTATGTGTTTTCTGAGAATTCTCTTTTCGAATTTGTGTGTTTACGGATTTTGGAGTAGTTTTATAGTTTGATTGAACATTTTCGATATCAATTGGTAATACCCATTTGATAGTTTAGATGAAATTTGTGAGTTTTAAGTATTTGTTAGTATGTTTGTTGTAAGACGATCTGCCAGTTTCAGACTTTCAATAGTGTAGTTCACTTAGAATCGAAGAAGTGATTTTTGTTTTCAATTTATGGGTAGTGTATTAGAACAAAGCCACCATATTTTCTATTATAGTTTTGCGACATTGGGTGTAGGGGAAGAAAGGCATTAAATTATTTTCAATCTGTTGCAGGCAGTAAGGCTGGGCAAAACCGATCCGAAACATGCAAACCGAACCGAACCGAACCGATCCGAACCGAAAATAAGGTGTTTACATGTTCAGTTGCAGTTTCTAATTTTGCAAAACACCTACTTTGGGTGTTCGGTTGCAGTTTCGAAAATTTCCGAACACCCAAAACCGAACCGAACATGTAATTCTATATATAGTCCTGTCCATCATGTAATTCTGTATACAGTCCAGCCCATCTGTCTAACACTCAAGTAGTCCAGCCCATCTACTAGGTGTTCGGTTCGATTTTATTCGGTTAACCGAACCGAATAACATGTTCGGTTATGTTTCGGTTTTAGTAATTGTTTTTCGGTTCGGTTTCAAAATTCAAACAGTTCGGTTTCGATTTTAGCTTTTACAAAACACCTACTAGGTATTCGGTTGCCATTTTTGACCAAAACCGAACCGAACCGTGCCCAGCCCTAGCAGGCAGGCTGAGTTCAATTACATTAATCCTATTGATTAAGGAAATTAAACATACTGTAATATAAATTTACTGCAGGCCACATCTGGTTTGGGTGCAGCAGCTGCGCTTTCCCTTGCTCGTGAAGGACGTTTTCGTTGTTCTAGGTATTTATTAAATTTAATACTTTGTCTCCTGTTTGTTGTCCTTTTAGTTTACTTACTTTGGGAAAAAAGTGAATATATTTTTGACTCTATCACAAAGTCTCGGATGTTTATCAAGTTACATTGATGGTTTATACATTTGGACATTATAATCTAACACATCATGATTGCATAGTGGTAGAACCTTGGTAGGCGATCAATAGGATCGCAAAAATTTTAGTGGATAATCCATTATGGTATTATTTATAGTACTAGGCTCGACAGAGATGTTGAAGAGCTCTTCATTTCCTAAAATACTGACATGGATACACATATGACATCCTTATATTGTATACTGATTTTGTTTTTCAACTTTGGCTCTCTTGAGCTAAAAGCTACCTTTATGTTTAATGCTAATGGAATGAGACTTACTAGGTGATAGAAAGAATCTAGATAATAGGCAACATGGCACACACGCGCTCAGTTAAGTTTGATGAGTGTGTATGCTTTGATCTTGGATGCTTGATAATTTTCACTTGTTTGCTATTCAAAATATGCATTGTCATCCTTATGTGTTTTATGGTAGGGAACACATATCCGCTGCAAAGTTAACTTCTCATTTGTTGGCGGTCAACAGTAGATTGATGGTGTTCTTTTTGCACATAGTGCGAAACTCTATTTATTGAGTATCCAACCATTGTTAACTTCTCTGGAGTGTGTTTTATTTGTGAAAGTCTAGCTACTCCTTTTTTTGTTTTTTAGTATATTGTTTTAAGTTATGCCAGTTATCTGTTAGTGCCTCCCATCTTTACATTCTTATACAACTACATATTACTGGCTTTTACAATTTAAAAGCTTATTAGTTAACATAGTTTCCTCTTTTTGCGCCAACAGAAAGCCTGGGAAGTGCCTCAAGCCCCTTTTAAGAATTTGGTGATGCTAGACTTCATGGTGTGGATGGCTTGTAGTGCAGTCCATCTAAACAATGGTTTAGATCGAAAGAACTCAAGCTTAAAGGGCACATAGACCCTGAGTACATGTCAACAATCAAGTTCACAAAAAAGAGTGATATATACAGTTTTGGAATCAATATCTTTGAACTTATAACCGCAATTCACTCACAACAAAATCTGTTGGAGTATGTCATTCTGGTAAGTATTCTCAATCCCCATTAATAATTAGTCAAAGTTACCTTGCAGTGGTTTTTAACTTTGTACTCATTTATCTTGTTTCAAGGCCAGCATGAGTCCAGATGGTGTAGATGAAATACTCGTTAACCAACTTGTTGGAAAATGCAGTGTTGATGAAGTAACTCCTTGCCGATATTGCTCACAAGTGTTTAGACAAACACACCAAAACGACGCCCACAAATTGCAGATGTTTCACAAGCCATATCAAGATTAATACGACGACGCCTTCAAAAGGAAGATACCATGTTTTTTTCAGTGGGTGATAATTCTCATTTTGTAGAGAGGATAAAGGATCAACAAGTGGAGCTAAGGAGTATGACCAGCATTAGAGAGACAGAACAGGAGTGATCCTAAAGTTCCTAGTATTGTCAAACTTAACTATTGATTTCAACCACCCCTTTAATGGGCTAAAGCATATTCAAGATATATTCCACGCTCCCATTTAGACTCAAGGCTGTAGCAATTTCTAACTCGCGAGAGAAGAAAGAAGAGAGATGGCACTTAATAGGATGTACAGATAATTCTAATTAACATTTAATTCAATCACAGTTGGGTGGTAAATGTGTACAGTTGTTTTCAGGATGATACCTAATGCAGGTGTTGTTCGTAAATTCGTCACTGCAGCCCTTCTTTATACATTTATTCAAAAGACCTGGTTTTGTCATGCAAAGGTGTAGCTATATTTTGTTAAGAATTATGATTAGTTTGTATAAAAGCAAAGAGATGTCTATCAAGCACTTATTATTCATTTTCTCGAATTGCTTATTACTCTGTAGTTCTTATGAAGCAAAACTATAGCTTATGTAGAGAGCTAGTAGAACAATCATATAAACACAAAAAAATGGAAGCAGAAAAAAGAACTTATTTGCATTATTAATATAGACCAAAAGGAAAAAAAAAAAAAAATGGAAACAGAAAGCAGTTTTCTAATTTTCAATCAAGTGAACACGTTTTCCAATTCTCCAAAATTTTCACTACAAAATGAAAACTGAGAACAATTTTCAGCAAGTAAACAGGCCCCTGGTTTCTCGCTTCCATCTCTCTTTAGCAACTTTCTTTTCTTCTTCTTTTCTTTTCAATAATCTTTATAGCCATGATTATTCAATCAAGGTCGCTCATATACATAAGATGATGTCATCTTTCTTCCTCATTATATCAATTTCCCAACTGATTCAGTCTACTAAACTCACTCGAAATCTTTCAATTCCTTGTGTTTCTTCAACTATAGATATTGTTAATGAATCTTCTATGGGCAATGGCTGCACTTAGAGAAATCGGTCTAATTCATAATAATAATAATAATAATAATAATAATAATAATAATAATAATAATAATAATAATAGTTCTTCTGATCAAGCTTCGGCAATTCAATCTGCGAAAAATTGTAAAATTTTTATGCTATTTGTATATCTCTGTCCGATTCGATTGATTTTGTGGAGAAATTTGGTTCAAAACCTTGGGTATTTGTTTGAATTCGAAGTTATTGGGAGTAGTTTTGAAGTAGGATTGGGTGAAATTGAATGATGAAGATGTTGCGGTTAGCGATTATACGTCAAAGAAAGTGACTTCGTGTTCTTCAAAGTTCAAAGTATTCCATCTGTTTCTTTAACTAAAAGTAAGTACTCAAACACTTCCATCTAATCCATTAAATAAAGGAAGTACTCATTGTTGTGCAACGGAAGCTTTAACTCAAGGATTGGTTGTAATACCGATAATCTAGATAATAGCAAATAACAGAGAAAGTAATCGAAAAAACACAATCACACACAATAACACCAATATTAACGTGGTTCGGCAAAGCCGCCTACTCCACCCGACAACCGATCAAGAAGAATTTACTAATCAGAGAAAAGAAACAACCTAATTACAAATCTATAATTCCTTGTCTCTCTTTCTCTCACACACTAGAACTTGAGAAACCCTATTATGAAAACCCTCATAAATTTGTCTCTCCCTATCTAGTAATGCTTTCACCTTTGGTTCACTCTCTCTTCTTTACCTCCCCTTTACAATAGCCAACTAGTTGAGTATATATAATACCCAAGAGCTCCTAATCCATACAAGGATTCTAATTGAATAACAATACCAATTACCAATTAGAATACTAAGTACTTACGGGAGTAGAATTCCTACCTACATTGTTTCTAGAAACAAACATAAGGTATGATCCTATAGACCTCACTTAATATAAGCTATGATCCTGCGCATTGCGAGCCAATACACAACACTCAAGCTTTTTATAGCTTATAAAAAGGAAGCAACTTGCTTAAATTGAGGAAATATTTTGAGGTTGTCCTAAGTTGAGGAATCCATCTTTGGGTAAAGATAGGGAGTTTATTTATGGTTGGAGGTTGGAGCTGCAATTGGAATAAGAGAGCAGAAAAAATTGAGGTTCGCTTTGGGGGTATTTTGGACAAAAAAGGGGGTTTACTCCAATTTGATACAAAAGTCTAAAAATCCCAAAGAATAGAGATGCTTGAGTTGTATCAAAAGCTTGAAATCCTGAAATCAGTGTACCAATCCCCAAGTACTTACGATTTAGCAATCCTATCTCTATTCCAAAACCTAATCCAAATCCGAATTGTATTTTAACAAAAAGAAGGTGAGCAGTGAAGCCTGAGAAGTAAACTAAAACTTCTGAACAAAGGAACCAGTAGGATCAGCACATGGATACAAGACACTGAGAAGGGAGAAAATTCTAATTCAGATATCAATTTGGCCAGTTCTTTTTTCTTCTTATTAATCCGAAAAATATAGTAACCCCAATGGTAGAACATATATAAGTTTCTCCGACATGATAAAAAATCATCAGTAAGAGAAAACGAGTAGAAGAGGTTGTGATGGGTACTCTCTATATGCAGTGAGACACAAAATAGCTAATTAATAATAATTCATGTCCAACACAAACACCTAATTATTACAGTATAACAATCCTTATCAAAAACATTATAACAAAAATAATTATATGTGTAGCATACTAATTCAAATCAGATATTGAATTGGGAAATCACGTGGACACAAAAAAAGTGGATGATATGTGACTGAGATCAAATCAGATAACTGTCATCTACAACCGAAACCTCATGTCTTCTGGCTCGTTAAGACAACGGATTCAACATAAGAATTTACCACAACTTGTTGTAGTACTAGTTGTGGACCCCGTGCTACGCACCGGGATCGGAGATTTTGCGAGAGAAATTTCCTATAAATTTTAAATTTATATAATATTAAATTTATTTGTACTAATTATATATATATATATATATATATATATATATATATATATATATATAATATATTATTATGTTTGTTGTTGTTTTGATTTTAATTTTATTGAAATGTTTGTGTTTCTACTTTATTAGGAGAGTAGAGAATTTTTTTAAGGGGTTCACTATAGTTGTGGACCCCGTGCTATGCATTGGGATTGGAGATTTTGTAAGAGAAATTTTCTATAAATTTTAAATTTATATAATATTAAATTTATCTGTACTATTTTTTTTTTATTTGTATGTACATATAATAAATTATTATGTATGGTTATATTTGATTAATTTGTGTTTTGAGTATATTTGTTGTTTTAATTTTATTTTTATTGAAATATTTATTATACTTAATTAGGAGAGTAGAGAAAGTGGGTAGAGATTTCTTAGGTTTAGTGGGAAAAGGAAAAAAATGTAGAAAAATACAAAATTTAGTTATAGAACTAATTAGTATAATTTTTTTTTATTTATTTATTTATTTTATAGGAGAAAATTTGTGAGAGCTTGATGATCATATAGAGCGCCACATAGGAGAGAGTGTGGGACCCATTGGGTCTAACTATATATAGATATATAGATAAGTAAGTGTACAGACACCAGAATAAGAACTTTAAAAATTTCCTTCTCACCTACCACAGACACTTCACGTCTTCAGGATCCTGAAGCAAACCTTATCCAGCTTGAACATAAAAATTTACCTGGATGATTAAGGATCAAACGACAAAAGGAACTTGTACTCTGGAGTCCACACTCGAGAATAAGGAACTACACAAATTTAGAAGTCCCCCATTGCCTACACTCTGCACTTGCTTTTACTTTATAGAGCATTCTTTCTCTTAACTCTGAGATGTTTCAAATTTTTAATATTGGTCTTTACCGCTTAATTTCAAAACCTTAAATAAATTGAACCTACACAAAGTTGACTAAAAAAGGGAGTTGTGAACTCAAACAAGATGCAACTGAGTAAATTCATTTGCTAGCACTGATAGCAGGATATATGAAAGTTGGATCTGGAAGCATGACCATAAAACCACTTAAAGAATGGCAAAAGACAAGACATTAGAAAACTATATAATCACAAGATAATCAGAAACCCCTCCACATTGATTTACCACTATACATGTTTGCAACGCATATCCATGGTTTTTAGGCCTGCAATACAATTTGTACATAAATCTCAAGGACAGAAACTAATTCTCATGTGAAGCTTCCTCACATTTTATTTGTTCTTTCGTCAATAATAAATATACAAAGCCCATAAGAACAAGCGACAGATATATGATTGATAGTGGTCTTTTCGATAGTCCCAGGTGGAACTCTGGAGCTGATTCACCAGGGATATTGTTTGTTTGTCAGGCTTGAAGCTGTGGGTGTACAATATCTTCAAATCTTAGATCTTCGGAAATCTCATACCTCAGCAGGGTCCCCAATAGAATGTCTCCATGTTTCCATGCAAGAATTTCATACTGTACTTACTGGCTGAACAATAGTCTTCACAAATCTCATACTGTACTTACTGGCTAAACAACTGTACTGCTGAAGAACTGGTAATTAAGTGCCCAAAACAAGAATACTACCACTACAAAAATGATAAAAAAAATGATTAAAAGTAAAAAAGATTTAAAGCCTGAGATGATCATATAATTGGCAAGAGTTTTCTTGGCAATAATCTCTTCATCATCGTCAATAACATAATCGTCATAATTGCTGTGGAGCAGCAACTCGGCAACATCATCATCATCATTTAGCCGCCCCAGCCAATCAGTTGTATTCAAGAGCTCAGGCATGAATATGTGGACAAAGGCCACACATAAGAGCAAATACAACAACTCGTTGAGGAAAAGGTTGTAGGACGAGTTGAAGGAGTAAGAAGAGAGGAAGGAGCGAAGTGCCATGTAGGCAACATAAAACGAACTGAGTTCGAAGAATAGCACAATATAGTGGACCATGATGGAAGCTTGGCCGTCAGTAGAAAGCCCCTTCTCCTTAAGATAATATGAGGACAAATTAAGGGCTTGGATGACGAGAGTGATTCTGAAGAAAACCAACTTTTCAAAGTATTGATCAGGAGTATACTTGTTGTTATAGAGAAAATCAACTGTAACGAGGGTTGGAATCAGAAAACACTCTGTTAAAACAAAACCGACAAGTAGCAACTTATCTTTAAGCAAGAAGCTTAAGGGGGATTTCACCAGAGGCCGCCAACGGGTGTAGATAGCAACAAACAACATAAACAAAGAAGTCTCGGATAACAAATTGCATGCAATTGTAACGCCCCTGAAATCCAATCCTAGCTGGCCAGGCCAAAACCGGACAACTGAGTCATAATGATCACCATATGTCCTCCATGGACCGTAGGGTCACACTACTATCACGTGACATCACACTTCTAGACCATAGAAGAACATAATAAAATAAACACAAACAATAAACTAACAGCGGAAGACTAAACTGAATACAAACTATATAATTATAAATATAAACCAGAGTCATGTCCGAAGGTTACAACTCATCAAAACTACATCTAGACATATGAGCAACTCAAGACAACCTCCACAAGACATCTCAACGAACACTCCAACAATAAAACAACTGCTACCTGAAAAGGGAAAAGGGTTAGACATAAAGTCTAAGCAAGCTATAGAACTTGGGTCTCGATCTTAATTCCAGGAATAGAATTAGCGCACCCAATATATAACAATATAAAGATATGAAGTATATAAGAATGGCATGAATATCAACAAGAAAACAATAATGAAAGATAAACATACAAACATGGCTACCCTGACTCAACACTACTGTCTCTACAGCTGTGTGATCAGGATCCAAGTCTCTACAGCTGTGTGATCAGGATCCAAAAATGTTGACCAACCAGCTATGTGTTCTTCACACCCGTGTCCTTACGACACCAACAAGCCAAGAGAATGAACATGCCATATCTCTACCCAAATGCTGACCAACCAGCTATGTGTTCTTCACAACCGTGTCCTTACGACACTAACAGGCCAAGAGAATGAACATGTCATATCTCCACCCAAATGCTGACCAACCAGCTATGTGTTCTTCACACCCGTGTCCTTACGACACCAACATGCCAAGAGAATGAACATGTCGTATCTCTACCCAAATGCTGACCAACCAGTTATGTGTTCTTCACACCCGTGTCCTTACGACACCAACAGGCCAAGAGAATGAACATGTCATATCTCTACCCAATACTCATAGAGTTTCAACATCATATCCATTGATGCATGTCCTCATAGAGTTCCAACATCATACCCTTTGATATACACCCTCATAGAGCTTCAACATCATATCTTAAGATATATGTCCTTTAGAGCTTCAGTATCATATCACCCAGGTATATGTCCAACAAACAAAACAAATACACAATTCAACATATTACATCATGTTCATTAATTAATGAATACATGCAAATCCATTTTCAATATAAATGTTAAATAATTGCTTTAGGGTCTTAGTCTGTAACATGTCCAGTAAATTTAGAGTTCAGTCGAATGGCCTCCAGTCAGCTAGACTCCTGTCGACTGGCCTCCAGTTAACTCCAGTCTTAATTTAAAACAGCAAATTCGATCGTAACATATAATACACACTAACATGATGACCTAATCATCCAAACACGAATATCAGAACATATAAACATATCTAAACTTGAATTCGGCGTATAAATCATATCTAAACATATTTCCATATCATATATCATTGTTATTTACAATTAAAATTCATTATAGTACTTTTATTTAACTTAACATTCTTTCAAAGAAGATATTACAGCAATACCAATATTCCCAATTCAACAAGATATCATCTTTATAAATTAACTATAACGCACAACAATATCTATCATGGCAAGAGATTATGCATACAATTATTAGAATATTAATACACAAACTAACTTCATCTAAACCTACAATCAAGATGGAAACGCAAGTTAGATAACTTGCCTCAATCCAAGCAGTTGAATCAACTCCGAATTCTAGATAATTCAATTTCAATGTCAAGCAATCCAACCAAGCAAGCCAAATCAAACCCTGGATGATGATTAAACTTCTTCTTCTTATGCCTCTTCTTTGAAGTTAAACAAGATAATTTTCGTGATAAAACCCTAACTATTGTTATCATGCTTTATATATAAACATTATGGGCCGGTTTCCGAAACAACATAAAATATAACCCGTATGTGCACAAATGCCCAGTCGACTGGACTGCAGTCAACTGGACCTCAGTCAACTGAACATTGAGAAAACTATACATAAGAAAATGTCAGGTATTACAGCAATAGTCAGCGGAAGATAAGGTGAGCAATAAAGCCTGAGAAGTAAACTAAAACCTCTGAACAAAGGAACCGGTAGTATCAGAACATGGATACAAGACACTGAGAAGGGAGAAAATTCTGATTCAGATATCGATTTGGCTAGTTCTTTTTTCTTCTCATTAAGCCGGAAAATATAGTAACCCCAATGGTAGAACATATATAAGTTGATCTGTAAGAATAAATTATACATCTTTCCACCATCACCTACTAAGAACATGTTGCCTAGAATATCCGAAATGATTATAAAATTATCAGCAAGAGAAGATGAGTAGAGGAGGTTGTGAATTGTGATGGGTCTCTCTCTATATATGCAGTGACACACAAACCCCTAAGAATAATTCGTGTCCAACACAAACATCTATTATACTCTATTAAGGCAAAAAATACCCTTAAGAAAATATCTCTTCAATCATAAACCTGAATAAAATTGAAGGGTAACTCCCATTTTAGTCATGGTTTTTTAGTAAATTTTTAATATCTTTTCAATCAGATGCGTAGAGGAGGTTGTCACCACGAAAATAACTTTTTTTTAGTCATGGTTTTTTAGTAAATTTATATAATATCCTTTAAATAATAGTTTTATCGTAACTTGGGCTGGATTTTTATTTATAAGCAAAGGGTCCAATAATCGAAAAACTATCCAAATTTACTTAAGAAATAATTATTTCATAAGATTTAAAATGTAGTTTATAATATTTAATAAAATTAATCACTTAAAATCTATACTACTATTATAAACCTGAATAAAATTCAGGGGTAAGTCTCGGTTAATGAGAATTGAGCTTTAGAATTTTGTCATCTAATTCTAACTAAAATACCTTTTTAGTCATGGTTTTTGGTAAATTTACATAATATCTTTTTAAGTAATGGTTTTATTGTAATTTAACATATTTTTATTTATGCGCTGAATTTATTTTAATTTATAAACATAAGGTCCAATAATTAAAAAAATAATTAAATTAACAAAATACAATAAGAATAATAAATTTACTTCAGAAATAATTATTTCATACGATTTAATAAATTAGTGTAATTTGTAATATTCAATAAAATTAATAACCTAAAACTCGAATGCTAATTAGACACGAATAAATTAAAATTACGCACCGGTTAAGGCACTAGTTTGAATGGTAATCGAAAATGAATAAATTAATGTTATTACCCAAGAAATTTGGGTTTAGGTGACTAACTATGAATGGACTGAGGTGGTGCAAGCCCATGGGCCTGATTTAACCCGATCCAAGTACTGACTCGACTCTCGAATCGCCTCGCCCCAAACTCTTCTCTATAAAATGAGCACTTTTGAATTCATTCTCTAAAACAACTTTACTGCATGTTCTCTTCACTTCTATCCAATTTCGATTGTCAAGATCCCATGGTTGTTCTTGAATCAATTTTAACAAATCTAGGCTTTCAAGAGCTTCATGTAGCTGTTGTTTCTCTTTCAGGTTCTGCATCTTGGAATGGTTCTTTAACAATCTTTGCACAAACAGATAACTCGATTCGAAGTTGTGGTTCGTCTTGCTCTGTTCTTCAATTGCATATCGTTCCAGTTCAAGGTATCTTTTCACCTGATGATTATCTGAAGAAACTTGCCTTTTGCAAGAAACTCGAAACAATGAGCACTGGAAGATGTATGACTGTCATTTTTGCAAGTAGCAGAGATGGAAATGATACGATCGTGTACAATGATTTCCTAGTTGTTCATCGTTTTGAAGGTTTTATCAATCCTTTTTCTCTGTTCTCACGTAACATGGAAAGGAGTGAAACCGGCACGAAGTGGTTTGACATCAATTTTGTGACAAAGTGTTCTTGGTTATTTCGCCTTGAGTTCATTGTTAAGAAAACCTAGTTGTACGCACGTCGTCCCGCGTCCTTGTCTTCGCGTCGTGTGTCATTAGTGTGCTTTTTGGTTCAGGACGTACGTACTGCTTAAGGACGTACGTACGTATCATATGTCAGCAAGTTAGTTTGAATTTTGGACGTACGTACCTTTACAGGACGTTCGTACGTCGCAGCAGGCAGCAGGTGTATTTTCGTATGGAGACGTACGAACGTCATATCGACGTACATACGTCCAAAGTGGGTTTTCACTAATTCGGCCCATTTTCTTTGGTTTTCAACCCTAAGTATAAATAGGGTTTCTCTTCCAAAGAACAAGTCAGTTCTTTGGCCGTCCATTCTTCTTCTAGTTCATGAGTTTTGGTTTAGGTTTTGGTGTTAAAAGTGTTTGTGGCTATTGAACTCAATTCCCTTCTTTCCCCCTTCTCTCAATTCATCAATCTGTGATCTTTCAAAGTTAATTGTGATTTCGGCTTCGAGTCTTCTTGTGTGTTCATCAAGAAGTCGAGTGTCTTGTGCGTACATCAAGGTGCTCTGGTGAAGTCAAGGTGTTAGAGATAACCAGGAGTATCAACTCGCAGTGAGTGCAGGTAGTTGGTAGGTTTGTACATCTCTTTTCATCTAGTGGATTATTTGTTGTCGCGAGGACAACCGTGGACGTTTCCCTTTTTGGGTTTTACCACGTTAAAAATTTCTGTGTGCTCTTTACCTTCTGCGTATTGTTTGATTGTTTGGTTGATTACTCAATTGTTATATTAGCACTATTTGTAGTTTCTCAATTGGTATCAGTCGCTGGGGGATGGTTAAGGAGCGTAAAGGCTCACGCTAACGATCAATAGTGCTATGAGTTACTCTGGTAAGACACATATCTCGGTTGTTGCTCGATTGTCTGATGAACAATCAACTGCTAGTAAAGAATGCTCTAGTGACTATGACAGGGATTTGATTCTGGTTGACAATAATGATTGGGCTACCCTATACCGGTTATCCAGAAAGGAATGTCTAAGATTGGAGGCACAAAATAGTATTCTTCAGGATAGACTTGACTCACTCTCCTCTATTTCCTCATCTATATCAATCCTGGATAGGGAACCTGAGTCTTGGCAGGTTGATAAGGTGGTTTTATTGGGTAATCTTGCTGCTCTTGAGCACGACAAGGTCGAATGGGAAGCCCGGTGTAATATTTTGTCCACTGAACTAGACGAGGTCAAAAAGGAACTGACTCGTTTTCAGTCGTTCGAAAATTGCAATGGGTTGTCATCTTCTGAACTACCTCCACTGTTGCCCCATCCTCCTACCAAAAAGTCCGACATTTGTCACTCTGTGGACACGGTTGGCATCCGGCGTAAATGGAAACCGTTTAGGCGTGCTCCGCCTCAGGGAAGAAAACGTCAAATGCCTTGCTCACTATGCGGACAGTTTGGACATTGGGCCTCGCAGTGTGTTGTGGCTGCTCATGTTCCACAACCATGGAAGCTGTTTTCACAGCCGTCGTATTTTTATCCATCTTATCCATATGCCTCTTATTCTTCTCCGTGTAACTTTGCAGGAAATGTTTCAAATGTGGCTATTACTGCCCTTCATGTCTCCAGCTCGGATAGTGAATGGTTACTTGATAGTGGTGCTTTGAAACATATGTCAGGTAATGCCAAACTTTTCTCCTCCGTTACTGCTATAGATGGTGGAAGTGTTACTTTTGGTAATGGTAAGCGCTCTCCTGTGATTGGTAAGGGATTTGTTGCTGGTATTGGTTTATCTTCGAATGATGTTTGTTTGTTAGTTGATGGATTGCGTGTTAATTTGATCAGTATTAGCCAACTGTGTGATACTGACCATACTGTTAATTTTTCTAAAAATATATGTACTGTGCTTGATAGTTTGGGTAAGTGTATAATGACAGGTAAACGAACATTGGATAATTGCTATGCCATTCAGCCTGTTGCATCTGGCATAAACTGCTTACCTAGCAAACTCAATGAAGGTCTGTTGTGGCATCAACGACTAGGTCATGTCAACTTTGAACACCTGGACAATCTAACTCGGAATGAATATATCAAGGGAGTTCCTAGACTTGGAAGAAATCGTGACACTGTGTGTGGTGGGTGTCAACTAGGTAAACAGATACGCAGTCCACATTCCAAGAAAAAATCCATAACCACATCCTCTCCTTTAGAGCTCATACACATGGATCTGATGGGTCCTACTCGTACTCCTAGCTTAGGAGGCAAACGATACATCTTAGTTATGGTTGATGATTACACTCGCTTTACCTGGGTATCATTCTTGCGTGAAAAATCTGATGCGTTTCTTGAGTTTCAGGGGATATGTCTTCGTATTCAGAATGAGAAAGATACTCAAATTAAACATGTCAGGAGCGACAGAGGCGGTGAGTTCACAGACACAGGTGTGATTGAGTATTGCATTGCAAATGGTACGTGGCAAGAATTTTCGGCCCCATACACTCCGCAACAAAACGGGGTCGCTGAAAGGAAAAACCGTGTTATTCAGGAGATGGCTCGTGCTATGTTGCATGCAAAGGATGTTCCTACCAAGTTCTGGGCGGAAGCGGTTCATACTACTTGTTACATAATGAACCGTGTCTATCTGAGATCTGGTACTACACAAACTGCTTATGAGCTATGGTATGGTAAGAAGCCGAATCTCAAATATATGCGAGTTTTTGGCAGTGTTTGCTATGTGTGCAAGGACAGACAAAGTCTGTCCAAGTTTGATAGTCGAGGTGATGTTGCTCTTTTACTTGGTTATTCCTCTAATAGTAGGGCCTTTCGAGTATTTAACTACACCACTCGCAAGGTCATGAAACCCTTTAATGTTGTTGTTGATGACACTATTACATCTGACTCTTCTGTTTCCACTGGTACACAGGATGTCACAGTTCTCTCACCCGTGTCAGACTCGGTTGACATGTCTCCCATGTCGTTATCATCACCTGATAATGGTGATGATGGTACTAAACCTTCTATTGCTGCAGAGGACTTGTCTGATAGGACCGGTGCTGTGGCCACACCGGATGATGTAGTTCCATCACCAGGGGTGATTGATGTTTCTCCAGATCTCTCCACTGTCCCTGCTGAACCTGAAGGGGTGTTTAATCAAGCATCACCTCGAGTTAAACAACATCACTCCTTAGGGGATATCATTGGGGATATAAATGATCAGCGCCTGACTCGTCGGAGGGCCAAGGAGACAAATTGTGTTCACTATGTTTGTTATCTCTCTTCTCTTGAACCTAAAAATGTTACTTATGCTCTTACTGATGATGATTGGCTAGTTGCTATGCAGGAAGAACTCGGTCAGTTTAAGCGTAGTGATGTCTGGACGTTAGTTCCTAGACCTACTCACACTAATGTGGTTGGCACCAAATGGATCTTTAAAAACAAATTGGATGAGTTTGGGCAGATTGTGCGCAACAAGGCAAGGCTTGTAGCTCAGGGATATAGTCAGATTGAAGGTATTGACTACGGAGAGACTTTTGCTCCTGTGGCTAGGTTGGAATCTGTCAGGCTTCTTCTTGCTATGGCATGCCACTTGAATTTCAAGTTGTACCAAATGGATGTCAAAAGTGCGTTTCTAAATGGTATTCTCAATGAGGAGGTCTATGTTGAACAACCTAAGGGGTTTGTGGATCACACTTTTCCGAATCATGTCTTCAAATTGCAAAAAGCACTGTATGGGTTAAAACAAGCTCCTCGAGCTTGGTATGAACGTCTGACTTCCTTCTTACTAGGGAAAGGATTTGTTCGTGGCAGTGTTGATCGGACTCTGTTTATACTGAGAAAGAATAATGATGTTCTTCTCGCCCAAGTCTATGTGGATGATATAGTGTTTGGATCGACGTGCCCAAGTCTTTCTGAATCTTTTTCTCGGTTAATGAGTTCCGAATTTGAAATGAGCTTAATGGGAGAACTAAATTTCTTTCTTGGCTTGCAGGTAAAGCAGTTTGATCATGGAGCTTTGATCTCTCAAACAAAGTATGCCAAAGAACTGGTTAAAAAGTTCGGTTTAGGCACTTCAAGTGGTCAAGATACTCCCATGAGTGAGCGGGTACGTCTTGGTAAGGATGTTATGGGTAAGTCTGTTGATATTCGTGAATATCGGAGTATGATTGGTAGTCTCTTGTATCTCACTGCTAGTCGTCCAGATATTTCTTATAGTGTTGGGGTATGTGCAAGATTTCAGGCTAACCCTAAGGAATCTCACCTCACTGCTGTTAAGCGTATTATTCGGTATGTTGCTAACACACTTGACTACGGTTTATGGTTCACCAGAGATACAAATAGTGTTGTGGCAGGTTACTGTGATGCTGATTGGGGTGGTAATCTTGATGATCGTCATAGTACCAGTGGTGGCTGTTTCTATGTTGGGAATAATCTTGTTTCCTGGCATAGCAAGAAACAATCATCTGTATCCATCTCCTCGTGTGAGACTGAGTATATAGCTGCAGCTAGTGCATGTACACAACTTCTGTGGATGCGTCAGATGCTTCGGGACTATGGCATTCAACAGCAGGCGATGGACTTAATCTGTGATAACACCAGTACCATTAGCATCTCCAAAAATCCTGTTCAACACTCACGCACAAAGCATATCGACATTCGTCACCATTTCCTTCGTGAGGCGGTTGAAAAGGGTGATATAGCAATGGAGTTCATTCCTACTGAACATCAGCTAGCGGATATTCTTACAAAACCTCTTGATGCAGCCCGCTTCCATTCCTTGCGTAAGTCTATTGGGGTTGTATCTTTTCCCTAATTGTTTCGGTACTTTCCTTTTCTCTTTGTTCTTATATCACTGGTTATGTCTGTTCTTGTCATTATGGTTGGGTGTGTTGGTTCCTTCTTAATCTGTTGAGGGCAAAGGTATTGTTTCTGAGGATGGATAGCTCAATTGTACTGAGCTTCCTTTTGTTGGTATTGAGGACATACTACCGTCTTTATTGTGTGGATTCCATTTTACAGATAGTTCTAGTTTGGCATCTTCAACTGTGGTTTTCTGTCATGCATAGTTGTAAGGTTACATCATACTCTCTTCGTCTTGGTAGTTGTTACATGATGCATTTACATGTAGTTGGATTGTCATTTTAAATACCTGTACATCTCCTGTCTTATATGATTTTTCCTGCATGGTCCTCGTCTTCTTTTGTATTTATATACCTCTTGTAAGTGGTCAATGACTCACAAAATCTCCAGCCATTTGAATGTCTTGAGAGCATACTCATTTGGCTAAGAACCCGTTGGGGCTGTGAGGGTCATGCTCTGACGGATGCACTCGGGAGATGTTAGTTCTTGTGTTGCACGTTACCATGGTATTGCACTTCTTGAGTGTGTTTTGCCGAAAAGATGTAGGCTACACCCTACCCTCGTGTTCTAGTAAAAGATGGAGATGTTTTATGCTCCCACACGGGAATGGCATTTGTTTTAAATGGTTTTTCCAAACAACAAAAAAAAAAAAAAAAAAAAAAAAATGATAAGTGACTGTCATACTTGTCTAGTTGAAAGACAAGAAGAAAAACAATATTTTGTGTTTCCTTGGTTTTGTTGTGATCTGGTTCACTTTCTCATTGGTCTAGTTGCTAGAGACTTTCAATATATTCAATGGTCTTGTTTTTAGTTTGTTTCCGGAAGTTGGTATAGGTCTAACAGGTTCTTCTGCATGTTTGCATTATTCTAGTAACTACCATGGCTTGGTGTATGATGTAGTTTTTCAATCTTGCATTTCCTTGTGGTCGAGGTTTGTTTAAATTGTAATCCTCTATAATTGGAATCCTTACAATAAGTAGAAATGGTTTCCTTGTGATGTCTCTCAATATTTGTTTTGGGGTGTTATTCGGATTGTTTTCTGGCTGTTAGGGTGGTTCCTCATTGTTTTTTAAAAAAAAAAAAAAAAAAAAAAAGGGGGTTGGTACGAACGCTGTCATGACGTTCGAACGTTTGGGAGGGCAGATCTTTTTCAACGTACGAACGTTAATTGAACGTACGAACGTATGTTGAGGCAGTTGTTTTTTTTAGGGTCCCGACGTACGAACGTCTCCAGAACGTACGTACGTCTCTGAAACAGTTTCGGCCCATTTATGACTTTTAAACCATTATGTTTACAAGTTTAGGCATGACTGTGACATTCAAATCGTGCCCCCTCTTCCCTCTCGCACGAACATAAGGGAGTTTCTCTTGCTCTTCCCTTTCCTCTCTCTACATTGGTTTTTCTCGACCTTATCGTGTTCTACTTCTCTTCTATTGTTGCTGTTCTTCCATAGTTGTTCTTGTTCTGGTTTATTCTCTGTATTTCTTTTCTTAGATGTTGAGCGTGTTATTGGATATTGCTATTTTAATAGTAGTTCTAGTTCTTTTCTGTTTTGCAGTAGATTTCTGCTACTTAGGTCATGGACCTCCCTAATCGGGCCCTAATTAGGTTTATTTGTTTTTGTTTTCTATATATATATATGGGAGTCTTCTATTCTCTTACTCCTATTGTGTTTTCTTACCTCTTTCTAGTTCTCTCTTTGTTCTTCAGAATTATTCCCTGGCAGAATTTGAACTTCATGGGGTTTTTGTTCCGGCTGTTGGTTATGTGTCGTTTATGGTGATGGAGTACAAAAACAATGCAAAGGTTTGTCGTTTATGTCGTGCTCCTCATGGGTATGACTATATTCATCCTCCTTCCCGTAATCCATGCATGACTCATGTAAATCATTGGGAGAGACTACCGGGACATCTTCAAAATCACATCTTGGAGTTGGTTGGATACCCGAAGGTTCCAGGACTTGCTGCTCCTCTTACCGACTGTGGCTTGGACAGCAGAATTGAAGAGTTATTTTGTACGAGTGATGATGATCATGGCATAGCTCGATGGAATAGCCCCTCGGCTCGTGCGAAAGCTTTATGTCCTGTTTAAGCTTTATGTTCATGTGATGTTTCGGTGGTTTAGATCTTCGGCTCGTGCGAAAGCTTATTTCTCCAAGCTTCCTCTAGGTCATTGGGAGCGAGTTTTTCGAATTCGTTAACTTCAGCTTTTTCTTATGTCTTTGTTGGTCCTTATGACTATGGTTTTATGTGTTTGGTTATTAGTTGTTCTCTTAAACTTTAACAGTTGGGATAGGTTTATCTTTTTATCTGTTTTGTCTTCATTGTTTGGTATTGATTTCTCTTCTTGGTTATTTGTTTATTATTGTTATATTGTTCACTTGTTGTGACAAAAAGGGGGAGATTTATGACTCTAATTTCTAACAATTGTCTCTTTGTTGTTAGGGTATTCTTGGGTCATGTTTCAGGTATGCTCCATGTATGCGGGGAGTGAACGTGTTGATGTTTTAGGAGTTATACAGTTATGGGGGAGCTCGTGTGTCAAAATTTTGGAGCTCATGAAGTATGGGGGAGTGGCTCGAAGGAACTTCTGTTGATTCCTTGCTTCCGTTCGGTCTCTGATGGTTAAAGCACCTTGCTCAAGCTGGATAACAAGAATTGGTGACTTGGTATGTGTTCTACCTTGAGTGATTTTGTAGGCATGTTTTATAAATGCCATGGTTTGGGTTTGTAAGCACGTTTTATAAGTGCTATTAGAGTTATAGGTTTTTGTCACAAAATCAATGTCAAAGGGGGAGATTGAAACCGGCACGAAGTGGTTTGACATCAATTTTGTGACAAAGTGTTCTTGGTTATTTCGCCTTGAGTTCATTGTTAAGAAAACCTAGTTGTACGCACGTCGTCCCGCGTCCTTGTCTTCGCGTCGTGTGTCATTAGTGTGCTTTTTGGTTCAGGACGTACGTACTGCTTAAGGACGTACGTACGTATCATATGTCAGCAAGTTAGTTTGAATTCTGGACGTACGTACCTTTACAGGACGTTCGTACGTCGCAACAGGCAGCAGGTGTATTTTCGTATGGAGACGTACGAACGTCATATCGACGTACGTACGTCCAAAGTGGGTTTTCACTAATTCGGCCCATTTTCTTTGGTTTTCAACCCTAAGTATAAATAGGGTTTCTCTTCCAAAGAACAAGTCAGTTCTTTGGCCGTCCATTCTTCTTCTAGTTCATGAGTTTTGGTTTAGGTTTTGGTGTTAAAAGTGTTTGTGGCTATTGAACTCAATTCCCTTCTTTCCCCCTTCTCTCAATTCATCAATCTGTGATCTTTCAAAGTTAATTGTGATTTCGGCTTCGAGTCTTCTTGTGTGTTCATCAAGAAGTCGAGTGTCTTGTGCGTACATCAAGGTGCTCTGGTGAAGTCAAGGTGTTAGAGATAACCAGGAGTATCAACTCGCAGTGAGTGCAGGTAGTTGGTAGGTTTGTACATCTCTTTTCATCTAGTGGATTATTTGTTGTCGCGAGGACAACCGTGGGCGTTTCCCTTATTGGGTTTTACCACGTTAAAAATTTCTGTGTGCTGTTTACCTTCTGCGTATTGTTTGATTGTTTGGTTGATTACTCAATTGTTATATTAGCACTATTTGTAGTTTCTCAAGGAGGACTCCTATCTTTTCATTCATCACAATCTGAGAATCGAACCAATGCACAATCAATCAATACTACAACTCCTTCCCCTGCTATTATGTGTTTAATGCTTAAAGATGCAACTGTGGAGTTTGGAGGTATGGGAGGCACTGGCACTGGCACTGGCACTTTGTATGATTCTGCTGCTGCGGTTGGTGATCCTGCTATTTTTAAGACAAAAGGCTTTGCGGATAATTTGGGAATGGGATCTTGTGCAGCATCTGATAAAGGTTGTGTGGTTGAGAGGGCACCAGCACCAGCACCAGCACCAGCACCAGCACCAAAGAGGTATAAAGAGATTCGGTAGCCACTAAAGCTAGCCATTGTTTCTATGTGATCAGCTGTTTCTTTGCACTCTATAGGTATCACAGCTTTTTAAAGCTTAATTAGTTAAATAACTGCTTGTATGCATTTACTAGTTACTAGTTGCTACTGCTAATAGTCGTCTACTACTACTACTACTGCTACTACAACTATGATGACAAAGGTGCTCGATGAACTTCCTAGTTATAATAAAGAAATACGTATCTGCCGTGTAACTGCATTTTGTTGGGAAACCGGTTCTACTAGGAATCTGTTTCATATTTGGATTTCTAAGCCCATATTAAGGATTTAGAATTTGGTATTGGAATATGACTTTCGATTTGATTAGGTTTGGTATTCCTTTTAGGAATTTGTTTTGTACACCCTAAAGGCTATAACTATAAGGTCTTAGGGATTGGTTTAGTATCCTCATCCTCATCCCCATCCTCAATCGTTGTTGTCTCCTTGAGAGAGTTGTGAGGTGAGGATCATCCTCAATTGTTTATTGGTCTCCTTGTGAGAGTTGTGAGGATTATTGGTAGAGACAGATTTGTTGGGAGATTTTCTCCATTGGTTAGATACTTTGTATCTTTGTTGATTTGTTGATAAGAAGCTCTCCTCTTTGGTTGGTGGACGTAGGCAATCACCGAACCACGTTAAAATTGGTGTCTCTCTTTACGTTTGGTTGTTGGTAAGTAGGTTTAATTGCTTTACTACTTACGTTGGTTTGTTTGCATCACTTTCATACACATTGGTTGGTTAGAGGCTTCCGTTGTTTGTTGGGAGGTACCTTATGTCTCAAAAATTGGTATCAGACCCGAAGGTTATTCCTTTGGGTTGTAGAAGGGATTGCCGAACATTGTTTGTAGGGCTTTGTTCGGTTTTAGGAATCTGTACAGATTCAACACCCTGTGGTAAAACGGCCATAACGTTGTGCTCAGATATTGAAACCTCGATCTGTTTTTTGGTTGGAAAGTAGACTCTTCAGGCTTTCTAACAGTGTATGGTGCGGTTTCTGGTTCAAGGTATTCTGTTTTCAGTAATTCTTTGAAGTTGACGGTTCTGTTTTTCCAGATTTGTTGAAAATCCAATCTTGAGTTTTCTTGTTGTTGTTGTTATGAAACTCTTTGCGGTTTTGTTTGTTTGATTGGTTTGCTGGTGTTTTGAAAGTGATTGGTAATATGACGAATCCATCTTCGGGTTCGAGTTGAAAAGTATGAAAGCAATTCGGTTGAAAACTTTCCCCGATGAATATGACCATTTGTCCACCACTTTGTTGACGGGGAAAGAATTTGTTAAGGATCGTAGTACTGGTAGAGGAGGAAGATCTCGATCTAAGTTGAGAGTTGGTTTGCGGGCTTTGTCTGATGATGAATGTGCCTTTTGTCGTGGAAAAAGACATTGAAAATTTAATTGTCCCAAGTTGTCGAAATTGAAGGATTTTGAATCCTCAAAAGATAAGAATGCAAATATTGCACAAGCTCAAGTTGATGATGATTCTGATTATTCTTTTGCTGCTTTTGTTGATTGTCCTACTCAGGAGTGGATTATGGATTCTGGTGGTTCTCACCATATGTGTTCCAACAGGGATTTGTTTGGTGGCTTTAAAAAGCTAGCTAAATCGTAAAGTTTTGCTAGACAACGGTCGTATCTGCAGAACATCTGGTGTGGGAACTATCAAGTTGAAGTTGGAGAATAGTACAGTTAAAGAATTCGTTGGTGTCCGGTATGTTCCGGAGTTGAAGGTGAATCTCATCTCTTATGGAACCTTAGAGTCTGATGGCATGAAGATTGTTTTGCAAGATGGGGCTTTAAGGGTTGTTTCTGGTGCATTGGTTGTTATGAAAGGGACAAGAAGAAATAATTTCTACTGTCTTAATGGTACTGTTGTTGGTAGAGGTATTCCTCCCAATTTGGTTGATTGTTTGACTCCTCCCAGTTTGTCGGATAGTTTGGTTGATTGTGGCTTGGTAGAAGTACCGGCAAGCATGGCTTGTTGAATGGTGGTAATGTACGTAAAGTTTCTTTTGGGCATCATTGTTTGAATGATAGTTGGAAGTTGGAAGAGATATCTCAGCAGGTGGAGACTGATGCCGCTCCTTATAAAAGTTTGTCTGGTGACACAGTAGATGTTAGTTTGTTAGCCACAAATGTTTGTTAGAAGGTTCAAGCCCATGAACCAGTGGTAGCTGTGAAGCCGTTGGTTGGAGACTTTTGTAGGTTTCGGGGTGTTGATACATACTCATCTTCAGTTGGTTATGGTCATAAAGTGGAGATGATATTTGGTAGTTTGGACCCCATTGTTTTGATGTATGTTTGTTGGCCCTTCGGGGCATGGGCCCTTTACGGGCATTGATGGGCATTTGTTCTGATTTTGCCCCTTAGGGGATTTGGCCTTTCGGGGCATAGTGGGCATCGAATGATGTCCGTTTGGAAGAACTACGATGGCTTGATCCCATGGAGGGTACGTAGGCAGCCACTTGATGGTCCGACCTCTTTGGTTTGGTTGTTCATTGGTTTTTTTAAGATCGGCTCAGATTTTGAAAATCTTGACCGAGGTGGAGAATTATTGGGAAACCAGTTCTATTAGGAATCTGTTTCATATTTGGATTTCTAAGTCCATATTAAGGATTTAGAATTTGGTATTGGAATATGACTTTCAATTTGATTAGGTTTGGTATTCCTTTTAGGAATTTGTTTTGTACACCCTAAAGGCTATAAATATTAGGTCTTAGGGATTGGTTTAGTATCCTCATCCTCATCCCCATCCTCAATCGTTGTTGTCTCCTTGAGAGAGTTGTGAGGTGAGGATCATCCTCAATTGTTTATTGGTCTCCTTGTAAGAGTTGTAAGGATTATTGGTAGAGAGAGATTTGTTTGGTGAGTGAGAGATTTGTTGGGAAATTTTCTCCATTGGTTAGATACTTTGTATCTTTGTTGATTTGTTAATAAGAAGCTCTCCTCTTTGGTTGGTGGACGTAGGCAATCGCCGAACCACGTTAAAATTGGTGTATCTCTTTACGTTTGGTTGTTGGTAAGTAGGTTTAATTGCTTTACTACTTATGTTGGTTTGTTTGCATCACTTTCATACACATTGGTTGGTTAGACGCTTCCGTTGTTTGTTGGGAGGTACCTTGTGTCTCCAAACATTTTACTTTTCTTGAGGAGATGTACCGATTCTGCAATTCTCTGGTGTTCACAAAATGGTTGTAACAGGGCAACTTTGTCATGTATTTTTCAGGTTTATATCAATAAAAAAATTAGCCATTTGTACCTGTTATTTTCTACATCGTAGGGGATATGATAAGAAGCAGGACCTAGCTATTTCCTGCATTGGGAAACTAGGACTAAATTATATGTATTTTGCACCATAGCATTACAAAACCAACGAGTGTTAGCATTAGCTGCTTCTCCAAGTTTAATTAGCAATAATAACACATTTGGTTTGTACTACAATTCTGCTTGATGAAGTGTGTTCCCCTCGAAAAATAACTTTTGTTTTAGTACTTTTATGATTCAGTCTAATTTTTCTGTATATAAGCATCTGTACTGAACCACTGATGAGTTATACCATTAATATGTCTGAAGTTGAAGGATATCCAGTTGAAGACATCTAACTATGTCAATTGTCATTTGTGCTTTGTGGAACCTGTTTGCAGTTTTCTTTCTCATGGACTTGGTTATGAATGACTTTTCAGATATTTAGTTTCACTTATTATAAGAATTCTATGAGAAATAATAGCGATGATTTTATTCCAGTCACCACGATAGGCACATGGACAACCGGCTGCTATGAACAATTTCCACACCTTACTCCGGCCACCAACATACACAACAATAGTAACTATTGTCTGAACATAAAAATTTATAAACATTATGGTTTTGTTTCTATCGTGACGCAACAGGAGGATAAATTGTACAAAAATATTCTTCAATTGTAATTGCTCCTTCTATGTCTCTGACACGTTGAGTTCAGGATCTAGAACATATCCATTTCGCTTCATTTGCACAATTAGGATCTTCGAGAGCTTGTAGACTTCTCTTCTTTGAGGATGACTTTTATCTTTTACCATGGTTTCTCTGTGATCTGTTCCTTTGCACTCTATAGGTATCACAGCTACTAAAGCTTAGTTAAGTAACTGCTTGTTTGCATTTACTAGTTCCTAGCTACTGCTACTAGTCGTCTACTACTACTGCTGCTGCTACTACACCTATTACAAAGAAGGTGCCCGATGAACTTCGTAGTTATAATCTTGTGCAATCTCAGGCATCTTCATTTCCCTTTCTAAATCATCTAGCATTTCATATATCTCTCTGCTACAACGATGAGTTGTATCCCCAACAACAAAATCTTGTAAAACTCCCATCCTTTTCAATGGCATGTTAGATAACATTCGTTCAGCCTCATGTCTCGTCCAGCTCGACCCAAGATATCTGCAAGACATCCATAGTGCTCAATCCCAGGTTCAATGCCGGACTCTTCATCGATTCAAAGATCCCAATTCCCTTCTCAACCATCCCTGAATGGGCACATGCAGATAAAAATGTCACAAATGTAGTAGAGTTCGGCAGAGTTCCATGCATCCTCATATCAAAAAATAATTCCAACGCATCACGTCCATATCCATGCATGGCAAGCCCACTGATCACGGCATTCCACAATATTACATCCTTATGATGTATTCCATCAAACAAGTCCAAAGCTACATTTATACACCTACTCTTAATTCAAAATACTGGTGTTGACAAAAATGTATCTTCCTCTTAATTCAAAAATACTGGTGTTGATACAGTATTTTTGAGGCAATTGCCCATGGTGTTGATCAACATTAGTATTTTGAATTAAGAGGTAAGATACACGTACTTTATCTCTCTTTTTTTGATAAAGTTCTAGTTCTAGTTATAGCCAAAAGATGGGCGTCACAATCAGGGAGCCATAATAAAGCTGTTAAGTTCATAAGGTACATTAGTAGTGAACCATTCCCCTACAAAATCTGGCATTACATCTTTAATAGCACACTTAGATAAAAAATGAGAATATCAGCAACCATATTTGATTGCCTATAACAGTGACAAAAAAGCACGATACATTTTATCCCTCAATATACAACAAAAGCAAATTAAGCATTGAAAAGGAAAAAAGGTCAAAGTATGACCAAACAAATATGCAAATTGAGACCATTTTGTTATTTGATACAGAGACTTTTTTTTTTTTTTTTTTTTTTTTTAAATTAACAAATTGAGACCATTTTTCTGGTCGATGAAATTAACAAAAAAAATAATCCAAACCTGATTGAACGTTGATCATATTATGTTAAGAAAATTAGTGTTGATCATCGAATTAAAGTCACTCAGTATATTCAAAACAATGCTCATCCGCAGAAGCCGCAACTGCCATGTAATCCCATTTTGATTTTCTACTTCAACCTAGTCTGTCCTTGCAGGTACCAAAATGGAATTATAACAGAGCAACTTTGTCATGCCATTCTCAAGTATAATCAACAATAAAGGTGCCTTTAATTGGTTCTAAAATAAGGTTTGAAGTAAGTCTTCATAAAAAATAAATTGTTTAATTTGGTCCATCAATGTATATATGCATGCATATTACACCAAAAAAAAAATATTGCATGCAAGTGTTGATCAGTGTACAATGTAGCTTGTCATTTGTGAATTGTGATTGATGAAACTTGTTCACAAGGAGCTAAGCCTTCATTCAATCCAAAAGGCTTAGGACATGATATACGCATTCAGCTCTGAATATTAATTTGCTGACTCAATCAATTACCAAAACTGATTTATTGGATTAATACGCATTCAGCTCTGAATATTAATTGGTCGTTGAGAGGAAAATATTAATACATATTCAGCTCTGAATATTGGATTAATACGCATTTCACAGGTTTATTGGTCGTTCAGAGGAAAATATTGTTACAGGGAATTTCATCTCACAAGTGCATTCGCAAAATTCCCATTTTACATTCTCTTCTTTTTATTAGAATCATAGACCTTGAAAATATAGTCACAGGTTTACTGTATAAAACTATTTTTTTTTTTTTTGCAAAGAGCAAGCTGGGATTTGGCAGACTCCTACCCGTAGATTCAATCAAAACACAATAACCCGAATCATTAGTGCTAGTGTTAAAAGTAAAGTAATTAAGCTCAAGTCTGAGATGATCGATCCTATAATTGGCAAGAGCTTTGGTGGCATGGCAACTATATTTCTTCATCATTGTCAACAACATCATTAACATCATTGTAAGCCCACTTTGGACTCGCACCGTTAGGTTGGGAGAGGCGGTGGCTCCTGATCTTTAGTCCCGAGTACTTGAAGGTAACCGTGTTCTTTGGCCTTTAGCTCCGTGTACCTGCATGAACTCACCGGACTTGTTCCGGTGAAAGACACTCCAACGATCAAGTCAATGTTTGAAGGTTTAAGGTGCAACAATGGGGAAGGTGTGGAGAGAATGTCTCACCTCTTTAGAGTAGTGAATGCTTTTGTATTTATAGTAGTTTGCCATCTATTGTAGCCGTAGGATCTCTGTTAGATCTAAGATTGTGGTAGTTCCACGTGGAGCTCTATTGACCAAGTATTTCCCTTAGCTGTAATGATGAAGAATAAGCTTCTCGGCAATTATCCCATGCATCCGGTTCTAGCCGATTTTATGCTATTCCCTCATCCTGACGGTTCCCACGTAGTGTTACGGAATGACGCACTTACATCGCCCCCTCTCTAGAGCGTTAGCTGTGAAGGTCTACCTTCATTGTGCTTACGGTCCAGAGAAACCATTCTCATAGAAATCATTACCAAGAGAGTCCTCTCACCAGTTAAGGCCTTGGTGTCCGTGTATCTCATGTTTTTTTCTTTTTAATCTCGGATGTGACGGAGTTTACATATATGCCGAAGTTCGCCGTTGAAAACTGAATTATTGATATCATATCACTTGTGACAACCTTCACGCATCTGCCTGAGCTTACGATTTCTGAAGTAAAATATTGACTGTGCTACCTGAGTATAGCTGCCTACGTACGCAAGTTGGGATCAAGCCATCATAGTTCTTTTTTCGTATGTCAAGAAGCCTTGAAGTATCAAATACTCCGAAATAACAAGAATGAATCTCTTTGAGAAAGAGAAATGACATATCAGCCGTACTCGCCCCCAGGTCCATTATCCACGATGTAACAGTGATGATTAAAATGAGATATTTTCCATGCTATTAAGCACATTTAATTTGAAAAGATCATTTGGCGGGTTTCCGATAATGATTCATCAGATGAGGAACATCCTCTTTCCCACACAAAAAACATAAAACAAATAATCTGAAAGACCTCAAGGGTTGGCAGTACTGGAAAAGAAGAATAAACCTAGAGCCGTGAAGTCTTCGTCCCAAGGTGGCCTCTACTCATCTCTTTAAAGCCTGAGTAATTTGTGAACCTGCTTAGAATATTCTTTGTCACCGCAAGGCTAATAATAAGCTTTGAATATTCTCCATTTTCTTTTTTGCAATTTTTTGAGCTTGAGAACCGGGGAGACCTTTTCTTTATGGAGCCGTTAGGCTCATGGAGTTTAAACAATCTGCACTTTCTTTTTTGCATTTTTTTGGAGAATGAGAACAGTGGACTCCTTTTCTTTATGGAATCGTTAGGCTCATGGAGCGTGAACAATCTGCACTTTTGTTTTTGCATTTTTTTGGAGTGAGAACCGTGAACTTCTTTATGGCGCCTTTAAGTAACTTTGCAAATCAAGTAACCAGACTTGTGGAATGATTTTTGTGTTATACCAGGTAGCCATGTCGTCACATTACTAGTGGTGTAACACTATCATTCCACTAACCGTGAAGGTTTTTCCCCAGGGACATCTCACGACATTGGCAACACAATCCCTGTGAGGAGCAAGTAGGTTCATGGGAGTTGCCACTATTACAGATGGCGGTTTGCTAAACCCAACTCCCTACCTTACTACACACTTCCAAGTCCTTTTGTAATTTAGAACTTAAGAACCGTGGAGACTTGACTTCTTTCTGGAGCCATGAGTTCAATTGCTTTGAACAATCTGCATTTTCTTTTATGCAATTTTGGAACTGGAGAACCGTGGAGACTCCTTTTCTTTATGGAGCCGTGAAAACTCTGCATTTTCTTTTATGCAATTTTGGAACTGGAGAACCGTGAAGACTCCTTTTCTTTATGGAGCCGTGAACAATCTGCATTTTCTTTTACGCAATTTTGAAACTGGAGAACCGTGGAGACTCCTTTTCTTTATGGAGCCGTGAACAATCTGCATTTTCTTTTATGCAATTTTGGAACTGGAGAACCGTGGAGACTCCTTTTCTTTATGGAGCCGTGAACAATGTGCATTTTCTTTTATGCAATTTTGGGACTGGAGAACCGTGGAGACTCCTTTTCTGTATGGAGCCGTGAGGTTCAATTACTCTGAACAATCTGGAGAAACGTGGACTCCTTTTCCTGTATGGAGCCGTGAGGTTCAATTACTTTGAACAATCTAGAGAACAATGGAGAAACGTGGCGACTCCTTTTCTGTATGGAGCCGTGAGGTTCAATTACTTTGAACAATCTGGAGAAACGTGGACTCCTTTTTTGTATGGAGCCATGGGGTTCAATTATTTTGAACAATTTAGAGAACCATGGAGAAACGTGGCGACTCCTTTTCTGTATGGAGTCGTGAGGTTCAATTACTTTGAACAATCTGGAGAAACGTGGACTCATTTTCTGTATGGAGCCAATTACTTTGAACAATCTAGAGAACCGTGGAGAAACGTGGAGACTCCTTTTCTATATGGAGCCGTGAGGTTCAATTACTTTGAACAATCTGGAGAAACGTGGAGACTCCTTTTCTGTATGGAGCCGTGAGGTTCAATTACTTTGAACAATCTGGAGAACCGTGGAGAAACGTGGCGACTCATTTTCTGTATGGAGCGGTGAGGTTCAATTACTTCGAACAATCTAGAGAAACGTGGACTCCTTTTCTGTATGGAGCCGTGAGGTTCAATTACTTTGAACAATCTAGAGAACCATGGAGAAACTTGGAGACTCTTTTTCTGTATGGAGCCGTGAGGTTCAATTACTTTGAACAATCTGGAGAACCATGGAGAAACGTGGAGACTCATTTTCTGTATGGAGCCGTGAGGTTCAATTACTTTGAACAATCTGCATTTTCTTTTTTGCAATTCTAGAACTGGAGGACCATGGAGAGTCCTTTTCTTTTAGGAGCCGTGAGGTTCACGTAATTGGCACATTAGCACTAGACTTGTGGAATAATCTTTGTGTTATACCAGCTAGTCATGTCGTCACATTGCTAGTGGTGTAACACTATTATTCCACTAATCGTTAAGGTTCTTCCCCACGGGCATCCCACGGCATTGGCAATACAATCCCCGTGAGGAGCGAGTAGGTTCATGGAAGTTGCCACTATTACAGCTGGCGACTTGCTAAGCAAAACTCCCTACCTTACTACTCACCTCCAAGTCCTTGACTTGGCTTCCGTTAAGGGAATTCCGGCAGTACCTTTGGCATGGTGACTGCCAGAGCAAAGTGTTCAATGGAGAGGTAACTGATCTGCGATCTAGAACCGAACCCATAGCTTTGAACAATCGAAAGTAACCGTGAACTATAATTGCACTGAATCATATAAAGAACATGAAGATTTTCATTGAAGCTAACAACTGAAAAGTTGATTTCTTACATTGAGTTCGCGAATTAAAAGGTGCTAAAAAATGGGCCAAATGAGTGGAGATATTAAATGCAGTATTTCGTCAGGTTGATGATGTTCCCTTGTTTACCATTTCCTCGAAAATGATACTATACTACTCGCCCCCAAGTCCTGGACTTGGCTTCCTTTCAGGGCATTTCGGCGGTACCTTTGTATGGTAACCGCTAGAGTAATGTGTTTCATAGCGCTGTGGTGGTTTACTCAAAATATTATCTGTTAGAGCTGAAAGAATTCTAACTTTGCATGACAAAATATATTCATACTCACTTTCAAGAACTTGAAAAATAATCATAAGTATTTGTAGAAATAACGATTTCAATTTGGAGAACACCTGAAGAAAAACCTGTTTCTGTTGGGAGACTCCCATTCATGTCGAAGCCAATATTGGAGATTACACTCAATAATTGGCCCGTGACTGAAACACATGGAAGAACAGCCGCCCCCAGTATGAAGGTTTCCTTGAAATCGGAACATCACTATGGTGGCCTGTGGAGATTGTGACCATCTTTCACTGCTTTGTCGTTGTCCAAGTCGCCCCCAGTATGAAGGTTTCCACGAAACCATACCATCACTGTAGCGGGGTATGGAGATTGTGATTGTAACATCTATCACTACCTTGATGTCGCCCCAATATGAAGTTTCCCACAAAACCATAACAACAATGTGACGTCTTATGGAAGTCGTGACTATGACAATTTTCTCTGCTTTGATGTTGCACCCAACATTAAGCTTTCCGCAATGGCAATTTTCTCTGCCTTAATGTCGCCCCCAGTGTGAAAGTTTCCGCAAAACCATAACATTATTGTGGCGACCTATGGAAATCGTGAGTATGGCAATTTTCTCTGCCTCAATGTCGCCCCCAGTGTGAAGGTTTCCGCAAAACCATAACATTACTGTGGCGACCTATGGAAACCGTGACTGTGGCATCTTTCTCTGCCTTGATGTCGCCCACAACATGAAAGTTTCGTTGTGGCGACTTATGTGAACCGTGAGCGTGGCATCTTTCTCTGCCTTGATGTCACCCACAACATGAAGGTTTCAACAAAACTATAACATCGTTGTGGCGACCTATGGGAACCGTGACCGTGGCATCTTTCTTTACCTTGATCTCGCCCCCAGTGTAAGAGCTCATTGACGCCTTAATTTCTCTTAAGTTCAAGCCCTGCCATACAATCTGTGAACTAGCAACAATATGTATCGAATGAACAGTTATATATTGTATATGTGTATCTGTTGTGTAACGTGAAGTTTTAATATCAAGGACTTAAACCAACCAAATATATATTAATTTTAGGATTATCTCACGGAAATGGAGATCAACATGTAAACCGCCAAGTGTATGTATCTCTAACATGTAAATATGCATCATGCTTGCACGTTAAGTATGACCTGAGTAATCAGTGAACCTTATAAGCTCACATACTAAATCAAAGCTTACAATGCGAGTGTGTATGATGTCAGTATAGGTGTACTCTATATCACAGTAGCAACATCCAATTCCACGTTTAAAATTCACATTGTGGCACTAGTTTACACATTACGGTTCTATAAAGAAACCACTCCATATAAAATTCATTCATTACGGTTCTCTAGAGAAGGAAGAAACTTGTTCCACTTAACTTCAAAGTAATATGCAAATCACTAGGTGTTTAACATTCAAAGCATATATTAGAACTCGATAACGGTTTATTCTCTACATAATTAAGTAATCCAACTGTAGCTAACGTAAAATCGTGAACACTGGAGAACCGTGGAGAACCATGAATATTCAAAGCATATATTAGAACTCGATAACGGTTTATTCTCTACATAATTAAATAATCCAACTGTATCTAACGAAAAACCGTGAGCATGTCTATTATCAAATATAGGCTAACAAGTAAGATGTCCACCTAGAGACACAAGGATAAAAAAACCAAGTTACCGCATGAGAAATATAAGTCTTTTCATTTTTATCTAGTATCCTCATGTAAAAGTTATTATTCAATTTGTGACGTAACAATACATATGAATGATTATTGTAATCAGGTCCAAATACTTACGAACAAAGCAAATTTTGATAAACATGCTGACCGTTAAACATGGTAGAAGTGTTCATGGCGGTATTCGAACAAAGCCATTTCATATTGCGAAGTAAATACCGTTATACTCACGGGGTTAATAAACCAATGTGTATATGGTCGCACGGGATAGTCGTTACCCCGTCAACCAATGTCTCAAAGCAATTTAAACATTGTTTAAATATTACCTAATGAGTTGCTCCAAATTTGATGGATGAGATAGAAACGAAATGAGAATAATACCTCCACCGCCACAAAGACGGCAACTGCAAGCAAGAAAGGCAATAACCATGGACTCGGCGGGGTCCATTGCCAGAGATTACATAGAAATCACGGCATACGATATGGGATCAACGAAGATTATTGAAATTCTTCAATGCTAATGAAATCAACCAAGAATCAACGAAGAAGCACGAGGTGTGTTGTATGATCAGCTTGATATTGTAGATCTGATGATATTGTAGATCTGATCTGTATACAGATCTACAAATCTGGTTTTTGATATGACAAAGATATTTTCGCGAGGCTTGAGTCTGTTCCTCTCAGAGAAATAATTACAGATCTCGATCTATCGAAATCCTTCAACTCTTGTTTGCACCTTAAGAAAACCGCGATGAAGAAAAACAAAACTTTTTGTTTTTTGAGATCTAGATTCTTATCTAGATGTCAGGGAAACAAGCCCTCCTTCTAGCGCCAAATGTAAGCCCACTTTGGACTCGCACCGTTAGGTTGGGAGAGGCGGTGGGTCCTGATCTTTAGCCCCGAGTACTTGAAGGTGACCGTGTTCTTTGGCCTTTAGCTCCGTGTACCTGCATGAACTCACCGGACTTATTCCAGTAAAAGACACTCCGACGATCAAGTCAGTGTTTGAAGGTTTAAGGTGCAACAATGGGGAAGGTGTGGAGTTCTGTCTCACCTCTTTAGAGTAGTGAATGCTCTTGTATTTATAGTAGTTTGCCATCTATTGTAGCCGTAGGATCTCTGTTAGATCCAAGATTGTGGTAGTTCCATGTGGAGCTCTCTTGACCCAAGTATTTCCCTTAGATGTAATGATGAAGCTTCTTCAATAAGCTTCTCGACAATTATCCCATGCACCCGGTTCTAGCCGATTTTATGTTATTCCCTCATCCTGACGGTTCCCACGTAGTGGTACGGAATGACGTACTTACAATCATCATCATCATAACCATCAAGCAGCAACTCATCTATATCCAAGAGTTCATTGATGAATGTTTCGCCAAAAGCAACACATAAGACCGTAAACAATTAGTCACTGGAAAAAAAAAAAGTTGTAGGATGAGTTGATGAAAGTGAGGATGGCGCGTACAAGGCAATAGTTGGAGTAATAATAAAAAAGTGACTGGAATAGTTGAATATAATAGATATTGGCCGGTATATGCCTGACCGGGAGTAGTAGTCCCCTTCTCCTTAAGATAATGTGTGGAAGAGTTATAGGATAGGAAAATGAGAGCAACCTGAAGATATCAAAGCCTTCAAAGTATTGATTAGGAGTGTAGTGGAAAGTACTATAGGCAGCAGCTATATTCAAGACAGGAACCAGAAAACAATCTATTAAGAACAAGTAACAACTTATCCTTTAGCCAAAGTAGTGGTTTCGCATATGCCAGCTGAGCTCAGTTGGTAATACCTCTCGGCGATGATACCGTACCAGAGGTCTGGGGTTTGATCCCAGGCAGTGCATTAACAAAATTCCCATTTTACATTCTTCTGTTTTGATAGAATAATAGACCTTGACGACATTATTACCAATATATGAGTTAATTAGCGATTGCCGCCAGATTTAAAAAGCAAAATTACGAATGCGCCATTGTGTTTAGCCTTTGCCCCCAACTTTGCAAAACCACTTTTATTGCCATGTAAGCAAAAAATTGGTGATTTTGAAACCAGTGAAAGCATACCCATATAAAACAAATTAAGTGCAATCCAAATCCACATTATACTACTACTAACTACATATTTTGCCTTAAATTTCAATTCAGAAAAGAAAATATGCATTGTCTATTCTTACTTAGCATAAGGTTTCAACTCAGATAAGAATCAGATTAAGGGAGTTCTATATTTCATTAAATAATGGGAGGCATTCTAGAGACTCAGGAAATGTTTGACTCAATCCTATTTAGGGTACTTGTACATATTGGGTTGGCATAATTTTTGGTAGGATGAATGTTCTCCTTATGTACGACATCTTCACCAAAATTTATCATAATCTGAATTTTCTAATCCTAGAAAAATCATATTACAAGTTAATGTACTGTGGAACGTTCATATTTACCGTTGAATTTAATATTACATTTGATGGGTCTAAATATATTCAAATGAGCTGATTTTTTATTTAGTAGATCTTTATAGTAAGGAGATCATATCTACCAAAAATCATGTCAATCCAACATGTACAAGTACCCTAAATAGGATTGAGTCAAAATTGAGTCAAACATTTCCTAAGTCCCTAGAACCCCTCCCTTAAATAATAAGAAGTAGAACAAACAAGTCTGTCTATTTTGGCCAATGGCTTACAAAAAATAAACTATTACCAATTATTCAATGTGAAATAACTAAGTACTACTGGTGCACTTGTGTGAAAAATTCTAGATGATAGGAGACTTGTGTGAAGAAATTCTAGGTTATCGATTCGATTGGTCTTGGGTTTGTGGGAAAATCCTATCAATCTAACAATCAAACCAATGTAATTAGCTTCTACACTTGCCCATAGTCATGCATTTCATATTCATAAGGTTTACATTACCAAATTCATAGATTCAAAAGTCTGATGCTAAAACTGAAAATAGAAATTAACTTTTCTTGCTTTTAATCTTCTTCGGCATTGGAATCTGTACACTCATACTTTTTTTCCTCCTCCTCAAAGTCTTCCCGATCATCATCAATTGGCCTGGAAGCTAGTTCATCATAAAATCTTTCATAATCTGGGTCATAATCTGATGCAAACATGTCTTCCCCTGTGAGCTCTGGATCAAAGACCTCCTTTTCTGTCCCACTGGAATCGGAAGAATCAGAAGAGCTGTTGGTCTTCATCTCCCCATCCTCAGGCTCCTCTTCTTATGTGAATGGAGAAAAGGAAACTAATCAAAATCAATTTTTTCCCTATCCAAATTTGTAAAAGTTTTAAAGTTTTTAATTTTTTTTATTGCAAATAAAAAAGAAAGAAGCTTACCAGATTCATCCTCAGCTTCATCATCGATATCTTCATTGATGTTCAAGTTTGGATTTTGATCATGCACAAGTGGATCTTCACCATCTTTACTTTCCTGATTCTCATAAAAAAAGCCTCTAAACTTTGTCTCATCGCCATCATCATGTTTCTTCTCCCCCTTTTCCACATATTTTTCCTTTTTTGCAAATTTAAACCCCTGCTGCACATCCTCCTTTTTTGGGATAAGATCTTTCTCTTCTTTAATCTCAGTCTTCACTTCAACTTTTGGGTTAATCATGGCAGAATTTGCAATCTTTTTACATATTTTGTCTCTGCATGATGAACATTCACTAAATTTCTTTTCAATCAATCCCAAAACTCCAACCATATGATTTTGGCAAAATGCACCCCCCATTGCAGATGTTATAATTTTAATAACATCCTCCACATTCATCTTTTCCTCTTTAACCTTTACTTGACTGGAAGAAGCCATGAATTTTTTTTCTCTCTCAAACACAACACTCGAAATAGATATGCCTAATTGATGAAAAGAACTGATTTTGTGCGCGCTCCAACTTCCTATTCCTAGAAATCTCTTCAAAGATCAAACAGACTACATAGTCAATTCTTCTCCTCCTTTGGTCTGGCACCATTTCACCTTCTTGGGCCTAACTTAGTCGTATGTATGTTCCGATCAAGCCTTTGGGCCACACCTTTTTGATGGTCAGGTAGGGGTCCATGCCAAACCCCGGCCCATTATTTATTTTAAAAAAATAATAAAAAAAAAAAAGATTTATGAACAAACTAATCATTTATATTTGCAGGTTGCTGATTTCAATCAAGAATATCCTCAAAAAAAAAAAAAAAAACCCTACCTGGAGCAACCAAAAAACGAAAAAATAAACTAAAATAAGAAAAATCAAACATCCGAGACATAGAAGAAGCTAAACGAAATTCATTTGATCATAGCAAACGAGACAGGAATCAATGTACCATCGTCTCACTACTACTAGATAGGTTACATATACCATCAACATAATACTTACTGATATCATAGGATATCTAGATAATCCATACTAATAAAATATCCTTATGAGTTATGACACAAGATACAGGCTAACAAAACAAAAAGTATTTTCTTCACAAGATTTCGACCGATGACTCTGAAAGGTTAATCGCTCCTTCGTCTTCACGTGGAACTGAATCATCGATGCCTTCTAATCCAACCAAGTGCTCTGGATCATTGTCTGATGATTAGACACATCTACAGGTGCATCAACAAGAGGGCCAACACTAGTACAAATTCGTGGGGCAAGACCAAGAGAAATTCGTCGAGCACGACTACAAACACCGACCACGGGGGCTACAGCTGTAGGAGTAGGGGGAGGGGTCCACCCTGCACAGCTATGGTCCTACATGTACCCTTAGCCACCCGCATTCGAAATATGGTCGTTGTCTCAGTGTTCTTAATCATTTCCATTATCACACTGTCTCCGATCCTCAAATCCATGGTGAGGATAATTTCTGCCCAGCATTTATGGTTGATGCAGTAGCTGTGCCAACCATCGTGAAAAATCCTGCCATGCTTACTCCTGTGCTCCGGCAAGAAGATAATTGCAATCTTGTCGTGGTGGATTATATCATGAAGCATTGCTGGAATGGGAAGCAGGTTATACCATATGATGATCAAATTCTAGTTCTATCATTCCATACCATTCTGTGATATATATATATATATATATATATATATATATATATATATATATATATATATATATATATATATATATATATATATATATATATATATATATATAATATTCTAGAAACTATAAAAAACGATGCATATTGTATTTTTACCATTCTCCTAGGACGCCTCACATTCCACCATTTGAGATTTGTTATCCACCACTTATCAGAGCTGGCTAATAGAGGATATAGAACATTTCTATCACGTGGCATCTGTGTAAATGGTAGAATGCATTGTTTAATGCTCTGAAACTAGTGGCACTAATGTTTTGATATAACGCAAATACAACATTGATCTGAGACCTATCTAACATATATGATTGCAAGAGTAAATAAACCTGACCCTGATCAGGTTAGTGTTGGACTCATGGTTGTGTACATTTTACTAGAACAAAAGTATACATTTTCTATATGGGGTCATTCTAGTTTTGCATTCTTCACAAGTTTTTCCAAATAATATGAATCCTCACCAAAAAAGCTGAGACCCAATAATCAAATTTGGGGAAACATTCAGTATATAGAACAAATCATGCAATTAACCCTAACCCCAATTATGCAAAAATCTAACAATATAGAACAAATAATGCAGTTACCTTAACCCTAACCCTAATTTTGCAAATCTAACAATATACAACAAATCTGGAGGAAAAGGTGGGTAAATAAATAAGAGTAAGAGAAACCACCTTTAGGAGCAGATCGCGTCGGAACTAAAAGAAAGAAGTCGAAAATTTGAGTAAAAGGTTGGAGATCATGTAGCTATCTTCATCTTTTTCCTCTCTCACTTTCAGTATTTCTCCCTTGTTTAAAACGGAAAGATTTTGTCTTAGAGGCAGACCTAGGAAGATAAAACTTTGAAAGTAGGTTTTGTGTCTTTACCCCAGTTTAAAAGAAGGTGGGCTTTGTTTGAATGACCTAATACTCCAAACTCCAAACCATAATTTGTTTTGAAAAAAGAAAAATCCAAACCAGGATAAATGCACCAGTGAGGATAGAATTTCTTCATTTTCTGGATTTTATTTTCTGTAACTTACATGGTATGTACATGTCAATGACTGCTTGAAAGAATGAAAGCTTTAATGCTTTTAACACTTGTGTACTATTTATATTTATTTTGTTGTTGTTGTGTATTTCTTATATTTATTTTGGTCGTGTTAGATTGTTCCATAACTTTGCTAGAAAATCTGCAGCAGTTAAAAAAAACGTAGTCGTCACGTACATAATGCAATAGATCACACAAATCTAAAACTAATCCGATACATATATGATCAAGATCTGAATACAGAGAAATTTACTGTCGACCCAGTATATCTGAGGTTCGACCTTAATAGATTGTCATCCTACATAACATATAACACTAGAGAAAAACAACAAAAAATGTCGAAGAGATGCCCATGATGCGTCTGTGTAAGAAGACTTCTTTCAGCCAGAAAAGGAACAAAAAGAACTAATGAACAACCTGACTTAACAGTTAACACACCAACCATCATAACTTAGAATACGCCCAAACACGTTTCAGCGAAAATTGCCAAACTGTGTGTCAGCAAGGTAAATTTGCAGATCAGCTTCAATGTATCGATCATCCCACGGGCAATAATGTCTGACCATGTTCTCTTCAGCCATAATTATATCAACTAGTAACCGCTTCCTATAAAATGACATCTCCCCCTATACAAGAAAAGTAAATCAATTATTTCACCCTATACATATGCCGACATTTTTTCATGAAGTGAACATATTATTGTTACCTGGGTGATTTCAGACGTGAACCTTGATCCATTCCAACACTCCATATATTTCATCACATATATTCCACAATCATACCTATTAATTAAATCAGCACTGTTAGCAATAGCGAGTGTAATGAATTTAAAAAATCTATTCATTAAAACTCAACTTACCCATTAAGTTGTTGCGGGCAATCAGGAATTTGACGGATCTTCCACACCTTTGCAGATTTGCCTTGAACTACTTCACAACCAAGTTGTAGTAGTGCAGCATGCACATTGCGGACCTATGAAATGAAGAACATATACAAGGTTAATCTTACCAAGTAGTAGATGATAGAAGGATAAATCACACAACAAAGGTGAGGTCGCACACCATGTTGGACATAAATTCAACACCTCCAGATATTGTAGTCGCATCTGTCTGTTTGGAGTCAAGAATTGATAAATGCAGATTTTCTATGTTGAACACAAATAGCATCCAATGCCTATGTTTCAGAACTGGTAAGACAAGCTGTAGATGCGCAGAAAATTGACTTACTTTTCTTAAACCCATCATATAAAAAACTATATAAAGACTTATACCATGAATGTATTACATACTCTTGAGTAGTCCCGAATCCCTTCAATCCTTAAACTGCGAATTGCAATGCCAACATTGAAGCCCTCTTGGCTGCAGGAGAACACGCTCTGCGCAGTCATTTATTTAAATTAACCTTAAGTATGTGGACTATCCATTATACAAATAAAAAATAATCAGTATGTATGCGAAAAAGCCCAACCATGTTCTCAGAATGAGCAACGGTGTGATGGTGATGTCGGCTACCACTGGGCACTCCCCTTTGCCGAGCATTCAAAAGCGCGCACCATAATTCCATCATCTATAACCAGGGATTTGCAGTAATTGAATTAAATATGAAGTGTTATAGAATAAGTTGTAAGAAATAATATGGAAGGCATGGAATCCAACTTACCCAATTGCAGAGCCAATTTGTACCATGGATTGAGTCGAATGTGTTCTGAGGTGCTCTGACATACCAGATATCTGCAATAATGTTACTAGGCAAGAAAAACATGACCACATTAGTATATTCCATCAACATTGTTTAACATTTTCATTTCTAAATAAGGCATAAGTCTTGTTATAAGTTATAACCCTTACTCTGGGCCATTCTGATCAACCACATATTTAAAAAACCAATGTTCTTTTTCTGTAAATACTCCCCGCATTGGTGATCGATGTATAGCTGAACTACTACATACTCATTGAAGAGATTTTTTGATGTCTTTGCACCAGTACGTTCATCCAAATCTGAAGTAGTTTTCGACAATGGTGAGTCTAGAAAGTGGTCTATAGATCTAAAGTTGCCCATTTTGAATTTTTTAGGCGTTTTAAGATAATCTGGAGCTGAAGGACTGCCCTTGTGGATGTCTGTAATGATCACAAAATCTCCGTCGTCAGAATCGACACATTTGATATCTAGTTTAGAGATTATGTCTCTGATCTCTTCCAAACGAGATACTTGGAGTCCCTCCTCACGGAGAGCAACCGCCAAAAGATTGTTGTACAACCTTTTGAACATCCATCTGAGGAAATAAAAAGAACAATTTAATTCGCATATTTTAAGTGCAATCTGATTATAGTTATGAACACAATATTGTACTTCTTCTCTTCTGTTAGATAAATTAAAGACCAACAGCCCAATATGATTATTAACCTTTTTTTGTTTAAGTTTGAAATATTTCACCCAAAACCCCTATCTTGAGAAATTAAAAACTATTCACAAATCAATACAAACAAAGTACATGTGATATTTATCCCGTTCTCATACACAAATAAATTGAAGCTAAAGTAGAAGGAATCCTAGGTGAAAAATGTTCATCAACAGTTATCACAACTAAAATATCATGAACCATTATTCAAGATTTAAGAAAAAAAAATATGTTGTTGAGTTTGTTCATATATACTTCAAACATTACAAGAAAGAAAACAACAGACCACAAAATAAACAAAACAATACAAACCTGATCCATTCACAAAGACTGAATTTAGTTTTGAAGACGATAAAGACCACAACTAGGTTTTTCCTATTCTCTTCAGTCTTCAGTTGTTTCTTCTAAAGTAAATGTTGAACGATGGAAGGGGGGGGGGAGAATAAGAGATTAGGGCATATTTCACAAAGAAGAGGAAAGCGAGAAAACAGAAATTACAATGATGAGAATGCAAGTTGTTAGAAGCATATCACAGAGAAGATATTTCTGACACATGGCCCTTGAAACAATGAAGGCGCGCTGCTCCAAACAAGCAAGTACAATGATGACTTATGTTAGGGTTGTGCACTTGTGCATTAGTTGTATTCTGTTTGGACAATTTAGTTCAGTTAAGTTAACATGTCTACCAATTTAGTTAGGTTAAAAGAAAAAAATCAAGTCAGTTAGTCAAATTCTGATAAAATTGCTAATTAACCAATTATAAAATAATTAGAAACTAAGAAATACAACATCTAGAACAAATACATAAGAAATCAATGTTGGTCAACTTAGGTCATAAAAGTTCAGACATACATGATTCACAGTCTTAGGTGAAGATTGTCAATGAAGACCGATGAGAGAATTAGGTCGAATTTGGAGATTATACCTTTTTAAGTATACTACATGAAATAAAACAAAACCGGATGATCGATTAAATTACATATTTACATTTTAAAATACATGATTCACAGTTAAATTGTTCACATTAATCGACACGGTGATTTCCTTCATTGTTGGTCAACTTAGGTCATAAAAGTTCAGACATACATTATTCACAGGTTTAGGTGAAGATTGTCAATGAAGACCGATAAGAGAATTAGGTCCAATTTGGACATCATACCTTTTTAAGTAGACTACATGAAATAAAACAAGACTGGATGATCGATTAAATTACATATTTTCATTTTGGTTTATCACATTAATTGGTTGGCCACACGATATTGGTCAACTTAGATCATTGTAGGTCTTATTTCATACGTATCATATGTGTTATGGTCAAATATGGTCAACAGAGGTAAATTATGGTCATTTGGGATAATTAAGGTCAAATTTGGTCAGCAGAGGTAAATTATGGTCAAATATGGTACGTGTATTATTCGGGTACGACATTAGTCGGCGAATAGATGTTTGCTTCCAATCATACGTGTATTAATCTGTACAAGTGGAATGCACATCCGTTGGATGTATTATATAGATAAAACATTTGTATAGATGGATTTGTTGTTTAAGATAGATAATTTATTTTATATATTATATTTATAGTGAGATGACCAAATTACTCGTTCAATTATTTATATAAATTATTTATATAGATTTAAATTATCAAAATCTAATTTTTAGTAATATAAAATTATCAAAATCCATTTTTAGTAGTGTTTATTCTTTAATTTATTTTTATTTTACTTTATTTTAATTTTTGCCAGCAAAATTATAATAAATAATACATAAATATATATAAAAAAAAAATTAAGAAATTAATAGTATGGTATAACTAATTTAGAGATCGGTGCAAAATTACCAGTATACCTATATAAGAGTTCTATTTATCAGGGTTATATCTGTCAAAAATGGGCAAAAAGACCAACTGTGAGTGACATTAGTTCATTGTTCCAAGTCTGCCAAACCTCTTTAATATGTAGTAGGATATTTGGAAAATCCATAGTATGGGTCGTTTACACCTACCTTTAAAGTCCCTTTTATTGTTTAAGAGACTTTTACAGTGTTAAACTAACTGTTGGAATGGAGTCATGGTTAAGTTTAGGGAATTAAAGATAGTGGCAACAGTTGTAGCCATTACTTTTCCTCTGCAACCTGTCTTGGGGAGATGTGAATTACGTGAATGAGTCAGACATCATACTGTACTTGCCCCCTCCTATGTAAGCTACCACTAAAGAAAGTACTACAAGCAAGCAAGCAACCTCTGTCAATGATCTCACCCACAAACCATAGTCCCACGTCACCTATACCAATAGAACAACTAAGCCTAGCTAAAAGAAGCCTACAACTTACAATCTATAGCAGATCTAGAATCCTCAGACCTCGTCCTCATTTACCAATATAACAACTAAGCCTAGCTAGAAGAAGTACGTCCTCCTCATCTATCTATGTGTTAAACATATTCTCAATTCTCAAGTCTCAACAGTCAACACCAATTCTGGTTCTTTTTCTATGGCTTCCCCACTGTCAACAAACCCATTTCAACCTAACCTTGAAATGGTAAATCATTGGCCACTCATACTTTGATAAAATAAATATGATAAAAAAAAAAGATTATTGACCTTTTTCATGGTAAATTATTGGTCCACTCATAATTTGTTAAAAGAAAGATAAACAAAGAAAAAGAAAAAAGAAATGGATTATTGACTTTTTCATGGTAAATCATTGGTCCACTCATAATTTGTTAAAATAATTTAAAAGAAAAAAAGAGCATTGACCCATGCTAAATCATTTTTTGGGTAAAGTGGTAAATCATTGGTCCACTCATAATTTGGGACTAAATTAGGTCCCGGCTATTGCCAAGTTAATATTTGCTCATAAAGATTATTGCCATGTTACATTTTTGAATTGATCAACCCAAAGTCTTAAATTAAATTTTATTCAAGAATTTAGGATGTTAAGTAAAAATCTTTATGTTCGACATGTAATTCTTTATTGTTCACCATCCGTAAATCTGATTAACATTTATGTTCGACCTGTAAATGTAAAGGCAAACTAGGGGTGTGCATGGATCGGATTGGACCAGATTTAGCGAGAACCAAAAGCCAAACCGAGTAATTCGGTTTCTATTTATTACCATCCGAACCAATATATGTTCCAATCCGATCCAAACCGATCCGATGTCTTATTTATGTTGTCCGAAAACCAATCTAAACCAAATTTAACCAATCCAATCCAAATTAAACCGTTACGATCTGCCATCACAATAAAGTTTAATAAATCAATGAAAATTTGTGAAATATATAAATTCAATTTGTCATTATAAAAAATATTTAATTTAGTTATCAATGTTATTTACATTTGGATTTTAAGTAGATGGGAATACTTTGATCGGATTGGTTCGGTCGGTTTGGATGGATTTTGAGGATCGCTGCACAACCCTAATGCAAACAACATGACCCAAGTAAAAAAAATAAAACAGTAGTATATATAAAATATACCTAACCTAAAATACAATAGCACCAACCTGTTGTATCAACTATCAACTGCTTCGATTCTTGTTTTCAGTGAAATGTGTGCCTTGATCAATTATGACCAACTTAAATAAAACGTATTAAAAGTTTGTTTCGGACAATAAAAAAAAATTATAATTCTCAAAATGATTTTTAGGTCAAGTGAATCGAGTACTGTGGAGGTCAACTATCGAAAAAAATTGAGTTTTTGACTTAAAGTTGACTAAGGTAAACTATCGAAAAAAAAACCATTTTAAGTCAAGTGAGGTCATTGTGGAGGTCAATTCTGGTCAAGTCAACTGTGGTCAGGTCAAAATGTCATTTTTACATTTTCGTATACTGTACTATGAGAATGATGGCCTAGTTCCACACAAAACGCATTCACATCGGTTTGCCCTACTGCTACAAAAGAATGTTCTATAACAACCCAAAAAGAGAAAGTATTTTTCATCAGTTTTGTCATATACTGACACAAACAAATCTATTCAAAGTTTCAAACCCACTTCTATAATTTCTTTTTTTATTGTCCCCACCTAAATAGGCAAAATACCAAATGCCACCCTGACTTCATTAATTATAGAACCCACCCTTCCATCGTCTACACTTAAAATCAAAATAGAGTAACACTATCTTTGTGTGCTCTGCTCTCTCTATTCCTTTGCGACTCAAAGGTACTTTTTCAGTGTCTTTTTCTATCCTCTTCGCTTTGATCATCATCGATAAATTTGCAGATCAGTTAGATCATATTATCCGATCCTTTGTCTCTCTTTTGTTGTGCGCAGCGGAAACTTATGCACGAATATCGAAAATTGAAATAGTGTGTGAATCAAACAAAGCAAAACAAAACAAACACAAAACACAAGATTTACGTGGTTCGGCTAATATTGCCTACGTCCACGACCAAAACAACAATCTTCCAAATAGAGACGATTATACAAGCCCTCACGAAGAAACCAAAGTGTTCTTCCTCACAAGAGTTCTCTCAAACTCACCAATGGCTTCTCACAATCTCTCTCTCACATGAAGATTAGGTTTTCCAACCTTCTCAATTGGCTTTATAACATAGCCATACAAACACACATGAAATGGGCTTAAACCGGCCCATATACACAAAACCAAGAGAGGACGTACGTACGTTGAATTAACGTTCATACGTCGAGCCACACGGGGAAGTCATCTGTGACCCAGGACGTACGTAGGCCCTAACTACGTACGTACGTTCCTTCCCCTAAAGTCATCTGTCGAATGGAACGTACGAACGTCCTAACTGCGTACGTACGTTCCTGAACAAAAAAGTTCCCTCCGTCCAAAAAATCCAACAATTCTCGACCTCGGCGAAGATTCAATAAATCTAAGCCGACACCAAGTCCCAAACTCCCATACTTCTCCCGAAGGACCAAAGCGGTTGCACCACCTCATGGTTGCCTACGTACCCTTCTTCTAAGGGATCAAACCACCGTATTTCACTCCAATGGCATCTATGCGATGCCCACCATACCCCGAAGGGTCAAATTCCCACAAGGGGCCAAATCAAAACAAATGCCCACCAATGCCCGTAGAGGGCCAACAACCATAATCCAAAACAATGGGGTCCAAACTACCAAATACTATCTCCACTTTATGACCATAACCGACTGAAGATGAGTATGAATCAACACCCCGAAACCTACAAAGGTCTCCAAACAGCGGCTTCACAGCTCCAATTGGCTCATGGGCTTGAGCCTTCAAACAAACATCTGTGGCTAGCAAACTAATATCAACTGTGTTACCAGACAAACTTTCATAAGGAGCGGCATCAATCTCCACCTGCTGAGATATCTCTTCCAACTTCAAACTATCATTCAAACAAGGATGCCCAAAACAAACTTTATGTACCTTACCACCATTCAACAAGCCATGCTTGCCGGTACGCCTACCAAAGCCACAATCAACCAAACAATCTGACAAACTGGGAGGAGTCAAACAATCCACCAAATGTGAAGAAGAATCTCCACCACAACCAACAACACTACCGTTAAGATAGTACAAATTTCGTTGCCTTGTCCCTCTCATAACAACCAAAGCACCAGAAACAACCTTTAAAGCCCCATTTTGCAGAACAATCTTCATACCATCAGACTCTAAAGTTCCAAGAGAGATGAGATTCACCTCCAACTCCGGAACATACCGGACACCAACTAATTCTTTAACTGTACCATTCTCCAACTTCAACTTGATAGTCCCCACACCAAGTGTTTTCATGTGACGACCATCACCTAACACAACATCATCACAGTTTAGCTTTTGAAAACTAACAAACAAATCTCTACTGTGACACAAATGGTGAAAACATGCAGAATCCATAATCCACCCTTGAGTGGAGCAATCAACCATAACAGCCAAAGAATAATTTGAATCATCATCACTATCATCAGCATGTGCAACATTTACCTTATTATCTTTGGAAGACACAGAATCTTCCTTCTTTGACAACTCGGGACAATCAACCTTCCAATGGCCTTTTCCATGACAAAAGGCACACTCATCCTTTGCTAGAGGTTTACCTCTAGACTTTGATCGAGATCTTCCTCCGCTACCAGTAGTACGATCATTGGATCGTCCCCTTACCATCAAAGCATCGGACGTTGAACCTGAATCCCTATGGACTTCTTTGTCCTTGCGCCTGCATTCATAGTTCAGTAACGTCGTTGCTACATCAGCATACTTAACATGTTCTTTCCCCGTCAACAAAGTGGTGAATGGTCATATTCATCGGGGAGAGAGTTTAAAAGACATAGAGACTTGTCATTATCACTGATAACCTCATCCAAATTCAATAGGTCAGCAATAAGCCTATTGAATTCATCCAGATGTTCAGACAAAGAAATACCAGGTCTCATATCGATGCGGAAGATCCTCTTCTTTAGAAACAACTTGGTTTCTAAACTTTTCTTCATATACATATCAGCCAATTTCTTCCACAACTCCTTAGCAGACGTTTCTTTCATCACCGAGTATTTCTGGTCCTTTTCCAAACAAAGGCGAATCACGCCACAAACTTGCCTATTCAACTCCAACCAATCATCTTCTCTCATCTTTTCGGGTTTTTCACCCAAAGCATCTTCCAAACCTTGCTGAGGAAGCAAATCCAGAACTTCGCACTGCCACATGCCGAAGTTGTTTCTACCATTGAATTTCTCGATGTCAAACTTCAAAGATGACACTCTTCCATTCTTACTCGAAGATGGGTCTGACATCACTAATCACTTTCACACACTAAACAATCACCAATCGAAGGTAAACAAATCTGAAATTCACACGGGAATTTCAACAAACACCTTCTTGACAACCCACGGATACAAGATAGAACTTTTGCCTTAAACCACAAATAAGAAACTCACCTGCAGAAATTTCTTCAAACACCTTCAAGGCTCTCAAGATCTAGCCTGCAGCTCTGATGCCACTTGTTGTGCGCAGCGGAAACTTATGCACGAATATCGAAAATTGAAATAGTATGTGAATCAAACAAAGCAAAACAAAACAAACACAAAACACAAGATTTACGTGGTTCGGCTAATATTGCCTACGTCCACGACCAAAACAACAATCTTCCAAATAGAGACGATTATACAAGCCCTCACGAAGAAACCAAAGTGTTCTTCCTCACAAGAGTTCTCTCAAACTCACCAATGGCTTCTCACAATCTCTCTCTCACATGAAGATTAGGTTTTCCAACCTTCTCAATTGGCTTTATAACATAGCCATACAAACACACACGAAATGGGCTTAAACCGGCCCATATACATAAAACCAAGAGGGGACGTACGTACGTTGAATTGACGTTCGTACGTCGAGCCACACGGGGAAGTCATCTGTGATCCAGAACGTACGTATGCCCTAACTACGTACGTACGTTCCTTCCCCCTAAAGTCATCTGTCGAATGGAACGTACGAACGTCCTAACTGCGTACGTACGTTCCTGAACAAAAAAGTTCCCTCCGTCCAAAAAATCCAACATCTTTCTTTCTTTTGATTTTTTTGGTTGTAATTTTTTAATTTTCTTTACTAAATGGGTGTTTATCATGCGATTTGATGGAATGAAGGATTTGGTGTATACTTGCTGATCTTATCCAATCATATCAGGTAAATCTTGACAAATATTTGAGATTTATTTTCGTTTTGGTCATAATCCAAAAATGGGTTCTAGGTTAGGGTTAAAATTGGTTTGCATGTTAGTAGATTTAGTTGATTAGAGAAATTCATTTAATTTAGTTGAGGTGTTGAGGACGAACTTCAAAGTGTGCTTCACAATCTTGTTAATGGTGGGGAACAAATTTTTGTGTTAAAAAAAAACAAAATTGTTGGCTTTTGAAGTATTAAGAATTCAGGAAATGAATGTCTTGGAATGGAATGTAGTTCTTAAGAATTATTTTGTGTTTACAATTTTGTGGACCTTAAACTGGATGTGTCTGATTTAACCTTTGGTATGACTAATAATCTTCAAGAAAATTGAATAACCTAATCGACACAATTGATCTCATTTACGTTGAGAATCTCTAAGTGGATTCACATATTGTGTAAACAAGTTGAACCGACATGTCGTTTGATATAGTGTTCTATTCTGTGTGTAAATTGTTTGTGATTGTTATATATGGACTTTTTATTATTCAGATGGTTGCGCCTCTTCTTCAACAACATATGCCTGATGCGTACTGGTTCACCAAAGTTCTTGCTTCTTAGAATGTGGACCGTCCTCGATGATTTGTATGTTTATTAGTTAGTATTGTTTTATATTTAAGGTTTACATTCAGAAAAAGAATATAAGTATTTTTCTATGCATAATTGTTGGAAGCAGGCATTTCCAACTAAGTTCAAACGAAGACTTAGACATGGAAAGATCCTTGAGGTGTTCCGTGAGAACGGCGCCCACTGGACTAGACAAGTGGTATATGACGGTCATAATCACTATGTTATTCATCATGCACTCTAGAGCACTATTCTGGAAGAGACTAACTTGCAAATTGGGGACCGTGTTGGCTTCGAGCTAAGGGCTTGGGGTGTTGACTTCACGATGTGGTCATTGCGTATTAGTAGGGTTGGTGGAGCTGGAGAAGAAATTCTCCCTGAGCCTGTACAATTTCAGCTCTTGGACAACAACGAGTCTGATATCGATGACAATGTGCAAAATCCAGTGCCTGTGCAGGAACCTTAGGTGATTCTGTTGAGCGATTCCGATTAGTGTCTCGTCAAACTTCTGATCTACTATCTACAACTTGTTAACTAGTTTTATATTTTGTGTGTTTTGATGTGTATGTGGAAGTCTGATATGGTTCTTGTGGGTATGGCTATTGTAATTGTAAGCTTATGTGATGTAATGTTATATTGTCATCAGACTTATGACTATAATAGTCTAAATATTATTATGATTACATATCTTAGTGAGTCTACTTCTTAAAGAGATGAGGCCAACTATATGACCTGTTTGTCCCTATGGTACAAAGCTACATCTATCAATTTTTTTTTTACAAAATAAGGTTAATATAGTAAATTAGTTCACATCAGGTGGTGACACCAAATTCAACATTTTGAATGGGATAGCCTTTGGGGGTTTTTTTTCCAACACAATTTAATCATTTAGCCAGTATCTAACATATTTGAATATAAAAATATTTTTTTGATTTAATATTATCTTTAATATAACAAGTTCAAAAATTCCATATCAAAAAATAATATTTCATTTCAAATAAGGCCTTAACACATCCAAAACATCCATTATCATAAAAACATCCAAAACATCCATTATCAAAAAAAAATTAAAATGAAAACATCCAAAACATCTACTTGGAGATGTCTGTCTTCATACATGCTAAATTGGTTTAGCACCCTTTTTTAGGTCATAAGACACATCATGGGACGAGAATGACACTTCTACTTGGGAATGTCTTCCCTCTTCTTCTCAGTTGGTTCAAGTAAAAGTCATACTTCTTCTCAGTTGATTCAAGATCATCACAATCAATGTCTGCAACCAAAAAGAATAGAAAATGCAACCAAAAGAATAGAAAATGTTGGTATCACTCTTTTTTTTTCCAACACAATTTAATAATGAGGTAATTATAAGAAATTGCCCCCAGATTTTTATTTGTTTAGTGATACCCCATAGAATTGGTTCATTTTTCTTCTAATACCCAAACTACCCCTCCATTTTGTTTAGCCTTTGCCCCCAACTCTATAAAACCACTTAAACGGCCACGTAAGCAACACTTTGGTGGTTTTGTTTCCAACTGTAGAGCTTAAACCCTTCTCTAGGTTAAATGTTTCAACCGGATTTCACACCAATGTGATGTAAGATCAAGTAGAAACCCCTAATGTTAAGATCTAAGTTATTGGAGAGGATGAAGATGAAGGAATAAGGTTTTGGTGATTGATAATAGCTGCACTAAGTTGTTTCTTAGTTGCCTACGTATCCATAAGAGAGATGGAAAAGCCTTTTATAACGTAGTTCAAAGGTAGAGTTTGATTGGGATTAGGATGTGATCCCATGATCCCTAATGTATTGTAGTATTGAAGTTCCATGTATTTGGACCATATATTGATAAGATAATGTACCTCATGTCCAATTAGGAACATGAGTTGTAAAGATATTGAAATTGCTATTGGATTAAGACTTGTAGAGATATTGGAGTTGTAGCTGGATTAGGAGTTGTAGAGATATTGGAGTTGTAGTTGGATTAGGTTATGGAAATCTCTACAAGGATATAGAATTACCATATTAACCTTATTGAATATAATTGATTTAAATAGATAAAGTCCATGATTGATATTGATAAAGCCCATGATTGATATTGAATGTAGTAACGGGCCTAAGCCTTATTACTAATTGAATTGGGCTTAGGCTCTTATTGATTATAATCTTGGGCTTTGACTTGTAATTGACTTGGGCCCGTTAAAGGGGGTCAACACATCGCCCCCTCTTTAGCCGATGGGTGAAACCCATTGGGTAAAGTAGAAAAAATGAGCGCAATCTGAGTGAAGAGACAGGCGGTTGGAAATTATGGGAAAATAAATTGAACATGAGTTGAGCGAAGAAACAAGCGATAGAAATTTATAGAAAAATAAACTGAACTCAACTGAGCGAAGAAACAGGTGATAGGAATTCATAGAAAAATAAATGGAACTCAACTGAGCGAAGAAACATGTGATAGAAATTTATAGAAAAATAAATTGAATGCGAACTGAGTAAAGAAACAGACGGTAGAAAATTATAGGAAAATAAATTGAACGAAAGAAATTGGAACGGAATTTGGGTTTGATTAAAAATCTGAGTTGAAAGAAATAAAAGTTGAGTGATCTCAAGTGACGAAGAAACGGATGTGGAGAATGACGATGGATTATGGAAATGGGCGCGAGCCCGAAGATGGTAGTGTGCATGGACAATGGGTACATTGAGGTGCAAACGAGACACACACAAGTCCCGAGGCACCCCAAAATCCCGCTATGGGTCCACTCTCGCTGGAGGAGGAGTACCGACAGTCGACACGATGCAGCCAACACAGTCCGTCAAGGCCACTGCTGCTGGTCTGGGTGTCTAACAGCGGGCAGGACCTTTAGACAAGGTCCTTGGCAACAGCATAGCTGCTGGCCAGGGCAGCATTCCACATGCTCAACCACCTGACGAGGTACCTGGCAGCAGCACAGCCGCTGGCCAGGACATCACTCCAGATGTACAGCCACCTGACGAGGTACCTGGCAGCAGCACAGCCGCTGGCCAGGGAACTCAGCTGCTCGCAAGGTCGTCTGACGAGGTACCTGGCAGCAGAATAGCCACTGGCCAAAGTACCACTCGGAATGAAGGACCAGCTGACACTGTTGTTGCTGGCACTGTAGCCGCTGGAGGTGGAACAGCCGCTCGGGAAGGGACAGCCGCGTGTGAAGAGACAGCCGCTGGAAGGGGAGGTGGTCATGTGGTTAGCTGGGGGAACAGCCGCTGGAGGGGAGGTGGTCATGGGGCTGGGGGGCTGTGCTGCTAGAGAGGAGGAGCACACAACCGCTGGGGAAGGACCAGGCAGGAGGCTGGAAGGCTGTGCTGCTGGGGAGGAGGAGCACACAGCCGCTGGGGAAAGACCAGGCAGGAGGCCGGGGGGTTAGCTGCTGGGGAGGAAGATTCTGACAGGTTGTCTGCTGGGGGCATGGCTGCTGGGCAAGTGGACAGCCGGGAGGGGAACTTGGCTGACAAGGGTGTTGTGGAAGAGATAGCCGCTGGAGGGGAGGAAAGTCTGGCAGCAGACAACTCTGTCAGGTGTGGTGCTGGGGAGATAGCCGCTGGGCTGGGAGCTGAAATGCCTGGTTGCTGGTGGCACAGCCGCTGGAGATGGTGGGAGCCTGGAGGCAGGCAGGTGTTTAATGGGAGAGTTAGCCGCTGGCTAGGGTGCAGGAACATAGACTGTCAAGGTGGTTGTTGGTGCCATAGCCGCCGGAGATGGAAGTGTAAGGGGTGTTGAAGGAGGTACTGCCTCTGGAGGTTGTAGGAGCCGAGACCATGGACATGCGACAGAAACACGCCACCAAGGCCTTAACAAGCCTGCAAGTCCCCGGCCAAACAAAGAGCGCAACAATCTTGATTATGAAACTTCAAAAACAAGGCTTGAATAATAAGCCAGCAAGTACTCCCAAGCCAAACAAGGAGCGCAAAAACCGAGGTCTTGAAGCCGCAAAGACAACGTATCCGGAATCTCCATTTAGCACGTTGATGCAACGCATTACCCAACAGGTAGGACTACAAGATGATAAGAATTTAAACAATTTGGTTGCAGGCGGGCGTAGACTTTAACTCGGGTGTGATATATGTAAATCATATATTGAAATTGAAATTTACATGAACATTTGTCGATCACGTATTGATATTGAGAATGATGTGATTGGTTGTCGATCAGTATTTAAATTAATGTGACCGGTTGTCGATTACTATAGAGATTGATATTGATGTGAGCATTGGAGATCACTCTTGATATTGAAATTGATGTGATCGGTTGTCGATCACTATTGAGATTGATTGATATTGATGTGATCATGAGAGATCACTCTTGATATTGATGTGATCATAAGAGATCACTCTTGCTATTGATAGTGATGTGATCATTGGAGATCACTCTTGATATTGAAATTGATGTGATCATGAGAGATCACTCTTGATATTGATATTGATGTGATCATAAAAGATCACTCTTGATATTGAAAGTGATGTGATCATAAAAGACCACTCTTGATATTGAAAGTGATGTGCTCATGAGAGATCACTCTTGATATTGATACTGATGTGATCATAAGAGATCACTCTCGATATTGATGGATACGCCCCCATGTAGTGATACATTAGGTGAAAGAGGGAATTGCCCCCAAGCGTATGATGTAGAAACGTTCCGATCATAAAGACGACACTATTAAACGTGTGATGAAGATAGATGGTGACGCCCCCAATTTGTGTGAAAGAAAGGTGAACAAAATTATCGAGTTTAAGTTGACTTATCATATGCTAGTACCACTTGTGGAACCCTTAGCAATGACATGAAGTCTTGTTGCGTGAAACTAGTCTTGCAAAATTGTTAGCGTGGATCTTGATCTGATGCAACCCTTAGGTTGACGCCCCCGAGCGGTACTTGAGGTGACGAATCTTTAAGATCCCTAACTAGTTATTGAAAAAATGTGAGCTTGAATTCCGATTTGTCGCAAATCATTAAAATCTCTAACAATGTCAACTTTAGTTGTTCAAAAATGGTAGCTTAGATTCTGATTTATTATAAATCCTTGGAATCTCTAACCATTTGAACATTACCTAGTTGAAAGTATTAGTTGAGATTTTGATTTCTTGCAAATCCTTAGAATCCCTAGCGTTGTAAAAAATCTTGAATTAAAATAGTTGAAGAAAACAACTTCGAAAGAAGTAGATATGCTCGTGTGACGAACATGTAAAAAACAGACAAAGTTGAGAAAACGTGTAGAATTAAAGTTCCTCTGAACGATTGAAGTATACATTGTCAGAAATATGTTATAATATTCTTTCTGGTATAAGAAACAGATCAAAGAACCATCATCTTCTCAAAATATGGATTTTCAGTTGACGACGTGATTGTATGTAGGAGTTTTGTTGCTATTGTCACCTTGCTTTTGAGATGTGAAATTGAATTTGGAGATAAACTTCTCGTGATTTGAGTCTTCGTGCTCTTGTTTGGTAATTGTATCCTCCTCAAGATGGATATACTTTTGAGTTCTAGAGAAAAATTCATACTTGGTGGTCAGAGTATCAACCACAATGGAACTATATAACCCTTTGTCATCATGTAGTAATGCTTCCTTGAAAGCATAAACAACAAGTGTATCTGAGACATCGGGTATTTCCACTTGGGCTTGTCTAAATCGAGCTACAAATTTACTTAATAGCTCTTCATCTCCTTGCTTAATGTTGAACAACATAGCGACATCCTTACGGTGATGCATTATGCCTAAAGTGTTCGGCAAATTGGACAGAGAAATCATTGAAGTTGTGGATAGAACCCCGTGGTAGTTCGGAGAACCATTGAAAAGCTTTGATACCAAACGTGGAAGGAAACATCTTGCACATGAGTGCATCATCATAACTAAATAGCACCATCTTGTTCTTGAAGTCGGAAATATGAAGCCAAGGATCGCCCTCAACTTCATTGTATTCTTTGAAACTTGGTGGCTCGAAATTTGGGTGATGCTCTGCTTGTTGAATCTGGAAGGAAAATGGGGAAGTTTTGCCCGTATGATGGACAATGTTCCCAAGTCTATACTCTTTAGCTTCTTTGGCTTGAATTGCTTGAGCGATCATGCTTTGCAATTTCTCTTCAGTAAGATTTCGGATCCCTTCGTTACCATATGTATAAGTGCCATGGTCACGGTCTTGGTGATAATATCTTGGAGGCCTAGGAGTTGGTGAACGAGTGTTTCGTCGCCTTCTTTGAAAGTTGTTATGTGTGTCTCTATGTTCGGGGGAGGTTTCCCGACGTGAGTGGTGATGATTGGGTGTTTGAATCAAGTCTCTATTGGAGTAGTCCGGAGCATAGCCTTTGGACCATGACATGTTTTTGAGACTGCTGGACACACTGTCGCTGGACAAAGGCCTCTTTGGACGACTGTTGGGTGTAGTGCCGCTGGAGATGGTGTAGTTGGGGGGTCTGTCATGCCTATTGCCGCTGGGCATGGTCTTGTTATGGGTCTTGTCACGCTCATAGCCGTTTGGGATGACCTTCTTATGAGTTTTGTCACGCTCATAGCCGCTCGGCATGGTCTTCTGGTGAGTTTTGTCACGCTCATAGCCGCTCGGCATGGCCTTCGGGTGAGTTTTGTCACGCTCATAGCCGCTCGACATGGCCTCCGGGTGAGTTCTGTCACACTCATAGCCACTGGGCGCTCTTATGGCGAGTATGTTGGCTTTGTCTTGTGCACTAGTTGGGGGTCTTCCACGCAACCTTTTAGAAGGTTTGTGAGTAGTAGAACCTCCTAGCAAGGTTGTCTTGACTCCTTTGGTGGGATGGTGATGTTGGTCTCTTGCTTTGCCTTGACCGATAACATGAACCCTAAGGCCCTTGGGGTTTCGGCATTCATCTTCTTTCTCCAAGTCAACTGGGGATTGTTCTTGTGATGGTAATACAATGTCATCTTCAATATCATCTTCAACTTCCAGGGTAGTTGAAGGTCGAGTCCTTTCCCTCGGATTTGGATTGACTCCAAAAACGCTGGAAGAAGATGGAGTTAACAAACACTCATTACCATTGTGATTCGCATGTTTCAACTTCCTCCTTAGACCATTGTTCCTATGTTGAAGCCTTTTGAGTTTACGGCGTAGGTATTCATTTTCAGAAATCATGACTTCTTCATGTTGAGTAAGCTCCTTGGATTTTGATGGTTGAGAAGAAGAAGAAGAAACCGAGTGGTCTTCGCCATTAGATGGAACCCTCTTGGAAGTGACGGTATGCTCTCTGGGGTTAGAACCTTGAGAGGTATCTTGCACATGTTTTGAACCTTCTTGATGTCCACCATTACTTACTTGCTTGTTTTGTTGAGATCTAGTTGTTGCCATTGAGAAGAAAGTGCTTGATTCCTTTTGAAAAGTAGGTTTTTTGTGGGGGAAAGAAAACCTTAGTCGGCGCCAAAGTGTTTCAATCGGATTTCACACCAATGTGATTAAGATCAAGTAGAAACCCCTAATGTTAAGATCTAAGTTATTGGAGAAGATGAAGATGAAGGAATAAGGTTTTGGTGATTGATAATAGCTGCACTAAGTTGTTTCTTAGTTGCCTACGTATCCATAAGAGAAATAGAATCAAGCCTTTTATAACGTAGTTCAAAGATAAAGTTTGATTGAGATTAGGATGTGATCCCATGATCCCTAATGTATTGTAGTATTGAAGTCCCATGTATTTGGACCATATATTGATAAGATAATGTACCTCATGTCCTATTAGGAACATGAGTTGTAAAGATATTGAAATTGTTATTGGATTAAGACTTGTAGAGATATTGGAGTTGTAGCTGGATTAGGAGTTGTAGAGATATTGGAGTTGTAGTTGGATTAGGTTGTGGAAATCTCTACAAGGATATAGAATTACCATATTAATCTTATTGAATATAATTGACTTAAATAGATAAAGCCAATGATTGATATTGATAAAGCCCATGATTGATATTGAATGTAGCAACGGGCCTAAGCCTTATTACTAATTGAATTGGGCTTAGGCTCTTATTGATTATAATCTTGGGCTTTGACTTGTAATTGACTTGGGCCTGTTAAGGGGGGTCAACACATTAAACTAACAACAAACAACTAAAAAATCTAATCCTATAAAAATATTTAACACAAATCTCGAGGTGAACCCTACTTCACTAAAAAATCAATGGGGTAAAAATGGGGTGAAAAAGTGAATAAACTAGCCATTTGATAAAGTTAGAACAAAAATTGAAGAAGATCGGGGTGAAGATGATGATCTGAAGACAATGCGGTAAAAATGGGGTGAAAATGATGATAGGAAGATAAGGGTTTGAAGTTAGGGTTTAGCTTCAACAACAAAGAATATGTTCAGTTCGATTAGAATGTGGGTTTAATTTGGTAAAGTAAATCACTTTACACATGTCATTTAGATATTGCTTTGATTTAACATATTGGAATATAAGAATATTGTTTTGATTTTATATTATCTTTAATATAACAAGCTAAAAAATTCCATACCAAAAAATAATATTTCATTCAAATAAGGCCTCACACATCCAAAACATCCATTATCAAAAAAAAAAAAAAAACACATCCAAAACATCTACTTGGGGATGTCTATCTTCATACAGGCTAAATTAGTTTATCATAAACGTTTTTTAGCTTACAAGACACATCATGGGGACGAGAATGACACTTCTACTTGGGAATGTCTTTCCTCTTCCTCTTTGCTGGTTCAAGTAAGTCATACTTCTTCTCAGTTGATTCAAGATCATCACAATCAACGTCTGCAAAAGAATAGAAAATGTTTGTATCAAATTAATAGAATTTTTTTTTTATGAAAATAACTATTATTACTGGGAATATAAGCCAGGTACCTAACAATTATAAACTTTATTAGGTTTCATACCTTCAATGTGAAAAATAAATTAATTATAAGTCATACCTTCATGTTCTTCTTCTTTACCCGTCTCTTTCTTGGGAAGATCATGACAATTGTTCATATCCTCACTGATCTCAGGAGAAATACCAGTCCTCTTCACTTCAAGGCTCAACAATGAAAACATCATTTATTTTTTAAAATACCAAGACCTAGAAATTTTTTTTTAGCAATGAGAAGAATATTCATACCTTCAACATCTTGAAACAAATTCCAAGCAAAAGCAGCTCCTTGGCATTTTTGGCAAGTTTTTTTCCATTGTGCTGCTTCTATTTCTAAATCAGACTCAGACTTTGAAACATCCATACTCTCCAAATGTTCCTCACAAATGGTAAACACACAAATGGTAAACACAGTTTCATTCATATTTGTGACCTCACTCTTTTCTTTAGACATGGAAGATTGCCTGGTTCTTTTGCTCATTTCTTTTGGTTAGAAATTTGGGTTTTCAAAAAAAAAAAGATAGAAACATGAATTGAATTTTTTGAAGTTTTTATTGACATGCGACCAACCACTTGTAGTATAGTAGTTGATAAGCCTCTTTTGACCACTTGTGTAACATGTCTAGACCATTTGTTAGTGATGGTACAAAAGAAGACTCTTTGACAAAAGTTACCAGAGATGGGGCACCCAACCACCAAGTCCAAGATTTACCCTAGATCTATCTTAAAAAAATAAAATAAATAAGACAAAACCCTACATATATATAAGTTTAACTTTCCCTTTTTGAGCACCATAAACATTTGGTTAATATAGAGAGAAAGGGACAGCGGCGACGAAGATGACGGTGATTCTTGTCTGACTTCCAACCATTTTCAAACACTTTCTTCAATTTTAAGCTCCAGGTACCTTGCTTTGGTTTTTTTATTTTCTTTTGGTCAAAATTTCCTTCACAGTCGCGAGTGTTTGAAGCGATATAGCATATTTACCATAATACATGCATGTATATGGCTTTAGGGTTTATACTTGTTGATTTATTGTCAAGATGTTGTTCAATTTTTCGGTTAGGGTTAGGGTTTTTTATTGTTTTAAATCTAAGTCTAGGGTTAGGGTTTTATAAAAATCTAAGTTTTGGGGTTAAATTGAAAAGGTTTTTGATTGATTTGTTCTTGTTCTATTTAAGAAAGACTGATTTATTTTGTTTTTTTCTTAAGTTGGGCTGAATTGCTGAAGTAGGATTTTATTTGAATGTACTGATATCATCTTTATTTCAATTTTTTTTTTATTAATATAAATAGTTTGTGTTTTTATTTTATTTGCAATTTATAATTAGAACTTGGTTTCAAACATGAGTGCATTGAAGATTAGAATATTAGTCAAGTTTATCCTCACTGAAGTTGTACAATTGTATATTATCTGTTTGGTAATCGTTCGCAATCTGATCAATCAGAATTGTATATCTGATAAGATTAGAATATTAGTCAAATTTATCCTCGCTGAAGTAGGGCTATCTTTTTTGATGTTTTGAATCAATAAAAATTTGAACACTAGGATTAAATTGAGATCATACTCATAACGGAATAGCATGACATTTTCCTATTTTACAAGCGTATTGTAGAAACTAAACCTAAATTTGGTTGTTTTAGTCTAATAAAGCACCAACTACTATGTTACATACATAATAATGGGTCAATATCCATTCTATGTTGTTAAGCGAGGGAAGCGCCCGGGTATTTATCGTACCTGGGAGTCATGTCACCAAACAACCAAAGGGGTTAGCAATCCTCTATTCTGGGGTGTCCATTCTCTAGAGGAAGCTATACGTGCTTTCAATAACAACGAAGGTGGAGACAGTGCCAAGGGGGGAAAGGTTGCTTACGGAATGCCTAGTGATGATTACATTGACCCTTACGAATTGATGTTGTCCCCTGCTCAAGTCAGTAGTGATGTGGTGCCTCATGTCGCAGGCTTTGTCGACGGTGTTAGTTGGGTGAGTTGGGTGAAGTCATTGGTCATTGTACTGTTGGTCTTGATGATTGCTGTTTTACTTAAAATTTTGTTTGTACTTGGATGTTAGTTGTATTTTGTTTCGTACTTAAAGGGAACATCAAATGGAAGACAACAATGTAACCTGTTGGACTATTTGGGAATGTAATATTATTTTGCTGATTTTGTTATTTTTTGGTTGATGACATTCTTATTTTTAAGTTCAAAGATTGTCAGTTTTTATTTTTCTCGAGATTACGCAGATGCCTCCAAAAATGCTCGTACCTGTATTCTAGCCCAATGATCCTGGCAGATGGTGGTCAACAATACTGAGATGTTGGAATGTGGGATACCACTGTAACCACACGAGGATGGTAATAAAATATTATTATAATTTGTGTATTTGTAATTTTTGATTTTGTTTTTAATATTTAGGAGGAATATCTAAATTTCTACAACAACAAATATTTGCAGGCCATTCCAAAACAATTGCACGCCCATCTAGTCGACGGACAATCATTGATTATCTCGACTTTAGGTCACCCATATGTTAGAGGTTATGTCCACCACAACTGGTACATAAACGGGGCATGCTGGAAAATGGTTGTCAGGGACATGAAGCTTCGGGTTGGGGATCGCGTGCTATTTGAACAAATGAGAAGGGGACAAGAAGTCACAATCTTCAGAATGCAGGTTTAATAAGATTGTAGATAAATGTTTTTAAGTTTTTTGATATATGTACTAGAATGATGATCAGCCCAAACCTTCAAACAAGAGGTGGCGTACAAACCGAGACGTGGACCTATGCCAGGTGCCCCTCACCCTCGCCCACCTACACCTCCTAAATACGTGGTACACATACACATCGTGCTGATCTGATTGAAGTTGGTCTAGAGGAAGTTGGTCCTTCTACTCGTTTGCACCAACATGCTGATCTGATTGAAGTTGGTCCTGAGGAAGCTGGTCCTTCTACTCGTTTACGCTAACGTGGTAGATGTCTTCCAACCAGTGAACCTCATGCCACTGGTGGTGGACGTCGTGAAGTTGATGTTGCACCTCCTATGGTTTATATGTTGTCGGAAGATGACGACGATTCTGAGAAGTTATCAGGTGAGGATTCAGACAATCCAATCGACCTTACTTCTGATTTTGAGAACAGTTTTTACAGTGATTTCAGTTCTGATGACGGTTCTGATGGACCGATGGAAGACTAGACGTTGATAATTCTGTGTGCTTGGATTGAATTCAAACTTGCATTTTGGACATATTACTATGCACATATTGACGTTTGTAGCAACTTCGGAAGGCTGAAATTGTAGGCAGGAACTTGAATATATATTTTGATAATAGTTGTTATTATGTGTACATTATTTATGATATTATGTGTAGCATGAACTTGAAGATTATTATAATGGTTATTTGGTTTGCTTTGCAGTTTTGATTTTAGCATATGTATGTATGGATGGTGTCACGACAAATATTATAATCTTTAGGTAATTGGTAACTTTATGTCAAAATTAATAAAAACAACCTAACTGTACCAAGTCCGAAAAGCCACGTAATCGCCGTTTGGTCTGGCTAGCTAAAAATGTAGAATAGAAATAGATATTTATCAATAAAATAAAAATATCAAAAAAAAAAATAAAAAAATTAATTAATTAGGGTTTATATTTGTTTATTGGTTGAATTAACGCGAGATGGCTCAAATTTAGTCAAAATCTGATTAACATGTAATATTTTAAAATAAAAGAGGAAAAAAAAATGAAATGCGAACTGCAAGACCCAAGTGACATAAATAATTTAAGAGAATGGTGAAAAGGGCAAAACCGTTATCCAGACCACCTTATGTCAAAATTAATAAAAATAACCTAACTGTACGAAGTCCGAAAAGCCACGTAATCGCCGTTTGGTCTGGCTAGCTAAAAATGTAGAATAGAAATAGATATTTATCAATAAAATAAAAATATCAAAGAAAAATAAAAAAGAATTTAATTAATTAGGGTTTATATTTGTTTATTGGTTGAATTAACGCGAGATGTCTCAAATTTAGTCAAAATCTGATTAACATGTAATATTTTAGTCTAATTTGGGTAGGTCAACTTTATTCACGTCAAAAGGTCTACTTTAGTCTGTTTAGCTAAATTGAACACATGCCATATTTTTATTTTTATATATATCTCACATGGTAGTGATGTCTAAATAGGATATAAAATGTTCTATCAAAACCCAATGCTAAAAAGTATTTCTCATCACTTTTGGAATATTCTGACAACAAATCTATCCAAAGTCCAATCTGAAGTTCTAAACTTTCTTTTTCCTCTGGTCCCCACCCAAATATGTAAAATACCAAATTGAACCCCTAGTTACCACAAACTGCTTTTAGTACATCATCAAACCCTTTTCATCTTCTCAGCTTGAATCAAACTCTATCTCATAGTGCTCTGCTCTATCTCCGTTGGGACTCAAAGGTACCACCATATCTTATCTTTCCTTTAATCATAGTCGTCTTCTTCTCGATCAGTTGAATTGAGCATCTGATGAACATGATCTCTTGCTCTCTCTCCCTATTATATATTTCTGTTTTAATTTTATTATTTTCACTAAAAATCCTTTTTTTGTCTGTTTCTGCTTGTGATACGACCGAAATGAATGATTTGGTGTTTACTTGTTGAGGTTATCCAATCATATCAGGTTAGTCTTAAAAGAATTTTCTAATTTTTGTTTTCCATTTCAGTCACTGTGAATAATTCCTACTTATTAAACTGATGCGTATGATTTAACCTCAAGTGTGCTAATTTGTTGTTATTTACATTGATTATCTTTATGAATTTAAATTATTGTTTAAACAAGTTTAACTGAATTGTCGTTTTGCTAATATATGTTGCAATTAAATTCAACCCTTGTAAAACCCGTATATATTATAAATTTTTGTTCGTTAAATTTTATTGGATTATGAAATTTTGTATACATGTCTTTAAGGGTTTAGAGTTAATTTTCTATTAAGTTAAAGGATGATATATTAATTATTAAAAAAAAAGGTAGATGGAATTGGGTTGGGTAGCAGATTCACATGGTCCTAAAATAAAGCCCATTAACTTCTCCATATATTTATATTAAAATCTTAGGGTTTTCATTCATTTTTTTTATAACACCATATTTAAGAGAAGAAGAATAAGAAGAAGAAGAATTGGAAGAAAGCTAGAAGAAGATTTGGATTTTTATGCTTATACAAGTGAGTAAACGTTTTTGTTTTTCTTTCTCTTCTATTTCTGTTTCTGTAATTCCAGAATTTTTTACTCATCTTTGAAAAATCATAGAAAATTCATTTGAAAATCTTTTTAATTGATTCCAAAAACCCTGAACACTAGATTGAAATGTCTTCATTCGATTAGTTAAGACCAATTTACGAAAGTTATTTTAAGTTGGTGAAAAACGACTTGCAAGTATGACAACCGTTGCAGTTTTTGGTTTCTGTACCGTTTTAGTATCGCAAGGTTTTGATCCCTCTAGACTTAATAATATTTATTGAGAATTTTATGGTAGATAGAATACTCAATGTATAACAACATATATAAATTTCGGAATTTACTGTTGGGTAATTAATTCTAAATAATTTATTCAACGTAGTTATATTCAGATGTCCAGTATAATTTTCCTGCTACCTTTCTATTTGCGTGGCTATCATAGAAAAATCATAGAAGACTCGTTACTCAACATATCTTGATGAATTTACTTGTTTTAGAAAATAGACATTATGAACTATAATTTCTATGTTTAGAAATAATTTAAATTATGAGGATAATATGGTGAAAAATGCTTAGGAAGTCTGACGTAGATTGTTTTGGGATTTCTTTCTGAAATCTGGTAGGATGGAGTAAAACAAATGTTTAATTATTTTTTTATATATCGAAACGATTCCATATTTTTATCCCAAGTAATATTTTCATAGTAAAAGGTTGTATTAAAAATTTATGAGATTTGAGTAATTATTTTTAGATGTGTGAATTTTGAAAAAAAAATGAATGTTATTGTTTGGTAGATTTTATGTAAAGAGTTTCTTTTTAGCATATATGTTTTCTTTTGGGTTTGTCCTTTTGTTTGATTGTCAAGTTGAAATAGTCATGTACTAAAAGTATTCTTAATATTGAAGTGGATTAGTATATAATGGCATGTGACTTGATTAATTATGTTTAAAGTAACCTGGAAAGTTATATTGATGAACGCCTAGAAATGGCTCCATACCAATGGATGGTATATGAATAGAAACGAAATGAATACTGAACTTTGGATTTAATTATGGAATGATTTGGAATGGTTTGATACCATAGACGGTATATATTCAATTTGGGAAAATAAGAACGGAATACGAAATGGACTTGGAATTTAATTGTTTGACAAGGGTTGTGTGATTGCTTGAGTTTTGGTAGTCGCCCAAGCATTAGTACATTTGCCGCACCTCTGGAATTAGGTTAAAGAAATTAATTATCACCCTAGACGGCTTATCCTGCGGGTTGACTCTTGGATTATATTTGGGTATTTCCTAGACGGCTTAGCCTGCGGAACTGACCCTTCAGACCTTCATAGCCTTCGGGGTTGGTCTGGGCGCCACATTTGAAAGCTCAAGGGAGCTATTAGAGATCATGAGTTAGGCATACGTCGAGGCTAGCCAAAGCTTGCAGGTGAGCACCCACTTGGGTTTTGGTTTCCGCGTAGAGGTTCTTAACCATGGTCAAGGCACACTGGTGCAGTGTGGGTATGGCAAATGTGTGGAGTGCAACCTGTGGGAAGTGTACTAGTGATTAGGCATAGGTTGTGATTTTATGATTATTAAACCCGAGCACCGGCTAGAGGCCAGGACGAGGTTTTGTGATTTTGGATCGTTGTTTGGTAGTGTGCTAAAGCTTATGGTATTGTAGTGCTTGGTGTTAATTAATGATATGGGTAAATTTTATATACTTTGATTATGAACCGGAGGTAACTATGATTATGTGGAAGAACTGCGATGTTTTATTTATTATGGGTATTAATAGTCATAATTAGACTTGTCATTTTAGTAGATTATAAATTATGAAGAGTTGGAATGAATCATTATTAATGGTTTGAATGAATGGAATGTAGTTTCAGGTTGATACAAAGTATTAGATAACACGTAACGTGTAGGTGATTTGCTTTATTTTAATTCTATTTGTGTATTATGTATTAACTTCATTTTGCAGGTGGATAGGTCAACTAATTTATTTTGTGCAGGTGGATAGACCTATCCTTAAAGACAGTTGTTTCTTAGGTAATGTATTTGTATTATCGATCAATTAACATCGTAAATAGGTAAATTAGAAGTGAATAATAGAATTAAGCATGCGATTATATAATGGAGAAAAAGTTTATATATAATGGAATTGATATGGTTTTTGGCGTATGCTTATTTTCTTAGCATGAAAGAATTGTTCTTGAAGGTTAATTATGTTGGTAATCATATGTTGGAACTTTATATTTATTATGTTATTTTGTGGGAATAGATTTCCCCGTTGTTTACTCATACCGGCTTTTATGCTGACCCATGTTGCTTTATTTTGCACGTGGGTGTGTTCCATTTGGAATTCCATTTGGAATGCAGGCAGGAGAGGTTAGAGCTATGGAGCTGTGACAGACCGCTTGTTGGGACCAGTAGAGATCTTTAGATGTTTCAGTCATGTATTTTTTTTGAAAGTGGTATTCATGTATTTTATTGGCGTAAGTTGTGTTGTATAATAGGATGGAATCAGGAGTACTTTTATCGTTTGAATTTTTCTTCACTGTATTTTATTTAAGATTTTTGTTGGACCTGGTTTTTGAGTTAGAAATTGTTGCGGTCTGGGTTTATTTTATATTTTTTTTTTAAATTCGGGTCGTGACATTTCTTGGTATCAGAGCGCTAGGTTGACTTTGACCGGTATGGTCTAGGTTATCCCCGGAATGTGGATTTGGGCATTCTTATGTTTTATGTACTTGAGATTTCTATTTGATTTTGATTTGACGTGTGCTTTGTTTGTTATGTTTGAGAAATCTTTTATGTTTCAGACTACGATTGTTTGCTTCTTTGAAAGCTTTGTGAGTGATAATGTGATATGATTTTGTTATATGATTACGTGTATTCTTTTGAGGTGTGTATACTTCGTATACACCATTGGCTTGTTTTGTTTAGTTTGTAATATGGTTAATATTTTTATTAAAGTGTAACATTGAAGTATCTTATGGATAATCTTAGTTTACAGATTAAATTTTGTTTGAGTTCATAGATAATCATTTTGTTGATTATTTAGAAGAATCTTACTCGTACTATGTGTAACTCTTAGATGCCACTGAGAAGGGTTAATTTTTGTTTGATTTATTTGATATATGTTCCCCTAATGTAAATCTTAATGGTATGCAACATATAATAGACTTTTGGTACTGAGTTCAAGTGAGTTTAGAAATCTAGATGAAAACATTTGGATATTAAATCCTCTAAGAAGCCATTCTTTTTGTTCTTGAATTCTTTGGATAATATTAATTTTTGGCAGTGGGTAGATATGATTTACACGTCTTAATATAACCAATTGATGATATGACAGATATTTGATCCTTTCATGACATGTACAATAAAGTTATGTTATATATTGTTAGTTGAGGTTCCGTTTCTATTTCTTTTCTATAGAGTTATTCTTGATATGTAGGAGAGTTTGTTGTTATGATGCAGATATAACTTGTCTTTTGAGATCATATGCAATTATTATAGATATATTGTTGTAGTAGGTAAAATGAGTCGTGGGAATGTTCCTAATTAATATGATATAATGCTTACCTGATGAAAAATCACTATAGTCGTTTGCATGCTACTTTTAAGGTGAAATTATTTTGTACATATAAGTGTTTATGAGACTTTTGAATTAATATAGAAATTGAGTTAAAAGTAAAAAAAAAAAAAAAAAAAATTATTTTGTACACCTATGTTACGGTTTTCTCTAAACTGCTACATATAAGCTCAACCCATTGTAAAATATATTTTCCTTTGTTGTTCTGTTTTGCAACTGTTATGATAGTTCTCTCTATATGTTCTCTTACTTGTGACAGAGTTTCAGCTTAAATAGATTAATAGTTCTAAGATAATAAATAGTTTAAGGTAATGCACCATGAGTAACGATTGATGTGGTATACAATGCTTTGAGCGATCAAATGGACGCCTGGTATATATTATTATTGAATAAAAATTTTATAGTAAATTCTTTATATGTTTTGTTTTAGTTGTGTTAAAATATCATGTATTTCTTGCCGCTATTTTTAAATTTAGAATTTTCTACGTGCGTAACAGTTTTTTATTACAAGATAAAGAATCTATGATTACATTAGCAAATATGTATTAATGGCTCTAACATTGTTGAATATTGTGGGAGACTTGTTTAGTTGAATTACATAAAATTAAAGTGTCGTATATATATATGGAACCTATCTATGGATTCTCTGTTGTGTACAAAACTAATAGAAGATATCATTGAGGGGTTACATTATATGTTAATGCGATAAGGGTGGGTCGGGGTTCGGAAATTAATGCTGAGAATGTTAGGATGCGGTGTAAGGAGTGTAGGAGTGAAATGAGATTGATAGAACGATTGTGCGCTAAGCCAGGTTTTCATTTTGATGTCAACACTTGCAAGGTGCTAGCTGGCGAAAAAGCATGGGCTCAGTTGAAAAAAGTCAAAGGAAAGTATATGTGGTGTCAAGGGCATGGTTTTCCCATTGCACACAGTTGTACGCCGCATCTGGTTCCAACGATTGGTGGTGGCTACTGATATTGCGCACAAACCATGATTATGTGTTTCAGTTAGCTAGTTTGGTTGTATTTAAGGATTCTGGTAGAATTCTGGCACCCGTATATGTGATGACAATTGTAAGTTGTGGACAAAGTAAAATTAATTTGTAATATTATTTCAACTAATTATGTTATGTTGGGTTTCAAGAATGATTTATATAAGGAACTGTCTGCAGGTGACGAACAATTATGTAGTATCGATGAAAGGTTAGACATGTTTATGTGATGAAAGGGTTGGACATGTTTGTATTTGGAGATGTTTATAATTTGCGTGTTAATGTTTCTAGCTAATAACCAAGAATGATTTTCATGTATTATTCAATCTACGGTAACAAACGACACAACATAAAATTCTAAGGTAACAAAACAAACCACCACAATTATAATTACGGTCCACACTCCACACCATACCTGTAAAGATCAGGTACCATTCTACTGCTGAAAATCCGATAAAGTACATTGATATGATTTAACACATGGAGAAAGAACGAAGGTAATATTAAAAATTATACCAATAGTCAAAAATTAAGAACTATAATACATATCAACAGCAGTTTGCTTGAAATTAAGATTTAGAATACATATCAGATGTGTCAATGTCAAATTTTCATTAGGGTTTGAAAAACATAAAATGCATTGCCTCTTCTTCAATCGTCTTTCAGACTCTAATAAGTAGAACTATTTTGTTCTCTGTGCAAATGCAAATACGCGTTGCCCATATCTGTAACGGCCAAATCGGTACCTATAAACAAACCCAAGCAATAATTGGTATACCTAGGACTGTCTTAAAATCCTCAATTAAACTTACTTACGCAAATTAATCATTGTTCAAATGCAGTTGTTCTAAGTAGTAAACTATGACAGTCGAAACACACGGAATTTTTACTTTGGTGTCTCATCGGACAAGAAGCAACATTTTTCCTATGACCCACAGTCTTGCACAAGCTGCATGTGAAAGTCCTACGAACAGTTAATTCTTCCGCCACGTCAGCATCGACTCCTGTTGTTTCACCTGTCTCAGTCATGTTATCAACAGGGTCTGTTTCACATATATTTGTTGGGACACATCAAACTAACATACAAAATAACATGCCGCGAGATTAAACAAGGTCAAGTAAGTAATTCTACCTCTCGGAGAATCCTGTTCATCCTTTCATGATCAGTGACCTCATCATCACTAAGTAGACCTGCCCATCCCAAAAATGATAAAACACAACAAAACAATGTTTAAGAAGCCAAATTGATAACATAGCAATACTAGATACTTTTAAACTATAAACGAGACAAATAATAAGAAAAGAAAGTGAGAAAAAGAATTACTAGGGCATGTCCTCCTTGTATGGCCTACAATCAAACATATTCCACATCTTGTCGTGAAACGCTGCCATATTTTCTGCTTTGCCACCCTCTTTCCTCTATACAGTGGTGGATCAGTAACTTTGTTAGGGGGTAGTCCTACATGTGCCGAAGTAGACTCACGTGTTTCCTCAACACCCATGGGATTGTCCAATATTGGTGTTTGATTAAGCCCTTGTGCTACCTCTTCCGACTCACGCTTGTCAAAAGAAGCAATGTGGGATTTAACCCTACTACAACATTGTACCGATTCACATGCCCACATAAACAGCTCACGAGCGCAATCCTCAAGGTCGTTCAAACGAAGTCCACTACCAACCATGCATGAAGATGAATTTGTTCTAACATCTGTTATACTAGATGATTTAACATCTCGTGTCCACCTATGCAAAATGCAACTTTTTGGAATTTGAGAGACATGGGTGTGCTTTAAAACAGCAAGTATGTGTCTACAAATAAAGTCAACCCTCTCAAATAGCTTGCACGAGCATTTGTATGCATCCGTCCCCCTCATGTATTCGACGGTTTGAGGGGAATTAGGATACATATGACGGTTGAGCAGGTATTTTATGTTCACTCCATCCTCATATGTCTCATTTACAACATACGATGGTTCATGCAACAATTGCTTGTAAAGATATTCATAACCTGCCCGAGTATACAATGCTTCGGCTCGCTCTCGAATGCGACTTAAGTTGGGAATTTGTGCTGACCTAGTCATCATAGTATTAACCTTTGCTTCAAAGTCACGATGGCGAATATACTTAACTTTTTAATAAGCAATCTTTCTACAAGCTCAATCAAGGTTAGGCCTGCCTTTATCCATAGCCGCACAACAGAGTTTATACTTTCACACCACTGATTGCTTCTACACCCTGCAAAGAAATATTCGCGTAAATAGCCCTCTGCCCACATTTCCTTCTTTAAATATATATTGTAAACCCACTTCTTCTTAGCCACATTCTTGAATTTAGTTAACAATTCACCCCACTTCTTCTCAAAATTTTCTGGAGGACCCTTACAAAACATTACATCCACAAAGTCTTTGTGAAATACAGACTTTGGTAAGTGAATTCTGGATAACGTGTCACACACACAACCGATGTTTACTATTAGGTAAGACAGTTTCAATAGAACTGTTAATGGCTTGGTGATCACCGATTTCGGAGCAACATTGTCTATTGCCGCAATAAATGCTTCCAAGGCCCATATATAACTGTTTTTTTTTCGTTAACTTGGTGTTTGTTGAAAAATTCAGGATCATTCATAGACATATCCTCCATATAAGCATTCACAACATTGGCATCCCCATCAATAATACGTTCAACCCTTGATCTATTCATTTGAATGTACAAGTCTCGTTTAGTACAACTGGCTGCGGCATGACTGCCAGCCCTTGCAACGATCAAATCCATAACCTTTTTTTTACTCACGCCCAAGCCATAAAGGCCTTGGGCCAATAATGCATTGCTCACACTCATTTTTCTATGAGATCTCAAAAATTGTGAACCATCAGTTAGTGCCAAAACATGGCTGTGTTCGGACTTGAAATCAAGCATAATCCAGGTGTTGAATTCTTCAGAATAAACTATGTTCAATAGTGCAGGACAATCGCATTTGGTTAACCGACGTGCTTTTTTTCTTCGCCTTTGAAGATTGCTCCATTTATCTGCTCGCTGACCTGCGCATGAGCAGATAAATCTTCTTCTACATGTCTTACCCTTTATTATTGTCTTGTGGTCCTTGCGCACACTAAATCCTTTACTCTTGGCATACTCGTTATAGAACAAATACGCTTCCTCATCTGTATCGAATCGTGCGTTCAAAATATCGGCATCAGAAAACTGTCCCATATCCTCGTGAATTTCTTGTTGAAGTCTTACACCCACTTGACATAGTAGATCTACATTTCTTCTCCTAGGAATGTCAGACTGAGCCTCACTATCATCACTAAATTCTTCAACAAATTCATCAACATTGTAGGACGACATAATGTGATACCTACTGCAATAGCCCCAATGAGAGAAATTATTTCCCTTAAGAAAAACCTAGAACAACAAGATCATTAATATTTGTGTATGGGATGATTGAAACTGGTACAGATGTATTTGATGATTGATGACATTATCAAAAATTAGGCATCGCCTATTTATTTCCCAATTCCCATGTGGATGGTCTACTGCCATATATAGATATTTGATGATTGATGATGACAATATCAAAATTAATGATAAAAAATTAATGTTTTCTTCACAATCCATGAACAAAACAAAACATATCATTGTACTACTACTGTGTAATAATTTTTAGATGAGCAAAGAAACCAGTCTTTTGAAAGTGTTGTCATCCCATTTGAGATTATATTTTTTCACTGTTCTGGAAATTTGTGGATTTGAAGGATCAAGGCTTGTACAATAATAAGTATAAGAACCATAGCCAAAGCCCCAATGAGGTAGAGAAACTATTTTTCTTAAGGAAAACAACCTAGAACAACAAAATCATTAATCACACCCATAGCCCCAACATTGTCTATATTAGAGCAATTTGAATCAACAAATGTTTACAAATTAAAACCAAATCAAAAAAATTTGCAATATTTCCAAGTTCATAGTTTAATTTATTAATGGAGTAAACATCAAGCCCTACAAACGAAATACAAAATAGATCGCACTAACCTAAACTGAAAGACAAAGAGGAAATTCGTTGATTGAATGGAAGGAGAACGAAGGGCGAAAAAACTTGGAGCTCTAGGTCAGACGAAAGAAAGTCGAACGTTGAAGCTCTCCCATAGACTTCATAGAACACTGTTTTGTTAGTTCGTAGAGAAGATGGAAACAATCACTATGCAAATCTGGGAATTAAATTTTAGCTATATGGTCAGTTTTTGGACAGCATGGCTGGAAGCGTGTGTTTTTGGGGGACCCTACTATATTTAATTTTTTTTAAAAATTTCTTTGACTTTAAGCTAGCAGATAACCAGTTTTCGCACCGAAGATTGTGTGGTCCATATTATTCCGCACCACTGGTACCAAAACAGGTCGCACCAAGTAATGGCTACTCTATTTATATGTACATTAGCTTACCATCTAGTAATTCCTTGTTCTTCTCTTTTTATTGTTAATTTGTAAGGTTTCATCAATATTGTTTATGGTTTATTCAGCATTATAATCAGCACCACCATGAAAACTGTTGTGAATAAGTGGTGCCTGCGGTATTATCGTAGAAATACGACAATTCAATTTGATCATATTCCTAAAGAAATCATATATGATATCCTTTCCAGACTACCTGTCGAAACCCTTTCTCAATGCAGGTTTGTTTCTAAAGATTGGTATAATTTTATTAATGATCTTTTTTTTGTTAATTTGCACCATTCTCGATTATCATTATTATTATCAAACAATTTATCATCATCTGCTGGTGATGGTCTTTTTGTAGTTTGCCATACTACCAAGGAAGATAAACAAGAATTGTATTTATTAGTAGAAGATAACAAAGACAACGAAAACGCCTTTCCTTTTCCTACTATTAGTTCTTCCTCATTATTGAACAAGATGAAGCCCCTTAATATTAAGTTGGATGACTTTTCATCAAAATTTACAAAAGTAATGAGTTCTTCTAATGAACTTCTGTGTCTAGGTTTATATTTATTACTTTGGAATTACATGTTTTATATTTGTAATCCTGTTACAAGAGAGATACTCAAACTCCCTGAACCACCTGGTCTTGATACAAATTGCAACTTTAAATATTTGTATCCTAGTTCATCTGGATTTGCTTTTCATCCACCAACTAAAGAATACAAGGTAGTTCGGACTTGATACTTTAAGAGCAGGGAGACTGGGTTAATTTATACTGGAATTGAGATTTACACTGTTGGCTCTGGTGGGATATGGAGAAGAATAGACAAACAAGATATTATTTCTCCTTGTATTTTGAAAAGGTTGCCAACATCCCAAGTGTTTCTACATGGGTTTTTACATTGGGAATTAGAGGATTTAACAAAACCACAATTCAAAATTTGTATAGTCGGTGATGAAAAAATCACATCACTTGAAATACCTTCTGTGGATGTTGGAATAAAATTTAGAACTTTGATTTCCTTACGACAATGTCTCTGTCTAGCTGATGATTTTAAGGATCATATGGTCATATGGGTTATGAAATCATATGGAGTGGTGACGTTGTGGATTAGAGAACATGTTATTGCTAAGGATACCCTTGGGCTGTTACAGACATCGGGTTTTATAAATGTAAAGACAATGAACAAGAGGAGTGTCTTGCTAAATAGTGATGAGTATCAAGGTATTTATGATTTTGAAAAACATGAATTTAAACATATTTTCATTGAGTCACCCCCAAACAGATTAGACATTGTTGAACACACTGGTAGCCTCATTTCTCCCGCAAGCATTACTGGCAAAGGTGAAGAATATCAAGTTCAATCTACCCCACCAAGAAGACTATTAGATTCACTCTTAAGAAGAAGGAGAAGAAACTATTAATTGGTCTTTACATTTTTGGGAACTAATAAGGACATTGTCTTGTATACTTCATTTAAAGGCCTTGGCCTACCTTCATAATTGGAGTTTGATAAATTGATGTTTATGTTCAGAACAGGTATTATTTTATGGTTCTACCTAAAATCTCTTTTTGTTTTTATTTTTATTGATTGTAATCTACTTAGTCAATTGAAGATCATAAGAACTAGCCGGCTCATCTATAAGTCTATTGTGTGCTTGCACGCGCTTCGCACATATTTTTACCATTGGCACTATTCATCGCGTGAGGTTAATTTACGTCCTATTATATAATTTTTAACTAGTAAACCCCGTCACTACCATGACTACCATTAATAATTTAAGATAGTACTCTTAAAAACTTGTCATATCATGCATTAATAAAATTGATGACCAAAATTACGAAGCGTGAATGTATTGATCCATATTATTCTTAAAAATATAATAATTAATCTAATAAACAATATTTTGTAGAGTAAATATCTCTATCAGCTCTATATATTCATTTTAAACTTTTTGTATATCATTTTCTGTTTCATCAAGTCCATTTCGTCTATATATGTATCCTCTTCTTCTTCTGGTGGTATATCTTTTATTGTTGATCTCATTATTTTCTCATCTATGATTGTTTCCAAAAAAAAAAAAAAACATTTGGATACATTATTTGTCCATAATAACTTTTAAGTATGTCATAAAGGTCAGCTGCATACCATCAGTTATCAATACCTTCAAAAATTAGCTTTTTCCTATGTTCTATGTCCATCCTAAGCGAGAGCTTAACGTATTTTGATACAGACAAAAACCACCAGTTTGATGTTATTAAAAATCCAAATATCTATTCAACTAAAGATAATCATGTGTATTGCAATAATAAAAGTTAAAATCACATATGGTATGTAGAAATGAACAACCAATTTCTTCAAAGAAACCATTTAATAAAAAAATTTGTGACAATAATTTTATCCAAAAAATAATGACATATCCATAAATTGCAGTCTGCAATGTTGTTATATTTTCTATTTGAAATACTACCTTACATAATAATATGTACGACTTTAGTACCATAGAGTGTTATATAATATTTTTTGGTTTTAGTTTAGGGTTTTTATTGCATTGTATTTTTGGACTTCTATCATGAAATATATATTGGTGTGCAGACTATTTTGGGTTAATTTTCTAGTGGCCCATATAAATACATAATGCTGAAATCGTGGACTTGTTTAGAAAAGTAACCAATTTACCTTTCTAACCAATGTGATCTTTTATTTTTAAGACGTACCTGCTGATGGTGTTTTTCTATATTCATTATTAATTTCAATAGAAATTGTGACAACCTCACCAGAATCAGAAACTTCATTCAGCAGGAAATTATGACAGAATCATCTTCATACTTTAATAATTAATACTACCAACATCTTCTCCATTCTCCCAAGTCTCATCCCATCTGCTCGAAAATGTATTGTGGGGAGCCAATTTCCAACCTGGCTGAAGTCAAATGTATTAGCTTCTGAAAAGGCTTTGTTAACATATTATCCATTAAAATAATATTTTGCTTCTATTGTACGCTCAGTTGGAAGAGGAATACAACTTTGTAAAGCAGCAAAGTGAGGCCCTGAGAACAAATTATAAGAAGTATGAGGTGATTAATAACGTTTTTTGGTTTTGGAAGTCTCTGAGAGAAAATAAAGGACAATGGTAGAAAGCTTATCCACGCATTTATTTTGGTATTATATGAGGACACTTCACAAAGAAAGAGTATCACCTTTTGCAATGCATTATTTAGAAATATGTGCAAGGATGATGGATGAATTACAACTGTAAGTGAAATATCAATGTTTAACAATGTAACTTGTTAAAGCTAGTCTCAGTTACAGTCAATGAATGACAAAAAGCATTTACCGGGGTGGGTGGGGGGTACAAAAAATGTCATCAAAGAAAAATATATTCATTATTTATTAGTCAAATTATCAAAATTGACAACAACGTTTACAAAAAATTTCAATTATGACAATGTATTTCAAATATAAGACCAACGTTTGTTATCGTATCAATTCATGACGACCAAGTTTAGCTCCAACGTTTTTTTTGGAGACGATGTGGGTGTTAAACTTGGTTGTCATGAATTGATGATATGAAACGTTGGTGTTATATTTTAAATGCATTGTTATAATTGAAAGTTTTTGCAAACGTTGTTGTCAATTTTGATAATTTGACAAATAAATAATGAATATATTTTTCTTTGATGACATTTTACCGGTACCCTAACCACCCATGAAAAACTGGATTCAGCTATATAAGTAAGAGGCATAGTATCCTAACAGAAGATAGACCCTTAAGGAGATAGAAAGTTTCTTCTACATCCATGCAAGCAGTAAATTGGAAACAATATATGGATAGAGAAAAAAGGATGTAATATTACTTACAATCGAGGAGGCATGGACAATGTTCCTTTCATATTCAACATCCTCAAATGCATCTAATATATCGAATTCAGGATTTGTAATGCCGAATAAGACCTGTTACATGAAGTTACTTTAGTAAACTAGTGTGATAGATATGACTTTTAAGACAAAGAACAAAAAGGAAGGTCCTAATCAACTTAATTGAGTTGTTTTTAATAGCTTAAAATACAGTGTTGTAACATCAACTTCATCAGAATCTATTGAGTAATTGTTCATTTGTACAGCTTAATATATAGATAAAGCAATGACTCCAAGTCAGGTAAACATAGTTTAATTTAAAGTAATTCAAACCAAAATATCTAAAAGTGATAACAATATCTAAAGTAATTCAATTTAATTTAGGTTGATATATTTATCTAAAAGTGATAGTCCATAAGAGCAAAAAATGATACTTTCAAACCAAAAGATCCTTCCATAAAAAAAAAACAAAAAAACAAAAGATCCTCGATAAAAAGTGATTTGGTTGCTAACATCTTCACTGAAGGTTGAAGAAGCAGTAACATTTCTGACAGGGATTCTTTTCTTTGTCATCTTTGTGTTCAGGAAGAAATTCTTTTGGATCAATAATCAGGTCCTACATTAACAAAACACAATGAACGAATTAAAAATAACAAAATTATGCTAGGTAAAATATGGTAATTTTTTATGACGATGGTAGAAATGCTAATGGGAGACCTAGTAAAAATGCCAATAATTAATGTTGGCATTCATCTGTACACTATTTTCGAAGATATATATAATTGCACCAAAAGCAGTACGAACTTCAGAAGATAATAAATTGATTCTTGTACTACCATAGCATTGAGTCAAGAATCTATTTTTGCTGCATCTTATTACTATATTATTGTTTAACCAACCCCATGCCTTCATTGAGCTAGAGACAACAAACACTATGTGCAGGTTGAACATATATTTGTTAAATGATGTAAAACTATATAAATCGTTCTCCATAATAGTTGGGAGTAAGTTAGGTTCCTTTACAGAATTGCTGATTGTAATTATTTTGATACAGTTAAAGCTCTATAAATTAATAGCCTCCGAACCACCTTAATCCTATTAACTTAGATAGATATAAATTTATTGATAAATTAATAATATTAATTTATAGTGATATTTCAATTTATTGGTTTTTTTAGTAAAAAGAAATTTTTTTTTTACATGTTCAGTTATCACGGTCCAGTAAAGATTAAGATTATTGATCAAAGTGATTGACCAATTCAAATATCCAACACTTCGTTGAATTTTCAGTGAATACTAAGAGTCTTTAGTTAATTTAACTTATTAAACCTAGGTGCATACAATGCAATGTATCGAATCAAATATTGTACACACTATTTAACTCAACACAATCTTATATCCCATATCATTTTATATTTTCATATCTCAAAATAACCTAAGATATAATCAATTTTCTATATTTATTTAAGTGATTATTAATTTATAAAACATTTGGATCTTAAAGAATGTTACATAGAAATATTTAACATTCATTATCTTATTATTTTGTCGAAATTATTAATTTAGCATAGAAGCCCCAAGTCGGGACCGGAGAACTATATTATTTAAGGGAGATTATCAATTTACCGAGTATTAATTTAAAGAGGTTCTACTGTACTTTGAGTACTAATGCTTGGGAGTAAGCTAGGTTGTTATACAAAACTGTTAAGTCATGGACTTCCAAAAACATGTGTCACTCAATTTTTCTATTTAAAAGGTAACTTTTACCTTTTAAAATATCATAACACATCAAAGAAACAAAAAAGTAATTATTATCGAATTAAAAATCTAATATGCCGAAAAATAGAAAAGGGAGAGTTCGGTAATGCAACAATGAAAAATATTGAATGATTAAAAATAGTTAGGTTCGAATGAAAACACAAATTTATCAAAATAGAGGTATCTAATTGAAAATTTGCAAATAAGAAAAAGAAACACCTGAGGTGTGCGTAGAAATCCAAATAACACATGATCGATTTGTGAGCCAAACATTTTATGGAGGATTTGTGAGTCATGACAACTATTACTGTTAAACTGATCAAGGGTGAATTTTATAGTTATTTAAAAAATTAAAGCTTTGTTCTGTTGTATATTTTAAATATCAAAGCTCACCTGATTGAAGCTTAAATTGGAACTTTCTTAATCAACTTCACCTATGATTGTATGATCAATACCCTTACGCATAAAAAATTGGATTTTTCATTAAATTTTAAATCATTCAATATTAGAAATTGTAAGCCCATATTCCATCAAACATATACAAGTCGCTTAAGTTTCGACTGTAGACCCGACGTTTTGAATATGACATATGTGGATTGTTATGATTACCGATATAAGAATTATTATAATGGTTGTGAACTATCAATTAGACAGATACACACTAAAAAACCAAAAATCTGAAGAGAGAATACATGAAACTTTACACAGTTTGAACTAATAGGGGAGAGAGAGATTGAAAAGAAGAGTTCGAATTAAGGTTTGGACAATGTAAATATAAATTAAAATAAAATTCCCCAGTTTTATTAAACCATGCACCAATAGTTATGTGGTGAGGATTAATTCAATCTTCCTGAGGGTGCATAAGGTTATCCATGTAATTCCCACAACATTTTATATCAGGTACAAACTAAAAAGCAGTAATAATCACTATTAAATGGGATTATAAACAACTGATCTGTATTATATGAGAGAATTGTCTTTCCAAAATATATTAAAAAAAACAAAAATGCAAGGAGGACTTACTATGATCGATTGCTCTTTATTCAGAGTAGAAGATGAAGATGGAGAGAAGCAGAGAGAAGATTGAAACTGAATTGAAGATTTAAGGGTTCAAAGAGAGGAAGGAGAAAACAAAAAAGAGAAAAAAAAAATTTAATGGGCTGGGCTGAGATATCAAAGAACAATTTCTACTTCTGAAATCGTCTTCGGCCCAAACCAACAGCTGGTCCCTCTACGTTAAGCCCATATTAAAACATGTGGACCACTTACTTAAATCCCTTTCTCTATTAAGGTTTAACCAAGGTTTAACTATCTATTAGTAGTTAAAACGAATCACAACCGCAGATCTAATCTACAACTTCGAACTCGAGAGAATCTAGATCGCTACTTATAACCCAAACTTATCTATTTTATGTACCCTTTGTAGATTATATCTGAAATCGTCTTTAGCCCAAACCATCAGCTGGCCCATCTACGTTCAAGCCCATATTAAAACATGTGGACCACTTACTTAAATCCCTTTCTTTATTAAGGTTTAACCAAACGTTTAACCATCTATTAGTTGTTAAAACGAATCACAACCGCGGATCTAATCTGCAACTTTGAACTCAAGATAATCCAGATCGCTACATATAACCCAAACTTATCTATTTTATGTAGAGAATCCAGATCGCTACTTATAACCCAAACTTATCTATTTTATGTACCATTTGTAGATTATAATATAGATAAGTGAAATGTTTTGGTAAATAATGTTTTTATAATTTTAATCTTGGATTTTATTTTTATGTTTGTGTAAATTGAAGTTATTTTTACATTAATAAGAGATGGGCCAATACCTACTGGAATATACAAATGGGCTCTTATCCATGGGCTGAATTGTTGGGTTTAAAAGTTGGCTTTGAAAAAGTCCTTCAGACCACTGGGCTTTTGTTTTGTAGGTTTGAAAAGTCAAAAAAAAAAAAAAAACTGCTTAATGTGAACACTTATATAAAGAATCTGATTTTCATTCTATTAGATACGTATCGTATAAAGGACACGTAGAAAAACTTTGTTTCAGGAGACGCAGTGACAAAAAAAAATTAATAAAATACTGTAGACTTTGCATCCTCCCTTTATAGTAGTTTAGATATGAGACAAGTGTATCATTTTAGAAGCTTAATGATCCCCGAGATATGAGATTGATATTTTACCATTCTACGATCATGTCGTCCAAAAGCGACAACAGCGAGTCCAGGGCGCACTGTCTGAGGTTTAATCTATTTAGAGAGTATTGTATACAGAAAGAGTGTTATTTAGAGAGGGTACCCTCAAAACCAATTTAGTAGGAAAACATCTTATACCATTGAATTATTGGGCCGAATCTCAAGGATATTAACTACAATAAAATTTCAAATCTCTCCACTAAGGGTAAATATAGAACTTTAGTGAAAAAAAATCAAAACAGAACAAAGACAGATAAATCAGAAACACGTTGACTCTCCACTAAGGGCATAGTGCCTGAGGTTTAATGTATTTTTTCGAGATCTTATGTGTTGTCTTCATCTTAATTTTACTTTATTATTTAATTTTTCAATCAATATATTTACTTCATAGAAATATGTAAAAATTATAACCTACCTATTCGTATCTTAAACTTGGCACTATTATTTAAGATTAAGGTGCACACTGCACAGGGAGTGCCAAAAGACACTCAATTTTTTTGAATTGTTATGTTTTATGCGTTCAACTTCTAACTGGATTCAATCGTTACCAAACTACAAACCTGTTGTTGCATCATCTCAACTACCTCAACCCCAGGTCACTGAAGTTGGTCAACTTTTATGTTTAAGTGTATATACCTATATATTCGAGCTCCCTCGAGCTCACTTAACGACCACTTCGTAAACTACATACATTCAAAATCATTGATGTGAAACGAGGTGAATGCCTTTTTACTCGACTTCACCCTGAGCTCACCAAAACCACTTGTGATCCGACTTGAACTCTTGTCACATTCGTCTTCACTCGACGTGCACCACGTTTTACTCGAGCTGGGGCTTATTTTACTCGAGCTCATTATTTTTCACACGTTTATTTTCCTTCGGTTACAAAATCTTTTCAACTTGATTTGTAACGTCTGCACATTAATTGATCCCACTGTTGGATCATTAATGAGCTAGCCATTGTCCCAAATCACCTATAAATATGAATTACATAGGCTTGATTCTAGGACTTGGTCAATCTCGGATACGTAGGCAACTATCTCTCTAGATAGCTCAACCACTTGTCCACCTCAAACTCCTTCTCCTCAACTTTCCGATCATCTTTCTCAACTTCACGCTTAACTACATTTACATTAAGTAATACCAATTCTTTGAACTCCAATCTAATACATAGAACCTTTTATTTGAACATTGCACACCATATAAAAAATATCAATATTTTTCCCTAGATCATGATAAACCAAAATAAATGAAACAAAAAGAGGAACCTATTTTGTAAAATCCTTATATAGAATTTTGAGTAGTACCAACCTTGATATAAACCATAATCATAAACTCAACCTGAAGCTTTGGAAAGGAAAAGGAACACCTAGGTCTATTCTATTTGTTTGGAAGTGTTTCGATAATATATAGTTCCCACGAGAAATCCTATTTTTAAGATCATACCTTTTTGTACTAAAATGTGTCCCATGTGTAACTTAGGATAAGAAATTGTGCCCATAACATTTTGGTTTTTGTCCAAAATAAACTTGAGAAAAATATATTTTCAAAATATGACTGTCAAAGATTGGATTACATATTGGCTTTATCCACCTAGTCACTGGATACTTGAAAATGAGGTGTGGACCTCTCATTGTATTTGTATTACTTGGGAAATTTGGAAACTTAAATGCAAGAAAGTGTTTACAAATTCAGAAAACGATGCTATGGAAACTATGTGGGTGGATAAATACTGATCAACATCTTGAAAAACAAAATCACTAGAGAGAAGGAAATGATTGATGCATCGGAAAAAATACATGGAACGGTATGGATACATACATCCAGATACATCCAATCTTAAGCTAAATGGGGATATTACATTCACATAAAAAAACATTCATATCTGATGCAAGAGTTGGTATGGATATTAGGATATCTATTGTGTGATTACAATGGTAAATTTCTAAGTGGAGGCAGAAAATCAGTAGCACCTGGAAGCTCTGAAGAAGCTGAATGCAGAGGCCTTGTTAGAGTTGTACAATGGGCTATCAGAGCCGATGTGAAACACCTGGAAGTTGAAACAGATTGCAGAGGTGTATCAAAATATCTGAAGGGACACCATTCCAATTTATCATGGGTTTCATTGGCTATCTTAGCTGAACTTTTAGATGTAATAGGTTTTTTTTTGAAAAGTTTGTTAACTTTAGGCTAAACTGTCGAGTTATGCAGCAAAGTAAGGTCGAATTCCCAACTTATGCAACCATCTAAATTAGGTTTAAAATCATCAGCGAGCTTTTAAGGTTTTTCAATTTATGTAACGCGGTCAACTAAAATTTTACAGACGCTGACTGAATGATTTTTAATATTAAAAAATATTTTTTTCCAAAAAAAATAAAATAATAATAATAATAATAATAATAATAAAATAAAATAAATTGGCTTTATCTCAAAAGAAGGTAAGTCTTGGGTTTTTAATTTTCAATTTTCTACTTCTCAATCTTTTGGATTCCTCAAATTGAACTTAAAATCTTACTTTATGGTTGTTTTTGGGTTAAATAACGGGGTTTATAGACTTTTTTTTTTGCAAAAACAAGCGGTTTATTTTTTTGTATTAGTAAAAATTAATAATAATTATATCAGATCACAGGCTTATGGCCTTCACTCTCTTATATGAATTGCTTGATTTCTATCTTGTTCCACCAAGTTGGTAGGGGTTTATAGACTTTGGTGTGCCTAAATAATGCATATTTAGGAAATGGGACGCTTTTAATGGGATTTTTAGACTTAACCCCCCTATTTTGTCCACGATTTGAGTAAACCCTTCCATTTGTCCAAGTTGGACTTTACCCCTCCTTCGTTAGCTTCCGTCCAAGTTAACGCCTACTTGCATTTTTTTTCCCTGCAATACCCCTCCCCCCCCCCCCCCCCCCCACAAAAAAAAAAAAAAAAATTTTGAGAGAGAGAGAAACTCATGTGGAGATTATCAGGTAGAAAAGTTCTTCACTTCACAGATCTAAATGGGTTCAAGAGAATAAGAAAATTCAACTTCTATAGTTCACAATACGAAGATTCAGCAATCCATGAAGAAATCTCCAATCTTCTCAAAGAATACAATTGGATGTCTTTAATGGTATCATCAGATCTACCCAATAAGCTAAACTCAAATATTCCTAGATCTGTTATTCGCAAAAACCTTTTCCTTGATCCATGACGTCTCTACAGTTTCTTCAATTGGTCTTCAACTCAAATTGAAATGGTTAATCCTAAAAATTATTTAGAATATGGTCTACGATTTTAGTTGTTCAACTTTGCAATTTGAATTTATTTTTTTGGATCTGCAAATGATTTGTTATTTCAAATGTTAAGAACCAATTTGCCGCCTTCGAAGATTTTTCAGTATATTCAATGTTCTTATAATGAATTTGAAGGTTCTAATTTTGTGGTGTTTGAGCTGTTAATTGATATATATATATATAAGAAAATAGGGAAGTTGAAAAATGTTGTGAAAGTGATTGATGATAGCAAACGACATTTTGTGCTGAGTTTACTTTGTTATAACTCTTTCATGAATGATTTAATTAAAAATGGCATGTTGAAAGAGTTTTGGAAGGTTTATAAGAGGATGATGTAGGAAGGAATATGTTTTCATGTTTATACTTTTACCAATGTGATTCGAGTTTTTTGTAGAGAGAGGAATGTGAAAGATGCGAAAAAGATACTTTGTAAAATGGAGGAGGAAGCTTGGAACAAAATTTTGAAGACTAGAAAATCTTTTGAGGGTGTTAAGTCTAAAGAATGAAGGAGGGGTATTTTAAGAAAAAAAAAATGCAAAAAGGAGTTAACTTGGACGGAAGCTGATGGAGGAGGGGAAAAGTCCAAACTTAGACAAATGGAGGGGTTATATTAAAATCGTGGACAAAATAGGAGGGGAGTCTAAAAATCCCCCTTTTAATTGATATTTAGAGTTTGGGGCACCTTCCGTGAGGTTGACTGCGTTGACTCTTGCTTGCTTGTTAATGTTTTTTTTAAATGACAATATTACCTATGGGTGGCAATCAGACCTGGCGACCCGAAACCCGACCTGAACCTGCCTGATCTGGGTCAGGTTTGGGTTTGGATATTTGAGGTTTTTGGGATGACCAGGTCAACCCGATTGACCTGATATACACTCAAGTCAGGTTCAGGTTTTCCTTACAGACTCGTCGGGTCGACCCGAAACCTGGAAAAAAAAAAAAAAAAAAAAAACCCTAATTCAATTCATTTTCTAATTTCTCTCTTTCGAACCTACCTATCTCAATCTCATTCTCTGCGGCGTCTCTCTCTTTCTCTCTCTCTCTTGGGAAGTTAGATTTCAAGTGATCAATGAACTGAATTGAGTGAAAAAATTGTGGTGGATCGAACTTCACTCACCTGTTTGTTCTTTATAGCATAGGTCAAGGACAAGGTTCAGATTTGCTAAATAGGTATGTTTTGGCTCTATCATTCTGCTAGCTTTATACTAATCTCTTTGTTAAATTGCTAAATATTTTTGGAGATGTTACAAGAGAAAACAGAATGACAAACTTCAATCAATTGTTCCTTTTACAAACAACAAAAAAACTTAAAAGTGCAAACCCTCAAGCCTTATCCTTTAAATCTTTATGTTTTATTGTCTGTGACCCCATATAGTTTGGGAAAATCCACTTGGTTGATCTGAATTTAAAGACTAAAGCCAACAAACCTGTTGATGATTTATATAATTTGTCGTGGATCTGAATTTAAAGACTAAAGCTTCATAATTTTGCTGCTTTGAGATAATTTTTGTTGATCAATTGTGTTTTTTGTTTAAAGAATATCCTTTTTCATATAATTCAGTTTGAAATTAAATTGTGGGGATGGTTGATGTATATTTTTATTCAATTTTCATAATTTTGCCTTGATCAATAGTGTTTTTTGTTTAATGAGTATATTTTTTTCATGGACTTCAATAGTTCATAGGAGTATATTCAATTTTCATATTGTTTTATTTAGCATGGGAGTTGACAGTAGTTTATCATAAAGAGAATGGAAATGTTATATCTTTACTATTTTAACATTTTCTAATATTTTGGGGATAGTATGATTGTAGAATATTTTAGGTCATGTTCATCACTTAAAAATCAATTATGTGTTGTCGTGACTTTGGTTTAGAATACAAACTATAAAGCTTCTTCTTTCTCTGTCGCTTTACTTTCTTTCTTATATGTCACTCTTTATATATATTGTTAATGGGGGATTGTGGTATTGTTTGATACTCTTGATGTATTTACCATACTTGTGATTTGATTAATGTTATTTTCCTTTGTTTGTCAAAATATGTTGATTAATGATAGCTCGAAGAAAGAAGCTAAGACAATTTTAGAATTTGAGCCACTAGCTCGAAGAAAGAATACTATTTCAGAATTTCAGCACATACGTTGCAGTCTGCCTCTTCCAAGTTCCAATAGGCAAAGCAGATGGTCGTATTTGCTGATTTATGGCTTGTACTTTGTTTAATTATTTGCAACAATTCAAAGTGCTTTGTAACTTGTAAAACATATAAGTTAATGTTTATTTTGGATATCTTGATGACCATTCATCGGTTAGCGACAATTTTTTGATAAATTCTTGATATTTATTATATATATCAGGTTTTCAGGTCGACCTGAACCTGACCTGATAAGTCAGGTTTAGGTTTCACTAATGAGATAAAAATAAGCCATCAGGTCAGGTTCAGGTTTTGGGGTTTAGACCTAACAACCCGACTGCCTGATTGCCACCCTAATATTACCCCTCCACATGTATAACACAAGATTGAATTTTAATAACAAAATTGTTACATGTATCGTTACATCATCGTTTGATTCTATCTTACATGTCGTCCCTTACAAAGTTTTTAATATTTTAGTTATTAGAGAAGAAGACACTTGTGTTAAATGAAATTAGAGAATAAGACACATGTGCAGGGTATTATGGGTATTTATAGAATATGGGTAATTTGATTTGAGTCAGCTGTTAGTCATAACAGTCAACTAATGGGAAGGTACCCCATACTCTAAATACCAATTAAAAACGTCTTATTAGCTAAATAGGCATTAATTAGGTAGACGAAAGTCTAAAAACCCCTTCCATAATTTGTTTTATCATGTAATCATTGTTTAATTTTAAGTTGTGTTTTTAAAAATCTCCTTTTTGCTTATTTATATCAACAATACATTATTACACAGTAAGCAAAAATAAATTATAAAATAGAATACAGTCAGCATTTAACAGATCCAATAACATATCAATTTGAAAAAAAAAAATCACATTCAAACTGCATTTAACAAAAACCCCTAAATTGAAAAAAAAAAAAAATCAAATTGATGTCAATTTACTTTGAAATTGCACTGAAATCAACTTCTATTAAAAAACCCTATAAAATCCCAGGGAAAAAAAAAACGGACCCAATTAAGGTGTGGAAATATAAGATTGGACCAGTTAGGGAACTAATGGTAAAATAGGCCCAACCGCTGATTTCCGTGTCTTATGGACTAGTTTACCCTTCGACTGATGCAAAGACTTGTTTGCATATCATAAACATATAAACATACTTATTTATACCAGTCACAATACAAATATAAAATGCAAAGACTTGTTTGCATACTTGCAAACAACAACATAAACCATAAAATGTAAATGCAAAGAATTGTTTGCATACTCGAAACGACGACAAGATAAACTAGAAAATGTAAAGACTTGTTTGCATCAGTGACAACACATAAAGATTAAATGCAAAAACTTGTTTGCATACTCGAAACAATGACATACCATAAAATGCAAACATTTGTTTGCATAAACCAGAAGGGTATTATCGGTAGTGAAAGGGCCGTTTTTACAATATCAACGTTAAATGGGTCTTTTCTTATTTTACAAATGCTTAATGAGGGCCAATTTTACAAACCGGGCCTTAGTTGGGCCAATTGTGTTTTATAGGTGCTTAATGAGGGCCTAGAACCATTTCCTTGATAAAATCCAAGGTTAGGGTTTGAAAAAAAAATCAAAATTTTAATAGTTCAGTAGGTAAAAAGCTACAATTCAAACATAATTGAAGTCAATTTACATTGAAATAAATTTGTATTGAAGCCAATTAAAAAAATTTAAAATCTAGGGTTATTTGTTTGGAAAAAAAAAAAATTTAATAGTTTAGCACCTAAAGTTACAATTCGATGCAATTGAAGTCAATTTACATTAAAATTACATTGAAATAATGTTGTATTAAAAAAAACCCTAAAAATCTAGGGTTAAGCTTTGAAAAAAAAAATTAAAAATTTTAATAGTTCAGCACCTAAAGTTACAATTCAATGCAATTGAAGTCAATTTACCTTAAAATTACATTGAAATAATGTTGTATTAAAAAACCCCTAAAAATCCAGGGTTAGGGTTTGAAAAACAAAATTAAAAATTTTAACAGTTCAACACCTAAAAGTTACAATTCGATGCAATTGAAGTGAATTTATGTTGAAATTACATTAAAAACATGTTGTATTAAAAAAAAAACCTAAAAATGTAGGGTTAGGGTTTGAAAAAAAAAATCTAAATTTTATCAGTCCAGTAGCAAAAAATCACAATTCGATACAATTGTGGTATAAATTACAACATGAGAAGAAGAAATCTTACCTTTTTGTGCGTTGAGATCAAATTGCTTTCACAATCGCCATTGGTGTGCCGCCATGGATGAGAGATGAGTTTTAGTGAGATAACGGTTGTTCTGGGTAAAAAATTTATACCTGGCAAATCTTTCAGGGTTAAGTGGCAAAGCAAATTTTGCCTGGGGTTGAGTCAAACAAACTTTGTCCGCCTTGAAGTGGGAATTAGGGCAAATTTTTTGTCACGTGCGGGTATTGGGGCAAATAGTGTTTGATCACCTAAGTGGGTTATCAAATGGTGGCAAACACCAAAAAAACGGGCAAAACCCGATTTGCCGCAAGAAACCCCTGTTATCAAACACTACCTAAGTGGATCTCGTATGTACCTTCCAAACTTGTGAGGGGATTTGCACTCTTGATGGAAGATCTGAGAAATTGAGCTTCAAATGAGCATTAATGGTCTTTAATGGGATTTTGCACATTTGTCGTTGTTTAGGATATATATCGTATCAGAATAATGTTTTATCCCTTTGTATTTATTTTTTACTATAATATTAATGTTAATTCTGACTCAAAATATTGGTAGTAGTTAAAATCTCGATATAATTGACCAAAACTAGGAGAGTGGGGTGAAACTCATGTCCATCCACTTGTGATTTTTTATTATTATTATTATTATTTATTTATTTTTGGTTTGTCTGTTTCCAATACTTTTCCTCTATCTCAAATGTCCTCCTCTCATTCTTGTTCAACACTCTTTCTCTTCTTTCTCAACTCCCAAACCCCGGTCTCCTAAAATGGTCCTCATCGTTGTGTATTTCTAAATTTAAGAAAATTGGAATAATGATATTGTGTGTACCCTAGGTAAAAAACCCGAGAGGTGTCACCGATGGCTGTATAAGAAGCTAAACCGGGAGCACCTGAGCATTAGCCAGCCAAGCCTGGGCTATCGGGTAGGGCCCAACCCGGTCTCAAGGAGTCCACATACGCTCTGTAGACCTTGACCCACCGGATAGTCCACGATCAATGGGTGGAGCCCCAGCTGTATAAGAAGTTGAACCGTGGGCTCCCATACATCGACCAAGCCCACCTCAGTCTAGTAGGCTAGGTCTGGCCCAGTAAAGTCCAGCAGCGACAGAGGCTCATCCAAAGGCTTAGCATAAAAGCCCAGAGGACTTGGCCAGGGTGTATGCAATGAAGATTAGGCCTCCGTTCAGAGGAGTCGAGCCCAAGTCTTTGCTTTCAGGCTTGGTCAATCCAAGTCCCAACCAACTGGATAAGTCCAACGAGATTCCAGGCTAATAGAATCCATGGTTCTAGCCCGCTGGAGAAGATAAAGGAAGACCCAGGTTGAACCAGGACCTATCAAAGGGAATTCAAACCAAGGAGATAACCGTTCGGCAGCATGCAAGCTATCTCCACAGAAAGCATTTTCACCTTTGAACTACCTGAATTCATGGAGTCAAAACCGGAGGGGTGGTTGAGCCAGCCTCCTCCGGCCTACTACAAATATAGGAGTTCTAAACCTCCTGAACTACAAGTCTTCCACTGAGCAACTCCATTAGAGCTTAGCAGAAGCAGAGACTTGATTCCAAGTTCATCTTCTTGGATACGTGGGCAGCCTGATCCCGATCAGGTCCAGTCTCATTGTATACCCCCCATCTTACCTCTGTCTATACAAGGTTTTTATTGTAACTGTTCGATTAATATATACGTATTTTGAGTTTGTGGATCAAATTTTTGCACCCACACTCTTTGGCGCCCACCATGGGGCTCGAACCCACGACCACAAGGTTAAGAGCCTTTCAAAAAATCTCGATCTAGTCATACCGGAGTTGCTGCAGCGATGGCTGGAAGTAAGAGACACCCGACTCGTTGCAGCAATGGAATGAGCCAAGTTACTGAAAGTCAGACAGAGAACCTTTCTCCTCTGTCTCCGGTTCTTGAAGCAACAGAGCCTGTGAATCAAGAATCAGTTCTCGGGAGTGAGGGCCACGATCAGGACTCGCAACACTCTGAAAGTGGACAGCCGAAGGCCGAAAATTTAGTGGTGCAAATCACTAATGATCCTGGTAATCCTAATACAGTCAACCGGACTGTCAGGATGCCGGCACCACAAGATCCAGAACCGTCCAGAGTAACCACGGCAAGAAGGGACCAGAGAACCTCTCCCCTGGCAACATGAGGAGGTTATACTGAGCAGCAGAAGGGGAAAGGTCTCCGTAGTCCAGAGACATCGTCGTGGACGTGCAAGAACACCCAGGCCACGTCATGGCCGCAGGGTTACCCGCAGCAGGTCCATAGAAGAAATCACTCCACCAGAAGGACAACACCAGAGGAGGGATCAGAGCACTTCCCTGGCACGCCCCGGTCAGAGGGGAAGGAGTCCCCAGAGGACCCACGCCCATCAGAGACAACCGAAGCTGAATGTGGAACAGATGAATCAACTCAAGCTACAGGAGATGATCGACCTGGCTGATCCCAACAAAGCCAACTGGGATGAACGAATCAGGAAGCTTACTCTCTCAAGGCTAGCCGTGTCACCATTAGCAGAAGAAGTCAGGAGTCATATAGTCCCGGCCTGCTTCAAACAGCCACCCTTCTAACAGTAAGACGAGACTAGTGGTTGTCCGGTTCAACATGTTATGAACTACAAAAGCACCATGGCCATCTGGGACCATGATGACAAGTTACTTGCAAAGATGTTCGCTGATTCACTCAAAGGCGAAGCACAAACGTGGTATCACAATCTGCCACCCGCATCCATCCACACGTTTGTACAACTAGCTGAGTTGTTCGAAGAAAAGTACCGGTTCAATGTGAAGACGAATAAGGGAGCTGAAGTCTTGTTCTTTCTGCAGATGGACCGGAGCGAAACACTCAGGAATTTCGCCCGAAGGTTCCGAACCTTATTGTCAGAAGTACATGACGCATCCGATAGCATCATCATTCAAGCCTTCAAGTATGCCTTGAACAGCAACCATGAAGAATTGTACCGGTCACTGGCGAGAAAGCCTCCGTCCTCTATCTCGACTTTGCTCGAGAAAGTAGAAAGGTACGCTCAGGAAGAAGACGACCTGAAAGCCAGGAGGAGGAGACTTGTCGGAGGCCAAACCTCCGAGAAGCTCCAGAAGGCAAAGGAAGAGAGCTCCGGTAGGGATCGCAAAGAGGAAAAAGCCCCTAACAGAAACAAAGACAGGAAGGGGAAAACACCAACCCGACAATCAGACCGCCGGTCAGAGAAATTTACCGGGGGCGAACGTAAAGAGAAGGAATTCACCCCTCTGAGATTCCCGATCGAGGAAGTTTTCAAGAAAATCAAGAACATAGGGCTACTCAACAAACCTGCCCCTCTCCCGGCAGACCCGGAGGGCAGGAGAGATAAGTCCAAGAAATGTGATCACCACAATGATTACGGTCACGAGCTGAAGAACTGCAGGTCATTGAAGTATGAAATGCAGAGTCTGGTCAATGTCGGCCTCATCCCTGACATGATACAGACCGGAGCAGTAGAACAGATAAAAACCGGAGATCGAATTGTATATGTCTGCCATGTACAGCCACCCGGTTCTTCGAAGACAAAAAGGAAGAATTGCGCCTGAGAAAAGCTCCAGTGGATAGGGCATGTCCATGAGGTTGGACAGCTCAACTTCAACGAAGTGACGAACACTGAGTGGAGGTTTGACATTCACAGAGGAAGACGAAAGGGGTGGGCATTATCCACACAATGACGCCCTAGTCATCACAGCATGGATTGGCGTCTATCGGGTCCGATGAGTCATGGCCGGCAGCACCTTCGGCGTCATGTTCTCATGTGCTTACAAGGGTATTGAGCTATCTAAGGGTCTCATCGAATCTGATGAGATTCCTATCTATGGGTTCAACGGGGAGCCAGCACAGTCCTTCTGGCGGGTCCACCTACCAATCACGGTAGGGTTCAACACCATCGGGATAGACTTCTTGTTGGTCGACTCCCCCTCCTGCTACAACGTCATCTTGGGAAGGGACTGGATTCATCAGATGAAGGCCATAGTGTCCACCTTCCACCAAAGCCTCAAATTCCCAACTCCCAACGGAATTTGCAGAGTCAAGGGAGACCAAGGGACGACATTCAAGTGCCATCTCGATGCTGTCAAGGGAAAGTGCATTTCCAAAACTAAGGGTAATACTATCTTCTTGACAAACTCTCATCAATAGCAACCAGCTCCCGGCAAGTCTATCAAGGGGAAGCCAGACACAAAGACCGGGATATCACCAGTGGTCGACGAGCTGGAAGAAGTTATAGTGGGATTGGAGTCCCACAAGACAACTTACATCTCTTCCGGCCTACCAAGGGCTGAGAAGGATCTCATGATCACTCTGCTTCGGCAGAATCACCACGTCTTTGCATGGAGTGTCAGCGAGATGCCAGGAATTGACCCTTCGGTCGCCTGTCATAAACTAGACATTGATCCTCAGTACAAGCCGGTCAAGCAGAAACCAAGGCGAATCGCACCAGATCGAAAGCTGGCGGTCAACGAAGAAGTCGATCGACTACTTTCAGTCAACTTCATCAAACCAGTCATCTACCCTACCTGGGTTTCCAATATCGTGGTTGTCCCAAAGAAGAACGGTAAGATCCGAGTTTGCATCGATTTTACTAATTTTAATAAAACATGTCTTGTGCACCCATATCCACTCCCCAGGATCACAGACATGGTGGACGGCACCGCTGGCTATCAAAGATTGTCATTCATGGACGCCTACTCTGGATACAACCAAATTCCACTTCACGAAGAAGATCATGAACATACCGCATTCATCACCGACCTGGGGCTCTACTGCTATCGGGTGATGCCATTTGGTCTGAAGAATGTCGGAGCAACATACCAGAAGCTAGTCAACACCATCTTCAACGAGCTCATAGGCCAGACCATGGAAGTCTACATAGACGACATGGTGGTCAAAACCAAGGAGAAAGACAATCATTTGCGAGATCTGCAGCAGACATTCGATATCCTGACAAGGTACAACGTGAAGCTGAATCCAGCCAAATGTTCTTTTGGTCTTTCTTCCGGCAAGTTCCTTGGCTTCCTCATGACCAACCGGGTCATAGAAGCCAATCCAGATCAAATCCGAGCAGTCTTGGAGATGCCCACCCCGAAGACAGTAAAAGAATTCCAGAGGCTAACCGGGAGGTTAGCCGCTCTCAACAGATTCATCTTCCGGTACTTAGACCGATGCAAGCCATTCTTCAACGCAATCAAAGCTAATGCGAAATGGAATCCTACTTGTCAGCAAGCCTTCGACGAAATCAAGACATATCTCACTCAACCTCCGGTTCTTACAGCACCACAAACCGGGCAGCTAGTCGGCATCTATCTGGCCGCGTCTGACATAACAGTTAGTGCGGTTATATTTGTAGAAGAACCGGAGGAGAAGCCAGTTTACTTCATCAGCAAAGTGTTGCAAGGAGCTGAGACAAGGTATTCAAAAATTGAAAAGATCGCCTTAGCCCTAGTAAATGTAGCCAGGAGGCTAAAGCCATATTTCCAAGGGAGGGCGGTTAAAGTCTACACAAAGTTCCCGCTCAGAAAAGCTATTGGAAAGCAGGAAGAATCTAATCGACTGATGGAATGGTCCAGCTACCTCAGTGCATACCACATCCGGTATGAACCCAGAACCACGGAGAAAGGGCACGCAATAGCCTCCTTGATGGCAGACTTTCCCATTGAGGATATCCCGGTCAACCCAGATTTAGAAAAAGATGCACTGGGGGCGAACGATGCCCCACGGTCACAGGAGTCTCCGGCCAAAGAAGACATCGAAGCATGGACAATCTACACTGACGGGTCCAGTAACTGTACAAGATCCGACATTGGTTGTCTCCTAATCAGCCCAGATGGACAGAAGACAGAAAAATCTGCCAGACTGGGATTCCCCGCTTCAAACAACGAAGTTGAGTACGAAGCTCTAATATATGGTCTCCAGACAGCACTCCAACTGGGGGCGCGTAGATTCATGGTCAAGACAGATCGCCGGATCCTTCCAAGCCAAGGACGACCGGATGACAAAGTATCTCAATGTCGTCCACTCCATGGCAGGGAAGTTTGAATTCATCACGGTCGAGCAGCGACCAAGGATAGATGTCAGGCACACAGATGCCCTGGCGTATCTTTCTTCTTCTATCAGCACTACAGAGCCCCGACAGCTATCAATCGGATACCAGAAAGAGTCGAGTATCGGGCCCAAAGATCCAGATATGCCGCTACCGGAGGTCTATCTCTTGGAGTACATACATTGGAATGAAGTTCTCATGGTGACCACTAGAGGAGAAAAGAAAAAGAGATGAAGAAGCTTCACAGCCCGGCAACGAGTCCAGCACATAGGACGAGCCGGGTCATCCATCTCAGGGTCAGACGCATGACCCACCAGAATCACAACTTGAAGACTGGAATCCTTGCCTCACCAGAGGCCGGATAGAAGCGATGCCACCTTCAACGGAGTCGGATGAACCGGACCCGTCAGAACCACTTCTCTCACATATCCACATCGATTTGGAGCTCACACCGGAGGAACCGATAGAGGACATTCCAAACAACCTGAATTCTGAAGTAGACAGAATTGACGTCGAGTTGCAGTCCAGCAACGGTCAAGACTGGAGGAAGCCATACATCAACTCCGTTATCCACCATTTGCTTCCCGAAGATCCAAAGTTGTCAGCCAAAATCAAGAGGGATGCATGGAAATTCACTGTCATACCGCGCCGGGAGTCACACAGGTTGTACATGAAGAGCCATGGCTCCGGGGTCTTATTTAGGTGCCTCACTCCAGAACAAGGCCTGATCATACTAAAGAAAATCCATGTTGGGATCTGCGGCAACCACTCCGGTAGCAGAAATCTAGTACAGAAGACAATGATCCAAGGATACTGGTGGCCGCACATGATGACGGAGGCGAAGAAATTCACACAGGCATGCCTCCCCTGTCAGAAGCATGCCCCGGTCGGCCATGCCCCGGCAAATGAATTACATCCCATTCTGAGTGCATGGCCCTTCGCCAAGTGGGGATTGGATATTTTGGAACCACTCCCGAAAGCTCCACACTCAGTCAGATTCCTATTGGTCGCTATAGATTATTTCACCAAATGTGTCGAAGCAGTAGCATTAATACAGGTATGTGCCTCCAAAGTCAGAAGGTTTTTGTGGAAAGATATAATCTGCAAATTTGGAATTCTCCAAGAGCTAGTATCAGATAATTGAAAGCAGTTTGACTGCGATAATATCTGGTTGTTCTGCAAGTCCTTGGGGATCAAGCACAACTTCTCAGCCCCATACTACCCTCAAGCGAATGGGCAAGCAGAAGCGTCCAACCGGATCATCTTGGATACACTCAAGAAACGACTGGATAAAGCAAAAGGCAACTAAGTAATGCAACTCCCGAGGGTCTTATGGGCATACCGGACCACCCCAAGGAGGTCCACCCGTATGACACCCTTTCAACTTACATTTGGAGCAGAAGCGATAATGCCAACAGAACTGATAGCTAGCTCCTACAACCCGCACTGATGCGGTCCTTACCAAGGAGAACGAAGGGATTCTGGCAAGAGAAAAAGTTGTTCTTGACGACAAGAGAGAATAAGCCCTACAACACCTCCTCCGGTACCAGGAGACAATCAAAAGAGGATATGACAAACGAGTCGTAAAGAAAAAGTTCAATCCGAGCGACTGGGTCATGAGGAAAGTCAAAGTCATGACTGAGGATACAACTGCCGAAAAGCTTGGAGAAAACTGGGAAGAACCTTACATCATAGACAGACATGCTGAGAAGGGCTCATACTTCCTCAGAACTCTGTCCGACGACCTCTTTTCAAGGCCATAGAACGCTTTCCACCTCAAGAAGTTCTACAAGTAATGTACTCCATTTGATGATTTCAATAAAGATTCTTTCCCGCAAGAATTCGAGTACTTTGCATTACTTACTGCTGAAAATCCTAGTGCAAGATCAAGTTTCCACTGAGGTCCTGGATGCCCAGACCTAGCTTCCGATCCTGGCTAAGTCCTAAATGCAGAGTTATGCTCCTTTTAGGCCCAAGACGCCCGAACCTAGCTTCCGGTCTTGGAAATCAAGGATGTCAAGGATCAAACCCCATCCAACCCAGGGTGCCCGGACCTAGCTTCTGATCCTGGCTAAGTCCTAAATGCAGAGTTATGCTCCTTTTAGGCCCAAGACGCCCGGACCTAGCTTCCGGTCTTGGAAATCAAGGATGTCAGGGATCAAACCCCATCCAACCCAGGGTGCCCGGACCTAGCTTCCGATCCTGGCTAAGTCCTAAATGCAGAGTTATGCTTATTTTAGGCCCAAGACGCCCGGACCTAGCTTCCGGTCTTGGAAATTAGGGATGTCAGGGATCAAAACCCCATCCAACCTAGGGTGTCTGGACCTAGCTTCCGATCCTGGCTAAGTCCTAAATGCAGAGTTACGATCCTTTTAGGCCCAAGACGCCTGGACCTACCTTCCGATCTTGGAAACCAGTTTTAAGAGTAAGGTTATCCACTCTTAAAAACCAGGGCAGTTAGGCAAGCTAGCCTGCCCCTGGGTCAAAGCATGCAATACAGGGACGAATGCCCTTTCAGCATCAAACCATGGATCCCCATGAAGTCAGTGAGAAAAAGAACTGTTATCGTCCCAAGGAAAACTCCTTAGAACGATAAGGGGTCGAGGGAGATAGACAGTTGTAATAAATGTTGTAAACAAGGAAAAGATATCTAACAAGGTATTTTTTGCACAATAAAATTTTTATTTCTTTTTCAGAAAAAAGATGTACAAGAGGAAATCCCACGGCAACCAGGACAGGAACCTATCTACAAAAATATAACGAAGCTAAGGTTGCGAAATCAAGGATGACAAGGATCAAAACCCCATCCAACCTAGGATTCCCGGACCTAGCTTTCGATCCTGGCTAAGTCCTAAATGCAGAGTTATGCTCCTTTTAGGCCCAAGACGCCCGGACCTAGCTTCCGGTCTTGGAAATCAAGGATGACAGGGATCAAAACCCCATCCAACCCAGGATGCCCGGACCTAGCTTCCAATCCTGGCTAAGTCCTAAATGCAGAGTTACACTCCTTTTAAGCCCAAGACCCCTGGACCTAGCTTCCAGTTATGGAAACCAGTTTTAAGAGCTAGGTTATCCACTCTTAAAAACCGGGGCAGTTAGGCAGGCTAGCCTGGCCCCTGGTCAAAACTTGCAATACAGGGACGAATCCCCTTTGAGCATCAAACCATGGATCGCCATGAAGTCAGCGAGAAAAAGAACTGTTATCATCTCAAGGAAAACTCCTTAAAACGATAAGGGGGCGAGGGAGATAGACAGTTGTAATAAATGTTGTAAATAAGGTAAAGATATCTAACAAGATGGTTTTGCACTACAAAAATTTTATTTCTTTTTCAAAAAAGAAGATATACAAGAGGGAGTTCTCCGGCAACCGGGACAAGAGTTTTTCTACAAAAGTCTAACGGAGCTAAGGCTGCGAAGAAGGACCGGGGCCATCGCCGCCCTTCTTTGCCTTCTCCTTCTCCAGCTGGTCGAGGACCTGCTAGTAGGCAGCCTTCGCCAGCCGGAGCTCTTCAGTGGCACGGTCATACGCCGCCTCCTTGAGGGAGAGACGCCGGTCCAGCTCCAGCTTCTCTCGGGTCAGCTTCCCGCAGATGGCCTCCAGCTCCGCCAAGGAAGTCTTGGCATCCTCCTCTCTTTGAAGAGCAGCGGTCAGGGTGAAGTCCAAGTTGTGTTGGCCGCCGCCAGGTCTTTGTCGAGTTGACGATTCTCAGCTCGCAGACGCTTCAGATCCTCCAAGGCAGAAGGTCGGGGTCGGACACTCAGCTCAAAGACCCGGGCCATAGCAGCCTGCGTCTGACATACAAGGAAAACAGAAGTCAGAAATGAGCATACAGGCAACGACAAGTCTAAAGACAAAATTCAAGGCAGGGAACCTTACCACAATCAGGTTCTGGGCCGCCACCCTCATCGCCCGGTCGCGAGAAAGGCGGATGTAATACGCCTGGTCCTCCGGGACCAAGTTCTAGAAGATGTAGTCAAAGGCAGTATGGATGTTCATGATGCCGGAGTCCCCAATCGACATCAGTTCCCTATTTAGAAATGCAGGATGAATGGTGAGCGCTGGCAGAGGAAACTCTGGGGTAGCCTCGGGCTGGTACTCACCCGGTTCGGAGCCTAGTTGCATAGTTGGGCCAGTGGGCAGGTCAGTATACGGGACCTGATCACCCCACCCATAAACCGGGGCTTCATCATCAGCAGTGCCCGACACGGTAAACTCCACGTCAGTCTGGACGTCCTCGACAGCCAGAGCATCCTCAACAGAGACCCGTGAGCCATTACCAATCCGGATAATCCCCGTCACCAGTCCCCTCAGCGCCCGAGGGATGGCATCCTCCCTTCTCAGGCCCACAGCCTCCCCCTGGTCAGCAGGGGAGGCAAAAACAGCTCTCTTCGAGCCCCGGACAGACTCATCTACTACAGCCTTGCCCCTCGGATCAACCGAGGCAGGAGACTGTACGGAAACAACTTCAACAGCAGAAGGATGGGAAGGTCTTACCTCCACCGAAGCCTCAACTCCAACGTCTCCAGCACTGTGGGCGTCCACTACGTCCAGTGGACCCCCCAAGATCACAGCCGGCTCGCCTCCCTCAGCAGCAGAGGCGACCACCGTCTCCTCGCACACACCTCTCACCATCTTTGACTGGGCCAGTTTATCCACCTCAGCATGTACCTGCACTGGGGTAGGAAAGAATCCCTCCGTAGCTGATTCGCCAGACCCATGGGAAAGCAGTAGTCCGCTATCCCTCGACATCAGGCTTGGATCACCGGAGGAGTTAGATGAGCCATAAAAGAATATGTGGCCTCCCCCGGCGACCCAAGGGAGTGTTTGAATGACAAACGGAGCTAGCATCACTGACCTGGACATCTCCGACAATTGGGATGATTTCCGGCAGGACGTCCGGCATTGGCTCATCAGGTGGAGATCTTCCCCCGACTGGAAAAGCCTCATCGGGCCAGTCGTCCATCTCCCCTCGCAGATCAACAACCTCACTCTCAACCGGAGGCTCCTCCTCAACACCGGGGATTGTTCTCTCTACAGTGGCAGCACCCTCACTAGAGCTGGATTCCACTTCCACGACTTGCGGAGGGGCCGGCAGGGCTGCAAGCCTGGGCGGGAAGCGGATTTGCATCATAATATGGTCAGGAAGTGTCAGGTCTCGTAGGTCTACGGGCAAACTGAAAAAGTGTTCAATGTTTCCTTCAGCAGCAGAGGAATCCACCCCCGCTGGCAGAGACACCTGAAGCCGACGTTTCTGAGCCGGAGCTCAGCAAGCACAAGCATGGAACTATTCCTGAGCCGGAGCTCAGCAAGCAAGCAAAACATAAGGGCAAAAATGAAAGAAAGGTCATGCGCATGCTTACCTATAAAGTCCCGCGGCACCTGTATGTTGTGATCAGACGACCACCCTTACACCCGGTAGCAGGGTTCGAACCAATTCCCATAGTGATTGGGAAGCCTCGACAGCCTCCGGACAGTACGCCAAGAAATGGCGTAAAAGCAGTGTTCCTTGGCCTCCCGGGCGACCGGCTTCATGAGCATGAACATCTCGACCGGGTCAAAGGGAATCTCAAAGTGGAGGGCGATCAGCCCGATCCGACGCACAATTATCCAGAAGGACACGTGCATCGTCTAACCCGCCAGGATCCCCCACCACGACAACAGTCTCAGAATAGAAGAATGCAGCAGGAGCTGCATGCCATACAAGAGCTGGTAAAGACTTACCGCTATAAGGTTGTCGGAGCAACCATTAGAAATTGAGGGATGGGAACCAAACCGCACCCCTCTCCAACCAAGCTGCTCCTGAACTTCTGCCGCGCTCATCCGCTAAAGTTCAGGATTTCGGGGAAGGTTAGAGGAAGCTTGCCACCTCCTCCTTGGCCTCTCAACTGGAGGCTCAGCAGTATTTAGAGGTGCCACATCCGCCACACCAGCAGGCGAAGGAGGCCCAGTCGTTGGAATACCACTTGGTCCGCCCTCATCAGAAGAGGGACGGGGAGCCAAATTCTGGGACTCTTCATCATTACTGGAGCTCAGAACTAAGGTTCTCCTCATCGTCGGGATGAAATTTGAACAGAAGACGCCGGAATTTCAGAGTATTCAGAACCTAGGGTTCCGGCAGAACATAATGGAAATGAAGAAGAAGGAAGAGAAAGAGAGTGAAGGGAATACCCTTCGCTCTTTCGAGCCTTCCTTTTTATAAGGGAGAACCCAGAGTCCACCGGCTGATGGTATTCTGAATATCTTAATGGACTCTCCCTTAAGATCATTAAACCAATTGGTTTAAATGACTCGATCAGCGAAGAGTCACAAGCTTTCACTGGAAGTTGAAGCTGTACATCTTCCCGCCAACGAAGAAAGATTTTAGAGAAGACAGAGTGGGGCCCACTTAACACAGTCAGCTGGGGCCCATATTGCACAGTCATCTAGGACCCACGTCAATTAGGGCCTACATCATGCACTTAACTAAGATTCGCTCAGCATGTACAGGTGGGGTCCACATGGTCCAGGTCAGCGACTTGTGGACCTCCGGTCCATCTCATCACGATCAAGGGAGATTGACCGGCATGTGTTCCTGCACTCATCATGATGAGAAAGTAACCAGACCTATCTACCGGAGCTCAAGACAGTGATAAAAAAAGAATTATTTTATTACAAAGTGCATTATACGGGGTGCACCAAATCCCCTACATAGTGCGACCGGAGCTAAATTACATCAGAGGGGGAGACGGAGGATCCAAGCCAGACCCCTCAGGCGAGTTAGGGAGATGCTACTTAGCCTTGGCTTCAGCGTACCCTTCCTTCCATGAGGAGATCGCGACAACATCAATCTTGCCCCCCATCCAGGCGAGTTCAACAGAAGCAGATTTCAGCCTTTCCTTAAGCCACCGAATCTCCTCATCCTTCTCTTGTATTCGGCCCTCATGGAACTCTTCCCACCGGCGTTGGTCTTCCACAAGCTCGACCACTTGCACCTTCAAGTTGTTCATATGGCTAAGGAGATGCGCTTGGTACTGTTCCCAATTGTCACCAACGGAACTAGAATCAGAATGCCTAGTCCCCATGGAAGATGGGCAAGGGAAGAAGAGAGGGAGAGGTATAACTTAGCAAGAGTGAACATCTCCCTATTTTACCCAGCAAAGGTTAAAAAGGTCGGGCCACAGCCCAATTGCTTCCCGAGAAGCGACGGTCTCCCATGGACCGACAATCAACCTGCAAAAATCAAGACAAGACAAGCAGAGGCACTGTTCATGGAAAAATAAATTTTTATTGATGAACAAAAGTCAAAGAAAGAGGGCACCGCTCCTCAACAATGGTGCGACATTAACTAGTCTGCCAAAATATTTCGCGAGGCGGTAGGAGGGGAAGTAGCGACCTGGTCCCAGCCAGCACCCCCGACCACAGCATTGCCAAGTATCCAGACCTTCTCTTTCAAGCTCTGAATCTGGTCTTCGGCCTGTTTAAGCGAATCTTCAGAAAGACGAAGATCTCGAAGCAAGGATGCAATAATATCATCTCGTTTTTTGAGAGAGAACTTCATGTCATGTTCCAACTGGACGACTTTCTCCAGGTTCTTTTCTTGGGCATGCATATGATTGAACACATGTTCCACCTTGAGGTTGAATGCACGGTGAGCTAAGTCAGCAGTCCGGTCGTCATCCATTCTTCAGCAGAAGCTTCAACAGCAGCAACAGCAACAGAACCGGGGAAAGAGAAGTGGATATCCTTCTACACCTCCGGTTTGCTATTTATAGAGGAGGAAAGAAACCCTAGTCCTTCATCCAAGGGATACGGAATCGTCATCAAGAAGCATATCAAGGAAGGAATCCAACGAATCTCAACAGCCGGAAGATATTTCGAAGATCTTTCCCAAGAAGATTCTCTACTTGACAAAGAGGGGGCGATGTGTGTACCCTAGGTAAAAAACTCGACAGGTGTCACCGATGGCTGTATAAGAAGCTAAACTGGAAGCACCTGAGCATTAGCCACCCAAGCCTAGGCTATCGAGTAGGGCCCAACCCGGTCTCAAGGAGTCCACATACGCTCTGTGCACCTTGACCCATCGGATAATCCACGATCAATGGGTGGAGCCCCGGTTAATGTATAAGAAGTTGAACCGTGGGCTCCCATACATCGACCAAGCCCACCTCGGTGAAGTAGGCCAGGTCCGACCCAGTAAAGTCCAGCAGCGACAGAGGCTCATCCAAAGGCTTAGCATAGAAGCCCAGAGGACCTGGCCAGGGTGTATGCAATGAAGATTGGGCCTCCGGTCAGAGGAGTCGAGTCCAAGTCTTTGTTTTCAAGCTTGGTCAATCCAAGTCCCAACCAACTGGATAAGTCCAGCGAGATTCCAGGCTAACAGAACCCACGGTTCTAGCCCGCTGGAGAAGATAAAGGAAGACCCATGACCTATCAGAGGATGCCACGTGACAGTCATCTTAGTCAAAGGGAATTCAAACCAAGGAGATAACCGCTCGGCAACATGCAAGCTATCTCCACGGAAAGCATCTTCACAGTTGAACTACCTGAGTTCATGGAGTTAAAACCGGAGGGGTGGTTGAGCCAGCCTCCTCCGGCCTACTACAAATACAGGAGTTCTAAACCTCCTGAACTACGAGTCTTCCACTGAGCAACTCCATTAGAGCTTAGCGGAAGCAGAGACTTGATTCCAAGTTCATCTTCTTGGATATGTAGGCAGCCTGATCCCGATCAGATCCAGTCTCATTGTATACCCCCTGTCTTACCTCTGTCTATACAAGGCTTTTATTGTAACTGTTCGATTAATCTATGCATATCTCGAGTTTGTGGATCAAATTTTTGTACCCAAAGTTACTATTAGGAAATTTAGACTATGGTTATTCAACTTGAAAATCCTCATCCCCCAATCCATTTTTTTGATGCTAGTATGCTATGAACTTATGATCATGAAGTTTAGGACAACTATGGTTACATTTGGTTCAAAGGAATTTGTGGGAAAGAAGATTCTAAAAAATAATTTTCTAGTCTAGCATTAAGGAAAGTGGTTTCCATAAAATAAATATGGAAAACAAATTCTTGGGATGCTTGTAAATACGTATAAGTTTAGATATTTTATCTTAAACCATCTCTATCTTCGTCGTCGCACTCTCCTCCTTTTCTTTTCTGGTTTGATCTTCTCTGGCTGATATATCTCTTAATTTCGTATTTACAGACCAGCCCCACTCAAACATACCTCGACTTAGTTCAAGAGTCGAAACAACAAACTACGTAAAGTTTGAGTGGGGCTGGACTGTAACCTATGAGGCCGAGTAGGTAAAAACCAAAGTACAGTTTTATTAAGTTGGGCTTCCTTGAGCCCCATAAAAAACGAAAGAGTGAGGTCCAAGTTTGCTTGTTACACAAGGCAATCCCTAATCCCAATCCATCTCTCTTTCTCTTTCTTTCTTTCCCTTTCTTTTCTCTGAGGTTTCGTATTGGTATCAAACACAACACTCTTTCTTTCTCTCTCTAATAAATCTCTTTCTTTCTCTCTCTTCTCTGATTTCTTTCTACAACCACCACAACCCCACCAATTCCCATCTCTCGATCCCTAATTTTGTTTCTCGGTAAGATTAAAAAAATTTCTTCTTTTTTTATTTTTATTTTTATTGATTGTTATCAATTTCTTCTTGATGTTGTTGTTGTTTTCTTGTTTAAAATTCTCAGACTACAGTCGTAATAGTAGTAGTAGTAGTAGAAGAACACTGGGTGTTATGGCTACCAAAAGCTCTTTCAAGTTGGAACATCCATTGGGTTTGTACCATTTTTCTCTATTTTTTCTTATAAAAATTCAATCTTTTTTAGTGGGTATGTGTTAGAATTGATTTTTTAGATCAATTATCATATTGGGTATTTGAGATTTAAGGGTTTTTTGGATTAAATCTTCTAAAGATTGTATCTTTATGAAGTGGGTATATACTAAATTTGTTGTTTATGGTTTGATTTCACCTGATAAAGTTTGTACAGAAAGAATGTTTATATTGCTGTATCGGTAATTGGAGGTTAGATTGTGTTGAGAGTTAGCCACTAGGACAAGACTTGTACAAGAAGTTTAATAATATGGGATCTTCATGGGATGTTCCGTGTTTCTGTAGTTTTTAATCATTGGTTGATTTGTTTGAAATATGCTTAGTCAAAATCTTCTTTTTGTTGTGGTGATTTACTTTAAATTATAGTCTACAAACCAATCTTACTGACTCCAGCTTCTTAAATATTAGTATGCTGTCGGACTTTACTCTCCAAATCTAAAATAAAACCCTGAATGAGTTGAAAATCCCTTAGTTTTGAAGGTAAAAAACAATCTTTCTACTATATGTTTTATAGTTACTGGGGTATATAATTTGTCGTGTTTATGTAATGCAGGCTAAGTAGTATTATGACTACATCACTACATCTCATGTATGTTTCTGAAGTTCTTCAGGATCAAACTTATCTTTATTCTTCTTCTATATGCGTAATGGATTGTGTCAAATCTTTGTACATAACACTTTAACTGATGTCTGAGTTACTTCTCGGCTGTGCTCCAAAATTTGTATTAGTTAATGCTTAACTGATGTAATTGTTTTGCACTTAGTTTGGATTTCTGCTTACATATTAGTTCTAAGCTATATCATCTTATACTTTTCAGAGAGGAGACAGGCTGAAGCTGCACGTATCAGGGAGAAGTATCCTGATAGAATTCCAGTAAGTCAATTTTTTGAATGGTTATATAATTGTTAGTTTTGGATTTGTGGATATTAATAATGTGTTATATATTTATTTTTATACTGTTATGATATGCAGGTAATTGTCGAGAAAGCTGAGAAGACTGATATACCTGACATCGATAAGAAAAAGTAAGTGAAATATATCTTTCCTGTTCGACATACCTCAGGAAATGTATATCTAAGTTTAATGACATAAGATGTTCATTCATTGGAACTAGTTTACACCTATAATGAAAAATTAAAGCTTGCGGCACTTAGCTTATATTAATTCACATATCTCCACGGCTGCTGTACAAGTTCCCAGACGGACAAAGAAAGTTTTAAAAGTCGAGATTGTCTGTGATGCTTGTGTGTTATCAGATTCAGTAAGATGGAAGATAAAAAATCTTGCTTTATCTTATTGTCCAGTGTGGTACTGTAAATAATGAAGTATCTTGTTTTTTTAGTGACATATGGGTAATTGTCACAATATGATTTTGTATAGATAGCTTCTGCTTGACTGAATGAGCGATCATATATATATGTTCTAAATTCCCTTGATTGTTCCAAATACATCAGTAGTTTTCTTCAGGTTGTGAGCGCTAAATCAGTTTTCTACCACTATTAATAATTTGATCCTTGGTTTCATGATAAAGTTCTTTGCGTTCAATAAATTTGATTCAAGTTTTGTCAAATTGAAGGCTTGCGCAAATGAACTAACTACCTGGCACGTTATGATTTAAAATAGCATGACTAATTGAAATGATTGTTATTGGCAATTTTTTTGCTTTATGTCTGAATTATTTTATTAATCTACTTTTTTCTCTTGGGTGGTGGTGGATTCAGGTATCTGGTGCCTGCTGATTTGACTGTTGGACAGTTTGTCTATGTTGTTCGTAAGAGGATAAAATTGAGTGCCGAGAAGGCAATATTTATCTTTATCAAAAATGTTTTGCCACCAACTGGTGAGTGTCGGATTCTTTGCAAATGCTGTTTTATCTGTAATTTTGTATTACTATCATTAACTTAAGTGACGTTTTATTTTTGACCTAAAAGTTGTTTTTTGTCTCTGCAGCTGCAATGATGTCTGCTATCTATGAAGAGAACAAAGATGAAGATGGTTTCCTTTACATGACCTATAGTGGGGAGAATACATTTGGTTTCTAAGTGACTGTCAAGTCCAAGTTTCTATGTAGATAAGACTGGCGAAAGGCACAAATTTGTATATTCTCTTGGATTTTGATGCCTTTTGTTGGTTTAGCATGACATGTCCAGAATGTTGATCTTTTGCTGCTAGATTTTAACTGGATGCACTACATATTATTTTCACTATTAATTGAAGCAGTTTGAATGTTCATTATGTTTATAGATAAATGTTTAAGGGTGTGCTATAAGCATCTTTGTTTGTCTTTATTTTTCATTCATTTATAAGTTCACAATTTTGTGCAAGTGTTTAAGTGTGCTCCAAGCATCTTCATTTGTCGATGCTTCTGATGCGTCTAAATCGTTCACAAGGGAATTGACCTTTGCCCAGACAGAAATTCTAAGCAGCATAGTTTTCAGATTACTTTGGAAGCTATTTGATTTAGCTTCTCCATGTCTTTGTTAATATAGCTTAAAGCTTCTTTAGCTCTATCTGCTTTAGTCTGCCCAATTCAAATTCAAAGCCCGGGGACATCCTTCCATTTTCATATCGCATTGCTTTCCATGGTGTTTAGGTGCCCTAGCAGCTTTGTTGCAGCAGTAGAAGCCTTCAACTGTAGTCAGACTGTCAGAGAACTGAGAAGCTAATTTAAATTGTAGTCAGAGAACTGAGAAGCTAATTTAAATAGTTTGCAGGCGAGATCTAACTAAAGCAAGCTACATAGTTTGCAGGCAAGATCTAATTAAAGCAAGCTAGTATATCAAATTGAGATAATCTTACTGCTGCAGTTATGTTTTTGCAACACCGCTAAGAAATGGGAGGAGCTCTCCTTGGTTTTTCAGAATGGGATAAGGAAATCAATAGTTCATATATTCATTAATATGGTAACAAACATTAAATCCAATCTGAGCAAAATATTATTATTAATTGTATCATATCATATGTTTTACTCAAATCAATCAGATTATATAACAAGACCAGATTGAATAATTTATTTAGAGGTTTTCTTCTGGTACTGGTTCTTCATCCATTTTATCCCAACTGAAGTACCACTTTTGACTTTCTGTGCACCAACTGCAGCTGCTGCCTTAGCCTTGTCTAAACCTGCTGAAGCTGTTGATTTCATGTCAGCCATCTTCTTTCCGCTACCACTGCTACCCTTTTTAGTATTGTTATGATCATCTTCTGGATCTGCACCATAACCTCCAGACCCCCATTGGTCAGCCCAACTTGGTGCTTCTTTAGCCATAATGCTTTCTTTTCACCTAATTAACCAAATTCAAAGATTAAAATAACATAGACCACAACAATTATCCCTTACAACAAATAGCAAGAAAACCATAAAAAACAAACAAACAAACAAACACAGGAAGAGAAGAGATGATACCTTGTGAAGAGAGAGATTCAGATTTTAGGTGTGGAGGAATGAGTAGTTGAATAAAAGGGCAACTTTGAGGGGCGAAATGAGTTTGTTGACTAAGGTACACATGTGGATTTGCTGTCTTTTGCCATATTAAGATTTCAATTTATTAACATTCTGTATTTGTTTATCCCTTAATTTAATTTGATCAAGTGGACTTTTTTGTGGCATGATACAATGTCATCAAATTTCTAACTGTTTTACCAGTAGCACATTAGGCCCAAACAAACTAATCCATCAATCTAGACCCATAGCAGACCAACCTGTCATTTTCAGGCAAGCAACTACAAAGAAACAACAGCAGAGCTAACAGAAACTCAGTCTCCGGCGACATTGGTTGAAATGATATGAATGCAAGGGGAGCTTATTTTTAGGCAGCTGAACCTGTTGTCCTTCAATGTGTGCCTATGGTGCAACTCCAGCGTCTTTTGCGAACACTTAAGTTTCGAGAAAATTTTGGGCAGAAAATATTGTTAGCCTGATTATTGTCTCATTTCTGTAGCATCATCAACTACTGTACACATAGGTAGCTTAGAATGCAACAAAAACAGAGCTGCTGATAATATAAACAAGCCTTTTTTTTAATCGTCCCATATAAAATCTTATATACAAAGATTAAGTACGCTGAACATTGAGAGGCCGCTCACCTTCATCTAAGCTCAACTAAACCAAGAAAACATGGCTACATTGCTCAAAATCTAACAATGGAACCATACATGACTTTGTTACATATTTATAAAGGGTATGTATGTATACATCTATAGATTATGGTGATGACACACTGAATCAGAGTGCAAGGTTGACCACAAATGCCATCTTATGGTGCCAGGAGAATCTTCCTAGACTCGTGGATCTTATCCATAAGACAACCTGAACTTGCCAATGAGGTTATCCAAACCTGATCAGATTGTACTGGCTCATCATCATCATTTCTGTGCCAGCTCCAGAAGGCATGACTTGAATTAACAATCTTGAGCTCTCCATGACCAAAGCTTGCTTCACGGAACAGTGACCACTCTGGTGTTGGGTGTATATATCTGTCCAGTCATTAATAATATGTGAGATAACGAAAAGAAATTATGAACTCGTGGAAATTCTTGATTTGGTTTCCACTAAGTGTTCTCTTTTTGAAATATGTATACATTTTGTACACTAAAGTATAACTGCCAGATCACATGATACCATAAGTACAGACTGCCACTAAATATAGTGATAAAAGCTGCCTTTGGGGCTAAACAGAACGGATGTTTGGACTATATACCCAGGTAAATCATAGCTTTTTGTGGAAGCATTTGGAAAATCAAGGTGTACACTCATAATATCAGGGTAATGAGAAAAATCCAGGCGATAATACGGGTACCGAGAAGTTCCAGGTATGCACTCATAATATAAAATATATATTAAAGTTTGTAATAATTTACATAAAAAATTACATAATGGTGGAAGGAATATGACACGATAGTCTGAAACTTTCCTTACTTTAGCCTGGCAGAATACAGTGAAAATGGCAGCTTAAAGTGTGATATTCGGATAAGAGGTAAGCTCTATTCAGTTGTAAACAAAATCCAACTTCTAATCCTGTGTTGGAGTTTAATCCCAGGCAGTGCATCTTTGAGCTACTGCTCTTGTTAAAAACAGGCTTGCCAAAAAAAAAAAAAAAAAAACTTTCTAAACCTGTGCATGCAAATGAATGAATGACAGGGTATATTTGTCATAGGAAAATCATTTTAAGAAATGCTATATATGGTTTGTCAAATTTCACTTTATGGAATATCAACCTTACTTTCAACAAATGGTATTCATTTATTCATCTAACTGTAGTACCTCATGCATTTTTTGCACAATAACCAAACAGCAGAAGAAAATACTAATCCAGAAAGACTAAATTCAATGATTTTTAGGCTTTGTATGAAAGGCCAATGTCAACACAGAAACTGAAATAAATATTAGACAGTTTAGGAACGTACTTGTGTGCTAGACCTTCTCTGTTGCCTCCATCACCAATGGTTACATGAACAGGTCCGCAATGATCTGATTTTCCCTTGTTGACACGTTTCTGTCAATCAACCAATCAGATTGCAGAAAATCCTTTTTATCAGTTCAATTGCAAACAACTGATAAAGTGTAATTGCAATACGTGGAAAATGCATAAAAGTAATCCGCAGCTTTTTATCAATATGAGAAAATATTTGTTACAAATCTAATGTAGAAGCGGCAGTCAATCAGATTTGATCTAGCTTACCGTGCGTTCATAAGCATGTACATGGCCAGCAAAGATTATATCCACTCCGGCAGCATAAAGCAAAGGCTCCATGGCAGACATCATGCCCTCCCCTTCACCTTGATGTGCCTTATTTGTGTTATACCATGGCACATGGAATAGAGCAAGAAGCCATGGTGTCCTTTTGCGGTCCACTTTAGAGAGATCGACCTACATATGCAAACATAAAAGACAGCCTAAACATCATTTCTTTTCATTCATTATAGACAAAAGCTTAAAAAAAAACTCTAGTAAATAGCATAGATTTATCTAGCAAAAGCTGAATTGGAATGAATGGAATGAATCTTTCACAAGAACAGAATATGTATGTATTTCACGAAACAAGTTTAAGAGCAACTGTGCTAATCTAAACGAGCAGAGGTTCTGTACACACAATCACGGGAATGTCATAATCTTTCAAATAACAGCATAAAAGTTGTAGTTCACACTAATTTTGACAAACAACAGACCACTCTCTCTCTCTCTCTCTCTCTCTATATATATATATATATATATAACGGCCGAAATTTTTTGGGTGATCTGTTCATATACTGATATACACATGGTCACAAACCTTTCAAGTTCGATTTTATTTATTAATTAAAAAAAAAAAGCAAATATATGATTACATGAACAATGCAATATAATCTAAAATGAAGAGCTAAAGAAAAACCTAAAAGCTTTTTTTTTCTCCGTAAGTAGTAAAAGTGTAAAACTGAATACCAGCAAATCAAGAGATTATAAAACTGAATACCATCACCACATGTCTTAAAACTTATGTTTAAATGAGAGAGTAGAACCTGCTCAATGCCTAAAAAAAACCTTATTATGAAGATCCCTTTGTTTGATGAAAATACCTTTCTATACCTCCTCTTCCATAATGTATCATGAGCTATTTAGCTTTTTATGAAAAATGAAGAGCAACATCACTCCTTGTGTTGTTCGGTGGCTCCCATGGGTTGTTGAAGGAAAAGAAGGCTTCCCAAACACTTCTCAGAGTCTCAGATGAATAAGGTGATCCACATATTCCGTAACATTTTTGTATAAAAACAAAGGTTATCTTGCCTCTTCTTTATTATTAAAATTTCAATGAATCAAATTCCTTTAAATATGCCGCCCAACAAAAAGGTTCAAAATTTAACCTTTATGGGATGACCTTTCCAAATTCTTTTGTATGGGAAGTGAGAGATAATCGTATTGTCTTTAAAGACCTCCAAGTATTGCTCCTTTGCCAACATGGGTTGTTATTAAGACAATAATCGTATTGTCTTAGTAAACCTATCACTAAAAGTCCTTCCCTCTAATTGTTTCCTAATACCCTGCACTGAATCAAAAGACACAACCAACAGATCCAGTTCTAACATTCTAGATGAAACTTTGTCCATTTCTCCGCCCCTAAATCTATAAGCTGTCACATTGTGAGAAAACCTCAGCAAGTGGTTTGTAGGTACAGTAAAAGTAGATCCACCACTCGCATCCATACATCGTCAGAAAATGCTTTGGAATCCAGCTACCTTTTCCCAGCGTGCAAAAGTAATGCCCGCAGTCTTTGAATACTCCATGACAATTTCTACCATCAGATATCCACACCCCTTCCTTGTTTTTTGGTCTTTACACCAATCAAATGGTCTCCAATTATCACAAACTGCCCACACCTCTCCCTTTTGGGCAAATTTCAACTTGCACAACTTTGAATTTTTGAAAGTGGGAAATCACATGAGAGAAGATACCTTGTTCACTTACATCCCTATCACCTCCATGCAAACTAAAAACCTCGCAAACAACAGGCAATCCAACTTCACACCACCTTTTTTCATTGTCAGTAACACGAACAGGTTTCAACCATGTAACCCCCACTTCGAAAGGTAAATGACCACCCTCCTCAATCATCCAGTTGATCCAAGCATAGCGTCGAGGCAAATTTTCCTGATCATAAGCTGCCCAAGTAAGTCCTACCTTAAATACCTTGGGCATCTCCCATTATCAAAGTCACGATACTTAACCTCAAAAACAAGTTTCTTCTTGCTACCCAAGTTTTTCACTTCTTCCAAATCATTTCCGCAAGAAGCACCATAGCCCAAAGAGACAAAATCCAATACTTCAGGTATTTCTTTTTCAGCATCTCCACTCCCTCCAGTAATGTTCCTCGACCTATTTGAACCTAGCTAACTTGAATCATTGTTATTAAACCTCTCACGATCGAAGGTCAATCGCCTTGTCTTATGTGAAAGGCTAAAAACACAATAAAGGGTTCACGGAGAACTCTAAGAGCAATTTTAGTATCGGAAAACTTCTTGATAGGTTCAAAAGACTTAACAAGCCCGCGATACTTGGAAGTAATGTGAGACTTATCAGCTTTAGGATCGATTTGAAAAACCATATACCAATCAGTAGGACACACCTTGGAACTTAGATAATGAGAAACATGAGTATGTTACACACATTAATCATGGCTTCAATGTTTTCGAGCAATGGGTAAATCTTTCGAGCAGGATAACTTTAAAGTAGTTTTTTTAAAATCTTTATTACTAATTAAAATTTCTGCCATTTTATTTTCTCGAAATGTATAAAATTGCAGCTTGATTCCTCTCCATAATTTCAACAGAAAAAAAAAACCCTACCAAAAACCCTTGGTATGTTTTCCCCATTTTATAATCACCATTTTTCCATTTCAAATGCCAACTCTTGTACACTGCCTAAACTTCACCTTTCTCGGGGTAAATTCTGTAGAAAGATTTTCATGTGCTCACCTCACAACTTACCACATGTGAGAACTGTGACATACACAACTACACAAGTCCACCGTAGTTCCCTGAGGCCTGAATATGCCACAAGGAAAGGGTAGACCCTCTTCCACCCCTTCCTTCTCCTTATCATGTGTTGGGTGAGGATCCAAGAATGTTGCACAAACTTCAATCTCTGAAATTACATTGTTTACAACAACATATCGGCGAGGCATGGAGTCCAGATCATCATACCAGCCCACACCTTATCTGTAGCAAAAATTTTGCTTGACCATTTGCACATACATAAGATCTCTGGTTTGTCTAAATCCACAAAAAGAGTAATGGAACCACCTTTACTGAAACTGGAGCTATCACTAGAAGTCCTTCCATCCAATTGTTTCCCAATACCCTGCACTGAATCAAAAGGCACATCCAACAAATCCAATTCTAACATTCCAGCAGAAACTTTGTCCATTTCTCCACCCCTAAATCTATAAGCTGGCACATTGTGAGAAAACCTCAGCAAGTTGGAGGTTAATGTTAGAACTGGATCCGTTAGTTGTGTCTTTTGATTCAGTACATGGTGAAGTTTGGGCTGTGTACAAGAGTTGAAATCTGAAATGGAAGAATGGTGATTATAAAAGGGGAAGAACAAACGAAGGGTGTTGGGTAGGGTTTTTCTTTTCTATTGAAACTATGGAGAGGAATCAAGCTGTAATTCGTACGTTTCGAGAAAAAGAAATGGCAGAAACTTTAATTAGAAATAAAGATTACAAAAAAACTAGTTTAAAGTTATCCAAAGCTCGAAAGATTTACCCATTGCTCGAAAACATTGAAGCCATGATGAATGTGTGTAACATATTCAATGTTTCTCATTATCTAAGTTCCAAGGTGTATCCTACTGATTGGTATATGGTTTTAAAATCGATCCTAAAACTGATGAGTCTCACATTACTTTTAAGTATTGTGAGCTTGTTAAGTCTTTTGAGCCCATCAAGAAGTTTCCTGGTACTGAAATTGCTATTAGAGTTCTCTGTGAAGCCTATATTGTGCTTTCGAATAAGACAATGCGATTGACTTTTGATCGGGAGAGGTTTAACAACATTAATAGCAATGATTCAAGTCAGCTAGGTTCAAGTAGGTCGAGGAACATTACCGGAGGTCTTTAACCTATATGGGATGACCTTCCAAATTCCTTTGTATGGGAAGTGAGAGATAATCGTATTGTCTTTAAAAACCTCCAAGTATTGCTCCTTTGCCAACATTTCAAAACCAATATCTTTTGTTTACATCCCAAGAGTTCTCCCCCTCACAATATATTGAGGCCATGAAAGATCCAAAATGGGGCTTACACAAAAATAAGCAGCTTTGCAAGTAGACAAGTTTCAAGAATGTGAAGAAAAAAGAACAAAGCTTAAACATTTGGAGATGATCACCCTTCATATGAGTTTTTCAAAGAAGATGTGACAAGAAAATAATCTTAATAACATGCAACACAACAAGGTTATTTGTTATTGGTGTAGTAGACATATGCGTGCGTGCATGTATGGGAGTAGTAGATATATGAATGGGTGCGTGTTACAGCAAATTATGTATGACTTTTCATTTGACACACTGCCAAAATTCAGCTTGAGTTTTCTCAATCAGTCAGATATGGTCAACAAAGTGTGCCACTCGTGGTCCCATATGCAGTTACTCACTCAGCCAGTGATTTACCTTGGTTTATCAATGTAATATAGTAAATTCTGATTGAAATCTTCTTTTCGTTCTTAATGTATAAGAACTTTCTACACAGCTAGTTAGTATATTAATGTAAAACTAACCTCGAATACTCGAATAAACTAACTTTGTTGATATTAACAAAGTAGAAGAAAAGAACAAAGTAATTAATTGTAGAGAAAATCTGAAATCTGAATTGTATTAAGAGAATTGTGTGTTCTACAAACATGGCTTAATGCCTTTAAATAGATCTCTAAGATTCTAATTATAGAAGTAATCCTAGTTCTAATTGTATTCCTAAAACACTAAGTCTAATAACCTAACAAAACAATCCTTATGGAATAGGAATTCCTAATACTAATAATATTACTAAATAGATAAAAAGAAGAAAAAAAGAATCCTAATGTAACTGTAACTCTGCATCAGTCCCCCTTTGTTGAAAAAGACTCGTCCTCGAGGCTTGTTAGAAAGTGTGGATCATCCCCATGAAATGCATATAGGTCTGCAACATTAAAGGTCGGAGAAATGTTATAACCTTCAGGTAAGTCAACCACATAGGCATTGTCATTAATTTTGCGTAAAATCTTGCAAGGTCCAATCTTCTTCATCTTCAGCTTGTTATATGTGCCAGTAGGAAAACGCTCTTTACGTAAATGCACCATAACAAGGTCACCAACTTCAAATGTTTGTAAACGTCGATGTGCATTAGCGGAAGCTTTATACTTTGCATTGGCAGCTTCAATATTCTTTGTAGCCATATCATGAATTTTCGCAACTTGTTCAAGAAATTCATTAGCTAATGTATTGACCCCTGGAACGTGAGGAAGACTTACCAGATCAAGAGTATGCTTAGGAACTGTAGCATAAACAATCCTAAAAGGAGAAAATCCCGTGGTGCGACTTTTTGAGGAATTATAAGCAAATTCAGCATGTGGAAGACAAAGATCCCATTGTTTGGGTTTGGCACCGGAAAGAGCTCTTAATAAATTTCCCAAAGTGCGGTTAACAACCTCTGTTTGACCGTCAGTTTGTGGATGGGCGGTACTACTGAATTTCAAGGAAGTATCCAAGCGACGCCATAAAGTTTGCCAAAAATGACTCAAAAACTTTGAATCCCGATCAGAAGTGATAGACTGAGGAACACCATGAAGACGAACAACATCTCTAAAGAATAAGTTAGCAATGTACACCGCATCATGTGTCTTCTTACATGGAATAAAATGAGCCATTTTCGAATATCTATCCACAACCACAAAAACTGAATCATCACCACGTTGAGTGCGGGGTAGTCCCAAAACAAAGTCCATAGAGATATCTATCCAAGGTGCATCTGGTACTGGGAGAGGAGTGTAAAGACCTGTATTTTGAGAGTGTCCTTTGGCTTGTTGACAGATAAAACATTTTTTAACAAAATCATTAACATCTTTCTTTAAAGAAGGCCAATAATAACGAGATTCCACCAAGTCAAAAGTTTTATCTTGACCCAAATGTCCACCTAGTCCACCAGCATGTAACTCCTTGAGAAGATGTTCTCTCAAAGAACCTTGTGGAATACAAAGGCGAGTTCCACGAAAAAGAAAACCATCTTGTAATAAGAAATCAGAGGTACCTCCAGTGTTATTATGTAATTTCTCCCAAATCTCAGAAAAATCATGATCCGTTGGATACAAATCCTTGAGATAATCAAAGGCAACAATAGAAGCACGAACAGTAACAAGGAGTGAAACACGCCGACTTAAAGCATCAACAACTTTATTTTGAACACCAGATTTATGTTTGAGAGAGAATGTGAACTTTTGAAGCTCTGCAACCCAACGAGCATGCATCCGATTAGTATGAGTATTGCTTTGAAGATATTTGAGAGCTTCATGATCGGTATATAGAATAAAATGCCTTTGAAACAAATAATGTTTCCAATGCCGAACAGCTTGTACGACTGAATAAAACTCAAGTTCATAAGTAGTCCATAAGCGACGAGACTCGCTCAATTTTTCACTATGATAAGCAATGGGCCTGCTTTCCTGTGATAACACGGCTCCAATGCCATGAGCGGAAGCATCACAATCTACTTCAAATAATTTTGTGAAATCAGGCATGGCAAGTACAGGAGCTGTAGAAAGTTTCTCCTTGAGTAGTGCAAAACTTTTCTCAACTTCCAAAGTCCAAACAAGTCGAGTTTGCTTCAAGCATTCAGTAAGAGGAGTAGCAATAGTAGAAAAATTACGCACAAAACGACGATAAAAAGAAGCCAATCCATGAAAAGAACGCATTTCCGAGATGGTTTGAGGAGTAGGCCATTCGCGAATAGCTTTGACCCTAGTTTGGTCCACATGAATACCATCTGCGGAGATAACATAACCCAAGAAAAGAAGACTAGACTGCAGGAAAGTACACTTCTTTAATTGAATCTAGAGTGAATTACCTTGAAGTGCGTTAAAAACTTCGCGCAGATGTTGGAAATGTTCTTTTTCTGACTTGCTATATATAAGAATATCATCGAAGTAAACAACCACAAACTTGCCTAAAAATGGCTTCAACACCTCATTCATCAACCTCATGAACGTGCTTGGAGCATTGGATAACCCGAAGGGCATAACAAGCCATTCATATAGACCTTCTGTAGTTTTGAACGCAGTTTTCCATTCATCCCCTGGTCTTATGCGAATCTGATGGTATCCGCTCTTTAAGTCAATCTTGGAGAAAATTGTGGAACCCAAAAGCATATCGAGCATGTCATCAAAATGAGGTATGGGAAAACAATAACGAACTGTGATTTTATTTATTGCTCGACTATCAATGCACATACGCCAAGAACCATCCTTTTTTGGTACCAAAAGTGCTGGAACTGCACAAGGGCTCATGGAATCACGAATGAGACCTTTATCTAGAAGATCTTGGACTTGTTCATGTAAAATAGCATGTTCTTTTGGAGACATCCTGTAATGTGGAAGATTAGGCAAAGAAGCACCTGGAACTAAATCAATGTGATGTTGAATATTCCGCATTGGTGGTAACGAGGTTGGATAATCTGTCGGGAGAATACTAGAAAATTCATTCAAAAAAGAAGTGATGGATGCTGGAACATCAACTACATGGGAGCTAACACCTTGAGCAGCAAGAGCATATATCACATCTGAATCATTAAGATCATGCTCATCATCAGTAAACAGTAACAAAATAGGTTTCTCTTGAGAAGGTGCTTGAGGAGGCTGGTTAGACTTCATTGGAGTCAACACATATTTGACACCATTTTTGGAGAAAATATAAGTATTAGCACGACCCTTAGAATCGACATCAAGGTCATACAACCAAGGTCGTCCTAGTAGCATATGAGAAGCATTCATATCAACAACATCGCATAAAATTTCATCACTATAAGAACCAATTGAGAACGGAACGCGACATTAAGAGACCACCATAGTAGTATGATCGTCCTTAATCCAAGAAATAGAATAAGGATCTGGATGGGCAGATAATGGCAAACCCAATTTCTCAACAACAGCTTTAGAGATGATATTCTCACAAGAACCCCCATCAATAATAAACTTAACAAGTTTACCTTTCACTGTGCCTTGAGAACGGAAAATTTTGTGTCGTTGAGAAGGATCACCTTGCTTTGAAAGGAGTAGTTTGCGCACAATGCAACAATTGTCATCATCTTCATTAAAATCATCCAAAGCTGGTTCAAGACCATAATCACCCTCTAAATGCTCTACAGATTCAGTATTACATAAAGTCACCTTAGCAACGTCTTCCAAAGGCTGATTTGGATCTGGATTATCATCATGGTGAGTCAGACCGACTTTAGGATTGACATTATCACGGTTAGGGCAATTATTCGAGAAGTGACCTGGTTGATTGCAGCGGTAACAAAAATCTTGCTTAGGGTGAGCATAAGGGTTGGCAGATTGGTTTGGTCGGGTAGAAGGGTTTTGCGTAGTTGTGCGGTTGGTGGATTGTGAGTAACGGTTGGTTGTGGAAAAAGAATTGTTCGAAGAGTTTTGGTGTGGAGATGATGTTGAAGAATTGGGTTGACTGTTCCCCCTTTGTTGAAAATTGGGCCTCGACATTCGATTTGCTTTTTCAAGAAATTGTTCGGCTTTTTAAGCTAACTCAATAGCAATATACATGGATGGAATAGTAGACATAGACATTTTATCTTGAATAGCAAAGCGTAGTCCACCAATAAAACGACTAAGTTGTTGGAGTTCTGTCTCTTTGATACCATTGCGCGCAGTAAGCCGATAGAAATCATCAAGATATTCTGACACCGAACGACTCCCTTGTTCAAATTCCTAAGTTGATCATATAGAATTACCTCATAATTGGAAGGGAGGAAACGCCTACGCAAATACTTTTTCATCTGGTTCCAATCACGAATAGGCAATTTTCCATCTTTTCGACGAGCTTCGGTAACGCTATCCCACCAAGCATTGGCACTACCAGTCAGTTTGTAAGCCACAAGAGAAGTCTTTTTGGCGTCTGGTACGTTCATGTAATCGAAGAATTTCTCAACCGAAGATAGCCAATCCAAGAAATCTTCTACATGAAGATGACCATTAAAAACGGGAAGATCAACTTTCATCTTATATTCAAATTGATGAGGCTGGTATTGATTGTAGCCATAATTGTTTCCAACATGTATACCAGGATCACGAGGGCGGCCATACACACCATCAACGAGATTCATATCATCCATTGTTAGTTCATAATCTGGAAAATGTTGTGGAGAACTATAACCAGGAAGAAAACGTGAAGAAAGTGGTGGGGTGCTTCTCGGTATGGGCATGAAAGTATGGGGAACAATTTCGTGTTGATAGTAATGGGTTGGTGACGGGTTGATACTTTTGGGTGGAACCGATAATGGAAGTGTTTGGTGTGGAAGTGGTGATGAGTATATATTGGGAAAAGATGTGGGTTGGGTTGATTGTTGGTAAGTTGTTTTTGATGGAGTTTGGAGTAGGTATTCGTTGTTTAAAGCTTCAGCAACTGCAAGAACAAACGGTTGGGGAAAAGTGGTGGTGTTGATCGGTGATGATGATTGTGGGTTGAAAGAGGAAACTTTAGGAATTGATGTAGATGACGACGAAGACTTACCAAAAGATTGAACTGTAAGCGCTGCAACGGAATCAGCAATCTTCTTTATTTGTTGTTGCATATCCATCATAAGCTTTTGATTTGAAGACTCAATCTTGTTCGCCCAATTAGCAAATTCTGTAGCAAGCTCTTCTTTGGTGACGTAATTTGCAGAATTTTGGTCGCCAACACTATTCTTTCCTGTCATGGTTTCTCTGCAGCGGAATTAGGTGATATTGATGGCAGCGATGATTGTAAGGGTAAAAAGGGTGGTGGTAGATGAAAAACACAGGTAAGATCAACCTGCTCTGATGCCACTTAATGTAAAACTAACCTCGAATACTCGAGTAAAACTAACTTTGTTGATATTAACAAAGTAGAAGAAAAGAACAAAGTAATTAATTGTACAGAAAATCTGAAATCTGAATTGTATTAAGAGAATTGTGTGTTCTACAAGCATGGCTTAATGCCTTTAAATAGATCTCTAAGATTCTAATTATAGAAGTAATCCTAGTTCTAATTGTATTCCTAAAACACTAAGTCTAATAACCTAACAAAACAATCCTTATGGAATAGGAATTCCTAATACTAATAATATTACTAAATAGATAAAAAGAAGAAAAAAAGAATCCTAATGTAACTGTAACTCTGCATCATATATCCATATATTTTTGAGTACTAGAAGTGTAAAAAGACTTAAACAAACTAACCTTTAGCCATTCATATTGATCTGAATACTCATCATAATCTGCATAGGAACCAAGCATGACAACATGAACTCCTGCAACTTCAAATGAGTAATACAAATTTGAAGTTGATCCACTCTCCTTGAAAGGCATCTTCCACCTGGAATTATAGGATTCAAAACCAGCTTTTAGCAACGGAATACTTTCCTTTTCATGGTTCCCTTGCGTCACCATCCACGGTCTTGAACTCGCAAGGGGCTGCACGAGCTGACCAAATGTGTCCCACCGATGCTGCTGATAATCAGCATATGAAAGGTCCCCAGGGAGTAGATGCATATCATAGTTGCATTGGTGTATGTGGTCAAGGGTTGATGCAGTCCAGCCGGTCTGACCCAGATCACCTGCCACAGCAAAAGTAACTGGGAACTGAGAGGGTGGAGTCTTGAGATTGAATTCAAGATCTTGTCCTCCACAACGGTAAAAGTATGTAGTGTTATCTTTTAAAGGTCCAATAACAGTATGGTGTATCTTTCCAGAGTTATAGAACATATAGCTGTAAGATGTGGTTTCTCCTTTTGAAACAGAGGTGTACACTCCTGGTACGGTTCCATATTCAACCATTGAAGGCGATGACTCGTCTTCAGTGATCCATGTGATGCGCATGTGCTTCTCTCCAGCCAAAGAGATATGAACCTGCAAAATTTGGAAATATCAGTAGATTAGAGTCTAATAACTAAGTATAAAATTAATACAGACACTAAACTTTAGAAAAATGTAGAGAATCTGCAGAAGTGGAACTAAAATGTATGCTACTGACTGATTGGCATATAACTGAGAACTTCAAAAAAAGGTCCATACTAATGACCATGTCATGTAATACTGCTATAAGTCCAATTACAGAAAAATAAAACAACATACACCATAGATCCCTCAGATGTGTGTTTCTACAAAAAAACAACAAATACCCATCTTCTCTAAACCTCTATTACAAGCAACATAAGACAAGTAAACACCAATTCGATAACGGGTTTCAAAAATCACAGAGACCATAATTCACTCAGATCTCACAGATTACAAAATAACACCCAAACAATAAACTAAGCACTGCGCATAAAAGCTCGAAAAAACCACACAAAAATCTAAAATTTCAGAAAGATTGTCCACCCCAAACCTTTAGCAATTCATCAAAACAACTTCAAACAAAACCGCACTAAATTGAAGCTATAAAAACCATAAAATTCATTCAAAATACAGCAATTCATCCATAAAAAACAGGGGGGGAGGCTTAGTTACCTGTTGTGGGTGAGAAGAATGTCTAGGTTTCCAATGAAACTCAAGGTCTTTACGAGGTAAGGGTCTCAAGTAATCAGCAATTACAGTCGTTATAAACAACAAGAGAAGAAAAACCACCATTAATGGCATTTTAAGCTCCATCTTCTTAGTTTACTTTTAGCTCGACAACCACATTACTTATACATTAAAATATCATGATATATACAAACATATCGAAGATATATGTCGAATTTTAAATAAATCGAAATCGAAAATTGAGGTCGGCACGAATAATTTCGAATTATTGTTGACGCTTTTATCTTACAAGTGTGAGCCTCTTTTTGTTCACACTACACACTTGTCTTCTTCCCAGTTCTCACCAAAAGTCGATTACCAAATTACCAAATTCACTTTTATTTTCTTCATGGTTTCCTTTCTTTTCAATTTTTCATATTACTTTACCAGAAGTAAATGAACTGTTTTGCTTTGCCTTTTCATATTTTTTGTCTTCACTAATTATTGCCTGTATGGTTAGTGATTTTTGTGACCCACTGTTTTATAATATCTTACTACCTGTCACAGTTGGTCTTTTTGCAACTGGACGAAAATAATCTTAAAAGAAAAGTTCTAATGTCAATCTTTTTTGTGGGTATATCTGGCATTCATTGTATTTTATTTTGTGTGCAGCTTTATCTACTGAGCATTCGTTGTATTTTATTCTTTGTGTGCAGCTTTATCTACTGAGCCGGCTGACTGACTTTAATCCGCCGAGTTAGAGCAATGTCAATGGGGATTTTTAACAATGGTTTTAAGAAGGTTTTAGAAAACGTCCAGCCAATAGGCACTTTTAAGCATAGGTGAAAAAATCGTTTTTGCCGACCGGATATTCACGAAATATTCCGGTTTTTTGGAGATCGGATCGGTACGGCATACGGCATATAAACGGAATTTAAAACACCCCATGCCGGTCAGCATTTATCGGATATTCACGAAATATTCGACAAAGCCCGATATTTATCGAAATTTATGAAATTTTCGATTATAAAATTAACACATTTATTTTTAATCCCCCTGAACTAGAATTTTCGATGAGATTATCAAAAAAAGGTCCAAAAGGCACTAGACGTTTGGAAACTTTCGCGACGAACTTCATGGCCCTCCAAGAGCAATATATCAGAAAGAAACGAAAAAAAAGCACGCTCATGCCAAAGTGAAGTTCTCTCTCACTTTTATAAAGTTTTCATTCACTTGTTGTCTGTTTGTATCCAAGGTTTGTTTTTGTGTAGTGAATAATTGGTATCGAATTGGTTTTTCATACATAATTGGTTTGCTTTTGTGTAGGACCAGTGGGCCTTGCAAGTTACCTTTTTGTCTCCCCACTTTAATAATTCTTCTGAACAATAATGAATGCATACACAGCATACTGGTTTTTCATCTATAAATGTTGTTAAGTTGTTTGGCAAACAACATCCGCATACAGAAGAGCTTTTATAGCAAACCAGATAAAGAAATATCAGAAGCAAGTTGTGTGCAGGTTCGAATTTCTTTATATTTCTTTGGCATTAATCATGCTCTTATTAATATCATACATGGTGATTTACTATAGATCAAATAAGCTATAAAACAAATTTGCATATAGATCATTAGCTGTTTAATTAGGTGGTATAATCTGAATTCAACAAAGTTATTTCAAATCAAATAACATAACATACTTTGAATTTGATGAATTGGTTGAGCAAATTTGGTTGAATTTCCAATTAGCTTGACCAAAGTACTGATAAAAGGGTCAAAGATAAATGATTTAACCACTAGCTGTAGCCTGTAGGCATCTTCCTCTCCACTATCTACTAAAGGCAATAATGCATGAAATGGTGAAACACTAGATTCTCCTAGTTGATAAGACCTCAGATAGAGAAAGAAGTTTTGATTATTAACTCAACCCATTACTATTGTGTCATAACTTTTTATAGCATGTTTATATAGACTATATAGAGCATCCCACATTTGTTCACGCACTACATGACTTCTATTTACCATATTAATCTTTGTATAGTTTTTTAGTAAAGTTGAATAAAAATTTTAGTAATGTTACCAAGAATGTATATTAGATGGGAATTAGATAAATGATTTAACATTTTCAAAATTCATGAGAATAATATTATATTATTAGAAATTTGTCTAGATTTATTATATATTTATATGTAGATATTTAAGCATGTTTAATATATTAATGTAGAAGATGTATAAGCATATATGTTTTATTTTTATAACTTAGATAAATTAGTAATATAACAAATTAATTCATTTGATGAGATAAAAGATATTAATTTGGTAATGATAATAGAATTCTATATTACTTAATGGAATCTCACTGAACTTTACGAAATAGTAAAAAAAAACACATTTAATTTACAATGTGCAGTACAATATGCCTAGAAAGAAAGATATTGCTTGGTCTCATTGCAAAGAAGTCGAAGGAAACCATAACGCTGTGATCTGTAATTATTGCGGAAAACAATATATGGGTGGTGGGATAACTCGATTCAAGAAACACTTAGCTGGTGGTAATCCCAATGTTGAGACATGTACCAAATGCGGTAAAGAAGTTAGGGACTTGTTTAGGAAAATCGCCGATAAAATGGTAGAAAAAAAAAAAATGCAAAAGCAATTGCTGAAAAAGAGTTCCACGATGTCTTCTTACACGTCCCAGGGTCGTCAGAAGATGAATCTAGTGATGAAGAGGCCCGTGATATGCGACGAGCTATGCAGGACTCGTTAGACAATCAATGGAATGAAGACCAGGGTTATCGGCTTTCTCGAAGTCAAAGTCAATTTGTTGACTCACAGAGAGAAGCAGGTTCTGGGTCTGGCACAAAAAAAAAAAAAAAAAAAAAAAAACAAAGCAAAATCACTCGAATATTTGGGCGGTCAGGAAGCTTGAGAAGCTCACGTGATCCGGAGTTGATTGATCTTGACACAGAGAGACTACCAGATACTAGACAATCTACTATACCTTCGAAGTTTGATAAACAAAGAAATAAAGGTTGGGGAGCAAAATTCAGAAATTTGTTCGCTAAAATGGCCCACTACGGGGGTATCAACGCCAATCAAATAGTCGGTAACAACCCGTATACCCAACCTTGTATTGATGCTGCTTGCAGGGCTGGGTTGGGAGTTAAAGTTCCCACCAGGTATGAGTTGATGGGTCCTGAGCTGAAAAATATTGTAAGTGAGTGTGACATATTCATTGACAATTTGAGGAAGAAGTGGTCTCTATATGGTGTTACAATTATGTGCGATGGTTGGACTGGACCAACCAAGCATTCCCTAATGAACTTCATGATCTACTGTGACGGTGACACTTGTTTTAATAAGTCGGTCGACGTATCCGGGGCTTACAAAGATGCATACCTTTTACGGGCTGAGATGAAAAAGGTTGTTGATTGGGTTGGCAAAGAATACGTCGTACAAATTGTAACCGACAACGGGGCAAACTATAAGAAAGCAAGAGAAGATCTCTGCAAGCTTCCTGGTAATTCTTGCTTCAATCCACCATATTTAAATATTATAAAATATCTACCGAATTTCTATTAACAAATATTAATTCACTTTCAGGATATAATATGTTCTGGATCGGATGCGCAGTGCATTCGGTCGACTTGATTTTGAAAGAGTTTTGTCGTAAAACCAAGGTAGCAGATCTCATCGCACAAGCTCGCAAAATCACTAAGTACGTGTACAACCATTCACAAGTATGTGACTTGATGAGAAAATGTTGTGGTGGTGACATCGTCAGGCCTGCCTTAACGAGGTTCGCAACGAATTTCATGGCCCTCCAATCCATGTTAAATAAGATGGAGGGCCTTAAACAAATGTTGGTGCATACAGATTGGATTACGATCCGAGAACGCCAAAGAGATAGAAAAATGCAGGAAGTTGAAGACATCATCAACAAACGTCAATTCTGGAGAGACGTGAAGGAATTAGTTGAGTGTCTTCAACCTATGGTGGAGATATTGAGGAAGGTCGATGATGATAAAATCCCTTCGATGGGGTTTTTATACAAGTGGATGATAAACTTAAAGGAGAAAATTAAGAAAACAAAAAAATACCCAAAATGGTGTTTGGATTTGATAGAACGCAGATGGGAAAAGCAATTGTCCCACACACTGCATAAAGCTGGTAAGATCAATTAAATCATTTTGTCATTTAATAGTACAAAACTTTTGGAAACGTTAATAAAATATTCGTATAAACAGCATACTGGTTGAATCCGGCTATCTTGTATGGACCCGACTCAGGAGACATCGCTTATAACTCTGATCTTATGAATGCCCTAAAAAAAACTATCGAAAGGTTAGTCAGCAACGAAGACAAACAAGCTGACTGTATGAATGAGGTATAGTCAATTGCAAATTACAAAAATACAACTATTGATATGTAAGTTAGTAGATGTCTATCTAACCAAATTGGCAATGTGTTTATGTAGTTAAGGATATTTCGAGAGCGAACAGGTTCCTTTGGTACTGTTTTGGCACAAAAGTCTATTTTTCGCCAACAACCTGGTGAGTTATTAAAAGTCTTGAAATAAAATTTGGAAATTATAAAACGAGATGACATATATTGACACTACTATTTTGTATGTTATCAGCTGAGTGGTGGGTAAACTTTGGCACTGATGCTCCAAGCTTGAGGTTTTTAGCAGTACGAATCCTCTCGCAAACGGTTGCATCCTCTGGATGCGAACGGAACTGGAGCACATTTGGCATGCTACATTCCAATAGGCGAGCAACAGTTACAATGCAACATTTGCATGACCTGGTGTACGTCCACTACAACTTAAGGCTGAAAGCAAAACATGCAAGAAGGGTAGCAGAAATTGACAAAGATTTAGTTGACCTGAATGAATTGTATCCCGCTGACGATAAGGATGATGCACCGATGGATTGGATCGTTAATGAAGATGAACTTGATCTTGAACTGGATCAAGCACCTCGGATCCCAAACGCAGAAATTGCTGCGAGGCCTAATGTAAGGGTCGAAGACAATATTTTGCCCGAAGAACCACGACACACAATGTTTGACGTCCGTGATTCTCCTGATGACCCCGTTGGGGACCATCCCAATATTCGTGGTGATGGTAGTGACCTGTTCAGAAGTAAATCAGTTCTACGTTCACGTTCACGTTCACCTTCCGATGATGATGATGGAGATGGTGACCAAAACGTAGATGTTGGTTGTCAAAGGGGAAGATCAGAAGCCAGTGATTCACTAAGAGAGCGCACCCCAGAAGCGATTCATTTTACGGGGGAGTCTCAATTTCTTTTTGCCACCCAAGATGAAGACCATGCTGGATGGCAACAACCAAGAGAAGGAAAACGACCTCGACAGAAAAGACCGCATCCTAAAACGGAAACAAAATCATCTAGGGTATCTTCCCAAGGTTCATGGAACATTCCTGACCAGTTTTCTTCCCAAGGTTCGTGGAACCTCCCTTATTCTCAAACCAACATCCAACCTACCTATGTTTACCCTCATTTTTCTTATGGTAACATGGGAACCTCCTAAAGTGATGATTCCAGTGTACCATCCTACCAAACCCAACCAGATGACAGTGGTTCTTGGTTTCCTAATATAGGGAGTTGGTTGGCCCCAATGACAAGTGGGTCGGACGTGCAGTCCGCCGATACATTAATGCCGATTCAACAATACTCGAGATTTTCTATCTTTGAATCATTTGCTCCGTATTGTATGGATCAAGATGCATATGATATGCATATTGACCAATTCAGGTCGTACGAGCAAACAATGTCATGGGAATATTACTGTACTGAGTTCGTCCCCACACGTATGTGACTCGAAGCTCATCGGTTTGACATGGGGCGTCTATCATTCTGGGGTTAGCATGTCTTTTATTTTGATTATTAAAATAAAACTATGGGTTGAGTTGTAATGAGGTTGTTTGTGTTTAGTTCTTGTATTGTAAACATATAAAAGTTCTATGAATATCCGCCCGATATATACGATTTTTTCACCTATGAGTAAAACTATCTTGTGTAATAGTTCCGTCTTAGCTTCCTTGTATGATTTGTCGTGTGTTTAATTTGTAATGTATGTTTTTCTTTTAATTATAAGTTTGTATATCGAAATCAGAAGAAAAACACGAAAAGTGCAGAAAACCTCCCAATTTTCCGAATTTTTCGCGAATATCCGCGAAAAATTCCGGTACATTTGAATTTACCAAACCTCAAAAATTCGACATAGGAGGTCGGATATTCGCGGAATAATCCGGTTTTTTGGAGATCTCCGGACTAAAACGATTTTTTCACCTATGCTTTTAAGTAGGTTTTAGTATTGTCAGTTTTAAATAAGTGTGTAATACTGAAATGGTATAAGTTATTTGCCAAAAATTTAGTGGATGGGCTTATCCGCCAGAAACTGTGACGGTTAGAAAACGTCCAGCCAATGGGCACTTTTAAGTAGGTTTTAGTGTTGTCAGTTTTGAGTAGGTGTGTAATACTGACATGGTATAAGTTATCTGCCAAAAACTATGGTGGATGGGCTTATCCGCCAGAAACTGTGGCGGTTAGAAATTGTGACAGATAAGCTATCCGCCAGAAACTGTAGCAGTTAGTGTTATCCGCCAGAAACTATGACAATTAATGTTATCCGCCAGAAACTGTTACGAATAATTATCTGTCAGATTAAGTTTTTGCAGAACTGTGTTGGCTCCCCTAAAACCCACCTGCAAGTTTTAGTGTTAAAACCTACTGCCAGTACTAATGTGTCACCTGACTTTTTCTGATAAAAATCTAGGTGGCACTTTTAACATTGGCATTGCTCTTACATGACTGACTCTGACTGTTTGCAAATGAGACTAGGGCCTGCAATTAACAATTTATTTTTATTTTTTGTTCTCTATACTATTAACCCACAATTGCAACATGTTTGTTATAGAGGTTAATCATGTAAATTTATTAACTAACTTTATGTTATGTCTATCTAATAATTTCATCCATTTTCTTCATATATAAGAAAAGTACAGTACAATATTTTTCTTCCGAAAACACGACTACATACTTTTTGAATCCATCTCTTTCAATTGCTAAACCCAAATTCTATCTATGGAATCGAAAAATCTCCATTTTCTACAGGTATTCAACCTAATATGAAATTAATTTACAGAGATAATGTATAATTATACGAACGATGTTTATTTTCTTCTATGTTTATTTTATATAGGTATGTTTGATTCAAGTCCGAGAAATAGATTTTCTCAATAATCTTAGTTTCCTATGTTTGAAAATTTTAAAACGAAACGATAAATTAAAACGTTGTGACATATTGGGATTCAATGTTGATGAATTCCCGGTAAATTATTTTTTCACCCAAATCAAACATACCCTAAATTATTTGTTTGTTGCTTTCACCAAAGTAAGTGATGTATAAGAGGCACTCATAAGGGCATCTCTAATGGTTCAAAAACTCAAATTTGATGAGAAAGCGAAGAAAACACCTATCTAACGGATCATCAAAAGTTCATCAAATTTGGTAAAATTTTGATGAGAACATCAAATTTGATATTGGAATGAGACGGGGTAAGAGAAACATGGTTCATTTAAACTGGGTAATAAAGTGTCGCCTCAAGTACTTCAAGGCTCGCTTCACTTAAATGACACTTGGATGTCTGTCTCAACTGATTTCTTACTTAGCTTTCCTTTGGAGTGACACTTTATTTTCCTCCTCAACTAACTATTGGGTTAAGTGGTATTTCATTGCCTACCTCAACTAAACTTTTGGGTTAAGTGGCACTTTATTACCCCCCCTCAACTGAACGTTTGGTTTAAATGGCTCTTTAAAGTCTGCCTAACTTAAACGACACTTCATTACCTAGCATAAGTTCTTTCATTCCTTCTTTCGTTCTTATTAAGGTACAAAATAACACAAATGACTTTCTTTGACCCCCCCCCCCCCCCCCCCCAAATTAAACTTCCACGTTATGGAATAATAATAATAATAATAATAATAATAATAATAATAATAATAATAATAATAATAATAATAATAATAATAATAATAATATGTCAACTTCACATCCATTTAATAAGGGGTAATTACCAAAACCAGACTTCAAATTATGCAATCTTTCAAAACCGGACAACTTTACCGCTTGAACTTTCCAACAGCATAAAAGTACTACTTTAACCCTACTAATATTAGGACCCACAAATATCTATATAAAGAGGAAGTTACTGAATTTACTCATATAACCTTCCACCCTAGTCCCACCACTAACTCAAAAGTCAGATAAAATCAATTGTCTGAATTGTCGTTACTCATTATGTTGGGCTTTTAATTTAAGTCCACGAATATTTTAACTGAGTTATTTCTGAACGCCTCTGAATAGTTAAATGTGGCCTTAAAGGTCCATTAATGATTGTAGTCCAAAATCACAATCATTTTGGGCATAACACTATTAACTACAAAAGTTATGAAAGCTGCAAGTTAGAATGATGCACTCTGTGTTGCCCTTTGCCAGTTCCAACTCTAGACTTTGTCATGGTAACATACATACCACACACTAATCTTTCTGTGTTTTGTAAGAGTCTGGTCTGTCAATTTCGTAGTTTCACTAGTAGATATGTCCCTAGAGATGGGAACTCTGCCGCACATAGTCTTGTTGCATAGGTTTCGAACTCTTGTAGTTTTTCCTTTCATAGTTTTCTAAAGACTATATCTGTAATGCTTTGAGTTTAAGTTCTAATGCAATCAGTAATGCCTAGTCATCCAAGGGCTAGGTGTTAAAGATCATTAACATTTCACAAACACAAACAAAAGAAACTCTTCACAACATGACGGTATTGCTAAAGATATCACTGATGACGATGCATATAGACACAAATTAAGAAAATTTTAAACAACATTCTGTCAAGATCTCTAAGGTGTTCTTTGGGTTGGGGGGGGGGGGGGGAGGTATAGTAAATCTCACTCCCTCGGAATTACTAAGATAATTGAACTCTACAAGTGCCCACAATTATTGGATTAGTCTACTTCGTTGCCAGAAACTACTCATTTAGTAGCCATGCTTAAGATTTTATAAATCATGGTCGAGCTATATTGTTAACTTGAGCAATGAATAACTGAGTTGCAACTTGTCAGAAAGTACTAAAGTAGTTGAAGTAATCTAAGATTAGGGCATTACTTAACAAAATAATATATGTATTATCCATATCTCTTTTAATAACTCAGGAGGAGAGTTTTTTTCCTGATACGAAATTTTTACCAAAAAAGTCCATTTTTCTTTCACTAAAATCAAATATATCTTCTCTAATATAAAGGGTTATTAAGTAATTTCAATATAAATAATTAAACTTTATCAATTAGTTACCTACAAACTAGGAAACTAATATTGCTTTTACCAAAAAATAAGGAAACTAATATTGCTTTTACCAAAAAAAATAAAAAAACTAAATATGATACACGTCTAACAGACGTGCATTCACTTAGTAGAAGTAATAGATTTCACTCTCTCGAAATAAATAAGATAACGTAACTCTACAAAAAGCCTCCACAATTATTGCCAGAAACAACGTGTATACTTGACATGATTGAGATTTTTATAAATCATAAGCCAAAATGTTAATAGTAAAGCAAAAAAAAATTGTTTTTTGTTAAAAAAAAAAAAACTAAAGTAGTTGTAAACTTGCAATAATCTAAGTGTATGAGATTACTAAACCCCGAAAAATATATACTGTATTATCCATTCAGGTGTTGCAAATTTCACTCACTCATAATTAATAATATAATGCAACACTACTAGTGCTTCCGCAATTATCAGATAATTCTACTTGTGTAGTATCGTACCATAATTTAGATTGTATAAATCACGATCAACAATGTTTACTTGACCAAAGAAAAAGTTAGTTGCATTTTGTCATAGATTACTAATATAAAGTAGTTGTAATAATCTAGGAGCATGACATTACTTCACCAGAAAATATGATAATGCAACTCTATAAGTGTTTTCGCAATTACCGAATAATATGCCTCATTGCTAAAAACTACTCGTGTAGTTGTAAGATTTCATAATTCATGAGCCATAGTGTTAACTTGAGCAAAGAAAAAATAAGTTGCAATTTGTCTTAGATTCATTACAAGAAAAACCAATAACCTCGACAGACTTGGTTTGTAGCTAAAGACTTTTTTCTATGGGTTAAAACTATAACAACACTGTCGGCGTAGATGGCGTCGGCATTACTTTGGTAAAGAAGAAATCCGTAGTAAACGTCCGTTGGCACTGATTCTCATTACCGACGGATTTAGTACAAATAATATCCATCAGCAAAAATTAGATACGACTATGGATATTGTCCGTCGGCATTTATACTATTAGCTACAGTTAAGAACCGTAGGTAATGATGTTTGTTTCCACAGTTTTGGTTTGTCAGAAAATTGATTAAGTACAGATATCGTTCGTCGGCAATGACATGTTATGGCTATGAATAATGTCCGTCGCCATTTATTACATTTGCTACAGTTAAGAACCGTAGGTAATGGTGTTTGTTCCAACAATTTTGGTCAGTCAACAATTTAATTAAGTACATATATTATCCGTCGACAATAACACGTTATGACTATAAGTAGTGTCCGTTGGCATTTATTAGCTACGGTTCATATTTGTAGGTAATGGTATTTGTTCCCATAGTTTTAGTCCATTGGAAATGTTAGTAAGTACAGATAAAGTCCGTCGAGAATATGTAATTATCTGGAAAAAGAAATATACAAATATTTTTTTTTTGGGCCTACAACAACAATAAAATTCTTTATTGAATAACAAAGTTCATTCCAAACATTTACATAATACAAGGTACAAATATCGATTCACTGATGTTCAAATCCACATCATGAAAAATAATACACATAATATGGGCAAAATAAACACCTCTTTACCACCACCACCACCACCACCACCAACCCACCATTTGTATTGAACTACTGTACTTATAGGAATAAAGATCTCTGCCAATTATGTTGGTACCTTATGTTACAGATAACTTGTGAGCTTTAACCACTTATCTCTTAGGTTCGATAGTGCATATATATTTTTGGCCTCCATTCCAACAGGTTCAAACTCATCTTGACTCGTTCCATGCATGATGTGCTCCAATACTAACCTACAAAAGACAAATATAGAAACTTAAAGTCTACATTTTCACAAAGTTGTATAATCTATCAAGCAACAAACTTGTACAGTTCTATCATTAATAAGAAGGAAATGCATATATCATAGGCATTTCAAGATGGCATCTAAGTTTTCAAATTGGTAAACCCACCTGCATCATTTTTGCATATTCAACTAAATCTCCCATCCAGTTCTGTATAGTCGTTTCATGAGTTTCAGTGATTCTGCAATCTGCGACGTAAGCATAAACCACTCAAATTTCATTCGTATGATAGTTTAACATTGTGTTATTCAATAGGGAGGAATACACATTTAATGAACATAAAAAACACAGCCAGTAAGAAAAAATAGATACCTTTTTTGATCATATGAAAGTCTACAAAAAATTTCATGATAAAGAAGCTCGAGTCAGCCATATATGTCACCTGAAAGCCTATAAAAATCAATGAATTTTCATTTGAAAATTGTGAGTCTTCACAAAACAAGGTGTTCCATTAAGCCACACAGTAATTATGTATTCCACTTTCAGAGTGAAACATATATACATCTAGATGTAAATACCATACCTTTTGATCCAAAAACCATCCTATGCAAGTGTCCTACCAACAATAAAAACAAGTTTTAAGAAGTGACCAAATATATAACAAACTAGTGCTCGATCCCATCATAAATGAATATGGTACCTGAATATATTTTTGTAAGTTCCTTGAACATAATCTACATCTAACCACAAATTTAATATTATTAGATTCTAGGTGTGCAAACAAACTAAAGGAAAAACTATATGCTTGTTGTAAAAGAAGAAATAAATTCATCTAGACTAAAATGAAAGAAGGCTTATGACTTGAAGCTTACCTTGTATTCTCTTCCGTTTATTTAACATGATGTTCCCTTCACTTCCTTCTCCAAATTTCCAGGTCTGTTTCCCTTTCCTTGAACACCTTATTGTTTCTATGCTTCCATAGAAACCAAAAGACAATCATTTTACTTAGTTGCCAAACCAATACTGTAAACTATGGTCCCTCTTTCATTGGCCATACAAGCAGCCATTTATGAATTGAATAAAGAGCTCTGAGTATACCTGGTTCACTGACTTGTGAGGTTTGCCCATAGTTCTAGTGACTTGGAACAATCCATAAAAGAGAAGATAGATAGTCTCATTGGCTTCACTGCACACGTACATATAACATTCTGCATATATAGCATGAAAAGTTACCACTTACCAATAACCTGATATCAAATCTTGTAATAACTACTAATAAGAAGAAAATGTATATCACTTACGGAAACATCATCAACAACTCGAGGTGAAGCCTCTATGATAGTTGGAAGCTCCTATGGAACTACATTGATGATAAATCTTTCAAGCATAGCCAAAATGAATATTCAGAAGTAAAAAAAAAAACAAGAAGTAAGCCAATAACATGTTAATGAACAATTCATTAACACCCCGTGATAAGTTTGAACACAAACAACTTTTTTCGGCCAACCACACGTTCTTTCACAATATGGCCAAGTATTGTAAAATACTCCTCATAAAGGCATGGATCATTTTGGCGTCTTGAACAATTCCTTTTGATCAACTTCGACATGTTTTTCCCACTTGCAAGCTGCAACATATTAGATAAGGATTAAACATTAAACGTTATTACTTAGGCAACAATATTTTTTACAAAAGAAAAATACCTGAAGCTTTTTAGCATGAATACTTCTTTGTCAAGGCGAACTGGAATGTGTTTCGAATAGTCAAGTTCATACAACATAGACCGCTGAGAAAAAGACAAATTTCTTTCATTTTCTAAGTCATCTTCGCTTTCATCATCAACCTGTTTTGCCTTTCCCCCTCCCTCCATTGTATCTTGAAATTCTTGGTGATGTTGTCAGTCCAAATTCCAGCTTTGGGACCTCTCTTGTTTCTATTCCCATAAGCAAGAAAGTCGTCAATTGTCCACTTTAGAGAGACACACATATTAAACACCTCTTCTTTATGTGCATCCTTTACCATCACCCCATTATGCCACAAGTCCTTTAACTCGTTAACCAATGGCTCCAAATAAACATCAATATCTTCACCTGGTTGTTGGGGGCTTTCAATGTGGGTTGACATGATGAATTCTGGGTTCACTACAAGAAATTTCTAAAATAAAACAAAAATACAAACACTAAAATTCTGAAACAAAGTAGTTACTGTAAAGTTAATTTTGCATAATAGGTATTCAGAGCAAAGAAAGAGAAGAATTGGTTCTAGGCCGAGAACCATAAACACTAATATATTTGTATTTTGATATAAAAAACAAAAAGATCCAAGCTTTGCACAAAATTAAAGATCCAAGCTCTGGAGGGTAAGGTGAAAGAGATGGGGCTCAAGATTGTTACCTTGAAGACCGTGAGTCATTCACTAATGGTAGTCACCGACCTACCTTCTCTAGCACATCAAACTTCAGGATCTCTTCTGACTCCTCCCATACAGTCTATGTCCCAAGTTAACTCCCCTTTTGTTCGTTTGCCTCGACAAGGTAGGAATTCTTCAAGGAGGTGTTATACGTGTGGTAGGAAAGGTCACATCTCTACCTCTTGCACTTTTACTCACTCTCCTATGTCATCTCCTTCTATGCTAATGTCTCCACCTTGTGTGCAGCCTATGCGATCTCACTATCCTCCTCCATATTCTTATGTGCATCCTTATTTTCCATATACTAATCATTTTCAGGTACCGTATGGCAATTGGCCACAATCGAATGGTGCATTTCACAATTACAATGTAGCTATCACCGTTTTACATGTCTCGGGTGCTGGAAACCAATGGTATCTCGATAGTTGTGCATCGAGGCACATGTCTAGTAATGCTTCTTTGTTTTCCTCGTTGAGTTCTTATGATGGTGGTAAGGTCACGTATGGAGATGGTAAGCGTTCTTCCATTATTGGGAAGGGTATCGTTGATGGCATTGGTTTACCAACCACTCAGTCGGTTCTTTTAGTTGATGGTTTGATGGTTAATCTCATTAGCATTAGTCAACTTTGTGATGCTGATTATGATGTTGTGTTTAAAAAGAATATATGTCACATGTTTTATCCTTCTGGCAAATGCATGCTTACAAGTGTACGGACTTCAGATAGTTGTTATGCCATTACCTCTTCGGTGGAAAGTCACAAATATAATGTGACGAAAATTGATGACATAGAATTGTGGTACCAACGACTTGGTCATGTTCACTTTGAGCTTCTTGATAGACATACTCGTCTTGATCTCATACGTGGGGTACTTAAACTTGGTAGGTTGTGTAACGTTTAGGATCTTATGGGTCTTACTCATCATAATTGGTAAGCAAACTCGTGGTGCTCACTCTTCTACTTCCTCTATTACTACTACTACTTACCTTTGGAATTAAATTTATATGGATCTTATGGGTCTTACTCGGACTCCAAGTCTTGGTGGAAAACGGTATATTCTTGTCATGGTAGATGATTTCACCCAATTAACATGGGTTGCCTTCTTAAGAGCTAAGTCTGACACCTTCCTTGAGTTTCAGGGTATCTGCATGCGTATTCAAAATGAGAAGGACACTCAAATTGCTCACATGCGTAGTGATTGTGGGGGTGAGTTCATAGATACTAGGGTTATTGAATATCGTATTGCTAATGGTACTTGGCAGGAATTTTTCGCTCCTCGCACTCCTCAGCAAAATGGTGTGGCAGAGCGTAAGAACAGAGTCATTCAGGAGATGGCGCGAGTTATGTTCCATAACCGTAAAGTTCCAGTTAAATTTTGGGTTGAGGCTGTTCATTCTGCTTGTTATATCATTAATCGGGTATACCTCAGAAAGGGGATGTCTAAGACGGCTTATGAGCTTTGGTATGGTAAGACACCTAATCTTCAATATCTTCGTATCTTTGGGAGTGTTTGCTACATATGTCGTGATCGTGATAGTCTTGGGAAGTTTGATACTCGGAGTGATACAAGTATCTTTCTTGGTTACTCTTCCAATAGTAGGGCTTTTAGGGTCTATAATGATCGATCTGGTAAAGTTATGGAATCTTTCAATGTTATTATTGTTAATGAAACCATGGTGTCTGACTCTAATGCTTTAACTGGTTCCCAAGAGTTGGGTGTTCTCTCTCCTGTGGAGGGTTCTATCTCTTCGTCTGTGCCTTCTTCTACACTTACTCCTCCACTGACAACTGATTCAGTTGTCTCTCTCGGGACATCTCCTATGGAGGATACTGTAGATGAGTCTTTGTGTGCTGATGCTCCGTCTGGTTCACCACCTCGTGTGTTGGATACATCCTTTTCTTGCACAGCGGATGGTTTATTCTCCAAGGCTTCTACACGTGTCAAGCAACATCATTCCCTTCGGATGTCATTGGTGACATTAATGAGCCCAGGCTAACTCGCAGTCACTCCAAAACCATCAATTTTGTCAATTACTCGTGCTATGTTTCAACTATAGAACCTAAGAATGTTGTTGATGCGTTAACTGATGATGATTGGTTATGTGCAATGCAGGAAGAACTTTGTCAATTTAAACGAAGTGAGGTTTGGTACCTTGTCCCTCGTCCCACTCACACAAATGTTGTTGGGACCAAGTTGATCTTCAAGAACAAACTCGATAAGTCTGGCCAAATTGTTCGTAACAAGGTTCGTCTTGTGGCCCAAGGTTATTGTGGGTGCAAAAATTTGATCCACAAACTCGAGATGTGTATTGATTAATCGAACAGTTATAATGAAAGCCTTGTATAGAAAGAGATAAGTGGGGGGTGGGATATACAATGAGACTGGACCTGATGAGGATCAGGCTGCCTACGTATCCAACAAGATGATCTTGGAATCAAGTCTTTGCTTCCGCTAAGCTCTAATGGAGTTGCTCAGTGGAAGACTCGTAGTTTTGGAGGTTCAGGACTCCTGTATTTGTAGTAGGCCGGAGGAGGCTGGCTCAACCACCCCTCCGGTTTTGACTCCATGAACTCATGTAGTTCAACTGTGAAGATGTTTTCCGTGGAGATAGCTTGCATGCTGCCGAGTGGTTATCCCCTTGGTTTGAATCCCCTTGGACCAGGATGACTGCCACATGGCATCCTCTGATAGGCTCTGGTTCAACCTGGGACTTCCTTCATCTTCTCCAGCAATCTATAACAATGGGTTCTGTTAGCCTGGAATCTTGCTGGTCTTATCCAGTTAGTTGGGACTTGGATTTGACCAAGTCCGGAAGCACAGACTTAGGCTTGACTCCTCTGACCGGAGGCCCAATCTTCACTGTATACACCCTGGCCAGGTCGTCTGGGCTTCTTTGCTAAGTCTTTGGATGAGCCTCTGTTGCTGTTGGACTTTACTGGGCCGGACCTGGCCTACTTGGCTGAGGTAGGCCTGGCGGATGTATGGGATCCCACGGTTCAACTTCTTATACAGTAACCGGGGTCCCACCCATTGATCATGGACTATCCGGTGGGTCAAGTTCCACAGAACGTATGTGGATCCCTTGAGACCGGGTTGGACCCTACCCGATAGCCCAAACTTGGCTGGCTAACGCTCAGGTGCTCCCGGTTTAGCTTCTTATACAGCTACCGGTGACACCTGTCGGGTTTTTTACCTAGGGTACACACATCGCCCCCTCTTTGTTAAGTAGAAACTTTGCTTGGGAAAGATCTTCGAAATATTTTCCCCAGCTGTTGCGATTCGGAGGATTCCTTCCTTGATACGGCTCCTGATGATGATTCTGCATCCTTTAGATCAAGGACTAGGGTTTATTTCTTCCTCCTATAAATAGCAAACCGGAGATGTAGAAAGATATCCACTTCTCTTTCCCCAGTTTCTGTTGTTGTTGAAGCTGCTGAAGTTTCTGCTGAAGAATGGCTGACGACTGGAGTGTTGACTTAGCTCACCGTGCATTTAACCTCAAAGTGGAACATGTGTTCAACCATGTGCAGGCCCAAGAGAAGAACCTGGAGAAGGTTGTCCGATTGGAGCATGACATGAAGTTGTCTCTCAAGAAGCGAGATGACATTATCGCATCCCTGCGCCAGGATCTCCGGCTTTCCGATGATTCGCTTAAACAGGCCGAGGACCAGATCCAGGAACTGAAAGAGAAGGTCTGGATCATTGGCAATGTTGCGGCCGTGGGGTGCTAGCTGGACCAGGCTACTACTTTCCCTCCTACTGGCCTCGCGGAATGTCTTGGCAGACTAGTTTATGTCACACCATTGTTGAGGAACGGTGCCCTCTTCTTTGATTTTTATTCATCAATAAAAATTCTTTTTCCATCATCAGTGCCTCTTCTTGTCTTGTCTTGTCTTGATTGGCAGGTTGACCGTCGGTCCATGGGAGACCGTTGCTTCTTGGGAAGCAATTGGGCTGTGGCCCGACCTTTTTAACCTTTGTGGGGCTAAATAGGCTTTTGTGAAATATTTTTGGAACATTCGGGCATTCAATACTTGTGATTTGTAATAACAGCACATGGAGAAATTTTTGGAATTTTTTTTTTGAGGAAGAAGTGTTTCTCATCTTCTTTGGGAAAATATCAATGAATCTAGCCAATATTTGGAATCTTTCTTTTTTTTTGGATTTGAAAGGGTTTTGGAAGATTCTGGCCTTTTCTGGAATTTCTTCAAACTTTTTTGTTTTCAATATTTGGTTCATCTCATTAGTTTGGAGATTTCTTTGTATTTCTCCTTTCTTCTTGTAACCATATAACAATCATTCTCATGTTCCAAAAACAATGGGTAAAAGGACCTAATCATTCTAAGGGTATTTACTCCCACAATGGAGTTGGGTAAGGATAATGGGCTAAAGAAAAAGGCTAAGTAAAAAGAAACGCCCAGAATGGTCAACCTAAGGGACACAGTATCATCAGGGTAGACTAAGGTAAATGTTGGAATTTTTTGGATGCAGGGAATTTTTTGGTTCAGGAACGTACGTACGCAGTTAGGACGTTCGTACGTTCCATTCGACAGATGTTGGTTTTGTGGCTGAACGTACGAACGTCAATTCGACGTACGTACGTCCTATCTTGGTTTTGTGTATATGGGCCTGTTTAAGCCCATTTCGTGTGTGTTTGTATGGCTATGTTATAAAGCCAATTGAGAAGGTTGGAAAACCTAATCTTCATGTGAGAGAGAGATTGTGAGAAGCCATTGGTGAGTTTGAGAGAACTCTTGTAAGGAAGAACACTTTGGTTTCTTCGTGAGGGCTTGTATAATCGTCTCTAATTGGAAGATTGTTGTTTTGGTCGTGGACGTAGGCAATATTAGCCGAACCACGTAAATCTTGTGTTTTTGTTTGTTTTTGTTTTGCTTTGTTTGATTCACACACTATTTCAATTTTGGGTATTTGTGCATAAGTTTTCGCTGCGCACAACAAGTGGTATCAAAGCTGCAGGTTAGATCTTGAGAGCCTTGAAGGTGTTTGAAGAAATTTCTGCAGGTGAGTTTCTTATTTGTGGTTTAAGGCAAAAGTTCTATCTTGTATCCGTGGGTTGTCAAGAAGGTGTTTGTTGAAATTCCCGTGTGAATTTCAGATTTGTTTACCTTCGATTGGTGATTGTTTAGTGTGTGAAAGTGATTAGTGATGTCAGACCCATCTTCGAGTAAGAATGGAAGAGTGTCATCTTTGAAGTTTGACATCGAGAAATTCAATGGTAGAAACAACTTCGGCATGTGGCAGTGCGAAGTTCTGGATTTGCTTGCTCAGCAAGGTTTGGAAGATGCTTTGGGTGAAAAACCCGAAAAGATGAAAGAAGATGATTGGTTGAAGTTGAATAGGCAAGTTTGTGGCGTGATTCGCCTTTGTTTGGAAAAGGACCAGAAATACTCGGTGATGAAAGAGACGTACCTAAGGAGTTGTGGAAGAAATTGGCTGATATGTATATGAAGAAAAGTTTAGAAACCAAGTTGTTTCTGAAGAAGAGGATCTTCCGCATTGATATGAGACCTGGTATTTCTTTGTCCGAATATCTGGATGAATTCAATAGGCTTATTGCTGACCTATTGAACTTGGATGAGGTTGTCAGTGATAATGACAAGTCTCTATGTCTTTTGAACTCTCTCCCCGATGAATATGACCATTTGTCCACCACCTTGTTGACGGGGAAAGAACATGTAAAGTATGCTGATGTAGCAACGGCGTTACTGAACTATGAATGCAGGCGCAAGGACAAAGAAGTCCATAGGGGTTCAGGTTCAACGTCCGAGGCTTTGATGGTAAGGGGACGATCCAATGATCGTACTACTGGTAGTGGAGGAAGATCTCGATCAAAGTCTAGAGGTAAGCCTCTAGCAAAGGATGAGTGTGCCTTTTGTCATGGAAAAGGCCATTGGAAGGTTGATTGTCCCGAGTTGTCAAAGAAGGAAGATTCTGGGTCTTCCAAAGATAATAAGGTAAATGTTGCACATGTTGATGATAGTGATGATGATTCAAATTATTCTTCGGCTGTTATGGTTGATTGCTCCACTCAAGGGTGGATTATGGATTCTGCATGTTTTCACCATTTGTGTCACAGTAGAGATTTGTTTGCTAGTCTTCAAAAGCTAGACTGTGAAGATGTTGTGTTAGGTGATGGTCGTCACATGAAAACACTTGGTGTGGGAACTGTCAAGTTGAAGTTGGAAAATGGTACAGTTAAAGAATTAGTTGGTGTCCGGTATGTTCCGGAGTTGAAGATGAATCTCATCTCACTTGGTACTTTAGAGTCCGAAGGTATGAAGATTGTTCTGCAAAATGGGGCTTTAAAGGTTGTTTCTGGTGCTTTGGTTGTTATGAAAGGGACAAGGCAACGAAATTTGTACTATCTGAATGGTAGTGTTGTTGGTTGTGGTGGAGATTCTTCTTCACATTTGGTGGATTGTTTGACTCCTCCCAATTTGTCAGATTGTTTGGTTGATTGTGGCTTTGGTAGGCGTACCGGCAAGCATGGCTTGTTGAATGGTGGTAAGGTACGTAAAGTTTGTTTTGGGCATCCTTGTTTGAATGATAGTTTGAAGTTGGAAGAGATATCTCAGCAGGTGGAGATTGATGCCGCTCCTTATGAAAGTTTGTCTGGTAACACAGCTGATGTTAGTTTGCTAGCCACAGATGTTTGTTTGAAGGTTCAAGCCCAGGAGCCAATTGTAGCTGTGAAGCCGTTGTTTGGAGACCTTTGTAGGTTTCGGGGTGTTGATTCATACTCATCTTCAGTCGGTTATGGTCATAAAGTGGAGATAGTATTTGGTAGCTTGGACCCCATTGTTTTGAATTATGGTTGTTGGCCCTCTACGGGCATTGGTGGGCATTTGACTTGATTTGGTCCCTTGTGGGAATTTGACCCTTCGGGGTATGGTGGGCATCACATAGATGTCATTGGAGTGAACTACGGTGGTTTGATCCCTTAGAAGAAGGGTACGTAGGCAACCATGAGGTGGGTAAGGATAATGGGCTAAAGAAAAAGGCTAAGTAAAAAGAAACGCCCAGAATGGTCAACCTAAGGGACACAGTATCATCAGGGTAGACTAAGGTAAATGTTGGAATTTTTTGGATGCAGGGAATTTTTTGGTTCAGGAACGTACGTACGCAGTTAGGACGTTCGTACGTTCCATTCGACAGATGTTGGTTTTGTGGCTGAACGTACGAACGTCAATTCGACGTACGTACGTCCTATCTTGGTTTTGTGTATATGGGCCTGTTTAAGCCCATTTCGTGTGTGTTTGTATGGCTATGTTATAAAGCCAATTGAGAAGGTTGGAAAACCTAATCTTCATGTGAGAGAGAGATTGTGAGAAGCCATTGGTGAGTTTGAGAGAACTCTTGTGAGGAAGAACACTTTGGTTTCTTCGTGAGGGCTTGTATAATCGTCTCTAATTGGAAGATTGTTGTTTTGGTCGTGGACGTAGGCAATATTAGCCGAACCACGTAAATCTTGTGTTTGTTTTTGTTTTGCTTTGTTTGATTCACACACTATTTCAATTTTGGGTATTTGTGCATAAGTTTCCGCTGCGCACAACAGTAAACAGGGTTTAACTAAATGTCTTTGTATCATTTCTAAGTATTGATATGGTGATCACATCTTGAATAAGCTACAAGACCCAAGTTATATTACACCCACTTGATGTCATCTCAAGGCTAACTATAAAAAATGAATATGAAAAATAGACAAAACTGGGAGGTTGAGTCTTTTGACTCCAGATGTACGTAATAACTCTCCAAGAAAAGGACGAGGCTCAAAAGCTCACTGGGTTAAGTCTCAACACTTATTCCTCAAGTTTCTCAAGGTGTAGTTGTATATGCACATGTAATCTGTAATAAATGCAAGTTAATGCCATGCTTATGCTCATGCAAATGTAGTACAAGACTCAATTACTTGGTGAAGCAATAAATGTCCTTAAACTTGAAAAAGATAGAATTCAACCATTATATTCATCATTGATGGTGTACTTATCCTATTTTTTGAAAAAGTCTTTGTAACAAAGATTTTTTTGGAATTTTTCAAAAATTTTGAATTTTTACATAAGTATGGATAAAGAAGCTTGAAAATCATTTGCAAAAAGGATTGTAATACTTCGCCACCCCCAAATAAAAAGATTGCCTTGTCCTCAAGGCTCATACTAAGCATAGGAAAGAGGGAAAGAAAGATATTACCATGAATGTACTAAAAATTCAAACCGCTTTATAAATTCCTGCCAAACAAAATTGTCTCCACATACATAGAGATTACAAGGAATTCCATACTACGACACAACTGAAATAAAATATACTGAAATAAAGGACTGACTCAACAGAAAGGGAAATCCTATTTTACACTATTGCTTCCCGAACTTGACTCGTAGGAAGACCATCCAACCCATCGCGCCAATCAACTAGAACCTCCCTAATCTCATGCCAAGGAGCCTCACCATGTTTCATAAACTCATCATCTCTATGTCATTCAGAAAAATCCATATACTCAGAATTACGCACCCAAGTGAATAGGCGACTTCTCCTAATAAAACGATGAGTTGGATCCATAGGTATAAGGTGAGTCCAATCATTGTACCTTTCCCGCCAATCAGGATAATTTTCAAGGATAATCTTACAGATAGCAGTAGGGAAAACAAGTTTATCCTCACCAAACAACAACACATTCCGGATACCATCTAGAATCCAGGTGGATAAGTCAAGAGCATAAAAATCTTTAACAATACCACAGACGGCATGCGTAGTACTATCGTTGACATAATCCAACTTTTCAACACCCAATAAATTACGCAAAACCCATAAATCAGCAGTAGCAACATAGCAGGAAGGCAAGTAATAGGTGCAATACTAGTGTCTCCCTCGGGATCGAAGGAAAAGCTACAAGGGCCAAAGTGATTAAGGTAAGTATCTATGATGTCAACACGATTATCATGAACATAATTATCATAAGGAACAAGGGTAACATGAGGTAAAAGTGAACTTGGAAACCATCAAAAGGAAGAGCATCGACAAAGGGTAACATGAGGTAAAAGTCTCTGACCATAGAAGGGGAATACACAACAATATAATCATAAAGAAAACCTTCCCAACCTTTGTCAAAAATCCCATCCCGAAAAGAAGCTCCAAAAGAACTATCAATAATTCCCAAAAAATCCATCTCGGGAATAATATCCATGCCATCAGGCATCCACAACCCATTTTGAACATTAGCCATTGCAAAAGAAAAAGGAAACTACCAAAAACCAACGCGAAAACCGAGAAAATTCTGCTAAAAAACAAACCAGAAAACTGTTGCCAGGTCCGAACTCGAGTCGAGTTTGGTTATGCCTATAAAGAACTCGACTCGAGATTGAGTGAGTTCCAGAAAAAAGAAAAAAAGTTTTTTGAATTTTAAAAGTGACGGTCATCTAACTTAGGTTTGGTATTTATAGGCAAGAATAAAGAGTTTGAACCCTAATAGGACACCAAAAATTGCCTAAAACCTTAGGGTTTCTAAAAATCAAACCCTATCCTTTTTCTTTTTAAAATAATTGGACTTAGGTCCCTAGAACCAAAAAAATTTCAAAATAACTCCACAAGTCCAGATGTTTGCAATTAAGCCCAAGAATGGCTAAACAATTTCAGAAAGATACACAAGTTTGCAAATATTTAAAATTTCATCCATTTCATTAATATTTTGAAATAAAGTACAAGGATTGAAATTTAAATGCAAGAGTGCAAAAACTAAACGAAACAAAATACATAAAAATAAAAACTACAATGGCTAATATTCAAAACTCTCAACCGCGGCATCGACGAGGCTGCGCCTGGCCTTCGTGTAAGTGACACTGCACATCCTCAACTGCATCTAAAATCTCGGTCAGAGCCCTCTAGAGAAGCTGGAACCGGTCCTCATTGGTATGGAGCTTGTGAAATGCCCGCTGGTCGTCGGGCCTATAGTGAATGGGCACCTCCTCCTGAGGGTCCCACAACAACTGTCTACAAGCAGACAGTCCAGGGTTGGAGACCTCGAGCCGGACAACCGACTCCAGAGATATTGCAGGAACAAGGGGTGTCTCCCAGTAGTGCAGGATACTCATCACCAGGCTGGGAAGGGGTGGAGAAGTACCTCAAGCGCTGGTGATGGTAGCGAACAGGCGGCGGACCATATAGTAGCCGTGGAGGTCCTCCTGAATAAGCCGCATGATATGAATACCCTCCGAGAACAGCTCGCTCGTCCTCATCGTCCCAAGGACATTGATGGTCAGTCAGTGTGCCACCAAGCCCTGGTTGACTCGGAGCCAACCGATCGAAAGATGACTGCTATACCGGTGAACCGCCCGGTCATCGACGAGAACAACCTCGATGATGTCCGGGGTCACCAGTGCAGCTTCCTGCTGAAGGGGAGCCTCGTCAAGCTCGAGCGCCGTGACTATGAAGACAGTCTTAGGCGTGAGCTGGAAGCGATGGGCAGGGTCCCAATTGATGAAAACGCCGTCATCGGCCAACTCCATTGACTCATAGAATCGACGAACCATTTGATGGTCAAATGGCTCGTAATCAGAGCCAAGGAGTACATCCTAGCCTCGGGCGTGAATTCTCTCTACAAACCCACTCCCAAAGCGATTATCGTCGAAGAGACGAGAATAATCGTGCTCACAAACTATAACTCTAGATCTCACTCTAGGAGGCATGGTTTCAGGGGATTTTGGTATAAATTTGAAGAGGAGAAAGAGAGGAACAAAACCCCTCAAAAAATTCGAAGTTTGGACCACAGATGAGGGAGATCAGAGGAGAGAGAAATTGAGTCTGTCTCGAATCTCAAGTCGAGATATTAATGGTCTGTAAGGAACTCGACTCGAGTTCCGTAGGAGATGAAGACTTCTGTTGACCCGATTTTGACTTGGTTTGACTTTGTAATTGAAAATGACTTGTGACTTTTCTATAGTACCCATAGGTATATATAGACCAGTAACTTCCCCCACACGCATCCCCCCACTACTAGAATTAGTAGAAATGACGGTTTTACCCCCGGAATGCGTAAAAACACAAAATAATTCAAATTTAAACTAGAAAAATTCCCTGATAATGTATAAAGATATTCTCACGAATATACGTACCATTAAGATGTCAAATAAAATCCCAAAAATCAAGCAATAATTATTAAAATTACAAAAATTAAAGTAAATTCAAATTTGTAACCGTAATAACTATTTAACCAAACAACCGCAACAGAGAGTGGTGGGTCGTGCCCACCCCCAAACAGAACTACCACACAGATTCAAAAGAGAGTTTATTAGCCCCAAAACCACTAAACCCGACAACAAATAAGAAGCAAAAACACACGATCGGGCTTAGAAGATATACAGGGTTGCCTCCCAAGAGCGCTAAGTTTAACGTCTTTAACCAAACAGGCGGACAACCAGGATTCACTCCCTAGATAAATACTACTCTAAACAAAGATACAGGAGAGATAAAACGCTAGAGTGGAATGCGCGAGATCCTGATGTCTAAGATACAACAAATAGTCTTTTAAAGTCAGATACTCGAGATTTAAAAGAAGATGGGAAATGACTTCCCCACCCCCAAACAGAGCGGGAAACAGATCTGTTTGGTGATGACGCTCAAGAGAAAAACGTGCACTGGATTAATTATACTCAGCCAGTAAGAGTTTGTGGACTATGGCCCCGACACTTTCAACCACACCTCTAAAAAAGAGACAACAGAGTAGAGTAAGAGAGGGTCCGGATACATGCAGGTCAAGGGTCAGTCTAAATAGGTAGGGTCCTCTAAGAGAGTTTCTTCAACTTCAGGGGACCTTAATTCATGGAAATGCTTAAGACGTTGACCATTGACTTGAAATTCAGAATTGTCCGCAGGGTTTAAACAAGTGATAGCACCAAAGGGCGTCACTGCAGACACAACAAAGGGACCCGACCAACGAGCTAGACTGTAGTTTACCAGAAAATAAATGCAATCTAGAGTTATACAGTAAAACTTTGTCCCCCATTTGAAAATCTTTACGTAAGATCTGACAATTATGTAGTTTTTTCATATTAGCTTTATAGGACTTGGAAAGATCATAAGCTTCATTCCGAAGTTCCTCAAGCTCAGAAAGCTGGAGTTTTCTCCTCTTACCTACCTGGTCGAGATTAAAGTTGAGCTTTGTCATTGCCCAGAAGGCTCGGTGCTCAAGCTCTACAGGTAGGTGACAGGATTTTTGATGTAGGCCAAAGGTGTTTAATCTCTAATCTCTATCAAAAGATTTTATTTTTAACTTGAAGTTCCTTCTTGTGCCAGTATAAATTGGATATCAAATTAGACAAGTAACAAGCAAGGGTCGTACGCACCTTAGAGGGGGAGATCTTAGCTCAAACACAATAGAAAACAATAGTTAAGAAACACCAAGGGAATCAACAAACAAGATTTGAGATTGATTCTAACTTCCTACAGGCAATAATAATAAGTAAACCCTAACTTAAGAATATAGTAGAGAAGAAAAAAAGATTTATGATGACAAAGGGGGGAAAATTGGTATCCACAAACTAAATCATGCAAACATACCATGTTGTTCCTTCATGTTCAATCTATAACAATTAATTAGTCACCTCTCAGCTATTTCAATTAATCATTAATACCTATAATAATCAAGTAGTCACCTCTTAGTTATTTCACTCAATTAAAACGGGATTCTCTTATGCATGCTATTGATTATGTCTTATTAATCAAACCGTCACCTCTCAGCTATTCAATTTAATTAACTCAACATATTAATCTATACTCTCTATTAAAGTTGGACTTACCCTTAAGGAAAATTTCTTTTTCCAAATTAGATCAAATTTGATGCTTCAAATAAAGAGAATTTAACAAAGATTGAAATTTAAAGGGTTATTATTGTAAATTTATATTTAATATGGCTTAAATAGCTAGATGGCTACATTTAATAGTACTATGGGCATATCTATCATTTCTAAAAATATATTAATGGCTAACCAATTAATTTAATGGTAATATGGCTATATTTATTTTATTTGCCAAAAAAATAAAAATTAAATAAATAAATAAAATATAATTTTGTACTTTACCTTCTTCTTTCCTCAATATTTACCCATATTCCTCATACATCAAATTCAATCTATCCTCTATGCCTTCTCCAAATAATGGTTGGAAAAAAAAATCACACACACAACGTTCATTACAATAGACTATGTGAATATATGCAAACAATAGTACAAATTACAATACTGTGCGTCTTCCATTTTTCTTTTAGTACAGGTTAGAAATAAAATTATATAGGCTTTATAACCATATAACATGATTAGTTTAATCTTATTTGTCAATTATACTCAAAAATTATTTGAAAAATTGGGCTTCGGCTAGGGCTCGAAACGAGTCGGATTCGGATCGGATGTAAATAAATTCGAAACTGGATCCGAATTCGATTCGAGTTTAAATAATTAATTCGAATCCGAGATTTATCCAAAAACCCGACTAAATCCAAAAATTTCCAATATAAAATCTTTAAAAAACATATTAAAATCTGAATCCGGATCTGAATAGGTCTCTTATTATAAATCTGAATCCAAATTTTAATTCGGATGTATTCTTATATCTGAATCCGACATATTCGGATTCGGTTAATTCGGATAAATCCGCATCCACTTCCAGCCCTACCTTCGACCAAAGGTTACCCAGGATATAAATTCAATAGTATTTTCTAAAATGATGTATAGTCTAGACATAACCAAAGCTCAACCCAATAACTTAACAATGAAGTCATTTTTTTTTTCCAAAACAAATTTTATTGATATATTTTTATTTTTATTTTTTTGTTAAAGAAAAACTATTTTATTGATAAGCTCAAAGAATTACACAAAAGTAGAGGACAAACGCGCTACAAACTGCGCTGCAAGTCCTTTCTTTGGGGATTACGAAATATTAAGGATACACCTAAATATAAATTTTGAGTTTTTTTCCTAATTTTTTTTCGTCAACGTATGGACGGGGAGAATCAGAAGATATAATTTATATATAGGTCCCACCATTTTTTTTTACTAAATCTAAAAACCGAAGTCCAACAAAAGTTTTTTATTAGCCAACAGGTGGGCTTTTATTGTAGCTTACTACATTCCTCTTTATACCAAGTAAAGATTTGTGTAGATGAAATACTTATTATAGCAAATCTATTCATAGATTTGTCGATAAAACATGTTGCTCAAAGGTAGCATCCTTCTCACAAAGTGGATATGTTGTGGGTTCGAAACACGTCAGTAGTTGATTGTTTGATTAAAAGTTTTCCCACGTAAATTTAAAAGGGTAGGGTTCCCTTCAACCTCGCTTACCAATAATAATAATAATAAGAAGAAGAAAAATAATGTATGTTACCTACTATAATAAACTTCAATAAACACATATATTTTGCAATCCAAAATTTTATCATATGCTTCAACTTGATCTTTCAGTAGTTTTTTTTGGGTGCATTAGTTATGAAAGGTTATTTTACTACTGCAAGTTACTATATACTATGTTCTTGCAAAACCCCTTTTTATATTCAAAACATAAGCCTAGACTCCAAACAAAAAATGAATAAAATCATATGATCAGTCTAATTCATCGTTTGAACATTCATAAGATTAATCATACCATGGTTTATTGTCACAATGAAGTAAAAACATAATGGAAAATACAATAATTGCTATACAATATATTTACCTCAAAATCTCAGTCAAACATTCAAACAACGAGTATTTGACGAGAAATCATTTCAAAAATTGTAATCAACCGTATTTACAAAAATAAAAATTAGTGTTGTAATAAAACTGTAAAAAGACAATTAAACCAATGACACACATTAACAAAACCTTTCCAAGAGATTACACATAATTTACACTATTTAATAACATCTGTGCATCGCACAGGCCTTATAACTAGTTCATAACTAAATCATCACCTTTCAGCTATTTGATTTAATTACAAAAGGGTTCCAATAAAAGATATCAACTGCAGATATGTAATAATCACCTCTTACCTATTTCACTACATATCTTTAATCAATATAAATAAAACCATTAAAGCTAGGTTTCCCTAAACTCTAACAATAGTATTTTAATAACATGGATAACAATAACATGCAAATAATCATACTTACCTCCTACTGCAGATAGAAGTAAATAAGCATTAAGTACTTTGAATCATAATGAACATTAAGAACAAACATGGTGCTTTTGCATTATCTAGAGTGCTTCAACCACCCCCCTAAGGAGATTTAGCAACTCATCCTTGATGATGACACCTTGAAATAAATAAATAAATAACAAAACATCATAAAGTAAAGTGATTTGATTTGATTGATATGAATTGAGTTTGATACAAAGAAGAAGATGAACTTTCGCTCACAAATATTCTCTTTCCCCTCTCTATGAAAAACTCTAGATCTAAAATATACCTAAACCTTAGCTACTACTTCTCTTATATAGAAAATACAAAGTAGAATACTTGCATGCAAAAACTTCCAAATTAGGTCAAATTCGTGGCTGCTGCTGTTGGTCTTTTAGAGGTATTAGGATTTTAGCAAAACCTAATTCTCTTGGGCTTAAGTTGTAGCTTGGACCAAGACCTTCAGTTTGATAGCTCATGGGCCCAAATCAGACTTCTGGATCTCCTTATAGAGCCTTTTTAAGTCTGGACTTTAAATAAAGGGTCAATTTGCCAATACACCCCCTTTTTGTCACCCAACTAGGCAATATAACCCATAAGTCAAAAAATTAGGATTTCCAGCCTTTTAACTACTTGACTCAGTTAACTTAAACAGTCAACTTTTATTGACCTAGTCTAACCCGTAAAATAACATATTTACCCTCAAATTTAAAAATACCAAAATTACCCCCGACCCAATCTAAACCGTTAATTCAAATCTTTATCAGATCTAATCGAAGCCGTTCATTATATAGTCGTTGGGTCGTCTTCTACCTCTTTATAAATCTCTAAGTTCTTGAATGCAACTTAATACAACAAATTGAAGCAATTGTTAGTCGTAACGGCTGGTGGTGAAGGTTCTTCCTCAAGATACAAGGTATTTCGTTGACTCTTAATCATTTTTGGAGTGTTAATTTCTGAAATTTCTTAAATTTAATTCTGCCTCTTTCTTAGGTGAATTCGAGATGTTTTCTGTGTGGGGAGCTCGATCATTGGATGAACGACTGTTATTGGAATACTTACTTATGCGCGAAGTGCAAGAAACATCCTATGAAGCTATTCACAAGTGGTCGAACTAAAACTGAAGGAGAAAAAATTTCAGGTGTGAAAATCAACCCGTCTGTAATAGATTTAAATGGTTGAAGGAACCTATGAGAAAAAAGAAAAAAAGAACAAGAAATTGAAGCAGAGAAAGAAAAGGAGAAGACTGTGATAAAGAATGAACAAATGGGCTGAAAACACAAAAACGTCACGATGACGTACGTACGTCCCTGAACCAAAAAGTAACCTGGACACTTCAACGTACGTACGTCCTAACTAGGTACGTACGTTCCATAACAAGAGAAAAGATCTGCGTAACTTTAGGTACGTACGTCCTAACTAGGTACCGATATCCAGTTTCTTCAATCATGATTGTACCGATATCCAGTTTCTTCATTGTTGTTGTACTGGTCATAAGCATCATCGTTAGATTGATCTTGTTGACTAGAGCTTCCTTCACCACCGGAAAACAGATTTCTTGCAGCAGTCTTTTGGCATTGCCTAGTTAGGATGTCCAACCGTAAATTAGAATAAAACATTTTCTTCCCAGGAGTGAAATTGCTTATATCAGTGTTCATAATCATAGAATCCTTATCGTCTTGCAACACAACCAATCGTTGCCTTTCTAACTCATTCCTCTCTTTCGCGCGGGTATCCCTGGCTTCGGCAATTTGCATTGTGTCTATACGTTGTTTCTCCATGAACTCTCTGTTCATTCGAGAGTTTTCTCGCAATTCAACCCACATTGGATCGTTATCGTAAACAACTCTACGTTTACTTTTTGTTGCATTTCGTCCATGTTGTGGCCTTCCTGAAGAAGCTTCTCCTGTTTGTCGAATATCATTCCCTTCTTCTTCAATTTGGGTGAGCCCAAGAGAGTGATTAATTCCAGGAGAGTTATTACCCATGGGAGAACTTTCTTCGGTGCTAAGAGACCATTTGTCATGGTATTTTAAGATATTCCAAGCATGCTCATATGTGAATAACTTGTTCTTTTCATGTGAATTAGCATAACGTTGTTTTGCCTTTTCTATCTGTTAGAAGGAAAAAAAATGATATGAAACAATATTTAGTTTTTTTTTCAATAGCAACAAATAATCAATAAAACAAACAATTTAAAATGACAGATATTTTACTTACAATGTCCATTTCAGAGCTACCACTTTCATTAAAGCTCAAAACTTGTTTAATACATCCTCCAAACTTGAGACATGCTGTATTAAGGATTACCCAACGACCGCGTAGTGAAACAATTGTTCGTTGGGCGTAATTTTGTTGGTCAGCTGCTTGGCCATTGTAAGTGCACTCTATCTTGGACCACATTAGATCTTTTGTTTGAAATGCACCTATTTCACCATCTTGGGAATGTTCCAAGTATGAATTCACAAGAATTATATCTTCAGCATGGGAAAAACTAGCTCCTCGTGCTGAAGAAGCTCGTGGTTGAGAGTTGTTTCTTGGCATGATTATTTAAGTTATTTTTAGTCGGAATTGTGGGTATGATGGTTTTGGTGTATTGAAATTTAGATTTTATAGGCATTTAATTTGTTCTGGAGCAGAGACGTGGGTATGATGATGTAACTACTTGTGATGTCACTTTGCCACCACATCAACAGCTTTGTTATCTTTGTAAAAATCTTATCAAGATTCTCATTTTTATCTTATTATGTGAAAAAAATCTCAATAAGACAAATGGAAGTTAATTATCAAGATTCTCATTTTTATCGTATTGGATGAAAAAAATTGAACATGACAAATGAAAATTATCACAAAAGTAACCCATATGATGATATGATGTAAGCATTTGTGATGTCACTTTGCCACCGCATCCACATCTTTGTTATCTTTGTAAAAATCTTATCAAGATTTTCATTTTTATCTTATTGTGCGAAAAAAAATATGAATAAGACAAATGAAAGTTAATTATCAAGATTCTCATTTTTATCGTATTGGGTGAAAAAAATTGAACAAGACAAATGATTTCATAAAAATGATTTCACATGATGTAAACATTTGTGATGTCACTTTGTCTATCTAAAAATCCAAACTTGTGATGTCAATTTGTCTATCATTCAATCCAAATAATTGAGAAATCTTATCAACTATGGATTTTTGGGTGTTATCTTATCTTTGACAAACTTATTAAAAAGTGATTATTTTGGGCTCAATCCAATATTTCCAGAAGAATACTTTCGTAGACGCTTTAGAATGAGTCGTCTTTTATTCCTTTGCATTAGAAGATCCTTAAAGAACCACAATGAAAATCAAACTTTTGCCAACTTTCTTCAGAATCATCGACGTTCGGAGAATAGAGGTGAACACTTTGAACTCAGAAACAGATTAGTTCAACATTTGTGGAATTGGCATGGTCAAGGAGACGAATGAAATGGACATGTAATTAATTATGTACGCGAGTATTTGGTTATGTTTTTTATTGCAATTATCTTATGAAATGTTTATTTTCAAATGAAATTTTAATTAAAAGTTTAATTAATATAATTTTGAATTTGAATGTAGAATTATATACAACATACTTAACCGAAAAAAATATATGCATACCTAAATGACCTATTTTAATGGTTGAAGGGCACAAATGGAATTGTACAATACATATAAAATAAAATAATAATAATTAATCATTTTATATGTTATTAATTATTACTTTAATAGTTTTACATCAAAATATAAGTATAAACCATTGGAGATAACACCACCATATATATACACTATTCACTGGGTCCTACGAAATATTATAGGTATTTGAGTTTTTTTTTCACTATTACCATTTGAGATGGTCTTACCACTTTGTAGAAGGCTTGCATTTTCCCTAGATCTGTGAGGGCTTGAAGTATGCAGTGCACTAGTATTAGGAACATCTTGGTGGTCCCCTGCATAGCTGGTGTTTTCCTTGCTTTTTTGGACACCACTTAAAGAATGCATTTTATTGGGAGAAAAGGTAAGTGGTGGGGACTTAACTCTATTAAATATTAACTCTTTGTACTCCTGGAGTTCTTTGAAGGCATTCAGTGAAACTACAGGCATAATGTCAACATACAAGTGTATAAATCCCTCACTATCCTCCTTAGCTTCATCCCGGAATTGCATGACATCATTGTCAGCTTCAAGTTCTACTTGAACACCTTCCCTCCCTTCATAAATAACATACATAGCAAGCTTAGCATTTTTTGTTCCTGGAATGTTGTCTTTAATCCAGTTATACAACTCTATCAAGGAAACAAAATCCCCATCCTACTCCAAACAATCCTGTACTCTCCCACCAATATACTTCATCCACATGAACCCATTTCTTTCTCCCAACTCAATCCATGAACCCTTATAGTGAAACCTTAAGTTTCTAATCTTATTTTCACTCATTGTTTACTCTGGAACAAAAACCCAAACAAGAAAACAAAACACACTACCATTAAGAACATAGTCCAACATTACAACTTTCAGTTTCAACTTATAAAAAAAAAAAAAAAAAAAAAACAAAGCACCCAACATCACAACTTTAACCAGTTACAGAATATGTCAATATCTCATATACCTATTCAATCAAAACAATATAATTCACAAACCATGTACAAAGAATTTTATTTTTGCAATATTGCGAAAATATATCAAAATCATGATTTTAACATAATTTCAACAACAAAACTATTCAATAATAAACCCATTCTTGATTTCAACAAAATCTCATGATTTTTGCAAATTAACACTCTTTAGAACACCCAAATCAGTAAAAGTTTCAACTTTTTTATCATAATTTGGTTGGTAGATGAATTAAGGATCACTAAAACAAAAAATACTAGCAGATTGTACTAATAAAGAACACGATCTTAACATGCATCATAGTACAAAGTAGTGCAACTAAAGGATATTACCTTCAAACGAAAAAAATGAATTTTTCTCCAGCGAATTTACGATTACGAAGTAATGGGGGACTTCAAACTTCAAAAGCTACACTCAATTTATTGAAATTCGTCAAAAAATGTAGTAGAACCCTAGACATTTGGGGTTTTCATGGCGGGAAATAATAGAGCTCTTGGAGGGAACAATTTTGGTGACTTAGTGAAGAAGATGAAGGGAGAAAAGTGTATTGATACGTTTTATATGAGAAAGGGTATCTTAGTAATTTGCTACACATGAATAAACGACTTAGATTAAATCTTGGAGATAAGATTTGAATTAACGGTTTAGATTGGCTCGGGGGTAACTTTGGTATTTTTAAGTTGAGGGTAAGTATGTTATTTTATGGGTTGGACTAGGTCAACAAAAGTTGACTGTTTAACTTAACTGGGTCAAGCAGTTAGAGGGGTGGAAATCCTAATTTTTCGACTTATGGGTTGTATTGCCTAGTTGGGTGGCAAAAGGGGGTGTATTGGCAAATTGACCCTTAAATAAAGCCCTAAATAGAAATTCTGACTTGTGGGCCCCAATAGGACCCGGTTGGGGCTGAGATCTGTGGGTGCAAATATTAATTCTCCTCTTCTTGTGCAAATATCAATTCTCCTCTTCTTGTGCAAATAACACCTTTTTACTTGCTTTTCTTGACTTTTTGCGGGCTTTAACACAATATTCACATTTCGGCTCATAAAACCTACACAATAGACAAGAAAGCACTAATCAATAGATATAACACAATAATATAAGCTAAGTGCTAGACAAACAAGGTGTTATTCGGGGTATAAATATACAATTTTGAGGACTTATCAATTTTCCAAATACAAGACGAAAGGGAGACATGCCTATGGGAGTTTTAAAAGCAGTACGATAGGCCCATAATGCATCACTAACTCTACGAGACCAATCAACCTTTTCAAGGCAATTGTTTTTTGTAAAATATTTTTAATCTCTCTATTGGAAACCTCAGCCTGGCCATTAGTTTGCGGATGGTACACAAGGGCCACTTTATGAGTAACTCCATACTTTTGGACAAGTTTTTGAAAAGCTTTATTGCAGAAGTGGCTCCCACCATCACTAATGATCGCACGTGGGGCGCTAAATAGGGCAAATATATACTCTTTTAGAAAATTTACTACAGTTTCTTGGTCGTTGTGCCTTGTGGGAATGGCCCCAATCCATTTAGAAGCATAATTTACTGCGACCAGAATGTACAAAAAACCATGACAACCAGAAAAAGGACCCATGAAATCTATGCCCCATGCATCAAACACTTCGACAGGAAGAATTGGTTGTAAGGGCATCATGTGTCGCCTAATGATTTTCCCTAGTTGTTGACAACGAGTGCAGACAGTACAATGCATGTGAGCGTCCTTAAAAAGAGTTGGCCAATAAAAAACACACTACAATACTTTAGTAGCTGTCTTCTTGGCATTAAAATGTTCACCACAAGCATGCTCATAGCAGAACTTAAGGACCTATTCTTGCTCCCAGTCGGGAATACAACGACAAATGATCTGGTCAGGACAATACTTAAAAAGGTAAGGGTCATCCCAGAAATAATGCTTTGCATTAGCAAGAATTTTGGATCTATCTTGCTTGTTCCAATGACTTGGAAACTTGTTGCTAGCCAAGTAATTAACTATATCTACGAACCATGGAGCATTCGATATTGCAAAAAGAAGCTCATCAGGAAAGTTCTCATAAATGACACTAGAATCCTCAGGACGGTCGAGTCTAGACAAGTGGTCGGCTACTACATTTTCGGTCCCTTTTTTATCTCTAATCTCAAGGTCAAATTCTTGAAGCAACAAAATCCAACGAATAAGGCGCTGTTTAGTTTCCTTCTTGGAAAGGAGGAATCTAATAGCAGCATGATCCGTGAAGATGACAGTACAGGTACCTAAAAGGTAGGAACGAAACTTATCAAGAGCATATATTATGGCTAACAATTCTTTCTCCGTCGTGGTATAATTACGTTGAGCATCATTGAGAGGCTTGCTAGCATAATATATGACGTGGGGCTTACCATCTAGACGTTGACCTAAAACAACCCCAACAGCAAAGTCGGATGCGCAGATCAGCTCAAAGAGTTAACTCCAATCAGGTGGCCTAATGATGGGTGCAGTCGTGAGGGCGGTCTTAAGATTTTTGAAAGCACTCTTGCATTCTTTTGTGAAATCAAAAGGTGCATCCTTAAGCAATAAATTGGTTAAGGGGCAAGCTATCTTCGAAAAATCTTGGATGAAGCGTCGATAGAATCCTGCATGGCCCTGAAAGGCTTGAATATCCCTAATAGACTTAGGAATAGGCAAAGATGAAACAAGATCTACTTTGGCTTTATCAACTTGGATACCCTCAGGAGAGACTATATGACCAAGAACTATTCCCTTCCTAACCATGAAATGGTACTTTTTCCAGTTAAGTACCAAATTCTTTTCAATGCAACACATAAAAACCAAGGAAAGATGACTAAAACACTCTTCAAAAGATGAACCATATATGGAAAAGTCATCCATAAACACCTGCATATATCGTTCTACCATATCACTAAAGATGTGTAACATACACCTCTGGAAAGTAGCAGGTGCATTACACAGACCGAAAGGCATACGGGCATAAGCGAAAGTGCCAAAAGGACAAGTAAATGTTGTCTTCTCTTGATCTTCAGGGGCGATAGGAATTTGATTGTAACCGGAGTAACCATCCAAGAAACAATAGAAGGAATGACCAGCCATGCGTTCCAACATCTGGTCTATGAAGGGAAGAGGGAAATGGTCTTTTCGGGTGACTGTATTAAGTTTTCTATAGTCGATACAAACACGCTACTTGGTTGGAACTCTAGTGACGACTTGTTCCTTCTTATCATTAGTAACTACAGTCATGTCGGCCTTCTTAGGAACCACATGAATATGACTAACCCAGGGACTATCCGAAATGGGATAAATCACACCTGCATCCAGAAGTTTGAGAATTTCAGCATGCACAACTTCTTTCATTGCAGGGTTAAAACGTCTCTGAGGTTCACGAGAAGTTTTAGCATTGTCCTCAAGATGAATACGATGAGAACAGACAGAAGGGCTAATGCCTTTAATGTCATGGATAAACCAGGCAATAGCAGAACGATGCTCTAAGATAACTTCTAAAAGCTGACTCTCTTGTTCGGTAGTAAGAGATGAAGAGATAATAACAGGATAACTACCGTTTGAATCAAGATGAGCGTATTTCAGCTCAGGAGACAGAGGACTTAGAGTAACAGGAGGGGGAGTGATGGTCTCAACTTGGGTCTCAGAATCTATGCTACAAACCGAATCAAGGGCCTCAGGATCTTTAGGTTCAAAGATAGGTGCAGTATCAAGAAGAGCATTGGTTTGGGCAATAGATTGGTCAATGTCAAAGTTTACATTATGGATGGCAAGGAAGCGAACAACCGGATCTTCAGGATAATAACTATGTACCATCTCATAGGGTAATGAGTCAAGAAGGCACACATCCCCAGATAAGGAAAGATCAGGGGGTTGGCCAAGGTTAAATATATTTACTTCAATAGTCATAGAGCCAAAAGTGAGAACCATAGAACCATTCCGGCAGTTTATGAGAGGATTAGAGGTTGCAAAAAATGGACGGCCAAGGATGATGGGTACCGAGTCATCGGCAGTAGGTTCAGTATCCAACACCACAAAGTCAACGGGGTTGTAAAAGTCAGACACTTTAATTAACAGGTCCTCAACTATTCCTCTAAGTACTTTCAATGATCTGTCGGCCTGTTCTAAAGACATAGTCATGGATTTTAAGTTTGTTAGACCCATGCTGAGGTACAAAGAGTATGGTAAAAGATTAACACTTGCTCCTAAGTCTAGCAAAACTTTGCCCATGAACTTGTCACCAAGCATGCAGGGTATAGTTGGTTTTACAGGGTCCTTATATTTTACCACACCGTTATGTTGGACAAGTGCAGAGAATTCTTCCGCCACAAATGCGTTTTTAAGCACATTTGTTTTTCTCTTGGCGGTGCACAGGTCCTTCAAAACCTTGGCATAGGAAGGTATATGTTTAATAGCCGGGAGGAAGGGTACGTTAATATTAATATGTTTAAACACATCAAGTACTTCCTCTGCTTGGACTGCCTTCAGAGACCTTGTGAGTCTCTGGGGGTAAGGTACGGGCGGGTTGTAAGTTCATGGAGGATCCACAATCTCACGGGCAGTCTTCTTCGGTTTAGAGGTGGTCGTTTCATTAGCCGGAGCTTTAGGTGGGGCAAGAGGTGCAGAGGTAACCAGGGTCACAATGGTAGGACTCGGTGTATAATTAATGTGATTATCAACCTGTTTACCTGACCTAAGGGTGGAAACCGATTTTACTTCAGCTAGCGGTACAGACGGAGATGGAGTTTCCGTCACCAAGGCAACTTCCTTGCCTTTGGGATTCGGGATGGACTGTCCCAAAAATCTACCATTTTCATCAAGTTTTTGTTCAATCCTCTGGATGACTTGGGTATTTGACTCAATGGACGCTTGCGTCTGTTGAATGAAACGTCCAAGCACATCCTCAAGGGAGGTCTTAGGAGGGGCAGATTGATTGGTTGGCACACGGTCCCTGGAATTACTCATATGATGAGCATTGATCGAGTAAGGGGGGATTGTTACCCTGTTTCGATTATCATTATTACCAACATATGTGGCATTGCTACGTTGCCCATAAGAGTTATTAAAACCAGGTGGAGCCGCATGATGATTATTAGAATAAGACAGATTGGAGCGGTCCATGTATGGGTACGTGGCATTGCCCTTAGTAAAGTTGGTTCTCCCGGCGTAGTTAAACGCACAGGGTTCCTCAATTTCTGGTGGATTATAAAGGAGAGGAAAAAATTCGGCAGTATGGGTTTGGTCATGACAAGCATCACATTGGAGAGTGGAGGCACTCATAGCAGATGATGGGGGCTTTAAGGACACGCCAAGTGCTTCTACCTATTTTACTAAACCATGAAGTAAAATTTTAAGCTCAGAGTCAGGTTTGACGTCATATATACCTCTAGGTTTATCAAATGAGTCTGGGGTAGTGTTTCTCGGGGTATGTCCAGATATGTCCCATTGCTGGCTATTAGTAGCAATCTTTTCAAGGAATGTCAGAGCCTTGGCAGTGGAATAGTCAAGGAAATCTCCACCGCTCATGTTTTCAACCGTGTTTCTAGTTAGAGTATTCAGGCCTCTATATAAAATCCTAACATTTTCAATGTCATCGACTTTGTAGTGTGAACACCGAAGAAATAGGTCTTGATACCTCTCCTATGCATCAAAGAATACCTCGCCCTCTTTCTGCTGGAAATTTCTTACGACATCAACTATGTCATTAGTTCTGGTAATAGGAAAGAATTTGGTCAAAAACGTTTTACTTAGTTGAGCCCAGGTAGCAATAGAATTGGAAGAAAGGCCATGTAACCAGTGAGATGCTCGGTCCTTAAGAGAAAAAAGGAACAATCTCAAGCTAACTTCCTCTTCAGACAAGTGTTTCTCCTTAAAAGTAGTGAGAACAGTCAGAAACCTATTGAGGTGTTGATATGGATCTTCACGTAGAAGTCCATGGAACTTAGGCAGTCCATAATCTGTGGGCGAATGCCATAGCTATTTGTAGTTGTCTCGGGTAAGACTATGCAGGTAGGTGGCCCAGTGGCCAAAGGTGAAAAGTAATCCCGAAGGGTAGCTTCTTGAGCCATAGGTGCAGGAGGTCCATGATTGTGCGCTTTGTGTAGATTGGAGTTAGTTTGGACAAGATTTTACCTGATCTAAGATGCATGCCACAAAAGTCCTAACCATTCAAAAGCATCTAACAAGGGGCTCAAACACTGACTCAATTTTGTGCTCACCCAAGTCAATTAGTTCTTTCCAAGCTTCACTTGTGAATTCTCCCTATATTTCATGAGTCACGTAGCGAATAACCAGTGTGGGAGGTTTTCCGTGCGTAAGCAACGTTCCTTAATTATAACCACAGTGATTCTACAAACGTAATCTGTAGGGGTTCCAGACCCAATTCCTAGCTTTTGCTCCAATCAAAGAATGGTTCACGCAGTACTAGTTGAAATATCTGCTCAAGGTCTCAAATGAACATCGTGATAGCATGGCCTTAGTTGGTTCAATTTTAAAGCTTAGGATATTGCAATCAATTGATATTATGTTTCACTTATAGGCCAGGTCTGCCTTGCAGTCCCGATTTAACAAGTAAAAACAGAATTAAGATCAAGCAACAATCAAGGGCATGCTAATAATTACAGAAACTCCTCTTGCAGGGGATTCGGGGAGGGTTAAGAGAATGCTTACCTCCCACTTTGTGCTAAAAAGTAAAAAAATGCCAAACAAGCGCACAAAAGTGGGGAGAAGACGAGTTGAAGTCGACTAAGGGGAAACCGCTCCTTGGTTTTCAATCGTCCTTAGGAGTCGTTCCTTAGTAGACTCAAGTCTAGCTCCACAACCTTGCTCTACTATCTGCCGCGAACACATAAAAAATAAATCCTAACAACACCTACTTTAAAAATATTACATCCGTGACCACTTCGTGGATCGAATAATTAAATATCTTACAGGTCTCTAAAAATGCTGAAAAAATAAACCTACTTAGTCTCTAAAAAGGCTGAAAAAGTGCTCTGGAACATCCTGAAATAATTGCGTAAAACGAGGCAAATTCCTGCCGAGAACTCGACTCGAGATTGTTGTAGGCCAATTAGAACTCGACTCGAGATCGGGTCCAGATCCAACCAGTAACTTTCAGGAAAAATTCCTGAATGTGTGATTTTTCTAAAAAATTGATTTTGACTCCGCTCTTCGAGTTTTTTCCAATCCGTCTTCTCTGCAAGATCAATAAGATGACTAAATAACAAGACACTTAAAAACAATAATTAAAAGAATTAAAAATGGAAGGGTGGGAGGGATAGAAGTGGGATGATGTCCCAAAACTACTATTCTCGCTTGTGTTTGAATGAACTCCGTTCCTTAGAGTGGCAACGACGCCATTTTGATGTAAGATATTTTACCACCTCACAATCAAAAGATAGATTTATGATGAAGTTCCTTCTTGTGCCTGTATAAATTGGTTATCAAAGTAGACAAATAAGAAGCAAGGGTCGTACCCACCTCAGAGGGGGAGATCTTAGCTCAAACACAATTGAAAACAATTGTCAAGAAACACCTAGGGAATCAATAATAAGAATTGAAATTGATTCTAACTTCCTACAGGCAATAATTAAATAACTAACATAATAATATGGTAGAGATGAAAAGAAGATCTATGATGACAAAGGGGGAAGAATTGGTATCCACAAACTAAATCATGCAAACATAACATGTTGTTCTTTCATGTTCAATCTATAACAATTAATTAGTCACTTCTCAGCTATTCCAATTAATCATTAATACCTATAATAATCAAGTAGTCACCTCTCACCTATCCCACTCAATTAAAACGAAATTCTCTTATGCATGTTATTGAATATATCTTATTAATTAAACCGTCACCCCTCAGGTATTCAATTTAATTAACTTAACATATTTATTCATAACTAAATCATCAGCTCTCAGCTATTTGACTTAATTACAAAAGGGTTCCAATAAAATATATCAACTGTAGATATGTAATAATCACGTCTCATCTATTTCACTACACATCTTTAATCAATATAAATAAAACCATTAAAGCTAGGTCTCCCTAAACCCTAACAATAGTATTTTAACAACATGGATAACAATAACATGCAAATAATCATACTTACCTCATATTGCGAATTAGAAGTAAATAAACATTAAGTATTTTGAATCCCAAAGAACAATAAGAACAAACATGGTGCTTTTGCATCATCTAGAGTGCTTCAACCATCCCCCTAAGGAGATTTAGCTACTCATCCTTGATGATGACACCATGGAATAAATAAATAAATCACAAGACATCATAATGGAAAAGATAATGGAATTGATATTGAATATTGAGTTTAATACAAAACATAAGAAGAAGATGAACTTTTCTCTCTTCAATCTTCAGTCATAAAAAGCTACCTAAACCTTAGCTACTACTTCTCTTATATAGAAACAAAGTAGAATACTTGCATGCAAAGACTTCCAAATTAGGTCAAATTCGTAGCTGCTTCTATTGGTCTTCTAGAGGCATTATGTTTTTAGAAAAACCTAATTCTCTTGAGCTTAAGTTGTAGCTTGGACGAAGACCTTTAGTTTGATAGCTCATGGGCCCAAATTAGACTTTTGGATCTCATTGTAGGGCCTTTTTAAGATTGGACTTAAAATAAAGTCCATAAATAGAAATTCTAACTTGTGGGCTTCAATAGGACCCGATTTGGGCTAAGATTCGGACCGCCCCACTTTGACATAAAGTCAAGTCAACTGGTTTGATCATGGGGTACCCTCAGTAGATCTGTGGGTGCAAATATCAATTCTCCCCCCTTAGTGCAAATAACACCTTTTTGGTTGCTTTTCTTGAATTTTGGCAGGGTTTAACACAATATTCGCATTTCGGCTCATAAAACCTACACAATAGACAAGAAAGCACTAATCAATAGATATAACATAATAATATAAGCTAAGTGTTAAACAAACAAGGTGTTATTCGGAGGATAAATATACACTTTTGAGGACTTATCACAACTCCCGCTGCATTCTTCAATTCTGAGATTGCTGTCGTGGTGGGGGATCCCGCTGGGTTAAATGCACGTGTCCTTCTTGATAATTGTGGGCCGGATCGGGCTGATTGCCCTCCACTTCCAGGTTCCCTTTGGCCCAGTCGAGGTGTTCCTGCTCATGAAGTCGGTCGTCCAGGAGGCCAAAGAGCGCCATCTCTTGGCGCACTGCCCGGAGGCTGTCTGGACTTCCCAATCATTATGGGAACTGGTTCGAGCCCTGCTACCGGGTGTTAGGTGGTGGTCTGACCGCAACATCCAAGTGTTGCAGGACTTCATAGGAAAACACATATTTGATCTTACATTCATTTCTTCATAGGAATGGACTCTTCTGCGGCTGAAGGCAACATTGAGCGCTTCTTCAGTCTGCCCTCAGTCCTGCGGGACCTGACACTTTGTGATCAGAACGTGACGCACATCCGGTTCCCGGCCAGGCTTGCAGCCCTGCCGGCTCCTCCGCGAGTTGTGGAAGTCGAGTCCAGCTCTGGTGAGGGTGTCGCCACTATAGAGAGCACGGTCCCCAGTGTTGAAAAGGAGCCTCCGGTTGAGAGTGAGGCTATTGATCTGCGGGGGGAGATGGATGACTGGCCTAATGAGACTCTTCCAATCGGGGGAAGATCTCCTCCTGATGAGCCAATGTCGGACGTCCTGCCGGAAGTCATCCCAGTTGTCGGGGATGTCTAGGTCAGTGATGCTAGCTCCGTTTGTCATTCAAACCCTCCCTTGGGTCGCCGGAGGAGACCACACATTTTTTATGGCTCATCTGACTCCTCCGGTGATCCAAGCCTGATGTCGAGGGATAACGGACTCCTACTTCCCCGTGGGTTTGGTGAATCGGCTACTGAGGGATTCTTTCCTACCCCGGTGCAGGTACATGCTGAGGTGGACAACCTGGCCCAGCCGGAGATGGTGGGAGGTGTGTTCGAGAAGACGGTGGTCGCCTCTACTGCTGAGGGAGGCTAGCCACCTGTGATCTTGGGGGGTCCGCCGGACGTAGGGACGCCCCCAGTGCTGGAGACGCTGGAGTTGAGGCTTCGATGGAGGTAAGACCTTCCCAGCCTCTTGTTGTTGAAGTTGTTTCTGTACAGTCCTTGCCCCGATTGATCCGAGGGGCAAGGCTGTTGTATATGAGTCTGTTAGGGGCTCAAAGAGAGCTGCTTCTGCCTCCCCTGTTGATCAAAGGGAGGCTGTGTGCCTGAGAAGGGAGGATGCCATCCCTCGGGCGCTGAGGGGACCGGTGACGGGTACTACCCGGATTGGTAGTGGTTCCCGCGTCCCTGTTAAGGATGCTCTGTTTGTCGAGGACATCCAGACTAAGGTGGAGTTTACCATGTCGGGCACTGTTGATGATGAACCCCCGGTTTATGGGTGGGGTGACCAGGTCCCATACACTGATCTGCCCACTGGCCCAACTGTGCAACTGGGCCCCAAACCGAGTGAGTACCAGCCTGAGGCTACCCCAAAGTTTCCACTGCCGGTGTTCACCATTCATCCTGCATTTCTGAATGGGGAGTCGATGTCGATTGGGGACTCCGGCATCATGAACATCCACACTGCCTTCGACTACATCTTCCAGAACCAGCTCCCGGAGGACCAGGCGTACTACATCCGCCTTTCTCGCGACCGGGCGATGCGGGTAGCGGCTCAGAACCTGATTGCCTTATGATTCCCTGCCTTGAGTTCTGATTTGTAGATTTGTAGATGTCTGTATGTTTCTTCCTGACTCCTGTTTCTCTTGTCTGTCAGATGCAAGCTGCCATGGCCCAAGTCTTTGAGTTGAGTGTCAGAACCCGACCTTCCGTCTTGAAGGATCTGTAGCGCCTACGAGCTGAGAATCGACAGCTCGAGAAAGACCTGGCGACGGCCAACAGCGACCGGTGGGCTTTGGAGGAGGACAAGTGGCTCATGGCGGCGGATTACCACAACCTGGACTTCACCCTGACCGTTGTTCTTCAGAGAGAGGATGATGCCAAGACTTCCCTGGTAGAGCTGGAGGCCACCTGCGGGAAGCTGACCCGAGAGAAGCTGGAGCTGGACCGACGTCTCTCCCTCAAGGAGGCGGCGTATGACCAGGCCGCTGAAGAGCTACGGCTGGCTAAGGCTGCCTACCAGCAGGTCCTCGACCAGCTGGAGAAGGAGAAGGCGAAGAAGGGCGGCGATGGCCCCGGTCCTTCTTCGCAGCCTTAGCTCTGTTAGACTTTTGTAGAAAGACTCTTGTCCCGGTTGCCGGGGAACTCCCTCTTGTATATCTTCTTTTTTGAAAAAGAAATAAAATTTTTGTAGTGCAAAAACATCTTGTTAGATATCTTTACCTTATTTACAACGTTTATTACAACTGTCTATCTCCCTCGCCCCCTTATCGTTTTAAGGAGTTTTGCTTGGGATGATAACAGTTTTTTTTCTCGCTGACTTCGTGGCGATCCATGATTTGATGCTCAAAGGGGATTCGTCCCTGTATTGCAAGTTTTGACCAGGGGCCAGGCTAGCCTGCCTAACTGCCCCGGTTTTTAAGAGTGGATAACCTAGCTCTTAAAACTGGTTTCCATAACTGGAAGCTAGGTCCAGGGGTTTTGGGCCTAAAAGGAGCGTAACTCTGCATTTAGGACTTAGCCAGGATTGGAAGCTAGGTCTGGGCATCCTAGGTTGGATGGGGTTTTGATCCCTGTCATCCTTGATTTCCAAGACCGGAAGCTAGGTCCGGGCGTCTTGGGCCTAAAAGGAGCATAACTCTGCATTTAGGACTTAACCAGGATCAAAAGCTAGGTCCGAGCATCCTGGACCTTAGTGGAGACTTGATCTTGTAGAATTTCTTGAGGTGGAAAGTGTTACATGGTCTGGAGAAGAGGTCGTCGGACAGAGTTCTAAGGAAGTATCAGCCTTTCGCAGCATGTCTGTCTATGATGTAAGGTCCTTCCCAGTTCTCTCCAAGCTTCCCGGCAGTTGTATCCTTAGTCATGACTTTGACTTTTCTCATGACCTAGTCTCCCGGATTGAACTTCCTCTTTACGACTCGCTTATCGTATCCTCTTTTGATAGTTTCCTAGTACCGGAGGAGGTGTTGCAGGGCTTGTTCTCTCTTGTCATCAAGAACGGCTTTTTCTCTTGCTAAGATTCCCACATTCTCTCCGGTAAGGATTGTATCAGCACGAGTTGTCAGAGCTAGCAGTTCTGTTGGCGTTACCGCTTCTGTTCCAAAGGTGAGTTAAAAAGGTGTCATACCGGTGGACCTTCTTGGGGTGGTCCGGTATGCCCATAAGACCCCCAGGAGTTGCATTACCCAGTTGCCTTTTGCTTTATCCAGTCGCTTCTTGAGTGTATCCAAGATGACCCGGTGGATGCTTCTACCTGCCCATTCCCCTGAGGGTAGAATGGGGCCGAGAAATTGTGTTTGATCCCCAAGGACTTACAGAACAGCCAGATGTTATCGCAGTCAAACTGCTTTCCATTATCTGACACTAGCTCTTGGGGAATTCCAAATTTGCAGATTATATCTTTCCATAGAAACCTTCTGGGGTTACAGGTGCATACTTGTACCAATGCTACGGCTTCGACCCATTTGGTGAAATAATCTGTAGCGACCAATAGGAATCTGACTGAGTGTGGAGCTTTTGGGAGCGGTCCCACAATATCTAATCCCCACTTGGCAAAGGGTTATGCGCTTAGGATGGGATGCAGCTCGTTCGTCGGGGCATGACTGACCGGGGCATGTTTCTGACAGAGGAGGCATGCCTGGGTGAACTTCTTGGCGTCTGTCATCATGTGTGGCCACCAGTATCCTTGGATCATTGTCTTCTGTGCTAGATGTTTGCTCCCAGAGTGGTTGCCGCAGATCCCAGCATGGATCTCTTTTAGTATGATCAGGCCTTGTTCTGGGGTAAGACATCTGAACAGGACACCGGAGTCATGGCTCTTCATGTATAGCCTATGTGACTCCCGGTGCAGGATGACAGTGAATTTCCACGCATCCCTCTTAATTTTGGCTGATAGCTTCGGATCTTCGGGAAGCAAATGGTGGACTGCAATTCGGCGTCAATTCTGTCTACTTCAAAATTTAGATTGTCTGGATCTCTTCGATTGGTTCCCCCGGTGGGAGCTCCAAATCAATATGAACATGTGAGAGCGGTGGCTCTGACGGGTCCGGTTCGTCTGGCTGTGTCGAAGGTTGGGATTCCAGTCTTCAAGTTGTGATTCTGGTGGGTCTTGTGTCTGACCCTGAGATGGAGGACTTGATTCGCTTTGTGTGCTCGGCCCGGTGCCGGGCTGTGAAGCTTCTTCATCTCTCCTCCTTTCTGTCTTCTGGTGGTTACCATGAGAACTTCCTTCCAATGTTCGGATTCCAGAAGGTAGAGCTCCGACATTGTCATGTCCTGATCTTTGGGCCCGATACTTGGCTCTTCTTGGTATCTGATTGATAGTTGTCGGGGCTCTGTAGTGTTGATAGAAGAGGAAAGATATGCCAGGGCGTCTGCATGCTTGACGTCTATCCTTGGTCGTTGCTCGACCGTGATAAATTCGAACTTCCCTGCCATGGAGTGGACAACATCAAGATACTTTGCGATCCGGTCGTCCTTGGCTTGGAAGGACCCGGCGAATTGGTTCGCCACTAGCTTTGAATCTGTTTTGATCATGACTCTCCGCGCCTTCAGTTGGAGTGTTGTCTAGAGACCAGTCTGACAGATTTCTCTGCCTTTTGTCCATCTGGGCTGATCAGGAGACAACCTATGTCGGATCCTGTACAGTTACTGGACCCGTTAGTGTAGATTGTCCATCCTTCGCTGTCTCCTTTTGCCGGAGACTCCTGTGACCGGGGGGCATCGTTCGCCCCCAGTGTATCTTCTTCTAGATTTGGATTGACCGGGATATCCTCGATGGGAAAGTCTGCCATCAAAGAGGCTATTGCGTGCCCTTTCTCCGCGGTTCTGGGTTCATACCGGATGTGGTATGCACTGAGGTAGCTGGACCATTCGATCAGTTGATTAGATTCTTCCTGCTTTCCAAGAGCTTTCCTGAGCGGGAATTCTATGTAGACCTTGACTGCCCTCCCTTGGAAATATGGCTTGCATCGGTCTGAATACCGGGAGATGAGCCTGTTGAGAGCGGCTAACCTCCCGGTTAGCCTCTAGAATGTTTTCACTGTCTTAGGGTTGGGCATCTCCAAGACTGCCCAGATCTGATCTGGATTGGCTTCTATGCCCCAGTTGGTCATAAGGAAGGAAATGAACTTGCCAAAAGAAAGACCAAAAAAACATTTGGCTGGATTCAGCTTCATGTTGTACTGTGTCAGGATATCGAATGTCTGTTGCAGATCTCGCAAATGATTGTCTTTCTCCTTGGTTGTGACCACCATGTCATCTATGTAAACTTCCATGGTCCGGCCTATGAGCTTGCTGAAGATGGTGTTGACCAGTTTCTGGTATGTTGCTCCGGCGTTCTTCAGACCAAACGGTATCACCTGGTAGCAGTAAAACCCCCGGTCGGTGATGAATGCGGTATGTTCTTGATCTTCTTCGTGTAGTGGAATCTGGTTGTATCCAGAGTAGGCGTCCATGAAGGACAATCTTTGATAACCGGCGGTGGCGTCCACCATGTCTGTGATCCTAGGGAGTGGATACGGGTGCACAGGACATGCTTTATTAAGATTAGTAAAATCGATGCAAACTCGAATCTTACTGTTCTTCTTTTGGACAACCACAATGTTGGATACCCAGGTAGGGTAAATAATTGGTTTGATGAAGTTGACTGACAGCAGCCGATCGACTTCTTCGTTGACAGCCATCTTTCGATCTGGTGCCATTCGCCTTGGTTTCTGCTTGACCGGCTTGTGATGCGGATCAATGTCCAGTTTATGACAGGCGACCGAAGGGTCAATTCCTGGCATCTCGCTGACACTCCATGTAAAGACGTGGTGATTCTGCCGGAGTAGAGTGATCATGAGATCCTTCCCAGCCCTTGGTAGGCCGGAGGAGATGTAAGTTGCCTTGTGGGACTCCAGTCCCATTATAACTTCTTCCAGCTTGTCGACCGTTGGTGATATCCCGGTTCTTGTGTCTGGCTTCCCCTTCCTATTGATGGGAGTCTGTCAGGAAGATAGTGTTCCCCTTGGTCTCGGAAATGGACTTTCCTTTGACAACATCGAGATGGTATTTGAACGCCATCCCTTGATCTCCCTTGACCCTGCAAATTTCGTTGGGAGTCAGGAATTTGAGGCTTTGGTGGAAGGTGGATACGATGGCTTTCATCTGATGAATCCAGTCCCTTCCCAAGATGACGTTGTAGCAAGAGAGGGAGTCGACCAGCAGGAAGTCTATCCCGACGGTGTTGAATCCTATCGTGATTGGTAGGTGGACTCGCACAGAGGACTGTGCTGGCTCCCCGTTGAACCCATAGATAGGAGTCTCATCAGATTCGATGAGACCCTTAGATAGCTCCATAGCTTTGTAAGCAGATGAGAACATGACGCTGGAGGTCTTACCTGCATCGACCATGACTCGTCAGACCCGGTAGACACCAATCCATGCTGTGATGACCAGGGCGTCATTGTGTGGATAATGCACGCCCGTTTCGTCTTCCTCGGTGAATGTCAACCCTCTTGGGACAATGGACTCGGTGTTCGCACATTCGTTGAAGTTGAGATGTCCAACTTCATGGACATGTCCTATCCACCAGAGCTTTTCTCGGGCGCAATTCTTCTGTTCTGTCTTGGAAGAACTAGGTGCCTGTACATGGCAAACATATACAATTCGATCTCCGGTTTTTTACCTGTTCCATTGCTCCGGTCTGCACCATGTCAGGGATGAGGCCGGCATCGATCAGACGATGCATTTCAAACTTCAATGACATGCAGTTCTTCACGTCGTGACCGTAGTTATTGTGGTAATCGCATTTCTTGGACTTATCTCTCCTGCCCTCCGGGTTTGCCGGGAGAGGGGCAGGTTTGTTGAGCAACCCCCTATTGTTGATGTTTTTGAACACTTCCTCGATCGGGAACCTCAGGGGTGTGAATTTCGTTTCTTTGCGTTCGCCCCCAGTAGACTTCTCTGACCAGCGGTCTGGTTGTCGTGCGGGTGTTTTCCCCTTCCTGTCTTTGTTTCTGTCATAGGCGTTTTCCTCTTTGTGATCCTTGTCGGAGCTTTCTTCCTTCGCCTTCTGTGGCTTCTTGGAGGTTTGGCCCCCGGCAAATCTCTTTCTCTTGGCTTTCAGGTCGTCCTCTTCCTGTGGGTACCTTTCAACTTTTTCGAGCAAAGCCGAAACCGAGGATGGAGGCTTCCTTTCCAGCGATCGGTACAATTCTTCGTGGTTATTGTTTAAGGCATACTTGAAAGCTTGAATGACGACGCTATCAGATGCGTCCTGCACTTCTGACAATAAGGTTCGGAATCTTTGGGCGAAATTCCTGAGTGTTTCGCCCCGATCCATCTGCAGGGAGAACAAGACTTCAACTCCCTTCTTAGTCTTCACATTGAACCGGTATTTTTCTTCGAACAACTCAGCCAGTTGTACGAATGTGTGGATGGATGCGGGTGGCAGATTGTGATATCACGTTTGTGTTTCGCCTTTGAGTGAAGCAGCAAACATTTTGACAAGTAACTTGTCATCATGGTCCCAGATGACCATGGTGCTCTTGTAGTTCATAACGTGCTGAACTGGATAACCGCTTGTCTCGTCATACTATTTGAAAGGCGGCAGCTTGAAGCTAGCCGGGACTATATGACTCGTGACTTTTTCTGCCAATGGTGATACAGCCAACTTTGAGAGAGTAAGCTTCTTGATTCGTTCATCCCGGTTGGCTTTGTTGCAAACAGCCAGGTTGATCATCTCCTGTAGCTTGAGTTGATTCATGTGTTCCACATTCAGCTCCGGGTTTCCCTGATGGGCGCGGGCCATTTGGGGACTCCTTCCCCTCTGGCCGTGGCATGTCGGGGGAGTGCTCTGGTGCCTCCTCCGGCGTCGTCCTTCTGGTGGAGTGACTTTTTCGACGAACTTGCTACGAGTAACCCTGCGGCCATGACGTGGCTCGGGTGGTCTGGCACGTCCATGGCGATGTCTCTGAACTGGAGAGATAGACATCCTATCTGTCCCCGATGCTAACCTGTCCCAGACAGGGCGGGGACCATGGCTACGGGGGGTAAGGCTCCGGTCGCTTCCTAATTGTGGCTTTATCTTCTTCTGGGGAGATGGACTTGAAGAGAGGGCTGTAGATGATTGGCTATCTCCGGCCCTGGTTCTTTTCTTTCTTCTTTGTTCTGCATTTTCCCTGGTCACCCGCTTAATCACTGCAGTTGCCTACTCGACCGTTGGTCCTTTCCCCTTTTGTTGCTCGGTGTAGCCTCCTCCCGTGACCAGGGGAGAGGTTCTCTGGTCTCTTCTTGTGGCGGCTGCTCTGGATGGTTCAGGATCTTGTAATGCTGGTATTCTGACAGTCTGATTGACTGCATTCGGATTACCAGGATCGTTAGTGATTTGTACCACTAAGTTTTCTGCATCCAGCTGTCCATTTTCAGAGTGTTGTGAGCCCTGATCGTGGCCCTCACTCCCAAGAACTGATCTTGATTCACGTGCTCTGTCGTTTCAGGGACCGGAGATAGAGGAGAAAGGTTCTCGCTCTGACTTTCAGTAACTTGGCTCATTCCATTGTTGGAACAAGTTGGACGTCTCTTACTTCCAGCCATCGCTGCAGCAACTCCGGTATGACTGGATTGAGATTCCTTGCAAGGCTCTGGAACTGGAGGGAGATTCAGCCCCACGGTGGGCGCCAAAGAGTGTGGGTGCAAAAATTTGATCCACAAACTCGAGATGTGTATTGATTAATCGAACAGTTACAATGAAAGCCTTGTATAGACAGAGATAAGATGGGGGGTATACAATGAGACTGAACCTGATGAGGATCAAGCTGCCTACGTATCCAAGAAGATGATCTTGGAATCAAGTCTCTGCTTCCGCTAAGCTCTAATGGTGCTCAGTAGAAGACTCGTAGTTCAGGAGGTTCAGGACTCCTGTATTTGTAGTAGGCTGGAGGAGGCTGGCTCAACCACCCCTCCGATTTTGACTCCATGAACTCAGGTAGTTCAACTGTGAAGATGTTTTCCGTGGAGATAGCTTGCATGCTGCCTGGGACTTCCTTCATCTTCTCAATTTGGATTTGACCAAGTCCGGAAGCACAGACTTGGGCTTGACTCCTCTGACCGGAGGTCCAATCTTCACTGTATACACCCTGGCCAGGTCATCTGGGCTTCTTTGCTAAGTCTTTGGATGAGCCTCTGTCACTGTTGGACTTTACTGGGCCGGACCTGGCCTACTTGGCTGAGGTGGGCCTGGCTGATGTATGGGAGCCCACGGTTCAACTTCTTATACAGTAACCGGGGCCCACCCATTGATCGTGGACTATCCGGTGGGTCAAGGTCCACAGAACATATGAAGATCCCTTGAGACCGGGTTGGGCCCTACCCGATAACCCAAGCTTGGTTGGCTAACGCTCAAGTGCGCCCGATTTAGCTTCTTATACAGCTACCGGTGACACTTGTCGGGTATTTTACCTAGGGTACACACAATTATAGTCAAATAGAAGGCATTGACTTTGATGAAACCTTTGCTCTTGTAGCTCGTTGGAAAGTATTCGTCTTCTTCTTGCCATGGAATGCCATTTGAACTTTAAGTTGTTTCAAATGGATGTGAAAAGTGCTTTTCTGAATGGTTTTTTAAATGAAAAGGTTTATGTTGAACAACCTAAAGGCTTTGTTGATCCTCAATATCCGGGTCACGTGTATAAGCTCAAGAAAGCACTATATGTGCTTTAACAAGCTCCTCGGGCTTGGTATGATAGTTTGACTACTTTTCTTCTTAGCAAGGGTTTTGTTCGTGGTGGTGCTGATCGTACCATGTTCATTCAAAGACAGAACTCTGATATTCTGGTTGCTCAAGTCTATGTTGATGATATTGTGTTTGGCTCTACTTGTTCTTCTCTTTCTGAGACATTCTCTACCCTCTTGAGCTCTGAGTTTGAAATGAGTCTTATGGGTGAACTTACTTTCTTTCTTGGTTTGCAGGTTAAGCAATTTGCGCATGGTACATTTATTTCTCAACCAAGTATGCCAAGGAGTTGGTAAAGGAGTTTGGCTTCGGTGATTGCACTCATCATGATACACCTATGGGTAAAAAGGTTAAGTTGACCAAAGATCTACATGGTAAGTCTGTAGACATAAGGCAGTATCGTAGTCGTATTGGTTCTCTCTTATACCTTATGGCTAGTCGTTCAGACATTTCCTTTAGTGTTGGGTTGTGTGCTCGTTTCCAATCAAATCCCAAGGAATCTTACTATATTGTGGTTACGCGAGTAATACGCTATGTTAGTAGTACCTCTGATTATGGCTTATGGTATACTAGGGATACTAACAGTGTCGTTGCAGGATATTGTGATGTTGATTATGGTGGTGATTTGTCTGATCATCATAGTACGAGTGGTGGCTGTTTTATTTGGGTAATAATTTGGTATCTTGGCATAACAAGAAACAGACCAGGGTTACCATGTCGAGTGCAGAGGCTGAATATATTGCTGCTGCTAGTTGTTGTACCTAATTCTTGTGGATGAAACAAATGGTCAGTGACTATGGTATTTCTCGGGATATCATGACTATTTTTTGTGACAATAAAGGGGCTATCAGTATTGCTAAGAATCCAGTTCAACACTCCTGGACTAAACACATTGATATTCGTTTTCATTTCATTCGTGAGTTGGTTGAAAGGAAGGATATTTTAGTTGACAATGTTCACACCGATCATCAATTGGCTGATATTCTGACTAAGCCTCCTAAGGGTGAAAGGTTTGATTTCTTAACACGCTCCATCGGTGTGTTTGTCCTTCACTAAGCTCCTTCTTCTAATCCTCCTAGTCTTTCTTTATTTTTTTATTGTCAGTGTTGTGTGCACCTTTATCCTGTGTGGTTTTTGCTTAGTTCCGATTGTCGCTTTGTGCGCTACTTGTTAGTGTCGTCTTATGTTTTTCTGTTTCGTTTTTCGTTGTTTAAAAAAGTGTTTTGAAAAAACTCTAAAAAGTGTCTTGAATGAGGGTCAAGTTTTTCTATATGTATAAGGATTGGCTCTTCTACTGCCTTCTTGCATGATAGCATATCTCCTCTCTTGTAGTTTTTCTATCTTATTGTTGATTTCGTGGTATAATGCATTGGATATCATTGAGTAGTTCACCATGCTTATTTGATATGTATCATGATCCTTCATTTTGCTAGACTGCACTTTGGACGCTATACTTGCTTGTTAGTCTTTGTGGGCACCATTCTTGCTTTTTTGTCTTATGAGTCCCTCATGTTCTCCCTTGAGTTGATTGGATTGTTAGACTTAGCCCCTAAATATTCTTAGTGATTTCTTACTCGGTAGTTGTCAACGACTCACTATATCCCCAACCATATGTTTGTCTTGTGAGCATATGCATTTGGTTGAACGCCCATTGGGGTTGTGAGGGTCATGCTCTGACAGTTGCACTCAGGAAATGTTAGTTCTTGTGTTGCACGTTACCATGGTGTTGCTCTACTAGGTGTGGGAGTTATGTCAAAAGATGTAGGCTACACCCTACCTCATGTTATTGAAAAGATAGAGGTAAATATCCCTCTCACATGAGAATGACAAAAAGATGTAGGTAAAGATCCCTACCACATGTGGCAAAATTAAGTGTTGATGCACATGTATCCATAAATATGAAGTTGTGTTCCTTAAATATGTATGAAGGATTTGGTAGTACATTTATTATGAAGGATTTGGATGGATTTTGTTTCGTCCTTAAATATGTTCTTAAGCTTGGGCATTTTCTTTGTCTCTCCATCATCTTGTAGGGTTGATGTGTGGTTCTTGTTTGTCCAATTTAGCTTTGCATGTGGTGCACACATTTCTACTTGTTTCGTATTATTTCCACACACCAAAATTTGAGTTATGATACATGTCAAATACATTATTTATCCAGTCTATTGGTTTGAATGCATTATTCTTTGATCTTGAGAATCTTTGTGATGTCTACAGGTTCGTTCTTGACGTGTCTCTCATTCTTGGATGTGTATGTGAGGTTTCTTCCCTTTTCATATAGTCTTTCTTGCCTTTTTCTTTGTCCAGAAAAATTGTTTTTCTCTTTACAAATTTATATTTCTAAAAATTGGTTCGGACGTGGTTCGGTCGATTTTCATGTTTTTCTGTTGGTCAGTTTGATTTTTCCTGGTTGGACCGGACGGTTCGGTTTTCTGTCCTGTGGCTCAAGGTCCGGACGTCTTTTTTCTATCGTGCGGACGGATGTTTTGAGCTCTCTGCTCGTCGACTCCGTGTGGTCATCTATCTGACAAGGTGCGGACCTCGTACGAATTCTGATTTTTTCAAAATAAATAAATAAATAAAATCGGCAGGTCTCAATTATTTGCGTCTAATTCGCAGTCGTTTTGGAGTTTAGTTCGCGAATCGTTCGGCAAACTTTTGGCTGTCCGCACGTCTCGTATTTTGGTCCGCATCGAAATCAGATCATCTCTTTCTCAGTATAACGTCCAGACGTCCGAAACCAATGTGTGCACATCACACGGGTTTTTAGTTCTTTTTGGGCTATGGACCTCATCCAAGGTCGGTTTTCGGCCCAATAAGTCTAGGTTTTCTTATTTATTATTATGGTTAAAAGTGTTTTTTTTTTTTTCAAAAAGTTTGTGAGTTGGGCTCTTGATTGTCTCTTTTCCATCTTCTTCCTTTCTTTTTGGTCATGTTTTCTTCTTCTTTGAGTGCTACGCGTCTCAAGGTTTATCAACCCGATGGCTCTTTTTCTTATCGTGATGCCTCTACTTGGTGGTGGTTTCATCCTTTCCTTGGCAACTATGAGCATCATGGTGTGCCTCACAACTTTCTTAACTATAAAGATCTCGAAATGGTTTGAATATTGCAAGGTTCCTCATGGTTTTGATTATCTCAATAAGTCGAGTCTTAATCCTTCCTTTGTTCGTGTGAATCATTGGGATCTTCAAGTCCGGATTTTAACCTTAGTAGGATACCCATTGTTTTCAAATATGGATGGATCCAAGAAATTTCTCTTGACTGGCTGTTTTCTTGATCGTTGGCTAGGAGAGTTGTTCTCCACTCTGGAGTTAAAGTGGATATGGAAAATGGACTTTGTTGTTGTTGCTCATGTGATTGTTTTTTATACCTTTCATGGTGGGATGTATGGTGTAGTCGGCGCCAATGTTTTAACCAAAATACTTGGATGAAACCTTTCCAATATACTTTGATTAAACACACAAGTGAAAGATTGAGATGATTGTAGAGATATAGGATAGTGATGATAAGGAGAAGATAATGGAGTTTATTGGGATGAAGATGAAGAGACTGAACCAAAAGGTTTTGGCTGCCTACGTACCCAGAATCTCTCTGCTGGGATCAAGTCTCCAAGTTTTTTTCATTGTTCTTGTGAGGGACGTTCTTCTCTTTTATAGATGAAAAATAGAGAAGAATCCGGAATTCCTCTTTAGCTAAAATGAACCTGGCCATAAATATCCCCCCCCCCCCCCTCTAACCGCTTGGGTTATTGATATTTATCCATTGAAAACTCATGCTAAAACCTTAATGACGATATTGATTGACTTGGGCTTAGACTTGTGATAATATTTCTCTGGATTTATAACTGATATGGACTTGGCGAAAACAATCCAAATAGAGGGTCCATACAGTGTGGAGTACCTCATTGTGTGGTGGCTTGGCCTTTGCACTAAGAGTGTTTTTGTTTGGTTGTTTTTCTTTTGTTCTGCTTTTTGTTTTAGGAGATTTGATGATTTGTAGTTGATTGATTCGTTATGATATCTTTATTATTGTTGCTTGAACTCTCATCTTATTATTTTTCTTTTTTTTATTGTTTCTCATCTGTTGTCCATTTGTGACAAAAATGGGGAGAGCCTCTATTTAATCTGAGATTGAATTAGTGAGTGTATCTTGTTATTTCATATAGTGGATTTGTTATCGTCGTGAGGACGGTCGTGGATGTTTTTCAGTGATTGGGTTTTACCACATTAAACAACTGTGTTCTTTACTGCTTTTATAGATAGTTTATTATGCTAGTAGTTCATTAGACTATTGCACTATTTGGGGTTTACATATCTAAGTGCATGACATTACTTTACCTAGAAAATACGATAATGTAACTCTACAAGTGCTTTCGCAATTATCCTATAATTTTACCTCGTTGCCAAAAACTACTCGTTTAGTTTTTATGATTAGATTTCATAATTCATGAGGCACAATGTTTACGAGCAAAGAAATAGTAAGTTACAATTTGTCATGGAATAGTAAAGTAGTTGGAATAACCTAAGTGAAGGCAATACTCCGTATAGTCAACATTGAGTGCTTCTACGCTCACAAACTCTCTCTCCCGATATATCCCACAAACTGATGTGTCCATCTACGTGGCCTATCCACATGTGACAAAAAAGTTTCTTTTCTCTTCTTCTCTGTGATTTCTTATCTTGTTGTTGTATTGGTTTGTATTTTACCTATTTGTTAAGCAAAACTTCAATAAAAATTCAATTCTAATTAAAAAAAATATCTTACTACGGATAATCGAATAAATAAAATTTTCATCATATTCTAAAGAATAATTGAAATTTAAAGCAATCCAACAAGAATTTAAACATGGTAAAAAGTATTTATGTGCAAGATCTCAATCAAAAGAAAGGGAGAAAATGTAAATGAAATTCAAATGCAGACTACCTAAAGTTTTCACAGTGGGTATGTTTCTTTGTATGTTCTTGCGAAGGATTTTGATATCAATATTTATTTAATTATTCTAAAGAGGGACAGATAAAGAGAGAAATCTCTAAAAATTTGGAGAAGAAAATGCCAAATAAATTACTTGTGATTTACAGTTTGAGTTGAATTTGTTCTTCAACGAATCCAGGGAAAAGAGGGGAAGGAGGGAGACTCAGAAAAGAGAAAGAGGAGAAGGAGAGAAAGAGGGGAGAATGGAGTTGGAGAGAGAAAGAGAGAACGAGGAGGGGTTTTTATTACAACCCTTGACCTTAGAGTTGGTGTGACGATCTGAGATCGTCCTTTAGGGTTTTGTTAAGAATTGATAAAGAAAAGATGAGAAAAGAAGAAAGTAGAATGAATTAGTTGCAGAAGAGGGAAGAAACGAGTGAAAGAAGAGCTTAAGACAAGATATTCATTCATTGATTACCATCTATTACAGCTCATAATCCTTATAAAGTTACATATCTTGGGCAAAATAATCCTAAGTTAGGCTTGTGCCTGACACTCCACCCCTCTTAAAAAGTTTCGTGACCTCACGAACAAATGCAGGAAATCTGCGAGACATCACAGAAAAATCCTCCCAAGTAGTGGCAGAGCGATCATCTGAAGACCACTGCACAAGCCATTGTGTCACTGCCTGGTTGTTACGTGGGACCATTTTAGTAGCCAAAACTGCAACAGGGGAAACCATGAATTGGCCGTGCTCATCTACTGGAGGGACGAAAGCAGAAGTGACTACAGATTCACCAACCTTCCTTTTTAATTGGGATACATGAAAAATTGGGTGAATGCGAGCTGACCCAGGCAATTGAAGCTTGTATGCCACTTTCCCGATGCGAGACAAAATCTTGAATGGTCCAAAGAAGCGCGGAGCTAACTTCAAATTACGACGAAGTGCGATGGAAGACTGGCGGTAAGGTTGAAGACGGAGATAGACCTCATCTCCTACTTCAAATTCTCTGTCTGTGTGATGACGATCAGCGTAATATTTCATCCTGCTCTGAGCTTGCAACAAGTTTTCCTTAATGAGAGAGAAAGTTTGGGTTCTTTCTTGAAGAAATTTATCCACCTCAGAGTTTCCAGTGGCAGGTAGTTGAGGAACTGAAATAATTGGAGGCTTGTAACCATACAAAGCTTCGAAAGGAGTCAGTCGGAGGGAAGAATGAAAGGACGAATTGTACCACCATTCCGCCATTGAAATCCACTTAGACCATTGTTTAGGTCTAGTACTGGTCATACATCGCAGAAAATTCTCAAGGCATTGATTGAGGTGCTCAGTTTGGCCGTCGGTTTGCGGATGGTAAGTAGTAGAGTGAAACAACTTAGTACCCACAATCTCAAATAACTTGGACCAGAATTTACTTAGAAATAGAGGATCCCTGTCACTTACAATGGATTTGGGCAGGCCATGGAGCTTGAAGATGTTATCAAAAAAAATCTGGGCGACCTGAGCAACAGTATATGGATGAGTTAAGGACAGAAAATGACCATACTTGGTAAAACGATCCACCACCACCAAGATTGAGTCGAAACCTGCTGAACCTGGTAACCCTTCAATGAAATCCAGAGAGATATCATTCCATGGTTGTGACGGAACTGGCAATGGTTGTAGTAGACCAGGAGAGGGCACATGCTCAGTTTTATAGCGTTGACAAACATCACAACTGGAGTTCCAGAGCTGAACATCGCGTTGAAGTGAAGGCCAGAAAAAAATTGAGCAATCCTTTTAATTGTGACACGAATACCAGAATGGCCGCCTAGCCCTGTAGAATGTAATTCTGACCAAATTCTCTCCCTTAAAGAACCAGTAGAACCAACAACTATCTTGCCTTGAAATCGAAGTATTTGCTGAGAATAGAAGTAGTCAGAAGCTGTAGTGGAGATGAGTAAAGAAGAAATGAGGGATTGTATATGTTCATCCCCATCATAGCTGGAACATAGCTCTTGAACCCAAGAAGGCTGAAGCACAGAAATAGCTTGGTAATCGGCAGTGTTTTCATGAGCGCGTGATAAACTATCAGCAACCACATTATCAACTCCTTTCTTATAACAAATCTTGAAATCATACCCCAAAAGTTTGGAGAGCCATTTTTATTGTAAAAGAGTCGTAATCTTTTGCTCTAAGAGGAATTTAAGACTTTTGTGATCTGTGCGTAAAATGAAATGCCTGCCATACAAGTAATAACGCCATTTGGACACCGCAAAAATGATAGCCCATAATTCTTTCTCATAAGACGAAAGACCCATCTTCTGAGGAGGTAAGGACTTGCTCAGGAAAGCCAATGGTCCCTTGTCCTGCAAAAGAACAACCCCTACACCATTTAAACATGCATCAGTTTCAACAATAAAAACCTTAGAAAAATTAGGTAATTGTAAAACAAGAGTTGAGGTCATAGCATGTTTAAGTTGTTGAAAAGCATGTTCAACATGTTCAGACCAATGAAATTGGTCCTTCCGCAACAAGTCTGTCAGTGGTTTTGCTATAATTCCATAGTTTCTCACAAATCTGCGATAATAACCCGTTAAACCAAGAAAACCCCTTAAAGCTTTGAGAGATCTGGGTGGAGGCCACTTCTTCATGCCATCAACCTTCATTGGATCAGCAGAAACCCCATGTTGAGAAATGATGTGGCCCAAATACTCCAATTCTGATTTAGCAAATTGACACTTGGAAGCTTTAGCAAAGAGTTTATGTTGGCGCATGAGATAGAACACTTCTTGAAGATGTTGCACATGATCTGACAAGGTTTTACTATACACCAAGATGTCGTCAAAAAATACCAAAACTGTCTTTCTCAAATGAACCTGAAAGACTTCATTCATCAAACTCTGAAATGTGGCAGGGGCGTTGGTAAGCCCAAAAGGTATGGCCTTGAACTCATAGTGCCCCATATGTGTGCTGAATGCAGTCTTGGAAATGTCCGAATCTTGCACTCGAATTTGATGATATCCAGCGCGTAAGTCCAGTTTTGAGAACACTACTGCACCATTCAATTCATCTAACAGCTCCTCTATTATAGGAATAGGAAACTTGTTTTTAATGGTCATACTATTGAGTCTTCTGTAATCAATAGCACTGGAGACGTAAATGGACTCTACGATGGCTGAATTACTTTACTTTCTAACATGTTTTGAACCTGTTTTTCAATCTCTGCTTTCTGAATGTATGGATACTGATATGGTTTAATATTGACAGGTTCAGACCCATCCTTAAGGCATATTTTGTGATCCACAGACCTTGGGGGAGGCAACTCTCTAGGTTCTTCAAAAATGTCAGAGAATTCTTGTAGTAATGCTTGTACTGTTGCTGGTGAAGTTGTGGAAGATGAAACAGTAATTGTAGTATGGCTGGAAACAGAAAACAACATACCCATTACTCCATGAGGGTTCTTATCACACAACTTCCGTGGTGTCGTAGCTCCAATGAGTTTTAACTCAGCTGACTCTTGGATTCCTGTAAACTGCACAGTTTGGCCATCCTTTTGAAATGATAACTGCAAGGTTTTAAAGTCCATTGTGACTGGACTTACAGATTTTAGCCATTGCACTCCTAACACCAAATCGCAGCCTCCTAATGGTAGGATTCGGACTTCAGAAGTGAATTGGTAACCCTGCATAATCCACTCAAAAGCTGGACAAATTTCATCACTTAAAATTCCTTCCCCATTGGCCACTTTTACCATTAATCTGGATATTTCAATTAGTGTGCACCCCAGGTTCCTGATAGTGTCCACATCAATGAAATTGTGGGTGCTTCCGGAGTCTATAAGTATGGTAATGTAAGTGTTACCCACCTTGCCTCTTATCCTGATGGTTTCATATGAGGTGACCCCTGTCAAGGCATTCAAGGAAATAGAAACATCGGAGAAACTATCCATTTTGTCAGGTGCTTGTACGGTGACCTGCTGCAAAGAGTCTGTGCCATCTAGCTCGTCAATTTCACCATCTCCAATTATCATAAACAATTGTTTTCGTTTGCACTTGTGACCCGGAGAGTATACTTCATCAAAATTATAACAAAGGTTTTTATCTCTTCTAACCTTCATCTCTTGAGGAGTTAGCTTAGTGATTGGAACCGGTGAATTGATTGAAGTTGAAGACTGAGAGCTGCTGGCTATATGAGAAGAACTAGAAGTGAACCCTTTTGGACTATGTTGAGCTGAAACATTACTGGTGACAGGTTTAGAAAATCTCGGACTGGAGGAAACTCCCTGATTAGAAAACATTGACCTGCCCCCACAAAATTCAGTTCTTACTCATAGATTCTATAGTAGCCTTTTGTCCTCTGGCCAACTCTATTGCACGACTAAGAGTTTCCGGTCTGAACATATGAACATAATGTCATATTTCATCTTTCAGACCACTAATGAAACTAGCCACAAAGTACTTCTCAGATAAATGTCTATCCTGTATCAACATAAGAGCCTTCAATTCCTCAAACCTACTCTGGTAAGCCTCAACAGAACTTAATTGAACCAATTTATTGAAATCCCCGATTATGTTCTCTTGAGCCTCTTTAGAAAACCGAGATCTAATAGCTCTAGCAAATTCCCCCCATGTCAACTTATCACAAGTTAAGTAACATGATTGAAACCAAGTTTCAGCCTTCCCACTAAGGTGTAATGAGGCAAACAAAACCATCTGAGACGGTTCAATAGGATTAAATTGAAAATACCTCTCAGCTTTCCTGATCCAAGTTCTTACATCATCTCTATCAAACTTAGGGAAATCCAACTTAGGGTATCTTAAGTTTCCATAAGTAGGATTAAATCCGACAGTGTTGTTATCATTCTCATAGGTTTTGGTTACGAACTCCATTGGACTTCGATGTTTCTCAGCTACATAAGAAGAACTACCATGGTGACCATCATGAGTTTGTGAATAAACAGGAGGAGAAGGACCAAGGATTCCATTACCTGAAGTAACTCCAGCTGGTATTGCACATCCGAGTATTGGTGATGATGTTAGGTTCATTGGATTAGAAGTAGCAGCTGCATCTTTTAAACGAAGTAACTTCTCTAGTCCCTTTGAAATTACTCCATACTGCTCCTTTAGATCTTTAATCGAGCTTTTGATATCATCAACATCATCTTTTAAGGTTACTTGAGTCACCTTCATTTCTCCGAATTGATCTTCTAAACTTTTCACACTATTTTCTAGTTTTTGATTTCTGGTTTCAGTCATCTTTAAAAATCGTTTAGATCGACCCAGATCTGATGATGCTCTGATACCACTTGTGACGATCTGAGATCGTCCTTTAGGGTTTTGTTAAGAATTGATAAAGAAAATATGAGAAAAGAAGAAAGTAGAATGAATTAGTTGCAGAAGAGGGAAGAAACGAGTGAAAGAAGAGCTTAAGACAAGATATTCATTCATTGATTACCATCTATTACAGCTCATAATCCTTATAAAGTTACATATCTTGGGCAAAATAATCCTTAGTTGGGCTTGGGCCTGACAGTTGGGCTGGCTAGATTATGATAGGCCTAATCTACTAAGCCTGGTATTAAGAGCCCAAGACCATTGGGCCAAAATCCCCTTCATTTAAAGTGCAACCGGAGCAAAGAAACTTGTCTTTCTTCTATTTGTTCTATTCAGAATTGAGATCCTTGGCTTGTTCATTTGCAATGGGTTGCAAAACCAGAGATGTTTCTTCATCTTCATCTTCATCATCTTCTTCTGCTTTGAAAGATGCTTTGTTGTTTACTACGATATGCATGATAGGTTCACCTGTTGAAGTTCAAGTTCATGATGGTTCAATTTATTCTGGCATTTTTCACACTGCTTGCTTTCATAACGACTATGGTACTACATATACCCCTTCTTAAGATCCAACTCTTTATTGCTTTCATTGCTTAACTTGTTTTCTGAATTGGGTATTTGATTTTATTTGTGGGTTTTTAGTATTTAGTGAAATATTTTAGTAGTTTTTGTTTTTGGGATTGGGGGTGGGGGTATGAATTTGGGATTTGCTATTATAATACTTGTACAATAATATGTGTATTTAGTATCAGTTGGATCCCCATTTTTCTTAAGAAGTTGGTTTTTTATTTGTGATTTGCTATTTGATTAATTTATTTGTTCTTAGGCATTGTTTTGAAAAAAGCGAAGATGATTAAAAAGGGTCAAAGGAAGACAAATTTTGCAAATGACAGTGTTGTAGACACACTACTTGTAGACTCCCGAGATATAGTTCAAGTAGTTGCCAAGGTTTGTTTTCTTAGTTATTTCATTCCACATTGCTTAAATCTTGTCTACTAAGGGATGATATGATAAGATAATGTTGGTTTGTTATATAGGGCATCTTACTTCCAGCAGAAGGAATTGTTGGCAATGTACCTGGTGAAGATGTCAAAGGTATTGCCAGATCTGCTAAATCTTTAGAAGGCTTAGAAAGTGAGCTAGGATCACTAATTTCTAGAAGAAAATCTCTAAAAGCTACAAAGAATAGTCGACAATCCAGGTAATAACTTCTATCTTTGAGTTTTCGTATTGTCACACATGGACTTAAATTTCTGTCAGTTTGATCTAACATTTAAGAGCATCTTGCTCATTATCAGTAAACTGGAGATAGCCAATAACTGGAAAAAATGTAGTTTTGTAGAACAAAGGAAATGCATTTGTGAAATCATAGTTTCCATTGAGTGAATAAGAGAAGAAAACTAAATAAGCATGTGTCGAAAGCATTTTCTTAAAATATACAGTATATTGATTACTCTATCCAAGGATTATTAATAGAGAATAAACAATGGTACTACAAGTTACAAAGTTACGTTACATAATTTTGAAAAGGTTATAGACCTGTAAAAAGACATCATTTTTAGCTTTGCGTTGTCCAGTGATGCAAATGGTGAAAAGAGAACATGTGGCACTGTATGCCATAATATCTTCTCCTTGATTGAATGAGTTTTATTGTTTAAGTATTGCTTTTGTCAACTTCTAACAACCGCAAACCTTCTTCCACTTAAAATCAATGGCCAACCGCCAGCGCAGACAGATCCTTTGCTACCTTACGAAACTGAACATCAATTTTACATCAGGAGGAAATCTATGCTGACCATTTATTTAAGTTATTTGGAAGAGGAGAAATAGAAGGGTTTTGAACAAGAAGAGAAGGGCTTGTGCAAGATCATCGTAGGTGTGAAAGTTGTCTTGTTTAATTGGGCGAGTTTTAATGTTTCATTTATAGGGACAGGATTTAATGATTTTGTGTGTAATTGGAATGCATTGTCTGTATATTGTTGTGGTACATTACTTGTATATCATGTCAAATACATTTCCCTCATTAGTGTCTTGCTAATGGTGCAAAGGAGGGTATGTGTCACTTGTAATCCTGTTGACTTTAATGCGACTTTTACAATAAAATTTATATTAGAGATTGGAATAATAAAATAGAAGGATAGTTTAGTTACGGAGATCGTAGGATATAAATAAATATTCATACTTATCAATAAAAAGGAAAAAAAAGGTGAAAAGGAGATCTTACGAGGCAATTAAAGATGTGATAAAATTGAGTGATTTGCTGGAAATGGAGGAAAGGGAAGTTTAATTTGTTGTGTGTTTTTTGAGTTTGATGGGTGGTGTGTATGTTATAAGCAAGAATAGCTACGAGAAATCCAGTCTGCCATGCAATGGTGGAAACATGGAATGCAACATATTTATATAAACTCTTATTAATCTACCATTATGATGAATTCTTTTAATCTTTTTTCTTTGTAACTAAGGAATTTTAGAATTCGTCTCTTTTAATTTCAATTATTATCCTCAATGCAGTATTTCGAATCGAAATGAAAATAAGCCAGTTTGCGGTTCGGCAAACAAAAGCGTTAGGGACAGATCCCGGTCAAAAGTTGTGAAAGGACAGAGCAAAAGGGATTACACAACAAAATCTTTGCAAACCGCAGAGGAAGTTGAAAAGGGGAAATTAGATAGAACGCATTCAACAAAGGTGAATTTTGAATTATATACTGTATCAATATTTAACTGAAGAATATATGTTGATGTATATATCCTGGATATATGTTTTAGTTAATGCTTATTTTGGTGACTCGCAGATTGTTGAAGCCACCACTGCACCAGTTGGCCGAGTTGCTGAGGGGTAAGACGTCCAAAAATGAATAGTAGCCATCAGTGTCTTTGGGGATAATTTTTTGTAGAGATACATTTAGGTGGTAACTTTCACATGAAAGTCTCAATGCTTAGCCACATTTGCGGAGCAAGTGGTTACATTGAAACCAACATCCACGTCTCTCTATTAATTGTTGCAAACTCATATTATTGTCAATTTTCTATCCCGGCAGACAGGTTGGAAAAGACCATCAATCACAAGGGAAAAAGTATGAGCCATACCAAAAGTTTGGGTCTCACAAGGACAATGCTGTAAGTTGAGCCCCACTATTCCTAGAATACCATATTCTTAATTGTATAACTGATACACATTATCCAGTTATGGAAGACTATAATATATGTTTATCTCTTTGGTTTGCAGATTCATGAAGTTCAGGTTTCGGGTTTTGTTGGTGAGTTTTCCATTCGTTGTCACTCTCAATAATTATTCATTTTACTTTAGAAAATCATGTTTTAGAGGATGATCATTTAGGACTTTGGGTGCATGCAGTCAACTTGGTTTGTCGACCAAGGTCTGTAACAGGGAAGTTGACCTTTTAATTCATGATCAATAACCTTTTTTCCTATCCAGGGTGTTTTTCATATGAAACTTCACCTGGTTGGTTATTGTAACCATCTGTTTAGAAATCTCTTATGGACCTACTTATCTTACGTATAGTCAACAAACATGATAGAACCTTTGGTCATAATCATGCACTCTCCTAAATTTTGTTTAACATGACATGTAGATCACTGAAATTTAGGGTTTCAACTTTCCAGAACAATAAAGCAAATATAATAAGAAAATCCTTCACAAATTGGTGAAGAACACCAATGCCTTGAAGATTCCAAAAAAAATCTCCCAAAACATAATGCCTTAGGCCTCAGTTTAATACTAAAAAGAAGTGCAGTTACATAAATAAAAAAGGGAGGGGAGACAAGTCATACGCGGCATCTCCTTTGATAGTGCATGTGATGTACGCATGTCTTTGCATCCCTGCATCACATCCCTCAGCATGGAAAGAGCTTATTGTTTAATTTGGTTCCATCTAATCTACAGTAAAAGAGAAATCAGAATGGATCAGCTTGCTAGAAAACTTGACAGCTGACCTATAGAGTGAATTGAAAGATGAATGTGGGGGTTCTTTCTCGCAGGATCTAAGTGTAAACAAAGAGCACATTGTTGATTTCTGTTCCAACTTTTATTAAGAGGAATTTATGCACCCTAACTGTTGATGGAATTGACATTCGGTCGATGAACGAGGAGGAATCAGACTGGATGGAAAGGATATTGTGGAAGTTCAGGTGAAGAATACATTGACCAGATTGATGTGAAAGACATTTTCTATCGCATGGTCACCTTCATATATTTATTAAGAGGAACTGGTCATGTATGAAGCAAGAAGTCGTGGCAATGGGTAGAGAATTGCACGACAACACCTTTAATAACTGGAGATTGAACGATTCTTATGTTACTTTGCCCCCTAAATGTAGTGAAGCTATTTTTACATATTATTTTCATCTGATAGTTTGTTAGGTGACGTCTACAACATTATTGGTTTACTGCGAGTACTTTTGGTCTTAGGATGAAATCTGTGTTGGTTTCGATTGTTTTAATTGTGAAGGGGCATCCAACGAAGGTTGACAATTCTTTAATTGATTGATTCTGGGAAGACAAGTGGCAAGTTGGAGGTGTGCAAACTGGACTTTGCAAAAGCATTCGAAAGTGTTAGCTGGTCCTTATATATGTTGTTGAGCCAAAACATGGCTTTGGTAATAAATGGAGGAGATGATTCGAGCATGTAACTCTTCAGTTCACCACAGGAAATGAATTATGTTACTCCTTAGTAACACATCAAAACTTCTACAGGTTGAAGAAATAATGGCTGGAGCTGAAGAAAGAGATCTTATTTCTAAGTTTGTGAGTCTCTCTGTAACTATACTTCTATATACAGATTACATTTCGGTTTCCGTTGATTGTTTTGTGGATCAGTGTTAAATCTCAAGGCTATTTTACTTTGTTCAAGGAAATACAGAGTTTACATGTAAATGTCAACAAGGGCACCGTCTGTGGGTTATTTTCACAGAGGCTATGACTAAAACGTCCCACATTCTTGATTGCAGAGTGGGTTCCTTCCCCACAGTTTTACTTTTGGGACTCCCCCTAGTTGTCTCCTTTAAGAATAAAGCAGTTTGGTTTCCAGTAGTAGATACAGTATCGAAGAAGTTAGCTATCTGGAAACACAGGTATCTTTCCAAAGGAGCATACATTATTATGATGAAGACTGTTGGAAGTAAGGGTATTGTAGGCTTTAGGTGTGTAGTTTAGTCCCACATAGCTTAGATATAAAGTCTACGTGGTTTCTCTCTATATATAGAGAGTTAGCTTCTTTGTAAGTTTAAACCTAATTATTATCAATATAATTCATCCATCTTTTATATTTCTAGTTGGTATCAAAGCCAAGGTAGGTCTTGGTTTTCGGCCGCCGGCGACGTGCCGGTGACCGGAGTTTCGTCAAAGGTCAGATTTTTTTTTTCTGCTTCCGCTGTCTTTTTCTGCGCCATGTGTTTTTTTTTTGTGATACTGTTCATCAGATTACTGTTCACCGGAGTACTGTGTTGTTTTTTTAAGGTTCAGGTTTGCTGTTTTTTTATTGTTGGTGCGCTACTTTTGTCCAACCCCTTTCTAGGGTTTTGTCTGCGTTGACGTCATACGCGGTTGTTCAACCCTTTCTAGGGCCTTGTATGCGTTGTTGCCGTAGTGCGCCGCACTTGTCCAGCCCTTTCTAGGGCCTTGACTGCGTTGTTGATGTCATGCGCCATTCTTTCTAGCCCTTTCAAGGGCCTCTTCTGCGCCGCCATCCGTCTACAGTTTTACTGTTTTTGTCCAGCCCTTTCAACGGCTTTATTACTCCACAATCAGCCTTCTTTCGTCTTGGTGTACCTCATCTTTATTGTTTTTGAAGTTATATCCGATGCTTTGTGGAAAGTAAGCTTTAACCACCGAAACAAACATGACCCTAGCAATCACCACCACTACCTCCGGCATCTTTCTTGGCTGAGCAGCTGGTTATCCCTGCTCCTTTATTGTCTCTGCAGCTGGACATCCCTGCAGACGGTTTTCTCGCAGCTGGTCATCCCTGCCATTGAACATCTTTCCTAGTGTCGTTCACAAGATACTTTATGGGGGATGTGAGAGAACTTCTTTGTATTTCAAGCTGAAATTCAGAGTCTGAATTTTCAGCTTGAGGGGGAGTGTTGGAAGTAAGGGTATTGTAGGCTTTAGGTGTGTAGTTTAGTCCCACATAGCTTAGATATAAAGTCTATGTGGTTTCTCTCTATATATATAGAGAGTTAGCTTCTTTGTAAGTTTAAACCTAATTATTATCAATATAATTCATCTTTTATATTTGTAGTAAGACTGCCTTTTCCAGCCTCCCTTTGTACCTTCTTTCCCTGTCTACAGTTCGAGCGAGCTTTTGTAGGGTACTCAAGGGGAGCTCAAGGATATCACTTATATGCCCAAAAGACTTGCTTGGCTTGGGTTTCTCAGAATCAAAGAAATGAAATGAGGGTTTCCTTGTGTAAATGGGTCTGGCAGCTTGGTTGCAAAGGCGGTGATCGCTGGAAAGCAATTATCAAGGAAAAGTTTAGAATTGATTGAGTTGGCTGATACACCAAAAGAAAACTTAGTAATTAGTATATATGGATGTTCTGTGTGGTAAGGAATTTTGAGCTGCAAGCCTCTCATGTTTAATCAAATAAGCTACAAGTCAGGAGATGGGTACAGGATAAGTTTCTGGGATGGTAGGTGGTGCTTCCTGCAACCTCTTAAAGATGCTTTTCATGAACTTTAAAATATTTAAAATCTGAAACAAGGGACTGTTCGGTATCATGTGATAGGAGGTAGGCAGTTATTTTAGCTGGAACTTTAAATTCGGAAGAGGTTTTTTAAAGAGAGCAGCAGTTGGATTCCCTCTTGGAATTGACCAGCAATGTGTCTAAAAATGACATCCAAAATGGATAGGAAGGGGAAGAGGCACTCCAATTACTGGCAGCCAATTCCTTGCTTGTATTAAGTACTAGAAGATAGGAGATTGCAAGAGCTTCACATAGGTTATCGTAATTCCCTGTTAACATGGTCCTCTTAGTTAGGGAAGAACATGACAATTGACAACTGATAATTTTAAGAGGAAACACAAGATGATGGTGAACAGATGCCTACTATGTTTTCAAGCTGACGAAATCGTTGTCCACTTGTTCCTGGACTGCCGCTAAAAGATGGAGATATGTATTGGGTCTTTTGATAGTAGGATGTTAATGGAATGGGCTTATTAAACCCTGGTGGAATCAACATGCTAGTATGCTAAGTTCTTTTTCATGCCATTTGCTGTATTTGGACGAAGAGAAACATAAGGATATGTGAAAACAAAGAGGTCATGCAGATGTTATCACCTTGGAGATCTGAGGGAAAAAAAGAGAAGAAAAAAAGAGGTCATGCAGAAATTTGGGGTAAAGTTTAGACATAAAATTTCAAATAATCACCCAGAATCAGAAATTTGCGGTTTCAACCATGAAAAACAATGGCTCTGGTCTTATAAAAGATTTCATATTATATTGGTGAAAATGGCAAAAATAAAAACTAAAGCTTATCTCCAAAACCAAAACCAGTAATAATGATCACATGCCTAATGTAAATACAAAAATAAAAAAAGAGATATAATGAGAGTATTCCATTCGAGAAGGAAACAAAAAACACAAACAAAAGACAAGGAGCAGCAAGCCCTAGGTGCAACTCCTAAACTATGCAAGGGTTGCTCACATGCCTGTTTGTCTGTGCATCAAAAGATCTAATAGGATATTGATGGTGTACAAATCCATGTGGCATATTATACATAATGTACATAAAGAGCCTTTTTAGTTAAATGCAGATGCTGGGACACTGCCTCTTTTCGACTATGTACTTACCGCATTAAAATAGTGCAACTTATTCAGGCGTCAGAATATATGTAGAGTCAGACTTGCATCTTACTTTTCCTTTTACTATGAAATACAAACTTTTGTCTTTGGACATTTTAAAATCTAGAGATTTTTGGACATACCCCCCCATTTGAAAGTCGAAATTTGAGATACCCCCCCAATTCAAGACAGAAGAGCTTTACAGCCGTGATAACACCACATCTTGAATTGGGGGGGTATCTCAAATTTTTTTTCAAATGGGGGGGTATCTCAAATTTCGACTTTCAAATGGGGGGGTATGTCCAAAAATCTCTAAAATCTAATTAGTTGATAACAAAATAATGTTCTTTTGCAGCAAATGCAAGACTTCCTCAGCTACAGTCTCTCAGTAGTGTTCAAGTAGACGCATGCAAGTCGTTATCCGATGGACCTTCATATACTAGTGCTGTCCCTTTACTTGTCAAACCTGACACTCAGGATTTTGATAGGCCAGCTTCGAAAGACTCATTGAATGTTCCGAGTCCTTCACATTTATCTACCAGTCAATCAGCATCACAAAATCTCTCAATTGCTTCAAAAGAGCCTGTTTCTAACACAACTTCCAAGGTAAGAAATGTTTCCACTTGTCTATCAGAATCTAGTACAAATTGATGAACCAACTCATGGATAGCCTATAGTCTGCACATAGTAGTCACATAGTTTGCATAGTCCTAGTCACTTTAATAGAAGAAACTAATAATGAGGGACATCTCCTTTAGCTCTAGCAATTACTGTCCAAGAAAGTTGATTTGATTGTTATAACCATCTGATCTTAATATATTGTTTGAAGAGGTATTTTTGAGCAATATTGCCTGAAATGTGGTCGCTTTGGTACATGGTGTGAGTGTGGGTCACGATACTTCCAGCACTGTATGTGATACTAGCTATTTCAGTGACCTTGCAACCAAGGGCCTGGTTGGCATCCTGTTTGTCACGATTTGCCATCGAACTATTGTTTCTGAAGCTATTGGTTCATTATCATTGTACCCTTCTTTTGTGCCATTGTCCATTTCTTAACTTTATGAGAGGAATGAGGAGGCTTAACTTTAGTTGATTTGAGCTCCTTGCTATAAAATCTTCCTCAGAAAAGTTATATCAATTAGAACATTTCTAACCTCCTCAAAAGAGGGCTCACAATAAGAGAAAAAGCTGGACTGGTGGGTTTATTATAAGTTTCAACATACCTTTTGCAAATTTATTATAAGCTGATGTTTGTGGGGATGATCGCCATGATGGGAAATCATGTTCACCAAAAAGTACACCTTAGCTTCTCTTAGAGGTGCCACGGGCACAAATGCAAGTATATATGTATTCCACTTGTATGCACATCGAATGTTTGGGACTTTTTCATAAATGAGTTCAACAGTAGGTTAGACAGGAATGAGGGACTGTCTTATATGCCATGTAAGTGTACATACTTGTCTACAGTGGGTAGATTGGTTTGGAAGATGTTGTTCAGCATATGGAGTGAAAGACATAGAAGATTGTGTGGCATTACATGGGGCAGATCATTAATGACGTCAAGACGCTGACTTGGAATTGGACCTTTTTCAGACCCCTCCATGAGTGGCATTAGATTAGACGACTTTATGTTGAGATGGGAGGACATTATATTTCATGTACACTGAGTGAGGTTACAACTCATATAACTTGTATCTGGGCTAGCGTGAACCTCTCATTTAACGAGATTGTGTTTTACTGGTAAAAATAAATGTACATTAATGTTAAATAGGTTTTATTAAATTGTTGAAAACTCTTACTTCTACAGGAATTCAAGCTCAACCCTGGAGCAAAAACCTTTATGCCAAAGTTTTCTGTCCCTAAATTAGAATCTCTTCCGGCAGCTACAAGCATGGATTTCATTTCAAATAACACCCCCATGGTACCAGTTGCAGTTGAGCCTCCAGAAAATGGAATAATCCATTTTGCTGCTCGTTCGTCTATGCCCCCAAAGTTTGTCCCTTACAACAGTTTGGTTGCTTCCAATGGTGATAATGCTACTCAGTATTCCCAACCTGTATGTATCTGGTTTGTTTTATGTTTTTTTATTATTATTTTTGTTTACGTGGTTTGTTGTTTTATGAAAATGTAAAATATTTGCTGTTTGTTATCTTTGTAATTGGTGCTCACTTAGATTCCCCAAATCTTGCTGTGTACTAGGGCTGAGTATGCGTGGAGTTTGTTTTGATGATTTCATCATCAGATGGGAGAATTTATTTTCTTATGACATTGATATATCTTCTTGTTGTCTGTTGTATATTGGAAGTAATGCAAAAAAAACTTCTCTCAAACTATCATTTTCTGTATAGTTTGTATTTTATCGGCAAAAAAGAAAAGTATTGTAGTGAAATCTAGTTATGGGGAGGCTAGTCTTAGTTGGACTAGTGGTCAGCCATTCAGACCCTATCGGCACAGAGTTTGGAAAGTGTTTGGTGGAACTTGTAATAAAGATATCAGCTACAGGTTAGAGCATGGGAAGAGTATCCCTTTCTGGGAATTGCGAAATTCACAAGCTCATGAGTATTGAGAACAACACTCTTATGTGGGATTTAGGCTTCCATGCTGTTCTGCCAGACTGGAATATTGTGGGTCATGTGGCTCTTTATAGGTAAATTGGGCGCCATACCTTTTTTTTGATAAAACAGGGGATTTTCCTCTCAGTCTTTCTATCTCAATCTTTCCTCTTACCTTCCAGAATGGCATCATTCTAAGCCCATTGCAGAGTTTCCTAGTAGCTAATATTTGGGGTTTGAAATTTCTTCTTAGGTTGCTTTCCTTATGCATTGTATACACAGAAAAATACTTACCATTGGCATGGCAGTACATTAGGAGGAGAAAGTTGATTGTTGGTTTTTGTTCCGTATGTACTCATATTCATTTTTATTAGTCTTGGTGATTGTGATGCTGTTGATTACTTTTTATCTCCTTGTCCTTGAGTACTTCATAGAGGGCTTTAGATTACCGTGTTTGATCCTTTTGTTAGTATATGGGATCTTTCACTATAATGGAACGTAAGACACCTAAAAAGAAAAAAATTGACGTATATTAAAGTTTTCATCGTTCTTTGGTCAATGGGAGGAGGACGTAAACACGTTGCTTGAGAGATTTGTGTTTGACTGGCCTTCTTTGGTGTGTGGGAATGGAAGCTGTTCTTGTGTGTTGTGTGTTTGGTAGCATTTGTTCTAAAGTCTCCATCTTTTGTTTCTTCTGTCCTCTATACTGTAGGACTCTCGTCCTACTACTCATTTGTGAATTGTTCATTAAAATATTAATTCGTTACTGATAGGAGAAAATTGAGATAACTATTGAACTTCTATAATTAGATGCTTACAGTCCTCTGATTAGGCTAATAACTTGCAAAGTGTGCATTGTATCATATATAAGAATTTATCCATACGAGTTTTACATATCTAGTATGTATATCTAGTGTGTATCATATATAAGAATAAATCGATACACGTTTTACTTATAAAAATTTATCTAGCGCGTATATCTCTTATTTTCCCATGGATCATAGTACTTTTGACAGACCGACTGTCTACTGATCGTTCTATCATTCTTAAGTTTCCATTACGTAATGACCTCTGGATTGCTCCATTGATGTCCTTCATATATCCCACTATGGATCTTATTTACTCTTCTATGTTGTAGATTGTTGGACATGCTGGTAACAGGCTGCAGTCAGTTAGATATGTTAGTCAACATAATCCTCTTCAAGCAGGACCTGCTTATGCTCATCCAAGTTCTCAAGCTGTGAGTACTGTGTAAATATTACCTATTGTACCTGACTCTGTATCCTGTCTCGGGATTATTTATTTAGTTGCAATTGTCATATGACTCATATCGTTTCCATAGCAATATCGTTCTCATGTTCTCTCATATCCGAGTATCATCTACGTTTAACCTGCAAGGCCTCTGATTCTTTGTTTGTGTATTGCATAAATCATGGTCAGAATTCTCTTGTATTTTGTTAGAAATTGTTTCACAGTGATACATGTTCTTTTTTTTTCATCTTTCTCAGGTTATGGTTAGCCGAAGCGGACAACTTGTTTATATCCACCCGATGTCACATGTAAGACGCATAACTTTAATCTTTTGAGGCATACGATATCTATGTGATAACATGTATCTTTAGAGAAAAGGATGCACTTTATACTGTTCAATACATTTTGTTTCACCTTTTTACGTTGATATTTCTGTTAGAAGTAAGGGTCTTTCACTTTGGCCACAAGCATCTCCCACTTGTTCTATACCTCTCAAGTCAATCACAAAGTCGGACTAGAGTCAAGCTCAAATTGACTATTTAATGCTACTGAAGCAATTGAAAGTTCTTTATAACAACAAACCCTGGCCCTTGTTTTTGTATCACTACACAATATGCAATCCAGGGTTTTAAACCCTTTGTTTAGCTCCCTTACAATGAAATGAGCCAGAACCAGTACAGTTTCGCTTAGATTCTTTCATGAGATGTAGAAATAAGACCAAATATGTCACTGCTGGATAAATACTGGATCTGCAACTGATCTAATGAGGCGCTCAGTGAAACCGTTTTTATCCTCATCCTTTATTCCCTTCCGGAACAACAAGATTCATGGTACAAGTACGATCAATGTTAGCACGCACTCCGACCAGGGTAAAGAGTACATATATTCCTTATCAAGGATGCCTCTAAACTTATCATATAAGAGCACCAAATCAATCATTATTTAGCCAGACTTCCCTATTCATTAAAAAATTACAACCTTCTGTGGACACCAATTTTTCGAGAGCCTATAGAATTGAGGCTACTATAAGTAAACAACTTTAGAATAGGACTTTTCAATTTTGGCCCTTCATTACAGGGATCAACCTCAGATGTTGGTAATGGAGAATGGTTTATTTTTTTCAGTGGGAAGGATATTTGTTTCATTTAATCTGTTGTTTAAAAAATCCCAGCAATCAAGAGATACTTTGGAGGGTTCTTACACCGAACTTGTGCAACCTATTTGGACATCATCTCAGTTTTTTCTCGCTACACTAGCCGAAGATGGACCTTGCAGTTCTCATGCGGTATACGTTACAAAGGTTACATACAACTGGTTTGAATATAACATGCTTTGTGTAGTGTCCTAATAAGTTTCTAAACACAGCTGGTTAGGTTGATCGCTAGTTACCTAAACTGTCAACTAAATGAAAATGTTCGCTAGTTACGTAAACTGTCAACTAAATGAAAATGTCAAGATGGTTCAGTCTGCCTTGTCAAATATTGGACATAGTTCCTTCAAAATATGTGTTACTAATCTCATATCTGGATTTCCGGTTGGGGAAAGATTTTCTTGGATGTTTTGTGACAGGATCTGTAGAAAAATTATAGACCTGGATATCATATTACACATCATGGGAGTTTAGATTAGTTTTTGAAACTGTTTAACAGGATAACCAGTAATGCCCTCATTCTCAGTTAATGATGGATGCCAATATATTGCTTTCCAATTGTGTCTTTTTTGCCTTTGTGAAGTTTTAATTTATATTGTCTTTTTTGTTATGTTTTCATTATTCTTATTAAACATTTTTCTGTAATAGTTGGACTTTTAACTTTGTAAGCAGAGATTCTTGATATACCATCATTATTTGATTTTTAAAGTGACCAACTTGCCTTCTTGCTTTGAAGGATTTGATTCAGAGTTCAACCATTCCAGCATCAGCATCTGTACGACCTCAGTTGACTTCCCAGATCCTATTGCCAAAGCACCAAGGTAATCAAGACAAGTCAGTGTAGAATACATCACTGTTGCATAAGTTTTATTATGATTATGCAAAAATTCTGATGATGCATATGCAGATTATTCTGTGTATCCATTTTATTTAACTAGTGTATCCAAATCCTGCCACTTGTATCAGTTAAAAATAAGGCATTTATGTGATAGAAACTAGAGGCCAGAATATGTTGGTCAGTATCTTAAATTTGGAATCATGGGCTTATAGTTTCTAGATCTGCTGATGTTGGTCTTCGAACTTTATTTGCCAGAGTTGAGTTCGTATGCACATATTAGGTCCAGTAGTGTTTATACATCTCGTATAGTTTATGTATCAGAGTTGTCTTTTTTAGCACTATTGTAGTGAATTAAACTTGCAAGAACTAGGCTGTGTAATGACTAATGACATTGATCCCAAAAAAGCTACTCATCACAAAATAATTTGGGTCTAACATCAAACACAATAGAAAATTGTCTCTTATGAAATTTGAGCGTTGACTTTTCAGTTGAAAAATTATCATATGCACACAACTACCATCGTTTTTTGTGAGATGAAGGTAATCAGTGAGAGGAAAGCTTAGAGCTAAAATGCACTGATTCCAGAGAGGGGTCTAATCTCAATGACTGTGTGGAGGTGTGTATCTTAAGGGTTTCGTGTCTAAAGCAACATAAATCTGGCTGGCGCAGAGTTTGGAAGGGTTGGTGACAAGGCAAGAAGTGGACAAAGAAGCATCCCGTAGGAATAGAGATGAGCAGGGTACGATGGAGCTTTCACTCGAATCAAACTAGTAACAGAAGTTTGTCAAAAGCTCAGACAAAAGGCAGATTGGACATCTGCTTTCCTTGTTATTTTGAGGGTGCAGAATAGTTTTATTTTCATTGTGGGTGGGTGGGGGGTGATCTTTGCACAACGTGTGGTGACTGCCTGAGTGGCTGTAAGAGAAATGCAAGCACAGAACTCAATATGGCTCTGACAATGGTGAGGAAATTAGGTAAAGATGTCTCTAAGAGAGCATCTTAGTTGATCATTAATTCATTATCAATCTCAAGATGAACAATACGTTTTAAAAAAAAAAAAAAGGTCGCGTCGAGATTGATGTTGTAGGGGCAGCTTCAGCCTCATAATGGTGGTGTGATTTGATGGAGGAAGAGGCGAGCAGTGAAGATATTAGGGTAGGTGGCGATGGAGAAGATGCTCTGGGACAGGTGGCATGGAGTTGGTTCATTTGGTAAGGTAATTGAAAAGGAATTTTGTCCGAGCTTGAGTCTTGAAGTGTCAAGCTGCAGTTTGAGAAGTGAACAAACAGGTGAATAGTCTGGGCAGCGCAGAAACTTAAGGTGAAATTAACGTTTCAACAGAAGGCAACTTTGGGATCTCATATTTCATGGGGTGAAGGGATGCTGTTAATAACAGTGGAGGAGGCAGGAGGTTGTTGCGTGTGGAGGTCAAGGAGGTGTTGTCGAGAAGGGTGTGGTTGATTTCCCAGTGGTTGTCTGTGGTTGTGAGGGGAGCGAGAGTAATATGGTGGCTTGCAATGGGAGAGAGCATTTGGGGAGGGTGTAGAGCTAGGTGAGGGCCAATTTGGACGAGTTAGACTGTAGGAGGGATGAAGAGGGTTATGAAGGGGAGGAAGTGACGAGGGGGAGTGCAGAAGTGGTAAAGGAAATGAAGGACATGGAGATCAGGATATAACTGAAGCTAGGAAGGAAAGGGAGAGGAGTCAGAGGAGAGCAGGATCAATAATGTTGAAGAACCTCACATTGCATACAAAGGGGAGCTGCTATGCACCCTTCAGAGGTGCAAGTCTGAAGGTGGCGAAGTGCTTCCAAGGCATGGACAAATGAGGTCTCTTCCAGTGGTAGGAAAACTGATGCATTGGGAGCCAGTGACAGCCAGAAACTTCTTGAGCTAAATGGAAAGATGTCTCAAGCGTGCTTAGCGGGAACATTATGGGAGGCTCCTTTTATTAGTAAACAAATTGCCTGGCCTGACACTTAAGGGGATAGCCTTATGTGTACTGATGATGGGATGTGTGTCTTAGTTCCTTGCTAAGAATGCATTATGCGTCTTTCATAGGCTTTTGATCTCTTTTTCAGTGTACTAATATACTTATATACCTTTTTATTGATTAAAAAAAAAACATTACACAAAAACAGAATTACTTGCGCGTACAAATACACATAGCAAAGTACCAAGTGTCGAGTTGTTAATTTACAAGGGTTTCACCAAGTTTCAAACTATAAAATGAAAATCTTGGCATCACAATTAATGAAATTTTTTGTTTTGATGCAAAAGTTGCTAGGAATATTAAAATCTACAGCCTTTTCTTAAAGTATCATTCTTTAAAATAAAAAGGAAGATACTGCAGATGCACTAGATAGATACAAGTTCCCTCCCAAAGCAAGTTTGTACCTCTAATCCAATTTTTTTTTTTTTTTTTTTTTTGTGCTAAGTATTTCTAATCCATTGCATATACTGTACTAGTAAGAACATTCCTTGTGTTCGATACACTCTTGATTGAATCAAATTAAACCTAATTTATGTATATGATCATCCCCACCTTCCTCTTCTAAAAGATACTTAGGTTATTACTTTTGTGTTTTTTATATGTTCCTTTTGTTAAAGTTTCTGCTTAACATATGTGAATGGTCCGTACTAATTTATTATTTGTTTTTACTTCCAGGAAGTGCAACTACCCAGGCATTGCAGGTGTGTGTGACTCAACCCCCTTTTGTAGTCGGTGGGCAGCAACCCTATGCAATGGCAAGTAACATTCTGTTTTCGCAACCTAACTTCCCTGCTGTTAGACCCATTCCAATTCCTGGTGCCAATGGTCACTTCGCCAAATTTTTATGAGTTACAAAATACATATGATAATTTTTGATCGATGTGGAACTTCAAGCCATGCCCACTACTCGTATCCTCTTGGAAGCATATTAATATATAGCCTCCTATTTTTCTATCATTCCTGAGCGCAAACAGTTTTCCTTGCGTAATGAGTGCAGATTTTGTTTGATCATTCAATAGCTTATATTAGTGCAGCGATGAGAAACTCAGAAGTGTTACTGTAATATCGATATTTACATTTGCTCAAAAAATAAAGGTTTCTCTTGGTGTCATATGCTACAATTTTCCATCTTGTGATTGATACTGGATTATAATTTAGATTTATGTTGTCGCTGCTGGATTTCTGAACTGTATTGGTTTAAAACCAATTCCAATTCAGATTGGCTGATTTTGATTTGAACGGACTGGCAGTCTTTTTGAAAGAAGCCATTCTCACAGTCTACTGCTTGGTTCGAGTCTCTGTAGACATTTATGAATCATATGGAAAAACTATCTTCACAAACCATGAATAGCAGCATCTAAAGTCTTCACAACTTTCATTTTATTCCCTATCAAGTAGATACCCAGCCCCTTTTACAACTGCTCTGCTCACTTTGGATTTCTGTTTGGTGGTAGACACCTGCATTTTTATCCAGTTTTTTACTTGCAGGTGTACAAGGCTTGTATGTAACTCGCACGGTAATATATAATGACTGAATGCAATGTTTTTGCCAAACAAAAATAAGGTCTTTCCACCAGGACACATCAGTTTTAGGCATACAGTAGAGAGCACAAGTGTAACACAGATTACTATCTAACCAATAAGCGAAGTGAACCAGACACAACTGATATGTAATACATAGCAATGGATGGAGATGAATGACTAAAATTGCTCCAAACCTCCTACATTTTGTTTTGAAAGCGGCAGACTGAATCTTGTATTTTTACTGGTAGAAATAGCCGAAGTCCGGACACAAACTTCCCTGGCATTTATTTGCCAGCTCCAAAGTTAATGCAATCCAAACTAGGAACTAGGAACTAGGATTAAGATGGTTGGTCTGGTGAGGGATGTACGTTGCATGGATGAACCTGCAGAGTTATGCTTGCCAGATTCTTCCACCACCATCGATGTGTTGTATATTCAGTATCATTTGGTTAATTTCAGAAAGTTAAATACAATTCTAAAGATGATGTTGGGGATTGGTCGCACAAAATGATTGAAGGGAATCAGGGAAATTTCCTCAGCTACTACGTGCTCCAAAAGACAAAAGTAATAGAATATAAAGCAACTTGCGCTAGGCATTGTCTTTTGTGACATTTGATAACTGTTTCTGAAATGTTTTAGCAAAATGAAACCCAGCACATAAACTAAGTAGGCAGTCAGGAAACTAAGTAAATCGGAAAACATTCAGGACCATAACTGTTCCCAGTAGGTACAGTTGAACAGCTTCAAAATTGTGTGTTGCTGCTGGGAAAGCTTCGCTGGGCAACATTTTTTGCAATTGATCCATCTGGAAAGTCTGATTTTCTGATTCCGTAGTTGGCTAGGTGGTCGTGTGGGGTGCATTAATTATGGTACTGGACTACTGGTCGCTGTGGATATCAACTGCTTTCTGTAAGTACATAATTATACCAGGCTCCACGTGTTACTCGGTTCTAACGAATCAACCTAGTAAAATAGCTTGCGATGCAAGTTATCACTCAAACAAGACAGACTGTACGGCTCACGTGGAAAGCACGTGAGATCAGTCATGACAGAGAATACTTGGAAGACAGAGGTCCACGTCTCTACATCACAACCGCCAGATCTTCTAAGATCTCACGTCCTACATTACATACACGGTATGAATAGTATATAAGGGGCAAAACCCTAAACACAAGGGAGGAGCTATCACTTCTCTCTACTTTTTCTCTTTCTTCTTCTCTTTATCTACACTATCTGACTTGAGCGTTGGAGTGCTAACGCCGGGAACAACCCCGGCGTGTTTTGCAGGTAACAAAGATGATGACGAAGGGGGTAAACCATTCTTCACTAGCCTCACTGATCTCAAGATGTGGAAGAAAACCGCTTACACTTTCTTTGGCCTAACTTCCTCATCTTCCGCCAAAAGGAGCTGGTCTGGTATTATCTTCGTAGATATTTCAGTTTCATCACCTGGAGGATCCGATGCAGATGGAGCCTCAGTCACTGGTAACAAACCTGTTTTGTAGACTCATCATGCTCTGATGTTGAAACAGAAGCACAAGTAGGTTTAACATTTACTTCACTAGGACCCTAGTAAACATCACTAAGAACCTGTTGGAGGAAGAGCACCACTGTTTTGGCAATAGATCATGTTGCTCAGTTTTCCTGATGAAGTCTTTTTCTTGGGAGGTAACTTGAATAACTTGATGGATGTTACTTGAATGTCCTTCAGCTGCAGGAATATATTTAGTACCATTTTGCAGTCTTTCAGCAATGTGATTTTGAGAAGGTGAGGGTTGAGGTCAAACTACAGGTACTTGATTGACAGGACCCAGGAGGAAATAGAAGAAACTACCTGCATGAGGAGAGAAGATCCGATCGGATAAAGCATTGTAATCAGGAAGAGAACAAAAAACAACAAAATCTCTGCAACCAGGATGAAAACAAGCATTGTTGATTGTCAACTGAGCACAGCTGGGCCTTTTTTGCCCCTTCAGCTACACAAGTTCCACAGTCTTAAGCATAATGCACAAACTCGACTGAGGCAGCTGGGCCTTGCATGGAAATTTGTAAGTAAAGAATACCAACAAACTTTCAATTAGAAACTGAGATAACATAACTTTGAAAAAATTAAGCTTCGACGTGTTTTAAATGATACATTTGACTAGTACAACTGATACGAATTACTAGATAAAGGTACTATTGAGTGCGGAATTAAACAATAGCAATAAATAAAGATAAACAAAACAGAAGATCTCGAAGAAAACTGTCTTCTTTACTGAATATTATGAAGATTACAAGAATCTCTCCCTCACAATACTCTCTAGACAAGCTAAGCCCTAGCTGCCTCTCTTATGTTTTGGCCTTGGCCAAAACACCTTTTTATACACCTTGGACGACTTCGAATCATACAAGGAAACCTATTTCCTATTCACCCGGAATAAGGAACTTAGGAAATCTATCTTTAGAACTCTTCAGAATTCCAAATGCATAGCAGCTCGACCCAGCCAGGCGCTGCGCCCTGGACCCGCAGCGTCGTCGCTTCGCGACGACCAAGTCGTAGGGCGACAAATGTCTATCCTCAAGACACCAATCTCGATGATCACTAAGCTCCTAATAGGATACACCTGTATCAACAACACTATAACAAGATTACATATTTACAGTCATGAGATATTTCACTTAACAAGTGTAACACAGAATACATCAAAGTACATCTAAAACAATCAGGGCTAATTTCTAAGCATGCAAGAGCCAGCTTTGCGGAATGGCTCTACAAAAGGTAGTCTGCAAGCCAATAGTTCATGAGAACAGAGTTCATTGTGGGCCAAGATTCAGGAATCGGGACTAGTGTTTAGGCATGCAAGAGCCGATTTTACAACTAAGACAACTTCTTTCAAGATCTTTGGAAATGTTGGTGGTAAGCGAACTCTAGAAGAGGAAAGAGAAACTAAATGAACCTCTACATATTGCAATTTTCAAAAATTTAATATGTGAGTGCGTGAAAAAAGACGTCAAAAAGCAGGGAGTTTTACCAGGGGGTAAATAACCATATGTTCCTGGAGTCAGGCTAGTCCAATTGGAAGCATTTGGATGCCAGAGTTTATCAATGATGATTTATTTCACATTTGGGATTCTGATTGCAGAAATGATTGAAGCTACTGATGTAACACCCATGAGTTGGTGTTAGTCCCACATTGCCAAGGAAGTGGTTGTATTGGTAGTATATAGAGTTTAACCATACTCTAACTAATGTCAAGGCCTTTTGGGGTAAACCACATGGGTGGGCCCTGATCCAAAACCCTCTACTGTTGGATATCTGCAGTGACTAAAGGGGGACAATATTGACATTAGCGAGCAGTATGGTGCTCGACGCACCGGGATGAGCGAGGACGAAATCCTGGGGCGTTACAGTTGGTATCAGAGCCAACGACGGGTCGCCTGTTGCAGGTGGGAAAGTACGCTGGAAAAGCTCAGGGAGCGCCAGGTACTTGTCTCACTTGGCAGGGAACGTCGGAGATTTTGGGACTGTACTGAGCGTACTGCAGAGCCGAGGACGGCTCTATTTCTAAGGTGGTGAGATTGTAACACCCATGAGTTGGTGTTAGTCCCACATTGCCAAGGAAGTGGTTGTATTGGTAGTATATAGAGTTTAACCATACTCTAACTAATGTCAAAGCCTTTTGGGGTAAACCACATGGGTGGGCCCTGATCCAAAACCCTCTACTGTTGGATATCTGCAGTGACTAAAGGGGGACAATATTGACATTAGCGAGCAGTATGGTGCTCGACGCACCGGGATGAGCGAGGACGAAATCCTGGGGCGTTACAACTGAAGGGTTCGACGACAAACAATGTCTTTGTGAGGTTTTGGAAGTCTCTACAAGGCTGTCTTGTCAACTGGTTGACCAGTAGTGACTTTGAAGAAATTTCACCCACACTGTAACTGTTCGATTAATCAATACACATCTCGAGTTTGTGGATCAAATTTTTGCACCCACACTGACCCATGTTGTTTCTTTTGCAACTTGGGGTACGTCTCGATCGGGCGTAGTGGAGGATCACTGATTAGAGATAATGAGACTAGAGCTGGAGTTGAACTTTGGAAATGAGGTAATTAATGGTTTTGAAGTTACGTATGATCCTTTGTAGTCTAATGTAGGGGTGGGCACGGTTCGGTTCGGTTCCATTTTACCACTAAACTGAAACCGAACTGTGCAAGCTGGTTCGGTTCGGTTCGGTTTCAAAAACCGAAAAATATTATTAAAACTGGACTGGACCGAACCGGTTCGGTTCGGTTTTCGGTTTGGGCTTTATTGTGGGCTTTTGTGTTTTGGGCTTTAATAACTTCGGTTTTTTTTTTTTTTTTTTTTTGTAATCTAATGAATATTTGAATATAATCTAACATTTATAAAAAAAATAATAAAAAAAACATATATAACGTATATATATAAATAAAAAAAATTAAAAAAAAATATATATATATATATATATATATATATATATTAATATATATTTTTTCGGTTCGAACCGAAATATTAGAATAGGAACTGGAACTGGACTGTATATACTCGGTTCGGTTCCAGTTCCAGTTCGGTTTGACCGGTTCTTGGTCAACACAGTTTTGACCGGTTTTGACCCGGTTCGGTTCCGGTTTTAGTTCGGTTTTTCTGTTTTTTTGCCCACCCCTAGTCTAATGCTTTGAATGATTTTGCATGTCTGGGTCCCTGTGGGACCGACCCGCTCACACTCTGGCTTTTGGTTTATGAATATTTGTTATTTAATTGGCAAATATTCATTTATCAAAAATCGGGGGTGACAGATTGGTATCAGAGCTTTAGGTTACCTTAGAGCATCTCTAATGGGTCTCCTATTTCCTAAAATTTAGGAAATCCCAAACAATCACGACCCTAACGCGTCTCCTATATTTTTAGCAGCCGGCTATCCACATAGGATGTGGTGGGCCGGTCTGCTAAAACTTCGTCCAAAATCGAACAAGGGATAGGATTATAGCAAATGGCAAAAATAAAAGTTCCACGCTGGTTCAACCAGCGTGGAACTTTGTTTTTTTTTTTTTTTTATGGTTCCACGCAGGTCAAAGCGGCGTGGAACATTTTTTTTTTTTTTTTGTTCCACGCAGGTCTAACCAACGTGGAACTATTTCCAACAAATCTTTTTGTTCCACGCCAGTTTAACCAGCGTGGAACGAACGGCTATATCCACAACGGCTATAATCTCGAACGGATATAATTTCGACATCTATATAAACTCTTCATCAGAAGACTTAAAACTTTGTCCAAACTCTTCTTCAAACTTCATCAAAACTCTTTTCTTCATCAGAACTCTTTCTCAAACATGGCGCCACGAACGTCTAATTTTAGTAAGGCAGAAGATATTGCTTTATGTAAAGCTTGGGTGAAAATTTCTGAAGATGCTGTCGTCGGCGCTGGTCAACCCAAACAGGCATTTTGGGACAAAGTTTGGGAAGAATTTGTTCTACTCTCTAATGGAAATCCGAAGAAAGGTCGCTCGATTCAATTATGTCGAAATGGGCGAAAATAAGTCGTGATTGTACCAAATTTTTGTGTCATATTAATCGAGAAGTCCGCATAAATAGATCTGGAACCAGTCAGGAAGACAAGGTATATTTTTAACTTTAATTTTTAGGGTTCTATGTTTTTAATTCTAATATTTTTAATTCATAAATAGTTTATTTCTTAATTATTTTTTTTTAATTATATTTTTTTAGTGGACAACTGCTCGTTCAGTCTACCAAACTGTGGAAGGGGAACCATTTAAATTTGGGCATTGCTATGAATATTTGCACACTTCTGCAAAGTGGATGGATTATGCTTCAACAAGAACCCCTACGACTATTCAAAGAGAGAATGCATCTAAGAAGCAGAAATCAAACACAGACTCGGAGTTTACTGGTGCTTCAAACGACACTCCAACTTCAAATGTTCGGAACATGCAGAACATCAATCTGGGCGATGATACTCCAGCTTCAAATGCTCGTAGCCAACAGAACATCCATCTCAGTGATGATGACTCCCCAAATGAATTTCCAGAAGGTACAACTAATGTTGGGGTTACACCAAATGTTTTTCTCAACATTGGGGATGGTCCAGTACCACCACCAGCGTGACCAACTGGAAGAAAAGCTGCCAAAGAAAAAAGAAAGCTAGCACGACAATCATCTACTTCAGGGGGAGAGGTTAGTTCTTCTAGGGCCGAGTACGCAGCTCAACTGACAAAGGTAAATGAAACAACGAATGCAGAGTTGGCTCTAAAACAACTCAATTGGGAGTTGAAGATGAAAATGTACCAGCAGATGGAAGAAGAAAAGGCACGACTAAATGAAGAAAGAAGAGTAGAAAGAGAATCCAATATCATGATGATAGACACAGAAAAAATTCCTAACCCTATCAGCAAACAATACTTTGAAGAGATGCAGAAAACAATCTTTGATAGGCGTCACAAACAGATCAATGACTTCTCTCCTACGTGGACTGCATCCCCAGACGATCCAAATGGGCCTTCCTCACAGAATGATTTTACGGGTACTCCATTTGCTCCTACTAGTTTTCAGCAAGCTATTCCTAGTAGGCCTACTGGTTTTGTACCTATTGGTTATAGGCCTTATGCACCAGATGATTTTGGGCCTAGTCGAGGTTTTGGGCCTAGTGGAGGTTTTGGGCCTAGTGGAGGTTATGGGCCTAATGGAGCTTATAGGCCTAGCGGAGCTTATAGGCCTTAGTTTTATATGTTTTATACTATTATGGGCCTTAGTTTTATATGTTTTGTACTAGTATGGGCCTTAGTTTTATATGTTTTGTACTATTAGCAATTATAAAACATGAAATTTCTTAATATAACATTGAGATCATCTTTTCAAACACAACACAAGAAAACAGAAACTAACATGGACTCAAACAACAACTCAAACACAAATTCAAAATCAAACACAAACTCAAACACAAACTACTACAGCAATTCAGTCCAAATCTTCATTGCCTCCATGACGATGCCATATATGCTCGATCAAATCATGCTTCAATAAGTCATGTGCAGGACCACTTCTTACAGCACAAATGCGATGAAACATATCTCTAACCTCATCCACATCGTTTGACTGTAACTCCACTATTACAGGTAATGGAGGCTCATCACGAAGGGGCTTCCACTTTGGAAGAACGACATGCCTTCATAAATATACCAAGCTGTGCCTTGTTCCAGGTACGTACTGGTCTTGCAACCATGGCAAATCTAGCCTGCAAAACACCAAATGCACGCTCAACATCTTTTCTGACAGCTTCTTGGGCTTTGGCAAACACTTTCTTCTTTCGCGTCCCTGGAAATCTCTCTGTTTGAATAAGAGTAGCCCACTGTGGGTAGATACCATCAGAAAGATAGTATCCCATATTATAATGATTCCCATTCACCTGGTAGTTGCAAGGAGGCGATCTGCCATTTACCATATTATAAAAAACATGAGAGTTTTCTAAGACATTGAGATCGTTGCAACTACCTGCCGTTCCAAAAAAGGCGTGCCATATCCAAAGCTCATGATCTGCAACAGCTTCCAAAATAACAGTAGCTTTCTTATGGTGTCCCATATGTTGCCTATGTTCTGCTGTAGGACAGTTCTTCCAAATCCAATGCATACAATCAATGGATCCCAACATACCTGAAAACCCTCGTTGAGCTCCTTTAGCAAGCAGACGTTCAACATCAGCTGGAGTGGGTGTCCTCAAATACTCGTTTTCAAAAATGTCGACAACAGTTTGAGAAAAATGCTTCAGAGAATTGAGTGCAGTTTGCTCACCTATTTTGATTGACTTATCAAGAGAATCAGGTGGACACCCATAACAGAGAAGGCGAAGTGCACATGTCGCTTTAATTAGACCAGAAGGTCCAGAAACACCTAGAGCATCGTATTTCTGGTGAAAATAATCATTCTTTTCAACAACTGCGTTATACAGCTTCAAAAAAACATTCTGCCTCATACGATAACGACGTCGAAAAAGCTTTGCACCAAAAACAGGTTGGGCTACAAAATAATGGTTGATAAGCATGTTGTGTGATTGAACATGGTCACGCCTGTTAGCTGCTCGACCAAATTTAGAACCTCCCCATCTTGGTATGTTTTCTACATTTTCTTCTTCTTCCAAATAAACCGAAATAGCTAAGATCCTCATCATCAGATGAGTCCATAAGCAATTGGCGTTGTTGGTTCAGAATTTCAAGATGTCGGTCGTAAGAATTCATTGGAAAGAAGGAGTGCACAAAAATGTGATGAAAAGAGTTTTACTATTTGAGTGAATGAATGGAATGGAGGGGAAACGTATTTAAAGGTAAAGAGAAGTGGAGGGAAAAAATGGGAGGGAAGTGAGAAATGGAGGGAAAAAATGGGAGGGAAATGAGAAATGGAGGGAAAAAATGGGAGGGAAATGAGAAGTGGCGGGAAAAAATGGGAGGGAAATGAGAAATGGAGGGAAAGAATGGGAGGGAAATGAGAAGTGGCGGGAAAGAGTGGGAGGGAATGAGAAGTGGCGGGAAAAAACAGACCAAGTCCAGTCCAATCCAGTCCGCCATCAAAGCCCACCCGTGCGAAGGCCCATAACTTCCACGCTGGTTCAACCAGGGTGGAAGATAAAATTTAGAAGAAAAAAAAAAAGGTTTTGCATTAGGGTTACCCCTGATATAGGTATAGGAGACGTGAAAAAAAAAGTGATGGGAAAGTAGGTGGCACCTACGTGTATGCTAAATCGTCCCATGTGTCGGCAATATTTGGGAGACCCATTAGAGATGCTCTTAGGCTGGAGAGAGTCTAAGGGATCCTCAGAATGTGGAGTTAGGTGTTTTGGAAGTGTGGAGTTGGGTGTTTCAGAAATGTGGGGTTACTTGCTTGAAGTTTTGAAGATATAAGTTTAATCTTTTAAGGTGTGTATGAACCCGGGTTCATACAGAATTTTGAAGATATAAGTGTAATCTTTTAAGGTGTGTATGAAACGGGGGTTCATATAGAAAGTGGATGTAAAAAAAAAAAAAATAGATAGGGTGACATATTGAAGAGGTAAATTGATGATCGGGAGTTTCGCAAAGTGTTGGAAGTAAATGTATTGAGGATTTGTAGTTTAACCATTAACAATAAAAGTGCATCTTGCAGAGGGTCGAGGAATTGTGGGATCGGTTGAATCGAGGATGTCGAGGATATTAGTTTATTGTTCTTAGAAGAGATAATTGCGGGGCTTAGTGGATATTTATTGGAGTCAATGATGTGACTTGGAATGTTGACGAGAAGGTTGGATATAATGTATTCAGACTTGACTTGGATCTCTCAGCGTGTACGATCTGGCGAATCACGAGGACGTGATTCTTTTAAGGTGTGTATAATGTAACAACCCGGATTTTTGAACCTATTTAAAAATTGTGTTTTATGGATTTATTGAAATTGAATTCGAATTTGGAAAATGTGGATATATGTTTTGTTGAAATGGGTATCCTATGGATATTTTGGAGACTTAAATAGATATGGTCTATTGGGTATTTATCATCAAATGTTTAATGGGCTTGAGATATTATGTTTACATGGGTTTATCAATTATTGAAAAAGTTAACTAAGAAATGGACTTAGTAATGGACCAAGTATTTTAGGCACAAAAACCTAGGTTGGCTTGGTTTTGCTCCTTTTTCATTCACAATTTACCTAGCCGTCAAGAGCAAAAAGAAAAAGGCAGACACCAAAACCGAGGTAGAGAAGGGAAGAAAGAAAGATTCTTTAGCGTAAGGAGAGAGATGAGAACAAGCACATGAATCGAGGAAAAATAGGTGAAAGAGAAAAAGAAATTGAAAGAAACAGAATAGAGAAAAAGAGAACAAGTTCTTGGCTCGAATTTTAACAAGTTGGTTTTGTTTGCTTGGCCTAGGTGAGCGACACCTAACCCAATAGTATTTAATTTGATGTATATTATGATTGGAAGATAAATACTTTATGATTGTAATGAATGATGGTGTATGATTATTGTTTTTCGGTTGATGTGACAATTCTATACCTTTTTTTTTTTTAAATGGTCAATATATAGATATATAGATAGAAGGTTAAGAGTTCAACCTATTACAGTACATACTATCAGTAGTCAACTGATCTAATAATCAGGTGGGTGGGACAACAAAGGAAATAGGAACCGAGGAGCTTGTATCCCTTTTGCGAGCCAGGATATGAGCTAGGCAGTTCCCTGACCTTGAGCAGTGCTTAAATATTACAAAACTGAAATAATAAATTAAATTTTTGACTTCCTCTAAGATATTAACTGACTGCCATGATAAGTTTGCAGGTATCCTTGTTAGATAATTGGCTGCTGCGAGGTTATCGGTTTTCACTTCGACATTCTTCAGTTGCTTGCTGATTCCTCCTTTGACAGCTGCGAGGATGCCCTTGCATTCTGCAACTTCTGAGGAGTCTGCAAAGCCACATTCAGTTCCTGCAAAGATGAAAGAACCATTGCAATTTCTGAAAATGTAACGACCCGCACTTATCTTAGGGGTATTTTAGTAATCTTATCTATAACCTTGGTTTATGATTAGACTTATTATAACTTCATCGATTGATAAAAAATTCGGAGTGTGATTAATTAAAAAATATAAAAATATGAACTAATAACCGGTGAAAACTAAAACGCATTTTTGAAAATTTGTAAACTATAATAGTTTATTTTAATTAATAATAGGAACCACCTAATTATATTGTCACTAACATGAACTTTTTGATTTAGGATCGAGCACGTGAATAAGATAAATGGGTTTAATTGGACCCGCATCACACATGATTGATTTAGGGATTTTATCAATTGGGAGTAACTTATTAAGTTGGACCCAATAGTATTGTATATATAGTTGTGGGGCATCTTGCATGGGTGTGGATGAAAACCAGCTTGACACCTTCTACTTGACCTGGGTAGCAAACTTAACATCTTATCATTAAGCAACCTGTTTTGGAAACCAGACAGTGAGAAACCAAACTATCATAGCTAGTTGGACGGGTTGTATGGCAGAGTCATTCTTTCTCTCTAGCTTTAGATTGCTTAGGTTCTGCTAGTTAGTAAAGTACCTACATAGTTATAGTTTGATTAAGTAATTATGAAAACCAATAGATAAATTACTTTGGGTTTTCAAGGCTTATGAATATGAGTCGACAAAAAAGGGTTTTAGATAAGAAAAATACATTCAGATCGATGATGTGGTTGTTAATGAGATTCAAGGGTTATTTGAAATTAAAGGCTTATCGACTGGTTCAAGACAAGGACAAATTAAAGGGAAGGCTGGATATGGAACACATGGTATACAAACATGCAGACAACTCTTGGACTTAGGTAAGAACCCATTTCTCTTTCTTAGATTTCAGTTTCTAGGTAATAGTACCCACTTAGTGATAAAAACTGAGCACTTGTTTGGAATCGGGATTTATATTGGCAACCTTAGTAATATGTTGGAAGAAAATAGGTGTATGGGACTGAATTATAAGTACACAATCTGGTTTGAATTCTCTTGGTGCTTGGTGGTGAGTTAGGGCTAAAGTAGATAGTAGGTAGTATGGACCAGATGAGTTTTTGTCTTAGGGCTGATTCATTGGCCGGTTGATATTGGGATGAGGCAGTAAGAAATGATTGTAATTGGGACCAAATTGTAGGTTATGAGATGAAAGCAATGGGTTAAAGAATTTGCCTTCTCCATTATACTGTAACCGCCAATCATTGTTGATATACTTAAAAACAAATATAAACCCAAATAGACTACGCGTCATCGATTCTTAAGTAGCTTGTAGCATTAATTCACTTTGTGGAATCATGTATTTATTTTATATTATCGCTTGCATTTGTAGGAGCTCGTGTAATTTTTGTACTTGAGGTTTTGGAGGCAATAAATAGAGGAACGAACAAGAGGTAGGGACTTACGTTTCTTTTATATTATCTTTTCATGTGCAAATTAATTGATATATTATTGATGATAAAAATGCATGCATGGTTTTGTTTGGTACATATTGATTGCTCGTGGTTTATCGATTATAGCTTTTATTAAAGTGATTAGTTACAGATATCATGTTTTATACTGGAGTTATTAAAGCAGTATATGTATATATTGAAATGGTTTTATAAACGGAAAAACTATCGAGGTTTTTATTGCATCTTTTTTCCAGGATGGGAAAAAGGAGATGGATTTTGTATGTGGGATGTGAGATCCCAGTTGTATGTTGGTATGGTGTGAGGTTCCTGAATTGGGAATATGATCTGGGTGCTTACACGAACATATTATTACAGATCGGATTATAATCCCTTTAGCTTTGACCCGGGTAGGGTAGCCATGAATAGGGGATAGTCTCTTCGGCTTTAGTCCGGGTAGGTTAGCCGTGAATATGGGACTGGTTTGATGGCTGATAAATTCAGGGACTCGTCACACATGTCAGATATAATTAATTATTATTAAAAGACACTTATATATTATATATATTGTATCATGAGACGGTCTGGCAAGGGATCTGTGAATTCCTACAAGAAGGAATTGTTGTCATATTTCGGAAACGACAGTTCTTTCTAAGATTACATACCCGTTGTTCACCTTTAGACGGTGAATGTGCACTTACTAGAGGCAAACACTGTTGGATGTTTCCGAGAATTCCTCTTCTACCTTCCTGGATTACCATGCTTTTAGTGGTACGTTGTTACCTGTTACCTGTTACCTGTTACCATGATGTGCTGTGAGGATACATGTTACCTCGAGGAGGTTTAGAAGCGAGGGGTGAGAGTTAGTCCACTCCTGGACGTGTGTCAGGATCCTGTGCAGTCTGCAATCGCAAACGGTTGACCACCGTAAGTTAGAGACTCCTCGTATCAGGAGGCGTGGTCAAAGGGCCCACCTGAGCCCTAAAAGAGGGTTAGTGTCTTCGGACACAAAAACGGTAATCACTACCTGACCGGATAATCGGGAAAACAACGGTGCAGGTTCACACTGGAAAGTATTGAACCAAGATGATTGCCTGGGGCTGGGGCTGAGTTCCACTCGTATTCTCAGCACTTTAATATGATGCAGCTACCCGACTTATTGTATGGATGCATGGTTAGTATGATTACTATAAAAGGTAAAAGGTTTGGGTTAAAAGTATTTATTTATCAAATTACTTACATTATTTTATTATTACAGTTAAAACCGACATTATTTCAACTGTTTTGTATGGTTAATCGTCATGCATGATTAAATAGTATTTTGGAAATGTGAGTCACTACTGGGCAATTGAAAATGCTCACCCTATCATTAATCCCTTTGTAGTTAAACAGTTGCTCGAAGTTAGATCGATTCAGCAGATATGGTTGTGCGGAGGTTACAGAGGGTATTGGTATAAGTGTTCGTACGATAGATGTACTTAGTTTCTTTTGTATAGAAGTGATCACAGTTTGTATTATTATGTATTGGATTAAGTTTGTATTTTTAAAGCCAATTATATATATGAATATTATTCAGAATCTGGTATTATTATATGTTTATCATGGGTTGGTTTGTTCGAATGTCTCGAGATCTGACATTGAGTCATGGGGATTCGTGTTATGATTTTGGGGCATTACAAAAAACATAACAATTCTATACCTATTATTAGAGCATTCCCGATAGTAAAAGGGTTTTAGGGGTGCCACGTAGGAGAGAGGGAGAAGGTTTTAGCATATAATTAATGTTAAAATTAGTGATTTATACTCTTAAACTTGCCAATGGTTGATTTTAAAATAAGCTTTAAAGGCTAAAGTTTCACTTTCCCCAAAACCATGGTGTATAAAATATGATAAAATTTAATTTAAAATTAACTAAGTGATCCTATGTGGAACTTTTAACTCCTTGACAAATTTGCCAAGGAGTTAAAAGTGTTTTGCTTGAAAAATGTGTTAAAAGCTACCACTGGCAAGAAATTTTTCACTAAAAGTTTCTAAAAGTGTTTTAAAACCTACCACTGGGAATGCTCTTAGCTTATTCAACTGTTGACATTGTTTCCCTTAGAGTATGACCCATTTAATTCTATTAATTAGGGGAAAGGGAGTATTTAGTTAGAGCATTCCCAATAGTAAAAGGGTTTTAAGGGTGCCCCATAGGAGAGAGAGAAAAGGTTTTAGCATAAAATTTATGTTAAAAGTGATTAGCACTTTTACAGTTACCAATGGTTGGTTTTAAAACAAGGGTTAAAATTTAAGGTTTCACTTTTCCCAAAAAATATAGTGTACATTGTGATGAAATCTAATTTTTAATTAATAAAATGGTCCTATGTGGCACTTTTAACTCCTAGGCAAATTTGCCAAGGAGATAAAAGTGTTTTGCTTGAAAAGTGTGTTAAAACCCACTATTGGCAAGAGTTTTTTACTAAAAATTGCTAAAAGTGATTTAAAACCTACCATTGGGAATGCTCTTACTGTTGAGTATTTAGTTTCTCTTAGAGTATTAATACCTTGGCAAATAATTTGATTTTGTGCTTTATTAAATGATGCTATTTAATGATTTGTTTGGAGGCATTTATATATTCTAATTGAAATTTTGAATACATGGTGGTTAGAAATGATTGTACTGTTTATACAGATGTACCGTGTAGTCAATCTCGAGGGTATATTATGTCTATGATATTAATGATAATGTTTATGGAATGCGCAAAAATAATACTACATACTGTTTAATTTTGGCTCTTTAGATGAAATGTTGTTTGCATTGCTTCTTTGGTATTAATTAATTAAATGGTTGTGTGCCAATTTGATAAAACGATAATTTAGTAGCTGTGTGCCGAGTTTAATGGTTGTCTGCCAGTGAATTAAAAGATAATTTAATGGTTGTGTGTCATGTGTAATTTGACTGTGCCGAAAAGATTAAATATTAACTTAACTACTGTGTGCAAACGAAACGAACAAACGATTAAGGATAAATTCTCTAATTGCCACACAACTCTGTTTTTTATGTTTTTTATCTGGATTCAGTTTAAGTTGAGTATCTGTGTGATACGAATTGAGTATAAATTGTCTGTGTGACATGAGTATTTTGGGTACTATGTGAGCCCATGCACCTTTCTATTGGTGTCATTGTTATTTACGCGCGGGTGTATAAGTTTCACCTTTCCTTACGCGCGGGTGTCATTGTTATTTACGCGCGAGTTGTGATCAGAATGCGACATCAAAACATAATCACTTGAAGTGGTGCTAACAGTTACAACTCTGTGATAGTTTGTTTGTCTTCTCGAGGATGGTTGTCTGCTCACTGGTTGTATGGAAGTTAATGGTTGATAGTTATCCATTGCTTGTGGTTATTGTTAGTGGTTATTTTATTTTATTGCTTATTATTACTTCAATTAATCTTTGTTGCAGGTGGTAAAGTCACATTAACTTTTATTGCAGGGTTTGACCTACCAAAGTTATACTCACAAGTGGTAAGTTCGTAAGTTGCTTTAAATTATATTAATTGTAATGCATGCGTAGTTAGTTGTTTTGATTGTGGAGCGTTGATAGTTTTTGGTGAGCTCTCCTTTCATAAGAAACACTCACACCAGCATATTCGAAATGCTGACCCTCGTTGTTTTTATCTCGTCCACCCAATGGATTGTTTCAATGGATTGTGCTATGTTGCCTTATATTTCGGATCCACCCATCTCTACTCCTCCACATCTTACATCAACACCTCCCATAACTACAAATGACTCACCTGACCCAAAAAACCCAAAAACTCTGGATCTTGTCCTCCAACTTCTATCTCGTCCCTCTATAGTAAATCACCTTGTCGACCGGGGTTTACTCAATCCAAATATTATAAACTTTATTCCACAATCTTTTTTGGGTCACCACCAGGCACCTCCTCTCATTTCCCCTAATGTTGTTCAAATTGCCCCAAACAATTGTATAGCTACTCCTATTGTTCCTGGTAATGTGATAGAACCTATGGTCCAATTGGGACTGTTGACTGGAGATGAGAACATCACTGCTGTTGATGAATCTGGTACGGAGGAAGCTCGATCTGGGAATCTGAGTGTGAATCGTTTTAGTGATGATCTGCATCATAACTCACTGCTAGTATCTTCAACTAGTGCCCTACGTAACGAGGTCTGCACTCTTCTAACCCATTTTACTCTCTACTCTGTCATTATCTGCTCCCAAATTTCTGGAAAAAAAAAAACATATTGAATTTCAATTTTACAAACAACACAATCTATTTTCTCTGTCCCTCCAATAACTACAATAGCTTCCATCATCATATAAACTGTACCCTCCCAGATTTAACAATCCTTTTAGCCTATTATTCTCATAATTATACTACTGTGAACTATTTATGCATATACTCTCTTATATGTTGTAACTTCAATAGCCCTGTACATCATTAGTTATAAAACCTTGACCCACATCTGTTTCACTCGCATACATTACTATTGGTTACTTGTTTACTACTACTGCACTGCTTGCCATTATCACTGTTTGAGACTGATTATTGATCTACATATTTGGGCTAATCATCTGAGATTGGGTTTGGGGTTTGAAAAGATGAATATACTTGCTTGGTATCTTTGTGGTTGTGGTAATGATAGAACAAAAAGGGCTCTAAAAGATCTTATAAAAGAACAAAAAACCCAAATCATTTTCCTATCTGAAACTAAATCCTCTACCTTCATCGCTCAAACTCTAATTAATTCCCTAAATTATTCTAGTTTCCACCTTGTGGAACCTAACCACCATGCTGGTGGTCTTCTGCTCCTTTGGTCTTCTAATGCTCAACTTCAATAATATCCTCTAATAAATATATAATAAATACTAGAATAAACCAAGGTGCCAATAGATTACATTTCTCTACTTCTTTCTTTTATGGTAGCCCTTATATGTCCCCCTTAAAGACTTTAGTTGGAGCTTCCTTAAAATTGCTTGTGAGACTGCTCTGGACCCCTGGATGGTTATTGGATGCCTTAATATCATCTTCTCTCAATCGAAAAAATTTGGAGGCCTTCCCTTTGATAGGAATGAGTGTATCTTTGCTTCTGATACTATCCAGGAACTTGGCCTTATTGATATAGGTTTCACTGGTGAACCTTTCACTTGGTGTAACAAGAGGAGTGATCCCCACAACATTAGGAAGAGGCTTGGCAGATGTCTCTGCACTCCGAGATGGCAACTGTCTAATCCCTTTGTAAAGCTGCAACACTTGCCAGCTATTGCCTCTGATCACTGTCCTTTAATCCTGAGTCTCACCCCAAACCAGAGTAGTGGGCTCAAACCCTTCAAATTTCAAAACATGTGGACAAGAGATGAGAATTTTAATCTTGTGGTCGACATGGCTTGGAAAAAGGTCCATAGTGGTTGCCCCATCACCTCCCACTTAGCTTCCACCAAAAAAGCTCTCTCCATATGGAACAAGCAGGTTTTGGGGAATATTTTTCATAGAGTCTCTGCTCTAAAAAAGAAAATATCCTTCATCCAATTTCAGCCTTGCTCCATATAGAACAAAGAATTGGAACAATGCCTCATTATAGAACTTGATGAACTCCAAGCAAAAGAAGAAATGGCTTGGCAACAAAAATCTAATGAAAGGACCATCACTGAAGGCGACAAAAATACTAATTTTTTCCACATCTCTACCCTCATCCTCAGGAACCACAACAAAATTGAGTCAATTCTGGACTCAATTAATAATCGTACCTTCCACCACAAAGCTATCCAAAAGATCTTTATTGATCACTTTACCACCCTCCTATGCCCTCAAATCCAACCTTTTACTTTCCATCAGAAACTCACCATCTCTGAATTTTTCCCTTCTTGTCTCACTCTGGAGGATAATGATATTCTCACCAAAGACATGACTATTGAGGATATTAAAAGCTATATGTTTAGCATTGGGTCCCTGGACCTGATGGCTTCACTAGCTTATTTTACCAGAAATCTTGGACCACAGTGCAACCTGGAGTCACTAAGCTGGTTTTCGACTTTTGGTTAGAGGATAATTCCATTGAGCACATCAATCATACTAACATTGCTTTAATCCCCAAATGTGACTTCCCGAGACTTCCCTTAGATTTCAGACCTTTAAGCTTTTGTAATGTGACCTACAAAGTCCTCTCTAAATTATTGGCTAATAGAATCAAAGAATTTCTCCCAAAGATTATATCTCCTCTCCAATGTGCCTTTGTCCCTAACCTACAAATCTCTGATAATGTCATGATGGCTCATGAGATTATCTATTCCCTGAGGAGGAAACAAGGCATTGGTGGGGTTATGGCCCTTAAAATTGATATGTCAAAAGCCTTTGATAGGGTTAATTGGGATTGTATATTAGAAATTATGAAGTGTTTAGGCTTTCCATCTAAAGATTATCAACTTGCTTCACAAATGCATTTCCTCCATCCATTCCTCTGTCATCATTAATGGCACCCCTGATGGCTACTTTAAACCCACCAATGGTCTGCGTCAAGGAGATCATATCGCTCCTTCCCTTTTCATCATATGTATGGAACTTCTTTCTCGTCTTATCCAGCAGAAGTATGAACAAAAAAAAAAATGGTATCAAAGTCTCTAGAAATAGTGGACCTATATCCTACCTGTTATTTGCAGATGATATTTTTATCTTTTGTAAAGCAAACCTAGATGAGGCCAAAGAACTCCTCCTAACTCTCCAACTCTTCATCTCTATCTCTGACCAACAAATTAACTACACTAAATCTGGTATCCTCTTGAGTACCAAACACCCCTCCCCTTCTTCAGCAACAGATCCTCCATACTCTCAGCATGTTTCCGTTGAGGAAGGAAGACATGTACTTAGGGACACCCCTTTTCGTAGGCAAAAAAAAATCAATTCTTTTTAAGAGCCTTTTAACTAGAGTTGAGAAGAGACTTGCTGGATGGAAAAGCAAGGTTCTCTCTCAACCTGGTAGAACCATTCTCATAAACTCTGTCACCTCTGCCATCCCCTTTTATCAAATGACCTGTTTCAAAATCCCCAAATCCATAACTGATAATATGAACCAACTTCAAAGAGAGTTCTGGTGGGGAAAAAAAGAAAACAATCAAAGGAAAATGCACCTCATTAGTTGGAATAAGATGTGCCTTCCAAAATGCTTGGGGGACTAGGGATTAGGGACCTTAATACTCATAATGATGCCCTCTTTAGTAGGCTTGCTTGGAGGATTATAAATCAACCTGAAAATTTGTGCTCTAGCATTCTGAAATCCAAATACTTTTCCAACACTTCTCCCTCACCTCTAAAAAACATAACACCCCCTCTTGGACATGGCATTCCATTTCAAATATCATACATAAGATTTCCCCCCATATATATTGGGATATTGGAAATGGTTCCTCTATCAACATCTGGGATTCCAACTAGATCCCCTCCAGTTCTTCTCTCAAACCTACAGCTCTCCCCAATTCTAATCCAAACCCTAGCATTCAAGTTGTGAAACAACTACTGATAGCCAATACTGCCATGTGGGACTTAAACCTCTTATCTCAGCTTTTCACCCCTACTTCTGTTCACCACATTCAAAACACCACCTCTAGGGGCCCCCACAGTATTAATAGACTCAAGTGGATGGGAACTAAGAATGGTTTATTTAGTGTCAAATCTAGTTACAAACTTCTTCCCACTAATGAAGCTACTCCCCGCCTTTTGGGGAAAACTCATCTTAAAATGTGGAAAACTAACAATATTCCTAAAGCAACCCTTTTTGCTTGGAAATGCTTGTACCAAGGTGTTCCTACTAGAGAAAGAATTGGAAGACACATCCCCTTAATGACCAAACATTGCCCTATGTGTGACCACCAATCTGAATCTCTAAAACACATGTTACTTGACTGCCCCTTCACACAAGCTGTGTGGTTTCTCTCTCAATGGAACTTTAGAATAAATCATTTCCATAATCTAAGTGTTATTCAATGGATAAAACATTGGTTTGAGCCCCCCAAAGTCTAGTTAGTTGATAAAGATGAATGGAGCTTTTTTGTGTGACCATTACTTGGGCAATCTGGAAAAACAGGTGTACCAAAGTGTTTCAAGGTAGTGCCATGGATCCAAAAACCTTAGCTAACAAAGTGGATGGCCAAATGAGTATGCTAAACTCAAAGGATTTACTGTCTCACCAACCCTCCCCTTGTGCAATCTGGATACCACCTGCTGATGGGTTCCTTAAAATCAATGTGGACATTGTTTTCCAATCTGCAGATTCAAACATTGGCATAGGTTTGCTAATAAGGGATACATATGGATCCTTTTTTTTTTTTGCAGGCAGTCAGTCAGGCAAAGCAGGTTCTGCGTCTGAGGCAGAATGCCTTGGCATCTTATCGGCCTGCAGAATAGGTCTGCAGCAGCATCTGAGCAAAGTGGAAGTTGAAACAGACAACTTGGCAGCAACAAGCTATCTGAATGGAAAATCAGTGAACTTATCTTGGATTGCAACAAACATCCTGGATGAGGCACTATCTATAGCTATGTCTTTTAATTGTATTTCCTTTATGCATTGTAATAGGAGTGGGAACTACTGGGCTCATATCATTGCGCACAATGCTGATACAAGCTCTTTGGTCCCATGTCCTACTCTGATTCACCTATTTGGCTGCTGCAGGCAGCTCAAGTCAAACTCCTTATTTAAGCAAACCTTCTAGCTTTATAATATAAGTTTGATTATTAAAAATGTAGACTTGACTATCTCTCCACTAATTTAAACACAGACACACACCCACACATAATGCATCTTACAGACAATTTATCAAACAAGATGTAAGCACACCAGACGATAAATAAGAAAAGAAGCAATGTGGGTTAAAAATTATCTCCTGAGCTACCATGTGCTGCAAGAATTGAACCCTATCTCACTATATTACTTCCTTGCTCAAAATTCCAAGTAAAAGAACACAGCTAAAACATTATCCAGAAAGTTAAAAGAAGATAAAACAACTTAAAACAAGGAATTGTCTTTATGACATTGCTACATGAGATAACAGTTTCTGAAAGGTTTTAGCAAAATGAAAACTCACACATAAACTAAGTAGGCAGTCAGGAAACTAAATATATAAGAAAACATTTAAGACCATAACATCAAAAATATTAACGTTTTCTAAAAACATCTAAATCATCTACTCCAGAGCCATAGTCCATGATTCCTGCTGGTCCTTGACTTCTTTGTTATCCTACCTGCATCAAGTTCTTAGACCTGCTGGTGCTCTTCAGAATTTGTATCTTTCGATTCGAAGGGAGTACTTTGCAATTCAACATGAGCGGCAGCATCTTCAGAGACGAGATCACTGTTCCCAGTAGGTACAGTTGAACTAGATAAATGTGCCTCAGGAAGATCTTTCTGAAGATCTGTGACATTAGCTGAATTAACAGTTTCTAAATTGTGTGTTGCTGCTGGGACAACTTCACTCGGCAACAATTCTTTCAGTTGATCCGTCTGGGGAGTCTGATTTTCTGATTCAGTAGTTGGCTCAGTAGGGGGAGTCTGATTTTCTGATTCAGTAGTTTGCTCGGTAGTCGTGTGGGGTGCATCAAATATGGTGGTCTGGCACTCCACTGTGGCTTCAACTGTTTTGTTAGGCTTATCTCCCACCTGAAGGAGCTGGTCTGGCGCTATCTTCGCAGATGTTTCAGTTTGACCAGCTGGAGCTTCTGATCCAGATGGAGCCTTGGTCACTGGTAACATAGCCTTTTCTTCACACTCATCATGCTCTAACGTTGAAGACTCCACAGCAGAAGCAGATTTAACATTTAATTCACTAAGACCTGCTGGAGGAAGAGCACCAGTGTCTTTTGGGAATATATCATTCTGCTCACTTTTCATGAAGTCTTTTTCTTGGGAGGTAACTTGAATAACTTGATGGATGCTACCTGAATGTCCTTCAGCTGCCGGAATATATTTAGTGCCATTTTGCAGTCCTTCGGCAATGTGAGTTTGAGACGGTGAGGGAGGTGGAACTACAGGTACTTGATTGACAGGTTGGGATGCACTTGACAGAAGGTCCCCACTTCTTTGAGAAGACCCGTTGGGTCTTTTGCTCGTTTGAACAGATTGGCCACTAGATCCTTGTGGATGAGTTGCCCGATCCACTTGAGGGATTTGTATGTCAGATCTTCTAAACATCTTCGTGTGTGGTGCCACATCATTTGATCCAGAAATCGGAACTGATGACCCTGGCTGAAACACAACACCCTTCAGAATGGTGTCAGTATCACCAACTTTAACAGTAAGCAAGTATCCAGCATCGAATGACCCGTCAAGCACTCCAAAAACTGCCTGACCCACCATATCATTTTGTGTGTCTGTCACTGAATCGATCCTTCTTCGTTGATTTCTCTTCTCTGTGTCAGGAGCAGTTGTAGCAGACACCTGTCCTTGTGTTTGACTCCTATCCTTCCGAGGTCGACCCCTCTTCCTTTTCGCAGGTGTATCATCTGGAACAGCAGAGTTGGTCCCTTGATTTTCTTGGGTCATCTTTCAAGAACACAAATTTTGGTAAGTTTTCACCCTGCAAGCATAAAAGAAGAGTTGTTAACTTATAAAACAAAAGCTGTACATCCCACTTTTTCGTATATGAATTCTATCCCTAGCCCTCATGGAGATAAGGCTTAGTATGTTAGAGTAAAAGTCCCAACGTATAACTATTTTTTAGGTTTAAAAGATATACATAAGCGTCACATCAGATGAGGTGCAGGCCTGAACTTTTTCTAAATATTACATCTAACAATACAATATGAAATCATACCAGATGTGAAATTATCCGAGAACTTTACAATGAAGAATACTAATACCAAAATTCCATGTACCTCAAACAACAAAATTAACAAAGGCAAACACATTCCATAAATTATATAACAATCAACAAACATAGTACAGGAGAAATATTAAGATTTTTTAAATAAGCTATGAAATAAATATTAAAAACCAAAAAAATTGAATATACCTCAAAAACAATAAGAAAGACTTTGATTTAAAGCTTCTATTTGATCCTAAATCATTTAAGAAACATGAAGCAAGCGACAGACTGAAATTCGATGATATCTGAATACCTAATCAACCAAATTTTGTCACAAGATAAAAAGGTTTAAGAATAAAATTAGAAGTCTCTCTCTCTCAAATTGTTCGTTTTCAAGAAGATGTGGTTTCGAACAAGTTAGAATAATTACTAGACAGTCTATAGAAAGCAAAAATGGCATAAATCATACATAACAGGAAAATCTTGGGTGGTGATAACGCCCTAGGGTTATTTATTGTATGCAGGGACCCCATTAGAAGAGTTCTTTTTTATTGGAGAGCAACTTCTTAGTTTATTGGTAGAACTTATCATTACTTCCTTCCTCTAATGGCATCCCACATATTCCAGGAGGATGTGGGATTTGATTCCAAGACCTTGAGATCCAAACCCCTAAGTACTTGACCAACAGGTTATTGGAGCCCTCAACAGAACAATTGTCAACTCCATGTTAAGACTTTGATCTAGCATTTCAATGCTTTAATCTCTGATGTCAAGCATGATATAGACTTTTAATTCCCTACTACTATTCACTAAAGTGACATGGAGACAATTGATCTGGGCAAACGTAAGAGAGGTGCAGAATCTGATTGATGGTGAGGAGGTGCGGGTTTTCTTTAATACTGGACGAAAGACACAAATCACAGCTATGGAAGTTCATTCCTAAAGCAACTTGGTGGGGGCTTCAGAGGAAAAAAAAAAGATCTAAAATTTTAGGACAAAGAGGCAAAGATTGACAGAGTGGTGGTGAATATCAAAGCTAGAAGTTGGTATTAGGGAAAACAGAATGAAAACAGGAAGCATAGCTACGCTCATGGCTTGATAATCTACTTGGCCCAAAATCCGTATTCCAAATTCTTTTAGTTTGTAGGGCGGTTTTAGCATGCTTTGCAGACTTGGACACATGAATTGTTCACTTGAAACCCCATGGTAAATCCATTTTTGGCCAAATTTCCACCAATGAGGAAAACTTGGTTAATAGGACAACAGTCCTTTCAAACTGTCTCCATGGCTAATTAATAAACCGCTATACTCAGTAAGAATAGGGGACATTTTCAGTTGAATGAAACTTCTAAGAGGGTACTAAACAGCTACAGAGAGATGGTGAGGGAGGACCTCACCAAGCACAAAATAAAAGGCAAAAGAAAGGTAAAACTCAAAGAATGACTTAAGGAATCCCAATCTGTGATCAGCTCTTCAATACACCTCTTTACGGGTCTTCAAGGTAGTCCTGTAAGCACTGAGTCGACAAACAATTATGGGATAAAACCTCAAAATCCCCTAAGGTTTATTCATCTACTTTCATACTGTGAACTCTTATAATATAAGTTAGTCCTTTAACACATTCATAGTATAACGAAAAAAACAACCATTTTTCCTCTTTATTGGTTAGTTTAATTCAGATCACAAGTCCAAGAAAATGGATGCCATTCTGATAGTCATATCAAGATCATCTTCAAAAGATTCATCTCATCGTGCTCAAAATGAGTTGATTATCTTCATTAACATAATTATTTCATCGATTTGGATAAAAAAGCATCCACCTTTACCACCTTTTTATTTTTATTTTTTTGATAACCACCTTTACTACCTTTGAAATCACAAAATCTCTTCATTACATACTCCACTTCAATATTTGAGCTTCTGAAAAAGACAAAAATGTTTCCTTGTATTTTTCACTAAAGAAAAACCCACTATCTCAAGAGAAAACTGGAGGGTATTAATTAACTCATAAGGAGATCAATTATGAGCACAAGCCTTCTTTCTTAGATGTTTTCAAAACAACACTATTATAAGATTGAACAAACTACAATGATCAACTTTGCGAATCTATAATTTAATTTGACTTTACGTAAAACAAAAATCCCCTAAACACAACACTTATTAGATTGCCCTTGAAGATTGTACTCAACATATTTAGGATCACATCTTTATTAACTTTAGAAAGCTCTACTTGTTTATGTTCAACTCCCTGCAAAAAGTATGAAAACGAAACACCCAATCACCCGAAATTTGATTCTCAATGAGCATTCTCACCTCCATCCATACTGATGTTTCCATTATTCTCGGCATCTCTAAGATCACATTTCTTTATAAATTCTCAAACCTCTTCTGTTCTACTCCATAGAAAAGGAGAAAACAAAATCATCCCAAACTTGATTTTCTAAATACGGCACTCACTTCCATCCATACTGACACTAATATTTCCATAAGAACTTGCCATCAAATGGATATGATGCTTGTTCATCAAATTGAGCACCTTATCAAATATTGTATTGTAACTTGTCTTTTCCCATCCCTAACATTGCCATTTCCAAAGAAGGGTAATGTATATGTCTCTTTCAATTCCAACAACAACAACAATTTATAGAAATTGAATTTATAATAGGAAATTCTTCAAGGCATAACAGACCTTAACATAAGAAAATTATCATATATTCATATGCAAATACCAGCAACATATGAACCTCTTCTCTATTCAATCAAGATAAACCTACTCAAGATATTTACTTTTCTCTAATAAAGCTCAAACTTATCAAATATATATATATATAGGTCATCCCATGGAGGTACATATGAATGATACTATCAATCTCACATAACTGTTTTAAGTATATCCTGAAAGGTTTAACCTACTAATTCAAAATCTATCAAATATGTTCAAGCAATCAAGCCCAATGTAAGCTTACTGTTGTTAATGTTTACCCAAATAAATGGTTAGTCACATGTCACTCATATAATCTGAAAAAAAAACCGTATCTTGACTCAGTCAACTCAGTTTGACAGAGTTGACTAACAGTTTCCTATTTCATACTTTGAGTTGGTATTAGTTTAGAAATCCTTGTCTAAGTTGAACTTGGTTTCTATGTTCTGTTTTGCTATTAGGTGTCTTTATAATAACCTATAAGAGTCTTTTGAGTTCTACATTAGTTATCATTTATCAAGAGTTATCTATATAAGGAGCTCTAAAAACGAAATTTGTATTCAATTATTTATTCGACTATCAAAGTTCTACTTTTTATCAATTTTCTTCCAACTTTATATTGTTAGATTCAATTATCACACTTGCGTCTACGTCAGTCTTTAAAACTGTCGATAACCATCTAATTAAAACCTGACAACATCAATGATAATCACTCAAAACGATAAACCACAGCTTACTCCAATTTGTTTGGAAAAGTCGGGCATTAATCCTAAATTCCTATTTTTCAAATAAGCGCAATATAGATCTCCATTTCGCAGTCTAGTTACCATATATGTCACACATACATAAACTCACATCTTTATCATGAAGTTCTTGTAATTGTTACTTTTTCCCCCTACAAATAGGGTTGTGAAGCAAATTCCCAAATTATAACCTGGAAAATACCAATTACAAATATTTTATAACATTCTAGTTTCTACCAATTTTGAATCATTACCCTATTTCAAATGCATCGCTGTGGGGTAGATTCAGGCTCACTCTCAGTGATTGATCAATTTGTTTGTTGAGAAATATGAGAAGATCGGAATTAAATACAAACTAATTAAAATTACAAACTAACGAAATGTTTCAACAAAATAAATAACAAAGCTTTCATCTAATTTTGATCTATCAAGAGAAAAGGGAGAACTATAATAAGATTATGTTTCAACAAATACAAAAGAAAAAAAAAAACTAATCAAAAAGATAGTAGAGAGAGGAAGAGACCTTCTAGTCAGATCTGGTGCGATCCCCTTTCTTCAAAAAATGTTGCAATGAAAGCAAATCAATTGTTTAGTTATTTTTAGGGTGTTGCAGAGATGGAAGATTAGATATCAATGGAAAGAATAGTCCAGATTCTTTTTTTAACAAAGTTGCGAGTTATTGTAAAGACCCATTTCACGAGATCCATCTCACGAGTCTTTCTCATAAAAGTTGCCACGTGGAGGATGGAGGTCAAGAAGGTTGGGTACACGCACCATTTCTTATGTTTCTGAGGGAACCACGTAGAACTTGTCTTGCCTCTAATATCAACTCGACTAACAAACAAGACGTCTGACTCTAACACGTTATACCATTACAACATGCATATATTAGTCATTAGCAAATCCAAAGGAATTATGTTTTCACCCATTTTTTAAGAAACAGTCTTCATCTTGTCATTCGGCTTTTGAGTATTTTTCATATCTATCAATAGCATATTCATAAGAAAACATGGCCATTATCAAATCATGTCGCATTTCTTTATGATATTCACTTGATTCTTAGACAATCCATTGTTATGAATAGTGCCTTGACAGTGCTCAGCATGAAAGAAGCCTACTCACTATTTCCAATGCAAAAAGCCCATTATATTCTAGTACATTGTTAAAAACTTAAAAATTTAAATTAATTGGTTTTCTTCATATTGCAGCAGACCTCACACTGCATTAGTATTTTGATTGACTAGGTAAATCTAATTAACTTTTCAGTCCAAAATAAAAGTAATAAATATTTAGATCCAGTTTTAACTTATAAGCACAAAAATTGACTTAGAAGATTTTCTACTTTTCCTTGTAAATTTATTTTTGTGTTTTTTACCTTAAATTTTCAACTTTATTCAGATTGCGACTAAAATTGTAAACCCTTTCAGTAGAAAATTGAAACTTTTATGACTCAAACCGAACAGTCGGACACAAACAAAGTTCATGACGCAAAGTGAAAATCTGACAAAGTCCGTACATCATTTCGTTCATTAAACGAAAATGTTTTTTTTTCTTCTTTTTTATTATTATTATTGGCAAGCGAGGTTGTGGGGACCCCTACCTCTTTTTAAATTACGTGAGAAAACGTTTTATCCAACAATCCACGGAGGACATGTTTCGAACCCATAACCTCCCAACTTTGTGAGAGGGATGCTACGTTGAGCCACATGCTCATTCACAAACCAAAATATCTCCATACAAGGTATATCACAGTACTAATGGTCTCGTGTAGGAAGACTTCTTAGGACATAGAATTTGAGTCGGCAATGGCCATCTTTGAACAGACCCTTGCCTCCAACTCACCACTTATTGATCATATTCCCAGCAACCCATTGGTTCGACAAAATTTCTAAGGTAGCAGAGTATCTCCTTCATAAAAAAATCATTCAATTCCTTTCTGGTTCCCTTCCTACCACTTGATACTCAAAACAAATTTATTTCTTTTCACTTTACTTCCAACAACACTAGAACTGGTCGTCACATCTGGGCTCCTGTATGCTTATTTAGAAATCTCCAAGGATCAAGGGATGCAGGGGTATCTACAAGACCCTTTAAATTGATGTAAGAAGATCTAGACTTTAGATATTCCTTTAAGTCTATTGCCTACCCACCAGACTCCATTTTCATCGAAGGAACATAAGTGACAATTCAATCTGCCGTCTGTGGTGCTGAAAAGGAGTTCATAGATTATCTCTTCTTAGAATGACCTCACACAAAGCCTCTTTGGGATCAATTCACCCTTGGAATCATATGCTTAGCCAACATTAATACGAACAAGTTTATTACTGAAATTCATACACTAGTCCATCTCCACCATGGCATCCCATTCATCTTTGCACTATGGTCTATTTGGAAGCGTAAAACTAAATCTTTCTTTCCCTGACTAACAGTCCAGCATTGACATAGATTTGCAGGGATGTTATCTAAAGCTTCCAAAAGAGAAAGAGATAAATTTGATTCAGAGATAAGGTGTTACTCAAATATCTCTGAACCCCTTATAGCATGATAATTGTGTTCCTATAACATTAAATCAATATGTTTCGATTCATTTTCTTTACAAGTTTGTACCCCCTTTTTATGCTATGGGTGCAGACTGTGGTACGTTAGGCCATCGTGTTGGTGCTGACCCTCAGGTAGGGTGGTGTCCACTTCTCCCAATGTTAAATTGAGAAAACTGATGGACATGAACAAGTCTTTACTTTCTAAGTTTGACTGAGTGATCAAGGAGTAATATACATTAGGAAACAAAAACACAAAACATTGTAGCAGATCACTAAGGTTAACCTCCACTGGGAGGCCAAGAAACGTGCCCCCTTAATTATCATGATCGATAACCGGTCTCTCATCCAGTGTATTAATTAGAATATTAAACCGTGTTTTCAAAAGTCGACCGATGAGGTAATAAACCGAATGTTGTAATTATATTGACAAAAAAAAAAAAAAAATTTGAATATTAATGCAGTGATGAATTGTTGCAGTTAAACACGCGGTATAACCTTTGAAACGGTTAAGACAGAACACTAATAAATATCACTGTCTAAGATTAAAAACACTTGATTCAGTTGCACTAAAACTATTATTTGATTAGTGAGACTCGAGACGACGTCGTGATACTACAACAAATTGAAAATTGAAGATAGTATAGAGAAAATGCAACAAATTTTGCACTGAAAACACATTCCCATCATAACAATAACAACAAAACACAAAAAAAAAGAAAAAGCTTCAAGCCTTCAACTACACAGTTCACTCAGTTGCACCAAAACACTTTTTTCAATTTTGTTCACTAATTCGTATAAGAAGAAGCATAAAATTAAAAGATAAGACAAAATAAAGATTGAATTTTTATTAAAAATAACAAGAATTAAGCAACCAATTGCATTAAAATGAAAGGAATTTAGGGTTTATTTGAAAGACTTACCTCTTGTAAATAGAAACCCTAGATAGATAGATAGATCTGTTGGTGAAAATGAATGAAGAAATTATTTTGGAGGGAAGGATTATCGAGGTGAGAGAAAAAGATTTTATTTTTTATTATTTTTTTCTGACTGGAAAGTGAAAAATGAATCTATATGCTAAGCAGGGAAATGTAATTTGTAATATAGAACCGTGAGTGACACGGTGGGGACCTACGTTAGTGTTTGTGTGTTCTTACTGCTGTTAATTTTTTTGCTAAACAACATCGGACCACTTTATTTCTACAACCAGAGACGGAATGAACCTAACTTGCTGCCAACATGTATCAAGAAGATGGATAAGTAACAAATATTATTGATCATCTCTACGGTATTTGCTTTTGCTTTGTAGTTGTAAATTATGCAAAAAAAAAAAGTTGGGATACAGTCCTATTGCCAACTGGTTATATGCCAAATTTGGAGCGATTTTGTCGAAACCACTGACATTACTGTCGATATTTGCAAATACCCCACTAAAGATTTTTATTTTGTCTTTACCCCAGCAGATAACGTTTCTGTCTAACAGCCGTTACAGAAAAGCGGACGTGTCTTATTTTATTATTAGTAGAGCTGATGTGTATTTCACAGAGATAACTGATACTGACGTGGTCTGTTTTAATAAAGGAAGGTACACGTGTCGGGATCTCGTCGAATCCATCTGATTTAATCCAACGACTGGGATATTTTTGAAATCTGACCGTTATAAATTAAAATGGTTATAAAAGTCGTCTTCTTCCTCAGATACCTGCGAATAACCAGGTTCAATTCTACAGATTCTTCATCAATTTCTTCACCATGAGTGCTTCTTCTTCAACCATTGGTAAGTATAAGTGTTTTATTTGTAGAGATGTTGGCCACTTTGCTAAGGATTGTGTTTTTTATGACTTCCCGTGTGTGCTGCTATGTGATGATCACAAGATGAGGTTTGGGGTGAGTACACAAGACCGATCAGTTGGAAGGGAGTTCTTGAGTTGCAAGTATGTCAGTGATTGCAAGGGGTTTTTGTGGGTAGATGAAATTGGAGATGTGGAGTTGAAGAAACAAGAAATATCGAGTAAGATGCAACTGAAGATGAAGAAGAAAAAAGAGGTTAATGACAAACAACCTGATGATGAAAAATCTGATGTTACACTCAAAATTTCGACAGAGAATAATATGGAAACGAGTTTTCAGGGAAGTGCAAAGTCTATCAGTGAGATAGTGAAGTTGTTGGCAAAAACAAATGTGTAATGCAAAATGACCTATCTGCAAGTATGTAATAGTATGCTGGAAGTATGTAAGCCTGAAAGTATGTAAGCCTGGAAGTATATAATGCAAATGTGTAATGCAAAATAACCATTGTGTTCGAAAATAACCAAAAGCATATATAAATATTGTCAAACATTACATATTGTGTTCCAAAATAACCAACTTACATAAACATTCCTGAAGCAATTTGAACATAACAACATTAACCATTGTCTCAATCCAAAAAAAAACCCGAAAACAAACAAAGTTTATGTTTCAATCCCCCCCCCCCCCAAAAAAAAACCATCTATCTTGCTTGCTTGCTGATGACAAGATACTAAAACCTCAATCTTGGTTGAATTGGATTGGAACTTCTAGCTTGGTTGGTTCTTGTTGGATCACGATTCAGATCTACACCAAACATGAATGCCAACCTTTGAGCACTTGTACCATGCAAAGGATACTCAGGAGGTCTGTTTGCTGGTGGAGGCCTCATGTAGGGCTGGCTGACAGTGGGAGGGGGAGGTGGTCTCCATGCTGATTGCTGCTGAGGAGCTTGCGGCATTGAAGGTGCATTGAAGGAGCTTGCGACATTGAAGTTGCTGAACTGGACACCAGGCATTGTAGTAGTAGTAGGGCTCATAAACTGGGGGGGGGGGGGGGGGTATTGCATCTGTAAATAAAAAAAAGCCACACATTAATTTCATAAACAAAAACTATATAACATGGAAAAAAACTACAAGGAATGTTCAAATTTTTGTTTCTAACCTGAGCAGAATATTGGAAATTGGGAGTTGGGATCATTGTAGGACCATAACCAAATAAAGAAGGATCAAAGTTTGGCTGCGATGAACCAATATTATCAGATGGTTGTTGCGTAGGGGTATTGGCTCTCTTTTTTCCTTTACCTTTGTAGGTTTTCTTCCCTTTCCCTTTCCCCTTGGTTCTTTGTGCTACAGCTGGCTCATATTGTGCTATGAACTCACTGAATGCTGGATCATCTGCAATGTTCTCTATAGGCACACCATAGTCTATTTTCCTAGGTCTAGTCCTTGGTCTTCCACCCTTTTCTGTTGCACCTTTTTTTGCAGGACCCTTTGATGTAGCTGCCACATATGCTGCATGGTCAGGATCAGGTCCAGGACATCCTACTTTGTTATGCCCATATTGTTTGCATATTGAACATCTGTGTTGTTTCTTTCCACCATATCTGATTGGACCTTCATCAATTCCTCTTTTTCTTGCAATTGGTGGCCTACCTGGCCCTCTGGTTTTTATTGGTGGCCTGATCACCTCAGTTGACTGCATTTGATTGTCCACATTGTTAAAATAGGGATAAGGATTTGAATTTGTATAGAAGTACAGTAAATTTATATAGAACCTTTCTCAGCTTGTCAGTGCAGAAATTCTCATGCAGGGAAAAAGTACTTGTCGTGGAGGAACAAGTGTTTGATCAATGTATTGCTAATGTTTTGCAAGGAATTTATAATGTCGAGAAGCTTACAATACCATATAAAAACTAAGTGCAAATTATTAGGGTTTATAGTATACTCACCTTTACCCAATCATCTTCATGCAGTATCGGCTTGATAGATCCCTCATACACTCTACTGTATGCTTCAACTGTAAAATAAGGACTACAATATCTGCAATTTACAAAAGTATGCATTGAAATTAAAACCAAATAAACAAAAATATAACTGATCATCAAAACCAAATACATTACCTCTTCCAATCTATTCTCATTCCATTCAATACTCTGACTGCATGAACACAAGGTATTCCTGTCAGCTCCCATTCACCACAAGTGCATTTTTGTGCTGCAATATCTACATTCCAATGCTTGTCATTGTGATTATTAACCTGATATAGATGATCCTCAGATCCATAACAAGTATATTCATGAATCTTTTTTTTCTTCTCTTCTATAATTTCAATAACCCTAGGAACAAGACCAGCTTGATCCCAAGTCCTTGCTGTCTTCCTCCTTTCAAACTGCAGCTTCATAAGCAACTTGCAAACAATGCCAATCAACCTATGAACAGGTTTGTCTCTTGCTTCCAAAATTCTTGAGTTGAATGCTTCACTCCAATTATTGGTAGTATGCTCTGACTTTGCTATTTTGTCAAAATGACACCTTGCCCATTTACAAGGTTCTTCATCCATCAGATATTCTGCAGCACCAGCATCAATCTTGTGTATTTCTTGCATGTCAAGCTCCCAGTATGTTGGTGAGTAGGCTTTCGAAGCAGCCCAGGCCAAGTCATCAACACCACTAAAATACCTCTTCATGTTAGCTACCATATGCCTAAAGCAAAATCGTTGATGAGCTTCAGGGAAAACACTATGTACTGCCACATTTAATCCCTTCTGTCTATCACTCATAATCACTAGTTTCTCCTTATGCCTACTCAAGTGTGGTTCCATAATTTCCAAGAATCTCTACCAGTTATATAAGTTCTCCCTCACACAAATAAAAATAGCTAATGGAAATATTCCATTATTCCCATCCAGTGCCACTATTGCTAAACACACACCTCCATACTTACCTTTCAGAAAGCATCTATCTAATCCAATAATTGGCCTACACCCATTCACAAAACCATCAACAGATGCCTTGAAACTAACACAACAATAATCAAAGCTACCAAACTGATCATTCCTTCCACATTTTGCTAAGCTACCAGGGTTTGCAGCTTGTATTTGTCTACACATCTCTGGAAGTTTGCAGTAACTGTCTTCATAATTTCCATGGACCATTTCAAGTGCAATGGTCAATGCATGCCAGGCCTGCCAATACTTGATGTCCAATGTGTATTTAGCCCACATCTTACCAACCACATCTCTAGGCTTGAATGATCTGTGATGAACCCTCATATCCTTCTCAATCTTTTTAGCTATCCATTGTGCATTGGCTGTAGGATTTGTCTCTGCTTCATGGGACACACAAATGTGTTCATCATAGAGTTTACCTAACCTCATTGTGTGCCCATCATTCATCCTCCCAATAGATACCTTCCACTTACAAGGCTTTCCAGCAAGACTCTTGCCAGCACATACACCAACAATTCTATCACTGTCATTTTTTGGAAGTTTCAACACAGAATGCCTCTTGATAGCATAAGTTCTAAGAGATTGCCTGCATTGATAGATGTCGTACCATCTCTGGTCTTCCACCAATTCTTTCTTCCCTTGGTTTGCATTTTCATATTCTGCATCATCTACTCTGGAGGTCTTTCTTATCCAATCCATGTCAGGATCATCACTTTCCATCCTAGCATCTTGGTTCTTTGTCACTCTGGTGGGGCTTTCAATGTTTTCTTGCCTTTGTTCTTCAGCTAGTATTTCTTTTTCTCTTTGCGCATCCTCTTCAATTTGTGTCTGAGCTCTTTGAACTTCTTCAGTTGTGAGTGGACTATCATCTTCAGATTCACTTTCATCTGTAAGATAGTAAGGACTTTCATAGTCTTCTGCAGCATCAATCCTATCTACATTAAACTCAGGTGGTGGACCTCTGCTTCTAGTCCTAGGCCTCTCGTCAACTTCTATATCTTCTTCCTGTTCAGAACCAGCTTCACTCAGCTCAAAATCAACATCCTCAATACTGTCATCATTGTCCAGGGATATAGTCCCATGATCAAACACATTCACAGTATCTTCCATATTCCCTTTAATTACACAATATCAAACAAAAAATAAATAATAAGTATAGACTCATAATACAAAAACTGAAGAAGAATCTTGCATAATAGAAAAACTACAACACTACACTTACCTTGTATATCATTATTTTGCTCATTTATATTCTCTTGTTCAAACTCATGCACAGTATCTTGCATATTCCCTTGCATTACACAATATCAAACAAAAAATATATAATAAGTATAGACTCATAATACAAAAACTGAAGAAGTATCTGGCATAATAGAAAAATAACAACACTACACTTACCTTGTATATCATTATTTTGCTCATCTATATTCTCTTGTTCAAACTCATGCACAGTATCTTGCATATTACCTTGCATTACAAAATAAGAAAAACAAAAATACCGTCACCTTATATATTCAATTCATATACATTCCATTGTACATTCATGATATTTTTTTACCATACTTACCTTCATCACAAACTGCAGCAAATGTGGACCGAACTTCATCTAAGAATGAAGGATCGACTTCCTCTATTTCAATGGAACATCCTGCAACAAATAAAGTTTAATATCCAACCAAATTACAGAAACAACAAAATAAACTTGGAAAGATAAGTAACAGAGTAAGAGTACCTTGTTGTAAATTTTGATCGATTTTCATAGTTGCAAGTCTTTGGCTCCATCTTGTGGGCTTTTGTGATGATCTGGACTTGGGCTTTATGGGTGATCTGGACTTGGGCTTTATAGGTGATTTTACCTTTCTCCTACAAGGCAGCTTCTGTCTAGTGGATGGTGGGAGGTCTTGATCAATACTGTCAGGGTTTTCACTAGCTGGTGGCAGGTCTTGACCAATACTGCCAGGGTTTTCACTAGCTGGTGGCAGGTCTTGACCAATGCTGACAGGGTTTTCACTAGCTGGTGGGATCTCCTCATCAATTACAACTTGACTAGTTTGAGACCAATGTACTGGCATAGGTGGTGGATAAGTCTGTAGAATAGGTTGTACACCAGAGACTTGGAATTGCTTGTTCATTGAACCTATGTATCTAGGACTAACAAACTCAACATACAAGTGAATGAAGTTCTTTCTATCCTGCTTGGCATTTTTCCAGAAATACAACACATCAAGGTCTTCTACAATATATAATCTTTGATTAACATAACCCCCATCCTTAGCCAACAAAAACCAGGAAAATGAAATATTTTTTCTCTTTGGTACAACTATCAGTTTGAACACTTCTTTAGCTAAGTCTAATAAACACACTTCATCACCCTTCCATTCTTTTGAATCAACACTCTCTCCACCACTATAACACCTTAACTTCTTTGGATCTTGACCAACTTCCTTAAATTTCCCTCCAAAATGAAACCTAAGATGTCTCTTAGGAAGTGATTCCATCTGTATGTACAAAACCACAAGCCCTAAGGAACATAACAAAAAACTTAAAGATAGCTAACAAACAGAGCATAATGGTATTTTAGGACACACTCACAGTACAGATTTTTAACAGAATAGAAAACAAAAGTTAAAAACACACATCTACAGAAGACACTTACAGATTGTTGTTATTTAACATATCAACAATTAAATCCAATGCATGATAAAAAAACAAAGAAAAAAAAAACCCTTAAATTTCTGTGATTTTAAGCAAACCCAAAAGATTCGATCTCCAAATTAACACTATCTTCCAGCTTGCATGTCATGCTCCATCATATTACATCACATTCCAACTAATAATAACAAAAAAAAAAAACAATTTTGCTTTCAAAGAAGAAATCTAACAATAAATAAATTTAGTTACAAAAGTAAAAACCCTAACTTTTTAATACCAAATCAATAGATTCTTCGTGCTTCATATTGCATGTCAAGATCCAACATATTACATAACATTCTAACAAAAAATAACACAAGAAAAAAAACAAAAAAGATTTCAGAAAAGAAATTAAGTTAAATAGTTTACCTTCAATTACACTGAGTTCAACTTGATTTCAGAAAAGAAATTAACACTATCTTCGATGTTTAATTACGCTTCCATTACGAACTTGTGATAAATAGAGGGCAATTGCAACTAATTAGATTTGAGATCAACTAGGGTTTTCGGGAAGAAGACGAAGGAACTGGGCGGGAAGAAGAACTTGTGATCGTGCCTTCTCACACCTGTCCTTTTCTACCTATAGATGGAAAAATCGCAGCCGTTGATTTCTCTTCATCAGATCCAGACACGTGTGGATTTTTAGTTGAACAGTTGAAGGGCGATTTAATTCAGGGCGATTTTATAACTTCCTTAATTTATAACGGTCAGATTTCAAAAATATCCCAGTCGTTGGATTAAATCAGATGGATTCGACGAGATCCCGACACGTGTACCTTCCTTTATTAAAACAGACCACGTCAGTATCAGTTATCTCTGTGAAATACACATCGGCTCTACTAATAATAAAATAAGACACGTCCGCTTTTCTGTAACGGCTGTTAGACAGAAACGTTATCTGCTGGGGTAAAGACAAAATAAAAATCTTTAGTGGGGTATTTGCAAATATCGACAGTAATGTCAGTGGTTTCGACAAAATCGCCCCCAAATTTGGCTAATTCATGAGCCAACCCATTTTCATTTCTATATACCCAAACAAATTCTGACTAATTCATGAGCCAACCCATTTTTATTTCTACATACCCAAACATTTTTATTTCTACATACCCAAACATTTTTATTTCATCCTCCATATATGATTTTGGTCCCATTTTGGACTACGGGTTCAAAACAGGTTTTTCATCTGATGGGGACTTTAATCCCTCGTACTCTGTAATACCTGGTATTTTGATAGGCTTGTGTTTAATAAAAATTGGACTTCAATTTGGACTTCTTTGACTATATAAATAGGTTTTATGAATGGGCTTATTATGCTTTTGGGCTTTATTTTTAAACTATCTTTACGTCCGCATAAAGAGAACACACTGTTAGTATTTCGGCCATAACTCTCTCCACAGAACTCAAAATGACCTGAATCTTATGTCATTAGAACCCTATTGAAAATACGCATCTGAACATATCGAGTAGAGCATGTGAATCTTCCGGACGTAACCTGTGTGACTGATTCTTTGGAGGTCAGAAAATCTGTGACTGATTTGAAGTATGCTTGTTTTGAGTTGTGTTATTCGTATCTTTGGTATTTCGTGGTCTTCTTATGAGGCAAGTTATATTATTTGATGTTTTCTCTTAATTTTTAAATTATGTTGAAGTGTTAGTTTGGTTATTATGTTTAGATAGTAGAATTATAATTGATTCTCATGAAAATACATGTTTTAATAATTAGAATTTGATAAATATGCAAACTTGTTAATATTTAATTATTAATATTGCTGAAATTTATCTTAGGATCATGTTAGTATTTTTAATGTGTGGAATCGAAGCATGTGTATTAAATTAGAATGTTCTATGACATATCAGATAGTTTATTTGTTTAATTAGAATTGGAAGAAGTGAATTAAGCATATACGTACATAATGTGTTAGACTTACTGTTAAAAGTTAATTCATAAATTGGGTTGGTTTGTAATGTTTCTCTAAATGAATTACAAAGAATGAAACACCGTTGAGTGGACTGAACAATAAATAGTTACAGTGGACTGAAGGATAAATACATTTCAGAGATGACTAAGATATTAGCTTTGAAAATGGATGTTATGATTATTGTCATTGTTGGTACATTTTTTATATGATCAGATTGGAATGATTTTGAATGATGATTATGAATCAGATTGGACTTTGTGGGAATGAACTGGATTTGATTGATTAGATTGATTTTGGCGTGTTAGTTATACTAATACAAGACCCGTGGATTTTAGGCGTGTTAATTATTATAACACAGGACCTAAGTTGTGTCGCATGACATAGCTTGATGAGTGTATGGTTGCGATGCGTACGACTCGGTGCTACTGCACAACTTGGCACTTGTTGCATGGATTTGGATTGACGTAATATGGTGGATTGAAATTACTGGATAAAGACTTCATCTGATATTGCAGATTGATTGTTGATTGAGATAGATTTTGATTATTTGATTATTGGAACTGGAAACATGATTGACATTGCAGATTACCAGAGAATGATCTTGTTGATTTATTTATCATTGTGTTAAATGTTAGAATAAATTGATTAGTATTTATAATTGTTTATCTCTAGGATGCGCGGATTCCTTTTTTGGGAATTAAGATCGAACCTCAAGTTTTGTAACTTGCTGGCGTTTAACGTCTTCCCTTTTCCTTTTTCAGGATACAAGTGTTTTAGAGATGGAGTGTTCGATGAGAGCTTGGTGGAGGTTGTCTTGAGTTGCTCATATGTCTAGTTGAAGTTTGATGAGTTGTAACCTTCGGGCATTACTCTGATTTATATTTTTATAGTTTGTATTCTGTTTAGTCTTCCGCTGATAGTTTAGTATTTGTTGTTTTTTTTTATTATATTCTTCTATGGTCTAGAGGTGTGATGTCGCGTGACAGCTATATTGTCAAAGGCGGGGCGGAGCGCAAGGCGCTAGGATTTTTGCAGACCACCTCCACCGCTCAGGCGGCGCTTAGGCGACGCTCCGGCCAGAAGTTACAGATCACAGTATATTCAATATTGTATATAGTATAAACTCTATAATATCTGCATTTTCATCCATTTTGGTGTTGATATCATCTTCTGGTATTGGTGGTGGTATCACTCGAAATACTTCATCTTTAAGATCAAAAGCAATGATGAACTCCCAACATTTTAACCCTACTGAACTTGCAAGCCAATGGAGTGCTCCATTAACAAGCGAATTGGGTGATTGGCAAGGAGTAACAGTGTATGGATTTCTGGTAATGATCTCTATAAGTTATTACTTATTACCGTGAGCACGAATTAGCACTGTAACAGGCAGTAGAGAGAGAACGAAGCAATAGAGAAGAGAGAACGAAGCAGCAGTAACGAAGCAATAGAGAAGAGAGAACGAAGCAACAACAACGAAGTAGAGCGCTGGGCCTGATTTGTTATTACTTATATTTGGGCTTTTAGTGTTTGCGCCGCATCTAAACTCGTTTGTATGGGCCGTTTTACACAGAGCGCTGGGCCTGAGCGCCGCCAAAGCGGCCCAGAGCATTTTAAGCGCTAATTCAGCAGAGCGGAGCGTCTCCTTTACAAAATAGCGCCTAGGCGGCGCTCAGGCGGCGCCCCTGATAGCATAGCGTGACAGTAGTGTGACCCTACGGTCCATGGAGGACATATGGTGATCATTATGACTCTGTTGCCCGATTTTGACCTGGCCAGCTAGGATCGGATTTCAGGGGCGTTACATACTCATTATCTGAATCTTAAACATAGGACATAACGAAGGGAGTTTTTTTTCTCCAAAAAATAAAATAAAATGGATATTCTTGAACTCAATCAACAGATTACGAAAACAAGTTAAATTAAAAGAACTCACGTATTCAAAACCCAATATTTGCGAGGAGTTGCATTTTCATATCAAAGTTTAGATCTTTGACCTAGACATCAAAGTATGAATCACTAAATTAAGAAAAAAAAATCAGAATAAATTGAGACTCAACTGAGCACTTATTACACTACTCTGATCGGTACAAGAAGTTTGCCCAATTTCTGGATTAACAAAACAAACATTGAATTCGGTTCTTTAAAAGAATAAAACACCACTAAAGATTATTATTCAATAATAGTTCAATTCATCAAAACAAAAATTAAATTTATTTCTTCAAAACAAATGTAGTTAAAGTTGTTTTGCAATAAGTTAATATCCTAATTAATGCATGACTTGACAGTTTGGGATGGAGGGAGTAAAACAAAATTGTTTTACTTACTGTTGTTTATATGGGGGGTTAAGTCTAAAAAATGAAAGAGGGATATTTTAGGAAGAAAAAATGAAAATAAACGTTAAATTTGACAGAAGCAGATGGAGTGTGGGGCAAAGTCCAAACTTGGATAAATAGGGGGGTTTATATAAAACGTGACCATAAAAGGGAGGGTTAAGTCTAAAAAAGACCCTAAAATAATGGATTCACTTCTAAAAAGTTCAATTAAGAGATAAAATATGTACGATTTATACCTTATCCTTTACTAGTTTAAGTTTTAGATATATGGTTTTAATTTCTAAAACTCAAATTAGTTAAAAAGAAACAAAAGGGAAAGAAAAAAAAAGAGGAAGAATGAGAAGAAGGAATAATGGTGAGGAGAAGGAAGAAGAAGAAAAATAATGGTGGAACAATGGAGGGGGGGGGGGGGGGCAAAATCCATTTTAATTACTAGCTTAAGGTTTAGATCTAGGGTTTTAATTACCAAAACAACAAAAGGAAAAAAAAATGAAGGAATAACGGTGGGTTTAAGGCGGGGGAAGAAGAAGAAGGAATTATTGGCCTATTAGGGGGTTGAGTCTAAAAAAGCAGGAAGGGGTATTTTAAGAAGAAAATTTGTATTTACAAGTTAAATGGGATGGAAACAAACGAAAGGGGGGCAAAGTCCAAGTTTGGACAAATGGGGGGCGGTTATTTAAAACGTGACCATAAAGGGGGGGGGGGGGTTAGTCAAATTTTCCCATACAAATTACTATACAAATATACTATTGAGTGGGGAATTAAACAATATATAACAGTAAATAAAGATGAACAAAAACACAAGATCTCATAGAAAACTATCTTCTTACTGAATATTATGAAGATTACAAGAATCTCTGCCTCACAATACTCTCTAGACAAACTCAACCCAAGTTGTCTTAATATTTCTAAACACACTAAACTTTAGTGGCTTCACTAAACAAGCTAATGAATAGTTGTTTCTGTATGTCTTGGTCTATATTTTGGGTTATGCCAAAACATCAATATTTATAGGCTTTGGGCAACTTGTAGTTCGCCAAGAAAAAGGATTTCCTATTTATTAAAATTCTTATCCTTGTGTAAGAAGGAAAACTCTTATAAAGACTTTCTTTTCCTTCAACGGAGCCGGACGAACCGGACCCGTCAGAACCACCGCTCCCTCATGTCCACATCGATTTGGAGTTCCCGCCGGAGAACAAATTGAAGACATTCCAGACAATCTGAATTCTGAAGTAGACAGAATTGACGCTGAGTTGCAGTCTAACAACAGTCAAGACTGGAGGAAGCCATACATCAGCTTCCTTGTCCACCGGTTGCTCCTTGAAGACCCAAAGCTGCCAGCCAAAGTCAAGAGGGATGCATAGAAATTCACAGTCATACCGCACCGGGAGTCATACAGGCTATACATGAAGAGCCATGGCTCCGGGGTTTTGTTCAGGTGCCTTACTCCAGAGCAAGGCCTGGTCATATTGAAAAAGATCCATGCTGGGATCTGCGGCAACCATTCCGAAAGCAGAAATCTGGCACAAAAGACAATGATCCAAGGATACTGGTGGCCGCACATGATGACAGATGCGAAGAAGTTCACACAGGCATGCCTCCCATGTCAGAAGCATGCCCCAGTCGGTAATGCCCCGGCAAATGAACTACATCCAATCCTGAGTGCATGGCCCTTCGCCAACTGGGGACTGGATATTGTGGGACCGCTCCCAAAAGCTTCACATTCAGTCAGATTCCTATTGGTCGCCACAGATTATTTCATCAAATGGGTTGAAGCAGTAGCATTGGTACAGGTATGTGCCTCTGACGTCAAAAGATTTTTGTGGAAAAACATAATCTTCAAATTGGGAACCCAAGAGCTAGTGTCCGATAATGGAAAGCAGTTCGACTGCGACAACATCTGGTTGTTCTGCAAATCCTGGGGGATCAAACACAACTTCTCAACCCCGTACTAACCTTAGGGGAATGGGCAGGCAGAGGCATCCAACCGGGTCATCTTGGATACACTCAAGAAGCGGCTGGATAAAGCAAAAGGCAACTGGGTAATGCAATTCCCAGGGGTTGTATGGGCATACCAGACCACCCCAAGGAGGTCCACCGGTATGACACCCTTTCAACTTACCTTTGGAGCAGAAGCGGTAATGCCAACAACACTGCTAGCTCGCACAACCCGCACTGATGATGTCCTTACCGGGGTAAACGAAGGGATTCTGGCAAGGGAAAAAACTGTTCTTGACGACAAGAGAGAGCAGGCCCTACAGCACCTCCTCCGGTACCAGGAGACCATAAAAAAGGGATATGACAAGCAAGTCGTTAAGAGGAAATTCAATCTGGGCGACTAGGTCATGAGAAAAGTCAAAGTCATGACCGAGGATACAACCGCTGGAAAGCTTGGAGAAAGCTGGGAAAAACCTTACATCGTAAACATACATGCTGCGAAAGGCTCATCTTCCTTAGAACTCTGTCTGGCGACCTCTTCTCCAGACCATGGAACGCTTTCCACCTCAAGAAATTCGACAAGTAATGTACTCCATTTGATGATTTCAATAAAGATTCTTTCCCGTAAGAATTTGAGTACTTTGTATTGTTTGCTGCTGAAAGTCCTAAATGCAGAGTTATGTTCCTTTTAGGCCAAAGACGCCCGGACATAGCTTCCGGTCTTGGAACCAGGGATGTCAGGGATCAAACCCCATCCAACCCAGGATGCCCGGACCTAGCTTCCGATCCTGGCTAAGTCCTAAATGCAGAGTTATGCTCCTTTTAGGCCCAAGACGTCGGACCTAGTTTTCGGTCTTGGAACCAAGGATGTTAGGGATCAAACCCCATCCAACCCAGGATGCCCGGACCTAGTTTTCGATCCTGTCTAAGTCCTAAATGCAGAGTTATGCTCCTTTTAGGCCCAAGACGCCCGGACCTAGCTTTCGGTCTTGGAACCAGGGATGTCAGGGATCAAACCCTATCCAACCCAGGATGCCCGGACCTAGCTTCCGATCCTGGTTAAGTCCTAAATGCAGAGTTGTGCTCCTTTTAGGCCCAAGACGCCCAGACCTAGCTTCTGGTCTTGGAACCAAGGATGTCAGGGATCAAACCCCATCCAACCCAGGATGCCCGGACCTAGCTTGCGATCCTGGCTAAGCCCTAAATGCAGAGTTATGCTCCTTTTAGGCCCAAGACTCCCGGACCTAGCTTCCGGTCTTGGAACCAGGGATGTCAAGATCAAACCCCATCCAACCCAGAATGCCTGGACCTAGCTTCCGATCCTGGCTAAGTTCTAAATGCGGAGCTACACTCCTTTTACGCCCGAGATGCCTGGACCTAGCTTCCGGTCTTGGAAATCTATCTTAAGAGCGAGGTTATCCACTCTTAAGAATCGGGGCCGTCAGGCGAGCTAGCCTTCCCCCAATCGAAGCATGCAGCACAGGGACAAAACCTTTTTTCAGCAGCATACCATGAACCGCCATGGAATCAGCAAGAAAAAAAACTATTATCGTCCCAAGGAAAACTCCATAAAACGATAAGGGGGAGAGGGAGATAGTCAGTTGTTATAAACGCTGTAAACAAGGTAAAGATATCTAACAAGATGTTTTTACACTACCAAAATATTATATTTTTTTATTTTTCAGGAAAGAATATGTACAAGAGGAAGTCCCCCGGCAACCGGGACAGGAACCTTTCTACAAAATCTAAGGGAGCTAAGGTTGAGAAGAAAGACCGTGGCCATTACCGCCCTTCTTTGCCTTCTCCTTCTCCAGGTGGTCGAGGACCTGCTAATAGGCAACCTTCGCCAAACGGAGCTCTTCAGCAGCCCGGTCGTACGCCGCCTTCTTGAGGATGAGACGCCGGTCCAGCTCCAGGTTCTCTCGGGTCAGTTTCCCGCAAGTAGGCTCCAATTCTGCCAAGGAAGTCGCCATCTTCCTCCCTCTGGAAGGCAGCGGTCAGAGTGAAGCCCAGGTTGTGATAGTCTGTCGCCATGGACCGGTTATCCTCCTCCAGAGACCACCGGTCACTGTTGGTCATCGCCAGATCTCTCTCGTGTTGACGATTCTCAGCTTGCAGGCTCTCCAGATCCTCCAAGGCAGAAGTCGGGGCCTGACACTCAGCTCAAAGACCCGGGCCATGGTAGCTTGTGTCTGACAGAAAGAGAAACAAAGATCAGAAACAAACGTATAGACATCAACAAGTCTGAAGCCAGAATTCAAGTCAAGGAGTCTTACCGCGATGAGATTATGGGCAGCCACCCTCATCGCCCGATCGCGAGAAAGGTGGCTGTAGTATGTCTGGTCCTCCGAAAGCAGGTTCTGGAAGACGTAGTCAAAAGCAGTGTGGAGGTTCATGATGTCGGAGTCCCCAATCGACATCGGCTCACCACTCAGAAATGCAGGATGAATGGTGAACGCCGGCAGCAAAAACTCCGGAGTGGCCTCAGGCTGGTACTCGCCCGGTTCAGGCCCTAGTTGCATAGTGGGGCCAGTGGCCAGGTCAGTATATGGCACCTGGTCACCCCACCGATGAGCCGGGGCTTCATCATCAGCAGTGCCCGGCACGGTGAATTCCACCTCAGTCTGGACGTCCTCAATGGCCAGAGCATCTTCAACAGGGACCTAGGAGCCACTACCAATCCGGGTAGTCCCCATCACCGGTCCCCTTAGCACCCGAGGGATGACATCCTCCCTTCTCGGGCGCACAGGCTCCCCCTGGTCAGCAGGGGAGGCGGAAGCAGCTCTCTTCGAGCCTCGGGCAGACTCATCAACCACAGCCATGCCCCTCGGATCAACCGGGGCAGGGGACTACACGGAAACAACTTCAACAGAGGGAGGCTGGGAAGGTCTTACCTCCACCGGAGCCTCCCCTCCAGCATCTCCAACACTGGGGGCGTCCACTTCATCCAAGGGACCCCTCGGCACTACGGCTGGCTCGCCTCCCTCATCAGCAGAGGCGACCGCCACCATCTCTGGCTGGGCCAGGTTGTCCACCTCAGCATATACCTTCACCAGGGTAGGGAAGAATCCCTCAGTAGCTGATTCGATCGCGAGACCCACGGGAAAAAAAGATCCACTATCCCTCGACATCAGACTTGGATCACCGGAGGAGTCAGATGAGCCATAAAAAACATGTGGCCTCCTCCGGCGACCCAAGAGAGGGTTCGAATGACAAGAAGAGCTAGCATCACTGAGCTGAACGTCCCCGACAATTGGGATGACCTCTGGCAGGATATCCGGCATCGGCTTGTCAGGAGGAGATGTTTCCCCAATTGAAAGAACCTCATCGGGCCAGTCATCCATGTCCCCCCGCAGATCAACAGCCTCACTCTCAACCGAAGGCTCCCCCTCAGCACTGGCGACCGTGCTCTCTACAGTGGCAACACCTTAACCAGAGCTGGACTCTACCTCCACTACCTGCGGGGGAGCCGACAGGGCAAGCCTCGCCGGGTAGCGGATATCCGTTACGATCTGGTCAGGGAGCGTAAAGTCCCGCAGGTCTGCGAGCAGACGGAAGAAGCGCTCAATGTTCCCCTCAGCAGCGGAGGAACCCATCCCCGCTGGTAGAGACACTTGAAGCTGGCGTTTCCCTGCAAACACAAGCACAGAATTGTTCCTAAGCCAGAGTCAGCAAGCACGCAAATCATCAAAGCAAAAAATGAAAGAAACGTCAGGCGCATGCTTACTTATGAAGTCTCACGGCACTGGTATGCTGCGGTCAGACGACCAACCTGACATCAGGTAACAGGGCTCAAACCAATTCCCATAATGGTTGGGAAGTCCAGACAACCTCCGGGCAGTACGCCAAGAGATGGCGTAGAAGCAGTGTTCGTTGGCCTCCCAGGCGACCGACTTCATGAGCATGAACATCTCGACCGGGCCAAACGGAATCTCGAAGTGGAGAGCAATCAGCCAAATCCGACGCACGATTATCCAGAAGGACACGTGCATCTGACCGGGCGGGATCCACCACCACAACAACAATCTCAGAATAGAAGAATACAGCGGAAGCTGCATGCCGTAAAGAAGCTGGTAAAGACTTACCGCGATCAGGTTGCCAGAGCAACCGTCTGAAATGGAGGGGTGGGAGCCAAACCAGACCCTTCTCCAGCCAAACCACTCCTGAACTTCCGCTGCGCTCATCCGCTCGAGTTCAGGGTTTCGGGGGAGGTTGGAGGAGGGTTGCCACCTCCTCTTTGGCCTCTCAACAGAAGGCTCAGCGAAATTCACGTGAGCCACCTCCGCCATACCAACAGGCGAAGGCGGACCCAACACCGGAATGCTACTTGGTTCGTCCTCATCAGCAAAGGGACGGGGAGCGGGACTCTGAAGCTCTTCGTCACTACTTGAGCTCAGGACTAAGGTTCTCCTAATCTTTGAAGAAAAATTCTCACGAAATCACCAAAATTCAGAAGATCAGAACCTAGGGTTCCGGCGAAATGTAGAGAGAGAGAGAGAGAGAGAGAGAGAGAGAGAGAGAGAGAGAGAGAGAGACCCCTCTTTCCTCTGAACTCCTCTTTTTTATAAGGAGAACCCAGGGTCCACCGGCTAATCGTATTCCAGGTTCTCTTAATGAATTCATCATTAGGGTCATTAAACCAACTGGTTTTAATGACTCGATCAGCGAAAAGTCACAAGCTTTCACTGGAAGTTGAAGCTGTACATCTTCCCGCCAACAAAGGAAGATTTAGACAAGACGAAGTGGGACTCACTTAACGCAGTCAGCTGAGGCTTACACCGCACAGTCATCTGGGACCCACGTCAGCTGGGACCCACCTCGTACACTCAACAGACCAATCTAACCTCTACAGGTGGGGTCCACATGGTCCAGGTCAGCGACATGGGACCTCCGGTCTACATCACTACAGTCAAGCAAAAATTTATCGACATGTGTTCCTGCACTCTACATAACAAGAAAGTAACCGGATCTACTTACCGGTGCTCAAGACAGTAACGAAAGAAAACATCATTTTATTACGAAAGGCATTATATGGGGTGCACCGAGTCCCCTACATAGTGCGACCGAAGCTAAATTACATCAAGGGAGGAGACGGGGAATCCCGGCCGGACTCCTCAGGCGAGTTGGGGAGATGGTACTTGGCCTTAGCTTCAACGTATCCTTCCTTTCATGAGGAAACCGCAACAGCATCTATCTTAACCCCCATCTGGGCAAGTTCAGCAGAGGCAGATCTCAGCTTTTCATTGAGGCCCCGGATTTCCTCATCTTTATCCTTGATTCGGCCCCCATGGCACTCCTCCCACCGGCATTGGTCTTCCACAAGCTTGACCACTTGCGCCTTCAAGCTGTTCACACGGCTAAGGAGATGTGCCCGGTATTGTTCCCGATTGTCACCGACGGAGCTAGAATCAGAATGCCTAGCCGCCATGGAAGATGAGCAAAGGAAGAAGAAGAGAAGAGGAATAACTCAGCAAGAGTAACCCCTTCCTTATTTAACTACACTAAGGTTAAAAGGCGCCGGGCCACAGCCCAATCGCTTCCCGAGGAGCGACAGTCTCCCATGGACCGACAGTCAACCTGCCAAGATTGAGACAGGACGAACAGAGGCACTGTTCATGGAAAAAGAGATTTTTTATTGATGAATAAAAGTCAAGTAAAGAGGGCACCGCTCCTCAACAATGGTGTTACATTAACTAGTCTTCCAAAGCATTCCGCGAGGCGGTAGGGGGGAAGTAGCGACCTGGTCCCAGCTAGCACCCCCGGCCGCAGCATTGCCAAGTATCCAGACCTTATCTTTCAAGGTTTGGATCTGGTCTTCCGCCTGTTTAAGCGAGTCTTCAGAGCCGGAGGTCTTGGTGCAGTGATACAATGATGTTGTCTTGTTTCTTGAGGGACAACTTCATATCATGCTCTAACCGGACAACCTTCTCCAGATTCTTCTCCTGAGCCTGCACTTGGTTAAACACGTGCTCTACTTTGAGGTTGAATGCACTGTGGGCCAATTCAAATCAGCACTCCGGTCATCAGCCATTCTTCAACAAAAGCTACAGCAACAAACAATAACAACAATAGCAGCAACAACAAACAGGGAACGGAGAGAGAGAAGTGGATATCCTTCTACACCTTCGGCTCCCTATTTATAAAAGAGGAAAGAAACCCTAAACCTTGATTCAAGGGATACGGAATCGTCATCAAAAAGCATGTCAAGGAAGGAATCCTTGGAATCTCAACAGTCGGGGAAGATATTGCTAAGATATTTCCCAAGCAGATTTTTTACTTGACAAAGAGGGGGCGATGTGTGTACCCTAGGTAAAACACCCGACAGGTGTCACCGATGGCTGTATAAGAAGCTAAACCGGGAGCACCTGAGCAGTAGCATGCCAAACCTGGGCTATCGGGTAGGGACCCAACCCAGTTTCAAGAGATCTGCATACGCTCTGTGGACCTTGACTCACCGGATAGTCCATTATCAATGGGTGGAGCCTCGGTTACTGTATAAGAAGTTGAACCGTGGGCTCCCATACATCGACCAGACCCACCTCAGTCAAGTAGGCCAGGTCCGGCCCAGTAAGGTCCAGCAGCGACAAGGGCTCATCCAAAGGCTTAGCACAGAAGTCCAGAGGACCTGGCCAGGGAGTATGCAGTGTAGATTGAGCCTCCGGTCAGAGGAGTCAAGCCCAAGTCTTTACTTTCAGGCTTGGTCAACCCAAGTCCCAACCAACTGGATAAGTCCAGCGAGATTTCAAGCCAACAGAACCCATGGTTCTAGCCCGTTGGAGAAGATAAAGGAAACCCAGGTTGAACCAGGACATATCAGAGGATGCTACGTGGCAGTCATCTTGGTCAAAGGGGATTCAAACCAAGGAGATAACTGCTCGGCAGCATGCAAGCTATCTCCACGGAAAGCATCTTCACAGTTGAATAACCCGAGTTCGTGGAGTCAAAACCGGAGTGGTGGTTGAGCCAGCCTCCTCCGGCCTACTACAAATACAGGAGTTCTAAACCTCCTGAACTACGACTCTTTCACTGAGCAACTCCATTAGAGCTTAGTGGAAGCAGGGACTTGATTCCAAGTTCATGATCTTGGATACGTAGGTAGCCTGATCCCGATCAGGTCCAGTCTTATTGTATATCCCCCCCCCCCCCATTCTATCTCTGTCTATACAAGGCTTTCATTGTAACTGTTCGATTAATATATACACATCTCGAGTTTGTGGATCAAAGTTTTGCACCCACAATAATAATAATAATAATAATAATAATAATACAGTATTGTCTCTCTAGCGGCCAATTGTTTTACAATATTATGAAATCCTACAGTCTTGATGTGTGTTTGGCAGCAATAGTTGTTGATATATTGGCCTCTCACCACATGTGTCAGATGTCGTCTGCGAAGTCTGTTGGTGTTGTATAGCCATCCCACTCTAAATTCCCAAGACATGACCCCTGTTTTGAAGGCAGTGACTGCTGCAGCTACAATCTATTCCATCCATATATGAAGCCAAACTTATGTATTAGCCTTTCTATCACAGATGACAGATCCGTCTGTAAAGTTTATGCGCGTTCTATAGCCATGTCCCTCTCATCTCCTAAGCCAAATGTAGTCACTGCAGCTGCATCCAATTCCATCCATATAACAAGCCAAATTTTGTTACATTTATATGTACGGCTGTATTTGGTTCGAGGGCATTCACTTTCCTGGAAAACATGAGAAAATCAAGCTAAAATAACTTAAAACTTGAGATAAATGAGGAAACATATTCCGACCAAGTGTAACCCGACAGAATATGGTTTCCATATATATAAAATGGAAACCAGTTTCTAAAACTGGCTAGACATAAAGGTCAAGTGTTTAAGTTCCGGTAGAATTATTTAGAATTTCGTGTCTGTTCTCCCTCTTTTGTCTGCACAATTGCTGGCTATATCCTTCTTTATACCAATATTACCCTCTGTTTTCCTGGAATCTAGATTTCGCAAACAAAACACAACCGTAGTACAGTATTTCTACAAATAAATTGAGAAGATATAATTGATCATTATAATAGCCCAAACATTCAGTTTTACAAACAAATTTATAGTACACTGAGTCAAGGTTCTCAGTAGGCAGGTTGTAGAATGAGATATAGTGGCTTGCCTAGGTAGGGATCTCAACTCTAGTAGTGATATGGACTTTATTAGAAGCAACTACGGTGCTGTTTGTTTTTCCACTTTTCTAGTCCGTTTGTTTTTTTGGGCTTATAAGATTTTCTAGTAGAAAATCGCTAGTTAGTAGGCGGTTACTAGAAGCTCCATCCTCGAGCTTATAGCTAATAGAAATATCTGATATGGTGTAAAATGATGCCCAATACCCTTCTTAATAATTAAAATTATTATTCATACCAAAATCAAAATTGAAAATATACGTGGGTTATGTTTGTTCTATTTTCCCGGTCTTTTTCTTCTATTCGCGGTTTCTCTCTTCTCTTCTCTATCAGCTGTTGATATACTGGCCTCTCACCACATGTGTCAGATGTCGTCTGCGAAGTCTGTTGGTGTTGTATAGCCATCTCACTCTAAATTCCCAAGACATGACCCCTGTTTTGAAGGCAGTGACTGCTGCAGCTACAATCTATTCCATCCATTTATAAAGCCAAACTTATGTATTAGCCTTTCTATCACAGATGACAGATCCGTCTGTAAAGTTTATGCGCGTTCTATAGCCATGTCCCTCTCATCTCCTAAGCCAAATGTAGTCACTGCAGCTGCATCCAATTCCATCCATATAACAAGCCAAATTTTGTTACATTTATATGTACGGCTTTATTTGGTTCGGGGGCATTCACTTTCCTAGAAAACATGAGAAAATCAAGCTAAAATAACTTAAAACTTGAGATAAATGAGGAAAACAGATTCCGACTAAGTGTAACCCGACAGAATATGGTTTCCATATATATAAAATGGAAACCATTTTCCAAAACTGGCTAGACATAAAGGTCAAGTGTTTAAGTTCCGGTAGAATTATTTAGAATTTCGTGTCTGTTCTCCCTCTTTTGTCTGCACAATTGTTGGCTATATCCTTCTATTTTCCTGGAATCCAGATTCCGCAAACAAAACACAACCGTAGTACAGTATTTTTACAAATAAATTGAGAAGATATAATTGATCATTATAATAGCCCAAACATTCAGTTTTACAAACAAATTTATAGTACACTGAGTCAAGGTTCTCAGTAGGCAGGTTGTAGAATTAGATATAGTGGCTTGCCTAGGTAGGGATCTCAACTCTAGTAGTGATATGTGCTTTATTAGAAGCAACTACGGTGCTGTTTGTTTTTCCACTTTTCTAGTCCGTTTGTTTTTTTGGGCTTATAAGATTTTCTAGTAGAAAATCGCTAGTTAGTTGGCGGTTACTAGAGGCTCCATCCTCGAGCTTATAGCTAATAGAAATATCTGATATGGTGTACAATGACGCCCAATACCCTTCTTAATAATTAAAATTACTATTCATACCAAAATCAAAATTGAAAATATATGTGGGTTATGATTGTTCTATTTTCCCGGCCTTTTTCTTCTATTCGCGGTTTCTCTCTTCTCTTCTCTATCAGTTCTTGAAGATTTTGTATATCTTGTGTTCTTTCTCAACAGGTTAGTTAAATCTTTTTGTTTTAGTTTTTACATTCAAATTATTAGATATTGAGAACCTTTGTTTTTCATCTTGTTATTGGTTTCATCAAGTATATCATAGTTTTGAGATTCTTTTGCTTGCTAGTTAGGTTGAATTTATGTGGGTGCTTGAAATCCTACTATGAAGTATGAAATTCTTTTCTTTCGATGAATGAAATCCTTACATTTATAAAATAAGGTTTAATATTTGATCCAATTTATTGTTATCAATATAATACTTTTGCATTTGTATTTGTCGAGTCTATAATAAATAGATTTCTTATGTATGTAAATGGTATAATATTTTTCTTAATTATTTAATTGTAGCGTGAAGAAATGGCTAATCCCTACAAAGTATACACAAACACATTAGGCCTTCGCGATAGGTTTATTGATATATGTGTTGAGGAGATTGATGCTCGAAATTACAAAGGAACATGTCTTATACTTGAATCTTGGAAACGATTGGGAAAAGAGTTGAATGAAGAGTTTGGTCTTCAATTAAATCGTAAGGCCTTGAAGAACCATTGGGATGATTTGAAAAGGAAGTATATGGTGGCGATATCTTAGAGGAAAAACTAAAAATTTGTATAATTCTGAAACATGATTATTTAATATGATAGAGGAGGATTGACAAGATTATTATCAGGCAAGAGTATATTTTTCTTCTAAATATTTTAATATACTTCAAATTATTAAGTAAAGTTTGTTGATTTGGATTTTTTTTCCTCTACAGAAACATCCCAAAGCTAAGGAAATTCGATCTCACCCATTAACTCGTGTCAATGACCTAATGAATATTTATGAAGCAGTATTATCTGCGGGAGGTTTTAGGTGGGGTCATTCTAATACCGCAGCTCCCCAAAATGAAGATCAAACCATTCCCCCAAATGAACAAGTTGAGGCTGATGAGGCAACCCAAGTTGATGAAAATATTGATAACTCATTTGAAGATACTCATCTTAATGAAGAAGAACATGGAATGATCAAAATGAACGTCCCAGTGTGGAAAAAGGTTCAAGCTCAAAGAAGAGAAGGAGGAGTTTTACACCTGATTCTAATGTTGTTGAGAAAGTAGTGACACTAATCTCTGAGCAAGCATCTTTGATGAAAAGTGAGTCCGAAAAAAAGACAAAGAAAAGGTTGAAATGGAAGCCTACTCAGTTCAAGAGTGTGTAAATCTTCTTAATTAAATAGGCCGCATGGCCTTACTGAAGACATGATGGAGAAAACAATGATGAAGTTGTGTGAAAAAATGGAATATCGAAAAGCCGTATTAACAATGACGACTGTTGATGCTACCTTGTTCATAATTAGGAGCTTGGCACGACAATGAAGTTAAAAGTAAAAAATAATGGAAGTTATCTTGTTTTCTTTTCTAATTAAGGTTATTTTGTTTAGTATTATTCTAGTATGTAACCAGTAACTAGGTGAAATGTGTTTTATTCTATGTAAGCGAATTCACTGTTTGTTAGCAATATTCATCGTTGAAGAGTTTTCCGTAATTCTGATTGCGCTGCTTTGGTAGAAAATTCGTATTAAATTGAATATATAATATTTTTGACCGATTTCAAGTGTTCTAGAAAGTAGAGATAAAGATCTACAACTCTCCTGTTTATAAGTTTGTGAAATTCTACTGTTATGAATGTTTAAAATGCTCTACAAGTCTGACGTATATATATTGTAATTTGTAACATATGTAGTTTTCTGTACTGATTATGCTGCTTTGGTAGAAAATTCGTATTAAATTGAATATATAATATTTTTGACTGATTTCAAGTGTTCTAGATCGTGTTCATGGGTTTGTGAAATTCTACTGTTATGGATGTGAAAAATGCTCTAAAAGTCTGACGTATATTTATTGTAACATATGTAGTTTTTTTGTAATTCTGATTATGCTGCTTTGGTAGAAAATTTATATTAAATTGAATATATAATATTTTTGACTGATGTCAACTGTTCTGGAAAGTAGAGACAAATAGCTACAACTCTCGTGTTTAGAAGTTTGTGAAATTCTACTGTTATGAATGTGTGAAATTCTCCCCAACTCTGACATGTATCTTTGCATTTTTTAAACTTGTTGTAAATAATTGATTTGAATTCTTTGTTCGTTTTGTAGGTTATGGACAATGCACAACAACTATTGTTTTTGAGTACTGTAATCTTTTTGATGGCAGTATTACGTAGACAGAGAAATCCTCGACAACGTTTGTGTGTTAGCCTTCAAACAAGAGAGCAAAAAATGAAAGAGCTTTTGGATGACCCTTCCACAATTATTTATCAAATATTTAGAATGGAAAAAGAAGCTTTTATCCAATTATGCAATCATTTTAACCATCGTGGATACCTAAGTAATAGCAAACACGTTAGAGTTGAAGAAAAGATGATGATTTTCTTGAAGGTACTCAGTCACAATTCTACAAACCGACATATTAAGTGGGAATTTCAACATTCTGGTGAAACTGTTAGTAAGTACTTTCATGATTGGGAATGATTGAATTCTCTAGAGAAATGATTGTTCCACCTGCATGGGACGAGCCTATGGGTCTGATTAGAATTCATCGACGTTTTAGAGAAGGGGCTTTCAGAGGGGCGGTTGGAGCATTGGATGTCACTCTAATTCCAGCAGTGATTCCAGCGGGTCGCCAAATTCCTTATTGAGCAAGAGGAGGTAAAGAATGTTATCAAAATGTGATGGCAATATGTGATTTTGACATGAAATTTTTATTCGTTGTTGCGGGGTGGGAAGGTATCGCCCATGATGTTAGGATATTAAACGAGACAGTACGAGATCCAACTTTTAACTTTTTGATGCCTCCTGCAGGTATAGGTTTGATTATATACTTTTGTTAAAACTATTGTGTTATTTTGTTTAACACTACTAATAATGTTTTCTAAAAATTTTGTAGATAAATATTATTTGTGTGATGCAGCGTACGCACATACAAAAGGCTTTATGTGCCCATATCGACGAACACGATATTGGTTGGCAGAATTTATCAAGTTACGAGCTAGAAGTAAGAAAGAAAGGTTTAATCATGCTCATGCTCAGCTACAAAACGTCATTGAGAGAACTTTCGGTGTATTGAAAGCTAGGTTCCCAATCTTGCAAACGATGCGCCCATTTAGTTTTCCTATTCAAAGGAACATAGTGATTGCATGCATGGCCATCCATAACTTCATCCGCCGTTTTACTCTTAATAACAGGTTATTTCCTGAGTATGAAGATATTAATCTTGTCTTAAATCCACTTGATGAAGCATCGACAAGTCAATCAGGATTCACAACCCAAGATGCTACTTACATGGCGAACCTGCAAGACCATGTTGCAGAGCTATGTGCAACTATGCAGGATGAAAATTTACATGAGATGATTAGTTTACTGCGAATTTATGAACTTTTGGTGTTCGACTATTTGATGTATGAAAGACCATTTTATTATTTTAGCTATTATTTTATTATTTCATTTATTAAAAAATACTATTATTTGTTATGATGTAATATTATTTTATTAAGATTATTCAAATTTAAATAATGATAGGACATAAGTTCATTTTTTAAACAAAGGGTATATTAGTAAAAAAAAAAAAAGAATGTATAAATAGATTCAGAAGTGGTAAAAACAAACAGGTAGAACTTATAAGAAGAGCTTATAAAATTTTTTACAAATAAAAACAAATAATATATCTTATAAGCTATTAGACATCTAATCTAAATTATAATCAGCAAAGGGTGCATAATTTGACTAGGACTAATATTTAGTATGATTAGGATTAAATTAATGTGATTAGGATTAATTCGCCTGACTAGGATCAAATATTTTTTGTCTGATTAGGACTAGAACTCCCAAAAACCTTAATCGTCAGGTCAGTTTGCTAAACCTTAATCTCTTCCATATATCTACATCATCATCCTCTTCGTTTTCAAGGTATGTCGTCTCTTTTTCCTTTTAAATCACTGTCGTTCTCCTTCAATTCTTCAATTTACATCTCAGCCCTTCTCCTCCAACAAAAGAACCTAATCAACAAACCTTAACATCAACTCGATCTCTTCTGCAAAAATTGTTTCTTTCTTCACCATTAAATTTTTTGCTCTTTGTTGTCTCTTTTCTTCTCTGGTACTTCCAATATGTTATCTTTTGAAATTGGAATCTTCTTTTTGCAAAGTTTTTATATAACAGCAAACATCAGTTTTTTTTGTGCTCTTAGGTTCTGTTGCGCGATCTAGCTTCGAAATGGTTTTTGACTAACATCCAATTCGCTTCTTCTTAAGTACAAAGCTTTCAACCAACTATTAATCTCTGCCAAACTCTTTTTCTCCAATCTTGACACTCAGGTAATCATTTTTCTTCTTATTCAATTCACAAAATGTGATAAATTTTAGATGTGGTAATTACTTAGTTTGTTATACTTCAACTTAGAAGATAAATATTTTAATTTTTTGATGTGATAAATTTGATATCAACCTAGCAAGAACAAGGTTCATAAACAAATTCCATTCATTAATGGAATTTTGAATGACAAAATTCTCCACAAGAATAATTGTTTGAATGGTAAGGTGAATACCTCAATTTAATGTATTTACAATACGATTGAAAATCTAGATATCTAAGAGAAAATATTACTATGAAATTGAAATTCGATCACAATCATATAGCACCACGATCATTAGTCATCTTTAAATGACGGTGGAAATTAGATTTTATTTTACAGATACTCGGATAGCCTGTATCACTGTCCCTACCCAACAAAATATATTTTGACCGCTGCAATTCAGTAAATGCAATGAACTTAGGACTTGGGCCTGGGATCGATAGCTGTAGGCTGTAGCGACTTATAAAAAACATAGGCAGAATGATTTGTGGATCCACCAGGTTCATTTTGTTTAATCACGTATAGTATCTTCCAAATTATAAAGTGTTTCTATGAAGTTTTTTGGTAGAAAGGAATGCGACAAATTTAGTTGTTAGAGATAAGTCATAGGCTTAATAATAGAGAAAGTAAAAAAACACTTCTGCTCAAATCCAGTTAGATTGATTTAGAGTCTCAACATTGAAGAGAAGACCTTTTCTCATCAATGACAAGCAATAAAGAGTAGTCTTTAGTTTTTACCACATAAAGTCAATAGATAATTGGTTTTGCCATTAGATTGCGTGAGTTTTTAAAAACAAGAAGCATTAGAACCTGAAAGTCTTTATAATAGTGTCATTTAATTTAGGATATCCATACCCAATTGTTATAACTTACTTTACTGCCTAAGTTTACTTTACTGCCTAAGTGTGTCTGGTGCTCCCTAGCATTGCGCTTACTCGGTTAGCTTAAGCACAGCCGCAAAAGCCTGCACCTATGTCCTTAATTGCATAGGGTAGGACAATCTGAATTACCAACATTAACAACTTTTCGTGTACCATAGGATAATATATGTGTACCAGTCATCAACTTTTGAATGTTGATCTTACCTAAACCCTCAAAGGCACTCTCTTTCTCCTCTCTACTCTCCTAATTGTGACTAGGGAAAGGTAACTTTCCTCCCCTTGCGAATGAGCCTGTGGCTCAGTGGTAGCACCCCTCTCACAAAGTGGAGAGGTCGTGGGTTCGAAACACGTCAACAGCGGATTGTTGATATAAGTTTCTACACGTAATTTAAAAGGGGTAGGGGTCCCCTCAACCTCGCTTGCCAACCAAAAAAAAAAAAAAAAAAAAAAAACTTTCCTCCCCTTTATTAGAGATAAATTTAAACTATTTCCAAATCAACTCAAAATGATTTCAATAAATTATGTGTGTATTTGTTGTTTTATTAAAACAATCATTATTTCTCTGGGTTTGTCTTTATTGCTCTAGGTTTGTCTTTACTTATTGCATACAAATCATCGTAGCTACTTAATTTGTTAATGCTGAAGAATTGCAAAACCAATGGCTGGTATCTCAATTTTGTCCTAACTGTGCCTTTGAATTATATTGCATATATTGTCATAGTAACTGGTAGTAAAACCAATGTTCGCTTCAGTTTTGACAGTTTTGACAATATCATTATTGTCTTGGAAAGTAATTTTAGGATATCAGTATGAGGTCTATTTATAAATAGAATTTTCAGTAGGAACATTTTTGACTTAATATTACACCGATATTGCTTTCTCAATACGAGTATTCCTGATATTTTCAAAGCAGGTTAAAGGATTGTATATCTTTCATTCACAGTTCTGTATTGTTGTGGTCATTACACACTTTAGCTCATTCCAACAATTTGTAGATTGAAAACTGCAGTGTAGGCATTATAAGGCAATGGTTGGTGTATAAGCTGTTATATAGGATATTATATATAGCAGCCTATAAAGATAATATAATCATATAAGATGTTCAAAGCAAAGCTAGGAATCATATTATAATGATAAGCAGCCTATATCGACATAAGCTGCCTAGATAGCAGCTCGCATGATAGCATATGAGGCACAAAATCTTAAAAATGAACCACATAAATCAATAAATTTCAATATTTTATCTTAATTTTCAGATAGTCTGGCTCTTCTTTGTTGTTGAAAGCTTCACCAGAACCATGTTTATTCTTCAAAAGATCTACTTGTAGAATAAAATCATTAATAGATAGAAACAAATAATATTTTTTAGACCAAAGGTCAATTTTTATACCTATATTAGCATAAGTGATTATGGGTAGGAGGTGATAAATTTCCTTAATTTTAGTTGTGTCTAATTGGTAAGAGTATATTCAGCACCCCTCCCAGGTATTGTTTTAATTCCTCGGTGAGTATACATCAGACTACTCTACTGCAGTACCGGAGTACCAAAGATAGGATGTTACACAATGTTTAGTAACTTTGGTGGTTATAAGTCAATTGGTTTATTTAGGATTAGTAATATCGATTGATTTTTGGAAATCTGTTTGACCGAGAAGGTGAGAGGCAAAGCCTAGATCGTTACAATACCTGCCTTTGTACCCTTCACTTGGAAAACAATGTTGTAGCTTGCGTTGTGTACATGTGCTCCATATTTATACCACTTGAAAACATCCCTTCAACCTCTTCAATATAGGTTCTTAATCCTCTACCAGTGTGTTAACATGTACATGTTAGATTAGTTGTCTCAATGATTATAAAGACAATACAGTATTCAAAAATATGTAAAAACCAGTACAAAATATTAGTATGTAAAGACCATTGAGGTCTGAAAATTGTAAATGGGGTGAATTACAGTAAGCTCAATCACTCCTTTATCTATAGATTATTTGTGAGACTCACCTACTGCATTGGTGTAGTGTGTGACATATATTATAGCTAATTGCCCTCTATTGGCTAAGATGCACCGTGTGTTGTGATCTTCAATAGTGATCTTTATTTTGTTTAGATCCAATTAGTAAGCTAATTGCATTTCCCTCTAATATGTCTTCTGTTTCCGATGTCATTTGACTATATTCAAAATTGCAAAATGTCTTCTAACCGCTTTCCTGTGCATCTTCTTCTAATATGTCTTCTAACCGTTTTTTTTTTTTGTATCCAAAATTGCAGTTTTTAAAGATATTTCACTATATTCTTTAATTTTGCAATGTCTAGACACGATGTCATTTTGAAGACATCCTCTTCTAATTTGTCTTTTGATCCAATTAGTAAGTTAATTCCACTTTCTAATAAGTTGGTGTGATCTTCTGTTTCCATTAATTTTGCACTGTTAGTAAGCTAATTGCATCTTCTTCTAATATGTCTTCTGTTTGTTGCAGATCTCAAACAGCCACAGTTCCTTGCTTTCAGTCAACTTAGTTGGTCTTATAGAGGTTTGTTTCTCATCCTATTTTTATCTCTTAGCTCCCTTTCCTTTAACTACAACTTATTTAAAGAGTATGATCTAGATTAACAACAAATGTTGTTGATTGTTTTTATCTGGGGTTATGTTGCATGCCACTGGAAAAAAAAAAAAAAAAAATCCAATTTAACGCGGTGATAGAAGTAGCATATCATATTACTAATTTTGTCAGATTGCCAAATTTTCAAGTTGAATTTAGTGCAGTGTAGCATTACTTCAGTGTACCTATGTAGTGTAGCATTAGGAATCACATGTAGCTAACTTTGGTTCACAAACATGGCGACTCAAGAAGATCATTAAACAAAATGTTGTTCATCTCCTTGCACGTTGTTATCACACTAAGAGATAACAGAAATTTAATTTTGGCCTTAGATCTCATATAATAATTCCACAAGTAAACGCTACCACCATACGTAGAGAATAAAACTGAAAACAGAATGTTCATGCGGCCAATTGTAAGCATTACCCCGGCTTCAAGTACAGGCATGACCACGTTAGAGATATCTTGTGTGATGTGTTCTGGCGGGCTGGCGTACAGGTTAAGAAGGAGGCTCCTGTTAACTTTCTTACTGATCCTAAGGAAGGAAGATCGACATTACGTCCTGCTGATATTCTGGTCTACAACTGGTCTGAAGGTAAACATGCGTGTGTTGATGTTACAGGGGCGTCTCCGATGGTTGGGCTGAGTGCTGGGATTTTTGAGGTGGGGCTAGCAGCTAGCAATGCAGCAGCGGTAAAAGTGGAGAAACATGACGGAGCTTGTAGGGCTAACCAACATAGTTTCATCCCCTTTGCATTTGACACATTTGGATTGCTAGGCTCAGAAGCAGTTGAGCTCCTCAGGAGAGTGCAGAAGATAATGGATAGCAACGTGATGACTGCAGGTTCGAACGAATATGTATTTAGGAGAATCGGGTTTGCTATCCAGAAAGGACTTGCCGCGCAGTTTGTAGCGCGTTTGTCCTCTACTTTTGTGTAATTCGTTGAGCTTATCAATAAAATTTGAATTTTCTGAATGTTCATGATAAAAAAAAATTCTGGATATCTTTAACATATACCTTTTTTCTCTATCTCTGACACAAAATCACCTACATAAACATATGTGTACAAATTCGTATGATCCTTAAATATTATTGATTGTTTTTCATGTCTCTCTAACACTCACTCTTCTGAACAGTCATCCGGTGCGTTCTATTTCATTCAGATTAATCCAACTTATCTACTGAGTATACAATTCTATTGATAAGTTTAAACTTCTATTAACTTATGTAATTTTTGGCAGGTGTTCCTTTTGGATGGTGAGTCTATTTTGGAAGTGATCATTGGCTGCATTATTTTCTCTCTCAACAAACAAGTTTCCTTGCCCACTGCAAGTTTTGATGATCCCATACCACCAGTGGGAGCACTAACCAACGCTCTCAGTAGGTTGCAGTCTAATAGACCCCTAAGAGAATTAAGAGAAGTTGTTAAGGGCAGTTGCGCTAGCAAAGAAAGTTTATAGATGGAAATGTATTGATATGTTAATTTGAACTTTCTGAACTCAATTCAATTTCTTTCTAACTTGATGCTGCAGGGGTTACAAAAGCAGATAGGAGGGCATGGGCATGAATAAGCTGCTAAAGTTGATGAATGTACGCTTGGGATGATCAGTGGTTCTAATTTATCACTATTTCAGATTTTCAGGACCTGGGTCTCTACTACATTGGTCCAGTGGACGGTCACAACGTAAACGATCATATACACCTTACGTGGTAGGAAACAATTTACTTCAACATGTTTGAAGAAAGAGTGCCATTATTAAGCAATTTAGGTGCTCTTACTGCATCCATGGTTGGAAACCCTCTAGACACACTTCTATATATGTCTGGAGAAGTTTGAGAGTAGACACATTTTTTGAGAAATCCATTTTTGCTCCCCATCTTAGAAAATTATACATTTGTAAAGATTGTGCCAAGGTTTATTTTGATTTTGCCAATGGTAATTAAACAGGTTGACATAAGTGCCCTCAATAAAATTTTATCAGAAAAAAAAAAAAATAATTAATCTTTTTTTCTTTTTATAATAATACAAGTATTCATCCACATGGATAGATAATTTTATAAAGAAACTACAAAATTTCATGGTTTCATCTTCGTAGTCTTTTCGTCTCCCTTTGGATTGGAGTTTTTGGTTCTAGCAAGAAATTCTAAAGATCCAATGAGATTGTAAGACCAATTTTATAGTATCAATCAGATAACAATAACTCTTAGCTTATACCGAAAATACAATAAGATTAGGAATATAGCCAAATGAAATTAATGCAACTTCCATCTTGCACGGGATCAATATTCATAACCCAAATTTTTTTCCTACCCATTATTTCATGAATTAGAAAAACACACATAATACTAATCAATCACATCTCATATCCAACTAATTAACAATTTAAAATCAGTTAGCGAATGAATCTAAAATTTATAAATTTCCAGAAACTCAAACCTATGAATTGTGAAGAGATTTAAAACTATGGGAAAAAGAAGAATGGCAGGGATGAAGGAAGTCCTAAGATTTTGTTGACTTTCTAAATATGTTATTATGATATTGTTACTTATTTAAAACAATAAATCGATTAAACTAGCTATAATTGGACTTTGAGGGTAATTTAGTCAATCCTAAATATTTTCATTGACAAAATCAAAATGACCCTTGGCAAAATATGGAGATTTTTTTGTTGGGATTAATGTAGAATATTTCATTAAAACTCAGCAACCAAAATACGATACATTATAGAAATTACAGACTCCATACAACACTACCATATATTTTTCAAAAGTAGAAACAACTCACAAATCTATATAAATAGAAAATTCTTCTAAAAATATTAGACTTCTAAAACAATGTAAATTCTAATTATGAAAATCCTATATATAGACCTAAAAACATAAACTTTATATAAATTACACCACAGTAGATTTATCTCATCATCTAACCTACCATTAAACTATGAGAAAAACTAATTTCAACCAGGCTACAATTAATATATATATTTAAAAATAATTATATATATTTTGATTAAACTTGAAAACAATTTTGAACAAATTTTTCTTTAAACATGTACTTACTAATCTCTATTATTTTATTGGGAAAATTGGCGATAACCCCCCACATTATGGTCACTCTTGGCAAAACCCCCCCCTTTTGTCCATTTTTGGCGTTAACCCCCCAACCCCCAAAATTAGACCTTATGTTGCCCAGTTTACCCTTAACCCCTCCTATTTGAGTAAACCCCCTAATTTAACGTCAACAGAAATTAACTAACAGATGTTAACTCTGTTTCCACCAACTTTTATTTGCATAAACCCCCATTTATCTTAGTATTTGCCTAAACCCCCCAATTTGCAACAGAGAAGAAGAAGAAGAAGAAGAAGAAGAAGAAGGAGGAGGAGGAGGAGGAGGAGGAGGAGGAGGAGGAGGAGGAGGAAGAAGAAGAAGAAGAAGAAGAAGAAGGAGGAGGAGGAGGAGGAGGAGGAAGAAGAAGAAGAAGAAGAAGAAGAAGGAGGAGGGGGAAGAAGAAGGAGGAGGAGGAGAAGAAGAAGAAGAAGAAGGAAGGGGGAGGAGGAAGGAGGAGGAGGAGGAGGAGAAGAAGAAGAAGAAGAAGAAGGAGGAGGAGAAGAAGAAGAAGAAGAAGAAGGAGGAAGAGGAGGAGGAAAAAGAAGAAGAAGAAGAAGAAGAAGGAGGAAGAGGAGGAGGAAGAAGGAGGAGGAGGAAGAAGAAGGAGGAGGAGGAGAAGGAGGAAGAAGAAGAAGAAGAAGAAGGAGGAGGAGGAGGAGGAGGAGGAAGAAGAAGAAGAAGAAGAAGAAGAAGAAGAAGAAGAAGAAGAAGAAGGAGGAGGAGGAGGAGGAGGGGGAAGAAGAAGGAAGGAGGAGGAGGAGGAGGAGAAGAAGAAGAAGAAGAAGAAGGAGGAGGAGAAGGAGGAGGAGGTGGATGGGCGACACGTGGATTGGTGGTGAAGTAAAATTTCCAATTTTGGTTTTCAATTTTTTTACTTTTCGGGGGGGTTTATGCAAATAAGAGTTGGTGTAAACGGAGTTAACATCTGTTAGTTAACTTATGTTGACGTTAAATTAGGGGGTTTACTCAAATAGGAGGGGTCAGGGGTAAACTGGGCAACATAAGGTCTAATTTTGGGGGTTGGGGGGTTAACACCAAAAATGGACAAAAGAGGGGGTTTTCGCCAAGAGTGACCATAATGTGGGGGGTTATCGCCAATTTTCCCTATTTTATTTCCCACAAACAGATAATGGATTCACAACTACGCAAAGGATCAAATAAATGAACTCACATCAACTACATTGAAGAAAAATATGTAAAAAATCCAAAAACAATGTGCCACGGCTGCGATGAAAATGGTCATAATATGGTTTGTCCATATTTGTATTTGAAGTATAATCAAAGCTTGTCCATATTTGTATTTGAAGTATAATCAAATAGAATGCTCTGGAGAATGCTATACACACGAAAAATTTGAGACAAGAAAAATTAAATACCAATATGTGAGATGCATAAAATACGGAGAACGAAGATCTTGACGATCACGAATGCAAAAAATTAAATAAAAATATAAGAGATCCAGATATTGGAGAACTATATGAATTGAAAAACAAGGTAAATTAAATTTATTTATATTTATAATTAGTTAATTTAATTAATTTTATTATAATTATATTGCAGATTTTTTATACAAATACAAAAGTTGACAAAAAGGAGGACATATCAGAAAACAAAGAACTAATTATATAAAATATGACTGCCTGCTGAAGATTTCAATGAAGTGAAGACTTGGGCACTTGGCTGTTATTTCTACATAAAAAGAAATAAAAAAAATATTAAAAAAAATATTAAAAACTGATTTTTGTATTTTGCTATCTACAACTTCAAGATAATGATACTGATTATGTTTCAGCTGATATGCTCATTAGGCGTTCAAATGAACTATCTCCACCAATAAAAACATTTGAATCCAGTTGCATCTATTTATCAAATGCGTATTTTTTGGAGACCACAAATGAAAACCAACAACATTTTCTTTCTCCAAAATCCTAATTTTTTTACTAAATCTATAAAACCTATAATAAAGACACATATCCGAAACACTAACACTGAGTCTCTGAAAGTAATTTACTGAGTCCGTAGTATAATTTAAATCCCCTTATGTAGATGTACAATCTTGGGGTCAATGAAATGGGCAAAGAAGTAGAGAAACCGTTCGAAGTAAGCGAAGAGAGGTGGTTACTTTTATTGATGTCCATGATAGATAGAGTTGAATTTTGTTTTCCTGTCAAAAGAGTTAACGTGGTGTTAAACAATGCTAAATTGTATGAAAAAATAGGATTAAAAAAAATACTCATACTCACAATCACAATTTACTGCATTTTATCAATACCATATTTGATGAACTCCAAACTTTTGTTAAGACATGTTCTTTTCAATCTCGAATCAATAAATAAAGGATTTTTAATTTGTCATAATTCTTCAATATATATAAGATTTTAATAATAAAAGTTTTCATGTTCAGTATGTTTTTGTTGTCCCTAATTTTGACCAGTTTTGTACACAATATCTGTAGTTAAATAACGAATTGATTAACATAATATGACACCATGTTAGATTATTATTGATTATATTAAATTTTCTATAACTATATTTTCTATTGCTTACCTTTTAAAATAATGTGTCTTCTATAGGAAAATTGTGTCTAATTCAGAATGCAAAACTCTTACAAGATGATGAAGCATAAAGGGAATTGGTAAAAAAAAGTCATTGGACACAAAAACAAATAAAGGAAGAGCTTAATGCTAAAGGATCAAGAATCCGAAATGTTGTACCAACATATGAATGAAGATGGAGTCATGACGATAAAAGAAGATTCAGAATATTACAAAGAAAATATACTTGAAGAACGTTACACAAATAATCCAACAACGTGGTATTATGCACGTTAGAACATGGGACATCATACATTAGTTTGTCATCGGTACTACATCAAGTGTAATGAAATTGGTTGTGTGGATATATATTAAAATTAAATAAATAAATAATAGATACTTTAGTTGGACAGATAAAAAAGAACAGATCATATGCATGAATAAAAACTATCCTGCAGAAAGGATTTTAGAAGAATAAAATTGCGAACAGATAACAAACAAAAGAATCAAACCATATACGAATGAAATGTTCAAGGTGAAGACTGAAGAAAATGATATATAACTACAAAAAAGGCATGAAAAATTATTCAATTCAAAGTAGAAAATTTCCGGATCATATCAGTATTCTATTAATATATCTGCTACACAAATATATAGAATTGCCTTCATTGTTTTTTTAGTTTTCAATTCAAATTTTCTCATAGAGGTTATAGCATCACTTAATGTTCCATTTAGCAACACTCCTCCATGCCTTCTCTTCATGAATGAACTCATGCCTGTAACCTCTGCGTATCTCTCCTCCTTACCGTACTAATTATATACCTAAATCTGAATCTGAATGACTTTTGTGAATTTATAGTTATCAAATTTGAATAGAACAAATAAAATATATTCATCTAAATTATAATTTACTATGCAGTATACAATTAATTGGCAAACATGGCAGCGCCACGGGTATTACTAGTCTAAATTATAATCAGCAAAGGGTGCATAATTTGACTAGGACTAATATTTAATATGACTAGGATGTATGTGTATGACTAGGATTAATATTTAGTATGACTAGGATTAATATTTAGTGTATGATGATGATGACTAGGATTAAAACCTCAATCTTCTTCCCTGTCCCCATCTTTCTTTTCCCCATTTACAACTTCTGTCTTTCTCAATCTTCTTCCCCGTCCCCATCTCTCTTCCCCGTTAAGATTCTCATCAACAGTAAGTACCCAATCTTCTAATTAACCTTTGTCAGGTACTTCTTATTAATCTTCTTAAAGTTTTAATCAACTTAAATTGCTTTGTTGGGAATTTTATTATGTAAAAGATTAATTTTTTGTTCTTCAAATTATTAATCATCTTAATCGTCTGTATTGTCCATTTATATTTGATTTCATTGGTTTTACTCTATTCTCTGGGCATCTTTTGAAATCCCCAAACTAATTGTAGTTGTTATGGTTATAGTAGATGTTATGGTGTAAAGAAACTTCTAACATCATCAAAAGCTTTATTATGCCTTTTGTTGGCTAATTTCCTGGAAACAGACACCACATTGATCAGTAAAGAAATTGCAGAGGACCATAGGTGCTCTGTTAAAGGGGTACTACATTTCAGAAGTCATTTTCCTTGAGCTAGCACCATCCCTGTAGGCTTCTTAAGTTGTACCTTTACGAGGTACTACGTTTCAGAAGTCATTTTCCTTGAGCTAGCACCATCCCTGTAGGCTTCTTAAGTTGTACCTTTACACATATACGATGGACACAAATTTAGGAACCTTGTGAAAATGACTGCCTTTGGAGTTTGGAGACTCACTTTTCCTTTTTATGTTTAGTGCTTTTGGTGGGGATTCGTCCTCATCCTGAATGGAGTAACTTCCTACCATTTTCTGGAGAGTTGAGGATGGACCTCTTATACTCCCAACTGCATCATTAGCAACCTGACTTGCTTCCTCATACATCGTCTGCATAATTTGGTTGTCCATGCTCATAAGATACAATGGATGTAGAATGGTTATTGTACCATAATATATATACGACAATTTATATAGATTGAACTCCACTCTGTAGAATGATGAAAGCCAATGCCCAGCAACTGCACAGGCTGTGTTCTCAACAAGCTGAGCAAGTGCGTCTCCATATCCTTTAGTGTAGTTGCATCTGCAGAAAGTCTTGCACCAATTGAACCACTGGAGTGTTCAGGATCATAATGGTAGATGTTATGGTATTAGTTTTGAATTATATGATTCATCCTCATCTTCTATATGGTTGTAGCATAACCAGTTCCTAACAGCCAGAAAGAGTAGTTTCTGAGACATCGCGTAGAAACACATCCTCATCCTCCAGCGTAGATACACATCGCATTAACACAAAACAACACGAAAAAGGAGACACCATAACCAATTCCACTAACCAGTCCATGCCTTATCCTTTAGTGTACAGTATCTTTAGGCTAAATATAAATAAAATCATCTTCAAAGAGCAGAGGTGTAAATCCATTAGGCATGGACACAATCTTATGAAAAGTAAATAAAAAGGGGATCAGATGATCTTCTAGAGATCATTTTAACTTAGATGTGATTATACTATTAATTGAAGAATGAGTTTTGTTGATGAAGTTGGATTAATAGTTATTTGAACTCTGATTTAAAAATTAGTAGATGGAGTAGAGTTTGGAGAATTTCCTTTCCTTTCCAGTAATATTTGGTTTCCATTTAGAATCTCGAGCAATAGGAATCCAACCACCTCTCATCCATACCAAACAAGGTACTGTACATACTCCATTCAAACTCCATATTAATGGTTGTAACAGGTGGCAATAAAGCTATGCTAATAAAAGTTCTGTACACCTGGTTTCACTATATATGTTCAGTTAAATTTTTAATCATCTTAATCATCTGTATTTGGTTTCCATTCAGAATCTCGGGCAATAGGAATCCAACCACCTCTCATCCATACCAAACAAGGTATTGTACATACTCCATTCATACTCCATATTAATGGTTGTAACTTTGGTCAATAAAGCTATGCTAATAAAAGTTTTGTACACCTGGTTTCACTATATATGTTCAGTTAAATTTTTTACATGCTAATGATGCCACATTGCCACATTTACACAGAATTTTTTTAAAATTTTCTGACTACGTATCGACTACTGGTTTGTGCCCCAATACTTAATATAGATGAAATTAATTTTCTGACTATGTATCTTCTAACTGGTTTGTGCCCCAATACCTTTGCTAACAATTTGCAGACTTAGTGCAATAAATTGATATACCAAAAAATTGCTAACCTAAAGTACCACCAAGAAAATTTGCAGAAATTTGTCGATTTCTTCAATTTCACAACTAAATTGTTTTTTAACATAACCAGTTGCTCTCCCTGTTTTCATGTGATGTTAGTAATTGACAAGAAATTCTCTGTTCCCAACACCACCAAGAAAATCTTTCACAAATGGTTCACCATAACTATAACTTCTGGAATTGTCAATTGTAAAGTTCAAAATCTTTCACAAATGGTTTCTTATTGTAAGGTGTCACTTCTGGAATTGTCTTCGTTTAATTTTTGATCTGCTCTACTAAAATAATTCTGTTTGCAATTTTACTTTTTGGTGTCCTTGATTATCTCAAATAATTGTTAATTAAATTCTAAAAGTATTTTTCTCCTCTCTTCTCTTCATCAACCTCACAACTTGAATTGGGGTTTGTTCAAGAACTATTCCGATCAATTCAGCAACTAATTGGGGTTTCTTCTAATAGAGGTAAATATAATTTGTTATATTCATCATTTTTTTATTTAGTGTAACTCCCTTTTTAGATTATTTCTCTCTTATATTTGATTGATATTCCTGTACCAACATTCGGCATAGCATATTACCAATGGACTATACCAACAATCATGCAACAGGAACCTAAACTATTTCTCTCTTATATTTGATTGATATTCCTATCAATCTAGCTTTTGATGTATTTTTCATCTAGCATGATTATTTGGCAGAAGTTAAATCATGACCTAAACTAATTCACCTTGGTACATGTTGTTTGCATTTATCCAACACTCAAAAATCCGGAAAAAACATTGCGGCAACACAAGAAAAAACAGTAACCAAAACTGTCACACACCATAACAGTCCCTAATAATTTACCCTTCCACCTGCTGCACTGTAGCCTTCAGTTTCCTTGAATAATATTCTTGCTGCTGTATTCCCTTGCTGTTTTACTTTGCAGAAAATAATTATTAAATTCCATATATTTTGTTTATTGAAAATCCGCCACTAATTCATAGTTTTTATATGGTAAACAGGTACGGAGATTATTCTGTTTGATCCTAACTGAATGTAATCCTTCTCGACCGAAAATTCTATGGGAGAAAATGCTTTAAAAATATGTGACGACTTGCCGTACCAACTGAAAACAAAATTTGGCATTCAAGACCCCAGTGATAGTGATGTTTGTGACTATGGGTTGTTCTTAATGAACGAATACTTGCTGGAGAGTGCTAAAATATTATCAGATTTCCCAAACATGCCTTTACCGTGTAAAGCATGGAATGAAGTAGTTACCAACCGTCTCATTACAGAGCATCAGAATTTCGTGTATCCCGGATTATATGAAAAAGCTCAAGAAAAAGTTGCAAGATTTAACACTGAACAACTCAATGCCTATACAGAGAATATAAATTTTGTTCGTAATGATAGTGGACAAGTATTTTTCTAAACGTTTGTCTATAATACTGTAGCAAATACATTGAGAAGTGAAGGTCATATTGTGATCATGGTTAGTTGCTTCATCAGGAATTGCATCTTTATTATTGACAGGAGGAAGAACAACTCATTCTACATTCAAAATTCTATTTGAAGTTCTAGACGACTCTGTTTTTTCAGTCACAAAGCAAACAATCCATGCAGAATTATTCATGAGAGCGAAACTGATTATATGGGATGAAGTACCAATGCAACATAGGTTCTGCGTGGAAGCTGTTGATCGTACACTAAGGGATATTCGAGTTACAGTTGTTCTGGGCGGTGACTTCAAACAGACTCTCCCTGTCATTACTAAAGGAACTACACAAGAAATTGTTCGTGCATGTCTAAGAAATCACATTTGTGGAGTGGTGTTAGAATCTTAACTTTGGTTAAAAATATGCGACTGAATAGTAATGATACTGAAAATGTCAAGTTCGCAGATTATTTGATTGAGGTAATTTTTAAATTTCAACAATATTTGTTATTTTCATATCTAGGTAATTTTTAAATTTCAACAATATTTCTTATTTTTATATCTGCGTTTAAAATTACTTATTATACCTTTCAAATTTGAATTTACGGTTAGGAACAAATCCTAAAGAAGATGTGGAATTGCCTTCAGAGATCAAAAGGTGTAAGAATACCTTGGATCTTTTGTTTAAAGTTTATCCCAATCTGAATGTGGAAGAGGTAGCTACTGAGACCTACTTGCAAGAACGATCTATTCTCTCTGCTCGCAATGATGATGTCGCTACTCTTAATGAATTAGCAATAAATCATTTTTCGGAATAAAACTTAATAAAAGGTTTGCCGAAATTGGGTGAATGAATTCCTTCTTCTTTCCTAAGTAATACAGTATCAATATCAAAGCTTGAAATTTCCTTGATAAACTACTCCCCATCATGCATAACCTTCATCTTGCCTTGCACTTTTGGTAGGAGTAATTAACACTTTTGGTAGGAGTAATTCCTTCTTCTTTGCTAAACAATACAATATCAATATTGATTGTTGTTCCATGTATTTTTATTTATTAAATTTTAAAATTGTTGCGCTTTATACATATTAACATTGAAAACTGGCTAAACCTGCAAAAGGGAATCAAGCAAAGATATGGCCTCTTTAAAATTTTCATATTTGAAGTGTCATTCAAAACACTTAATTGTTTGTTGAGATATTTTACAAGGTCTCTGAACTGACATGATCTAAATTATTTAGAATTTAACGAAAGGGACTGGGGTGTTTTTTGAATCTTATTTTGAGCATTCATAATTGATTTTGTTGCTTGAACGAGAAGGTACGTAGCTCGACAATCGTACCAATAAAAACCCCTCGCATATTGATTGTTTTTCTATGTAGTACCTGCCAAGATTATCGACAAAAAACTTTTTTTTTTTGTTAAATGGCCATTTCTAATTAATCAGCAGACTCAATTAATACAATGAATTAAGTTAGTTTTATCATTTTCATCATTATTTGGACAAGAATATGCCATCCTCATAATTTTTATTTGTGACTGCAGACTATTTAGCTCTATTGGATATAAGCTTTACCAAGGTGTAAGGAAGTGATATGTCAGTTGTCAGATTAGTTTAAGCTAATAATTAGGTATTGGATATAAGTTTTACCAAGGTGTAAGGAAGTGATATTTCAGTTGTCAGATTGGTTTAAGCTAATAATTAGGTATTTTCAAACATTGATGCCCAAATTATATTTCAGCTTTCTGAGAGAATCCCACATTTGAGGCTCAGAATGAAGTAGCATTGCCACCGTACATTAGTGTATAGTACAAGGATGAACAAACCAGCATTCAAAATCATATACCCATTCTTGAAGAACACCCACAACACACTATTGAAAACATAAATTGTTAGTTTAGTGGAATTCTGTGTGTCGACATGGAGACTGAAAAGAGTGTGAACTGATTGATGTACCACATGCAGAATCACTCTGGTTAGTAGTTTGGTTTAATGACTGTTAGTTTAGGCTTCTATGAGACCTTTATGTCGTGCTCAGCGATAACACTAGGCTTAGTTAAGAGCATTTCCCTTAATGAAACATTAGTGAGTGTTTCTCCTAATGGGTGTTGGTTAAAATTTGTACTAATATTTTAGTACATGCTTTGAGCTATCAGGTCTATCGCCCATGCCACTGCTTTCATGTGTGAGTTCTCCTTCTCCATTCCTAAACCATCTTCATCCCGATCAATATCAATATGGATGTCTGCCCCACCTAAGTTACTACCATGCACATATTTTTCTTGATTTATTTATACACCACATTAAAGTTGCAACTCCGGCCTCTCTCCTTTTTCAATATACTGTTGCACATTCTTATTCACTCAATGTTGTACTCCTCTCTCACATTATCACTACTACTACATAAAAAGTCCATTTATTTATCATGTTTTGTTTGAATTGTTTTAGATCATTTTGTATGCTGAGTTTTTAGTCCATTTATAATCCATGACAAATATTCATACTGAAACCAAGCTTGAAAGATTTGTATTTGTCTTCAAAATTGTATTACTAAGGTTTAACGTTCGATGATCAATCTGGAGTTTATAGAGACTGCCATACATAGTTGCATGGCATTGAATTGTACAAACTATTGAGAAGATTAAGAGCAAATTATGGACGAGTTAGACCAAGAGATGGTTGAATGTGGTCATGTATCGATGAGTATTAGGCGCATGACTGGTACATATGTGGCCTGCAAAGGTGACAATGTTAGTCCACCGGCAATCATAGATTGGATCAGACTTGAGCTTGGTAGGATACATGGAGAGCTGAGCAAGATTTTTGGATTAGATTGTGGAACATTGATCTTATAGATTTAGATCCGACTTATACATTCTATTGCTTAATTTTGCTGAAAATTGTCATTTGGCATAAAACAAAATGGGACATGAGACACTATCACTCTGGTGCGTTAATTTGTATTGTTGTTAGGTTATAAAGCTGACGATACACCATATGTACATAACATTTTTGTGTTCATCAGGTTACTTTTACCATATTATTTTCTGTATAAAGAACAGTTTCTATCCATGATCAATGGAGTTGAGATATTGTTGCTTTTCAAGAATATAGGAACAGTATCATATTGTTGCTTTTCAAATCTAGATGTCTGCAGTTATATATTTTAATTCATGAATAAAGTGGACATGTTTCTGGAATTTTTTGTTTATGAATTTGTTATTCCTTATTTGCATACATGGAACATACTCAATTGGATCCCTATCAAACAAAAAACTTTTCCTCGTAGATTCTCCACAATAAAGCCACAATTGAGCTTTCTTCGTCAGTATCAATATCATCCATTCTATTACTAGCAAGATAAAAAAATGTTATTTGATTTTAGACATATTGATGTACTTCCTGCAAAAACCAAAGATTAAGAAACCAAAAAAAAAAAAAAAATCACTATTTCCTTTGGATTATGAAAAGAGTTATAGATTTGTGAATTTAAAGTTTGATGGGTAAAAGAGAATTGTGAATTGATAGTGTGAATTCTATTTGTAGCACTTGCTTTGTTTTATTCTTCGTGGTATTTATTAACTAAATGTTTTCTTGAGATTTTAATTATTATATTAATTAAAAATATATCTGAACTGAGATAGGTTTTCTTCGTAGAGTTTTTAAACCTTACAATTTCTGAATTTCTTAGACCAATTCTGAATATCTGATATACTAACAATTAATTATGATCTAGAATAATTCTACAGTCAAGAGGAAAATGGTTCAGTTGTCGATCTTAGGAAAATGCACGTTTAGTAGATTAGCAGAACGGCGGACTATAAAAAAAAAATACACTAATATAGAACAATTGACAATGGGAGATTTTTGCAAATTTTGCTAAAGTATATAGCCATAGTGCATTTTACTGGCTGACTGTAATGGGAGAAGCTAGATTAGCAATAGAGTATCACTAATTCAATTTTCTGAAGGCTATTAAAATTTGACGTATACACTCTTTGGCCATTCTATGAACTCAAGATAATAAGTACAGTATAAAACGCTTTGAGGTGTCTTCTTTCTGAAAAATGACTTCGAGTTATGTATCCTGACCAATCAAAAAGCTTATGTTTCACTCAACCAAACTACACTTGAGATATCTATGTTGCATGTCTGGTATCACGAATTCACAAATTCATGTCAGTTCAAGGGTTCTCTTAATTTTACTATCTAACATTCATGGCTTCTTATATGCTAAATTTATCTAACCTATTCTGTAATTAGCTATCAATCAATATAGTGTATTCATTTAGTTCTATATTTTCATATCACACTTTATCATTATTTGGACAAGAATATGCCATGCTCATAATTTTTATTTGTGACTGCAGACTGTTTATCTCTATTGGATATAAGTTTTACCGAGGTCCAAGGAAGCAATATTTCAGTTACCAGATTGGTTTAAGCTTATAATCAAAGACTTTCTACCACTTGATGTCCAAATTATAACAGGTCATAGGAATCATTAATGCAAAGCTTAATCAATTGCTTAGTTAAGGACTAATTCCTCTTCACTAAACCTTTCTTCTTTCTTTTGTCTAATTTCTCTCTTCACTAAACCTTAATCAATAACAAAAAATTAGGTTATCTTTTCACTAAACCTTAATCAATAACAATTAGGTTATCTCATTTTTTAGTTTCCGTGATGTGCTATATCTCCAAAACCTATATCTGTTTCTTCACCTCCTTCTCACAAACCAGCTTGAAAAACTCGCTCTCTAATCTTCAATTTGTTGAATACGGTACAACTCTCCCCTACTGGTAATCTCTCTATCCCTTCCTTAGTTATCTTAATCTTCTTATTGAATCAAAGTTATGAATATTTTCTTATTGCAATCCTTAATTGTATTCGTTTGGTAGCAACAACTGAAACTTATAAGCTTTTTTACACAACAATTTTGCACAACCCTGATTATGCATTAGATTGTGCATTAAAGACTTATGTGATAAATATTCAGTCAATTATGTAAAGACCAGTACTTGGATTTATAATCATTACACTACTTTGATGTTGTAATTGTAAAAAGATGAGTTTTAGAGAAGTTATAGGTCGATGCCAATGAATTCGGAATTTGATATGTAGTCTTCATGTCAACAGATGCTTCTTAACTTTGGAAAAAAGATTATTTGTTTGATTGTCAGAGCATCATCAAGTTTCATCCAATTCGAAGAGAGAGGAGGAATAGTTATTAATAAGTTCAGGAACGATCACTAAGGTAGGTGTAACCACCAGTAAGAACTTCGCATATGATCCTGTGGTGTTTTTGCTACAATTGGTGTCCATCCATTGATGAAGAAGTACTTTGATTTTAATATATCCTAAGTTCATTGACATTTGCAATTATATTTGTCAATGTATTTCTAAGCAGAATTTTCAACTTCAGATGTCTGCAGTTATATTTTTTCATTCATGAATATAGTGGAAATGTTTATGAAATTTTCCCTTTATTTATTGTTATTCCTTATTTTTGTTTATATTTTCAAAGCACTTATGACCGACTTAAATTACTATTATACTTGAAAAGTTCAAGATCAATAGTGCCCAGATTGTTGCTTCAAACTTCAAGTTCAAACATATATAAACTTGAAAGGATAATGTCAAAAGGTTTCCTTTCCACTCTCATTCGGTGTGATATGTGAAAATGTGTTAAAAGTGCAGGTTTTTGTTTGGGTGTGCTCTCTTGAGCTACATTCTGACAGAAAACTATTACCAAACATACCTCTTTCCATCCAGTTCAAAACTATCCAATACTTGGAATATGCAGTGTATCAAATGAAATCTATAGTTTCTGAAAAATATGCAATCCAACTAAAATGCCTGCAATATGTTTTGGTTTCATCAATAAGTTACATCCAATTGAACCTATACTCAGTTAGAGTGATTTCAAGATATAAAACATCCTCACCAACCGAAACATGACTTTGACTGGTATGCTTGACTATCTGAAAAATTAGTTGTTGGTATGGGAATCACTGTAACTGGTACGGTTATCTGAAAAATTAGTTGTTGGTATGAAAATGCAAACAACATGACTGATTGTGAGTTCTTTCAATCACATAAGACCAATGAAATACAAGACACATGGTCCATAAACAGTTTCAAAGATTTGACTGAACATAATCGGTTCCCATGAAGAGCTAGATTATTGCTTGGAACTTCAAGTTCAAAATTAACTTGGGGTCAATACTTTTTTATTTATGGAGATGTCCATAATTTGACTGAATATAATCGGTTTGAAGAGCCAAGAAATTTTAGTGTATGCTTCTTACGAACCTACTTAAACTGTAGTATGATAACATTGGATAACTATAAATAATACTATTGGGTTACCAATTATTCATGGTCTGATGGTTTTTTAACTTAAAAAATTAAAATATAATTCAATCACTAAAAATCATATCTTTTCTTTTCCAACCACATCCTTTACAATACTTTTCAAATTACTTATATATAATTGTGTATAAACTTCATAGGCGAAATTGTCGCAACTGTATCCATATCGAACAAAAAGCCTTTGCTCATTTATATTCTAGAATAAACCCCAAATCCCCAATTGACGAAGATTTGGTTGGGTTATATGGTTGGCTAAATATTTTATTGGAGTTAAGATCGTATGGTTTAATTTTTCTTTTATGTCACTTTTATTACTTGGTAGCTTATAACTTTACACCAATAAATTAGGATCACAATGACTTTACACCAATAATTTAACAATGAAGTATCAAACAATATAGAATTGCAACATTTTAAATATTCATACAACGAGTCACAAATTACCAACACAGTTTGATTCTTTTGATGTTCTATTACCATATAAAAATATAGTACTAGCAACCATGTTTAAATCTAACTACCTTTATAATATAACTAATAAATCATTGGCACCACTAGATAACACTAAAATTAAAAAAAATAAAACCATTATCAACTTTTAATCGGACAAACAAAATTTATTGATCTAAATTAAAATTTACTATGCAGTATACAATTAATTGCCAATCGTGGCAGTGCCACGGGTATTACTAGAGTACTAGCTATTAGAACTTGAAAAAATAAACATCACCTACCTATAAGGTAGGGTACTAGGGTTGTTTTAGTCTCAAACTTTTAGAACGTCTCACTCTCTCACTCAAGTCTCATCTCACTACTCTCGTAACTCATTCTCACTCTATCATTCTCACTAACTCACAAGGGAGGGGTTCCAGGGACTCAGGAAATATTTGACTCAATTTTGACTCAATCTTATCTAGGGTATTTGTACATATTGGATTATCATAATTTTTGGTAGGTATGATCTCTTTACTATAAAGATCTACTACATAAAAAATCAGCTCATTTGAATATATTTAGACCCATCAAATGTAATATTAAATTCAACGGTAAAATTAAATGTTCCACTATACATTAACTTGTAATATGATTTTTCTAGGGTTAGAAAATCCAGATTATGATAAATTTTGGTGAAGATATCGTACATAATGAGAATATTTATCCTACAAAAAATCATGCCAATCTAACGTGTACAAATACCCTAAATAAGATTGAGTAAAAATTGAGTCAAACATTTCTTGAGTCCCTAGAACCACTCCCAACTCACAAAGTCACAAGCATATACTCATTCTCACTACCTCACAAAGTCACAAGCAACTACACCAGGTTAGGGTTTTAGATATCAGATCTCGCTTCACTCTCACTTTTGTTTTTTCTCTGGATAGCCATTAGATCTCCAAACTGATTTTACTCTCAGTTCACTCTCACTCACTTCTTTGCTGGTTTTCTTGAAAAAAAACAACATCATCATCATCATCATCATGGACGACACTGCTAAACTAAACAAGCTGAATGGACTTTTCTCTGCTCTTGTAGACATGTACAAAGAGCTAACCGATTCTCAAGTTCAAGAGAGGAAATATGTCAAAGAAAAATTTGCAGAATACCAAGAATTCTATAATATCGATGTTCGAGAATTACAGGATGAAATTGATAATGTATGTATTACTTAAACGATTTTGTAATTCTTCTTTGTTGATTTTCTAAGTTTTTTTTTTTTTTTATAATTAATTTGGGGTTTTTTGAATTCTAGTTAAAATCAAAGCTTGTTATTACGGAGCTTGATCTTAAACGTGAAAAATGCAAATCATCACTGCTTATTTCAATTAAAGAAAGCCGACATCACAGTGATAAGTTTAGGCTAGGTAAGATTCACAGCTCTTATATTATGTATATGTTAATGTTTCTTCCATATATGTATATGTCTACTGAATTCTGTACTGTATATTCTTGTATTCATTGTTGATTCAGATTGTGCAATTATTTTTCTTAATTACAAAGTTTGGATAAATGTGTTTGCAGGATTTGTAGAATCAAACTTAAAGGCCTTACTAAATTTCATTGAGCACAACTGTGGCGAAAAGGTGTGGTTTTTTTTTTTTCTTAAATATGGAAGAGTACCTCTAATACTATTTTTCATATTCTTGTTATTGTTACTTGTATGTGATTATTATGAATTCTCGAACTATAGGAAAAGTCCGAGGTGCTTAAGCTGATGTCAGATGTGGGTTCTACTTATAAACAAAATATGGAAAGTGAGGACACCAACTGTATGGAAGTAGAAGATGCAGATGAAAAGGAAGACAAACATAAACCTAGCATGGAGCAGTTGTTATCATTAAACACAGAAAAAGATGAAACAATTCAGAAATTAGAAAATGACATTGGCTCCAAGCGTGTTGAAGTAGAACAGGCAAACGAGAAGCTAGAGGAACTTCCGACTAGCATGGAGCAGTTGCAATCATCAAGCAGGGAAAAAGATGAATTAATTGAGATATTGCAACGCCAAGCAGTAAAGCTAGACCCAATTCTAGCTGACATGGACCAATTGTTAGAATTACACAAAGCAGACGAAAAAACAATTCTGAAATTAGAAGACGACATTGGCTCTAAGTGTATGGAAGTAGAACAGGTGAATGAGAAGCTAGACAAACTTCGGACTAGCATGGAGCAAATGCAATCATCCATCAGACGAAAAGATGAAACAATTGTGGTATTGAATGGCGAAGTAGAACAGGCAAATAAGAAACTAGAGAAACTTCAAAGTAGCATGGAGCAGTTGCAATCATCTATCGGTGGAAAAGATGAAACACTTGTGATATTGAAAGGCGAAGTAGAACAGACAAATATGAAGGTAGACAAACTTGTTACTAGCATGCAACAATTGGAATCATCAAACACTCGAAAAGATGAAATAATTGGGAAATTAAAAGCTGACTTGGCAAAGTTTGAGGAAGAAACAACCAAAAGCAAGAAAGAACCTTCCAAACTCTCTGAAAAAGTAGAGATATTGAGAAAATCAGAGGGTGCTTCTCTTATGCCAGTCCTTAATTCATACAGCGGACCACTCACTCGTAGCATGGTAAGGGAGAAGAGGAGCATGGAAATACCGACAACTTCTCATGCTTTGGAGGGTGTTTCTATTGCGCCAGTCATGATATCATGCACAACCAAACCATGCACTCAAGTTAGAAGACCAACGCGTTCTCAGGTTAGAAGACCTGTTTCGAAAACAGAATCGCTTGGATCGCAAGTCTTTGATATTGAGAAAACTGAAATGAAGGTGAGTACAACTTGATTGAAATGTTAGCTCATGTCATAATCTTAACTCTTGTTAGGTATTTTTTTAGTTATGAAGACTACACAGCCTTGAATTGTTCAAACGTTGCTGAACTTTGTTATCTTTGTATTGTGAACAGAAATCTATTACTAGGAAGAGAAAGCCAGATGAGGACAACTCCATTCTGGTAATTCCATTCTCTCTGTTTCACACACACACTCATTTTGACACACAAGGTTGTATCTAGATTCTAGATTATCGCCTTTTATGGGTTCTTTAAGTTTGTTGCACTTTAATTTTTCAAAGTCCGTTTTATGTGGTATTACGTTTGATATTACTAGTTTTATACTACTTTTTAAAATATTATCTTACTCTTCCTAATTTGGTAGGAACAGAAGCCAAGGACTCGGAAGAAACAGTGTAGCTCATGATAGTTGTTGGTTGGGCGGAAGTGACAACGATGAAGTTTGGTTGTACAGTTTGGTTGTTTTTAATTCTTCTGATTTATGTAAGGCATAGATTTACATTGTGACAGTTGAAGAGGTGTCTGTAGTGAGCTACATAGGAGATGTAGAAGGAGTCATAGCCAGTGCATCTGAACCTGGTGAAAAAATTGACATGACACCACACATCTTTATGGAAGAGAAACATATTTAATAGGTGTTGAAAATCCGAGCCCCCATTCAACGTGTTATCTCCAAAGAAGTCCTTTATCTTTTTGCTGCCTTTGTACAGTGAGTTCGTTACATCCTATTTTCATCAACTTGAGAAGATACATGACATGCTTCTAGTTCTGCTCATTAAACCTGGGACCCACAAGAAGATTTACAGCTACAGGCATCTTAATAGATGACTTCACCGTGCGTGCATGCTTCGCCTGAGTAGGTGACTATATAAGAAGTCTGCTTTCAATGTTTTTCTTCTAGTTCATGTTTGGTAGGTTTACTCAATGATCTCATTGTAAGTTCAATATCTTTTGTAGGCAGAAGCACTTAGACAAACCCCTGGTGTGAACTCTGTTGATAGAGACTGGAAGGTCAGAAGACTAACGACACATACACGGATACACCACACGTTTTGGGGCTTCCTGTCCGAGTATGACCAATGGATGGTGGCTGTGAGAGGGCGGGAGAAGACATTTTGATAGACTTTGTAGATTCAGAAATACATCTCAACACGAGAGCTTTGGAAACCACAACACTGCATCCTATAGACCTGTTACTATCTTACCAAGGAAATTACGAAGTTGATCTAAATAACAAAAGGAGCTTCTATAATGGGAAGATTCTCGGAGCCCAGTATTTTGCTGGTGTCGGCTGGAGCATATAACTCAGACATTGATTTTGCATCTCCTTTAGATGGTCATGGTCATGGAAGGTTAATTTCTAACACATTAATTTGATACACATGGCATGAAAAGCTTTAGTATTAAAATTTCCATTTCATAATCCTTATCTGATCTTACTGCATAAACATTACAGCGTGTTGTGATCGTTAATGGACTTGTTTTTGGAAAATTTCACACACTGAAGGATAGGAAGGGATACTCTAATTCGATTAAGCTTTTATCAACCTAGAAGAGATGATGAAGAAGAAAATAACTAGTAAAACATAATCACCCACTGCACGGTAACCCAAAGTTCTGACATCTCCCAACACAACCAAATTCCTTCTAAACACAATGCTCAAAACTCAGAAGGAATGCATTATTTCTCTTCAACTTCTGCACATGAACAAGAAACTTCAATATCTTGATAATAATGCCATGAAACATTAATGTTATTCCCTCAAAGTTACAGCAACTCCTTTCTAGCCAAATCCCTTCCAAAGAAGTGAATAGAATGAAGTCTATATCGGACACTTGGGAAAAACACACACTAATGTTTTCATTTTACACTGAGAGATATGGACTCTGGTTTGAGGGACTCGTCATCCACTGGGGAAAATTGCTGGGCTTCTTATTAGTTATTATTCTGTATCTCTTTTGTCTTTGTTTTCTTTCTTTGGACTTGGTTGACATGCTCCTTCGACGTTTTTCCTCGTCTTGTGAAGTGAAACTTTTTTATTTCTAATAAAAGCTTTATCTAGCCAGTAAGGAAACTAGGAAAGTAAGATGTTGATCTTCCCAGCAGTAAGAAATCATCTGAGGTGAGGCTATGAAACCACTGGATCTGCTGAAAAATATAGTGAAGACAGTAGTGATACCTCGACCACACTTTAAACTGAGTTAGCCCACACTTTGAGATGTATAGAAAGAAGTACACACAGAAATGAGAAAAGAAACAGTGAAGTGAACACAGAGATTACAATCCTCATTACAAGAAGAAGATCTACACTCGTGCCAAATCCGATTTAAGAGAGAATGAGAGATTACAGCCACAAGTTTATGCACTTATGTACTAAGGGTTACATGGTCCTTAGACTCGAAGCAACTATCTGCACCTGAGACCTATGATATAGTGACAGAAGCTATGATTTGGACTGACATTATACTTTTTATGATTCGACTTAATAGATTGTTGTGGTCATTACTTTACTACAAGTGCTACTTGTATCAATTATTTCATTTTGTGTTTTTACACATTTAGTTTGTGCAATTATTTGAGAAAAAAATTTGTTATATGTCAAATATATTAGAAATTCATATTTTAAAATCATACTGGTGCGAAATTGGGCAACTATAAGGCTCATGCTTGGCTCCTTTCTCTGCCCTGCCAACCATGTACACGAAAAGGTTCATAATTCCATCCTGTACATCTACCTCTTCTAAATATTTTAGGAAAACTTAGCCCATTACTCATTGGTGATTTATATTCTTATAGAATTTTTATTTATTTATCAAAAATTTATACGTCTGCAGAAGGATTCTGGTGATGCTCGAGCATTTTATTTTCTCAAGATTCTTGATCTTATACCAGAACACCGTACATGCTTTTTGTTGAGAGCATTGTTGGGTTTGAGGTCAGTTCCAGGGGCATGTCAACTTGCGCAAATGTTTATTAGAATATCTTAAACATTAAGTTCAGGACCATTAAGTTCAAATGAAAAGAACAAATACACTCGTATAATCTCGATCTGTCTTATCTTGTGCAGACTTCTGATACTCATGAGCAGATGATTGAAATTTTGGTGAGTACCAGTTTCATCACGAGGGAATACATTTTGACTCCATTACAGTTTGGTGTACCATGTTCTAGACCGCATTATTTTTGCCTGGTAATTCTTTTATCTGTCTCTCTTGCACATTGTTGCATAACTTTTGGTATTCATGCAATTATAAGTTTTTATTAAGACATTTTGAGTTACATTTAGGGCCTTTTCCGTTTCCGGTTGGATTTAGTTCCTTAGCCTTGACCTCTCTGTCAACGACTTACCCATAAATATATTTGCATCAGATGTCAGTTTCTTAAGATCAGATGTAAGTCTCACATTAACATCGGAAGCTCTTTTACCCCGATCATATTTTCTCATGTGACTTATTACATTCGATTATCTGTCTTGAACTGAACTTGTCTGGCTTCAGTTCATTCTATCTATATGGTTTGTAGTTCTGTATCAACTACAACTTTATCATTATTCTGTGATTTTACTGAGTCGAACCATGTAATGCTGAAAACATCTTGAACCTTTGTTTGAATAGTCCACCTATTCAAAGTTGGGTCCAAAGATTGCATGTGGCACTGCTGCAAATAGAGAGCAAGTGCAAGATCTCTTTGACGAAAAGATGTAAAACTAAGTAGCTCAGCTATCTTGATTAGAATTGGATGTTGCTTGCTTATGTTGTTTGTATTATTTTTCGATTTATCTTGACCACACTGATAGTAAGCTCTACTCCCATCCAATTTTTTTTTGCAAAACTAAGCTCATGCCCGCGCCCAACCTGGATTATTATGGTGGGGCTATGACATGTCCATTGCTAACAAAATCAGCGGCTAAGTCAGTCCAAAAGATCCAATAGATTGGCTCATTTTGTAAAGAAGATTTTCCATATTTAAAACTTATATTGTTATAGTTGCACTTCTCATTCTAGAAAAAATCATTCCTATATTTGGATTACTAGGTATTATGGATTCTGTTGAATCCTATAGACTTTAAGGCTCTTTTTTGTAACGTTTATGTATCATTGCCAGTTTTTAATGAAATCTTGCATACTATATATACTAAGTGAATGCACGTCTGTTAGACGTGTATCATATTTAGTTTCCTTGTTTTTTGGTAAAAGCAATATTAGTTTCCTAGTTTGTAGGTAACTACTTGATAAAGTTTAATTATTTATATTGAAATTACTTAATAACCCTTTATATTAGAGAAGATATATTTGATTTTAGTGAAAGAGAAATGGGCTTTTTTGGTAAAAGTTTCGCATCAGGAAAAAAACTCTCCTCCTGAGTTATTAAAAGATAAATATATATATATATATATATCAACAATTTCAAAATGATATGAAATTGGCATAGGCCTATCTAACAGCTCCACTCAAGTCCAGCCTGCTTATGTGCTCAGGAGCATAAAAACTCATCCAGAAAACAAGAAAAGCTGTATGAATTTGGTCCGAGATGGATGGACCTATTCTGTTCTTTATTTATTTTCATCATATATAATCCTGGTTTAAAATTGTTATCAGCGCCATGTCAGCGTAAATTACTGTTGGGGAACATGTAGTGGCTTAATCAACAGTAATTGTTCAAAATGAGAACGATGGTACTGTTCTAGTTCTTTACTGAGAAATGGAGAATATTACTCAACAAGGACCGTCAATGAAGCAACTCCTTTGGAGTACTGCAACCCTTTTATATGGGGAATCAATTGTCAAGCTGCTATTGGTAGCCTCTGACAGTAGCAGTAATGAGGGTCTGAGCACTTACGTGTAAATCGACCTCTATTGCTTGATAACTTGTTAGTAATATTATATATACTCTGGTTGAGATCTATGATTAGTCTTTTGACTTCGTCGCGTTGGACTACTTGTAGTCTCCGACTAATAATTATTTTATGTTTGGTTCATGATTAGTCTTGACTTCGTCGCGTTAGACTACTTGTAGTCTCCGGCTGTAATAGTTCTTTGTTCTGATTTATGATGAATGAAGGCATAGTCATGTGGTGACTACCCGTTTAGCCGCAGGCAAATGGCCGTTAGGCGTTTAGGGACTTTTGTCCGTAATTCGTGATGGTCGGAGTTCATCATAAATGTGGATATGAAATTATTATTGGCTGTGACGTAAATCGTTGACTGTTGGAATTAATCATGGATTGAGATATGGAATGGTGGTTAGTTGTGACGTAAATCGTTGACTGTGAGTATTAATCATGGATATTGATTTGATATTGGTCTGAAACTGGAATAATTCTGTTCTCTTTTCTGGATAATTACCTCTGTGTTAAGAACTGCATGATCCCTAACACCTTATTGACATCTTCTCTTAAGTTTTATTCGTTTTATCTTTCCATAATTAAATTATCTTAAGATGTTTAATATGTTTAGAAATAAAAAGAAATTTCTAAAGAATGAAGAATGTATCGAAATCTCTAATATAGAGAAAATGGAAAATGAATTATTAAATTGGGATATGCCCAAGATTGAACCTAAAAGAATTTATAATATTGGTTCTTTTGATTACAAAGTTGTTATGTCTATTGAGACAGTAGAACATACCATGCCTATTAACGGTAATAAAAGATCTATTCCTTTAATAACCGAACAAGATATTAATAGATATCGACAAAATTATCATTACATCCATATAGGATTAATCCAGATTGCAGTAAAACCTTTACACCTGAAAGGTATTGATTGTTGTTTTCTTCTAGCCCTTAGGGATGCTAGGTGTACCAACTATCAAAAATCCTTGATGGGTATTATGGAGTCCACTACTAGTAATGGACCTGTTTACTGTAATATATATCCTAATCTGGAATTATCTTTATCCGATGATAATATCATGCAAAGCGTTATGATGGACCTTGACACTAAAGGATATGAATTTCTTTCCGGGTCAGAGGTTTTGAATGTCGCTTATAGAATTCAATTTAAAGTTATGAACACCTTAAGCCCTAATGCCAAATTAATCAGTAATAAAGGTAATACTACTATTATTAAAACAAATTTGGGAAGGTCTAATATGGCCTGTAATAAAATTATCCCTTGGGATCAAATTAGTTATCCTGAAAATTGGGATCATCAGGGAATTATCCTTTCCCAACCGGTTAATAGAAACCTGGATCAAATCACCCAAACCCCTGAAGGAGATATTGAGATTCGGTTTTCTTCTAACAGAATATCTCGTCTCAAATCTGTAAAAACTTTCTATTCTTCGGAACCATCTAGAGCCTCCACTTCTAGTATTCCTGATAGGATAGAAAATGATTTTGAAATTAGAGATATAAAAGAATCTAATAATGCTATTCCTCATGGTCTTTATACTAGACCTTCTACCCTTAATCCTACTCCTTCAGAGATGGATTTTTCTATTAATCTTATAGAATTAAAAAATGAATTTAAGGTTGATCGTATAGCGATTAATAATGAATTTAAAAGTTCCAAGTATGATACCTTTACGAAATGGTATTGGGAACATTATAATAAAGGCCAACATGAATTTCTTAAAGAAAAATACTATAAATATTTGGATGAGACTAAAAGTATTATTCCTTTTGCACACTATGTGCTAAGATGGGATAGAACTTTGGAATCATGTGTAATTAATGACTTTTATAAAAGTTGGACTACTACTGATGGTAGAATTATAAAAGCTATTCATCCTCCGACCCAGCCTTTAAAATTAATTAATGAGTCAACTACCTTGGAGACTATTGCCTATGTTCAACCTTCCACTGAGGAATCAAAATTAAACAAAGTTTTTAAACAATCCAATTATACCAACCTATGTTTACAAACCATCGGAAAACAATTACTCCGTATTGAGACCGAGGTTAGTAAATCTGAACCTAATGGTGAAATTTTCCCTATTAAATCTCTTAATGGGGATATCTTCCCTGTTAATATTGAAGAACTTGGGAAGTGGGTTTAGGAAAATGGTTTAGGAAAATGGTTATTAACCATGGTAAAAGAGACTGAATTGGTCTCAAGTAAAATGGATTCGTAGAAATTTCTACGTTTATGAATCTGGGATGGACTATTAGTCCTATGGCCAAAATTTCCTGTACCATGATAGATAGGCGTGTATAGCCACATCATATCATCATCAATTAATTCAAATTAATTCATTGGAATTCTTCAGAAATGATCTGGTATTATTATCCCTTAATTCGGGAGAAGGAGAAGATCTTTTACCTTTTCCCTTAATTGGATCCGAATTAGGATCAGATTTCTGGTCAGGAGGAGTCATTCCTGTCAAGAAAGGAATTAGTAATCAAAGTCTATAAGGCATTGACAATTAGTCCATATATTTAGGATTTCGAAATTGTTGTCTCATAAGACATCATCATTAATCCTTGTATTTAGGATAAACCAATCCTTCAATTAGGATAGTAATCTTGCAACTTTCTCATGTCTCATTAGACATCATGAATTAATCCTTGTATTTAGGATAGTAATCTTGCAACTTTCTCATGTCTCATTAGACATCATGAATTAATCCTTGTATTTAGGATGAGAATCTTATAGGCATTGTCTCATAAGACAATAAAATATTGCTATTTAATTTATAGCATCAGATTGTCCGTGTCTATAAGACATATATTCGGACTGAAATCTTGCAGAACTGTCTATAAGACATAAGATTTCCCATTAATCCTTGTATTTAGGATTTCGAAATTGCTGTCTCATAAGACAGTAGAAATTATAGACATTGTCTTATTAGATCCATCAGATTGTTCTTCATCAATCTGTTCGAAAATCATTTTTTCTTTCAATTGCTGTATATACCCATTGTTGGGTTTAATGGTGAATTCGAAAATAATTTTATTCCCCAGAAGAGTAGTATGAATTCCTTCATTATCTACCCTTTCAATAGGCCAAATAAGGCTTAAAAATGGTTTTCCTAAAATTACCATTTGAGATAGAGTATTAGATAAGACAAAAGGAGTATTAATACGAATAGTATTATTACAGACTAATACGTCTGACAATTTATAATTTATTTTCATAGAAGAACCGTTAGCCGTATTCAAGGCATAATGAATTTTTTCAAAATATTTAGAAGGTACTAATCCTTCTCTTATGCAATTAAGATCTGACCCACTGTCTACCAGGGCAATGGTATCCAAAATAAAGTCATGACTAATAATAAGTCGAGTATTAATATACCATTTTTGATTAATACTATGGTTTAGAGATAATAAATCCCCAATCTCATCTTTATTGACGGTAGGAGGAGGAAGAGTATTGTTAGTTTCAAGTTGGGAAACTCTCCACCTTAGATTATTTATTTCTACTTTCAAATTATTCATTTCACCTTTAAGGTCAGAAATAGTAGTTTTTTTAGCTGCAGTTCTTGATTCTATTCTATCAAAAACTTCTTGTAAAGAATAGGGTTTTAAAATACTGGAATTAGTATTAGAAGAAGTTTCTAAATATCTCTCAATAGTCTGTCTTTTTTTAATAGGATCAGGTATTTTATCAATAATGTCAAGAATTAATTTCTGATTTTCAGATAAGACATTTATACTAAGTCCATTCATATCAATAATAGTCTTGGGAAGTCTTGCAATGTGTAGAACAACCTTTCCCTGACTGATTACTGCTACTAGAATCACTATTAGTGAGTTCATCAATTTCCATAATTTGATAAGAAGAATCTTCAGAGTAATAACTACTAGAAGGTTCATGATTATCAAGAATTTGATTAATTTGTTTCTTAATATTGTCGTCAATGCTTAATTCATTGATTTGTTTACGAATATCAGTCTTAGAAGTACATCGATTAGCATAATGACCTTTATTACCACATTTATGGCAAGTAATATTCTTTAAATTCTTGGAATCCCTTTTTGGGTAAGAATTAGATTTTTGCTTGGAAAAGACCTGGTCAGGTCTTTTATAAGTGTGACTATTAGATTTCCTTCGAAAGGGTTTCTTAGAAATTCTCTTTTGTGATAAAACATTTTTATTTTTCTGTTTAGGCATATCATACCCAAATTGTTCACAAAATTGTCCTAATTCTTTTTTCCCAGTTAAATTCTGGGTCTTAAGCTGATTCTTAAGTCGAATATCATTACAGAGAGCTAGCCCCTCAGAGGTGCATTCGCTAATAAGCTCACCATAAGTGTAAAAATCATAAGGGATCTGAATCCCATCATGCTTATTTTTAAGTCTATTTTTTACTTTTTCAGCAAATAGAAGAGGCAAACCAGAAATAAATTTTTCTTTCCAAAAAGCATTATTACCATCATGCCTATTATTGATTTTACCCATAAAAACATCTTTATACCAACGAAAATGAGTTAATGTTGGACATTTTAAATTCATGAGCAAGTATTTTCCTCTTTCATGGGCGGTCATAGTATTACCGATAAAATGTTTGATTATTGTTTGAACTAATGTGTAAACAACATCCTCACTTTGGATATTTTGTCCTGAGGTTCCGGGTTCTAGTTTTCTAGAAGTATAAATTTCTTCCATTTGACTAAGGGTAAGAATATTATCCCACCATCCTTTTAATTGGCCCGTGAATCCGGCTATAATACAATTAGCTGTTTGTCTATCCGTATTATTGGAATTCTTACAAACAGTAGCAAACATAAGCATTCTATGTAAAGTGACATAAATCAGATATTCAGATAGACTATCTATATTCCATTCGTAGATAGTTTTAGCACTGTACGAAGTTTGGACCGCAATATAATCTTTTTCATTTAAGATGTCTCTAGGAGTGGGCCTAGGATAATAGGTCCGAGTAGGTGGTATTTTAGCTTTATTAGATTTGCTAAAATCAAGTTAATTAACTTCTTGTTCCATATTGTGCAAGATATTTTGAAATTCTTCAATATTTTCATCCGATAAATTTTTGTTAACAAAATTCTCATTTTGTGATAAAACCGCAATATGATTATCTGTTAATTTTACTCCTTTTAATTTTTTAGTAAGTTCTTCAATAAAATCATTTTGACTTAATTTATTACTTCCCAAATTAAACTTTATATCAGGAGGAGGTTTAATATTAACAGGGAAGATATCCCCATTAAGAGATTTAATAGGGAAAATTTCACCATTAGGTTCAGATTTACTAACCTCGGTCTCAATACGGAGTAATTGTTTTCCGATGGTTTGTAAACATAGGTTGGTATAATTGGATTGTTTAAAAACTTTGTTTCATTCTGATTCCTCAGTGGAAGGTTGAACATAGGCAATAGTCTCCAAGGTAGTTGACTCATTAATTAATTTTAAAGACTGGGTCGGAGGATGAATAGCCTTTATAATTCTACCATCAGTAGTAGTCCAACTTTTATAAAAGTCTTTAATTACACATGATTCCAAAGTTCTATCCCATCTTAGCACATAGTGTGCAAAACGAATAATACTTTTAGTCTAATCCAAATATTTATAGTATTTTTCTTTAAGAAATTCATGTTGGCCTTTATTATAATGTTCCCAATACCATTTCCTAAAGGCATCATACTTGGAACTTTTAAATTCATTATTAATCGCTATACGATCAACTTTAAATTAATTATTTAATTCTATAACATTAATAGAAAAATCTATCTCTGAAGGAGTAGGATTAAGGGTAGAAGGTCTAGTATAAAGACCATGAGGAATAGCATTATCAGATTCTTTTATACCTCTAATTTCAAAATCATTTTCTATCCTATCAAGAATACTAGAAGTGGAGGCTCTAGATGGTTCCGAAGAATAGAAAGTTTTTACAGATTTGAGACGAGATATTCTGTTAGAAGAAAACCGAATCTCAATATCTCCTTCAGGGGTTTGGGTGATTTGATCCAGGTTTCTACTAACCGGTTGGGAAGGGATAATTCCCTGATGATCCCAATTTTCAGGATAACTAACTTGATCCCAAGGGATACTTTTATTACAGGCCATATTAGACCTTCCCAAAATTGTTTCAATAATAGTAGTATTACCTTTATTACTGATTAATTTGGCATTAGGGCTTAAAGTGTTCATAACTTTAAATTGAATTCTATAAGCGACATTCAAAACCTCTGACCCAGAAAGAAATTCATATCCTTTAGTGTCAAGGTCCATCATAACGCTTTGCATGATATTATCATCGGATAAAGATAATTCCAGATTAGGATATATATTACAGTAAACAGGTCCATTACTAGTAGTGGACTCCATAATACCCATCAAGGATTTTTGATAGTTGGTACACCTAGCATCCCTAAGGGCTAGAAGAAAACAACAATCAATACCTTTCAGGTGTAAAGGTTTTACTGCAATCTGGATTAATCCTATATGGATGTAATGATAATTTTGTCGATATCTATTAATATCTTGTTCGGTTATTAAAGGAATAGATCTTTTATTACCGTTAATAGGCATGGTATGTTCAACTGTCTTAATAGACATAGCAACTTTGTAATCAAAAGAACCAATATTATAAATTCTTTTTGGTTCAATCTTGGGCATATCCCAATTTAATAATTCATTTTCCATTTTCTCTATATTAGAGATTTCGATACATTCTTCATTCTTTAGAAATTTCTTTTTATTTCTAAACATATTAAACATCTTAAGATAATTTAATTATGGAAAGATAAAACGAATAAAACTTAAGAGAAGATGTCAATAAGGTGTTAGGGATCATGCAGTTCTTAACACAGAGGTAATTATCCAGAAAAGAGAACAGAATTATTCCAGTTTCAGACTAATATCAGATCAATATCCATGATTAATACTGACAGTCAACGATTTACGTCACAACTAACCACCATTCCATATCTCAATCCATGATTAATTCCAACAGTCAACGATTTACGTCACAGCCAATAATAATTTCATATCCACATTTATGATGAACTCCGACCATCACGAATTACGGACAAAAGTCCTTAAACGCCTAACGGCCATCTGCCTGCGGCTAAACGGGTAGTCACCACATGACTATGCCTTCATTCATCATAAATCAGAACATAGAACTATTACAGCCGGAGACTACAAGTAGTCCAACGCGACGAAGTCAAGGCTAATCATGAACCAAACATAAAATAATTATTAGTCGGAGACTACAAGTAGTCCAACGCGACGAAGTCAAAAGACTAATCATAGATCTCAACCAGAGTATATATAATATTACTAACAAGTTATCAAGCAATAGAGGTCGATTTACACGTAAGTGCTCAGACCCTCATTACTGCTACTGTCAGAGGCTACCAATAGCAGCTTGACAATTGATTCCCCATATAAAAGGGTTGCAGTACTCCAAAGGAGTTGCTTCATTGACGGTCCTTGTTGAGTAATATTCTCCATTTCTCAGTAAAGAACTAGAACAGTACCATCGTTCTCATTTTGAACAATTACTGTTGATTAAGCCACTACATGTTCCCCAACAGTAATTTACGCTGACATGGCGCTGATACCAATTTTAAACCAGGATTATATATGATGAAATTAAAATAAAAAACAGAACAAGAAAATGTAAATAAAGACTTATATCATAAAATTAAAACGGAAAATGAAGATAAAAGAAGAGAAAATTAAAATAAAAGAGGCGCAATACTTACTGAATTGAAGTTTTATTCACATAAAAACTTGTACTAGATTGTACCAATAGTAGTATTCACATATATATACCCCCTGAAGAAAGCTTCAGGTATAAACGAAACATCAAAAGATTCAAACACCAAAAGATTTACACAAAAAGGGAAAGGTTTACGAAAGAAAAGATTAGAAAAGGAGAGAAGAAGAAGAAGGGAGAAGGCTTGCTGTCGAATGTTGTTGAAGGCTTATGAGCGCATTCGAAGCTTGTTTTCTTTCATTTACAAAAGCCTCTTATATAGGCAAAGTGAGAGGTGGGCTCCATTAAGCATCTTGTAAAGTGGGTAGGCCCCATTGAGCACCTTGTGATGTGTGGGCCCCATTGAGCATCTTGTGAAGTGGGTGGGCCCCATTGAGCATCTTGTAAAGTGGGTAGGCCCCATTGAGCATCTTGTGATGTGTGGGCCTCATTGAGCATCTTGTGAAATGGGTGGGCCCCATATTTTGGATTGGAGTCTGATAATTGAGTAGACAAACTGTTACCATAGGAACTGTGGATTCCATAGTCGGTTGATTGATCTGGTATGTGGACCCCATATTAGAGTATGATAATTGCTGAATTCCAATTGTGGAAGATGATAAATTTATTTTTGTAAGAAATGGCTAAAATCCAAACGATTTGAATGGCATGTGGGTTATGAACTGGGATTTGGTAGGTCTATTGATTTAGGCAGGATTGACTTAGATAATTTGCCATGAGAAAGGAGCATGGTGGGATGTTAATTCTATCTGATTAGAAGAATTTAATTTGAAGTTGTAATTTAGAGCTGTTAATTCGGAGGCGATGAAATTCATGGCTGGGTCGAATTTAAACCATCAGTTATCAAACCAGGTGGGAACTGAGTTTTTATTTTCTTCAAATTTCTCAGAAAAGTAGAAAACCCAAAAATATTTTTCTTCAGGGATTTGATGAAAAAAGGTATAAGTCCATGCATCCATATAATCCCAGTAATTAAAAGTCTGGTTGCTAAAGCTTTTGGCTTGGGTAAGAGGATCAATTAGGTCTTTGGTGGTAAGAGGATCACCCCATTCCGTCTGTTCCATTATATTATGGATAAAGGCTCTTCGAAAAAGCATAGATGATTGGTCATTACCAACGGTTGGGGAATTATCCAAATAGACAGAATTAGTCTGAATTAAAATAGATTCGTAGAAATTTCTACGATTATAAATTTGGGATGGACTATTAGTCCCTTGACCGAATTTCCTTGTACCGAGATAAATAGGCATTTTTACCCATTTCTCCTCGTCAATAGTCAAGGTGAAAATTAATTCATTAGAATCCTTTAGGAATAATCGGTTATTATTATTCCCTATTGAGGATTTATTCATATTTTTTTCCTGTCTAATAAGACTGGAGAAAATTTTCCCAATTTGGGAGAGGGAGAGAAAGGTTTACCTTTTCCCTTATTAAGGTTCGGATTAGAACCAAATTCTCGATCAGGACAAGCCATTCCTGTAAAGACAATAATAATGCTTGATTGCATTAGGATTATAAAACTTCTATTAGAAGCAAAAGATCATTACATAAAATTTTATGCCTTTTATAATTCTTTGACTATAAGTCATAAATTTTTCAGAATCTGATAAGATTTCGAAATCGTTGTCTCATTAGACAAATAGAAATATTGCTATTTAATTTATAGCATCAAATTGCCTATGTCTCATAAGACATCATGAATTGGTCCTTGTATTTTGGACTGAAATCTTGCAAAACTGTCTATTAGACATAAGATTTCCCATGTCTCATAAGACATCATGAATTGGTCCTTGTATTTAGGACTGAAATCTTGCAAAACTGTCTATTAGACATAAGATTTCCCATGTCTCATAAGACACCATGAATTGATCCTTGAATTTAGGATACAAATATTGCCACATCAGACAAAAAGAATATAGCTCTTATTCATCATATTGTTCTTTATCAACCTGTTCTTCAAAAATCATTTTCTCTTTTAATTGTTGTATATAACCATTATTAGGTTTGATAGTAAATTCAAAGATGATTTTATTTCCCAAAAGAGTAGTGTGAATACCTGAAGCTTGAAATTCAAATACTGAAAGAATTGCTTGCCATCGGGCAAAGATATGTTTATATGCTAAATTTTTAACATCTCTTTCAATAATATCTTTTGCGGAGCTATAATCAATTCGTAGCAAAACTTCTTGATTTATTAAATCATCCTGGAATTTATTGATGCAGTTGACTATAGCCAACATTTCTTTTTTAACAGTCGAATAATTGACTTGAGCATTTTTCCAAATGCCAGAATGGAATCTAATAAGATCCTCTTTATTAGTCAGAGAATTTTTCTATTTAAGAATTCCACCATAACCTTTATTAGAGGCATCTGTCTCAACAATTTTCAAACCATTAGGATTGGCCAAAGATAGGCAGGGCAATTGTTTAGCTTTAAGCTTAATTTTCTGAACTGCTTTTGTATGTTCCAAGGTCCAAGGTTCAGGATTTTTGCGAAGTCTTTTGTAAAGGACCTTGGTGTCAAGAGCTATGTCTTTATAATAATCAGAGATATAATTAAGGCTTCCTAAGAACCTCTGTAATTGTTTTTTATCTCTTATTTCATCAGGGAATTTTGATGCAAATTCTATAGACCTATTAATAGGGATAATTTTCCCTTGACATATATTATGTCCTAAAAAACGAATTTCGGTTTTAAAGATCTTCATTTTTGGAGTAGAAACAACTAAACCATTTTTCTTAATAAGATGAGAAAATATATTTAGATGTTTGAAGTGTTGATCAATAGAATTGTAAAATATTAGTATATCATCAATATATACAATACAAAATTCAGTATAAGCATTAAAAATTTCATTCATGATATTCATAAATTCTGAAGGAGCATTTTTTAAACCAAAAGCCATAACATTCCATTCATAATGTCCAAAAGGAACAGTAAAAGCAGTTTTATATTTATCTTTTTCATCAATTTGAATCTGCCAATATCCTGACTTTAAATCGAATTTAGAAAATATACGAGCATTTTTATTCACATAAAAGGCTGCACAACTCCAGCAAGAAGAGCTTTTCCTAATGAGTTGTTTATCTAAAAGACCTTGAATTTCAGTCTTACATAGTTCCATATAAACTTTATTCATTTGAATTGGTCTAGCCTTAGTAGGCATCATGCTTTCATTAAAACCTTCAATATAGGGTAATTGTACTATATGTTGCTTCCGATCCCAAAAGGCATTAGGAACATCGCTCCATATCTCCTTTTGAAATTGTTTTTCTATTGAAATAATTTTTTCTTTAGTAGCAAATTGCTCTAATTGTTTGTCAATAGACGCATAGCCTATTTCTTGAGACAAAAAATTGATTTGTTTTTCTTTTAAAATCAAAGTTTCTTGTAATTGATTGATATAATTTATCTTTGGTTTAATGATAAATTCAAAGACTATCTTTTTCCCTTTTATGGTAGTATGAATTCCCTTATTATCAATTCTTTCAATAGGCCAAATAAGGCTTAAAAAGGGTCTTCCTAATATTACAATTTGAGCTAAATTATCAGATAATACAAAAGGTGTATTAATACAAATACCATTATTGCAGACAAAAACATCCGATAATTTATAATTTATTCTCATAGGAGAACAATTGGCAGTATTTAATGCATACTTAGTTTTCTCAAAATACTTAGTAGGAACTAATCCTTCCCTTATGCAATTAAGGTCGGAACCACTATCAACCAAAGCAATGGTTTCTAAAGTAAAATCTTGATTAATAACCAGTTTTACCATAATATGCCACTTTTGATTGGTAGGGTGATGTAAGGATAGTAAATCCCCAATAGTTTCCATTTCTGGTGAAGAATTAGAATTTATTTGATTCTGAAGTAAGGAAATTTTCCCATTTAGATTTTTGACATCTGATTTAAGATTATTAATTTCGCCTTTAAGATCAGAAATAGTAGATTTATTAACCATAGAATTAGATTCCATATTATGAAAAATATCATCTAAGGAAGAAAGGGTTTTATTATGAGAAGTATTTTCTAAATAATTTTGAAAAGCTTGTATTCTCTCCACAGGATTGGATATTTTATTAATAACATCCAAAATTAAAGTCTGATCCTTAGTTAGGACATTTATATTAAGCCTGTTTATTAACATGTCATAATTCAGAGGAGTTCTTTGGTAAAAGCAATTTGCTAATCTTGATTCACTATTAGTGATATCCATAATATCATGTTTAAAAGGTTTAATTAATCTAGTTATATCAGATGAAAAAATATTTTTTCTTTTTATCTGATCAATAGTAGGTGTGAAATTATTTCCTTTAGGGTATTTATTATTAAAAACAAATTGTTGTTTGAAAAGAATTTGATTAAAAATATTATAGACAAATTTCTGACGAAAATGTTTTTTGGAAATTTTTCTTTGAGAAATAATATTACTAATACTAGGTGTAGCAACCAGTATAGTATTATTGAATTGATTAGGATATTGTCCTATTTCATAATTCTCAGTTAATTTCTGAGTGTGAAATTGATTTTGTAAAAGAACTTTATTACTAAAGGTTAACTTTGTAATAATTTCTTTTTTGAAAGAAACTAGAGTGACATCATACTTATCCTCAAGACTGACGTCGACATTACCTTCTTCAGCCTTTTTATCAGACTTAGTATTAATATTCTGTGATAATTTCATATTATTATCAGTCAAAGTCTTGGTTGATTGATTTTGACTTAAATCATTGTTTTCTAAATTAATTTGTTTTATAGGAAAAGAATTATTCTTATCCGAGAAATATCTCATTCTTGATTCAGGTTTATTAACCTTATTACCAATATTGGTAAATTCTCTGTTGATTGGTTGTAAGTCCGAAACAACTCTGGTTAACTTTGTCTTTTCAGAGAAAGGTTGTTTGGGAATAACTGATTCCTGAATAATAGATTTATCTATTAATTTAAGAGACTGAGTAGGAAGTTGTTCAGATTTAGAACTCTTATCAGCAGTATTATTGATCCAACTTTCAAAGAGTTCTTTGACTATGCATGATTCTAAAGTTCTATCCCATCTTAGCACATAGTGTGCAAAAGGAATAATACCTTTAGTCTCATCCAAGTATTTATAGTATTTTTCTTTAAGAAATTCATGTTGGCCTTTATTATAATGTTGCCAATACCACTTTCTAAAGGCATCATACTTGGAACTTTTAAATTCATTATTAATCGCTATACGATCAACTTTAAATTTATTGGTTAATTCTATCATATTAATAGAAAAACTTCTTTTCAAAGGGGTAGGATTAATAGTTAATGTCTCCATATTAGAGATTTCCAAACCATTATTAGCAAATATATTAAACATTTTGAAATAATTTAATTATGGAAAGTTTAAATAGGATAAAACGTAAGAGAAGATGTCAATAAGGTGTTAGGGATCATGCAGTTCTTAACACAGAGGTAATTATCCAGAAAAGAGAACAAAATTATTCCAGTTTCAGACAAATATCAGATCAATATCCATGATTAATACTGACAGTCAACGATTTACGTCACAACTAACCACCATTCCATATCTCAATCCATGATTAATTCCAACAGTCAACGATTTACGTCACAGCCAATAATAATTTCATATCCAGATTTATGATGAACTCCGACCATCACGAATTACAGACAAAAGTCCCTAAACGCCTAACGGCCATCTGCCTGCGACTAAACGGGAGTCACCACATGACTATGCCTTCATTCATCATAAATCAGAACATAGAACTATTACAGCCGGAGACTACAAGTAGTCCAACGCGACGAAGTCAAGACTAATCATGAACCAAACATAAAACAATTATTAGTCAGAGACTACAAGTAGTCCAACGCGACGAAGTCAAAAGACTAATCATAGATCTCAACCAGAGTATAGATAATATTACTAACAAGTTATCAAGCAATAGAGGTCGATTTACACGTAAGTGCTCAGACCCTCATTACTGCTACTGTCAGAGGCTACCAATAGCAGCTTGACAATTGATTCCCCATATAAAAGGGTTGCAGTACTCCAAAGGAGTTGCTTCATTGACGGTCCTTGTTGAGTAATATTCTCCATTTCTCAGTAAAGAACTAGAACAGTACCATCGTTCTCATTTTGAACAATTACTGTTGATTAAGCCACTACATGTTCCCCAACAGTAATTTACGCTGACATTGCGCTGATACCAATTTTAAACCAGGATTATATATGATGAAATTAAAATAAAAAACAGAAGAGTAAAAGCTTTAATAAAGACTTATATCATAAAATTAAAAACAGAAAATGAAAAGAAAAAACAGAAAATTAAAATAAAAGAGGCGCAATACTTACTGAATTTACAGAAGCTTTATTCACATAAAACCTTGTACTAGATTGTACAAGTAGTAGTATTCACATATATATACCCCCTGAAGAAAGCTTCAGGTATAAACGAAGCACCAAAAGATTCAAACACCAAAAGATTTACAAGAAAAGGGAAAGGTTACAAAAGAAAAGATTAGAAAAGGGGAGAAGAAGAAGAAGGGAGAAGGCTTGTTGTCGAATGTTGTTGAAGGCTTATGAGCGCATTCGAAGCTTGTTTTTCTTTTCTTACCAATGCCTCCTTATATAGGCAAGTTGAGAGTGGGAAGTGGGCCCCATTGGGCATCTTGCTAGTGGATAGTGGGCCCCATTGGGCACCTTGTGATGTGTGGGCTCCATTGAGCATCTTCTTAGTGGATGGGTCCCATTAGGCACCTTGTGATGATGTGTGGACCCCAGTTGTAAGTGGGTAGGTCCCAGTGAATAGTAGGCACGTTGTTGTCGGTAGAGTATTTTGTTGTCTCGTGGGTGTTGTAGACCCCATCGTTGGCTGATTAGCCTGTTATGTGGACTCCATCTTTTGTCTTGAAGTCTGATAATTGAGCAGATACATTGTCCTGTGAATGCTGAATTCGGTAGATGTATTGTCCCGGGATTTCTTAAAAGAGTCCTGGTAATGCTATATTCCAAAATTCTGGAAAAGATGATTGAAACTGGATTCGTTCTTCATGATTTGCCACTAAAGAGGAGTATTTAGTAAACCTTTTGGTAAAATTGAGGTATAAGAGTGGAAAGTAATTAATCCACTTCTAGATCGATATCATCATTGTCCTCATGTTGAGAAGAACCCTGTTGAGAGCAGTCTTGTTTAAGGTCCCACCATGAGACAATAGTATTGGGATTTGTGTCCATAGGAGAAATATCTCCAAAAGAAGCTTGAATATGTTCCTGCATTTCTTTTATAACTCGAAATTTGAGTTCTTGGGAGGAGAGATCAGGATGAGCTCTGGTTAATTTTTCCCTAATAATTGCGACAGGATTGTTTGGTAAAGGTTCTTTAAGAACTGGGGATTGAGTATGTCTAGAGGTATATAATTGTTCTAATTTTTGGATATCAGGAGTAATGGTTAAAATTTTACTTTCGATAGGGCAATTTGCCCACCATTTAAAATGGTACTGACGGCAAAGACCATGGAGGCCTTCATTTGCCTGGAAATGGCAGCTGTAGGTCCAGGCCCAGATCCATGGAATAAGATAATCTGCCAGAAAAAAGAGAAGTGATTTACCTCGAACCGTATCTTTCCCTTCAAACAAATGATGAAATTGAAGATATGATTTATAAAGGATAGTTAGTTCTGAGGGTAAGAAATCCGTATCAGGACCAAATTTGAAAAACCAGTTCTAAAACCAGTTGGGAATTTCATTATTGTCTTCTTTGAAATCTTCATCAAAATAAAAGAACCAAGAATGTTTCCTTTGAGGATTTTGATAAAAGAACGAATAAGTCCAGGCGTCCATGTAATCCCAATAATTATAGGATTGGTTATAGTTGTGGTAAGATCCACGCAATTCCCGTAATTTATTCGGGTCGCCCCAATCCGAAGATTTGAGAACCATATGAATCATGGGTTTGCTATAAGCAAAAGGAGAATTAGGACTATTACTCCTTCTTTTATGATCAAAAGTGACTGAATTAGTCTCTTCTAAAATTGATTCATAGAAATATCTATGTTTTCCACCTCGGATAGGACTATTATCCTTTTCATCAAAATATTTTTGGCCCAAAATAATAGGGTCCATCAACCATTTATCATCCTCTGGATTAAGGATTACCAGTAATTCTGTGTAGTTCTCTAAGAACAACTTGGGTTCATTGTTGCCTAATAAGGCTTCTTTCATTGTTTTGTCTATTGAGACTTTTGAAGAAGAACCTGATTTAGGCTCGATAAGAACAGATTTGCCTGATTTAGGCTCCACAAGGGCTGATTTGCCTTGGCCTGATTTAGGCTCGATAAAGACAGATTTGCCTTTTCCACGTCCTCGCCCCATATAAGGTGCTGGACTATGAGAATTCATCCCTGCAGATATTCGCGGGTAAGAAAATCAGGAAGAGAATTATTATCTCCTTTTATATATTCTATTTGGAATTCGAATACTGAAAGAATTGCTTGCCATCGGGCAAAGATATGTTTAGATGCTAAATTTTTTACATCTTTTTCAATAATATCTTTTGCGGAGCTACAATCAATACGTAGCAAAAATTCTTGATTTATTAAATCGTCTTGGAATTTATTGATGCAGTTGACAATAGCCAACATTTCTTTTTTAACAGTCGAATATTTGACTTGAGCATTTTTCCAAATGCCAGAATGGAATCTAATAAGATCCTCTTTATTAGTCAGAGAATTTTTCTGTTTAAGAATTCCACCATAACCTTTATTAGAGGCATCTGTCTCAACAATTTTCAAATCATTAGGATTGGCCAAGGATAGGCAGGGCAGTTGTTTAGCTTTAAGCTTAATTTTCTGAACTGCTTTTGTATGATCCAAGGTCCAAGGTTCAGGATTCTTGCGAAGTCTTTCGTAAAGGACTTTGGTGTCAAAAGCTATGTCTTTATAATAATCAGAGATATAATTAAGGCTTCCTAAGAACCTCTGTAATTGTTTTTTATCTCTAATTTCATCAGAAAATTTTGATGCAAATTCTATAGACCTATTAATAGGGATAATTTTTCCCTGACATATATTGTGTACTAAAAAACGAATTTCGGTTTTAAAGATCTTCATTTTTGGAGCAGAAACAACTAAACCATTTTTCTTAATAAGATGAGAAAATATATTTAGATGTTTGAAATGTTGATCAGTAGAATTGGAAAATATTAGTATATCATCAATATATACGATACAAAATTCAGTATAAGCATTGAAAATTTCATTCATAATATTCATAAATTCTGAAGGAGCATTCTTAAGACCAAAAGCCATAACATTCCATTCATAATGTCCAAAAGGAACAGTAAAAGCAGTTTTATACTTATCTTGCTCCGCAATCTGAACTTGCCAATAACCTGACTTTAAATCAAATTTGGAAAATATACGAGCATCATTCAAGCGTTTTAATAAATCTTTTTTATTAGGAATAGGGTAACGAATCCATTGAAGAACCTTATTAAGGGGTTTGTAATTAATAACTAGTCTAGGAATCCCTCTTTCTTGTTCAGCCTTTTTATTAACATAAAAGGCTGCACAACTCCAACAAGAAGAGCTTTTCCTAATAAGCTGTTTATCCAATAGACCTTGAATTTCAATTATACATAATTCCATATAAACTTTATTCATTTGAATTGGTCTAGCCTTAGTAAGTATCATGTTTTCATTAAAACCTTCGATATAAGGTAATTGTACTATGTGTTGTTTCCTATCCCAAAAGGCATTAGGAACATCGCTACATATCTCCTTTGAAATTGTTTTTCTAAGGAAAGAATTTTTTTTTCAGTAGTAAATTGTTCTAATTGTTTGTCAATAGAAGCATAGCTTATTTCTTGAGACAGAAAATTGATTTGCTTTTCTTTTAAAATCAAAGTTTCTTGTAATTGGTTGATATAATTTATCTTAGGGTTAATGATAAATTCAAAGACTATCTTTTTCCCCTTTATAGTAGTATGAATACCATTATTATCGATTCTTTCAATAGGCCAAATAAGGCTTAAAAAGGGTATTCCTAAAATTACCCTTTGAGATAAATTATCAGATAATACAAAAGGTGTATTAATACAAATACCATCATTGCAAACAAAAACATCCGATAATTTATAATTTATTCTCATAGGAGAACCATTAGCAGTATTCAATGCATATTTAGTTTTCTCAAAATACTTAGTAGGAATTAATCCTTCTCTTATACAATTAAGATCGGAACAACTATCAACCAAAGCAACAGTTTCTAAAGTAAAATCTTGATTAATGACCAGTTTTACCTTAATATGCCATTTTTGATTGGTAGGTGGATTTAAGGATAGTGAATCCCCAATAATCTCCATATCTGGTAAAGAATTAAGATTTGTTTGATTCTGAAATAAGGCAATTTTTCTATTTAAGTTTTTAACTTCTGATTTAAGAGTATTAATTTCGCCTTTAAGGTCAGAAATAGTGGTTTTATTAATCATAGGATTAGATTTATCATTATGAAAGACCGTGTCTAAAGCAGAAGGGTTTTTAGTATTAGAAATATTTTCTAAATAATTTTGAAAAGCTTTTCTTCTTTCAACAGGATTGGATATTTTATTAATGATATCCAAAATTAAGGTCTGATCATTACTCAAAACATTTATATTAAACCTATTTTTATCATTTTTAAATATGTCATAATTCAAAGAAATTTATGATAAAAACAATTTTCTGATCTTGATTTGTTATTTGTGATATCCATAATATCTTGATAAAAACCTTCAATAGATTTGGTTGTATTAGTTGGAGAAATATATTCTCATTTCATCTGGTCTATAATAGGTGTGAAATTATTCCTTTTAGGATATTGATTGTTAAGAACAAATTGTTGTTTGAAAAGAATTTGATTATATATATTATAGACAAATTTCTGACGGAAAGGTTTTTTGGAAATTTTTCTTTGAGAAATAATATTACTAATACTAGGTGTAGCAACCAGTATAGTATTATTGAATTGATTAGGATATTGTCCTATTTCATAATTCTCAGTTAATTTCTGAGTGTGAAATTGATTTTGTAAAAGAACTTTATTACTAAAGGTTAACTTTTTAATACTTTCTTTTTTGAAAGAAACTAGAGTGACATCATACTTATCCTCAAGACTGACGTCGACATTTCCTTCTTCAGCCTTTTTATCAGACTTAGTATTAATATTCTGTGATAATTTCATATTATTATCAGTCAAAGTCTTGGTTGGTTGATTTTGACTTAAATCATTGTTTTCTAAATTAATTTGTTTTAAAGGAAAAGAATGATTCTTATCCGAGAAATATCTCATTCTTGATTCAGGTTTATTAACCTTATTACCAATATTGGTAAATTCTCTGTTGATTGGTTGTAAGTCCGAAACAACTCTGGTTAACTTTGTCTTTTCAGAGAAAGGTTGTTTGGGAATAACCGATTCCTGAATAATAGATTTATCTATTAATTTAAGAGACTGAGTAGGAAGTTGTTCAGATTTAGAACTCTTATCAGCAGTATTATTGATCCAACTTTCAAAGAATTCTTTGACTATGCATGATTCTAAAGTTCTATCCCATCTTAGCACATAGTGTGCAAAAGGAATAATACCTTTAGTCTCATCCAAGTATTTATAGTATTTTTCTTTAAGAAATTCATGTTGGCCTTTATTATAATGTTCCCAATACCACTTTCTAAAGGCATCATACTTGGAACTTTTAAATTCATTATTAATCGTTATAAGATCAACTTTAAATTTATTGGTTAATTCTATCATATTAATAGAAAAACTTCTCTTCAAAGGGTAGGATTAATTGTTAATGTCTCGATATTAGAGATTTCCAAATAATTTAATTATGGAAAGTTTAAATCGGATAAAACGTAAGAGAAGATGTCAATAAGGTGTTAGGGATCATGCAGTTCTTAACACAGAGGTAATTATCCAGAAAAGAGAACAGAATTATTCCAGTTTCAGACTAATATCAGATCAATATCCATGATTAATACTGACAGTCAACGATTTACGTCACAACTAACCACCATTCCATATCTCAATCCATGATTAATTCCAACAGTCAACGATTTACGTCACAGCCAATAATAATTTCATATCCAGATTTATGATGAACTCCGACCATCACGAATTACGGACAAAAGTCCCTAAACGCCTAACGGCCATCTGCCTGCGGCTAAACGGGTAGTCACCACATGACTATGCCTTCATTCATCATAAATCAGAACATAGAACTATTACAGCCGGAGACTACAAGTAGTCCAACGCGACGAAGTCAAGACTAATCATGAACCAAACATAAAACAATTATTAATCGGAGACTACAAGTAGTCCAACGCGACGAAGTCAAAAGACTAATCATAGATCTCAACCAGAGTATAGATAATATTACTAACAAGTTATCAAGCAATAGAGGTCGATTTACACGTAAGTGCTCAGACCCTCATTACTGCTACTGTCAGAGGCTACCAATAGCAGCTTGACAATTGATTCCCCATATAAAAGGGTTGCAGTACTCCAAAGGAGTTGCTTCATTGACGGTCCTTGTTGAGTAATATTCTCCATTTCTCAGTAAAGAACTAGAACAGTACCATCGTTCTCATTTTGAACAATTACTGTTGATTAAGCCACTACATGTTCCCCAACAGTAATTTACGCTGACATTGCGCTGATACCAATTTTAAACCAGAATTATATATGATGAAATTAAAATAAAAAACAGAAGAGTAAAAGCTTTAATAAAGAAAACAGAAAATGAAAAGAAAAAACAGAAAATTAAAATAAAAGAGGCACAATACTTACTGAATTTACAGAAGCTTTATTCACATAAAACCTTGTACTAGATTGTACAAGTAGTAGTATTCACATATATATACCCCATGAAGAAAGCTTCAGGTATAAATGAGAACTTACAGAAAATCTGAAGAAAACAATAATTATTCACATAAAATTAAAACATAAAAGTACAGAGTAAAAGAAAAGAAAACTTACAGAAAATCAGAAGCTTTATTCACATATAAGTTGTACTAATTGTACAACTAAGTAGTAGATATACACCCCCTGAAGAAAGCGTCAGGTAAAAACTAAGCACCGAAAGGTTGAATCACCAAAAGATTTACAAAAAGAAAAGGGAAAGATTATAAGAAAAGAAAAGATTACAAAAGAAAGCAAAAGGGAGAAGAAGAGAGAAAGCTAAGCAAGTGTCGAAGCTTGTTCTTCTTATTTACAAAAGGCCTCTTATATATGCAAAATAAGAGATGGGCTCTATTGAGCATCTTATAAGTGGGTAGGCCCCATTGAGCACCTTGTGAGTGGGTGGGCCCCATTGAGCACCTTGTGATGTGTGGGCCCCATTGAGCATCTTGTAAGTGTGTGGGCCCCATTGAGCATTATGTGAATTGTGGACCCCAGTGAACATCATGTGAGCTGTGGACCCCATATTTTGGATTGGAGTCTGATAATTGAGCAGACAAACTGTCTTGTAGATACTGTTTTGGGTCCCATAAGATTTATGGGATCTGATAATAAGGGATATAACTGCTAAATTCCAATTCTGGGAAGATGATTAAAATAGTAGTGATGGGAAATTTTGGATAGAATAAATAATTCTATGGGTCGAATATTACCTCTTTGATTGATAGTTTGGAAAGGAATCAGTAAATGGCTAAAACCAAAGGATTTGAGTATCATGTGGATCATGAAAGGGTGAGGATGAAATTTGGTAGGCCTGTGATTTAGGCGTGGGACGGCATGATTGATAATTGACTTAGATAATTTGCCACGAGAAAGGACCGTGGTGAGCAGTAAATTCTACCTGATTAGAAGAATTTAATTTGAAATTGTAGTTTAAGACTGTTAATTTGGAGGCGATAAAATTCACGGCTGAGTCAAATTTAAACCACCAGTTATCAAACCAGGTGGGAACTGAATTTTTATTCTTTTCAAAATCAGAGGAGAAGTAGAAAATCCAGAAATATTCTTTTTGAGGGATTTGATGGAAAAAAGTATAAGTCCATGCATCCATATAATCCCAATAATTAAAGGTCTGGTTACTAAAGCTGTTATCTCTAGTAAGGGGACCAATTAGGTCTTTGGTGGCCAGAGGATCAACCCATTCCACCTGTTCCATTATATTATGGATAAAAACTCTTCGAAAAGGTATTGATGATTGGTTATTACCAATAGTTGGAGAATTATCCAAAGAGACGGAATTGGTCTCAATTAAAATAGCTTCGTAGAAATTTTTACGATTATAAATTTGGGATGGACTATTAGTCCCTTGACCGAATTTCCTTGTACCGAGATAAATAGGCGTTTTTACCCATTTTTCATCATCAGTAGTTAAGGTAAAAAATAACTCATTGGAATCCTTCAGGAATAAACGGGTACCATTATCCCATATTGAGTCCGAAGGAAAACCAGAATTCTGACTAGGAGAAGTCATTCCTTTAAAGACAATAATAATGCCTATTGCTTAAAAAAACATTGATAATGATGATATAATCATAATAATTGCTTAACTCCTATTAGAAGTAAAAGATCACTGCATATGATTTTATGCCTTTTGTAATTCTTTGACCATAATTGTGGCCGATAACATGACTATAAGTCATAAATTCTCCAGAATCTGATAAGATTTCGAAATTGTTGTCTTATAAGACATAAGGTTTTCCATGTCTATAAGACATTATAAGCCAATCCTTGTATTAGGATGGGAATCTTGCAGATATTGTCTCATAAGACAATAGAAATATTGCTATTTAATTTATAGCACTAGATTGTCCATGTCTATAAGACATTATAAGCCAATCCATGTATTTGGATGGAAATCTTGCAAAACTGTCTATTAGACATAAGATTTTCCATGTCTATAAGACATTATGAGCCAATCCTTGTATTTGGACAGGAATATTGCAGATATTGTCTCATAAGACAATAGAAATATTGCTATCTGATCCATCAGATTGTTCTTCATCAATTTGTTCTTCAAAAATTATTTTCTCTTTTAATTGCTGTATATACCCATTATTAGGTTTGATTGTGAATTCAAAAATAATTTTATTTCCCAAAAGAGTAGTATGAATACCTTCATCATCTATTCTTTCAATAGGCCAAATAAGGCTTAAAAAAGGTTTTCCTAAAATTACCATTTGAGATAGAGTATTAGATAGGACAAAAGGGGTTTTAATATGAATAGTATTATTGCAGATCATTACATCTGATAATTTATCTTCATAGAAGAACCATTAGCAGTATTCAAAGCATAATGAATTGTTTTAAAATATTTAGAAGGTACTAATCCTTCTCTTATGCAATTAAGATCTGACCCACTGTCTATCAGGGCAATGGTATCCAAAATAAAATCATGACTAATAATAAGTCTAGTGTTAATATACCATTTCTGATTAATACTATGATTCAGAGACAATAAATCCCCAATCTCCTCTTTAGTGGTATTAGGAGGAAGAAGAGAATTGTTAGTTTCAAGTCGGGAACTTCTCCACTTCAGATTTTCTATTTCAACTTTTAAATTATTCATTTCTCCTTCGATATCAGAAATAGTAGGTTTATTAATCGTGGTCTCAATACGGAGAAGTTGTTTTCCGATGGTTTGAAGACAAAGATTGGTATAATTGGATTGTTTAAAAACCTTATTTAATTTTGTTTCTTCAGTGGAAGGTTGAACATAAGCCACAGTCTCCAGAGTAGTAGACACATTAATTAATTTCAAAGGCTGGGTAGGGGGATGAATAGCCTTGATGCTTCTACCATCAGTAGTAGTCCAACTTTTATAAAAGTCTTTAATTACGCATGATTCCAAAGTTCTATCCCATCTTAGCACATAGTGTGCAAAAGGAATAATACTTTTAGTCTCATCCAAGTAATTATAGTACTTTTCTTTAAGAAATTCATGTTGGCCTTTATTATAATGCTCCCAGTACCATTTCCGAAAGACATCATACTTGAAACTTTTAAAATCATTATTAATCGCTATACGATCAACTTTAAATTCATTGTTCAATTCTATTACATTAATAGAGAAATCCATCTCTGAAGGGGTAGGATTGAGAGTAGAAGGCCTAGTATAAAGACCATGAGGAATAACATTATCTGATTCTTTTATACCTCTAATCTCAAAATCAGTTTCTAACTTATCAGGAATACTAGAGGTGGAGGCTCTAGAAGGTTCTGGGGAATAAAAGTTTTTAACAGATTTGAGACGAGATATCCTGTTGGAAGAAAACCGGATTTCAATATCTCCTTCTGGAGTCTGGGTAATTTGATCCAGGTTTCTACTAACCGGTTGAGTAGGGATAATTCCATGATGGTCCCAGTTTTCAGGATAACTAATTTGATCCCAAGGAATAACTTTATTACAGGCCATATTAGATCTTCCCAAATTTGTTTCGATAATGGTAGTATTACCTTTATTACTAATTAATTTAGCATTAGGGCTTAAAGTGTTCATAACTTTAAATTGAATTCTATAAGCGACATTCAAAACCTCTGACCCAGAAAGAAATTCATATCCTTTAGTGTCAAGGTCCATCATAACGCTTTGCATGATATTATCATCAGATAAAGATAGTTCCAGATTAAGATATATATTACAGTAAACTGGTCCATTACTAGTAGTGGACTCCATAATACCCATCAAGGATTTGTGATAGTTGGTACACCTAGCATCCCTAAGGGCTAGAAGAAAACAACAATCAATACCTTTCAGGTGTAAAGGTTTTACTGCAATTTGGATTAATCCTATATGGATGTAATGATAATTTTGTCGATATCTGTTAATATCTTGTTCGGTTATTAAAGGAATAGATCTTTTATTACCGTTAATTGGCATGGTATGTTCTACTGTCTTAATAGACATAACAACTTTGTAATCCAAAGAACCAATATTATAAAATTTTTTTGGTTCAATCTTGGGCATATCCCAATTTAATAATTCATTTTCCATTTTCTCTATATTAGAGATTTCGATACATTCTTCATTCTTTAAAATTTCTTTTTATTTTTAAACATATTAAACATTTTAAAATAATTTAAAATAAAATCGGATATAACGTCGGAAGAAGATGTCAATAAGATGTTAGGGATCATGCAGTTCTTAAAACAGAGATAATTACTCAGAAAGGAGAAGAAAAGTAAATAACAGTTCTATATCAATATTCATGATTAATGCTGACAGTCAACGATTTACGTCACAGTTAACAACCATTTCATATCTCAATACATGATTAATTCCAACAGTCAACGATTTACGTCACAGCCAATAACAGTTTCATATCAAGATTTATGATGAACTCCGAATATTACGAATTACGGACAAATGTCCCTAAACTCCTAACGGCCACCTGCCTGAGGCTAAACGGGTAGTCACCACGTAACTAAATCTTTATTCATCATAAATCAGAACACAGAACTATTAACAGCCGGAGACTACAAGTAGTCCAACGCGACGAAGTCAAGACTAATCATGAACCAAAACACAGAATAGTTACTAACCGGAGACTAAAAATAGTCCAACGCGACGAAGTCAAATGATTAATCATAAAATTTCAACAAAGAACTACTACCATACTATTGTTCACATCTTGAACAATTATCATAATTAAGCAACTACATGTTCCTCAACAGTAATTTACGCTGACATGGCGCTGATATATATATATATTACAAAAGAAGAGCAAAAGGGAGAAGAAGAGAGAAAGCTAAGCAATTGTCGAAGCTTGTTCTCTTTCATTTACAAATGCCTCTTATATAGGCAAAGTGAGAGGTGGGCCCCATTGAGCATCTTGTAAGTGGGTGGGTCTCATTGAACACCTTGTGATGTGTGGGCCCTATTGGGTATCGTGTAAGTAGGTGGGCCCCTTTGAGCACCTTATGAGTGGGTGGTCCCCATTGAGCACCATGTGAGGTGTGGACCCCATTGGATATCTTGTGAATAGTGGCCCCTATTGCTGGCAGAGTAGCCTGTTGTCTTGTAGGTATTGTGGACCCCATAGTCAGCTGATTGAACTGGTATGTGGACCCCATATTTTGTGTCGGAGTCTGATAAATGGGCAGACATACTGTCCTGTGGATACTGTCTTGTGGTCCCCATATGATTTGCGGGATCTGATGAAGAAACTAGAAAGATGAGTGAGACTTCACTAATAGTAGTGGTGGGTCCTGAGATGGTAGACCCCATGTTATCACATCCAGGATAGGAAGCTTGGTTGTTTTACTAAATGGGATGAATAATTCCATTTTTGAAATTAATGGGTCGAATAGAACCTCTTGGATTGATGGCTTGCTTAAAGAGAAAATGAATCAACAGATGGCTAAAAACCAAAGGATTGGAATGACATGTGGGTCATGAAAGGGAGAAAACAAAATTTGGTAGGCCTGTGGTTAGGCTTGACAAGATTGAGGTATAATTGTTGATTTGAATTAGATTGTGAGTATAAGTAATTTTCCACGAGGTTTCAAATTGCAAGCTATTAGTGGGAAGTGGCTAATCCACTTCTAGATCGACATCATCATCATCATCATCATCAGGTTGAGAAGAACTCTGTTGAGAGGAGCCCTGTTTAAGGTCCCACCATGAAACAATAGCATTGGCAAGAGTACTAGTGTCGTTGTTGGTAGTGGAATTTGTGTCCATAGGAGATATATCTCCGAAGGAAGCTTGGATATGCTCCTGCATTTCATTTATAACCCAAAATTTGAGTTCTTAGGATAAGAAACCAGGGTGAGCCTTGGTCAATTTTTCCCTAATAATAGAGACAGGATTGTCTGACAAAGGTTCTTTAAGAACCGGAGATTGTGTATGTCGAGAGACATAATTGTTCCAACTTTTGGATATCGGGAGTAATAATTAATAGTTTACTCTCGATAGGGCAATTGGCCAACCATTTATAATGGTACTGGCGACAGACTATGAAGGCCTTCACTTGCCTGATATTGGCAGTTATAAGTCCAGGCCCAAATCCATGGAATTAGATATTCTAACAGAAAAAAGAGGATTGATTTACCTCGAATAGGATCTTTCCCTTCAAATAAATGATGGAAATGAAAATAAGATTTATAAAGAACTGTTAGTTCTGTGGGCAAGTAATCCAAATTAGGACCAAATTTGAAAAACCAGTTATAAAACCAGTTAGGAATTTCATTATTGTCTTTCTTAAAGTCTTCATCAAAATAGAAGAACCAAGAATGCTTCCTTTGAGGATTTTGGTAAAAGAACGTATAAGTCCAAGCATCCATATAATCCCAATAATTATAGGGTTGATTATAGTTGTGGTAAGCTTGATTATACGATCTAGGTAATTCCCGTAATTTATTCGGGTCGTCCCAATCCGAAGATTTGAGAACCATATGTATCATTGCTTTGCTATAAGCAAATGGAGCATTAATAGTATTACTCCTTTTATGATCAAAAGTGACTGAATTAGTCTCTTCCAAAATTGACTCATAGAAGTATCTATGTTTCCCACCTCGGATAGGACTATTATCCTTTTTATCAAAGTATCTTTGGCCCAAAATAATAGGGTTCATCATCCATTTGTCATCCTCCGAATTGAGGATTACAAGTAGTTCTGTATAATTTTTTAAGAACAACTTGGGCTCATTGTTGCCTAATAAGGCATCTTTCATAGTTTTGTCCTTTTATTAATACAGTTGACTATAGCCAACATTTCTTTTTTAACGGTCGAATATTTGATTTAAGCATTTTTCCAAATGCCAGAATGGAATCTAATTAATTCCTTTTTATTTGTCAGAGAATTTCTCTGTTTGAGTATTCCACCATAACCATAACCATAACCTCTATTAGAGGCATCTGTCTCAACTATTTTCAATCTATCAGGATTGGCTAGTGATGGACAAGGCAATTATTTAGCTTTAAGCTTAATTTTTTGAACCGCTTTTGTATGATCCGTGGTCCAAGGTTCAGGATTTTTGCGAAGTCTTTCATAAAGAACTTTGGTGTCAAAAGCTATGTCATTGTAATAATCAGAGATATAATTAAGGCTTCCTAAGAACCTCTGTAATTGTTTTTTATCTCTCATTTCATTAGGGAATTTTGATGCAAATTCTATAGACCTGTTAATAGGGATAATTTTTCCTTGACAAATATTATGTCCTAAGAAACGAATTTTGGTTTTAAAGATCTTCATTTTTGGGGCAGAAACAACTAAACCATTTTTCTTAATAAGATGGGAAAATATATTTAGATGTTTAAAATGTTGATCAATAGAATTGGAAAAGATTAGTATATCATCAATATATACAATACATAATTCAGTATAAGCATTAAAAATTTCATTCATAATATTCATAAATTTTGAAGGAGCATTTTTTAAACCAAAAGCCATAACATTCCATTCATAATGTCCAAAAGGAACAGTAAAAACAGTTTTATATTTATCTTGTTCAGCAATCTGAACTTGCCAATAACATGACTTTAAATCAAATTTAGAAAATATACGAGCATCATTTAAGCGTTTTAATAAATCTTTTTTATTAGGAATAGGATAACGAATCCATTGAAGAACCTTATTAAGGGGTTTGTAATTAATAACTAAATCTAGGAATCCCTCGTTCTTGTTCAGCATTTTTATTACATAAAAGGCTACACAATTCCAACAAGAAGAGCTTTTCCTAATAAGCTGTTTATATAAAAGACCTTGAATTTCAGTCTTACATAATTCCATATAAACTTTATTCATTTGGATTGGTCTAGCCTTAGTAGGTATCATGTTTTCATTAAACCCTTCGATATAGGGTAATTGTACTATGTGTTGCTTCCTATCCCAAAAGGCATTAGGAACATCGCTACATATCTCTTTCTGAAATTGTTTTTCTAAGGAAAGAATTTTTTCTTTAGTAGCAAATTGCTCTAATTGTTTGTCAATAGAAGCATATCCTATTTCTTGAGACAAAAAATTGATTTGTTTTCCTTTTAAAATCAAAGTTTCTTGTAATTGATTGATATAATTTATCTTAGGTTTAATGATAAATTCAAAGTCTATCTTTTTTCCTTTATAGTAGTATGAATTCCATTATCATCGATTCTTTCAATAGGCCAAATAAGGCTTAAAAAGGGTTTTCCTAAGATTACCATTTGAGATAAATTATCAGATAAGACAAAAGGTGTATTAATACAAGGGAAATTTAGACTTAACCCCCCAGATATTGGACCTGTTTTGATTAAACCCCTATATATTTGAAAATTTTGACTTTACACCCTACCGTTTGCTTCCGTCTAGTCTTCCATCCAAACTCTATTTTTGCTTCCCCAAATGCCTCTCATTCTTTTATTAGCTAAAACCTTCAATTTACTTTTTTTTTTTTTTTTTTACCTTATCTTCTACATTGTCATCATCTTAACTCTTTAGATCTAAGAAAGCTTTGTTGAAATTACTGTGGAGTAATCTTTCATCTTCTTCACATCTCCTTCTTTTTCACATCTTTTCAACTTATAAAAAATAAACTTAAATCAAAATAACAACATCTCCTTCTTCTTCTTTTTCTTCTTCTTCTTCTACTTCTTCACATCTCCTTCTTCACATCTCTTCTAAATGAATTGAAGCAACAACATCTCCTTCAAGACTTCTTAGATCTACAATTAATCATTTGAAATCGAAACAATCGCAATAATGAACAATGGGGAAGGTCACTCTACAAGTGTATGAACAATGGGGAAAGTAAATCTTTGCATTATGTGTCTTCTATTTCTTAGATCTAAATTTCCCCTTTTGATTTGATTTTCAACCCTTATTTTTGTTTGTAGGGGGTCATATCAAAAAAATGCAAAAAATAAGGGGGGTTTAGCTAATATGAGAATGAAGGGCATTTGGGGAAACAAAAATAGAGTTTGATGGAAAATTGGACGGAAGCTAACGGTGGGGGTGCAAAGTCAAAATTTTCAAATATGTGGGGGTTTAATCAAAACAAGTCCAATATTTGGGGGGTTAAGTCTAAATTTCCCTTAATACAAATACCATCATTGCAGACAAAAACAGCCGATAATTTATCCTCATAGGAGAACCATTAGCAGTATTCAATCCATACTTAGTTTTCTCAAAATACTTAGTAGGAACTAATCCTTTTCTTATACAATTAAGATCGGAACCACTGTCAACCAAAGCAATAGTTTCTAAAGTAAAATCTTGATTAATAACCAGTTTTACCTTAATATGCCACTTTTAATTGGTAGGGTGATGTAAGGATAGTAAATCCCCAATAGTCTATATTTCTGGTAAAGAATTAGAATTTGTTTGATTCTGGAGTAAGGAAATTTTTCCATTTAGGTTTTTAATATCTGATTTAAGATTATTAATTTCGCCTTTACGGTCAGAAATGGTAGATTTATTAACCATAGAATATGATTCAATATTATGAAAAACACCATCTAAGGAAGAAAAGGTTTTTAGTATTAGAAGTATTTTCTAAATAATTATGAAAAACTTGTCTTCTCTCAACAGGATTAGATATTTTATTAAAAGCATTCAAAATTAAGGTCTGATCCTTAGTTAAGACATTTATATTAGGGAGAATTAGAGATACCCCCCGAAAAAGTTTGCACTCTTTGAGATACCCCCCAGATTTGAAAATCGTTAGAGATACCCCCATATTTGCATTTGAAGCCGGTCACCCAAGCCATTGATTAGAGATTGACCAGTTTTCATGTTGTTTAGACAAAAATACCCTTTCCATTTAAACCTATATCCTAGTCATCCATCCAACTTACTATTGATTTATGACACATCACCACTAAATAATTACCATCCGAAAACCACCACCACCACCATCCACCCACCACTACTACTTCCATTAGCTAGCACCACCACCATTCACCATCCACCCACCACCATTATTTTCACTAGCTTAGTAACACCACCACCATTTTGTTCTTTAATTTATAATGTACATTGAAAATCTTTGTGGTGAAATTCGTTTTGAAGAAATTAATAAAAGTACATGGAGAAAGAGATGAAGCAATTGGTAGAGATGGATATGTGAAGATGGAGTTTGAATATGTTGAGATGGCATGATAGTTATAGTAATGGGGTGTGATTGTGCAATGTGTATGGTGGTGGTGGGATTGTGGAGATGTTGGTGGTGAAATTTGTGGTAGTGGGGTTGTGGAGATGTTGGTGGTGAAATTGATGGTGGTGGGATTGTATACATAGTTGGTGGTAGAGTGGTGTTAGTAATGTGTGTTATGGGTTGTGGAGGTGTTAGAGCTAGAGGTAATTAGAGTTGGAGATAATGGTAGTGGGTGGTGGTAATTAGGTTGAAGGTGGTGGTTGCACAAAGGAGGAAGATGAAAGAAAATTTTAATGTTGACCTATTAATTTGAATGGTTAAAAATAGATCTAGTGACATGTTAATTTGAATGGTGGAGATTAATTTAACTAATAGTGAGCGACATGTTACTAGGATTGGAAAAGGGTATTTTTTTCTAAAAATCATAAAAACTAGTTAAACACTAGTCAATAGTTTGGTTTACCGGCTTCAAACGAAAATCTAGGGGGTATCTCTAATGATTTTCAAATCTAGGGGGTGTCTCAAAGAGTGTAAACTATTCTGAGGGGTATCTCTAATTCTCCCTTTATATTAGACCTATTTATTTCATTATTAAACATATCATAATTTAGGGAAGTTCTTTGCTTGATTTACTATTAGTGATATCCATAATATCCTGATTAAAAGGTTTATTAATTTGGTTACATTAGGTGAAGAAATATATTCTCTTTTTATCTGATCGATATTATTTCTCAAAGAAAAGTCTCCAAAAAACCTTTCCGTCAGAAATCTGTCTATAGTAGATCTAATCAAGTCATTTTCAAACAACAATTTGTTTATAATAATCAATATGCTAAAAGGAATAATTTCACACCTATTAATGATCAGATAAAAAGAGAATATATTTCTTCACCTAATGTAACCAAATTAATTAAACCTTTTAATCAGGATATTATGGATATCACTAATAGTAAATCAAGATTAGCAAATTGTTTTTATCAAAGAACTTCCTTAAATTATGATATGTTTAATAATGAAATAAATAGGTCTAATATAAATGTCTTAACTAAGGATCGGACCTTAATTTTGGATGTTATTAATAAAATATCCAATCATGTTGAGAGAAGACAAGCTTTTCAAAATTATTTAGAAAATACTTCTAATACTAAAAACCTTTTTTCCTTAGATGATGTTTTTCATAATATTGAATCAAATTCTATGGTTAATAAATCTACCATTTTTGACCTTAAAGGCGAAATTAATAATCTTAAATCAGATATTAAAAACTTAAATGGGAAAATTTCCTTACTCCAGAATCAAACAAATTCTAATTCTTTACCAGAAATGAAGACTATTGGGGATTTACTATCCTTACATCACCCTACCAATCAAAAGTGGCATATTAAGGTAAAACTGGTTATTAATCAAGATTTTACTTTAGAAACTATTGCTTTGGTTGACAGTTGTTCCGATTTTAATTGTATAAGAGAAAGATTAGTTCCTACTAAGTATTTTGAGAAAACTAAGTATGCATTGAATACTGCTAATGGTTCTCCTATGAGGATAAATTATCGGATGTTTTTGTCTGCAATGATGGTATTTGTATTAATACACCTTTTGTCTTATCTGATAATTTATCTCAAATGGTAATCTTAGGAAAACCCTTTTTAAGCCTTATTTGGCCTATTGAAAGAATCGATGATAATAGAATTCATACTACTATAAAGCGGAAAAAGAAAGTCTTTGAATGTATCATTAAACCTAAGATAAATTATATCAATCAATTACAAGAAACTTTGATTTTAAAAGGAAAACAAATCAATTTTTTGTCTCAAGAAATAGGATATGCTTCTATTGACAAACAATTAGAGCAATTTGCTACTAAAGAAAAAATTCTTTCCTTAGAAAAACAATTTCAGAAAGAGATATGTAGCGATGTTCCTAATGCCTTTTGGGATAGGAAGCAACACATAGTACAATTACCCTATATCGAAGGGTTTAATGAAAACATGATACCTACTAAGGCTAGACCAATCCAAATGAATAAAGTTTATATGGAATTATGTAAGACTGAAATTCAAGGTCTTTTAGATAAACAACTTATTAGGAAAAGCTCTTCTTGTTGGAGTTGTGTAGCCTTTTATGTAATAAAAATGCTGAACAAGAACGAGGGATTCCTAGATTTAGTTATTAATTACAAACCCCTTAATAAGGTTCTTTAATGGATTCGTTATCCTATTCCTAATAAAAAAGATTTATTAAAACGCTTAAATGATGCTCGTATATTTTCTAAATTTGATTTAAAGTCAGGTTATTGGCAAGTTCAGATTGCTGAACAAGATAAATATAAAACTGTTTTTACAGTTCCTTTTGGACATTATGAATGGAATGTTATGGCTTTTGGTTTAAAAAATGATCCTTCAAAATTTATGAATATTATGAATGAAATTTTTAATGCTTATACTGAATTATGTATTGTATATATTGATGATATACTAATCTTTTCCAATTCTATTGATCAACATTTTAAACATCTAAATATATTTTCCCATCTTATTAAGAAAAATGGTTTAGTTGTTTCTGCCCCAAAAATGAAGATCTTTAAAACCGAAATTCGTTTCTTAGGACATAATATTTGTCAGGGAAAAATTATCCCTATTAACAGGTCTATAGAATTTGCATCAAAATTCCCTGATGAAATAAGAGATAAAAAACAATTACAGAGGTTCTTAGGAAGCCTTAATTATATCTTTGATTATTATAAAGACATAGCTTTTGACACCAAAGTTCTTTATGAAAGACTTCACAAAAATCCTGAACGTTGGACCACGGATCAAACAAAAGCGGTTGAAAAAAATTAAGCTTAAAGCTACAATTGCCTTGTCTATCACTAGCCAATCCTGATGGATTGAAAATAGTTGAGACAGATGCCTCTAATAGAGGTTATGGTGGAATACTCAAACAGAGAAATTCTCTGACAAATAAAGAGGAATTAATTAGATTCCATTCTGGCATTTGGAAAAATGCTCAAGTCAAATATTCGACTGTTAAAAAAGAAATGTTGGCTAAAGTCAACTGTATTAATAAATTCCAAGATGATTTAATAAATCAAGAATTTTTGCTACGATTTTATTGTAGTTCTGCAAAAGATATTATTGAAAAAGATGTTAAAAATTTAGCATCTAAACATATCTTTGCCCATGGCAATCCATTCTTTCAGTATTCGAATTTCAAATAGAATACATAAGAGGAGATAATAATTCTCTTCCTGAGTTTCTCACCCGTGAATATTTGCAGGAATGAGTTTTCATAGTCCAGCACCTTATATGGGGCGAGGACGTAGTAAAGGCAAATCTGTCCCTATCAAACATGAATCAGGTTCTTCTTCAGAAGTCTCAAAAGACAAAACTATGAAAGATACCTTATTAGGCAACAATGAGCCCAAGTTGTTCTTAAAAAATTACACATAACTACTTGTAATCCTCAATCCAGAGGATGACAAATGGATGTTGGACCCTATTATTTTGGGCCAAAAATACTTTGATGAAATGGATAATAGTCCTATCCGAGGTGGGAAACATAGATACTTCTATGAGTGAATTTTGGAAGAGACTAATTCAATCACTTTTGATCATAAAAGAAGGAGTAATACTGCTAATGCTCCCTTTGCTTATAGCAAAGCAATGATACATATGGTTCTCAAATCTTCGGATTGGGGCGACCCAAATAAATTACGGGAATTACGTGGATCGTATAATCAAGCTTACCACAACTATAATCAACCCTATAATTATTGGGATTATATGGATGCTTGGACTTATACGTTCTTTTACCAAAATCCTCAAATGAAGCATTCTTGGTTCTTCTATTTTGATGAAGACTTCAAGAAAGACAATAATGAAATTCCTAACTGGTTTTTCAAATTTGGTCCTAATTTGGATTACTTGCCCACAGAACTAACAGTTCTTTATAAATCTTATCTTCAATTCCATCATTTATTTGAAGGGAAAGATCCTATTCGAGGTAAATCATTCCTCTTTTTTCTGGCAGAATATCTAATTCCATGGATTTAGGCCTGGACTTATAGCTGTCAATATCAGGCAAGTGAAGACCTTCATGGTCTTTGTCGCCAGTACCATTATAAATAGTGGGCCAATTGCCCTATCGAGAGTAAACTATTAATTATTACTCCCGATATCCAAAAGCTGGAACAATTATATGTCTCTCGACATACACAATCTCCGGTTCTTAAAGAACCTTTGCCAGACAATCATGTCTCTATTATTAGGGGAAAATTGACCAAGGCTCACCCTGGTCTCTCATCCCAAGAACTCAAATTTCGGGTTATGAAAGAAATGCAGGAGCATATCCAAGCTTCTTTCGGAGATATATCTCCTATGGACACAAATTCCACTACCAACAACGACACTAGTACTCCTGCCAATGCTATTGTTTCATGGTGGGACCTTAAACAGGGCTCCTCGCAACAGAGTTCTTCTCAACCTGATGATGATGATGATGTCGATCTAGAAGTGGATTAGTCACTTCCCACTTATAGCTTGCAATTTGAAATCTCGTGGAAAATTACTTCCACTCACTATCTAATTCAAATCAACAATTATACCTCAATCTTATCAAGCCTAACCACAGGCCTACCAAATATTGTTTTCTCCCTTTCATGACCCACATGTCATTCCAATCCTTTGGTTTTTAGCCATCTACTGATTCCTTTTCTCTTTAAGCAAACCATCAATCCAAGAGGTTTTATTCGACCCATTAATTTCAAAAATGGAATTATTCATCCCATTTAGTAAAACAACTAAGCTTCCTATCCTGGATGTGATAACATGGGGTCTACTATCTCAGGACCCACCACTACTATTAGTGAAGTCTCACTCATTTTCCTAGCTTCTTCATCAGATCCCGCAAATCATATGGGGACCACAAGACAGTATCCACAGGACAGTATGTCTGCCCATTTATCAGACTCCGACACAAAATATGGGGTCCACATACCAGTTCAATCAGCTGACTATGGGGTCCACAATACCTACAAGACAACAGGCTACTCTGCCAGCAATAGGGGCCACTATTCACAAGATATCCAATGGGGTCCACACCTCACATGGTGCTCAATGGGGACCACCCACTCATAAGGTGCTCAAAGGGGCCCACCTACTTACACGATACCCAATACGGCCCACACATCACAAGGTGCTCAATGGGACCCACCCACTTACAAGAAGCTCAATGGGGCCCACCTCTCACTTTGCCTGTATAAGAGGCATATTTGTAAATGAAAGAGAACAAGCTTCGACAATTGCTTAGCTTTCTCTCTTCTTCTCCCTTTTGCTCTTCTTTTGTAATATATATATATATATATATATATATCAGCGCCATGTCATCGTAAATTACTGTTGAGGAACATGTAGTTGCTTAATTATGATAATTGTTCAAGATGTGAACAATAGTATGGTAGTAGTTCTATGTTGAAATTTTATGATTAATCATTTGACTTCGTGGATATCTGTGATGATGTTTCAGTCGATGAGATACAAAGGGGAGTCGAAGGTAGTCAGCAATGGATAAACTCGACGGGTTTTCAACCCTTGTTCAAATCAGATACCAGATCTGTGGGAGGAGCTAAAACCAATGGGGTGAGGAAAAATGAATCATTGGTAGGCAAGATAAACACTGTTGGAACTACTGGTTTATGGAACAAACACTCTATTACCAACTATTCATGGTGGGAAACAATTGTTGTTTGCAAACCCAACTCCAAATTAGTGGATTGGTAGTGGGTGAAGAAGGAAGCAGAGGAGATTGTGGGAGAAATTAAGCTCACTCAAATAGGCAATGGTGATGTTCTACTTGCAGTGGCCTCACCAGATCTTACCAGAAAACTTGAGGATATTGAAGGACTAGTAATGGGTGGTGTACGAGTTACTTTCAAGAAGTGGTCACCGGAGTATGGGGCATTGAAAGGGGTCGAGGAGCTTCACTCTAAATGGGTTCTGTTGAAAGGATACCACACCACCTCAGAATTGAGAAAGTAGTAACTCAGCTACTGAGTTTATTCTGTAAAGAGTTCAAAATTGATGGAGAATCGCTGAATCTGCAAAGTGGAGGTGTGGTCAGGGCTAAAATTAAGAAGGTGAAAGTCGATGACATACCTATAATCTTATATCTGGAGGAGTGTGGGTTTAAGTTCTCGATACTAATCTCTTTGGAGGAGGAGGAGTCTATACACCCACCAGATTGCATGGGGGAGGTGGTGGAAGACGACGGCGGTCGCCGGAAAGTGGTTGTTCTGGAACCAGAAGTCAGGTTGGAGGAGAGTGCTCAGCTACAACAGAGAGTAGGGGGAACGACAACATCGGTCACACGTGTTGTCAACACAACAGATTATAGTGCGAGAGCACTGGATAACTCAGAAGGGACAGATCCAGAATGAGTGCAAGTTTTTGGTAAATCCAAGCCCAATTACAAAGGTCCAGTGAAGGAGAAAACTTGGGCCCAAGTGGTAAGCAACAACAGATACGATCTAATTAGAGAAGTGGTCGCAGAAACACTAGCCCAAGTGGGCACTGAAGATCTAAAGGCCCAAGAAGAGTTAATAGCTGAGGAAAGCCAAACTGGAGGAGTTCGGAAGTTGGGGCAGAGGTTAGATACTGGTAAGAAGCTTGCTACAAACGTTCTGCTGGGCAGCAATTGTACAAGTCAGATTATCAAAGCAGTTATGGCCAACTAAGCAAGGAGGGAGAAAACTTCGTTTCAGAAAAATAATAGTGCTTGCACGCCAGGTTTTGGAAGAAGAGAAGCAGCGAAGGAAGGTTGTGTCTTTGGATCAGCGTGCTCAGATTGACTGTGTCTCAGTTCACTCAGGCAAGTCAGATGCATCTATTTCGAGTCCTCACCCAAATTTTATTGGAGAATGTTCCTCTAGGCAGAAAGAGTACAGAAAGGACCGATCTACCTTGATAACAAGAAAAGTCATGAAACAACAAATATTGTGAACCTTAGTAATACGAGCAGTGTGCCGCCAGATTTCAAAAAAAGGGCTGAAACAGTAAATGAAGTAAATTTTGGTGAGCTCATCGATCAGGAATGTTGCCATCTCAGAACCAAAGATGAGGTAAATGTATGGGTAAATGGTGTTATTGGAAAGATCTTGAAACAGTTGGGTTTATCCTCTACCAATGGGGATCAAGCAATAAAAAAGTTTTTTCTCGAACTAGGCTATGCTAAACTAAAGGGGAAACAAACTCAGGAATTAGATGAGGAGGAACGTGAAAGGAAGAACTATGAGTTATGCAATAAGGAACTCTTGGGGAAGCCGGTTGTCGATGGCTAAGTTAGTAACATGGAATGCAAGGGGTCTATGCAATTTGGATGCCCAAGGGAGTGTGAAATTGTTACTAAACAAAACCAAAAGCGGATGTTATCATGATTCAAGAGACGAAAATGAAAGAAAAGGAGACTATAGAGAATGCTTCTATGTGGCCAAGAGAATGGAGGTGGGAGTTTGTACCCTCAATAGGGCTCTCCGGGGCGATGTTGCTAGCTTGGAATCCGGATGTTGTTGAAATGAAATCCTCATTCTTAGGGGAGTTCTCTATTTCAATTTATTGCACTATTATTTCTAGCTTGGGGTTTGAGTGTCTCATCACCGGGGTCTATGGACCAAGCGATAAAAGATTCTTGGGGGAGTTTTGGGAAGAGCTTCATAAGGTACGGGCATGATGTAACCTTCCATGGTGTATTGGAGGCGATTTCAATGTCATTCGCTTTACTTACGAAAAGTGGGGAGGTAGTTCTTTAACAAGACCAATGGGGCAATTCTCCGAGTTCGAAGATACATATGGCAGAACACTTTTTGTAAGGGGCAATGTACACTTGGTCCAACAATCAATGTAATCTGGTTATGACGAAGTTGGATCGATTCATTACTTCGCTGGATTGGGAAATTTTCTTTGGTGGGGCAAGGCAACAAGCTCTACCAAAATGCTCATCCGATCATCGGGCTATCTTTTTTGAAACCGTGTCAACGAGACATAAGACAAGACCTTTCGTTTTGAGATTATGTGGCTTGAAGACAAGTCTCTTGAGGGGTTGATTAAGACATGGTGGAAAGAGGTTGATTGTGAAGGTAATCCTAGTTACGTGTGGTGGAAGAAGATAAAAGCTCTCAAGTTGAAACTCAAAATATGGAATAAGGTTGTTTTCGGTAGGGTGGACAAGAGGATAGACATGAGAACCACGAGGATTGAGGAGATTGACTTAAAGGAGGAAACTACTATTCTTTCCGATGATAAGTTGATGTAAAGAGCAATTCTTAGAGATGAGTTACACTTTTCGCTTCGGTTGAATGTGATTAGTTAGAGGCAAAAATCAAGATCTAAACATTATCTAGAAGGGCAAACAAACACCAAGTATTTCCATGCGATGGCTAACTTGAGGAGGAAGGTGAATAGTTTATCATGTCTAGAAGTGGATGGATGTATCTTTAGGGATGAGATAAAAATCAAAGACCATGTTACCAATTTCTATGAAGAGCTCTTTAAAGAACCTTTCACTCAAAGACCGAACCTCGATGGTATGGTCTTCAACAAAATCGATGAAGATTAAGGGGTTGATGTAGGGGTACTACATACTCCGACCAATCAAAAGCAGCAACGTGACACAGTCATCCATCCGTCAGGTCGCCACGATCTCTACCCGCTCGCAGCTCCACTAAAGTGACCAGACTACACAACGACCAGCGACCTGCTATTCACACGTGCTCCTATTTAATGCACAGAATATTCTCATCAGTTACATAATTAATTCACAGGGATGATCCTCGCGCGTTACACATTTAATCCTCATTATGATGGCGGAGAATCTGCAAGATCCACGATCCACGCCCTTCTATCTTCTATATAAACAGAACTACGATGGCTTGATCTCTAAGTTCAATTCCCCCGAGCTAGAGTACGTAGGCAATCTCGATCTCAACGAGGTGCAGCCACCCCGATCTCAAACATCCCCATTTGGTCAAGTCTCCCTAGCGACCTGACCCAGCAGTGCATTAATCTAGAAATAGGTTAATGCACGCCTCAAAGCTGCACAAACTAACCCCCAGCAGGGTGAAAGTAGCGGACATGGAGTCGTTCCCACTGACGATTCCAATCAGAAATTTGAGCAACTCAGTCAACAACTGGCGGAGTTCAAAGCATCACAGGCCCTTCTCCACCGTTCCAAGAGTCACACTGCAGAGCAACTTGCTGTTCAGTCACTCCAGCAGTTCCAGGAGTCTCCTTTCTCTAAGGAGATCCTGGAACACGATCTGCCGAACAAGCTGAATGCCCCCAAATTCGACCAGTATGCAGGAGTCGGAGATCCAACCGACCATGTCAAGGGATTCCGGAAGTCCCTTCCTCTGATCAAAGAGGATCATCTTTTGTGTTTGCTGTTTCAGTCCAGCCTCACTGGACCAGCTCTCGACTGGTTTCATCGATTGAAGCCAGGATCCATCAGCTCGTTTGCAGAGCTTGAGAAACAATTCGTTATCTTCTACATCCACAATAAGAAGCGACCTGTTACCATTGACTCCATCTTCAAAGTGAAGCAGAAAGACGGTGAGTCACTTAGCGTTTTTTTTGCCCGTTTTAAGTCTGAATTACATTCCATTCAGGACTTCGCAAAGGAGCATGAGACCTTTGCAACTATTGCTTTCTCTCACGGACTGATCCAAGGGTCCGACCTTCACAAGTCTCTGGCAATGAAGAGACCTTCATCACTTGACGAGCTCTACCTAAAGGTAGATCGTTATATAAAGCTAGAAGAAGCCCTCACTGGGAGGGAGAAGAACCACGTAGTCAGCAACATTGAGGCTGGCTCAAACAAACGACCTCGATCAGATGGAAAGAGGTTCAAAGCTAAGTCGCTACCTACCGAGCAGCGAGAGTATCACCGGTTTACGCGACCAGCCGGTTATATCTATGAAAGGGTCAAGCACAACCATTGGTGCAAGATTCCTGCCTTCACACAGTTGGAGGATACATCTGGTCGCCCGTACTGCAAAGTCCATAAAGTACGGTGTCATCAGACTGATGATTGTCGCGTCTTGAAGCGCGCACTTCAAACCTGGGCCGATGAGAAAAGGCTCAACAATTGGATCCTCGGAAGGAATGAGGAATTCACAGGCAAGCGGGTAAGGAAGGAGTCCAGAACGCCTCCCCGTTCCCCAAAAAGAAATCACAGCAAGGCCAGAACGGCTTCAGCAAGTCCAGCACGCAGCAGAGGGCGTAGCCTCTCCCAACGCTTAGGTCCAACAGGCGACCTACGCGACCACATTAACAAGAAGGTCGCCAACAAAGTTGACAGCGACAGCGAGTCGGATAGTCATGTGGTCTACATGATTGACGAATCTCACCACACCCCTGTCTCTCGGGACAAAAAGAGACGAGTGGAACATCTCCACCATGTCTACTCTATCACCGGCCGAGCAGCTCGTTTCAACATCCCTGCCCGCCAAGAGACTGACATCGCCTTCACTGAAGACGATCTCAACAAGGTCGTTACTCCACACAACGACGCCCTAGTCGTTGAACTCAGAATAGCAGATTATACTATCAAGAGGGTATTTATTGACCCAGGGGCATCATGCAACATTCTCATGTACAGGACCTTCAAGGACATGAGGCTGCCCGACTCAGTGCTCATCCCAGACTTCACACCGATCCTTGGCTTCAATAGTTCAAGGGAAGACCCTAAGGGGGAGATCCTTCTGCCCGTCACTGTAGGCAGAAGGGAAGACAAGGTCGTTGTAACCAGCAAGTTCAGCGTCCTAAATATCGCAAGCAAATACAATGCGATTCTGGGTCGAAAGTGGATCCACGCTATGAGAGGTGTGCCGTCAACTTATCATCAGGTATTCCGCTATCCCGGCCCTTATGGGATAATGGAACTCCGCGGCCATCAGAACACCGCACAAGAATGCCACGGCATTATTGAAGCTGTCCCATCGTCAAAGCCATCCACCTCTGGAGTCAAGGATGGTGATGTCAAAGGAAAGAGCCTAGTCACAACAGAGGCTCAGGAGGGGAACAACAAGTCAAAGAGCCCGTCCAAAGAAAAGGCTGAACCTGCTAAATAGCAATTACAGAAGGAGCAAGCGAGCTCCCCCAAGCTTAGTCTTGGAAGCACCGATCCAGGCGTGCACGTTAACATTGGGTCAGATGAGGACCCAAGGTATGTCTATGTAGGTTCAGAAATGGAAGAAGATAAGTTCGCTAATTTTGTAAATTTTCTTTCAATGAATAAAGTTGTTTTTGCTTGGTCGTATATCGATATGCCCGGAATAGATCCATCAATTGCATGCCATAGGCTACGGGTCAATCCCAATTATCGACCTGTGAAGCAGAAACCAAGGAGACTTGCTCCCAAATTTCACGAAGCCGTCAATGAAGAGATCAATAGACTCAAGCAGGTCGGCTTCATCAGAGAAGTCGATACTCCAGACTGGCTAGCCAACATAGTCCCAGTCCTAAAGAAGAATGGAAAAACAAGGGTCTGCATCGACTTCACAAGCTTGAATAAAGCTTGTCCTAAAGATTCATTCCCACTGCCACGAATCGATAGGCTAGTCGATCAGACATGCGGTTTTGAGCTACTATCATTCATGGACGCATACTCAGGGTATAACCAGATCCCAATGTACGAGCCTGATCAAGAAAAGACCTCTTTTACAACTGAGCAAGGTATTTTCTGTTACAAAGTCATGCCATTCGGACTAAGGAATGCAGGAGCGACCTACCAAAGACTGGTCACCAAAATGTTCGACGACCTCCTAGGTCGAACAATGGAGGTCTACATTGATGACATGCTAGTGAAGAGCGACAAAGAACGAGATCATTTGTACAACCTCGACCAGGCATTCCAAAGATTAAGGCAATACAGAATGCGACTTAATCCAGAAAAGTGTCTGTTCGGGGTCGCATCAGGAAAATTCCTAGGCTACCTAGTCACCAGACGAGGCATTGAAGCAAATCCCGACCAAATCAGAGCCCTGGTCGACATGCCAAGTCCAAAAACAAAGAAACAAATCCAAAAACTCAACGGCATGGTGTCAGCTCTGAACAGGTTCATCTCAAGAGCATCAGATAAGTGCAGACCAATGCTTCATATCCTAAAGAAGGGGGCTACATATGAGTGGACAGAAGAATGCGAGAAGGCCTTCAATGATCTCAAGGCATATCTGTCTACTCCACCAGTTCTAACAAGGCCCAACGATGGAGATGTACTCGGCGTTTACCTCGCAACATCAGATTTCGCGATCAGCGCAGTACTCTTTAAAGAAGATAACCAGGTCGAGCGACCTATCTACTTCACAAGCAAAGTCTTACAGCAGGCCGAAATAAGGTACACACCTCTAGAGAAGTTAGCATTAGCACTACTTTACGCTGCATGCAAATTCAAGCCTTATTTCCAAGCACACACTGTAAAAGTAATCACCGATCAGCCATTACGCCACATACTGGAAAAAAAAAACAAAACAGGTCGTATGGCTCGATGGGCAGCCGAGCTGGGTGATTACACTTTCGAGTTCGTTTCACGACAGGCCGTCAAGGGACAGGTCGTCGCAGACTTTTCGGTAGACTATCCAGCAGAGGATGTCAATTGGGAACCAGAACCCGAAACAAGGCTAGTCCAAGACAACCCCCCAGATACTTGGCAGCTGTATGTAGATGGTTCCCACAACTCCAATGGAAGTGGAATTGGTAGTGTGCTAATCTCTCCTGAAGGGTCACAGCTCGAAAGAGCAACTCGTCTGGACTTTTCGACCTCAAACAACGAGGCCGAATACGAAGCACTCATACAGGGCCTAAAAATGGCCCTCGACTTGCAAGCATTTCGTCTCAAGGTGTACAGCGATTCACAACTCGTAGTCAATCAGATTACTAACAATTACCAAATCAATGGGATCAACCTAATCAGATATGCCAGCAAAGCAAAGGAGCTCATCAGCAAGCTCAGCTATTTCACAATTGAACACATACCCAGAGATGACAACAGACATGCTGATTCACTGGCATTTCTAGCATCTAAGATCGAGTCAGACAGACCGCGGGCCCTAACTATAGCAATCAACTCACAGCCCGCATATCTCTTCAAGGAAGAAGATATTAATCAAATCTCCGATCTACTAGAAACAACTCCAGTAGACATCCAAGGGACTTGGATGGAGCCTTTCATGGTTTATCTGCAAACTAGTGTCCTACCATCCGACAAAAAGGAAGCCAGTCGATTGCTGCATAAAATAACAATGTACAAAATCCATGAGGGCAAACTTTTCAGGAAATCAGCAACTGCATTGTTATTACGATGCTTGGTCCCAAAGCAAGGTCAGATGATATTTCAAGAAATCCATGAAGGTGAATGTGGAAACCATTCCGGTGGGCGTACCTTAGCCCATAAAGCAATCTCTCAGGGATACTTCTGGCCAAGAATGAAGGAAGATGCAAAGAAATTTGTTTTGAAGTGCAAAGAATGCCAGCGATTTGCTGATAAGCAACACCAGCATCCAAATGATCTCATCAACATCACTGCACCATGGCCATTCCACATGTGGGGGCTTGATATCATGGGCCCCCTCATCAAGGAAAAGAAGTCTGAGAAGAGGTTCGTTCTAGTAGCCGTCGACTATTTCACTAAATGGGTGGAAGCTGTTGCATTAACCAACGTAACACAGGCAGATGTCCAAAGGTTTATGTGGGAAAATATAATCACAAGGTTCGGACTACCTAAACGGGTAGTCACAGACAATGGCACTCAGTTCGTTGGCAAGAATATAAAAAAATTCTACGACCTGTGGAAAATCGAGCATTCAAGGTCAACTCCTAGATACCCGCAAGCCAATGGCCAGGTCGAAGCTGCAAATCGACAGATTCTAAACAATTTGAAGAAGAAGCTCGAAGACCAGCATGATCAATGGCCACAACAGTTGGAGAACATCCTATGGGCTTATAGGACAACTCCTCGCACGTCCACAGGGATGTCACCATTCAGTCTTTGCTATGGAGTTGAGGCCGTTATTCCCACTGAATTAACATTTGGAACGACCAAGTCTCTTCTGGTCGACACGGAGCTCAACAATCAGATCTGGTCGTTTGGAGTCGACCTCCTCGAAGAGCGACGTAACCACGCCACTATAAAGCTCGAGCAATACCAACAGAGACTCAAGGGAGCTTATAACAAAAGCGTGCGACCAAGAACTTTCCAGCCAGGGGAACTAGTCTTAAGAAGAATGTTCAGTAACAAAAGAAAGGACACTATCGGCAAGCTCAACGCCAATTGGGAAGGTCCTTACATTATCACAAAAGTCCAGAGCAACGGTTCTTATCGTCTTCAGACACCAGAAGGGGAGATCGTTAAGAACCCGTGGAATGCTTTTCACTTAAAGAAATTTTATCAATGAAATGTAAGCATCCATTCATTGCATTTCAATCTATAATATCAATTTTGCCTTCATCTCTGCTCAAACATGAATGGCTACTAAAGGTCTAATCCCTCGACCTACAAATTATCCAAACTCTAGTCCCTTTGATAATTTAAAAGTTTGTTAAGTTAAATCACTAGCAACTTAACTTGGTGCATTGGTCATCCTCTTCCCACGACCCAAGCACAATTATATTGAATGCGACCTCAACCCACAATCAGGTCGAGCAAATGTCACATATTGTTTGCAAGTCCATTCAAGCAGACAAAACGACATGAGCAACAATGCAAGGTAATTCTTGAATTAACTTTTTACTTTATGAGATTTTAACAATTACAGGTACAACCAAAATAGAATCAAGGCATACAAGAGGAACTGTTTCAGTACGTCCTGCTTGCAGCCATTCATCTCGTCTACCTGCCTTCTGAACGAGCTACCAGGACTTCCTGGAAACTAGCTGGTCAAAAGGAATCCATACAAAAGTCATCAAAGTAAAAGCTGATTACTGATGCCAAATACAAAAGACAAGGAGTTCTCCACTCAAGCTCTCAAAGTTACAAGGGGGCTCTCAAGAATAAGCTCTAGAAGACATACTGCTACAACAAGGAGTGCAAGAAGCAAACTTTGCACAAGGTTACCCAATACAAGAAAGGGAAAACAAGGTTACCCAATACAAGAAAGGGAAACCAAGTCTAGCTCATTGCTGCACAGACTGGTCGCCTGAAGTATCAAGTTCAATAAGGGCTCCAGCGACCTGGTCACTAGGGCCCATCGAGGTGTCCTGAGCTGGGGCCGAAGTATCTCCAACACCACCTCGCGTCTCCTCTCCTTCGGGCGACCCCATCAAAGCTTTCTGCAGCTGCTCACAGTAGGCCTGCCACGCCGCACCATTCTCCTGGCTTACGTTCTGCCAGTGCTCAGCAGAAGCGTTAGCAGCAGCCACATTTTTCTTCAACTGCCCATTGGTCTCCTTCAGCTGCTCCACTGTCTCCTTCAGCGCCGCGACCTGAGCATCCCTGTCCCTCAACTTGCACTCCGCAACAAGAGCAACATTCTTCGCTTGCTCAAGCTTGTCATTCATCGCCTTCAGCTCAACCTCAGCCTGGGCGCCAACTTCAGCGACCAAGCGAATCTCCTGGAAGGTCGCGTTAACCTACAAAGCGCAAACAAATTTAGACAACAACGACTAAGCAGAAAATAATACTTATGACAACACCTACCAAAGACAGCGCCGAATTCAGCTTTGAGCAGTTGACCAAAAGAGATTGAGACTTCACTGCTCGAGCATCAGCTTCCAGAACGATGCCCTCATTCACAGCCCGGGCGACGCAGGGGTCAGCAATGGCACTGTCGTTATCATACACGACATGCCTCTCACCACGGCCATCCAAGTAGTCGAAAGGCCCAGGGCGAAACTCAGACGTCACACCCTTGCCTTTCTGCGAAGGCCGAGCAGCAGTCTTCATCGACACAGCAGACATCTCAGGACCCCTAACAGGCGGGGTAAGAGCAGGTGTCGGCACAACGGGTCTCTCCAACAGCTTCAGAGTACCCGAGTGAGACCTCTTCTTCTGCCCAGAAAATGCAGGCAGTTTGGGAAATGAAGGCGGAGGAGACACGACTAGGGGGCTCGACACTGCCTCCACCTGGCGCGAGACACCACCAACTCTCTCATTCTCCACAGGCCGTTCTTTCTCTGGCCTACGAGCAGCACCAACAGACCGCTCTCTCTCAACAGCCCTCGAGCTACACACAGCTCGTCCCTTCTCCTCAGCAGACCTCGAGCTACCACCAGCTCGTTCCTTCTCACCACCCCGCGAGCCACCACTAGCCCGTTCACTGTTATCAGCTCGCGAACTACTACCAGATCGCCCACCTCCAGCTTTGTGAACAGCAGACATGAATGTTTTCTTCAAAGCTTTCCTCCTCTTGAGCTCTTCCCAAACAGTTTTTGGACCACCTTTAGGAATAAAATGCTCCTTTAGGTGAGGCAGAAACGAGATCTTCCGCTCGTCGCTCAACTTACCAAAGCAGTTCAGAGCAGATTGCAGATCGTTTTTTCTAATCAAATGATCGTCCCGGATCGCTGCAACAAAAAATACAAACACATCAAGTTCAAAAACTGGGAGACGAGCCAACAATCCTAGTACTACAGACAACTAACTTACGCGCGTCATTCCTAATCGTATGACGCAACTGGATATCCCCTTCAACAATCGGCCCAGTGAACAGCATGGGATCTTTCCACCATGGCTCGCTACTCACTGGATAAATCAAAGGCAAACGGTCTGGCCTAACCTGCATGTTATAGCCAGAGATTTCAACCTTCGAGGAGCGTTTGAAGCAAAAGTGGTTCAGTACATCTTTCGGCGTAATGTTCCACCTATGCAATTTGTTGAGGTCCTCAATTACCCTCATATTCCTCCAAAAATTCCCATTCATCTGGCAGGGGGCTCGACCAATGGCATTCAACAGGTCGACCACCAATTCAGACAACGGCAACCTCAGCCCAGCACGGAATTGGTTCAAAGTCAATACAGTAGATGAAGGATTATTAGGTCGATAGTCAGGAGAAAGTAAGCGGTCTCCAAGAAACCTTATCTCTAAATGCCTAATCGACCTAAGCTCATAATGCCTCCTAACAGCAAAATGCCTATGTACATAATTCATATTCACAACTCTACACATTGTGCCATTGTCATCCTCAACCATCTCATCATCAGAAGAATCTAGACCATGAGAACCACTACTCTGGGGGCTATCTACCTTCTCATCGGGAACGGGAGACGGAGGGTCAGAATGAGTACTCTCAGACTCATACTCCTCAACTCCACCATCACTCAAGTGATCATTTTGCGAGTCACTACCCTCAGACATTACTCTCAAACAATACAGAAGACAACAGAAGATGAAAACGAAAGAAAATAAACAATCAAAGAAAAGAGAAGAAAACAAACCTCACGAGCTCTCAAAGTTCTTCAGATCGCAAGGCAAAAGCTGCAGCAATTCAAATAAAGGCAAGATAGGTAAACCCTTATCAACGTAACTACAGTTTATATACTGTAGCTCAAGCATTTCCAGCCATCGATTCACAACAAACGAACGGCTGAGATCGACCAAAGGATCCATATGCAGTACAGTTATTCTCCACTCACAAAACGGTTCGCATCCACCGTTGGATAAATCCACGTGCAAGATAGATAGCAAATCAGGCAATACGTGCGTCAGTTGCCATAACCACACATCTAACTGCTCGAGGAAACTCCTCCACTTCCCCGTAACAGCGCCATGATTACCATAGACAGCGCTGCATGACTGCCACGTCAGCAACTTCAAAAAAGCAAACTACAAATCAGCATCGATAAGAGTAATTAGTCTTTTCAGCCCGACTTCCATAGTCGACCTAAAAAGAGGGGGCTTATGTAGGGGTACTACATACTCCGACCAATCAAAAGCAGCCACGTGGCACAGTCATCCATCCGTCAGGTCGCCACGATCTCTACCCGCTCGCAGCTCCACTAAAGCGACCAGACTACACAACGACCAGCGACCTGCTATTCACACGTGCTCCTATTCAATGCACAGAATATTCTCATCAGTTACATAATTAATTCACAGGGATGATCCTCGCGCGTTACACATTTAATCCTCATTATGATGGCGGAGAATCTGCAAGATCCACGATCCACGCCCTTCTATCTTCTATATAAACAGAACTACGATGGCTTGATCTCTAAGTTCAATTCCCCCGAGCTAGAGTACGTAGGCAATCTCGATCTCAACGAGGTGCAGCCACCCCGATCTCAAACATCACCATTTGGTCAAGTCTCCCTAGCGACCTGACCCAACAGTGCATTAATCTAGAAATAGGTTAATACAGTTGATATGGAGAAGGTTTTTGAGGTCGAAGAGATTTTCCAAGCTCTCAAGGACATGGATGGGGAGAAGGCACCGGGGCTCGATGGTTTTCCTATGGTTTTCTACAAAACTTATTGGAATATCTTCAAAGACGATATCATGGCAATTGTGAAAGAATTCCAAGAAACCGGTTTGTTGGATTGGAGGTTGAATACCACTTTCATCACCTTGATTCCTAAAGGGGAAGGAGTGTTATCAATAAATGACTATAGACCCATTAGCCTTATTGGAGGTGTCTATAAGATCATTTCGAAGGTAATGGCGACAAGGACGGAAAATGTTATTCACAAGGTGGTGTCTTCATCACAAGGGGCATTTCAAGAGGATAGACAAATCCTAGATAGCGTCCTCATTGCGAATGAATGTATTGATGCAAGGCTTAGGCAAAGGGACCTCGGTATTGTGTGTAAGGTGGACATCACGAAAGCCTATGATCATGTCAATTGGGGCTTTCTTGACTACTTGCTTGGGAGGATGGGCTTTGGTATCAAATGGAGAAAGTGGGTCTGTACATGTGTATCAACGACAAGATTCTCCATAATGGTTAACGAGGAGCCATCCGAAAATTTCAAGTCACCTTTCTCCATCTCTCTTTCTCTTGGTCATGGAAGCACTTTCTAGACTTACATCTAAATGCATTAGTGATGGAATCCATGAAGCCTTTCAGTGGGGGGAGGAGAAGTGAAGGTAGGCGTTTTACAATTTGCGGATGATACAATTTTTCTTACCGACCCGTCTTTTCACTCTCTTGCCACTATCAAAGCGATGTTGTTCATCTTTGAAGGCATATCCGGTTTGAAAGTGAACTTGGCTAAATCCATCATTGCCGAAGTGGGGACCATACCCAATATAAATGAGTTGGCGACTTTCTTCGGGTGTGAGGTAGGCATCTTGCCCCTCAAATATCTTGGGTTACCACTTGGGGCAAATTTCAAGATTGTTGACGTGTGGAGCTCGGTGGTGGAAAACTTCCAAAAATGCCTTAGTGGGTGGAAGAGGAGAATCTCATTGAAAGGGGAGCGATTAATCCTAGCCAAAAGTACTCTTGCTAGCCTCCCAATTTATCACTTGTCACTCCTCACTATTCCTTCAAGCATAGCAAACAAGCTCGAAAAGATTGTTCGAGATTTCATTTAGGGGTCAAGTGAAGAGAAGAGGAAAATTCACCTAGTAGCTTGGGAAGATGTTTGTACACCCATGGAGGAGGGTGGACTTGGAATACGGAAGATTAAGGTGATGAATCAAGCTCTCCTTATGAAATGGATTTGGCGATATGGGAGTGAGCATGAGGCCCTATGGAGGAAAGTCATTGATGCGAAATATGGGAGAAGTGATAATGGGGGTTGTCCTACACGTACCAACCAAACACATGGATGTAGCCTTTGGAGGAGCATTCAAGCATCACAAGATGAGTTTTTCAAGGGGATCAAACATGGAGTGAAGCGAGGGGATAAAACTCGTTTTTGGCATGACACATGGCTTGGGGAGAATCCTTTTGTGAAAAGATTTCACAAACTTTACAAGTATGCTTTGTTGAAGAATGGTGTGGTGAGGGATCATGTTGATGGGAAGGTACTTGGAATTTGCATTTAAGAAGGACTCTCTTCTGAGAAAGTGAGCAAACTCAACTTGACACACTCATGGGACTTCTTGCTAGTTTTGTCTTGTGTGATGGAGAGGACGAATGGGAATGGAAGATGGAGAAAAATAAAACTTTCTCCGTGAAATCTTGGTATGAGTTCTTGATTGAAAATGAAAGACCAAGTGGGGAGATGAGGAGAGTGTTTCCAACCAAACTTACTTGGGAACCTGGAATACCCACTACCGTGAAGTTCTTTATGTGGTCCTTTCATTGGAACCGGCTCCTCACAATCGACAAATTGCAACGAAGGGGTATGCAAATCTCGAATAGGTGTTGTCTATGCGAAAAAGATGAGGAAACTATCCCTCACTTGTTCCTTAAGTGTAGTTTTACGATGTTTATAAGGATGGAATTGTTGGCTGTCAATCCAAATGCTAGGCACTCGATGCAGGTCTGGAACTCTGCATCTGATTTACTAGCTGGTTGGCCTCCACACAACAGTAGAGAGGTTGTAGCAACCATATGGGACATCATTCCCTTTGTGATGATGTGGAGAATATGGAAAACCCAGAACGACAGAATTTTTAACAATGGGGAGGCAGATGTGAGGAAGGTAATACTGAGCATCAAAACTACAATTTGGGCATTGCTGAACCTGAGTGTAAAAGCGATGGCGCTAAGGAAATCTATCAGACTTACTGACCTGCTGTTTGGGTGGCGGAATGTAATGACGTAGCTATGGTGACTGAGTTTTGGGAGTTTTGACCAGAATTTCAGTTTTTTCTCTACAGGTAATTCTAAGCACTAAGTGGGCTCTCTGAGGTATGAACAACCTTAGAAATAGTGCTTTTTTGGAACAGACCAGGGTATGGTATATGAATGGTTGCTGGGCAGTCTGCAAGGTCTGTATGGCACCAGTGTATCACAGTCTGGTTGCTGGGTAGTCTTGAAGGTTGTATGGTAGCACTATAACAGAGTCTATTTTGTAAGTGTTTGTGTTAGGTCTGAAACTGACTGTTCATTTTCTGTGAACGCTGATCAGATGTTTTGTAACTGTTTTTACAATGAATATATTTTACTTATGATAAAAAAAAAATATATGTATTGTGGACTGTATAATATAGATGCGTTAGTATAGGTTTTCACGAAGGAATCAGGATGTAGAAATCAAAGAATAGAAATCGATGTAGGTTTTACCAATAGATTTGAAATCATTTATGTTGGGTCACCGAAAAACTTTTATTTTGATTCTTTGTCTCAATGATGTGATCATGAGTGAGGAATGGAAATGGTCGGCTTCGTGTGTTAAATTTACATATTAAATGGGTTGGTGTTAAAGTCTGGACATATATATCACCAAATGTTAAAACCATTACTGGCCTTGCCATCCCTTGGGTGTCCATCAATTTGCTCAAGATGTGGAGGGATATATGTGCAAGCTTAAAGTTTAAACTCATGTATATAATTATAGATGAAATGCCATTAGAAAAATATCATGTCTAAATGCATGATATATAATTGTGGGAATGTATTTTTCTATCTGTTAATTACTTCAAAAGAACAAAATTTATCAATTACTATAATATTAATCTTTTGTTCTAGCAAAAATAATTCAAATTAAGTGCAATATTATTAGTTTTTTTTTTTAACCATTTAACTGGTTAGCCCCTAATTTGTATTTTGAGTCAAACTATATTGATTTGTTGATGACGAAGACGAAACATTTGTCTACGCTTCAAGGTTGATATTCGATCACAAACAGTCGACGCCAATGTAAATGTAGTTAAACTTTAAGATCGGATGAAGGAAGGAAATGATCGGAGGGAGGAGGTTTGGAATATTTGGAATGGTTGAGCTATCACGAGGTGATAGGTGCCTAAATATCTGGAAGTGAGCTGATCCCAGAATCAAGCTAACGTAGTTTATTTTATAGGTGATTTGGGAGAAGGGCTAGTAATTAATGACCCAACGGTCGGATCGTTAATGGTGCAAATATCAGGGGGTTTAATGAGAAAGATATGTTAACTGATAGATTTGCTATGAAGAACCGAGCCCAGGAATAGCTAAGAAAGCCCCAAGTCGGATGAGGTCAGAAGGTTTATGTTCAAGTCAGTATAGTGGGCGTTCAACATGGAAGTAAATAAATAAGTAATGAATTCGATTGAGGTTGGATGAAATAAGTGTAGAGTCGGTGTTTATGACTTCCAAGCGTTATTTGGAAGACTGTGCTGGGATTAGGTATGCTCGCTAAGTGAGCTCGGTAGAGCGTGGTGGTGGGTATATATAATGATCAAGGACTTTGTGGAATTGTGGCATTGTATGAGTTCAATAGGTCTCCAAATCATGACTTTGCTTCTCTTCTGCTTAACATTGTTACAAGCACTATTTGTTTTCTACAATTATAAAGGTTTTTACAGTAGGTGGAAATAGCCTACCTTGATTATACCTCAGTTGATTGCTATGATACATCTGAACCATAACAACTTAACAACTCACAATTTCAGTATGCTCCGTTTATTATTCCTACTAATAGCCTGACTTAAAATCTCCTTGCCAATACATTGCTGTATTAACCTATTTCTAGATTAATGCACTACTGGGTCAGGTCGCTGGGAGACTTGACCAAAGGGGGGATGTTTGAGATCGGGGTGGCTGCACCTCGTTTGAGATCGAGATTGCCTACGTACTCTAGCTCGGGGGAATTGAACTTAGAGATCAAGCCATCGTAGTTCTGTTCTTATAGAATGTAGAAGGGCGTGGATCGTGGATCTTGCAGATTCTCCGTCATCATAATGAGGATTAAATGTGTAACGCGCGAGGATCATCCCTGTGAATTAATTATGTAATTGATGAGAATATTCTGTGCATTGAATGAGAGCACGTGTGTATAGCAGGTCGCTGCTCGTTGCGTGGTCAGGTCGCTTCGGTCGAGCTGCTAGCAGGTAGAGATCGTGGCGACCTGATGGATGGATGATTGTGCCACATGGCTGCTTTTGATTGGTCGGAGTATGTAGTACCCCTACATAAGCCCCGTCTTTTTAGGTCGGCTGTAGTAGTCGGGCTGAAAAGACTAAGAACTCTGATCGATGCTGATTTGTAGTTTGCTTTTTGAATTCGCGGACGTGGCAGTCATGCAGGCCTGTCTGTACTGATCATGGCGTTTTTACGGGGAAGTGGAGGATTTTTCTCGAGCAGCTAGCTGTGCAGTTATGGCAACTAACGCACTTCTTGCCTGATATAGTCTTTGTGTGGCACGTGGATTGATCCGACGGTGGATGTGAACCATTTTGTGAATGGAAAATAACTGCAATTGTTATGGTTGATGTGGTCGATCTCAGCCGTTGACCTGTTTCGAATCGATGGCTGGGATTGCTCGTGCTACTGTATTTAAACTGTAGCTCTCTTGAGAAGGGTTTACCTATCTCATTTTCATTTGAATTGCTGCCGCTTTTCTCTTGCGATCTGAAGAACTTTGAGAGCTCGTGAGGTTTATTTTCTTCTCTTTATTTGATTGTTTATTTTCTTTCATTTTCATCTTCTGTTTTCGTCTGTATTGTTTGAGAGTAATGTCTGACGCTAGTGATTCCCAAAATGATAACTTGAGTGGTTGTGGGGTTGAGGAGTATGAGTCTGAGAGTACTCATTCTGACATTCCGTCTCCCGTTCGCGGTGAGGAGGTAGATAGCCCCCAGAGTAGTGGTTCTCATGGTCCAGACTCTTCTGATGATGAAATGGTAGAGGGCGACGATGGTGCAATGTGTAGAGTGGTGAATATGAATTATGTATATAGGCATTTTGTTGTTAGGAGGGTTTATGAGCTTAGGTCGATTAGGCATTTGGAGATTAGATTTCTTGGAGATCGTTTACTTTCTTCTGACTATCGACCTAATAATCCTTCCTCTACTGTATTTACTTTGAACCAATTCCGTGCCGGGTTGAGGTTGCCACTGTCTCGGTTGGTGGTCGACCTGTTGAATGCCATTGGTCGAGCCCCCTGCCAGATGAATGGTAATTTCTGGCGGAATATGAGGGTAATTGACGACCTCAACAAGTTGCACAAGTGGAACATTACTGTGAAAGATGTACTGAACCACTTCAGCTCCAAACGTTCCTCGAAGGTTGAACTCTCGGGCTATAACATGCAAGTTAGGCCAGACCGTTTGCCTCTGATCTATCCAGTAAGTAGCGAGCCATGGTGGAAAGATCCCATGCTGTTTACTAGGTCGATTGTTGAAGGGGATATCCAGTTGCGTCATGTGATTAGGAATGACGCTCGTAAGTTTGTGGTCTTTAGTACTAGGGTTGTTGATTCGTCTTCCTGTTTCTGAACTTGACGACTTTGTATTTTTGTTGCAGCGATCAGGGACGATCATTTGGTTAGAAAGAACGATCTGAATTCCGTTCTGAACTGTTTTGGTAAGTTGAGCGACGAGCGGAAGATCTCGTTCCCACCCCACCTAAAGGAGCATTTTATTCCTAAAGGTGGTCCAAAAACTGTTTGGGACGAGCTCGAGAGGAGGAAAGCTTTGAAGAAAGCGTATATGTCTTCTGTTCACAAATCTGGCGGTGGGCGATCTGGTAGCAGTTCGCGAGCTGGTGACAGCGAACGGGCTAGTGGTAGCTCGAGGCAGGGGGAGAGAGAGCGTTCTGTCGGTGCTTCTCGGAGGTCAGAGAAGGATCGACCTGTTGACAAGGATCGACCTCTGGGGCAGGAACGATCTGTGGAGAGGGAGCTACCTGTGGAGAGGGAGCGGTCTGTTGGTAGTTCTCGCCAGGTTGAAGCAGTGGCAAGCCCTCCAGTCGCAGGTCCTCCCACCTCACTTCCTAAAGTAGGTGCCTTGGCTGGGAAGAAGAGGTCCTTCACAGGGAACCTTAAGCTGATGGAGTTCCCAGCTATGCCAGCTCCTGTTTCTTCAATGCCTGTGACGTCTCCTGGGATGTCTGTTTTGTCCAGGAAGACTGCTCCTCGGCCTTTGCAGAAAGGCAAAGGTACTTTGTCTGAATTCTGCCCCGGGCCGTTCGATTATTTGGATGGTCAAGGAGAGAAGCATGTCGTGTATGATAACGACAGTGCTATCGATGACCCTTGCGTTGCCCGGGCTGTGAATGAGGGTATCGTCCTGGACGCTGATGCCCGGGCAGTGAAGTCGCAGACCTTGCTGGTGACCTGCTCGAAGATAAACGCAGCGTTGCCTTTGGTGAGTGTGATCATAAGTCGCATTTCTTTTGTTTATGCTTTGACATTTGGTCTAAATTCTGTTGTTGGTTGCAACTCAATGCCAGCTTCCAGGAGGTGCGTCTGGTTGCTGAGATTGGTGCTCAAGCTGAAATTGAGTTGAAGGCGCTCAACGAGAAGCTCGAGCAGGCGAAGAACGTTGCTGTCGTTGCTGAGTGCAAGGTTAAGGACAGGGATGCCCATGTTGCATCGCTGAAGGAGACGGTGGAGCAGTTAAAGGAACGTTATGCTGCTTCTCAATCTTCCGCTGAGTACTGGCAGAAGGTATGTCAGGAGAATGAAGCGGCGTGGAAGACCTACTGCGACCAACTGGTGAAAGCTATGACAGGGTCGCCCGAAGGAGAGGAGACGCGAGGTGGTGTTGAGGATACTTTGGCGCCAGCTCAGGACGCCTCGATGGGCCCTAGTGAACAGGTCGCTGGAGTCCTTATTGAAGTTGATGCTTCAGGCGACCAGTCTACGCAGCAGTAAGCTAGCCTTCGAGTCCCTTTTCTTGTATTGGGTAACCTTGTGCAAAGTTTGCTTCTTGCACTCCTTGTTCTTGCAGTATGTCTTCTTGTACTCCTTGTATTTGGCATAGCTTCCAGAGCGCATTCTTGAGAGCCCCCTTGTAATTTTGAGAGCTTGAGTGGATAATTCTTTGTCTTTTGTATTTACCATCAGTAGTCAGTTTTTACTTTGATGAGCTTGTATGAAGTCCTTCTGACCAGCTAGTTTCCAGGGAGTCCTGGTAGCTCGTTCAGAAGGCAGGTAGACGAGATGAATGGCTGCAAGCAGGACGTACTGAAACAGTTCCTCTTGTATGCCTTAATTCTATTTTGCTTGTACCTGTAATTGTTAAAATCTCATAAAGTAAAAAGTTAATTCAACGATTTACCTTGCATTGTTGTTCATGTCATTTTGTCTGCTTGAATGGGATTTGCAAACAATAAGTAACATTTGCTCGACCTGCTTGGGTTTGAGGTCACATTCAATGTAGTTGTGCTTGGGTCGTGGGAAGAGAATGACCAATGCACCAAGTTAAGTTGTTAGTGATTTAACTTAACAAACTTTTAAATTCTCAAAGGGACTAGAGTTTTGATAATTTGTAGGTCGAGGGATTGGACCTTTAGTAGCCATTCATGTTTGAGCAGAGATGAAGGCAAAAGTGAATTTATACATTGAAATGCAATGAATGGATGCTTACATTTCATTGATAAAATTTCTTTAAGTGAAAAGCATTCCATGGGTTCTTAACGATCTCCCCTTCTGGTGTTTGAAGACGATAAGAACCGTTGCTCTGAACCTTCGTGATAATGTAAGGACCTTCCCAATTGGCGTTCAGTTTTCCAATCGTGTCCTTTCTTTTGTTGTGGAACATTTTTCTTAGGACTAGTTCCCCTGGCTGGAAAGTTCTTGGTCGCACGCCTTTGTTATAAGCTCGCTTGAGTCTCTGTTGGTATTGCTCGAGCTTTATAGTGGCGTGGTTACGTCGTTCTTCGAGGAGGTCGACTCCAAACGACCAGGCTTGATTGTTGAGTTCAGTGTCGACCAGAAGTGATTTGGTCGTTCCAAACGTTAGCTCGGTGGGAATAACTGCCTCAACTCCGTAGCATAGGCTGAAAGGTGACATCCCAGTAGACGTACGAGGGGTTGTCCTATAGGCCCACAGGATGTTTTCCAACTGCTGTGGCCATTGATCATGCTGATCTTCGAGCTTCTTCTTCAAATTGTTTAGAATCTGCCGATTTGCAGCTTCGACCTGGCCGTTGGCTTGTGGGTATCTAGGTGTTGACCTTGAATGCTCGATTTTCCACAGGTCGTAGAATGCCTTGATATTTTTTCCAACGAACTGAGTGCCATTATCTGTGACTACTCGTTTTGGTAGTCCAAACCTTGTGATGATCTTTTCCCACATGAATCTTTGGACATTTGCTTGTGTTACGTTGGTTAGTGCAACAGCTTCTACCCATTTAGTGAAATAGTCGACGACCACTAGAACGAACCTCTTCTCAGACTTCTTTTCTTTGATTAGGGGGCCCATGATATCGAGCCCCCACATGTGGAATGGCCATGGTGCAGTGATGTTAATGAGATCATTTGGATGCTTGTGTTGCTTATCGGCAAATCATGTTCAAGGATCTCCTTGGAGAAAGGAGACTCCTGGAACTGTTGGAGGGACTGTACAGCAAGTTGCTCCGCAGTGTGGCTCTTAGAATGGTGAAGGAGAGCCTGGGAGGCTTTGAACTCCGCCAGTTGTTGGCTGAGTTGTTCGTATTTCTGGTTGGAATCGTCAGCAGCAACGACTCCATGTCCGCTATTTTCACCTTGTTGGGGGTTGGTTTGTGCGGCTTTCAGGCGTGCATTTTCTTCGTGCAAAAGAATGATTTGAGCATGCAGATCATTGATAGTTAACTCTGTGGTAGTCATTTTGAATGAGTGATTTTGAGAAGGGTGGGAGGGTTTGGGCTTTTCGATTATATCGAATTTCTTGCAGTCGGCGCCAAATGTATTAACCTATTTCTAGATTAATGCACTACTGGGTCAGGTCGCTGGGAGACTTGACCAAAGGGGGGATGTTTGAGATCGGGGTGGCTGCACCTCGTTTGAGATCGAGATTGCCTACGTACTCTAGCTCGGGGGAATTGAACTTAGAGATCAAGCGATCGTAGTTCTGTTCTTATAGAAGGGAGAAGGGCGTGGATCGTGGATCTTGCAGATTCTCCGTCATCATAATGAGGATTAAATGTGTAACGCGCGAGGATCATCCCTGTGAATTAATTATGTAACTGATGAGAATATTCTGTGCATTGAATGAGAGCACGTGTGTATAGCAGGTCGCTGCTCGTTGCGTGGTCAGGTCGCTTCGGTCGAGCTGCTAGCAGGTAGAGATCGTGGCGACCTGATGGATGGATAATTGTGCCACGTGGCTGTTTTGATTGGTCGGAGTATGTAGTACCCCTACAATTGCCATGTCAAAAGTAGATGCGATCTCCACATCAACCAATAATTTTCTACCTCTCCACTAATGGAAGCAGAATGGCGGCTAGCGTTAACGATGTTAATTAGTTTTATGGTGCCAACTGTAAGAGGAGCCAAAGGAATCACAATACGGTACATTGAATTGGAAGCAATGGCTAAGGGACTGCTTGGCAAACTAATTGGGGATCAAGAAGCTACTACTGGTCTACTGCAAACTGAATCCAAGATAGTTGAAACCTATGTGAACATAAAGTGTGAACCTACGTGGAGAAACAATTTTTTTTTAAAGCCTATACATAAACTTATGATGTACTTTGAAGAATTCTGCTGTAACCATGTTTTCAGAGAGACTAATAGAACTGTTGATATTCTAGCTAAACTAATGGATCAGTCAATGAACCCGTTCTTGTTTTTGTAACACTCGATTTTTAGCTACAATCCAACATCATCGATATGATACTAATGGAGTGATGCACGACGGAAAATTTGATAAGTATAATCCATTCTAATATTAGTTTTTGGCTGATGCTTAAATTATTATTAATTAATTACAAAAAGATAACTAACAATATATAAAAAAAATAATATAATCATTTGTTATTTCTTAATACAAGTTATTACGTTCAATCATCATACGCTACAATAATATTAGCCAACCTAAGAATCCTAGAAGATTTAAAAAAGAAGATGAATGAAATAGAAGAATTGAAAATAAAATAAATACAAATTAGTTTTCATGAAAAATGTGTATCTTATTTTTGTACAAGCAAAAACTGCCAAATCATATTTCTAAATGATACAAATTACTAGACAAATATACCATTGAATGTGGAATTAAATAATAACAACATATAAGATGAACAAAACACAAGATCCCAAAGAAAACTATCTTCTTTATTGAATATTACAAGACTCTCTGCCTCACAATACTCTCTAGACAAGCTATGATGAAATATGGAAAACAAGAATAAAGGAAAGAAATCTTTTCATTCATTTCGATCATCTTCTCACTTACATCTTAGTATCCTTATATAGACCTTATAACAACTTTCCCTAACTGACTAACTGACTAACCACTATTTGTTACATTTACTAAGCTGGCTTATCACCCCCTTCAGAGTTCAGACTGAGGGCAGTGGCACGGACAGAAAGTTTGGATCGCAAAAAAGAAAATCTTGTAGAGGAGAGTCCTTTAGTAAAAATACCTGCAAGTTGATTTGAGGTGCAAAGATATTGAACATCTACTAAGTTCTGAGTAACCAATTCCCTGATATAGTGGTAATCAATCTCCACATGCTTTGTTCTGGCATGGAAAACATGATTTGAAGCAAGAGAAATTGCACTGATATTATCACATAGTATCACAGGCTTGCCTTTAACATGAATATGAAGGTCTTTCATCAAGTGACACATCCATGTAAGATCTGCTGCACACTGAGCAAGAGCTCTATATTCTGATTCAGTAGAACTTCTTGCAAATGTAAATTGCTTCTTAGAACACCAAGAGATTAAATTGCAACCGTAAAATATGTAGAACCCAGTTATTGATCTTCTATCTATTGGACAACTTGCCCAATCAGCATCACTATAGCAAGAAAGTGAAGATGGACCTCTATGAAAGGAAAGACCAAAATAAATTGTACCTTTAAGATATCTAAGTATCCTCTTGGATGCAACAAGACGAGGAGTCCTTGGTTGATGCATAAACCGACAAACTTGGTTCATTGCAAAGCATATCTCAGGCCTTGTCCAAGTTAGATACTGAAGAGACCCAACAAGAGACCTGTATGCTGTAACATCTTGCAATAAATCACCAGATTCAGTGTCAAGTCTGGTGGTTGTAGAACATGGTGACGAATAGGGTTTACGACTGAGCATAAAACTCTTTTCTAGGAGAGAAAAAAATATACTTAGTTTGAGTCAGTGTAATTGTATCTTTTGTGCGCTGAACTTCTAACCCCAGAAAATAATGAAGAGAACCCAATATAGTACAAAATATCGCGATATTTCGCGAAATATCGCGATATATATCGTTTTTCAACAAAACCGATACGATACATTCCCGATAATTCCCGATATATTCCGACATTTACTAATATTTTCCGATATTTTCTGGAAATATTATTTTTTTGCAAATTTTTTTTTTTGGAAATAATTTGTTTATTCCATTTTTAGTAGATATGATGTTTTTTAGGTAAATACTATGATAATATACTTCCAAATTTGATTTTATATATATTTTGTATAACAAATTGATATATTAGTCGATATATTTGATGTAAAATATCCACCGATAGATTCCAATATATCCCGATATATCTATTTTTTAGAGATCGATACATTAGTCGATTATCGATATTTTGTACTATGGAACCCAAGTCCTTCATTTGAAATTTGGTATTTAACTGATGAATAAGATCTTGGCAGGCAGAAGAAGAAGAGCCAGTGATAAGGATATCATCCACATAAACTAACACATATAAAATCCTGGTGCCTTTATGCTGAATGAATAAGGAATGATCAACATGAGAAGTCATAAAACCAAAATCCAAAAGTACATTATGTAACTCATTGTACCATACCCTTGGAGCCTGTTTTAATCCATATAAGGATTTATTTAGCTGACAAACAAAAGAAGGCTTATTTTGATCCACAAAACCTGGAGGTTGCTTCATAAACACAGTTTCTGTTAAATGACCATGAAGAAAAGCATTTGTCACATCCAGTTGCTTGATTTTCCAGTCATGATTAAGAGCAATGGTGAAGACCATTCTGATGGTAACAAGCTTAGCAACAGTACTAAAAGTTTCAGAAAAATCAATCCCAGCTTGCTGATGAAAACCTTTAGTCACTAAGCGAGCCTTATACCTTTCAATAAAACCATCTGCCTTTTGTTTTACCTTATAAACCCATTTGCAACCTACTATATTCTGTCCTTTCTGAGCTGGCACGCAAGGAAATGGTTCTAGGCCCTCATTAAGCACCTATAAAACACAATTGGCCCAACTAAGGCCTGGTTTGTAAAATTGGCCCTCATTAAGCATTTGTAAAATAAGAAAAGACCCATTTAACGTTGATATTGTAAAAACGGCCCTTTCACTACCGATAATACCCTTCTGGTTTATGCAAACAAATGTTTGCATTTTATGGTATGTCATTGTTTCGAGTATGCAAACAAGTTTTTGCATTTAATCTTTATGTGTTGTCACTGATGCAAACAAGTCTTTACATTTTCTAGTTTATCTTGTCGTCGTTTCGAGTATGCAAACAATTCTTTGCATTTACATTTTATGGTTTATGTTGTTGTTTGCAAGTATGCAAACAAGTCTTTGCATTTTATATTTGTATTGTGATTGGTATAAATAAGTATGTTTATATGTTTATGATATGCAAACAAGTCTTTGCATCAGTCGAAGGGTAAACTAGTCCATAAGACACGAAAATCAGCGGTTGGGCCCTATTTTACCATTAGTTCCCTAACTGGTCCAATCTTATATTTCCACACCTTAATTGGGTCCGTTTTTTTTTTCCCTGCTAAAACCCAGGTATTAGTCTTGAGCAAAGCATTATATTCTTCGAGCATTGCATGTTTCCATCTAGCGTCTTTGAGAGTTTGAACATGAGAGATAGGTGGAGACAAAAGATGTTGAATACTAGATGTTAAAGCAACAGGTAACATGTGTTTGGAAGTGACAGTTTTAAAAACTTTAGGTTTAGAAATACCACTCTTAGACCTAGTTTTCATTGAATGGTTATTATCAGCTGATGAAAAGTTAAGACTATCTGACATTGTAGGTGAACAGGAAGATGGCAGAGGACTAGCATAGGATGGTATGGTCTCATGAGGAAACACAGAAATATCAGTATTTGACAAATGATTAGCATTGACTGGACTAGATTCAAAATTTGTTGAAGTAAGAGTATTAGTAATATGTGACTGAGAAAGGAAAATAATTCTCATGGAACAAGACATGTCTAGAAATATAGACTCGACCAGTAGGAAAATGAAGACTTGTACCCCTTGTGGAGATTACTGTATCCAATAAAGACACAAGCTTTGCTTCTGAATTCCAATTTATTTTGAATATAAGGTTTTAACCAAGGAAAACATAAGCAACCGAAAGTTTTGAAAAAGGAATAGTCTGGTTTTTGTTTATACAATTTTTCAAAAGGAGAAATAAAAGACAAAACTGAAGATGGAAGCCGATTTATTAGAAAAACTGCAGTATAAAACACCTCAACCCAATAAATCGAAGAAATGGAAGACTGTGTAATCAAAGTTCGACTAACATCAAGAATATGCCTATGTCTGCGTTCTACGATACCATTTTGTTTACTTGTATGAGGACAAGTAAACTGATGACTAATACCATGAGATCGTCAAAACAACTCAAATTTATCACTAGTAAATTCTCCCCCAGAATCAGTTCGTAAAACTTTTATTTTAAAATTAAAAGATGTTTCAATGGAAGTTTTAAAAGTAACAAACTGAGAATAAGAATCAGACTTAGAGACTAGAGGAAAGAACCAAATGAATCTACTCCAATTATCAACAATACTCAGATAGTACTGATATCCTTCTATAGATTTCACTGGTGAGAGACCCCATAAGTCAGCATACAATATTTCAAAAGGACCTGAAGTTGTTGTATTGCAAGCTGAAAAGGGTAATTTGGTGTTTTTTTCTATTGGACAGTGTACAGAACATTTCTTTTGAAGAGAACCTTGAGTAGGTAATGCATGATTTTTGAGGATTTTATTGAAGACTAAATGAGAAGGATGACCAAGTCTATTATGCCACATAGAAGAAGAGACTCTAGTATGAAGAAAGACTCTAGGCTGATATTTACAATGATGAGAGGATCGGAAGGGATATAAACCATGTTCACTAGGTCCTTGGAAAATGATCTTCTTGGAGCCATTGTCCTTCACAAAGAAATGATAAGGAGTGAATGTGATAGTACAATTGTTATCCGTAACAAATTTGTTGACAGAAAGTAAATTAGATGATATATGAGGAACATGCAAAATATTTCTGAGTAGAAAAGTAGTATAAGGTGTTTTGAAGAAAGAAGAGCCAGAGTTTAAGATGGACAAACCTTGACCATTGCCAACAAGAACCTTGTCTTGGCCTTTGTAATCAGATGGAGTAGTGATATTTGTAACATCAGCTGTTACATGATTATTTGCTCCACTGTCAAGATACCAATCTGGATCAGTTGTAGAAGAAAAGCTAGATGGAAAGCCAACTGGAATTGCTCCTTGAGCCATCATAGCTAACTTGGATGGTGGAACCTTGCCAGCATAGGAGCGGTTCATCCTGAACCAGCAATCAATGGTTTGATGACCCTGTTTCTGACATATCTGACAAGGAGGAAATCCTGAATTCTGACCTGAAGAACAACCACGACCTCTTCCCCTGTTGAAACCACTTCTTCCATAACCTCTTCCATAAGAACTAGTTCCAGAACTGCTTGAATTATTTTTGGAATAAGAGGAAGATGATGTGTTAACAGAACTGAAAACTTGAGTTGTAGCTTCAGCAGAGGTAGTTAGAATAGATTTATTTCTTAACTCAATAAGACAACAACAAGTTATGTAATTCATCAGAAGTAACTGGTTCAGAACGCACTCGAATTGAAGTTGTAAATGAGCTAAACTCTTCAGGTAATCCATTGAGAATATGCACTACAATATCATCATCTTGAACTGGAGAGCCTGCAGCAGCAAAACTGTCTACCAATTGCTTGATTCTTTGAAGATATTCAAGAACACTTAAAGATCCTTTCTTTAAAGATTGAAGCTTTGATTTCAACTGAATAACATTGGATCTTGAGAAATTGGCAAAACGTTTTTCAAGAAGTAACCAAAGATCTCTAGAAGAACCAACTCCAACCACATAAGGTAAGAGTTCTTCAGAGAGTGTAATATTAAACCAAATCAGAATAGTTTGATCTCTCTTCATCCAACGAACATAAGCAGGATTGATTGCAGTTGAATTTGGTAAATATTGTGATGGACAAACTTCATTTCCATATACTAGATCTAGAAGATCATATGATGTTAGAATTGGGAGAAAAATTGATTTCCATAGAAAATAGTTACCTCGATTTAGCTTGATTAGAACAAGATTACCTATATTATGAATAATCAGAGCACCAGAGTTTGAAAGTAATGGATCTTGACTTCAAATTTGATCTTGATTCGATATTTGTGTTGAATTATTTGTCTGTACCCTAGATAAAAAAACCCCGCCAGGTGTCACCGATGGCTGTATAAGAAGCTAAACCAGGAACAGCTGAGCAGTAGCCAGCCAAGCCTGGGCTATCGGGTAGGGCCCAACCCGGTTTGAAGAGATCTGCATACGCTCTGTGGACCTTGACTCACCGGATAGTCTACTAGCAATGGGTGGAGCCCCGGTTACTGTATAAGAAGTTGAACCGTGGGCTCTCATACATTGACCAGGACCACCTCAGTCAAGTAGGCCAGGTCTGGCCCAATAAGGTCCAGCAGCGATAGGGGCTCATCCAAAGGCTTAGCACAGAAGTCCAGAGGACCTGGCCTGGGAGTATGCAGTGCAGATTGGGCCTCCGATCATAGGAGTAAAGCCCAAGTCTTTGCTTTCAGGCTTGGTCCAAGCCCCAACCAACTGGATAAGTCCAGCGAGATTCCAGGCCAACAGAACCCATGGTTCTAGCCCGCTGGAGAAGATAAAGGAAACCCAGGTCGAACCAGGACCTATCAGAGGATGCCACATGGCAGTCATCCTGGTCAAAGGGGATTCAAACCAAGGAGATAACCTCTCGACAACATGCAAGCTATCTCCACGGAAAGCATCTTCACAGTTGAACAACCCGAGTTCGTGGAGTCAAAACCGGAGGGGTGGTTGAGCCAGCCTCCTCCGGCCTACTACAAATACAGGAGTTCTAAACCTCCCGAACTACGAGTCTTTCACTGAGCAACTCCATTAGAGCTTAGTGGAAGCAGAGACTTGATTCTAAGTTAATCATCTTGGATACGTAGGCAACCTGATCCCGATCAGGTCCAGTCTCACTGTATACCCCCCATCCTATCCCTGTTTATACAAGGCTTTTATTGTAACTGTACGATCAATATATACATATCTCGAGTTTGTGGATCAAATTTTTGCACCCACATTATTGTTTCTTGTCATGATTGTTTTGACGAATTGATAAAAAATTGATGAGAATTAGAAAGAAGAATTGGAAATTAGAAAATTAGGGTTTTGAAAACTCCATTAAAGGATCTTTGCTTTAAAGTAAAAGCTTTGATACCATGATGAAATATGGAAAACAAGACTAAAGGAAAGAAATCTTTTCATTCATTTCAATCATCTTCTCACTTACATCTCAGTATCCTTACATAGACCTTATAACAACTCTCCCTAACTGAATAACTGTCTAACAGACTAACCACTATTTGTTACATTTACTGAGCTGACTTATCAAGCTAAGCCCTAGCTGCCTCCTTATGTTTCTAAACACACTAAACCTTAGTGGTTTCTCTAAACAACTAAAATAAGTTGTTTCACTATGTTTTAGTCTATGCCAAAACATCAATCTAAATAAGCTAAGAACTAGCTTGTTTAACTATCTTGAAACAAGTAAGCACTATATGTTTTTCTCTCTATCTTTTGGTTTATGCCAAAACATATATTTTTAGGCCTTGGACATCTTCTAGTTGGCCAAGGATTTTATTTTTTTTGAAATTCTCTTTTCTATGGAACACGGAAACATATTTAAGGTTCTATTTTCCTTGTCCTACAAGGCAAAGAACTGCAAAGTTCCCAAGTAGGATGCACATGTATCTCTAATTCTTTACAAAAGAACAAAAAAAAAAAAAAAATTATACCATTTATTTAATATTAGTAGTGAAAATTATTGGCAATAAGAACACAAATTTCTTGACACTAGCGTGCTAATAGACACGGTACAACTAGTAACTATATATGAACTATATATTCCCGACATTTCAGATGACTTTTCTGTTTCGAGTTTCAGAATATCGGAATATACCATTTTTTTCAAATTCGAAATTTCGCCGGATTTAGAATTTTAAACTATGCTCAGCACATCTGCGCATGGAAATTGCTCAAGAGAAGAAGCATCGAGATTGAGTGAGTTGACAACAGGTCAACATTAACATTAAACATATCCATCCCAAATCATACCCAAGACGAAAAGAATCATATATATCTCTATTTAAATCAACAGCTGAATTAAACAAAAAGGTTGACGCTCCATTTCAAATTTTCAATAATTTTGTTAATGAGCACCACCACTTTATCATGCAAACCACATTCTAAGAGTTCATCAAACTTGGAATGTAACTTAATATGTAGAATTCTCACCTACTCTAATGCATTATTTTTATTAGAAATGAGCATCATTTTATGCTTAGAAAAACAAAGAGTTTGATTGCACTGATAAATTTACAAAAATGAGTTATTAAGACATTTGAGCTGAAATCGGACCTAGTCCTTGTAGTGTGTTCCTGTGTTTTCTAAGGTTCTTTTTCCGGCAATTAAGTAAACTTTGGGATGTCTGAGTTCACAAGAAGGTTTTTAGCAGGGTGAACAAAAGAGGGTCTGGTCTGACCAGCTAGCCTTGTTCTTTTCAAAAGAATATTTGTCCAGCAGTAAATGATCTTTTTTCTTTCCCATTAACAAAATGCAAATGATGCAATGCTAATTGTCTAAGAACTTTATGTGTGTCCAACTATATATATTATGGTTGGAAATAAATAATTATAACTTAATTATGTTTCTAAGAAATTGACTTATACCAACATGAATCTTTGATCTTCTTCTTGTTTGGTGCAGCTTAAATAATGTAGCTAGTCCTTAAATGAAAAGCATGGCTGTCTCGTTCTGGTTGGATAAATAGCATTTGAGAATTGACTGATCGAAGCCAGGATTCAGTGAATGGTTCTTCAATCCTCACTGAAAAAAGACGCGAGTGGACCTTATCTCGAATTTTTGTTTTTGGCTTCTGTTCTTTCATTCTATGGTGGTTAAAATATGGTGTCCTCGCGTAATTTTTCATTGAGGCCGGGTAAATGATCTCTGAATCTGAAAGGATAATTGGACTTTTGATACAGAAATTCAATTTGTGACTGGTCAGACACATAACAATTACATTGCTACATACAACTTGTTCATACTATCTACTATGATTGGACTACAGCTCATCCAAAACCCTAAAATACAGAACTCCCAACTTGATGACCAAACAAAGGTTTCACCTCTTTGGTCATGTTTGCTTATAATAGCACGTCGTACTATTAAATACTTAACCAAACATTAAATCTTTGATTTGGAATCTGCAATATACACATTGAGATTTTTTTTTTGGTCGATGCAATATATACATTGAAATAATTAAGACATTTATTACAAGTAATGAAAACATCAAACTTCATCGATTAAATTATCAAAAGAAAACACAAGTATATAAAGATGAAAACCAATTTGTGAAAGAATTTAAGAAGACAACCAAGAGAAACAATCCTCCTCAACATTCTGACATACAAGAATGAAGAATAGTACTACTACCACTACAAACTATATTCATTCTTATTTTTTCATACTTTGGTTTCTTATTATCTTTCTTTCCGGCCGGAATTTGCAGATACATGCAGCTGGAGGAGGTGGTCAATGGGTACTCTTACAGAAAAGCATTGGTATAACAGCAATGCACATGCAGTTACTAAACAATGATCGTGTTGTTATCTTTGATCGAACAGATTTTGGTAAATCAAACATTACATTGCCGGATGGCAAATGTCGAAATGATACTTCTGAATTGGCTGTTAAGAATGACTGCACAGCTCATTCAGTTGAATATAATGTGATCAGTAATTCAGTTAGACCACTTATGGTTCTAACTGATGTATGGTGTTCATCAGGTGTGGTCGCACCCAATGGTCACTTGATTCAAACTGGTGGTTTCAATGATGGTGAGCGGGTCGTAAGGACATTCAAGCCTTGTGGTAATTGTGACTGGGTTGAAATTGGACATGGCTTAGTGAATCGACGATGGTATGCAACTAATCACATACTACCAGACGGACGAGGTATAATTATTGGTGGACGTAGCCAATTCAATTACGAATTTTATCCCAAATCCACTGCAACAAGTTCTGCATTTTCTCTTCCATTGTTACGCGAAACAAATGATCCAAATGAGGAGAACAATCTCTACCCTTTTGTTCACCTTAATGTGGATGGAAACTTGTTTATTTACGCGAACAATCGATCAATCTTATTCGATTACAAGAATAACATTGTCCTACGAACATATCCAACCATGCCTGGAGGACATCCTCGAAACTATCCAAGCACAGGTTCTTCAGTACTCCTTCCATTGAATCTAGGACAACCATCCCTTCAAGCTGAGATTCTGATATGTGGTGGCGCACCAAGAGGGTCATATGCGCAAGTGGGTGCGAAAAAATATATTCCAGGTTTAGATTCATGTGGGAGAATCAAAATCACGGATAAGTCACCAAGTTGGATAATGGAAACAATGCCTTTAGCAAGAGTTATGGGTGACATGATTTTACTTCCTAATGGTCATGTTTTGATTATTAATGGTGTTGGAGCTGGAACTGCTGGATGGGAAGATGGTAGAAACCCTGTACTCAACCCTGTTCTATACCGTCCCAATAACCCATTCGGTTCAAGATTTGAAATCCAAAACCCATCCACCATACCAAGAGTTTATCATTCAACTGCAATTCTACTACGTGATGGTAGAATTCTTGTTGGAGGTAGTAATCCCCATGCATACTACAACTTTACTGATGTTCTGTATCCAACTGAATTGAGGTTAGAAGCCTTCTTACCCACATATCTTGATTCACTATCTTCAAATATCCGTCCGAAAATTATCTCACCTGCTACAAACGTTCAGCTAACTTATGGACAGCAATCAATAATACGATTTTCAATCTCTGGTGCATTAATTGAGGCTGGAATATCAGTATCCATGGTGGCCCCATCATTTACTACACATTCGTTCGCCATGAATCAAAGATTGTTGGTACTAAGCCATGGAAAAACGACAGTGGTGGCAGGTAATCCTTCCACGTACCAAGTTCAAGTGACAATGCCAAATTCGACTAATTTAGCACCTAAAGGATATTATCTGTTGTTTGTTAATCATCAAGACATTCCCAGTGAAGGCATGTGGGTTCAGATTCAGTGATGCATTGCATGGGACAGAATCAGTCTGTTGAATTTCTTTAGATGTTTTGTCTTGATGTATACAAAAAGGTTGAATTTCTTTAGACATTACATGTATTATTTATTATTTAATTATATTAATATTGTTTTTTTCTAAGACCATCTCCAGTGGTTCCTTCAAATTTGTCTTCATATCTTGTCTTTTGGAGGTGGAAATGGAGGAAAATTGGTTTTGGTCTCCAACCGTTTTCTTCATTTTTTTCCTCCAAAATCAATAAAATAGAGGAAAATGAGGAACGGTTGGAGATGGTTTACCCTGAGTGCGATTTTGTGGACATACACAAAAAGTGTGTCCACGGGACAACAATGTTTTATTGGTCCACGTTGTAAAATAGTCCACGTAGACTTTTATTTAGCAGAAAATATAAATTAAAACAATAAAAATAAAAAAACATGAAAAAGAAAATAGGTTTTTCTTCTATTTTCTTTTTCCCTGCTTTTTATCATATGAAGAGGGTTTCTCTCTCCTCCTCTATGTCCATGGATATTAAAGGAAGAATTGGATTCTTGAATTTATACAGGTTTGGTACTCAAGGAAAAACTATCCGCTACACATTTCTCAAGTCTCAATCAAAATCATAACTTGAAATTTTAAAAGAATTTCAAAAATTAGAATTTTTAAATGTTCCATCGGTACGTGTTCAATCGTTTAGTGATCATATTAACTTGGAGATAGCCCGATATTCTTTCACCCAAATCTAAAACTATCAAACAATAGTTTTTTCAATCAACCAATTGATGAATTGGAGATTTTCGATTATATATAATTAATGAAATTGATATGAAAATCAAGGGCCTTGGAATTAGTTAGAGCTTCTTGTCAAATAGATTTAAATACTTGCAAAATACAAACCTGCAATTGAAATTGTTTTCTATTCAATCAATAAAACACAGAAGGGGAAATGGGGTCTAGAAGGGAACTTTTCTTTTCTGGTATCCAGAAGGAAGAAAAAGTTAGTTCTCTAATATATTCTTTTTCTGTTTTTATTTTTATTTTTCTTAAATTATATTTTTTGTTAATTAAAAGTATATATGGACTATTTAGCGACGTGGACCAATGAAACAATATTGTCCCGTGGACACTCATTTTGTGTATGTCCACAAAATTGTACTCGTTTACCCTCCATTATCTTCATTTTTCTTTCCATTTTTATCCTCTTTAATTATTATCTTCATTTACATTTAAAATTTATTTAATTAATAAAAGTATATTATGTAATTAATATATATGGACTTTAAATTTAATTAAACATTTAAATGAATAATTTAAACATTTAAAATAATTTAATTAAGCATTTAAATGAATAAGGGTAGATAGGTCTTTTATCACGTTTAATGATTATAACACACTTTATTACGTTAACCAAGAGAAATAATGATTGGGACCCCACCAAAAATAACTCCTCCATTCTTCCTCCAAAAGCCACTATTTCCTCCATAAGTGGAGAAAAATTTGAAGAATGGAGGAGAATCTTATGGAGGACCACTGGACATGAAAATAGATGAATAGTGATTGTTTTATGGAGGAATGGAGGACCACTGGAGATGGTTAAGTGTGTTGTATTGACTTTTAAATATATAAAATTATAAAAATGAGCATAGCTCCGCTGATTCAACCAAATCTGAAATACATTGTGTTCACTCTGAATCCTCTTAATCCATGTTGGATCCCTTCCAACAATGCGATCTCATTGTTGTTCATTATGGCTCCATGCATTGCTGCTTGGTCAGTTCCAAAATCACATTCCCTTCAAACTGCTGCAAGTTCAAGCTTGATCACTTGTGACATGCATTGTCTCTAGGGGAGGCAGATGGGTCGGGTCAGTGCCGGGTTTCTGGTTAAAACAGGTAACCCATATATGACCCGGTTAGTAAACAGATCAACCCATACACGACACTGTTTGCTTAGCGGGGTTATTAACCCGACACAGTTGATACGTAATTTTTTTTTTTTTTTGTAACTTGAAAATTGTAATTTAATTGTTTCAATAACACCTGAATCATACATAAAAGAGATGAAATGACATTGAATTTTGGGTAATTTCTCAAATAAGCACAACATTAGGCCTAATTTTTCCAAAAACACAACAAGTCTAAAGCTTTTCCCATGCAAGCACAAAGATTCTCTTTCAAAATTTTTTTTTGTCTTTTAGTTAATTTTTATCCCTATTTTACCCTTAGTACTTAAATAATATTTTGGTTTAATATTTTTGGTTTGACTGACAGATGTGACAGTTGAGAAAATGATTCTTCATTAAATTAGGACCATTGGATTCGCTTGATTATATGTAACCGTTGGATCTAAAGTTAAGTTGGGCTTATCTGTAAGAAAACCCTAACTATCTGCTACCTTAGTTAGACACGTGGCAGAAGTTGTTTAGGGAACAAAGAGGCGGGCTTTTAGTTTAGGGAAAGCAAAATTTAGGGATTTCAATTTCAATTTCGCACAATAGCAACGCCTCCCTCTCATCTTCTTCTTCCCCAACCGTCGCCACTCTTCCTAACTTCGATAACCACTATTTATAACCCAAAGTTTAGGGAGTTCTCAAAGTTCTAATTTCGGAAGACAATGAAGGAAAGTAGAAAGAAGAAGCAGCAGACTAAAGATGATGAAACCGAAATCAATGAAAAAGGTAGGCGATTTACTCTTACAGTTAGGTGTTCAACAACTAAATTCTTCGATCACTTTCAACACCCAAGTGATAAAATTCCACTTTTAGAGTTAGAATCATTTAGAAATTCTCCCTTTGGTCAATTTCTCGATTTTAATTCCGAGGATGTTCATATGATAACATCTGTTATCACAGAAATTGTTAGATGTAGAGTAGGGAGGTTGAAATATGGAATAGGAGGAAGAGTTGTTGAATTCAAAATGTCCGATGTCGCTATGATTTTAGGCCCTTTAAAATTTCAAAAAGTTCCGGTTGATTTTCTTATTAAGGAAGCCTAAAGAGTATAGTGCATTTAGGAGCAAGTATTTTGATACGAATCTGCATATAAGGGATGAACACATTGTGAGTGCAATAACTGAAGCAAGGAGATTTATTGCTAAGGGAGAAGCTGATTCAAATGATGTTCATCGTTTGAACAGGTTATATTTTCTGTGTATTTTTCTTTTTGTTGAGTCATCTAAAAATCTAAGTGTAAAGTATATTGATTTGGCTGAAGATTTGAATGCATTTGATAATTTTCTATGGGGTACTGTGACTTTTCTATTGCTTGAGACTTCCCTTGAAGAAATATATCCCAAAGTCATTGAGGATAATCCTAGTTATTGCATCAATGGGTGTGTGTTGGCTTTCATCATTTAGGCATACTTGCACTTCCCTGATTTGGGTCCTAGGAGAGATAGAAGTGTTGGATTTCCATGGATGTTTGGATGGTCTGAGTTGCTGATACAGGTGTATCCTACTTGGGAACTTAGTAGGTCTTTTCCATGTAGGACAAGGAAAAGAAAACCTTAAATAGGTTTCCTTGTTCCATAAGGGAGGGAATTTCAGGAAAAAGGAAATTTTTGGCCAACTAAAAGTTGTCCAAGGCCTATAAATATATGTTTTGGCATAAACCAAAATATATAGAGAGAGAAACATGTAGTGCTTACTTGTTTAAGATACATAAACAAGCTAGTGTTTAGCTTGTTTAGATTGATGTTTTGGCATAAACCAAAACATAGTGAAACGACTTATTTAGTGTGTTTTATAAGAGAGGCACCTAGGGCTTAGCTTGTCTAGAGAGTATTGTGAGGGAAAGATTCTTGTAATCTTTATAATATTCAGTAAAGAAGATATTTTTCTTCGAGATCTTGTGTTTTGTTTATCTTTATTTATTGCTATTGTTTAATTCCGCACTCAATAGTACTGATCGGACCTCAAAAGTGTATATTTATCCCCCGAATAACACCTTGTTTGTCTACCACTTAGCTTATATTATTGTATTATATCTATTGATTAGTGCATTATTGTCTTTATGTAGGTTTTATGAGCCGAAATACGAATATTGTGTAAAAGCCCGCAAAAAGTCGAGAAAACAAGCAAAGAGGTGTTATTTGCACAAGTGAAGAAGAATGGATATTTGCACCCGTGAAATCTGCTAAGGGCACCCCATGGTCAACTTTGGTCAAATACGTTGAGTTGACTTTTCGGTCAACTTTGACTTTGGTTGACTTGCGGTTAACTTCTGAAGACTTTGGGTCAAATCTGTTGACTCACGTGGACCGGACTTCCTATTTTGGGTCTTGATTTTAAAAAGGCTCTACAAGAAGAACCAGAAGTCCGATTGGGGCCCATGAGCTATCAAACTGAAGGTCTTGGCTTTAAATGACTCTTTGTTGTATATTAGACATCAGAATTTCGCGTATTCCATTCTAGCGTTTTGTCTCTCCTATATCTTTGTTTAGAGTAGTGTTTATCTAAGGAGTGAATCATTGTTGTCCACTTGTCTGGCTGAAGATGTTAAACTTAGCGCTTCTGGGAGGCAGCCCTGTGTATCTACTAAACTCGATTGTGCTTTAGTGCTTCTTATTAGTTGCCGGGTTTAGTGGCTTTTAGGGTAATAAACTATATTTTGAATTTGTGTGTTAGTTCTGTTTGGGGGTGGGCGCGGCCCACCACTCTATGTTGCGGTTGCTTATTCAATAATTATTACAGTAACAAATTTGAATTTATTTCAATTTTTCTGATTTAATAATTATTGCTTGATTTTAGAATTTTATTTTGACACCTTAATGGTACTTATATTCGCAAGAATATATTTATACATTATCACGGAATTTTTAAAATTAATTTTGAATTATTTCGTGCCCTACACACTTTTCGAGGGTAAAACCGTCATTTCCACTTATTTCGGTAGTGGGGTAAGCGTCTAGGGGAAGTTACTTCTCTATATATACCCCCGGGTATCTTTAGAAAAGTCACAAGTCATTTTCAAAATCCAAGTCAAAACCAAGTCAACGTGGGTCAACAGAAGTCCTCTTCCCTTCCAGAACTCGATTCGAGTTCACTACAGTTCATTTCAAACTTGACTCGAGAATCGAGACAGATCTCGTTTCTCTCGCCTCCTATCTCCTTTGATTCTTATCCAAATTGATAATTCTTGCTGGGTTTTGTTCCTTTCTTAGTGCTCTTCATTTCCATACCAAAAAACCCAAGAATCATGCCCCCCAGACGAAGATAACGAGTGATTATCCGTGAGCGCGATTATTCTAGTCTTTTCGACGATAATCGTTTAGGGAGCACTTTTGTAGAGAGAATTCATGCCCGAGGGTGGGATGTACTTCTTGGCTCTGATTACGATCCATTTGACCCTCAAATGGTTCGTCGATTTTACGAGTCGATGGAGTTGGCCGATGATGGCGTGTACATCAACTGGTATCCGGCCCATCGCTTTCTGGTCACGCCTGAGACTGTCTCCATAGTCATGGCGCTCGAGCTTGACGAAGCTCCCCTACAGCAGGAGGCTGCACTTGTGACACTGGACATCATCGAGGCCGTCCTCGTTGATGACCGTGTACTTCACCGGTATAGCAGTCACCTTTCTATCGGTTGGCTACGAGTCAACCAGGGCTTGGTTGCACACTGGCTGACCACCAAAGTCCTTAGGACGACGAAGACGAGCGAGCTGTTCTCGAAGGGGATTCATATCCTCCGACTGCTTCAGGAGGACCTCCACGACTACTGCATGGTCCGTCGTCTTTTCGCCACCATCACCGGGGCTTAAGCTAATTCTGCTTCTCTTCCTAGCCTGGTGATGGGTATTCTGCGCTACTGGGAGGCGTCTCTTTTTCCTGCCCTTTCTCTAGAGTCGGTCGTCCGGCTCGAGGTCTCCAACCCGGGACTGTCTGCCTGCAGACAGTTATTGTGCGACCCTCAGAAGGAGGTTCGCGTCCAGTACAAGCCCGGCGACCAACGGGCGTTCTTTCAACTCCATAACAATGAGGAGAGGTTCCATCTTCTCTGGAGGGGTATGGGCGAGGTTTTGACTGCCGTCGAGGACTTGCAGCGTCTCTTTAACGAAGGCCAGGGGCAACCTCGTCGACGACGGGGTTGGTATTTTATGTTTATTAGCCGTTGTAATTTGTTATTATGTATTTTGTTTTTCTTTTGTTTTTATTACACTCTTGTATTAAATTAACAAGTTTGAAACCAAGAGTGTAAAGTAGGATTTCCTTTTCTGTTGAGTCAGTCATTTATTTCAGTATATTTTATTTCAGTTGTGTCTTAGTAGGGAATTCCTTGTAATCTCTATATATGTGGAGATAATTTTGTTTGGCAGAAATTTATAAAGCGGTTTGAATTTTCAGTACATTCATGGTAATATCCTTCTTACTCTCTTTCCTATGCATAGTATGAGCCTTGAGGACAAGGGAATCTTTTTGTTTAGGGGTGGGGAAGTATTACAATCTTTTTTGCACATGATTTTCAAACTTTTTTATCCATACTTGTGTAAAAATTCAAAAATTTTGAAAAATCCAAAAAAAATCTTTGTTACAAAGACTTTTTCAAAATAGGATAAGTACACCTTCAATGATGAATATAATGGTTGAATTCTCTTCTTTTCAAGTTTAAGGACATTTATTGCTTCACCAAGTAGTTGAGTCTTATACTACATTTGCATGAGCATAAGCATGGCATTCATCTGCATTTATTACAGATTACATGTGCAAATACAACTACACCTTGAGAAACTTGAGGAATAAGTGTGGAGACTTAACCTAGTGAGCTTTTGAGCCTCGTCCTTTTCTTGGAGAGATATTACATCAATCTGGAGTCAAAAGACTCAACCTCTCAGTTTTGTCTGTTTTTAATCTCATATTCATTTTTATATTTAGCCTTGAGATGACATCAAGTGGGTGTAATATGAACTTGGGTCTTGTAGCTTATTCAAGATGTGATCACTATATCAGTACTTAGAGATGATAAACCTTGTTTACCTTAGCCTAGCCTGATGATTATTTATCCTTTAGGTTGACCATTCTGAGCCTTCCTAGTTACTTAGCATTTTTCTTGAGCCCATTATCCTTACCAAGCTCCATTATAGGAGTTAAATACCCTTAAAATGTTTATGTCCTTTTACCCATTGTTTTTGGAACATGAGGATGATTGTTTATGTGGTTACAAGAAGAAAGGAGAAATACAAAGAAATCTCCAAACTAGTGAGATAAATCAAATATTGAAAATCAAAAAGTTTGAAAAAATTCCAGAAAAAGCTAGAATCTTCCCAAACCATTTCAAATCCAAAAAGAAAGGAAGATTCCAAATATTGGCTAGAGCTTCATTGAAATTTTCCCAAAAGAAGATGAGAAACACTTCTTCCCAAAAGAAAAATTCCAAAAATTTCTCCATGTGTTGTTATTACAAATCACAAATATTGAAGGCCCGAATGATCCAAAAATATTTCAAAAAAGCCTTTTCCATTTCTAGCCCTGTCCTAAGCCAAGTTACAACCCATTACTGTCTTTTGTAGATCTAAACTGATATGGTAGGATGTGGCGAGTAAGTGAGAAGGTGCTGAGGTGAAAAACCCGACATCTCAAGCAAGGCTAATTTTTCCATTCTTTGAGACTAAGTTCATTCCATTATATTACACCAGCCCGTTCGTATTGATATATGTGAGATGATTGTCCATCTTCCTTCCTCACATAGAGGTAAAATGATAAACACCATCTCTGAGCGACTTCTATTTCTGAGTGTATGACTATGAGGCAGAAGTCAAAGCGCCTTTTCCAATGGTAACTTAAGACCCGTGGTAGCATGGGTACATGCATGTCTTCAATTCATCTGAAACCGTTATGTTTGGTTTATATTTCATATCTTATTCATGCTTTTATAGTATGCTATCTCATATGAGCGGTTTTGTAATACTTATCCTTATCCTTGATATAACCATTTCTGAGGTAAATGGTAGAAATTCTGATTCTTTGGATTAGTCATTGTAGTAAGTTTGTGGGTATCTTCTCTGAAAAACCCTCAAGAGACTATAACTCCTCCACCTGGGAAATCCTTGTGGTTAAAAGCGTTGATGCATATTGTTAATGCAATCACCTTAGTTTTGCTTCTCTTTTGAGTCCTTAATTCTTTCTTCTCACCTTTGCTTGAGGACAAGCAGAATGTTGTTTGGGGGTATTTGATAAGTCCTCAAAAGTGTATATTTATCCCCCAAATAACACTTTGTTTGTCTAGTACTTAACTTATATTATTGTGTTATATCTATTGATTAGTGTTTTCTTGTCTATTGTGTAGGTTTTATGAGCCGAAATGCGAATATTGTGTTAAAGCCCGCGAAAAGTCAAGAAAAGCAAGCAGAAATGTGTTATTTGCATAAGAGGAGGAGAATTGATATTTGCACCCACAGATCTGCTGAGAGCACCCCATGGTCAGCTTTGTTGACTTGACTTTAGGTCAAAGTGGGGCGGTCCAATTCTCAGCCCAAACCGGGTCCTATTGGGGCCCAAAAGTCAGAATTTCTATTTAGGGCTTTTTTTAAAGTCTAAACTTAAAAATGCTCTACAAGGTGATCCAGAAGTCTGATTTGGGCCCATGAGCTATCAAACTAAAGGTCTTGGTCCAAGCTACAACTTAAGCCCAAGATAATTAGGTTTTGCTAAAAACCTAATGCCTCTAGAAGACCAATAGCAGCAGCCACGAATTTGACCTAGTTTGGAAGTCTTTGCATGCAAGTATTCTACTTTGTATTAATTCTTTATAAGAGAAGTAGTAGTTAAGGTTTAGGTATCTTTTAGACTCTCATCTTTTAGATCTAGAGTTTTTCATAGAGATAGAAAAGAGAATATTTGTGAGAGAAAGTTCATCTTCTTCTTCTTTGTATCAAACTCAATTCATATCAATTAAATCAAATCACTTTACTTTATGATGTTTTGTTATTTATTTATTTATTCCATGGTGTCATCATCAAGGATGAGTAGCTAAATCTCCTTAGGGGGATGGTTGAAGGACTCTAGATGATGCAAAAGCACCATGTTTGTTCTTATTGTTCATTGTGATTCAAAGTTTTTAATGTTTATTTACTTCTAATTCACGATATGAGGTAAGTATAATTATTTACATGCTATTGTTATCCATGTTATTAAAATACTATTGTTAAGGTTTAGGGAGACCTAGCTTTAATGGTTTTATTTATATTGATTAAGGGTTTGTAGTGAAATAGGTGAAAGGTGATTATTACATATCCAAAGTTGATATCTTTTATTGGAACCCTTTTGTGATTAAGTCAAATAACTGAGAAGTGATGATTTAGTTATGAATAATATGTTGAGTTAATTAAATTGAATAGCTGAGAGGTGACGGTTTGATTAATAAGATATATTCAATAACATACATAAGAGAATCCCATTTTAGTAGAGTGGAATAGCTGAGAGGTGACTACTCGATTATTATAGGTATTAATGATTAGTTGGAATAACCGAGAGGTGACTAATTAATTATTATAGATTGAACATGAAAGAAGAACCTGTTATGTTTGCATGATTTAGTTTGTGGATACCATTCTCCCCCTTTGTCATCATATATCTTCTTTACATCTCTACCATCTTCTTAAGTTAGGGTTTCTATTGTGTTTGAGCTAAGATTTCCCCATTCGAGGTGGGTACGACCCTTGCTTGTTTCTTGTCTACTTTGATAACAAATTTATTTAGGCACAGGAAGGAAAATTCAATACAAATCTATCTTTTGATTGTGACGTACATAAATATCTTATATCAGATAGGACATGTCCATGAAGTTGGATAGCTCAACTTCAACGAAGGGACGAACACTGAGTCCATTGTCCCCGGAGGTCTGACATTCACCGAGGAAGACGAAAGGGGCGTGCATTATCCACACAATGACGCCCTGGTCATTATAGCATGAATTGGTGTCTACCGGGTCCGGCGAGTCATGGTTGACGCCGGTAACACCTCTGGTGTCATGTTCTCATGTGCCTACAAGGTTATGGAGCTATCTAAGGGTCTCATCGAATCTGATGAGATTCCTATCTATGGGTTCAACGGGGAGCCAACTCAGTCCTCCGGGCGGGTCCACCTGCCAATCACATTAGGATTCAACATCGTCGGGATAGACTTCTTGTTGGTCGACTCCCCTTCCTGCTACAACGTTATTTTGGGAAGGGACTGGATTCATCAGATGAAAGCCATAGTGTCCACCTTCCACCAAAGCCTCAAATTGCCGACTCCCAACAAAATTTGCAGGGTCAAAGGAAACCAAGGGATGATATTCAAGTGCCATCTCGATGATGTCAAGGGGAAGTCCATTTCCGAAACTAAGGGGAACACTATCTTCTTGACGGACTCTCATCAATAGCAACCAGCTCCCGACAAATCTGTCAAGGGGAAACCAGACACAAAGACCGAAATATCACCAGCGGTCGACGAGCTGGAAGAAGTTATTGTGGGATTGGACTCCCACAAGACAAGTTACATCTCCTCCGGCCTACGAAAGGCTGAGAGGGATCTCATGATCACTCTGCTCCGACGTCTTTGCATGGAGTGTCAGTGAGATGCCAGGAATTGACCCTACGGTCGCCTATCATAAGCTGGATATTGATCCTCAGTACAAGCCAGTCAAGCAGAAACCAAGGCGAATGGTGCCAGATCGAAAGCTGGCGGTCAACGAAGAAGTCGATCGGCTACTATCAGTCAACTTCATCAAACTAGTCATTTACCCTACCTAGTTTCCAACATCGTGACTGTCCCAAAGAAGAATGGTAAGATTCGAGTTTGCATCGATTTTACTAATCTTAATAAAGCATGTCCTGTGCACCCATATCCACTCCCCAGGATCACAAACATGGTGGACGCCACCGCTGGGTATCAAAGATTGTCCTTCATGGACGCCTACTAAGGATACAACCAGATCCCACTTCACGAAGAAAATCAGGAGCATACCACATTCATCACCGACCGGGGGCTTTATTGCTACCGGGTGATGCATTTTGGTCTGAAGAACGCCGGAACAACGTACCAGAAACTGGTTAACACCATCTTCAACAAGCTCATAGGCTGGACCATGGAAGTCTACATAGACGACATGGTGCTCAAAACCAAGGAGAAAGATAATCATTTGCGAGATCCGCAGACATTCGATGTCCTGAAAAGGTATAACATGAAGCTGAATCCAGCCAAATGTTCTTTTGGTCTTTCTTCTGGCAAATTCCTTGGCTTCCTTTTGACCAACCGGGGCATAGAAGCCAATCCAGATCAGATCCGGGCAGTCTTGGTGATGCCCGCCCCGAAGACAGTGAAAGAATTCCAGAGGCTAACCGGGAGGTTAGCCGCTCTCAACAGGTTCATCTCCCGGTACTCAGACCAATGCAAGCCATTCTTCAATGCAATCAAAGCTAATGCGGAGTGGAATCCTACTTGTCAACAAGCTTTCGATGAAATCAAGTCATATCTCACTCAACCTTCGGTCCTTACAGCACCACAAACCGGACAACCAGTCGACATCTATCTGGCTGCATCTGATATAGCAGTTAGTGCAGTCATATTTGTGGAAGAACCGGAGGAAAAACCAGTATACTTTATCAGCAAAGTGTTGCAGGAAGCTGAGACAAGATATTCAAAAATTGAAAAGATCGCCTTAGCCCTGGTACATGCAGCCAGGACGCTAATGAGAAACTACAAATAGTGCTAGTATAACAAATGTGAATTCAAACAAGCAAACAAACAATACGCGGAAAGTAAATAACACACAGAAGTTTTTAACGTGGTAAAACCCAAACTGGGAAACGTCCACGGTTGTCCTCGCGACAACAAAATAATCCACTAGATGAAAAGAGATGTACAAACCTATCAACTACCTGCACTCACTGCGAGTTGATACTCCTGGTTATCTCTAACACCTTGACTTCACCAGAGCACCTTGATGTACGCACAAGACACTCGACTTCTTGATGAACACACAAGAAGACTCGAAGCCGAATTCACAATAACTCTTGAAGATCACACAGATATGAATTGAGAAAAGGGGGAAGAAAGGGAATTGAGTTCAATAGCCACAAACAAGTTTAATATCAAAAACCTAACCAAAACACATGAACAAGAAGAGGGATGGACGGCCAAAGAACTGTCTTGTTTTGTAGAAGAGAAACCCTATTTATACTTAGGGTTGAAAACCTAGGAAAATGGGCCGAAACTGTGCAAATCGACTTTGGACGTTCGTACGTCGATATGACGTTCGAACGTCGCCACACAAAAATAAGCCTGCTGCCTAACATGACGTACGAACGCTCTAAACCGGTACGTACGTCTCCATACGAAAACATGTCTGCTGACTACCTGGACGTACGAACGTCCTAACTGAGTACGTACGTCCTGACCAAAAGAAGTTCTCTGCTACAGTGAACGTACGTACGTCCTAACTCGGTACGTACGTCCAGAACCCAATAACTTTCCCTAGACAGACCTAAGAGACACAAGGACACGAGACGACCATGCGTACATCTTGGTTTTCCTAACAATGAATTCAAGGCGAGATAACCAAAGACACTTTGTCACAAAATTGATGTCAAACCACTTCGTGCCAGTTTCAATCTCCCCCTTTGACATTGATTTTGTGACAAAAACCTATGACTCTAATAGCACTTATAAAACGTGCTTACAATCCCAAACCATGGCATTTATAAAACATGCCTACAAAAACACTCAAAATAGAAACACATAACAAGTCACCAATTCTTGTTATCCAGCTTTAGGAAGATGCTTTAACCATCAGAGATCGAACGGAAGCAATCAAAGATTCAACAGAAGTTCCTTCGAGCAACTCCCCCATACTTCATGAGCTCCAAACTTCATGAGCAACTCCCCCATACGTGTAGCATACCTGAAACATGACCCAAAAATAACCTAACAACAAGAAGACGATTGTTAGTAATTAGAGTCATAAATCTCCCCCTTTTTGTCACAACAAGTGATCAAAATAACCAACCAATAAAGGAAAAGAATAACAAGAAACCAATAACCAAGAAGAAGAAATCAATACCAAACAAAGCATATAAGACAGATAAAAATATAAAACTAATCCAACTATTAAAAGTTCAGAAAGTCAACTAATAACCAAACAGAGAAACCCACAAGCAGAAAAGCCAAAAACGACAAAAATAGAAGGTTCGAATTAACGAATTCGAAAAAACCCGTTCCCAATGACCTAAAGGAAGCTTGGAGAAGTAAGCTTCCGCACGAGCCGAAGGTCGATTCCACCTAGCAATCACATGATCATCATAATCCTCCAACCATTCACTCGTACAAAACAACTCCTCAATTCTGCTGTCCAAGCCACAGTCGGTAAGCGGAGCAGCAAGTCCTGGAACCTTCGGATAACCAACCAACTCCAAGATGTGATTTTGAAGATGTCCCGGTAATCTCTCCCAATGATTGACACGAACCAAACAAGGATTAAGAAAAGGACGATGAATATAGTCATATCCATGGGGAACGCGACATAACCGACAAACCTTAGCATTGTTCTTGTACTCCATTACCATGAATGACACATAACCAACAGTCGGAACAAAAATTCCATGAAGTTCATATTCTGCCATAGAAGATTCTGAAGAACAAAGAGTGAATTAGCAAGAGAAAAGAAGATACAATAGGAGTGAAGGAGAAAAAGGACTCCCTATTTATAAGAAACATAGAAGTAAACATATCATGGGCCCAAAAAGGAAGGTCCATTACCCCAGAAAATTTTACTACAAAACAAGGAAACCAACTTGAACTAACAAGAAAATAGCAATATCCAAGAACAAGTACAAAAAAAATAGAAACAAACCAATATAGCAGTTAAATACAAAAATGGGAAGAGGAAACCAGAAAAACCAACTACTCGGATTCCGAGGCACCATCACTCGGTTCACCATCACCCTCATCCTCACTCTCGGAGTCATCACCATCACTCTCACCAGGAACAGGAGGCACCTCTTCCGGAAACGGAGGCAAGTCTGTGGGAGTGAAGTCCAGCTGTAGATGCCGCATCTGAGCAACATTCATCGCATGAATATCACGGATCATGACATCATGACGAGAGAGGATGACCCCAAAACGATCTAACCGAGCGTCCATATGATCCTGATGACGTCGGAGAGAGGAAACCCGAGCATCAATGGCTGCAACAGCCCGATTTCCCCTAGCAGAAGCAGGGATGGGGCGTCCAGTGGTCAAGGCCCGATCAAAATCATCATTACGATCAAGAGCCCGGCCTCCCCAGATAAGGTGATGCGTCAAACGAGCACCCACAGACTCAAAGGCAACCTTCCGAGATTGACAGCCTTTCTTAATGGCGTTGACCCAGTCATGGCCAACGAACCTTGGAGGGCTCACCTCCGTGTACTGTCCCTGAAAACCCAAGTGCCTGAGAATTGTCATAATAAAGCTAGGGAAAGGAAGAGTACCCTTAGCTGCATCAATTTGAAGCATCCGATTGTAGATGACCTCAGAGAGATGAATATGGTGCACCGACATACAAACCACCAATTTGACCATGTCGTCGGTCATAATTATCTTGTTGCCCTTGGTGGGGTAGATGTTGGAGTGAGCAACCATGTGCAGGAGGATGGCGCTGTAGTGCTTGGCATGATACCTTTCCGTGACACCATCAATAAACATCTGCTGAACTTGATTGACAAAGTCAATTTGAATTGTCTCCGGAACGGGCCATCGAACAGAGACAACATCCTCAGGAATAAAGGCACCATCAATACCCAACGCCTCGCGTATCACCTTAGGAGAAATGGTGTATCGCCGACCTTGAATCAAGACCGCAAAACTCGATCGATTTTGCGAGGGTGTCTTTGTCTCATAGAAAGCTATCGTATGCTCAACCGAGTACTTGGTGATTGGTTGAGCCACCCTTAGCCAATTCCGAGTCTCAAAGAACAATGCGATATTGCCAAGTTGAGATGCCCCTAGAGGGGTGGCAGCAATGTCTCCCAAGTCGAAGAACCGCTCGGGAACAATGGCCTTGGCTCGAGGATGAGCGCCAAGGGATGATGGATGAGACAAACCCGGAGTGGAACCACGACCTCTCGGAGCGCGAGAAGAGGATGCCGCGTTGGAGGAAGTGGTGCGTGCGCGCTTGGAAGCCATTGCCTACACAATCACAACATCAAACAAACCAAAAATGTAAGAAACAATGACAAATAAAAACAGCAAAGTCATTGTGACATTTAATCAAACACTTGATGTGCAGAACCAATACCCATGCTATCGACAACACGGTAGCAATGGTGAGTACCCAAACATATCACAAAACAATCCCAACAGTAAATAAGCAAGAACAAGAAATAGAGATATCCAATTCGTCCAACAATTTCAAGGAATTGAATGGAAATACTAACCAACAAGACAAATAAAACAAACAGATATTGCAAAGAACAATGGAAACCAACCATGCAATCCAATCAATACCAAGAGGGAAAGGAGAAGAGAAGAAGAAGAGTATAGGAAGAAGTAGAGTTTACTTACTTGAGTAAGAACAGATTATGCACTAGACAGAGAAACTTCGGAAGTTAAGCAACAAACAACCTTCAAGGAAGAGGAGGAAAAGAAAAAAAAAAAAAAAAAAAAAAGGAAATGCTAGAAGAAGAAGAGAGACCAAAACGGTTGAAGGAGAGTGGAGAATTCCAAGTGTATGTGCAAGAGAAGAAGAAGCACGATCGATATAACAATAGGCCGTTGGTTTAAACAAAATTTGAATTTAAACAACAAATGGGCCGGACTGTATCAGGGACGTTCGTACGTCCTACAGACGTTCGTACGTCGGGACAACAAAAAAAAAAAACATCTGCCAGACCCAACGTTCGTACGCTATAAACACGTTCGTACGTTGTAAATAGATCTGCCCACCTCAACGTTCGGACGTCATCAAAACGTTCGTACGACCCCTTTTTTTTTTTTTTTTTTTTTTTTTTTTTAAAAAAATAGACCCAACCTAACAGCTAGATAATAAACCACACAACCCCAAAAACAAAAATTGAGAGACATCACAAGAAAGCACTTCTACGAATCATACGAATTACAATTACAACCGAATATAGTTTAAACAAACCTCAACCACAAGAGAATGCAAAATCGAAGAACGACATCATACACCATGACATGGTAGTTACTAGAATGATGCAAGTATGTAGAAGAACCTGATAGACCAATACCAACCTCCGAAAAACAAACTAAAGACATGATCATAGAGAATATTGAAGGTCACTTGCAACTAGCCCAAAAACACACACTATTGTTGTTCTTCTTGTCCTTCAACTAGACAAATGCGAAAGCCATTAGCCATTTTTTTTTTTTTTTTTTTTTTTTTTTTTATTTTGTAAACCATTGAAACAGATGCCATTCCCGTGTGGGAGTATGAAATATCTCCATCTTTTACCAGAACACGAGGGTAGGGTGTAGCCTACATCTTTTCGGCAAAAACACACTCAAGAAGTGCAATACCATGATAACGTGCAACACAAGAACTAACATCTCTTGAGTGCAACCGTCAGAGCATGACCCTCACAGCCCCAACGGGTTCTTAGCCAAATGAGCATGCTCTCAAGACATTCAAATGGCTGGGGATTTTGTGAGTCATTGACCACTTACAAGAGGTGAGAGAAAAAAGAAAATAAAAACAACGATCATGAAAGAAACAACCATGGAAGACTGGAGTTATACATGTATTGAAAATGTCAAGCCAACCACATTGAAATGCATCATGCAAGAAACTACCAATACGAAGAGAGTATAATGTAACCCTATAACTATGCATGACACAAAGACAGTTGAGAACGCCAAACTAGAAACATCTGTAAAATGAAATCCACACAATAGAGAGTGTAGTATGTCCTCAATACCAACAACAACAATAAAAGACCAAACCTAAGACATCCCAAACACAGACAGTTCCAATGACCACATTAGGTATATGAAAGCGGAAGAGGTGTAGTGACAATGAAGCAGTTATCAGATGAGCGACTACCAGATAACACCAAGATATGATTGGAATCAAAAACATCACACCTATTATCCTCAAACACAACCTTAAATTTAGCATCACATAACTGACTAATACTCAATAGATTTGACCTAAGACCCTTAACAAAAAGAAGCTCATGACTATTGAGCGATTCAACCTCAGAAAAGTTACCTTTACCTTCAACCGGAAGCAATTTACCATTACCAAACCTAACCTTACCTCCATATCCAAGAGTCAGGTTATCAATCAGAGTCTTATCACCTGTCATATGACGCGAACAACCGCTGTCAAGATACCATGATGAAGCCAATGGTTCAACCAAGCGAGCCATGTGAGACACCATTTTCCTGGATGCATCCATACTCCTATCCCAGAAATGTGGTGGTGGAGTAGGCATGGGTGTTGCTTGAGGACGATTTCCATAAGGAGAAGTTCTGGGTAAACCCCACGGAGCATAGCCATTCCACATGTATGGAGCCTGCATGGAGAAGGTGGAAGACTTGTTCCAATATGAGTTACCTGCAAAAGAAGGATGATGAGCAGGATACAAATTATTCCAACAAAAGGCAGAAGTGTGACCCATGCGACCACATGTTAGACATTTAAAGCCTTTGTGTCTAGAGTTCTTTTTCCGAACTTGCTTCACATGAGTAACCTTGGGTGGTGACACCACACTAGGCACCTGCACAGGAGCAGGAATAGCAACACTTGTTGGTCGCACAAAGGTAGTGCGGGAAGTGCTAGCAGTAGCAAGGGGAACAGAGGTGTCATAGCCTAAACCAGATTTATCTGAATGGGATTTACCGATTCCCAACAGAGAGTTTAGATTAGCACTTGCTTTACCAAACCCAACCAATTGTTTGTTAGCAGCAAACAACTCAGCCTTTACTCTCTCATGCTCCAGTACAATGGATCGATACCGTGTTTCAAGATCATTATTCAGTTTTTCCAGAGTGACAATACGCACTTGGAAATCCTCCTTTTCCTTCACAAATTCTTCCTTCAACATGTTGGAATCACCTGTAAGATTGCATATATCCTGTCCAAGACTCTCTACCTGATCCTGCAAGACGGTGTTAGTTTTTTCAAGCAACTTTACTTGTTGCATAGAAAACTTATACATGTCACATAATTCACTAGTAGTAGCATGAACACCAGAATCAGAAACATTAATATCAGTTGAAGAGGATACAATACCTCCTGGATGTTCATCCAGGGATGCACTGAAGACCACATAATTTGAGACAACATTTGAGAGATTCCCATCATCATCATCATCTGAATCATCCCATGTTACTGTGAGATTCGCTTTGGAATTATCACCAGGTTTACGATCAACCTTCTTATCACATTCATTTGCAAAGTGTCCATAATCACGACACTTGTAACATTGGACATCTTTACGATCAACTCGAGCTCTTCTCCCATCCACAGAGAACCGCTCAAAACCACGACTTCTAGGAGCATTTGAGGAATCAGGAAATCGCTTTCGAGGATCTCGATTCTGTTGATATTTCAGAATCTTCTGAAAGCTACGTGACAGGAACGCATAGTTATCATCCACATCCTGTTCTTCATCATCAGAAGGTCCTGTGGAAGGTTCTTTAGACGATGTAGCTTTGAATGCTACAGATTTGTTCTTCAAAGGTTCTTCCAAAGCCTGTTCCATCTCACATGTCCTTAGTTTGCCAGCAAGTGTCTCGATGGACATGTTCTTAATCACATTACTTTCAGTGATGGCATCCTTTCGTGAACGAAACCGAGGAGGCAAAGCACGCAATATCTTACGGACCACCTGTGTGTCAGTATATGCATGACCAATAGCCGCACTGCAGTTGATGATGTCTTGGAGACGAATAAAGAAATCATCAAAAGTCTCAGAATTATCCATCCGTAGATTCTCAAACTGAGATGTTAACAGTTCCAGCTTACTTTCTTTGACTGTTTCGTCACCTTCATGTGTACAGATAAGCCTGTTCCATGCATCTTTAGCCTCTTCACAGCCCTGCACCCTACGAAACTCACTAGCATTTAATGCCATGAAAATAGCATTGAGTGCCTTGTTGTTATAATTTGCCAACAACTTCTGTTCAGGCGTCCACTTTTCACGTGGCGTCAGTGATGTAACAGCAGTATCATCAGTACCTGTAGTAGTCAGAGGTTCTTTCCACCCTGTGACAACAGAAAGCCAGACTTCTTCTCCTAAAGCTTGGAGATAAGCTCGCATACGTACTTTCCAATGACCAAAGTCCTTTCCACTGAATTGTGGAGGAAGACTTGAAGTAGCAGACTTGTGAGAATCCATAAAGCACTATTGATCGTTAGCGTGAGCCTTTACGCTCCTTAACCAGCCCCCAGCGACTGATACCAATTGAGAAACTACAAATAGTGCTAGTATAACAAATGTGAATTCAAACAAGCAAACAAACAATACGCGGAAAGTAAATAACACACAGAAGTTTTTAACGTGGTAAAACCCAAACTGGGAAACGTCCACGGTTGTCCTCGCGACAACAAAATAATCCACTAGATGAAAAGAGATGTACAAACCTATCAACTACCTGCACTCACTGCGAGTTGATACTCCTGGTTATCTCTAACACCTTGACTTCACCAGAGCACCTTGATGTACGCACAAGACACTCGACTTCTTGATGAACACACAAGAAGACTCGAAGCCGAATTCACAATAACTCTTGAAGATCACACAGATATGAATTGAGAAAAGGGGGAAGAAAGGGAATTGAGTTCAATAGCCACAAACAAGTTTAATATCAAAAACCTAACCAAAACACATGAACAAGAAGAGGGATGGACGGCCAAAGAACTGTCTTGTTTTGTAGAAGAGAAACCCTATTTATACTTAGGGTTGAAAACCTAGGAAAATGGGCCGAAACTGTGCAAACCGACTTTGGACGTTCGTACGTCGATATGACGTTCGAACGTCGCCACACAAAAATAAGCCTGCTGCCTAACATGACGTACGAACGCTCTAAACCGGTACGTACGTCTCCATACGAAAACATGTCTGCTGACTACCTGGACGTACGAACGTCCTAACTGAGTACGTACGTCCTGACCAAAAGAAGTTCTCTGCTACAGTGAACGTACGTACGTCCTAACTCGGTACGTACGTCCAGAACCCAATAACTTTCCCTAGACAGACCTAAGAGACACAAGGACACGAGACGACCATGCGTACATCTTGGTTTTCCTAACAATGAATTCAAGGCGAGATAACCAAAGACACTTTGTCACAAAATTGATGTCAAACCACTTCGTGCCAGTTTCAGCTAAAGCCATATTTCCGAGGGAGGGCAGTTAAACTCTACACAGAGTTCCCGCTCAGAAAAGCTCTTGGAAAGAAAGAAGAATCCAATCGACTGATCGAATGGTTCAGCTACCTCAGTGCATACCACATCCGGTATCAACCAGGACCGCGGAAAAAGGGCACACAATAGCCTCCTTGAAGGCAGACTTTCTCATTAAGGATATCCCGGTCAACCCAGATTTGGAAGAAAATACACTGGGGGAGAACGATGCCCCCCGGTCACAGGAGTCTCAGGCTAAAGAAGACAGCGAAGCATGGACAATCTATACTGACAGGTCCAGTAGCTATACAGGATCCGACATAGGTTGTCTCCTGATCAGCCCAGATGGATAGAAGACAGAAAAATCTGTCAGACTGGGATTCCGAGCTTGAAACAACGAAGCTGAGTACGAAGCTCTAATATATGGTCTCTAGACAGCGTTCCAACTGGGAGCGTGGAGTGTCATGGTCAAGACAGATTCAAAGCTAGTGGCGGACCAATTCGTCGGATCCTTCCAAGCCAAGGACGACCGGATGGCAAAATATCTTGATGTCATCCACTCCATGGCAAAATATCACAGTCAATCAACGACCAAGGATAGATGTCAGGCATGCAGACGCCCTGGCATATCTGTCCTGTTCTATCAGCACTGCAGAGCCCAAGCAGCTATCAATCGGATACCAGATAAAGCCGAGTATTGGGCCCAAAGATCCAGACATGCCGCTACCGGAGGTCTACCTCCTCGAATGCAGACATTGGAAGGAAGTTCTCATGGTGACCACCAGAGGACAGAAAAGGAAAAGAGATGAAGAAGCTCCACAGCCCGGCACCGGGCCGAGCACACAGAGTGAGCTAAATCCTCCATCTCATGGTCAGACATAAGACCCACCAGAATCACAACTTGAAGACTGGAATCCTTGCCTCACCAGAGGCCAGGTAGAAGCGATGCCACCTTCGACGGAGACGGACGAACCAGACCCAACAGAACCACCGCTTTCGCATGTTCACATCGATTTGGAACTCCTACCGAGGAACCAATTGAAGACATTCCAGACAACCTGAACTCTGAAGATGATAGAATTGACGCCGAGTTGCAGTCCAGCAACGGTCAAGACCGGAGGAGGCCATACATCAACTTCCTCATCCACCATTTGTTTCCCGAAGATCCAAAGCTATCAGCCAAAGTTAAGAGGGATGAATGGAAATTCACTGTCATCCTGCACCGAGAGTCACATAGGTTATACATGAAGAGCCATGGCTCCAGGGTCTTGTTCAGGTGCCTTACTCCAGAACAAGGCCTGATCATACTAAAAGAGATCCATGGTGGGATCTGCGACAACCATTCCGGGAGCAGAAATCTAGCACAAAAGATGATGATCTAAGGATACTAGTGGCCGCACATGATGACAGACGCCAAGAAGTTCACACAGGCATGTCTCCCCTGTCAGAAGCATGCCCCGGCCAGTCATACTCCGGCGAATGAGCTGCATCCCATCCTGAGCGCATGGCTTTTCGCCAAATGGGGGTTAGATATTGTGGGACCGCTCCCAAAATCTCCACACTCAGTCAGATTCCTATTGGTCGCTACAGATTATTTCACCAAATGGGTCAAAGCCGTAGCATTGGTACAGGTATGTGCCTCTGACGTCAGAAGATTTTTGTGGAAACACATAATCTGCAAGTTCGGGATTCCTCAGGAGTTAGTGTCAGATAATGAAAAACAGTTCGACTGCGATAACATCTGGCTGTTCTGCAAGTCCTTGGGGATCAGGCACAATTTCTCAGCCCTATATTACCCTCAGGGGAATGGGAAGGCAGAAGCATCCAACCGGGTCATCTTGGATACACTCAAGAAACGACTGGATAAGGGATAAGGCAACTGGGTAATGCAACCCAGGATGCCCAGACCTAGCTTCCGATCCTAGCTAAGTCCTAAATGCAAAGTTATCTCCTTTTAGGCTCAAGACGTCCGGACCTAGCTTCCAGTCTTGGAAACCAAGGATGACAGGGATCAAACCCCATCCAACCCAAGATGCCCGGACCTAGCTTCCGATCCTAGCTAAGTGCTAAATATAGAGTTATGCTCCTTTTAGGCCCAGGATGCCCGGACCTAGCTTCCGATCCTGGCTAAGTCCTAAATGCAGAGTTATGCTCCTTTTAGGCACAAGGCGCCCGGACCTAGCTTTCGGCCTTGGAAATCAAGGATGTCAGGGATCAAAACCCCATCCAACCAAGGATGCCTGGACCTAACTTCTAATCCTGGCTAAGTCCTAAACGCAAAGCTACACTCCTTTTAGGCCCAAGACGTTTGGACCTAGCTTTCAGTCTTGAAAACCAATCTTTAGAGCGAGGCTGTCCACTCTTAAGAACCGTGACTGTTAGGCAAGCTAGCCTGCTCCCGGGTCAAAGCATGCAATACAGGGACAAATCCCCTTTCAGCAGCAGACCATGAATCGCCATGGAGTCAACAAGAAAAATAACTATTATCGTCCCAAGGAAAACTCCTTAAAACGATAAGGGGGCGAGGGAGATAGTCAATTGTAATAAATGCTGACAATAAGGTAAAGATATCTAACAAGGTATTTTTTGCACAACAAAGTTTTTTATTACTTTTTCAAAAAAAAGATATACAAGAGGAAGTCCCCCGGCAACCAGGACGGGAACCTTTCTACAAAAGTCTAATGGAGCTAAGGCTGCGAAGAAGGACCTGGGCCATCACCGCCCTTCTTCGCCTTCTCCTTTTCCAGTTGGTCGAGGACCTGCTGGTAGACAGCTTTCGCCAGCCAGAGCTCTTCAGTGGCCCGGTCATACGTCGCCTCCTTGAGGGAGAGACGCCGGTCCAGCTCCAGCTTATCTCGGGTCAGCTTCCCGCAGGTGGCCTCCAGCTCTACCAGGGAAGTATTGCCATCTTCCTCCCTCTGAAGAGCAGCGGTCAAGGTGAAGTCCAGGTTGTGGTAATCCGCCCCAAGAACTACTTGTCCTCCTCCAGAGCCCACCGGTCACTGTTGGCCGCCGCTAGGTCTTTCTCGAGCTGTCGATTCTTAGCTCAGGGACGATCTAAGTCCTCTAAGGCAGAATGCCGAGGTTTGACACTCAACTCAAAGACCCGGGCCATGGCAGCTTCCGTCTGACTGACAAGAGAACAGAAGTTAGAAATAAACATACAGGCAACGACAAGTCTAAAGCCAGAATTCAAGGGAGGGAACCTTACCGCAATCAGTTTCTGGGCCGCCACCCTCATCGCACGGTCGTGAGAAAGGCGGCTGTAGTATGTCTGGTCCTCCAGGAGCAGATTCTGGAAGATGTAGTCAAAGGTAGTGTGAATGTTCGTGATGCCGGAGTCCCCAATCGACATCGGCTACCCACTTAGAAACGCAGGATGAATGGTGAATGCCGGCAGTGGGAACTCCAGAGTAGCCTCAGGCTGGTACTCGCCCGGTTCAGTGCCCAGCTTTACAGTTGGGCCAGTGGACAGGTCAGTGTATGGGACCTGGTCACCCCACCCATAAATCGGGGCTTCGTCATTAGCAGTGCCCGGCATAGTGAATTCCACCTCAGTCTGGACGTCCTCGACGGCCAGAGCATCTTCAACAGGGACTGGGAGCTACTACCAATTTGGCTAGTCCCCGTCATAGATCCCCTCAGCGCTCGAGGGATGGCATCCTCCCTTCTCAGACGCACAGCCTCCCCTTAGTCAACAGGGGAGGCAGAAACAGCTCTCTTCGAGCCCCTAGCAGACTCATCTACAACAGCCTTACCCCTCGAATCAACCGGGGCAGGGGACTGTACAGAAACAACTTCAACAGCAGGAGGCTGGGAAAGTCTTACCTCCACCGGAGCCTCGACTCCAGCGTCTCCAGCATTGGGGATGTCCACTGCTTCCGATGGACCCCCTAAGATCACAGCTGGCTCGCCTCCCTTAGCAGCAGAGGTGACCACCGTCTCCTCGGACACGCCTCGCACCATCTACAGCTGGGCCAGGTTGTCCACCTCAGTATGTACCTGCACCGGTATCACCGGAGGAGTCAGATGAATCCCTCAGTAGCTGATTCGCCAGACCCACGAGAAAGCAGAGGTCTGCTATCCCTCGACATCAGACTGGTATCACTGGAGGAGTCAGATGAACCATAAAAAATGTGTGGTCTCCTTCAGGGACCCAAGGGAGGGTTTGAATAACAATCAGAGCTAGCATCATTGACCTAGACATCCCCGACAACTGGGATGACTTCCGGCAGAATGTCCGGTATTATCACATCAGGAGGAGATCTTCCTCCGAATGGAAGAGCCTCGTCAAGCCAGTCGTCCATCTCCCCCCGCAGATCAACAACCTCACTCTCAACCGGAGGCTCCTCCTCGACACTGGGGATTGTGCTCTCCACAGTGGCAACACCCTCACCAGAGCTGGACTCTACCTCCACGACTTGCGGAGGGCCCGGCAGGGCTGCAAGCCTAGCCGGAAAGCGGATGTGCATCACAATCTGATCAGGAAGTGTCAGGTCCCGCAGGTCTGTGGGTAGACTGAAGAATCGCTCAATGTTTCCCTGCAAGCACAAGCATGGAACTGTTCCTGAGCCGGAGCTCAGCAAGCACGCAAAACATAAGGACAAAAATGGAAGAAAGGTCAAACGCATGCTTACCTATGAAGTCCCGCGACACATGTATTTTGCGGTCAGACGACCACCCTGACCCCTGGTAGCAGGGCTCGAACCAGTTCCCATAATGATTGGGAAGTCCAGACAGCCTCAGTCCCGCAGGCGCTCATCCGCTCGAGTTCTGAATTCCGGGGGAGGTTGGAAGAAGCTTGCCACCTCCTCCTGGGCCTTTCTATCGGAGGCTTGGCAGAATCTAGAGGTGCCACCTCCGCCACACTAGCAGGTGAATGAGGCCCAATCGTCAAAATACCGCTCGGCCCGCCCTCATCAGCAGATGGACGGGGAGCTGAATTCTGGGGCTCTTCATCACTACTAGAGCTCAACACCAAAGTTCTTCTCATTTTACTAAAGGAAATTGCTCAGTTATCACCGAAATTTGGAGTATCAGAACCTAGGGTTCCGACAGAGAGCAAAATGGAAATGAAGAAGAAGAAAGAGATAGAGAGTGAAGGGAGTACTCTTCTCTCTTTCGAGCCTTCCTTTTATAAGGAAGAGCCCATGGTCCACCGACTAATGGAATTCCAAGTTCCTTTAATGGACTCTCCATTAAGATCATTAAACCAACTGATTAGTGACATGTGGACCTCCGGTCCATGTCATCACGGTCAAGGGAAGATTGACCGGTATGTGCTCCTGCACTCATCACGATGAGAAAGTAACCGGACCTATCTACCGGAGCTCGAGACAGTGATAAAAAGAGATATGATTTTATTACGAAATGCATTATACGGGGTGCACCAAGTCCCCTACATAGTGCGACCGGAGCTAAATTACATCAAAGGGGAGACTGGGGATTAAGACCAGACCCCCCAGGGCGAGTAAGGAAGGCCATACTTAGCTTTCGCAGCAGCATACCCAACCTTCCAAGACCTAGCCACTGGAAAATCTGCTCGCTCCTTGGCGACTGACAGCTCGGCCACCTTCTCTTCCAGCTTTTCCCGGTAGTATTCTACAGTTTCCTTCATACCTGCCATCCGGGTATCATGCATATCTTCATGAAGAAGCTGCTCCTCACGAAGTTCGCCGATCTTCCTCTTGAGGTCATCCACCTGTCGCTACAGTTTCCGAACTATCCCAGATCGGTTGTCGCTCAATGCACTAGAGGGATGCCTAAAATCTGCCATTGTTGAGAAAGCAAGAAGAAAGTCGGGGTATCAAAGGGACTCCTTCGTTCAAGAAGAAAAGGAGTCACGAGTCATTCTAATCAAACATCTTGCAAGGAGCTGGTGCCATTCAGAAAGGCGCCCTTGTCCTCAGAAGACTGACAAAGTTGGTGACTCAACAGTAGGGAGGAGACAAAAACAGAGTAAATAAATAAATTCATTAGTTTGTCTCAACTAGGGGTACTATTCCCCTACATAGTGCAAGAAGCCGGGAAGGTACCGGTAAAGGGTTCTTCTCTTCCTTGACCAGATGATACCCCAGCTTCTCCAACAATACATATGCGGTGGCCAGTTCGCTCTGAAGAACCCGAATCCGTTAGGTAACAGCCTCAAGCCTTCAGCTTTTGTTAGCAACCTGGTCGTTCAAGGCAAACAGGCTTAAGCGCACCTGACGAATGTCTTCCAAACAGGCGTTTGTCATTAGCTCTATACGGCGATCCCGGTCTTCGATCTCTAGAGTTATTTTCTCCCACATATCCACAGTATACTTCTGGATGATACTTCGGTCGTCATCCATTCTTCAGCAGAATCTTCAAGAGCAGTAACAACAACAGAAACTGGGGAAAGATAAGTGGATATCATTGTACACCTCCGGTTTGCTATTTATAGAGGAGGAAAGAAACCCTAGTCCTTAATCTAAGGGATGTAGAATTGTCATCAAGAAGCGTGTCAAGGAAGGAATCCCCCGAATCTCAACAGCCGAGGAAGATATTTCAAAGATCTTTCCCAAGCAGATTTTCTACTTGACAAGGAGGGGGCGATGTGTGTACCCTAGATAAAAAAAACCCGACAGGTGTCACCGATGGATGTATAAGAAGCTAAACCGGGAGCACTTGAGCATAAGCCAGTTAGGACTGGGCTATCGAGTAGGGCCCAACCCGGTCTCAAGGAGTCTACATACGCTCTGTGGACCTTGACTCACCGAATAGTCCACGACCAATGGGTGGAGCCCCGATTACTGTATAAGAAGTTGAACCGTGGGCTCCCATACATAGACCAGGCCCACCTCAGCTTAGCATAGAAGCCCAGAGGACCTGGCCAGGATGTATGCAATGAAGATTGGGTCTCTGGTCAGAGGAGTCAAGCCCAACTCTTTGCTTTCAGGCTTGGCCAATCAAAGTCCCAACCAACTGGATAAGTCCAGCGAGATTCCAGGCTAACAGAACCCATAGTTCTAGCCCACGGGAGAAGATAAAGGAAGACCCAGGTTGAAGCAGGACCTATCAGAGGATGCCACGTGGCAGTCATCCTGGTAAAAGGGGATTCAAACCAAGGGGATAACCGCTCGGCAGCATGCAAGCTATCTCGATGGAAAGCATCTTCACAGTTGAACTACCTGAGTCCATGGAGTCAAAACCGGTGGGGTGGTTGAGCCCGCCTCCTCCGGCCTACTACAAATACAGGAGTTCTAAACCTCTTGAACTACGAGTCTTTCACTGAGCAACTCCATTAGAGCTTAGTGGAAGCAGAGATTTGATTCCAAGTTCATCTTCTTGGATACGTAGGCAGTCTGATCTTGATCAGGTCCAGTCTCATTGTATACCCCCCCTTCTTATCTCTGTCTATACAAGGATTTCATTGTAATTGTTCGATTAATCAATACACATCTCGAGTTTGTGGATCAAATTTTTGCTTCCACACCCGACATCATCAATTTTTTTAGTAATCAGTACTATTAATTTGTAGTTGTATGTAGATATTTTTGGAAATACTGAATATTCTTAATTATCTGAGCTCATTAGGAAAAAAATCAATAGAATTTTTTTTTGGCAATTCGATAATAAAATAACTAATGAAAATCCTACTTATATAACCTAGTAAAACTTAGTGCTAGACTCATGCCTATAAACTGACATTCATATTTTATTCTCTACTTTTGATAAAAATCCCAAGATAACTAATAACTTGAAACTGATGCCGAGATGTTGAATTCACTCGTCTAACTCTTCTTCATCTTATGTGCTTTTGTTTTCTTGGTCTTCTTTGGTCTTTTCGCAACATTGTCATCGGCTGAATCATCATCCTTCTTTTCCTGTTTTCCATTAATAATTTTTGTTAGTCATTTTGGTACTAACCATTTTGTATTGTTTTTAAAATGTAAATGCAAAGTTAAAATACCATTTTATTTACCTTTTTTATCTTCTTTGTTTTCACCTTCCCTTTTTTTATTTCTGGTATTGGGTCAATTTTAAAAGTTGCCAAAGAAGATAAGTCCTTTGTTCTTTTGTTGTAGTCTGTCACTTTGATATGGAATCTTGTAGTTTTTGGTATCAGCAGATCAAATATAGATGCAACTTTGTCTTTGCCATCTTCCTATAATAATTAATCATATGTCAAATTAAAATTAATCATTCTTTTTTTTTTTTTTGAGAACTAATCATTCTTGGTAAGCATTTATAGTAATATGTTTCTACAAATCGGAAAAAACTCACTCCGAGACTTGCTTGTATCATGTCATCTACATTTTCTCTGATGAGAGCTTGAATCTGTTGGCCAAATCCTGTTACTCGAATAATATTGTTTCATCATTGATATCCATTGGTAGCGTGTACCTAAGATACCGTAATTAAGAATGGCAGTTTAATTAATGTGTATGAAGAGCTACGTACGTATTAGTCTTAAAACTTTATAAAAACATAATATACTTACATTTCATATGTATCCTCTACCACTTCATCACATTCCTTGCAATCATAAGTATTATCCATTTTCTTAATTAGTCTTCTGTTGCAAGCTGAGCATGCTCTATAATGCCATTCATAATAGTGGAAAACTTTCACTATTATGAAGCATAATAGTTACTCCTATTATGCTTAGTGGAAAACTTCACTGAACTGAAGCCAGTTAAGGGGGAAATTCCAGAGATTCCTAAATTTAGTTGAAAACTCTCATATGTCACAACGGTTTCAGTTTTAGCAATATGGCATTGTGTTATGCCACATTTATCTGAAAAAATGCTTCATATGTAGAAAAACTAAAAACGCCAGATAGGAGTAACACTCCTATCAATTGCAGAAAAAAAACCTAAGTGAAAGTTTACCACTATTATGTTTCACTAAACTGAAGCCAGTTAAGGAGGAAATTCCAAAGATTCTTAAATTTAACTACACCTTTGTTGATTTCTCAAAGATACCGTCGTATTACCAAAAAGGATACTACATACGTATTACATATTCCTTGCATTTTTCTGTTAAGATGAATTCATTATTTTTGTTATGTTACTTCTAACTTTATTTTTTTAAAATATTCATTGATTAAGATGTCATTGGAAGAATGGAGTTCTCAACCGAGATAGAACTAAGAATGTCATTTGACAGTCCAAGTCAAATAAGAAAGATCAAAATAAGGAACGAAAGGTATGTAACAAAACTTTGACATTCATAAACTGTACTACTACTTTATTAGCTAACATATCCAACTATAGAAAGGAATTGTTGAAAGTGACGTTGTGGGGAGAACTCGCTGATGAAATACAAGAATCTATTGATCAATCAAAGATAGGCCAAGCTATTTTCATCATAACTGTAGTATCTGTCAACAATCACCATGGTAAACATTTTTATATTAAACTATGTATTGTTAAGATAAATAAATATGTAGAATAAAATCTGTGGCTAAATAAAATTATTAAATGACAGGGTACTATGTGCAATCTACAAGTGGCACCAAAATCCATCTTAACATGGACATCCCACAGGTGGACTCTTTCATGACCAGGTAAACATAATTTTCACATGAATATTATGACAATTTACTTTAATATAATAGAATATATATTAATTAAATAATTTAAATTTGAATATGTTTGAATCTAACAACTACAAACAAACATAGAATGGAAAAGATACCTCCAGTGGACAACAATAATGTCAAAACTATTCAAGGGATGCTCAAGTACATAAAAAATGATGAAGGAGGGATACAAACAACATGTGTATGATTGACTTATCATTCATAAAATTAATTACAATTTTTTTTTTCTACCTCGATGTATTATCAATTTTGCAGATGGACGAATTCATATGCGAAGCTAGGATAGTGAAAGTTTTCCACTATAATGAATGGCATTATAGAGAATGCTAAGCTTGCAACAGAAGACCAATTAAGAGAAGGGATAATACTTATGATTGCAAGGAATGTGATGAAGTAGTAGATGATAGATATGAAATTTAAGTATATTACATTTTTATAAAATCTTAAAACTAATACGTACGTAGCTCTTCATACACATTAATTAAACTGTCATTCTTAATTACCGTATCTTAGGTACAAGCTACCAATAGATATCAATGATGAAACAAATACTATTTGAGTAATACGATTTGATCAACAGATTCAAGCTCTCATAAAAAAAATGTAGATGACATGATACAAGCAAGTCTCGGAGTGAGTTTTTTCAGGTTTGTAGAAAAATAATACTATAAATGCTTACCAAGAAATGTTAATTTTAATTTGACATATGATTAATTATTACAGGAAGATGGCAAAGACAAAGTTGCATCTATATTTGATCTGCTGATAGGAAAAACTACAAGATTCCATATCGAAGTGACAGACTACAACAAAAGAACAAAGGACTTATCTTCTTTGACAGCTTTTAAAATTGACCCAATACCAGAAATAAAAAAAGGGAAGGTGAAAACAAATAAGATCAAAACGGTAAATAAAATGGTATTTTAACTTTGCATTTATATTTTAAAAACAAATACAAAATAGTTAGAACCAAAATGACTAACAAAAATTATTTATGGAAAACAGGAAAAAAATGGATGATGATTCGGCCGATGACAATGTGGCGAAAAGACCAAAGAAGACCAAGAAAACAAAAGCACATAAAGATGAGCAAGAGTTAGACAAGTGAATTCAGCATCTCGACATCAGTTTCAAGTTATTAGTTATCTAGGGATTTTTATCAAAAGTAGAGAATAAAATATGAATGTCAGTTTATAGGCATGAGTCTAGCACTAAGGTTTACTTGGTTCTTTAAGTAGAATTTTAATTAATTATTTTATTATTGAATTGCCAAAAAAAAAAATGTTATTAATATTTTTTCCTATTGAGCTCAGATAATTAAGAATATTCAGTATTTCCAAATATATCTGCATGCAACTACAAATTAATAGTATTGATTACTAAAAAAATTGATGATGTCGGTATTCATAAAACAAAATTACCAGCAGTTGAGAACTGCCAAAGAAGATACCAAACAATTTGGAAATTTAGAACTTGCCAGCATTTACATGTAGTGTTCAAGTAAGCAGCAAGTTCAAAAATTTGAAGATGATTAAGATGAAGCTGAAATATGGTAAGCAAAGAGAAAAGGATGACGAAGACACCTGTATTCATCGAAGATATACATGCAGTGTTCAAGTAAGCAGCGAGTTCAAAAAAAATTCACTCACAATAGGTCTTTTTTCTAAATAGAACCAAAACACTATTAGAAGAAAAGTTACCTCTGTCACTATACACCCTAATTCTTCCAAATGTGCAGTAGCAGCTTCAATTGTGGATACTACTACCACATCAACGCCAGTTTTAATAGTTTCAGAGATCAACTCAACCCTCTGCCCTTTTAGAAGTTTAGATTCCAAACTTTCTGTTGAAACTACCTGAGATGTGAGATTAGGGACTTACTGAAAATATGAAATGATCTATTACAAAGAGCAGTGTCATTCACTAATCTATCATAACTCAATAGTTATGTTAAACGTGTTGCACTGTGGCGTGCATGTTCCACATAACATGAACCAAATTGTCAGGCAAATACCTCAAAAAAATGAGTGTCTTACACACATTCTGCTGGTAGTATCGCGGCTATCGTGACCAAAGATTGCATCAAGAAGTATTGCATGGTCAACTGATTACACATACTAACATTATTAATCCAATTTCAATCTACCCATCCACCATTTAGAAAAAAAAAACAATGTTATTGTCATTTGGTAGATACTCTACAGATATGGTGGACGGGTACAATTTGGTAGCTACTCTACACATATGGTGGACGGGTACAATTTTGTGCAGCTGCTAACACTCCTAAAAATATTAACACTCCTCAAAAATATTGAAAATATTAACACTCCAAAAATATTAAAAAACTTTTCTCCAAAAATATAAGTTTATGTGGAAATCTGACGGTTTAGATTTAATCTAGATAAAAAACTAGAGTCCAAATATTTAGGGCAATGTGTTATGAAAAGATGAGGTATGTGTGTTACAAAATTCTATCTAAATCAAGAAGCCCTAATTGGAAACAAAATAATACACTCCATCAAACACAACAACTACAATTCCATATAATTCCACCTCACCTTATAAAAAGAAAACTTCATTCTCATTCCTTCAAATAAACTTCACATCTTAATCTTCAGGATGGTATCTGTAAGTACCAAGTCATGCTAGGTGGAACATTGAGGATACAGGAGACAGATAAGGAGAGCAAACCGGGAGGTACCCAATCAGAATACAGAACATTCTAGAGTATCACGGATAGAGCACGTGATGTCTGGCTGTCAAGCATTCACCTTATAGTATGTGATGGAGAATGAAACACGTAGGAGATGAGAGAACCATAAGATGCATAGGGGGATCTTACGGTTAAAGGAAGGCGGTGAATATCGCTATAAAAGGATCGCGTTAGGGTTCGCTAAAGGTAACTATTCATTCCTTGCTAAAACCTATTTTCTAAACCTAGCCGCTTACTCACTTGATCGTTGGAGCTTTATCCACCGGTCATTGTCCGGTGGTCATTGCAGGTAGTAGCGGTGAAACATTAAGGAACTCAGCTAAGCTCATCTAGGAGAGGGCTTACATTTGGCGCTAGAAGGAGGGCTGACTGCTTCCAAATCTAGGGTTTTGAGAAGAAGGTTGAAAGAAGCAAATAGAGAGTGATGGTGACACAAACCAGATCATCAACATATCTTGGAGGTGCAGCTGGGGGAGAAGCTCCTCAAGTTGATCATCCTCAAACTCTCCTAGAAGGAGGAGAAGAGACGAACAGGCTGAGGGAAGAGAACTCCCGATTGAGGGAGCAACTAAGAAGGATGGAAGATATGGAACGTCAGAATCTTCAGGAGGGAGAGAACGAGGCGGTCAGAAATGAAAACCTTCAGAGACCTATGGAGGGAATAACACTAGGAGAAGGGGAAGGAGGAGTAAGGCGTCGGATTCCAGATCTAAGAATGAATGAAGAAGAAGGGTCAGATGAATCAAGGGTAAGAGTTCGCGAAGGGAATCGAAAGGAAGGAGTGAACGATGAAGAGATTCCGGCGGCTGATCCGTATACCAGACTTTTCGATATGATATGCAAGGTCCAAGAGGACATGAGGGCGCAGACTAAGGGAAAGAACATAGAAATGACTCAAGACCTGGAGAGATTGGGCAAGAGGCCATTAGCTGAAGTGTGCTACCGTCATGGGTTCCCAAGTAAGTTTCAACCTCCTAAGTTTAATGAGTATGATGGAACAACTGACCCTGTGCAGCACTTAAACAATTTCAAGCAAAAGATGGCGGCTTGGGAAGGAAGTCAGTATGACGGGATGTGGTGTCGATTATTCCCTAGCAGTTTGAAGGACAACGCTACAGACTGGTATCTCAGTTTATCACCAGGGAGTGTGTCAAGCTTCGCTCAGCTAAGTGAGATGTTTGTGAAGCACTATATTCATCAGAAGAGGCAGGCTGCAGATATAGCATCATTGTTTGATTTCGAACAAGCTCCAGGTGAGTCTCTTAGAAAATATGTTACTAATTTCAAAAATGAGATTTTGAGAACAGATGGCGGAGTAGATGAAAGAACAGCAGTGGTAGCATTTCAGAAAGGCATAAGTAAGAAATCTCCAGCATATGACTCGATTGTGTCATCACGGATGGCGACTCTAGATGAACTTTTTCAGAAGACAGAGAAATACATTAGACTAGAGGACATAGCGTTGCGGAGAGCTCCCAAGGTGTTGTTGGCTTCCGTAAACACAGTGGCGGAAAAAAGAAAGAAAGGAGAAGTTGGCTCACGAAGTAATACACCACCAAGAGATTCTGGCAGAAGGGGAAACAGAGATGGATCGAGAGGTCAGGACAAAAGAGAAAGGAGAGAAGATAGAGATACTTCGCCAAGAAAGCTAACACCACCAAAACCGCTACCGCAACTCACAATGTCACTGGATCAAATCTTGAAGAGAATAAGAGGAAGAAAGTACTTCCAGGAGCCGTCGGTAAGATGTAGAACAGTCAGGGGAAAGCCATTCTGTGAGTATCATCAGACTTACAACCACCCTACTGGAGATTGTTATGAGTTCAAATCCTTGATATGGAAATGGATGGAGGAGGGCCATTTAAGAGAGTTCATAGTGGAAAAGAACAGGGAGGAAGACAGAACAGAAATTCAGGTCAGAGGGACCGTTAACATGATCTTAGAAGGAGCGAGAGAATCCATGAACGAGGTCAGGAGGAAGATACGAAGAGTGATGCAGATAAGAGAAGATCCGCGAACGGTAGGAGCCGTACCAGTCATGCGAAACGGCAAGCCAGTGCATCAGAGTGATCCGATCGGGTTTTCTGAGGAAGATCTCAAAGGAGTAGTTACGCCACATAATGACCCATTGGTCATTTCCATACTCATTGGAAATTGGAATGTCACGAAAGTGTTAGTAGATTGTGGAAGTGAGGTAGATGTTCTGTTCACCAGGGGCTTGGATCAAATGAAACTAGAAAGAGGCAGCTTGACAAATTCGTCTGGAGACATTTATGGATTCAATGGGGGAGCAGTGCAGCCAGTTGGAGAGATAGTCTTACCGTTTACAGCACACACCAGAACCGTCATGTCAAGATTTGTGGTTATAGATGCACCAACAGAGTACAATGCAATCTTGGGGAGAGAGTGGATTCATCTCATGAAGGCAATTCTGTCAAGTTACTACCAGAAAATCCGTTTCCCGACTGAAGACGGGCAATATGAGATAAGGAGTAATCAAGCCATGGCCAAGAATTTGAAGATAGCAACAGTAAAAAGTATGAGGCATGGCACAGCAGGTGCTGGGCCGTCATCTGTCCCTGCATAGCAACGACAGAAGGAGGATGACGGGTTCCCACGCGAAGCTTTAAAGACAGAAGAACAAACGGAACCCGTCAACCTCAGTGAAGTAGGGGGTCAACAGATCACCTATATGGGAACAAGCTTGGATTCGAAGGTGAGGCGTGACCTTTTACAATTCTTAAAAGCTAATATAGATGTATTTGCTTGGTCTATGAATGATATGACAGGAATCGATCCAGATATAGCATGTCACAAGTTAAATGTCAGTCCAAATTTCAAACCAGTTGCACAGAAAGTGAGAACTATGAAACCTACATTAGTAGAAGTAGTACAACAAGAGATCGAAAAGATGGAGTTAGCTGGAATAACAAGAGAAGTTCAGTATCCAGAATGGGTATCTAACATAGTGGCGGTACCTAAGAAAAACGGAAAGGTTCGGATCTGTATAGACTTCACAAACTTAAACAAAGCATGCCCCAAAGATAGATACGTCATGCCGAGGGTAGACGAGCTAGTGGACAGAACAGCAGGCTTTGGGTTACTGTCATTCATGGATGGCTATTCCGGTTACAACCAGATTCCTCTATATGGTCCAGATCAAGAGAAAACCACCTTCTATGCTGGTAAGAAAACGTTATGTTATACCAAAATGCCATTTGGTTTGAAGAATGCAGGTGCTACTTACCAGAGGCTAGTAGAGATGATGTTCGAAAATCAGCTAAGGAAGACAGTAGAAGTTTACATTGATGATATGTTGGTCAAGTCCAAGGAGTCGGATGATCATCTAAGAGACCTGGAAAAAACCTTTCAAACATTGCGGCAGTTTAACATGAAACTCAATCCAGAGAAGTGCACGTTTGGGGTACAGTCGGGTAAGTTACTTGGTTACATTGTGACAAAGAGAGGGATAGAGGTTAGTTAGGAGCAGATCAGGGCACTCACAGATATGACATCACCAAGAACACAGAAAGAAGTACAGGTTCTAGCTGGCCGAATTACAGCATTGGGAAGATTCATATCAAGATCCACAGATAAATGCAAGCCAATTCTGAGACTCTTGAGAAAGAATTTATCCTTTACTTGGAATGATGAACGCGAAGAAGCTTTCCAGAAATTGAAAGAATACCTGAGTAAGCCACCAGTTCTATCAAAGCCGTTACCAGGGGAGACACTCTATGTTTATCTGGCAGTATCGGACGTTGCAGTAAGTGCAGTCCTAACTAGAAGAGAAGCCTCAAAGGAGAGCCCGGTCTATTTCCTCAGCAAAAAGAGGACTTCACCAGAGACAAGGTATTCAAGAGTTGAAAAGTATGCTCTCGCCTTACTCTTTGCAGCTCAAAGGTTAAGACCTTATTTTGAAGCTTATAGTCTGACAGTGGTTTCAAACCTCCCTCTCAATCAAGTGATGCCAAAAATCGAGCGTTCTGGGAGAATGGAAAAATGGGCAGTTTCATTAAGTAAATATCACATTCAGTATGAGTCCAAGATAGAGGTGAAGGAAGTGACTGTCAACCTCATTCAGAGATTGGGAGCAAGCTGGATGGACCCAATAGTAACCTACTTAAGAAGTGGTTTTCTTCCGGAAGAGAAAGCAGAAGCTAGATCTATTGTGGAGCAATCCAAAAGATATGCAATGATAGGGGAAGACCTATATAGGCGTTCACCAACTGGACCGTTACTGAAATGTGTACATCCATCCCAAACAGAAGGAGTCATGGCGGAATGTCACAATGGAAGTTGCGGAAGTCATTCACCGGGACGGGCCATGGCACACAGGATAATGATACATGGGCATTACTGGCCGAGCATGTACAAAGATTGCTGCGACTATGCTAAGAAGTGTCATGGTTGTCAGATTCATGGGAGACTGATACATACACCAGTTGAAAACCTTCATTTTATTAGTAATCCGTGGCCCTTTTCGATGTGGGGAATTGATATTGTAGGAAAGCTGGAGAAGTCACAAGGAAGAGAATATTTAATAGTGGCCACAGATTACTTTACGAAATGGATTGAGGCAGAACCGTTACGAAGGATCAGGGAGGAAGATGTCAAAAATTTTATCTGGACCAACATCATCTGCAGGTTTGGATTACCAAGGGCTATAGTGGCAGATAACAGTGCTCAATTCCGTGGAGATGAATTGAAACAGTTTTTGGCAAGTTATAACATAAAGCAACTCTTTGCAACACCCTTTCACCCGCAAGGAAATGGGAAGGCGGAAGCATCAAACAAAGCCATATTGGAGGTATTGAAAAAGAAGCTGGAGGACAAGAAAGAAAAGTGGTACGAAAATCTTTGGGAAGTGTTATAGGCTTACCGGACGACACCAAGAAGATCTACAGGGGCGACTCCATTTTCTCTCACCTACGGCATGGAAGCCGTGATCCCTCAAGAAATGTTGGTACATACGGCTAGAAGGACGGTAGTCGACCTGGGGAAGAATAATGAGATAATAGAGAGAGAGCTGGTCTTAGCAGACGAGGTACGGGAGCGTGCCAAGCTCAGATTGGAGAGTTATCACCGACAGCTAGAAAGGACTTACAACAAAAAAGTCAAGCCAAGAAGCCTTGTTCCAGGGGATCTTGTGCTAAGAAAACAGAATCCGCCTCCAGCCAAGCTAGAGCCAAACTGGGAAGGGCCTTTTGTGATAGACAAGGTGGGAGCGAATGGAGCATACTACTTGACCTACCAAGACGGTACCCCTCTCGACAAGCCATGGAGTATTAGCAATTTAAAGAAATACTATGCCTAGAGGGCAGAGATGTATTAAATCAACAAGATAGTAGGCATTGATTCGCTGAAAAGAGTAGAAAGTATGTAACTGCGTTTGAGTTTCAATGAAAATATAAGTTTGTTTTTGTTGATTTATCCAGTTATATATATCAGTATTGTCTGAGACCAGGCCAAAGGTCAGGCATAGAAGAAATCCAACTAAGGTTGGTGGGAAATAACATAAGTGTAGACTCGGCAAGGCAAGCCGTTAACTAAATGTTAAAGTCTCTATATGATTATTTCTTCCCCATTGAGTTTGATTTAGACAATACAATGGGGTGCCTCAAAGAGAGAAGAGCAATAGTGCTAATGTGTTAACGGGGTTGCACTTGCTGAACCGTGACGACGGGATCAGTAGAAGTATAACCTAATGTTAACACATGAGAAACTAATATCAGAAAATAGCATTAATTGGTAACAATTACAAAGTTTCAGTTCAAAATGATAGGAGTTTGCAATTACATAAGAGTATTGCCGGAAAATTAATCAAATTACACCTCAAGGAAGGGGGTCACGGGTGGAAGCACTTGGAGATGAAGGAGTTATCCGCATTCTCTTGGAAGAAAGAATGGAGGACAAGTTCTCTTTCACCTGAGCTTTCACTTGTATGGCGAGCTGCTCTTTAGATTTCGCCACCAGCTCGTCGTATTTAGTTTTATACTCGGCCAGAAGAGTTTCCTTTTGCTCCTTTATGTCGAGCCGGTACTGTTCATAGTCAATTTCATGATGGGCTTTGAGTTCATCTATCTTGATTATCTGATCATGATATTTCCCTTCCCACTTCGCTATCTTCGTGGCGTGAGTAGCCTCAAGTGCAACAATGCGCTCACGGTGCTCGCCCTCCAATGCAGCAATGCGCTCACGGTGCTCGCCCACCAGCCTTTTCCGATTCTTCTCGATTTCGGCCTCACGAGACGCGGCTGCTTCCTTTCGTTCAATCTTAAGTTGCTCAATCTCGGCTTGAAGGGCCCATTTCTCGCGGATTAAACGATTCTTTTCCACTGTAAGGTCATGCTTCTCTTTTAAAATTCTTTCTCGCTCAGTTTTCAGGCTAGAAGTATACGAAAAAGACTTCACGGAAAGACCGTTAACCTACAATTCAATAAAAGAGTTAGTGTAAAAATAAATAAATAAATAAATAAATAAATGGCGTGTGAATAGCAGAGAAACTTACGAGATCTAAACCCCGGAAAAACGTGTCCCGGCTTTCCTCAAAGTTCATCTGGTCAATGTTAGCTTGATCAGAGGGAAAAATAGAATTATGAATAGCAGAGAAAGCAGCTGCTCCATTATCAAAAGCTGAATCGGAGGGACCGTGAGGAGGAGCAGCAGCAGGAGTCTGGCTTGGAGACTGGGGAGACAGAGGATCAGCAAATACATTACCACGAGAAGAGGAGCCAACCTTGTCAGGGTCTGGGACCGGCATGGACTCCGAGAATGAAAAAGGAGTTTGAGAAGTAACACCGGCAGGAAGTGTAGAAGCATCGCCAGCAGCTGGTGCCGGATTAGTCTCAGCATCAGGGATTGGAGAGAATTGCTGGTCATCCCCGACTTGGTCACCTGGTCCAGACGAAGAGTAATTAGAAGAACGATGAAAGGTGTACTTAAGCGCTTCACGAATGGGTGTAACAAATGTAGCAACATCAAAAATTTCATGATCAACAGGGAGTGGTGGGGGCATCACACCAACAGTTGGGGGCTCGTTAGGATCAATGAGAGCCATGGAAAATTCTTGAAGACGAGAAAATGAAGGATGAGAAGTTCAACCTGGTTGTGCAACGTCATCCGAGCCAATATCTCCAAACCCGAGTTCATCAAGGTTCACGAAAATCTTCATACCACTAAAATCTGGTGGACCAGGTAGTTCCATGGAATTGCTGGAAAGGGTGGAAGGAGATGCCGGAAATGAAGTAGAAGCTTCAGCCATTGTGGACCTTTTCACTCTAGGAATGCTTGGACCAGGATGCTTTGGACGCGCCAGGGGAAATTCAGGAGATTCCGGCAATGTCTCTGGTTCACCTTGAACTGCCTGAAAATCAGAATTCTCAGTTGAAGAAGAAGATAGATCACGACTACAATGCCTGACAATCTTTTGAACTCGAAGAGCAGATAAGAAAGGAGGAAGTTGGGCTGTTACTCTTTTTTGCTTCTTCTTCTCGGATGGCGCTGGAATTCCGGAAGGAGGTTCACGAGTTCTCTTTTTAGCTAAGATCTTCTGAAGTGGGATATTATCTCCGCCATCATCAGATTCTCTCTCCAACTCAGTAGCGGCAGCAGCAGAAGCCTTACCCTTCCTTTGTGTTGGTCGGGAAGTAAGAGGAATAGTAGAAGACCTGCCTTTCTTATCCTTTAGATAATCTTTGTGGCAGCAGACGGGCAAGACGTATTCCCCTAGGTCAAGATCCTTAGCAAGCGGGGTACCGTCTTTCCTTGATAGAGTAAGCTCACGAAGGGCGGAGTAACCGTCCCTATCAAGGGCTCCCAAGGGGCGTCTTTGCGGGGTTTTATGGCCTTACCGTCACCGCGAACTTCTGGGATGGCAGAAAAAAGAAAATATGGTAAGAATTAGAAAGACACAATCAAAAGGATTTTCATCCTAGAAATGTTAGTAGAAAAAGGAAAGAAAAAACCTCCTAAATTAAATCGCCAGTATTTTAAGGGGTTGGAAATGCCAGGTCCTTTTCCCCCGAAGTTGCCGAAGACAATCATAGGAAAGTCAGGCCATTCCTTGTCACTTTCCGGCAATTTTTCAATAATGGACCGCCTACCGGGGCGTTTGACGAAATAATAGTAAGGTTGACCACATTTTTCTTCGCAGACCCGAAGATAATAACATTGACGTATGTCAGCTAGGGAAACGGTGGTTCCTTCGTTATTAAGTTGGTCTATGGCCCGCAAGATACGCCAGAAGTTACCAATACATTGTCCAGGGGTGACTTGGTAAAAGTTGAGCACATCACGGACTAAATCAGAGAAAGGAAACCGGCAACCAAAAGCTATTTGGTGGGCTGTCACCATAATAGCATCTTGGCGGCGAAATTCGTGATGTGCAAAACGTAGGGCATGTCGGTAGTTGAAAATTTTTATGTCTTCGGGGATATCGTGGTAGTAACCGGAAGGAGAGGGATGAACACCGCCATCACCTTGACCTCTTTCAACCGACTTCTTCGAAGAATCTTTCTTCTTCTGGTTTTGATGAGAAGCCATTTATATAAAGAAAGGCTCACCAAAATCGTAAGGAAAGAAAGATTAGGGGCGTGTACAGGGTGACTCCTAGAGGAGGAAAAGAGAGGAGAAGAATAAATTGGTAACTCCTAGAGGAGGAAAAGAGAGGAGAAGAATAAAATGGTAACTTACAGCAAACGTAATTTGGAATATATAGCAAGGAGAAGAAAAATGAAAAACGGAAAATCTAAATCTAGTAGTGGTTAAATTAAAATCAAGCAAGTAAGGAAGAAAGAATAACCTGAGATAGTCGACGAAGGGAGAAATAGAGAAGAAAATCGAGCTTTTCAGGACTCCGGACGGTGTGAGATGCTGTAAACAAGTCGGAGGCGGAAGAGAAAAATAAACAAGAAGAGAAGAATGGAAGAGGATGAAAGCAAATGGGGGAAGTAAGTTAAAAATTTGGTTTTTATACAAATGTAGATGAAGGGGTAATATGGGAAGAAAATAAAGGAAGATCAGTGATGACAAGACAACTGCGTTGGGAAGTGGAAGGGTAGCCGTCCGAATTATGATTACGCCTAGGGGAAGTCAAAGAGGCATGCGTCGGAAGCACGGGACACGAGGGCATGCGTAATTAATGAACAGCTGGAAAGATAAGGATAAGATAAGACTAAGGGCACGTGAGAAGCAGGTGATAGATTAAGTGATGAAAAGGAATCATGACGGTCTCCCGCCGCCATAAGGAGTCTACGTTTAGAGAAAAAGCCTTTGAGCCGCCATCAAAGGTATATTGATAACGGTCAAAGGAGGGGCGATGTAAGTACCAAGTCATGCTAGGTGGAACATTGAGGATACAGGAGACAGATAAGGAGAGCAAACCGGGAGGTACCCAATCAGAATACAGAACATTCTAGAGTATCACGGATAGAGCACGTGATGTCTGGCTGTCAAGCATTCACCTTATAGTATGTGATGGAGAATGAAACACGTAGGAGATGAGAGAACCATAAGATGCATAGGGGGATCCTACGGTTAAAGGAAGGCGGTGAATATCGCTATAAAAGGATCGCGTTAGGGTTCGCTAAAGGTAACTGTTCATTCCTTGCTAAAACCTATTTTCTAAACCTAGCCGCTTACTGACTTGATCGTTGGAGCTTTATCCACCGATCATTGTCCGGTGGTCATTGCAGGTAGTAGCGGTGAAGCAGTAAGGAACTCAGCTAAGCTCATCTAGGAGAGGGCTTACAGTATCAAACACAAACGACCTCATTTTCGATCATTCTCCTTCAAATCAAAGATATGACTTTATAGTTTTACTTCGCACTATAGAAGATATGGACTAACAAAAGGAGATTCTTTCATTGTGTTTCAATGTTCGAAAAGAGTAATACAAGCTAAAATTAGAAATGATGAAGAACTAGGCTATTTTGTTCTAATTCCAAATAAAGCAAAGTTTTTCGTTTATATTCCACTTATTCCATTTATTCCAAGAATGCTTTCACCAATGGGTTTGCTGCCAAAAAGGAAGTAAGTATATTTGTTATTTGTACACCACTAATCTAGATCTACCATAACTTCATTTTTTAAAAATATTTGATACGTAATATATTGTTATGGTTCTTTGTAGGAAGTTCTATCTACAGTCCATAATCGGTTGTAGAATTGATGTTAATGTATGTGCCTCAGTGAGAGCCTTGAAGTAAATACACAAGTATATTTACAGATCCAATGACAATGACAAGGGTTGCTTCCAGAACGTTTTACCATCACCATGATGTTACTTGCTCATTCAACCACCTATTCTAAGATTGTTGTCACTATGTCTAATGATAACTTAGCAACAATGCTATACTTCAGACTACTATGCGAATAAGAAGTTTATAATTTTGTTAGGTTTTTGGGTATTATTCCAGTTTTCAGTTAATTGTCAAGTTTTAAGTCAATAAACAATAAATTACTTCAATACGCAATCTGAATTTTTTGGGGTTTTGTTCTCATATTTTTGGCACCACAATAACATAACTATTATAGGTGGCTACAAGAAGTCCACCAGATTCTGTAATTCCACATTCACATTTTGATGTTGCCACATAAATGTTTATTTTGATATTGTTAACTATAAAATGGTTATCAATATTTTGTGCAACTCTTCAAATTTAATTCTTTTAAATTGATTGTATTATTAATGATTTAACAATCAACTGTATATTTTCATCTTGCGGAGTTCAAAATTAATGCTTTCAATATAATTAAAAATAAGCGTCCCAGAGGGACGGGTCATACCTCTGGACCTTTAAAACACTAATTTTTAAATGAAAATTATATTTAAAGCACTAATTTTAAACACACAACATAGTTTTGTGTATATGAAGTTCATGTCGATAACTTTCTCTTTGAAACCTGAAGTCATCTGCCTCATTTGTCTCACAGATTTTATGTCAATGGTGTATAAAGAAAGTTCTATCTTGCTTAAAACTATTCATGTGTCTATATCATTCATTTTGCACACCAGTTTACAAAATTAGTAAGGCAGTTGTAGAGTTCAAAGAGATAAAGAAGATGTAAACTATGACATTTAAAGTTTTGTTCTTTTCTTAGACTTAGAATACTATTATGCCTGCTTACCGACAAATTAATACTGAGAAATTGTACTTTCCTCATGTTCTTTCTATACATCATGGACTTGTTCTCGTTAAATAAGAAAATGAGTTCACCGTGATATTGTTGGCTTTTACATGGTCGAAATCCATCGTCATGGGACTTTGATAATAGGAATGGACAATTTCGAATACTATTGATAGTTTAATATAAACCAAAGCTATTAATCTAGTCAGAAGAGAGTTTTATGGTGAATGAGATGATCTCCTAACAATTTCTTCAATTGGTATAGAATAAGAATGGGAACAGGTTAGTACTTCTATACACTTGTAAATTCAAAGACCCAAAGTAATATTATCCATCAATGTTAAGTTGATTTAACTTATGTACAGATGAATTGAAGACAGATTGTATATTTTCAATTCAGATGAATTGAACCGAAAACAGAGAAAGTAACCTTAATACTGATTTACAAATGGATAAAAATCAAGCTCACCTAGAACTGGAGTTCCTTTCAAGTAACTGCGAAGGCACCCACCCAAAGCCGTGTGTACAATATTGAAAAGCTTATTTCTGCATGCATGGATAGAGAAAATCAGAAACTCAATGAATATTAAAACTCCAATTAAATAATATTACGCATAAAAAATGGGATCGTTTTACCCAAATAATCATTTGAATGACCCAGTACAAACCCTTTAAACTTTGTAATTTTTTTTATTTTATTTTTTTATTTTTTATGTTCTTTGATTGTTAAGGCCAAGTTCTCTATCACTTGTGACCTGACCTCATTACAAATATAATCATTTTTGCCTCATTACATATCGACTGAGCACAAAAGTTTTCAGCAAGACTCTACTTATGCATGTTTAATCCATCCATAGGATGAGATGAACTGACATACTGAAAGTTTGTCTTTGTACTCCTACAAAAAGAAAAAAAAATGTTACGAATCTAGGCATTAAGAATGTGATCAATATTTGATGTGCATATTCAGGTAATAACACTATGTTGGTATACCAAAAAAAGATCACACCAAATTTTAAATTTTATGTAACTTAGAGAAATCATACTGGGTTGATCTGCCACATAAGATCAAAATATATTTAATTTAAGGTCTTTAAATTAAATTAATTAGCAAAAGTCCTTCTGTAGAGATAACCATCATAGGTTTTGAAGTTCAGAATTTCTGGAATTTGTTTTTTCTTGCTATTCAAGGTATGATATTCTCCAATCTAAACTCTTATTTTCATCTATTTCACGTTGTTGATAAACTCTTACCTTTCACAATATAAAAGTTTAATCCAACATTTCTTTCTTACTGCCATGATAAGTATTAGTTCAATCTCAATGTTAATCTGAGACAATTCTAATGCATGGGGTTTCCTAAAGAACTTCACAACAAATCTGATAAATTTCTGAAAATAAAATTTTGTTTTACGTGAGAAAAAATTGCTATGAATCTTGATAACACAGCAGAATCTAAGAGAGCACCCAAAAAAAAAAATTTGTTGTTACATAAAAATCAGATCAATTGATTTTGATCCTGTCAAAAATCTTGAAATATTAGAGTGAAATAAAGAGAAAAGGGTCTAGATTGACTATTGTTACCTAATTCCAAGAGTTCTCAAAGTTATTAGAAATTAAATAAGTGATTTGAATTGAAGAGAGCTCCTTGTAATTGGATATAGATCGTAGCTTGAATATTGATAACTTAGAATAGAAAGTTCAAAAGGATGCTGACCACCTTTTGTTACATCTGTGTCACTGTGTGCCGAACCGCGAACCTGATAAAATGTATTAAGTTTCATGAATGGGGCAACTACAGTGGCTAAAGGTCGGCTATTCTGTAGCTTAACCGTATGGGTAGAGTAAGCTGGACAACAAGAGACCATAGGTTTGAAGTAGCATCAGGTTGATGGAATGGAACATGATGAACAGCAGTAACTGATCCTCCACCATATGTCAATGGAAAGATGAACTGATGAACTTTGATGATGAAGAAATGGATCTCCATAGTTATTTCAACCCTAAATTTGTTCATAACGTCTAAAGATTTCAATTTCAGAACAAATAGAAGGAGATTGATAACAGAGAAGAAGAGAGCTATGGAGATTGATATCACAGAGCAAATAAGTTAATGGCAAAGAAAGAAAAGGTTGTTGTGGTTTGTTCTAAGGGTGCTCAACTTGCCCCGTGACCCGGACCCGCCCCGTTTTTTATCTCCCCGCCCCGCCCCGCCCCGTATCCGCCCCAATGGGTAGCAGGGCAGGGATGGGTTTCATTGTATAGATTGAAACTCCGCCCCGTGCCCCGCCCAGTTCCCACTTAGATTAGAAATGGAATTTTTGAATTTAGATTAGATTATTTTGATTCCCACTTATGTAATTTTTTTTTCATCACACTTTTGTAATTTACCATTGCATTTTAGAATATGAAGTAGTATTATTCAAGAATAATTGTTTCAAATTTTTGGAAAAACTATATAAATATTCAGTATTATGCAGCATATATGGTGTCACATTCCCCGTCCCCGCCCCGCCCCGTTCCCCGTCCCCCGACCTGTACAGGGCAGGGATGGGGGTGAACTTTCTTAAGCCCCCGTTCCCCGCCCCGCCCCACCTAAGAACGGGGATTATTTGGCCCCGCCCCGCCCCGCCCCGCCCCAACCCCGCACACTATTCCCCCGCCCCGTCCTGCCCCGCCCCAATCAGCACCCCTAGTTTGTTCGGAGATTGGGGAAAGAAAGAGTAAACTTAGGGTAAATCGGGCTGATTAACCTAAATACAACAGGCCCAGCTGATGTACCCGCGAAGTAGAAAGCCTAAATACAATTGGCCCAACCGAAATATCCACCAAGTAGAAAACTGATCAGTTTGGACCCAATATAAATGTGATCCCAACCATAGGTGAAAAAATCAAAAATATCGGGCGGATATTTACGAATTTTGCCGATTTTGGGGAATTCGGAGCGGTACGACATACGAATAATAAACGAAACATAAACCTCTCCTTGCCGACCGGATTTTTACGAATATTCGCGAAATATTCGAAAAGTACGAAAATTACATAATTTTAGAATCTGAAATTAACACATTTATTTTTAAATATAATTCCCATATTTATTTAATACAATTTTTCGTGAATATCCGCGAATATTCGAGCAATATTTCGCGAGAACCATTTTGCCAAACCTCCCAATTCCGACAATGGGGTCCGGATATTCGCGGAATATATCGGTTTTACAAGGGTCGGATATTCGAGTTTATTCGAAATTTTCACCTATGATCCCAACCATCTAACACAACTTAAGTTTGGACCCAATCTAATCCAACGATTAATAAATGATTTTGTCTCCAATCCAATCACAACCGCAAATCTAATCTACAACTTCGAACTCGAAAGAATCCAGATCGCTATTTATAACCCAAAGTTATCTATTTTATGTACCCTTTGTAGATTATATTATAATATAGATATGTGTTGCTAAGCCTGTATTAGTTGTGTATAGGACACGTAGAGGAAAGTTTGTGTTTCGTTACTGAAGGACGTTGATTACGTCAATTTGCTTTTCACAGCCCCGTTCCCATTAAGGTAGTTTAGATCATAGGTGAGAAAATCGAATAATTGCAAATATCCAAATCCTCAAAAACCTGATATATCCTCAAAATTTTGAAGGCCGATGTCGGATTGGGGAGGTTTGGCAAATATATACCTCTCGAAATTTTGTTGAAATATTTGCGAATATTTCATAAATTTCGGCAGAATGGGAGGCTTTTGCTACTATCAAAATTTATATTATCATAAACATGCTCAAATTTATATTATTACAAACATGATCAGTATTGTTATAAATTAAACATGATCAAATTTATATTATCTTGAACATGATCAAATTTCGTATAAATTAAACATTGTGAAATTTTTATTATCATGAACATGATCAAATTTCTTATAAATTAAACATGATCAAATCTCCATTATCATGATCATTTTTTTAAAAAAATTAAAAGAATCATAATCAAATTTCTTATAAAATAAAATAAACATGCTCAAATTTCCATTATCATGATCGAAAATTGTATAATACAAATTTCCATTTTCCATTGTCATACTTCATGAATTGCCATTAACATGAAACAAATAACAATATACATTTTCCATTATCATGAAATAAACATGAATATATAACCTCCAGTTTTATGAACAGTACGATTTCGAAAATTTCATTAATTTATCACTAATTATTCAACCAATTTTGTGCAAATCGGAAACAAAACTTTGAATTAACTAACTGAAATGCAAGTAAAATAATAAAACAAAAAAAAAGAAATAAAAAAAAATAAAAAAAATTGGTCAAACCTATCTCAAATTTCGACAATGGTAGATTCGAATTTCGGCAATGGTAGATTTATCAATTGGTCGTCATTAGAAGAAACGGGTGTTTTATAGAAGATTATGTCAGGACAAAAAACTGCCTGACAAGCTCAACTGAATGATGGAGATTGAAAGGGGGCAATGGTTGTGGAAGGAGAAGGGGTTGCACCAAATGATGGTTACCTACATACCCAGGTTGTGGGATCAAACCCTATTGTTCATAATTCAAACGCTAGAATGAGAGCTCTATTTATAGGCATAGGCGAAGGAAAGAGTTCTTCCTGCCCTAGAGTCTTTCTAGGGTTTGTATCTCTTTGCGGATTGCTCAAAGAGGCGAGCTAGTCGGCCCAACAACAAAATTTGGGAAGAAGGAAGCTTCCCGTCAATTCTCATGCATGGCGGTTCACCTCTGAATCAACCTCTGAATCACTGAATACCACTTAAGCACTAAATACACTTAATCATAACTTAACACCACGCTGACTACGTATCTTAATGAAGTTCTGTATGAACACAAACGTATCTAACTTTAAGTGCTAAATGACTGTTTTGCCCTTATTTATTAATGAATTTCCATTCATCTCTCTCTTTCTCTTTCTTTTGTTTTTTTGTTTTTTTTTTCTTCTGCCATTTCAACTCACAAAGCACTTTTCAGTTTTCACTTAAACCTCTACCTTTCACAAGTACAGTAGCACTCTTCTTCCATTTATGTTTGAAAGAGAAAAAAAAATGTTGAAGATGGTGTTGTTATTTTTCTTTTGTGTTTTCCATTTCTACTTTAATGGTGGTTTTTACACTCTTTTATGTTTGTTTTGTTGTAGATATAGGTCAAGAAACAGTTCTTTTGATAAACCTTAATGATCCAACACCCACGGTACTTGAAGCATTTTCTCATGTATTGTCTCAATTTCCTAGTACAAAATCACTACCATTGTTGTTGGAAATGGAGTTTTATGCAACAAAAAGCATGACTACTTGGACGTACGAACGTCCTAACAAGGTACGTACGTCCTGAACCAAAAACCACACTAATGACACACGACGCGAAGACAAGGACACGGGACGACGCGCGTACAACCAGGTTTTCTTAACAATGAACTCAATGCGAAATAACCAGGGACACTTTGTCACAAAATTGATGTCAAACCACTTCTTGCCAGTTTCAATCTCCCCCTTTGAAATTGATTTTGTGACAAAAACCTATGACTCTAATAGCACTTATAAAACGTGCTTACAAACCCAAACCATGGCATTTATAAAACATGCCTACAGAATCACTCAAAGAAGAACACATACCGAGTCACCAATTCTTGTTATCCAACTTGAGCAAGACGCTTTAACCATCAGAGACCGAACGAAAGCAACTAAGAATTTCCGAAGTAATCAAGGAATCAACAGAAGTTCCTTCGAGTAACTCCCCCATACTTCATGAGCTCCAAAATTTTGACACACGAGCTCCCCCATAACTGTATAACTCCTAAAACATCAACACGTTCACTCCCCGCATACATGTAGCATACCTGAAACATGACCCAAGAATACCCTAACAACAAAGAGACGATTGTTAGAAATTAGAGTCATAAATCTCCCCCTTTTTGGCACAACAAGAGAAACGATAAATAACAATAATAAATAAACAACCAAGAAAAGAAATCAACACCAAACAATGAAGACAAAACAGATAAAAAAAGAACTGTTAAAGTTCAAGAGAACAACGAATAACCAAACACATAAATCCATAGTTATAATAAGCAATAAAGACATAAGATATAGCTGAAGTTAACGAATTCGAAAAACTCGCTCCCAATGACCTAGAGGAAGCTTGGAGAAATAAGCTTCCGCACGAGCCGAAGATCTAATCCACCGAGCTATCACATGATCATCATAATCCTCCAGCCATTCACTCGTACAAAACAACTCCTCAATTCTGCTGTCCAAGCCACAGTCAGTAAGCGGAGCAGCAAGTCCTGGAACCTTCGGGTATCCAACCAACTCCAAGATGTGATTTTGAAGATGTCCCGGTAGTCTCTCCCAATGATTTACATGAACCAAGCAAGGATTAAGAAAAGGTCGATGAATATAGTCATACCCATGGGGAACGCGACATAAACGACAAACCTTAGCATGGTTTTTATACTCCATCACCATAAACGACACGTAACCAACAACCGGAACAAAAACCCCATGAAGTTCATACTCTGCCATTGAATAAATCTGAGGAACAAGGAGAGAACTAGAAGGAGGTAAGAAGACACAAGAGAAGTAAAAGAAGAGAAGACTCCCCTATATATAGGAAAAACAAGAATAAACCTAACATGGGCCCAATTAGGGAGGTCCATTACCTGATTAGCTGTAATATACTGCAAAACAGAAAAAAACTAGAACTAACATTAAGATAGCAATATCCAATAACATGCTCAACATCTAAATATAGAAACAAACCGATATAACAAAAAAAAATGTTAAGTACAAAAATGTGGATAGTAAACCAGAACAAGAACTACTCGGACTCCGAGTCACCATCACTGTATTCACCATCACCTTCGTCCTCACTCTCTCTACCAAAGTCATCACCATCACTGTCACCTGGAACTGGAGGTACCTCTTCCGGAAATGGAGGCAAGTCGATGGGAGTGAAGTCCAGCTGAAGATGACGCATCTGGGCGACGTTCATCGCATGAATATCACTGATCATGGCATCATGACGAGAGAGAATGACCCCAAAACGATCTAACCGAGCATCCATATGATCCTGACGACGTCGGAGAGAAGAAACCCGAGCATCAATTGCTGCAACTGCCCGATTGCCCCTACCTGAGGCTGAGATGGGGCGTCCAGAGGTCAAAGCCCGATCAAAATCATCATGGCGAACAAGAGCCCTGCCTCCCCAAATTAGGTGATGCGTCAGACGCGCACCCACGGACTCAAAGGCCGACTTCCTAGACTGACAACCCTTCTTGATGGCGTTGACCTAGTCATGGCCAACGAACCTTGGAGGGCTCACCTCCATATACTGTCCCTGAAAACCCAAGTGCTTGAGTATAGTCATTATAAAGCTAGGGAAAGGAAGAGTACCCTTAGCTGCATCGATCTGAAGCATTCGTGTGTAGATGACCTCAGAAAGATGAAGATGGTGCACCGACATACAAACCACTAATTTGACCATGTCGTCGGTCATGATGATCTTGTTGCCCTTGGTGGCGTAGATGTTGGAGTGGGCAACCATGCGCAAGAGGATGGCGCTGTAGTGCTTGGCATGATACCTTTCCGTGACACCATCAATGAACATCCTCTGAACCTGATCGACAAAGTCAATCTGAATCGCATCCGGAATGGGCCACCTGACATGAACAGCACCTTCGGAGAGAAGATCATCGTCAATCCCCAACGCCTCACGTATTACCTTCGGAGAGATAGTGTATCTCCGACCGTCAATGAAAACTGAGAAACTCGAACGATTCTTTGAGGGCGTCTTCGTCTCATAGAAGGCAATCGTATGCTCAACCGAGTATTTTGTGATTGGTTGAGCCACCCTTAACCAATTTCTAGCCTCAAAGAACGAAGCTATGTTGCCGAGTTGAGAAGCCCCGAGAGGGGTGGCAGCAATATCTCCCAAGTCGAAGAACCGCTCGGGAACAATGGCCTTGGCTCGAGGATGAGCACCAAGGGATGGGGGATGAGGCGACAAGACCTGAGTAGAACCTCTACCCCGTGAAGCGCGGGAAGCGGATGCGCCCTTAGACCCAGTTGCCGTGGTGGTGGGAGTGGTGCGTGCGCGTTTTGAGGCCATCGTCTACACAACCACAACAGCAAACAAACCAGGAATGTAAGAAAATTGACAAAATAAACAATAGCCAGGTCATTGAGGCATTTACTCAAACACTTGATGTGCAGAAACAAGACACATGCTATCGGCAACAATGTAGTAATGGCAAGCACCCAAACACACGACAAAATAGACCCAACAATAGAGAAGAAGTTACAAGAAATAGAGAGAGCCAAATCGTCCACCAATTTCAAAGGAATGAAATGGAAAACTAACCAACACAACCAAAACAAAACAAACCAAGCATTTCAAAGAGAATAGAGAATAACCATGCAATCCAACAATACCAAGAGAGTAAGGAGAAAGAGAAGAAGAAGAATATAGAAGGAGTCGAGTGCACTTACATGAGTAAAAGCAGAGTATACACCAAAAAGAAAAAGAAACTGCCGGAGTTGAGCAATAAACAACCACCAAAGAAGGAGAACAGAAGCAAAACAAAAAAAAAATATATATATATAGAAGAAAATCTCCTAAGATTAGCAAGGAAACCAATATGCTAACTACTTGTAGTGTGCCCAAAAGGAGGGAAACACGATTGATATAACAGCACATGGCTTTGTGTTTAAAAAAAAATTGGTTTTAACAAGCAAATGGGCCGAACTGTACCAGAAACGTTCGTACGTTCGAAGAGCGTTCGTACGTCGAGACCTCAAAAACCAAACATCTGACTGAGAACACGTTCGTACGTCCGAGGAACGTTCGTACGTTGCTAAAAGATCTGCCCAACTAAACGTACGAAAGTCATGAAAGCGTTCGTACGAACTCCCCCTTTTTTTTTTTTTTTTTTTTTTATATATATATATATATATAAAAAATGAAGAACCACCCTAACAGCTAGATAATAAACCAAAGAACTACCAAGAACAAATATTGAGAGACATCACAAGAAAACACTTCTACTTATCATAAGGATTCCAATTACAGCCGAATACAGTATAAACAACCCTCAACCACAAGAAAATGCAAATCGAAGAACGACATCATACACCAAGGCATGGTACTTACTAGAATGATGCAAGCATGTAGAAGAAACTGATAGACCAATACCAACCTCCGGAAACAAACTAAAAACATGATCATTGAGTATATTGAAAGTCACTTGCAACTAGACCAATGTGAGAGTGAACCGGATCACAACAAAACCAAGGAAACACACAATATTGATTTTCTTCTTGTCTTTCAACTAGACAAATACGAAAGCCACTTGTCATTTTCATCACCTTTTTTTTTTTTTTTTTTTTTTTTTTTTTGTAAAACCACTTGAAACAAACGCCATTCCCGTGTGGGAGTATGTAATATCTCCATCTTTTACCAGAACACGAGGGTAGGGTGTAGCCTACATCTTTTCGGCAAAACACATTCAAGAAGTGCAATACCATGGTAACGTGCAACACAAGAACTAACATCTCTTGAGTGCATCCGTCAGAGCATGACCCTCACAGCCCCAACGGGTTCTTAGCCAAATGAGTATGCTCTCAAGACATTCAAATGGCTGGGGATTTTGTGAGTCATTGACCACTTACAAGAGGTAAGTACATATAAAGAAAGACGATGATCATGAAAGGAAACCATAGAAGACTGGAGATATACAGGTATGCAAGACGATAATCCAACTACATGTAAATGCATCATGTAAGAAACTACCAAGACGAAGAGAGTATGATGTAACCCTACAACTATGCATGACTCAGAAAACAGTTGAGAACGCCAAACTAGAAACAGTTATAAAATGGAATCCACACAATAGAGAAAGTAGTATGTCCTCAATACCAACAACAATAATAAATAACCGAACCTAAACATCCTAAACACAGACAGTTCCAATGAACACATTAGGTATATAAATGCGGAAGAGGTGTAGTGACAATGAAACAGTTATCAGATGAGCGACTACCAGTTAACACCAAGATATGATTGGAATAAAAAACATCACACTTATCATCCTCAAACGCAACCTTAAACCTAGCATCATATAATTGACTAATACTCAATAGATTTGATTTAAGACCCTTAACAAAAAGAAGCTCATGACTATTGAGCGATTCAACCTCAGAAAAATTACCTTTACCTTCAACCGGAAGCATTTTACCATTTCCAAAACTAACCTTACCTCCATAACCAAGAGTCAGATTATCAATTAGAGTCTTATCACCTGTCATATGACGCGAACAACCGCTGTCAAGATACCATGATGAAGGCATTGGTTCAACCAAACGAGCCATGTGAGATACCATTTTCCTAGATGCATCCATACTCCTATCCCAGAAATGTGGTGGTGGAGTAGGCATGGGTGTTGCTTGAGGACGATTTCCATAAGGAGAAGTTCTGGGTAAACCCCACGGAGCATAGCCATTCCACATGTATGGAGCCTGCATGGAGAAGGTGCAAGACTTGTTCCAATATGAATTACCTGCAAAAGAAGGATGATGAGCAGGATACAAATTATTCCAACAAAAAGCAGAGGTGTGACCCATGCGACCACAGGTTAGACATTTAAAGCCTTTGTGTCTAAAATTCTTTTTCCGGACATGCTTTACACGAGTAGCCTTGGGTGGGGAAACCACACCAGACACCTGCACAGGAGCAGGAGAAGCGACACCTGTTGGTCTGACAAAAGTAGTACAGGAGGTGCTAGCAGTAGAAATAGGAACAGATGTGTCATAACCTAAGCCAAATTTATCTGAATAGGATTTACCAATTCCCAGCAGAGAGTTTAGATTATCACTAGCTTTACCAAACCCAACCAATTGTTTGTTAGCAGCAAACAACTCAGCTTTTACTTTTTCATGTTCCAATACAAGGAATCGATACCGTGTCTCCAGTTCATTATTGAGTTTTTCCAGAGTGGCAATACGCACTTGGAAATCCTCCTTTTCCTTCACAAATTTTTCTTTCAACATGTTGGAGTCACCTGCAAGATTACAGATATCCTGCCCAAGACTATCTACCTATTCCTGTAAAACAGTGTTAGTTTTTTCAAGCAACTTTACTTGTTGCATGGAAAATTTATACATATCACATAATTCACTAGTAGTAGCATGAACACCAGAATCAGAAACATTAATATCATCAGTTGAGGATACAATACCTCCTGGATGCTCATCCAGGGATGCACTGAAGACCACATAGTTGGAGACAACATTTGAGGGATTGCCATCATCATCTTCATCTGAATCATCCCATGTCACTGTGAGGTTCGCTTTGGAATTATCTCCAGGTTTGCGATCCACTTTCTTGTCACACTCATTTGCAAAGTGTCCATATTCACGAAAACTGTCAAAGAAAGCAAGCTGGAACTGTTAACATCTCAGTTTGAGAACCTACGGATGGATAATTCTGAGACTTTTGATGATTTCTTTATTCGTCTCCAAGACATCATAAACTGCAGTGCGGCTATTGGTCATGCATATACTGACACACAAGTGGTACGTAAGATATTGCGTGCTTTGCCTCCTCGGTTTCGTTCTCGTAAGGATGCCATTACTGAGAGTAATGTGATTAAGAACATGTCCATTGAGACACTTGCGGGGAAACTAAGGACATGTGAGATGGAACGGGCCTTGGAAGAACCTTTGAAGAACAAGTCTGTGGCATTCAAAGCTACATCGTCTAAAGAAACTTCCACAGGACCTTCTGATGATGAAGAACAGGATGTGGATGATAACTATGCTTTTCTGTCACGTAGCTTTCAGAAGATTCTGAAATATCAACAGAATCGAGACCCTCGGAAGCGATTTCCTGATACCTCAAATGCTCTCCTTGCACACGACGAAACTCACTGGCATTTAATGCCATGAAAATAGCATTGAGTGCCTTGTTGTTATAATTTGCCAACAACTTCTGTTCAGGCGTCCACTTTTCACGTGGCGTCAGTGATGTAACAGCAGTATCATCAGTACCTGTAGTAGTCAGAGGTTCTTTCCACCCTGTAACAACAGAAAGCCAGACATCTTCTCATAATGCTTGGAGATAAGCTCGCATCCGTACTTTCCAATGACCAAAGTCTTTTCCACTGAATTGTGGACGAAGACTTGAAGTAGCAAACTTATGAGGTTCCATAAGCACTATTGATCGTTAGCGTGAGCCTTTACGCTCCTTAGCCAGCCCCCAGCGACTGATACCAATTGAGAAACTACAAATAGTGCTAATATAACAACTGAATATTCAACCAAACAATCAAACAATAGGCAGAAAGTAAAGAACACACAGAAATTTTTTAACGTGGTAAAACCCGAAAAGGGAAACGTCCACGGTTGTCCTCGCGACAACAAATAATCCACTAGATGAAAAGAGATGTACAAACCTACCAACTACCTGCACTCACTGCGAGTTGATACTCCTGGTTATCTCTAACACCTTGACTTCACCAGAGCACCTTGATGTACGCACAAGACACTCGACTTCTTGATGAACACACAAGAAGACTCGAGGCCGAAATCACAAGGAAACTAGGAAGATCACAAAGATATGAATTGAGAGAAGGGGGAAGGAAGGGAATTGAGTTCAATAGCCACAAACACTTTCAACACCAAAACCTAAACCAAAACTCATGAACTAGAAGAAGAATGGACGGCCAAAGAACTAACTTGTTCTTTGGAAGAGAAACCCTATTTATACTTAGGGTTGGAAACCAAGGAAAGTGGGCCGAAATAGTGCAAACCGACTTTGGACGTACGTACGTCGATATGACGTTCGTACGTCTTCACACGAAAATAAGCCTGCTGTCTACTTGGGCGTACGAACGTCCTGTAAAGGTACGTACGTCCAGAATGCAAACTTCCATGCTGACTATCCATACGTACGTACGTCCTTACATGGTACGTACGTTTACCAAGATAAACGTTCTGCTGACTACTTGGACGTACGAACGTCCTAACAAGGTACGTACGTCCTGAACCAAAAACCACACTAATGACACACGACGCGAAGACAAGGACACGGGACGACGCGCGTACAACCAGGTTTTCTTAACAATGAACTCAAGGCGAAATAACCAGGGACACTTTGTCACAAAATTGATGTCAAACCACTTCTTGCCGGTTTCATTAAGCACTGAACCATATAAGGAAAAACAAACAGTCTGAAGACTGAATACGGTGGTCCACCCGTTAAGTTCAGTCATTCAGACCTGCTTAATGGAAAACAAACAGCACCTAGGGGCATGTTGGGCCGCGAGCTAAGACCGGTAGGGTTAGGACCGCTTTAGGCTCACTATCTAGGCTATGCTCAATCGACTCGGGCCTACCGAGAGCTAGTTTTGTCGTCTTGGGCCCTTTCCTGACTGACCGGTCTTGTTGGCATATTGGACCCATAATATGGGGTCCCAACACCAACCCCTCTTTGGCGAGCGGGTGTGTACCGCTAGACAAAGATAGAAGAAAACTGTCTGAAGGATTAGTCTACTGGCTAGGCTACAACCGAAATAGAATTCCAAGTTGGGGTAGAGTTTTGCTTACTTTGATACCTATGGTTAATAACTCTATAATTATCGTGGAGCCAGCCTAGTTGTGCATAACTGGAGGCATGTCTCATCCACCTTCTCCTCGAATGTCCCCAAGATTGCGCGCACTGGGCACGATGCTGAGGTGATAGACTACCGTGGGCTGCACGACCGTTTCATGTCTCTGAAGCAGAGAATTGTGGAGGATAAAGCTAGGGCCTATGATCATATCTTGGATGAGCTACGGGAGTTGTATGATGAGTATGGTTCCCATTAGAGGGAGGACCACAAGCAGTTGGCATGCTACAAGGACTAGGCTTTGAAGGCGCAGAGGGCTGAAGAAGCGGCAGCTCCTGAAGCGCGGGTTCTTCGTGAAGACGCGACCCATGAAGTTGTGGAGTCATACCACGAAGGTTACCTTGTGGCCAAGCAGGAATGTCGGCGATGCAAGTTCAAGAACGACGACAAGGATGAACTTATTAGGTAGTGGTGTTACTCTTTTGATGTCTATATAAGACATTTTTTGTGGGTAGTTGTCCCCCTTAGGATGAGTAGAACACATTTTGACTTCAATAGGAAAGTATCTGAACTTTGTCTCTATTCGTCTTTTTGTCGCTTTGTTAGACAAATGATTAAAAGATGGGGTCTCAGGACCACACAAACTTTTATAAGAAGGGATTCTGAAGTCTCTCCGTCTTTGTTTTTCTTTTCTTTCTCCTTTTCTAATGGCGGACGACGCTGTATCCAGAAGTCAGTGGGTGAGAGTCTTGACTACTATGCCCTACTGAAACTTTTTGCAGGGAGGATTGGCGGCCTTGAGAGAAAGCTGGAATTTCTACAGGATCGTCAGGCAGACCTACTCCGTGACAGGGATGAGATATGGGTCGAGCTCACCAAGCGTGTTGAGGGCCTCAAAAGGAACTTGCTGATTAGGCGTGTGCGGTTCACGACACTGAAATGAAGCAGAAGGATGCCCCAGTTCTTGCACTTAGCAACACGATCAGGAAGTCCAGGGGCCGGGTTGCGGCATTCACCAAGGAAGTGCAGGAATTAGGCGCAAACATAGAAGCTGCGGTCGATGAGGCATGGAGGGAAAGATATGCCGCTGCGAAGGCGAAGTATCATCTTCCTGATTCTCCAATGGCGAGGGTTATAGATACTCTGACACCTCTTCCATTGTAACTGCTGCTCTATGTAGGGGAGTAGTGCCCTCCTTAGGTGTTTGTGATACAGGTGTATCCTATTAGGAGCTTAGTGATCCTCGAGATTGGTGTCTTGAGGATATACATTTATTGCCACCCTACGACTTAGCCGTCGCGAAGCTACGACGCTGCGGGTCCAGGGCGCAGCGCCTGGTTGGGGTTCGGGGCAGCGCCCCGAAAGGTCTTTGGGATTCTGAAGAATTCTAAAGATAGATTTCCTTATTCCGGGTGAATATGAAATAGGTTTCCTTGTATGATTCGAAGTCGTCCAAGGTCTATAAAAAGGTGTTTTGGCCAAGGCCACAACATAAGAGAGGCAGCTAGGGCTTAGCTTGTCTAAAGAGTATTGTGAGGGAGAGATTCTTGTAATCTTCATAATATTCAATAAAGAAGATAGTTTTCTTCGAGATCTTGTGTTTTGTTTGTCTTTATTTATTGCTATTGTTTAATTCCGCACTCAATAGTACATTTACCTAGTAATTTGTATCAAATTGGTATCAAAGCAAAGTTCGATTCCCTGGTGGAGTTTTCTGTGGTTTATGGTCTTAACCCTTTCGCAGTACAGAAAGCTAGGTAAAATTTTTGTGTCTTTAGAAGATTCTAAGAAGACAAGAAAAAAAAAAATGTCAAGAACAGATCTGAAGAAATCAGAGGAGGAGGAGACACCTACTCCGCAGCAGAAACTTAGAGTAGAGGAAACAATGGCTTTGTTTCAGATCCAGACGCAGTCGATGAATTCTACTTTTTCCAAGCTAACCGATTTCATCATCAAGGAAGGGGAGAAGAAAAACCAAAGAAGAAGAAGAATTCGTTTTCTGAGCAAGACGACTCGGATGAGGATGAAGAGAAGGAAGAAGCAGGCGAAGAAGAAGAAGAAGTCGACAACTTCAAAACTTCACATCATGGAGGTAAGAATACTTTTCAAAATCTAAAGATTGATTTCAAAGTTGAAATTCCTATGTATGATGGAAGTGCTGATGTGGAGAAACTAGACGATTGGATTGAACGTCTAGAGACATACTTTACTCTTTATGGCTATTCGTCGAAAGAGAAGATTACCTTCGCGACCTTGAAACTGTCAAGTCAAGCATTAACTTGGTGGAAATCCTATCGCAAGTATCATGATGAGAAAGGGGTAGTATCGTGGAGGATGTTCAAGGAGTTACTTAAGAAGCAATTCTATCCAGTGGGATTTTGTAACGCCCCAAATTCATAACACGAATCCCCATGACTCAATGTCATATCTCGAGGCATTCGAACAAACCAACCCATGATAAACATATAATAATACCAGATTCTAAATGATATTTATATATATAATAGGCTTTAAAAATACATAGCTTAATACTATACATAATAATACAAATTGTGATCACTTCTATACAAAAGAATTACATTTATCGCACGAACACTTATACCAATACCCTTTGTAACCTCCGCACAACCATATCTGCTGAATCGATCTATCCTCGAGCATTTGTTTAACTGAAAAGGGATTAATGATAGGGTGAGCATTTCCACTTGCTCAGTAGTGACTCACATTTCCAATATACTAACTAATCATGCATGGCGATTAATCATACTAAACATTTGAAAGAATGCAAGTTTTAATAATTGAAAGTAACTTTCTACTGTAAATAATAAATAATATATATACAAGCATTCATACAATAAGTCGGGTACCTGTATCCTATCGGAGTGCGGAGGGTACGACTGGTACTCGGCCCCAGTCTCAGGCAATATCTTAGTTCAGTAATTACCGGTGTGAACCTGCACCGTTAGTTCCTGATTATCCGGTCGGGTGATTACCGTTTTGTGTCTCAAGAACACTAACCCTCTTTCAGGGCTCAGGTGGGCCCTCTGACCACGACGCTCCAGAGGGAGAATCACCTATCACAGTGGTCAATCGTTTGACGACTGCAGACTGCTTAGGATACTGACACACGTCCAGGAGTGGACTACCTCTCACTCCCTGCGTCTAACCTCCTTGAGGTAACATGTATCCCCACAACACACTAACCATCCACAGCAAATACCACTAAAAGCATGGCAATCCAGGAAGGTAGAAGAGAAATTCCCAAAAACATCCTACAATGTTCGCCACTTGAAAGTGCCCATTCACCGTCTAAAGGTGAACACTGCATATGTAATCCTAGAAAAGACTGTCATCTCTAGAATATGACAACAATTCCTTCTTTGTAGAAATTCACAGATCCCTTACCAAACCGCCTCGTGATACAATATATATAATATAAATGGTGTCTTTTAATAATAGTTAATTTAATCTGGCATGTGTGACGAGTCCCTGAATTTATCTACCATCAAACCAGTTCCCTATTCACGGCTACCAGACACGGGCACTAGCCAAAGGGATTATAATCCGATCTGTAATAATATGTTCGTGTAAGCACCCAGATCATTCCCAATTCAGGAACCTCACACCATACCAACATACAACTGGGATCCCACATACAAAATCCATCTCTCTTTTTCCATCCTGGAAAAGAGATGCAATAAAAACTTCAACAGCTTTTCCGTTTATAAAACCGTTTCAATATACATATACTGTTTTAATAACTCCAGTATAAACACATGATATCTGTAACTAATCCATTTCATAAAAGCTACAATCGATAAACCTTGAGTAATCTATATATACCAAACAAAACCATGCATGCATTTTTATCATCCATAATATATCAATTAATTTGCAACATTTAAAATATGACACATGAAAAGACAATATAAAAGAAATGTAAATCCCTACCTCTTGGCTCTTGCTCGCTAGCTCCTTACCTTCATTTTAAATCCAATCATTCAACTAGGACCGCCGGTAACCTAAAAATGCATCACACATAAATCTATATGAATTCACGAGAAGTATCGAGTATATACCTAATCTTTCTAAGGTTCAATTTGGCATCCCAATTGTCTATAAAATAGCCAAAAAACCATAACCATAGGGAGGGTATTGCTTTAAATAAACTGCACCTAATTCGGTTCATAAGCTACATGTAGGGGTACTACATACTCCGACCAATCAAAAGCAGCCACGTGGTACAGTCATCCATCCGTCAGGTCGTCACGATCTCTACCCGCTCGCAGCTCGACTAAAGCGACCAGACTACACAACGACCAGCGACCTGCTATTCACACGTGCTCCTATTCAATGCACAGAATATTCTCATCAGTTACATAATTAATTCACAGGGATGATCCTCGCCCGTTACACATTTAATCCTTATTATGATGGCGGAGAATCTGCAAGATCCACGATCCACGCCCTTCTATCTTCTACATAAACAGAACTACGATGGCTTGATCTCTAAGTTCAATTCCCCCGAGCTAGAGTACGTAGGCAATCTCGATCTCAACGAGGTGCAGCCACCCCGATCTCAAACATCCCCATTTGGTCAAGTCTCCCTAGCGACCTGACCCAGCAGTGCATTAATCTAGAAATAGGTTAATACATTTGGCGCCGACTGCAAGGAATTCGATATAATCGAAAACCCAAAACCCTCCCACCCACAAAATCAAAATCACTCATTCCAAATGGCTAATCAGGAAGTAACTATCCAAGATCTGCAGGCACAGATTACACGTCTGCAGGAAGAAAATGAACGTCTAAAGGCCGCACAAACCAACCCCCAACAAGGGGAAAATAACGGACTTGGAGTCATTCCTGCTGATGATTCCAACCAAAAGTTCGAGCAACTCAGCCAGCAGCTGGCGGAGTTCAAAGCATCTCAGGCTCTCCTTCACCGGTCCAAGAGCCACACTACAGAGCAACTTGCTGTGCAGTCCCTTCAACAATTCCAGGAGTCTCCTTTCTCCAACGAGATCCTGGAACACGATCTGCCGAATAAGCTGAATGCCCACAAATTCGACCAATATGCAGGAGTCGGAGATCCAACCGACCATGTCAAGGGATTCCGGAAATCCCTTCCTCTGATCAAGGAGGATCATCTTTTGTGTTTGCTGTTTCAGTCCAGCCTCACCGGACCAGCTCTCGACTGGTTTCATCGATTGAAGCCAGGATCCATCAGCTCGTTTGCAGAGCTTGAGAAACAATTCGTCATCTTCTACATCCACAATAAGAAGCGCCCTGTTACCATTGACTCAATCTTCAAAGTCAAGCAGAAAGATGGTGAGTCACTTAGCGTTTTCTTTGCACGTTTTAAGTCTGAATTACATTCCATTCAGGACTTCGCAAAGGAGCATGAGACCTTTGCAACTATTGCTTTCTCTCACGGACTGATCCAAGGGTCCGACCTTCACAAGTCTCTGGCAATGAAGAGGCCATCATCTCTTGACGAGCTCTACCTAAAGGTAGATCGTTATATAAAGCTAGAAGAAGCCCTCACTGGGAGGGAGAAGAACCACGTAGTCAGCAACATTGAGGCTGGCTCAAACAAACGACCTCGATCAGATGGAAAGAGGTTCAAAGCTAAGTCGCTGCCTACCGAGCAGCGAGAGTATCACCGGTTCACGCGACCAGCCGGTTATATCTATGAAAGGGTCAAGCACAACCATTGGTGCAAGATTCCTGCCTTCACACAGTTGGAGGATACATCTGGTCGCCCGTACTGCAAAGTACATAAAGTACGGTGTCATCAGACTGATGATTGTCGCGTCCTGAAGCGCGCCCTTCAAACCTGGGCCGATGAGAAAAGGCTCAACAATTGGATCCTCGGAAGGAATGAGGAATCCACAGGCAAGCGGGTAAGGAAGGAGTCCAGAACGCCTCCCCGTTCCCCAAAAAGAAATCACAGCAAGGCCAGAACGGCCTCAGCAAGTCCAGCACGCAGCAGAGGGCGTAGCCTCTCCCAACGCTTAGGTCCAACAGGCGACCTACGCGACCACATTAACAAGAAGGTCGCCAACAAGGTGGACAGCGACAGCGAGTCGGACAGTCATGTGGTCTACATGATTGACGAATCTCACCACACCCCTGTCTCTCGGGACAAAAAGAGACGAGTGGAACATCTCCACCATGTCTACTCTATCACTGGCCGAGCAGCTCTATCAACATCCCTGCCCGCCAAGAGACTGACATCACCTTCACTGAAGACGATCTCAACAAGGTCGTTACTCCACACAACGACGCCCTAGTCGTTGAACTCAGAATAGCGGACTACACAATCAAGAGGGTATTCATTGACCCTGGGGCATCATGCAACATTCTCATGTACAGAACCTTCAAGGACATGAGGCTGCCCGACTCAGTGCTCATCCCAGACTTCACACCGATCCTTGGCTTCAATAGTTCAAGGGAAGACCCTAAAGGGGAGATCCTTCTGCCCGTCACTGTAGGCAGAAGAGAAGACAAGGTCGTTGTAACCAGCAAGTTCAGCGTCTTAAATATCGCAAGCAAATACAATGCGATTCTGGGTCGAAAGTGGATCCATGCTATGAGAGGTGTGCCGTCAACTTACCATCAGGTATTCCACTATCCCGGCCCTTATGGGATAATGGAACTCGGCGGCAATCAGAACACCGCACAGGAATGCCACGGTGTTATTGAAGCTGTCCCACCGTCAAAGCCGTCCACCTCTGGAGTCAAGGATGGTGATGTCAAAGGAAAGAGCCTAGTCACAACAGAGGCTCAGGACAACTCCTCGCACATCCACAGGGATGTCACCATTCAGTCTTTGCTATGGAGTTGAGGCCGTTATTCCCACTGAATTAACGTTTGGAACGACCAAGTCTCTTCTGGTCGACACGGAGCTCAACAATCAGATCTGGTCGTTTGGAGTCGACCTCCTCGAAGAGCGACGTAACCACGCCACTATAAAGCTCGAGCAATACCAACAGAGACTCAAGCGAGCTTATAACAAAGGCGTGCGACCAAGAACTTTCCAGCCAGGGGAACTAGTCTTAAGAAGAATGTTCAGTAACAAAAGAAAGGACACTATCGGCAAGCTCAACGCCAATTGGGAAGGTCCTTACATTATCACGAAAGTCCAGAGCAACGGTTCTTATCGTCTTCAGACACCAGAAGGGGAGATCGTTAAGAACCCGTGGAATGCTTTTCACTTAAAGAAATTTTATCAATGAAATGTAAGCATCCATTCATTGCATTTCAATCTATAAATTCAATTTTGCCTTCATCTCTGCTCAAACATGAATGGCTACTAAAGGTCTAATCCCTCGACCTACAAATTATCAAAACTCTAGTCCCTTTGATAATTTAAAAGTTTGTTAAGTTAAATCACTAGCAACTTAACTTAGTGCATTGGTCATCCTCTACCCACGACCCAAGCACAATTTTGTTGAATGCGACCTCAACCCACAATCAGGTCCAGCAAGTGTCACATATTGTTTGCAAGTCCATTCAAGCAGACAAAACGACATGAGCAACAATGCAAGGTAATTCTTGAATTAACTTTTTACTTTATGAGATTTTAACAATTACAGGCACAACCAAAATAGAATCAAGGCATACAAGAGGAACTGTTTCAGTACGTCCTGCTTGCAGCCATTCATCTCGTCTACCTGCCTTCTGAACGAGCTACCAGGACTTCTTGGAAACTAGCTGGTCAAAAGGAATCCATACAAAAGTCATCAAAGTAAAAGCTGATTACTGACACCAAATACAAAAGACAAGGAGTTCTCCACTCAAGCTCTCAAAGTTACAAGGGGGCTCTCAAGAATAAGCTTTGGAAGACATACTGCAACAACAAGGAGTGCAAGAAGCAAACTTCGCACAAGGTTACCCAATACAAGAAAGGGAAAACAAGGTTACCCAATACAAGAAAGGGAAACCAACGTTACCCAATACAAGAAAGGGAAAACAAGGTTACCCAATACAAGAAAGGGAAACCAAGGCGAGCTCATTGCTGCACAGACTGGTCGCCTGAAGTATCAACTTCAATAAGGGTTCCAGCGACCTGGTCACTAAGGCCCATCGAGGTGTCCTGAGCTGGCGCCGAAGTATCTCCAACACCACCTCGCTTCTCCTCTCCTTCGGGCGACCCCATCAAAGCTTTCTGCAGCTGCTCACAGTAGGCCTGCCACGCCGCACCATTCTCCTGGCTTACGTTCTGCCAGTGCTCAGCAGAAGCGTTAGCAGCAGCCACATTTTCCTTCAACTGCTCATTGGTCTCCTTCAGCTGCTCCACTGTCTCCTTCAGCGCCGCGACCTGAGCATCTCTGTCCCTCAACTTGCACTCCGCAACAAGAGCAACATTCTTCGCTTTCTCAAGCTTGTCATTCATCGCCTTCAGCTCAACCTCAGCCTGGGCGCCAACTTCAGCGACCAAGCGAATCTCCTGGAAGGTCGCGTTAACCTACAAAGCGCAAACAAATTTAGACAACAACGACTAAAGCAGAAAATAATACTTATGACAACACCTACCAAAGACAGCGCCGAATTCAGCTTTGAGCAGTTGACCAAAAGAGATTGAGACTTCACTGCTCGAGCATCAGCCTCCAGAACGATGCCCTCATTCACAGCCCGGGCGACGCAGGGGTCAGCAATGGCACTGTCGTTATCATACACGACATGCCTCTCACCACGCCCATCCAAGTAATCGAAGGGCCCAGGGCGAAACTCAGACGTCACACCCTTGCCTTTCTGCGAAGGCCGAGCAGCAGTCTTCATCGACACAGCAGACAACTCCGGACCCTTAACAGGCGGGGTAAGAGCAGGCGTCGGCACAACGGGTCTCTCCAACAGCTTCAGAGTACCCGAGTGAGACCTCTTCTTCTGCCCAGAAAATGCAGGCAGTTTGGGAAATGAAGGCGGAGGAGACACGACTAGGGGGCTCGCCGCTGCCTCCACCTGGCGCGAGCCACCACCACCACCTCTCTCATTCTCGACAGGCCGTTCTTTCTCCGGCCTACGAGCAGCACCAGCAGACCGCTCTCTCTCAGCAGCCCTCGAGCTACACACAGCTCGTCCCTTCTCCTCAGCAGACCTCGAGCTACCACCAGCTCGTTCCTTCTCACCACCTCGCGAGCCACCACTAGCCGGTTCACTGTCATCAGCTCGCGAACTACTACCAGATCGCCCACCTCCAGCTTTGTGAACAGCAGACATGAATGCTTTCTTCAAAGGTTTCCTCCTCTTGAGCTCGTCCCAAACAGTTTTTGGACCACCTTTAGGAATAAAATGCTCCTTTAGGTGAGGCAGAAACGAGATCTTCCGCTCGTCGGTCAACTTACCAAAGCAGTTCAGAGCAGATTGCAGATCGTTTTTTCTAATCAGATGATCGTCCCGGATCGCTGCAACAAAAAATACAAAGAAATCAAGTTCAAAAACAGGAAGACGAACCAACAATCATAGAACTACAGACAACTAACTTACGAGCGTCATTCCTAATCGTATGACGCAACTGGATATCCCCTTCAACAATCGGCCCAGTGAACAACATGGGATCTTTCCACCATGGCTCGCTACTCACTGGATAAATCAAAGGCAAACGGTCTGGCCTAACCTGCATGTTATAGCCAGAGAGTTCAACCTTCGAGGAGCGTTTGAAGCAAAAGTGGTTCAATACATCTTCCACTGTAATGTTCCACCTATGCAACTTGTTGAGGTCGTCAATTACCCTCATGTTCCGCCAGAAATTACCATTCATCTGACAGGGGGCTCGCCTAATGGCATTCAACAGGTCGACCACTAATTCAGACAACGGCAACCTCAGCCCAGCACGAAATTGGTTCAAAGTCAATACAGTAGATGAAGGATTATTAGGTCGATAGTCAGGAGAAAGTAAGCGGTCTCCAAGAAACCTTATCTCTAAGTGCCTAATCGACCTAAGCTCATAATGCCTCCTAACAGCAAAATGCCTATGTACATAATTCATATTCACAACTCTACACATTCTACCATTGTCATCCTCAACCAACTCATCATCAGAAGAATCTGGACCATGAGAACCACTACTCTGGGGGCTATCTACATTCTCATCGGGAACGGGAGACGGAGGGTCAGAATGAGTACTCTCAGACTCATACTCCTCAACTCCACCATCACTCAAGTGATCATTTTGCGAGTCACTACCCTCAGACATTACTCTCAAACAATACAGAAGACAACAGAAGATGAAAACGAAAGAAAATAAACAATCAAAGAAAAGAAAAGAAAACAAACCTCACGAGCTCTCAAAGTTCTTCAGATCGCAAGGCAAAAGCGGCAGCAATTCAAAAAAAGGCAAGATAGGTAAACCCTTATCAACGTAACTACAGTTTATATACTGTAGCTCAAGCATTTCCAGCCATCGATTCAAAACAAACGAACGGCTGAGATCGACCAAAGGATCCACATGCAGTACAGTTATTCTCCACTCACAAAACGGTTCGCATCCACCGTTGGATAAATCCACGTGCAAGACAGATAGCAAATCAGGCAATACGTGCGTCAGTTGCCATAACCACACAACTAACTGCTCGAGGAAACTCCTCCACTTCCCCGTAAGAGCGCCATGATTACCACAGACAGCGCTGCATGACTGCCACGTCAGCAATTTCAAAAAAGCAAACTGCAAATCAGCATCGATAAGAGTAATTAGTCTTTTCAGCCCGACTTACATAGTCGACCTAAAAAGAGGGGGCTTATGTAGGGGTACTACATACTCCGACCAATCAAAAGCAGCCACGTGGTACAGTCATCCATCCGTCAAGTCGTCACGATCTTTACCCGCTCGCAGCTCGACTAAAGCGACCAGACTACACAACGACCAGCGACCTGCTATTCACACGTGCTCCTATTCAATGCACAGAATATTCTCATCAGTTACATAATTAATTCACAGGGATGATCCTCGCGCGTTACACATTTAATCCTCATTATGATGGCGGAGAATCTGCAAGATCCACGATCCACGCCCTTCTATCTTCTATATAAACAGAACTACGATGGCTTGATCTCTAAGTTCAATTCCCCCGAGCTAGAGTACGTAGGCAATCTCGATCTCAACGAGGTGCAGCCACCCCGATCTCAAACATCCCCATTTGGTCAAGTCTCCCTAGCGACCTGACCCAGTAGTGCATTAATCTAGAAATAGGTTAATACACTACACAAATGAAAGGAGAACCCAAGTTGGTTAAAATACACCCCAGGTAGATTATGGTTACCTTCTGCAACTCTTGTTTCCTTTTTCATATAGAAGGTATCGCCTGATTCTTTCTCGAACCAAGAACCCATTACTAGCTTGTACATAACTCTAACAGATCTTTTAATATATATTGGGATGGGAACATAGCTAGATTTCTTTCTACCTAACAACTAGTTGAAGGTTGTATCAAGAAAGGATAGAGATGGAGATCATGGCCAGCTGATGCTTCAGCTCATGCTTGTGCCACAGTAGGAGGTATCAAGTCCACAACATGCTATCTAATATAACAAGGCTGATGTGGTTTAATTGGTTAAGTAGGATTACCTTGTTCAACAGTTGAAGTTATATAAAATCCACCAATCAAAGCCTCCGACCAAGCTTCTTCTTAAAATCCACCCTTAGCTCTGCAATTTCTCTTTCATATATAACCAGTTCATATGAGACGGAATACCAAGAAAGAAGAGATAAACTCATATCTCATCAAATAGTTTTGTTTTATATCTTACCCATTAATTTCATCCTTATCTCATACCAATACATTACATTGTGATATATAATATGATACATAGTAAACAAATTCTTGCTTTGCTGGTAGTTCTAATAGAAGTCCACCTTGTGCTTAATTAGCAACCTTTCATATTAGCAACGTTTCAAACACACTCAGAAAAATTGGGCAGCCACCTCATGCTATAGTAAGTAGGAGGTGTCAACTGGTTTTCCCATTCAGCCATGCAAGGAAGCCCCACATTAAAATCTAATACCCTTAGCAACAATTTAATTAAGTTAACTCATTAGTAAAAATCTTCTTGGGCCTTACATGGGTCCATTTGAACCCAAATTCCTCGTTCACGCGCTCGCTCGATCCTAAAGCAGTAAGTCCGTGTCAGTAAACAGACGGTAGTAATTAATTATCTAATTATAAATAACTTTTTATATTTAGATGGATTCTACACCATGATTTCGAATGCGCTTTAGGTTTTCACTTATTTATTCTTATTTCTATATTTTCTATCTACTCGCACTCCATTATCTATGATCAATAGAATAAAATTATCGTAAATTTTTAATCATACCATATGTTATACGTGAGATTACTAAAATGCCCCTAAGACGAGTGCGGGTTGTTACAGATTTCTGACGGAAAGATAGCAGAAGTGGTACAACTTACGCCAGAGATTCAATCAATCCGTTCAAGAATATACAACCGAATTTCAGAATCAAGCAATGGTTTTGGATATTAATCTAAAGTATTACTCCATATACATGAAGTACGTGGCAGGTTTGGGTAAGTATATTCGGAAGGAATTGAAGTTGTTTACAGTAGAAACTATACATGAGGCTACTGTGAAAGCTATTGCCATTGAAGGCAAGTTGAAGAAAAACGACATAAAGGGAGATGGAAAGCAATCTGGTGGTAAACCTAATGGTTCCGGTGCCAAGAAGGATGATGCTAAGAAGGGAAAAGGTGAGTCTAATGGGAAGGAAGGATTACTTTGCAGTCATTGCAAAGCAAACGGTCATGTGATGGAGACGTGCTGGGAGAAAAATCCAGAACTCAAATCGAAAGGGTTCAGGACGAAGGGGGATAAGAAGACTGCAACCTTAACCACACAAGTTTCGAAAGAAGTACCAGGTATGACAGAGCCTAACCTTAAGCTCAACATGATGGCAGGGAATTCTATACAGATAGAAGAAGAAGACCCCAGAGAGCAGCTCTTTGTTGTTAAGCTACAGGTGAAGACCAATTTGGTTGATGGGATTGTAGATCCAGGTAGTAAGAAAAATCTGATTTCAAAAGCTTTAGTTCAGAAGCTTGGTTTGAAGATCGTGAAGCATCCTAAGCCTTATCCATTGGGATGGATTCAGAAGGACGTTGGCTCGAGTGTGGAATATCAATGCACATTCAAATTTGCTCTTCATGAGTCTTATATTGATGAGGTAACATGTGACGTTGTTCCATTGGATGTTTGTCAGGTTATTTTCGGAAGTCCCTACCTGTGGGATAGATATGCTCTCTTTGATAGAAGAGACCAGAAGTATACATTCACTAAAGATGGCGAACAATTTGCTATTCAGTCAGTTCCACCCCCAAAGGGAACTAACTTGGTGACAGCAACCCAGGCCAAAAGGTTAGTGAATGCTTGTGGGAAGTTCGTTTTGTTAATGATCCGCCCATATGAGGAGCAACCAAGCCGACATTGCTTGGCTTCCTTATCAACTCAGCAGGACGGTGATCTTGAGAAGTTGAAGATGGAGTTTGAAAATTTGTTTCAGGATCTCACCGGGTTACCACCAATGAGGAGTGTAGAGCATGAGATCATGTTGACTGGAGAGAGTTCTTTACCCAATCTTGGGTTGTACCATACTTCTGTGCAGGAATCAGATGAGATAAAGAAACAAGTTCAGGAACTTTTGGAGAAAGAAGTTATTGTGCCGAGTAGTTCGCCTTGTGGGTCACCAGTGTTGCTAGTACCCAAGAAGGACGGTGGTTGGTGTATGTGCGTTGATTATCGTGCACTTAACAAGATTACCATCAAGAATCGGTATCCATTGCCGAGGATTGATGATTTGATGGATCGATTGGAGAGTGCTCGGTTATTTACAAAATTAGATTTAAAGTCCGGGTATCATCAAGTCAGAATTCGAGAAGAAGACACATCGAAGACAGCTTTCAAGACAAAATAGGGTTTTTTCGAGTGGTTGGTTATGCCGTTTGGGTTGTGCAATGCTCCAGCGACTTTTATGCGTTTGATGAATGATTTGCTAAGGCCTTTCATGGAAAATTTTGTGATTGTGTATTTGGATGATATCTTGATATACAACAAGACATGGGAGGAACATCTTGTTCACATCCATAAGGTGTTCGAGTTACTACGGGGCAGCTAATTACGATTGAATGGAAAGAAGTGTGAGTTTGCTAAAGGGGAGCTGGTGTATCTCGGGTTTGTTGGTGGTGGGGTCAGCGAAAAATTGATCCAGGAAAGTTAGAGGTTATTACCAAATGGCCAAGGCCTAGTTCAGTGACTGAGGTAAGGAGTTGCGTGGGAGCTTGCCAGTATCTACGAAAGTTTATTCAACATTTTTCCACACTTACAGCACCTTTGCACGGGTTGACAAAGGCAGGGAAACAGTTTGAATGGAATAAAAATCATGAGGACGCCTTTCAGTTACTGAAGAGAAGGATCTCAGAGGCTTCAGTTTTAGCGTTGCCTAATCTACAACGTGCTTTTGAGGTCGGGACAGATGCTTCTAGTTATGCTATGGGAGCAGTTCGTTTGCAGGATGGTAAGCCAGTGGAGTATCATTCTGAGTTGTTTGCAGGGGCTATAAAAAAACTATCCACCTTATGACAAAGAGTTCTATGCTCTCTATCAGGCTGTTAAACATTGGAGAGTGTACCTGTTGGGTAAGGAGGTAGTGGTTCACTCCGATCACAAGCCATTAGAGTATCTTCATACTCAAACCAAGTTGCAGCAGGCCAGACACATGAAGTGGATGTCGTACTTGATGACATTTCACATCATTATCAAATAGAAGAAAGGTTCGACGAACAAGTTGTCTGATATGTTGTCTCGACCACCGGTAAGTGCTTTATTGGTGGCTCTACGTATCCAACCGTTGGTTCCTTAAGAATATGTCACATGGTATGCATCAGATAAGGGATTCAAGGATGTGTATGCAAAGGTTCAGCATGGGCACAAGGGAGAGTTTGAGATACGTGATGGGTTGTTATATAAGGGTTCATCGCTTTGCATTCTAGAAGATGGGGATAGATTGCAGTGGATTAGGGAAGCACATACTTCTAGAGTGGCTGGTCACTTTGGGGTTGAGAAGACTTTGTTAATTCTACGGCGCTATGTCTTTCGGCCGAAGATGCAAGATAATGTTTCTAGATATGTTCAAGGTTGTAAGTTGTGCTGTACATCCAAACCGGCGAACAGGAAAAGAGGATTATATCTACCGTTACCAGTGCCTAACCATCCTTGGGAGAGTATTTCTATGGATTTCTTAGGCGGCTTGCCTATGGCCAGATCTGGGAATGACTATTTGTACGTTGTGGTTGATCGTTTTAGTAAAATGGTGATTTTGATTCCATGCAAGAAGACAGTGACAGGAGCGGATGCAGCTAAGTTTTTCTTTGAATATGTTTGGAAGCACTTTGGGTTGTCAAGTTCGATTATATCTGATCGTGATAGCCAATTCCTTGGGCACTTTTGGGATTCTTTGTGGGGCATGATGGATACCAAGTTGAAGAAGAGTACTGCTTTTCATCCACAGACAGAGGTGGTCAACAGGACCATGGTCCATATTTTACGGGGGTATAATGCCAAACATCCGAAGACTTTGGATGAAAGTCTTCCTTATCTACAATTTGCTTTCAATAGAACAGTTCATAGCTCGTCGGGTAAGTCTCCATTTGAGACATGTTATGGGTACTTGCGGCCTAGTCCTTTTGATTTAGTTTTCACTATTGATGGGGCTAAGGATGGAAACGGGGAAACTGAACAGCTTCTCGCCCAACGGCTTTTGGAGAAGATAAGCCAAATACAAGCTACTGTTGAGGCACAATTGAAGTAGTCACAAGCAAAGTACAAGGCTAAACATGATAAGCATCGAGTTCCTTGTAACTTTGGTCTGGGCGACCTGATATGGTTGAAGTTGAGTAAGGAGCGTCTCAAAGGTGAAGGTAAGAAGTTGAAACCACTTCGATACGGACCATTTCGAGTTCTTGAGCAGATTGGGGACAACGCTTTCAAGCTTGAGTTACCACCTTACTTGGGGATGTATTCGGTCATTAATGCCAAGTATTTGAAGTTGTTTGAGCCACCATTACTTGATGATGATGGGGATGACAAAGTAGTCTTACCAGCAGTTGATGACGTGTGGTTTGAGCGAGAGGAGCCATTGACAGAAGATTGCATATTGGAGCGCAAGATGACTAGTACACGACGTGAAGACCGCATTATGTTTCGCATTGGGCGTGTTGGTCAGGTTCCAAGCAAGGCTAGATGGTTCAACAAAGACCAGGGAGCTATCGAGTTCCCAAACCTCTTGTTTTAGCTTAAACGGGAGTTTAAGTTCCTAAATGGGGGAGCCATGATACAGGTGTATCCTAGTAGAAGCTTAGTGATCCTCAAGATTGGTGTCTTGAGGATAGACATTTGCCACCCTATGACTTGGTCGTCGCGAAGCGACGACGCTGCGGGCCCAGGGCGCAGGGCCTGGCTGGGGTCAAGCTGGCTCGGGTTCGGGGAAGCGCCCCGAAAGGTCTTTGGGATTCTGAAGAGTTCTAAAGATAGATTTCCTTATTCCGGGTGAATATGAAATAGGTTTCCTTGTATGATTCGAAGTCGTCCAAGGTCTATAAAAAGGTGTTTTGGCCAAGACCAAAACATAAGAGAGGCAGCTAGGGCTTAGATTATCTAGAGAGTATTGTGAGGGGAGAGATTCTTGTGATCTTCATAATATTCAATAAAGAAGATAGTTTTCTTCGAGATCTTGTGTTTTGTTTATCTTTATTTATTGCTATTGTTTAATTCCGCACTCAATAGTACCTTTACCTAGTAATTTGTATCAGTTTGAATAAATAAAATCAATTTTTTTTCATTATCTGTCATGTTCGTAATTCTCATTCTTTAACTTCAATTGCACTGGGATCAAGAGGTGAGTCTGTGGTGAGGAGAGAGGAACTGGGGACAGTGAAGAGTCACTGAACCGTTTTTCTAGTACATATTGGGTAAAAGAACCGGTCCGGATGGACCCCAACGATTGTCTGTTGCTTGAACGACGGTTGGTCTTCTTGCTTCTTTCTATAAATAGATCCCTTCACTCCCTACTGTACGTATATCCCCTTCTTGCTTGAGTGCGGCAGAGAGCGGGATGAGCCTTTTTAGGGGTGGGTGGGGGTGAGAGGAAAAGGGTTTACCCTATAGATGATCTTCATTATCTGGATCATAGCTCGTTGAAGTGCCGAGACTTGTCTGACGTAATAGATCGAGTGGTTAGAAAGGTAAGTTGATGACCTCTGATCCTTTCTTTGAGTGGGGGCATCCCTAGGCTGTAGGGATGGTTCCCAAAAGTGAAGATTCATGGCGGGTTGTGCCAGACTCTCTTCCTTTTACTTTGATTTTGCACTTAGGGTTCTAGTAAACCCTAAAGGTCGTGGCTTTAACTGGTTTCCTCCTTTTGCAGATGTCTTCCGATGAGGATTCATAGATTGAACCCATTGAGGGGATTCCAGACGCAGAGATGATAGAGCGGAAAGATCCGCCGGTGGTGGAGTTACTCTTTTGTCATGATCAGAACCTACCTTGGGACGTTGGGGACTCAAGCTTTCCTGCCCTATCGGTCCATTACCGGTTAGGCCCTAACGTGACCATTCGGAGGGCTAAATCTTTGCTGCAGCCGACTGGTCGGGGTGAAGTTGTGATTTCGATACAACATCTGCACTATGGGATGAGGTTGTTGCTGTCACGCACGATGGTGAGGTTGTTGAGTTGGGGTGGGGGGATTCCTCTCGGCCAGCTACACATCAGCTTGTTGTTGGTGATCCAGAGTATCGAGCGGATCGAGAAAATGTATGGGTGGCCTATAGGGGTGCGCGCCATATATCGCATGCTTACCCCAAAGGTGGGCAGGCAGTCTGGTATTCCCTTCCTGAAGTACGCAGGGAGGAGAGGTGGGAGGAGTTTCTCTAGCTGGCCACAGAAGTATGTCTTTGTTGATCAGCCGGTGTTCCTGATTGGTTCACTTGTGAGGAGCGTGGACAGATGTTACGGCGTTCCTTTTCGATTTAGTGGCGAGTGTTTGTCTTCAGTAAACTTGATCGCTTTGATGCTGAAGTGCTTGCTCACTAGTTTGTTCTCTGCAAAGGTTTCCTTAGGCTGGACGGAGATTGGCCGCTCTCGAGTGCAAAGGCAGAAGGGAGCTTGACTGCAAGACCCACCCGTCGAGCAGGGAAGGAAGGAGAGATTCAATGCATTCAGCTGCAGTTCCATTTAAGCAGGCCAAAACAGAAGAAGTAGTTCACTCACCCACCGGATAGAGGGTGTCATATTGTGCCTAGCACCACCCTCTTACCTCAGACCAGATTTCCTCTTCCCGATCCCATTCATTCCGACCTCGATCAATATCTGTGTTCCTCAGGAGGTGGTGCCAGAATCAAGAAGTACCAGGCCTAGAATCGTCTCCTTTTTGTCTTTGCACCTTGAGCTTCGTGTTGTTGACAGGGAAAGAGTGTATGTGGAGTGGCACTTCGTTTACAGAGATGACCAAGTCCTCTCCCCTTATCCTGTGGAGACTTCCTCGTCGGAAGAAGATGAGGGGGATGGCGACGATGGAGGTGATGACACTCCTCAAGCTATGGATGAGGAGGAGGCCGTGGAGGTATCCTCGGACGATGGCCCTGATGATGCTCCGGCGAGAGGCGTGATGAATGACCAGGTTCGTCAGATTCGCAATAAGGCAAGGAATGCTACAGTTGCTAATAATACTCCTGGAGGATGAATCACACTTGGCGGGGAGCGTATCCATATCGCGTCCAGGACTAAGTGACACGCACGGCCCATTGCGGAGCGAATAACTCGCGACAAGCTCCGGTCTGAGGTGCGTTGTAATTTCCCCATTGTAACTTCCACATTCAACCTCCATGTTGCCCAAACTATAATCCTTTACTTGACTAACTATGGAAAGAATTTATAAAGAACTTCACGGGTACAATAATATAGACGTGTTGAAAGACAGAAATGTATTGTTGGAAGGCCTATATTAGCACGGGTACAATAATATAGATGTGTATTTACCTTATTAGTTGATAATATCGTATCCATAGGCACAGGTACAACCGTACAACTAGTATGTCAATATATCATAACAAGTGTTCGGTGGGCTTAGGCAATGACGAAGCCAGGAATTTAGGTTACATGGGGCACTCTAAAAACAAATTACATCAGCTAATAAAAATTTTAAATATAAGTATATCAAAAAAAAAAAAAAGATAACTTACAATATAACCATACAATAAAGACAAAAAAAATTAAATTAAATGGTCACACTATATTTTATTTTTATTTTTATATATTGTAAATGTGTTTTAAGATCTTTAGTTCTCTACCTAATCCATTCTCTTTGTCAATAGCATAAAAAACATTACTATTTTTCACATGCATAACTAAACAAGCATTTTAATTATCTTCCATTTCAACAGTTGGAGTATTATATTATTGGGTCTAGAAAAAGAAATTAGAAGTGTGTGAATAAAAAATTCCCCAAACTTTCTTTTCTTTAAGACAACTCAGTTCAAGCTCATTATATTATTATTATTATTATTTTTTTTTTTGAAAAACATTTATAAAAGAAAATAATAGTAGCGCTCATTTGGTCATTTTATTGGGCTTAGAAGAAGATACAATAAAACCTCGATAAATTAATAGCTTTGGGACTGTAGAAAATTATTAATTAAGTGAGATATTAATTCATCAATTAATTAATAAACTATTAATTTACATAAATATCAGTATATTTTCATGTATATCTTTCTCTTGGGGGGCTAACATGATGAAGCTGGACAATAGTTCTATTCAAGAATCCGTTCAACGAAAAGAAGTACTAAAATCGATAATAATATTGGAATAATTTTCTCTTGCAATACAAAATACAACACTAGATCAACTTATATTACTACAAAAATTCAAAGACGAGATTCAAACCAACATCAATTTTCAGAAGAAACAAGCAACAATTGATTTTTATTATAAAAAAATATAAAATAAATTTGTATATCGAGAAATTATTAATTTATATATTAGTTAGGCTTTCGAGGATTTTTCTAGCTAAAATGTATTATCTAAATATCGAGAAATTATTAATTTATCTAATAAATTTAGCGAAATATTAAATTACAACCTATGCCCAACTTAGGACCAGCCAAAAATATTATCCAAAAGAAATAATTAATTTATTGGGTATTATCTTATCAAGGTTTTAGTATATTAGTCAACAAAAGCTGTAAGTTTGGTAGTCAACAAATGTCGAAAAACCACTTACATCACATGAACCATTACTAACTTACCAATACCATTACATAACTTACCATTACATAACATGTTTTTAAGAAATCACCTGAGGCACGTGCCTCAGTTAGCTTCCATGCAGCTCCGCCACTGGGCTTAGGCATCTTTGATTTTTGTGTCCTACTCTCAGACAGATGACTACGGTTTTCCTCTAAATTTAGAGGGCGTTACCAAAATATCTATACTTCTAATTATTTCAAAGATGGAATAATGATGAAATAACAAAACAAATCCACAAATTAAACATAAAAAAAAAAAAAAAAACAAAGTCACAGACACAGAAAGCTAATATGACATTACAATAACAGTTGCCCATATGCATGCTAAATACACTTGGCTTTTTATCCTAAAGGGAACAAATACACTTGGGTTTTTAACCAAGTGTCTTACTAAACAAAAAGTCAAAAACAAAAGAAGACCCTGAAAAGCCCTATGGGTTATTTAAAAAACTAACATAACTAACAAAACAAATCCCAACTGACTATGGCCATTGCTAGATTTATATTGCTTCCAGAATGTTGTCTTCATCCTGCAGAAACAACAAGGAATCAAAATCGGAATTCACATAGCCACCACCTGTTGGGTTTTTTTGGACAGAGGGAAGTTTTTTGTCTGGGAACGTACGTACGTAGTTAGGGCGTACGTACGTCCCGTATCACAGATGTTTGTTTTGAAGCTGAACGTACGAACGTCAATTCGACGTACGTACGTCCTCCCTTGGTTTTGTGCATATGGGCCTGTTTAAGCCCATTTCGTGTTTGATTGTAAGGCTATGTTTTAAAGCCAATTTGAAGTTGGAAAACCTAATCTTGATATGAGAGAGATTGTGAGAAGCCATTGGCAAGTTTGAGAGAACTTTTGTAAGGAACAACACTTTGGTTTCTTCGTGAGGGCTTGTATAATCGTCTCCATCCAAGAGAGAGAGAGAGTTTGTATCCTCAATTTGTGATTGTCTCTTTGAGAGATTTGGTGAGGATTTGAGAAGGGAGGAAACCTAGAGTTTCTCCATTTGTTTGAGAGCATTGTACTATCTTCTCCAATAGTAAAAGTTCTATTTGTTTGTCCGTGGACGTAGGCAATATTAGCCGAACCACGTTATGTTGGTGTCTCTCTCTATTATTTGTTGTTGCTAAGTAGGTTTACTTCTTTACTACTTGCTTTGTCATCTTTCATACACTATTTCAATCTTGGGTATTGGTGCATAAGTCTGCGCACAACAAGTGGCATCAGAGCTGCAGGCTAGATCTTGAGCGTCTTGAAGGTGTTTGAAGAAATTCCGTAGTGAGTTTCTTATTTGTGTTTCAAGCCAAAAGTTCTACCTTTTATCTGTTGGTTGTCAAGAAGGTGTTTGTTGAAATTCCTGTGTGAATTTTCAGATTTGTTTTTTTTTTTTTAGTGATTGTTTGGTGTATGAAATTGATTGGTATCATGTCGGATCATATTTCGGATTCGAGTGAATTTGGAGAGGAGATTAATAGTTTGTTTGATAAAACCTTGTTGTTAGATGTTGACATTCATAAATTGGATGGTAACCTCGACTTTGCTATGTGGAAGACGGAGGTACAAGATTGGTTAGCCATTAATGGCTATGTAGATGTTCTTGATGATAAATCGAGAAATATAAATGATGATGAATGGTTAACTCTAAATTTAAAGGCTTGTGAATTTGTCCGGTATTGTTTGGTAGAAGATTTGTGGTACATTGTCAAATTGGAAACCATTGTAATGGTTATGTTGTCCAAGTTGGAAGGCAAGTACGCTTTGAAAAATACAGAGGACCGGCTCTATGTGGTTGATGATAGTATTGGTAGATTGGTTGGTTCTCAATGCAAATTGAGAAGTCGAAGAACTCTTGCAAAGAATGAATGTGCCTATTGTCATTGTTGGGGGCATTGGAAAATGTGATATAAATCACATTGATAAATGTATTTTATTGATAAGAGAGTTCTCTCCTTTTAGATGAAATATGTCCCTTTATATAGATAGGGAATTACAATTGAGCACATGTGATATAAATCACATTGATGTTGTAACGGGAAATAACGGACAAATAATAATGGAGAATATTAGATCTTGATCTTGTAATTGTTGGTATTAACCTACATTGCCATGTAAGCGCGACACGAGCTGATGAGTCATCGAGTTGGGCCAAGTTGGAGTATGACTTGTACTGCATGTCGGGCGGGCCAAGTCGTTGGAAATAGACTTGAGCTCGGGTGAGCTCGATAAAAATAAGTTTGACGTCGATGTAGCTCGATTGAGGTCGGATGAAATAAGTGCAGAGTCGGTGTTTATGACTTCCAAACGTTATTTGGAAGACTGTGTTGGGCTTAGATATGCTCGCGAAGTGAACTCGGTAGAGCTTGGTGGTAGGTATATACATAGCCCCTTTTCATTCAGATTGACGGAAAATAGTGTATACGAGTTGACTTCGATTTGGATGAAAACGAAAAGAAAGTTAGATTCAGCTGAACAAAAGGGCGCAATGCCTTGTTTAATTTTCGAAGATTCCTTGAACGAAAGGTCCCGATGCCCTGTTCAATTTTTGAAGATTCCATTTGATTTTGAACGAAAGGGCATTGTTCAATTTTTGGAGATTCCTTGAACGAAAGGTCCTGATGTCTTGTTCAATTTTTCTAAATTCTATTTGAATTTGAACGAAAGGGCGCAATGCCTTATTCAATTTTTGGAGATTTCTTGGACGAAAGGTCCTGATGCCTTGTTCAATTTTTGGAGATTCGTTGAACAAAAGGTCCTGATGCCTTGTTCAATTTTTCGAGATTCCATTTGATTTTGAACGAAAGGGGGCAATGCCTTGTTCAATTTTTTGAGATTCCTTGAACGAAAGGTCCTGATGCCTTGTTCAATTTTTGGAGATTCGTTGAACGAAAGGTCCTGACGCCTTGTTCATTTTTTCGAGATTCCATTTATTTTGAACGAAAGGGCGCAATGCCTTGTTGAATTGTTTTGTGAACGAGAGAGGGCAGTGCCTCGTTTTGAGTTTTATAGATGACATAGTGACGCCATTTAGAATTTCACCTGTGAAAAAGCCAGTGAAAGCGATCGATGTGGCACATATGTGTGAAAGTAGCTCATAGATAGTGAGGTCATATTTGGGTGACCTGCACATACAGAGAGTTACACCAAAAATATTTATTGTTAGTAGGAAAGAGTGTCAATAATAATATTTACAAAAACAATAATGGTCCATTGTATAAGTTTCTGATAGACTTGATAATCCCAAATATTCCTGCATTCGAGGTCTTACGAAGTGCCTCAGATAAGTCAAAATCTTTTAAATGCCTTGTAGAATTAGCTAAAGTATTACATTTTGCCTCCATAATAGAAATAAGGTCTTACGAGGCCTTGCTAAGATTTCCTGAGACTTGAGAAATCGATTAGTACTTGAGGTCTTTTAAATTAGCCCCAATATAATATTAACAATATTGAATGAAAAATAACATTTAGAAAGCAATAGATGCGACCTGTACATAGAGACATGGAGCTACACAACCTATTAAGCAATAATTGTAGATCAAATATGTACAGTACACATATAAGATTTATGATAGCCCCAGTATGAGTAGCCAAATGAAGTTATTTGTACTTAGTCGACTTAAGTAGTTAAATTTGAGCTCGTTTTGCTAACGCGAAAGTGAGTATGTATAAGCAATAACATTAAATGCGATGACTGAGTTTGTCATGGGTATGACAAATGAGATAAAAAAAATGGAATATGCAGTATATGCACGACAAATAAAATTGTGGATGACCAATCAATGTAAATGGTCCAAGGAATGTAAGGTGTCAAGCAAGCTCACAATTTCTTGTGTAGGATTTTTTTATAAGAGACAAATGGTAAATGCATTTCTCATATAGACATGTGTTGTATACATAATGCATGTGTAACAACAATATATTCAATGCTCAGTGATTATTGATCTAAGAGAAAAATAAAAGTCAATTATATGGTAATAGATATAAGGAAGAAATTTTAATCAATATCATCATTAACATGTGAAAAAGATTACATTCCATATAACATGTGAATGATGGTGTCATAAAAGGTGCAATTATTAATTGAATTGCAATTGTATAACCGAAATAAAATTCAAGTCAATACATACATTAATGATATTTCAGTTTTGGTCAATGTTTGACCACTTGAAATAATAGCTAAAGTTATTGTTAGTAAAACCAATAACTCGGTAATATTTTTATTAATTTGACACTTATGTCTAAAATTTTGTAATGGTGATAATGATAATGTGCATATTTGATAATTCTACTTCTATTTTGACTTATGAGTAAAGATTAACAATATGTATGATAGTAAACTTGAGGAATTAGTAATAGAATGTATTCAAGGTTTTGTCTAATGAGAATAAACAAAGCAAAGTCATGTAAATAACAACAGTTACAACCATTTCTCAGAGAAAAGTTTTAAGATTTTTGGTGAAAGTTATATGGACAATAGTCATGATGATGAGTAATAAGCAACCATTACGGTTCAAACACAAAACAATTAATTGGTGATACTTTGTATATTATATAGTTGTAGCCCATTAAAAATATAGATATGTCAAGTAATAATAAAAGTATAAAGAAGAGAATTTCAACTTTTTAGTAGAAAAAGGAAATATTTGTGCAATAAAACCTGTGTTTTCATTCTGAGTTCTAGAAACATTGATTGGTTGATGAAGAACACGAAACCTTTTGTTCGATCCCCAACAGTCGGTGCCAATGTAAATACATAAAATTTACATAAAATAAACGAGTTATCAAATAACAAAATAGAAGTATATAGACACATGATTTTACGTAGTTCGGCAATGGTGCCTACGTCCACAGGAGAGATAAGTGTATTTTAATGATATGAGATAAGAGGAGCTACAGAGCTTGTGATGAGCTAGAGAGCTCTCTCCTTTTACATGAAATATGTCCCTTTATATAGATAGGGATGGAATTACAATTGAGCACATGTGATATAAATCACATTGACGTTGTAACGGAAAATAACGGACAAATAATAATGGAGAATATTAGATCTTGATCTTGTAATTGTTGGTATTAACCTACATTGCCACGTAAGCGCCACACGAGCTAATGAGTCATCGAGTTGGGCCAAGTTGGAGTATGACTTGTACTGCATGTCGGGCGGGCCAAGTCGTTGGAAATAGACTTGAGCTCGGGTGAGCTCAATAAAAATAAGTTTGACGTCGATGTAGCTCGATTGAGGTCGGATGAAATAAGTGCAGAGTCGGTGTTTATGACTTCCAAACGTTATTTCGAAGACTGTGTTGGGTAGGTATGCTCGCTAAGTGAACTCGGTAGAGCTTGGTGGTAGGTATATACATTCATTGTGATTCAAAATACTTAATGCTTGTTTATTTCTATTTCGCGACATGAAGTAACCGAGAGGTGACAGTTTGATTATAAATTAATATGTGGGTGCAAAAATTTGATCCACAAACTCTAGATATGTATATATTAATCGTACAGTTACAATGAAAGCCTTGTATAGACAGAGATAGGATGGGGGTATACAGTGAGACTGGACCTGATCGGGATCAGGCTGCCTACGTATCCAAGATGATGAACTTGGAATCAAGTCTCTACTTCCACTAAGCTCTAATGGAGTTACTCAATGAAAGACTCCTAGTTCAGGAGGTTTAGAACTCCTGTATTTGTAGTAGGCCGGAGGAGGCTGTCTCAACCACCCCTCTGGTTTTGACTCCAAGAACTCGGGTTGTTCAGCTGTGAAGATGCTTTCCGTGGAGATACCTTGCATGCTGCGGAGCGGTTATCTCCTTGGTTTGAATCCCCTTTGACCCGGATGACTGCCATGTGGCATCCTCTGATAGTTCCTGGTTCAACCTGGGTTTCCTTTATCTTTTCCAGCGGGCTATAACCATGGGTTCTGTTGGCCTAGAATCTCGTTGGACTTATCCAGTTGGTTGGGACTTGGATTGACCAAGCCTGAAAGAAAAGACTTGGGCTTGACTCCTCTGACCGGAGGCCCAATCTGCACTGCATACTTCCTGGCCAGGTCCTCTAGACTTCTGTGCTAAGCCTTTGGATGGCCTACTTGACTGAGGGGGGGCCTGGTTGATGTATGGGAGCCCACGGTTCAACTTCTTATACAGTAACTGGGGCTCCAACCATTGATAGTGGACTATCCGGCGAGTCAAGGTCCACAGAGCGTATGCAGATCTCTTGAAACCGGGTTCGGCCCAACCTGATAGGCCAGGCTTGGCTGGCTACTGCTCAGGTGCTCCCTGTTTAACTTCTTATACTGCCATCGGTGACACCTGTCGGGTTTTTTACCTAGGGTACACACATCGCCCCCTCTTTGTCAAGTAAAAAATCTGCTTGGGAAAAATCTTAGCAATATCTTCCCCGGCTGTTGAGATTTGGAGGATTACTTCCTTCACACGCTTCTTGATGACGATTCTGTATCCCTTGGATCAAGGTTTAGGGTTTCTTTCCTCCTTTATAAATAGGGAGTCGAAGGTGTAGAAAGATGTCCACTTCTCTTTCTCCGTTCCCTGTTTGTTGTTGCTGTTATTGCTGTAGTTTCTGCTGAAGAATGGCTGATGACCGGGCTGCTGATTTGGCCCACCGCACATTCAACATTAAAGTAGAGCACGCGTTTAACCAAGCGCAGGCTCAGGAGAATAACCTGGAGAAGGTTGTCCGGCTGGAGCATGATATGAAGTTGTCCCTCAAGAAACGAGACAACATCATTGCATCACTGCGCAAAGACCTCCGGTTCTCTGAAGACTCACTTAAACAGGCGGAAGACCAGATCCAAACCTTGAAAAAGAAGGTCTGGATACTTGGCAATGCTGCGGCCGGGGGTGTTAGCTGGGACCTGGTCGCTACTTCCCCCCTACCGCCTCGCAGAATGCTTTGGTAGACTAGTTAATGTAGCACCAATGTTGAGGAGTGGGGCCCTCTTTTCTTGACTTTTATTCATCAATCAAAATCCCTTTTTCCATGAACAGTGTCTCTGCTTGTCTTGTCTCGATCTTGGCAGGTTGACTGTCGGTTCATGGGAGACTGTTGCTTCTCGGGAAACAACAGGGTTGTGGCTCGACCCTTTTTAACCTTAGTGTAGCTAAATAAGGAGGGGTTTACTCTTGCTGAGTTATTCCTCTTTCTTCTTCTTCCTTTGCTCATCTTCTATGGCGGCTAGGCATTTCGATTCTAGTTCCGTCGGTGACAATCGGGAACAATACCGAGCGCATCTCCTTAGCCGTGTGAACAACTTGAAGGCGTAAGTGGTCGAGCTTGTGGAAGACCAACGCCGGTGGGAGGAGTGCCATGAGGGCCGAATCAGGGATAAAGATGAGGAAATCCGGGGCCTCAAAGAAAAGCTGAAATCTGCCTCTGCTGACCTTGCCCGGATGGGGGGCAAGATAGACGATGTTGCGGTTTCTTCATGGAAGGAAGGATACGCTGAAGCTAAGGCCAAGTACCATCTCCTCGACTCGCCTGAGGAGTCCGGCCGGGATCCTCCGTCTCCTCCCTTTATGTAATTTAGCTCTGGTCGCACTATGTAGGGGATTTGGTGCACCCCGTATAATGCATTTCGTAATAAAATCATGTTTCCTTCTATTACTGTCTTGAGCTCCGGTAGGTGGATCCGGTTATTTTCTTGTTATGTAGAGTGCAGGAACACATGTCGATCAATCTTTACCTGACCGTGGTGATGTAGACCGGAGGTCCACATATCACTGACCTGGACCATGTGGACCCCACTCGTAGATGTTGGATTGATCTCACTGAGTCTACGAGGTGGGTCTCAGCTGACGTGGATCCCAGATGATTGTGCGGCATGGGCCCCAGCTGACTGTGTTAAGTGGGCCCCACTTCGTCTTCTCTAAATCTTTCTTTGTTGGCGTGAAGATGTACAGCTTCAACTTCCAGTGAAAGCTTATGACTCTTCGTTGATCGAGTCATTAAAACCAGTTGGTTTAATGACCTTGATGATGATTTCATTAAGAGAACCTGGAATACCATCAGCCGGTGGACCCTGGGCTCTCCTTATAAAAAGGGAAGGCTCGAAAGAGAGAAGGGTATTTCCTTCACTCTTTTTCTCTTCCTTCTCTTTCATTTCTACTTCGCTGGAACCCTAGTTTCTGAAACTCCAAATTCCGGTGATTTCACGCGAATTCTACTCAAAAGATGAGGAGAACCTTAGTCCTGAGCTCAAGTAGACAAGTAGTGACGAAGAGCCTCAGAGTCCGGCTCCCCATCCCTCGGCTGATGAGGGCGGACCAAGTAGTATTCCGGCGATGGGTCCGCCTTCGCCTGCTGGTGTGGCGGAGGTGGCTCACCTGAATTTTGTTGAGCCTCCTGTTGAGAAGCCGACGAGGAGGTGGCAAGCTTCCTCCAACCTCCCTCGAAATCCTGAGCTTGAGCGGATGAGCGCGGTGGAAGTTCAGGAGCGGCTTGGCTGGAGAGGGGTCTGGTTTGGTTCCCACCCCACTATTTCAAGCGGTTGCTCCGGCAGCCTTATAGCGGTAAGTCTTTACCAACTTCTTTATGGCATGCAGCTTCCGGTGCATTCTTCTATTCTGAGGTTGTTGTCGTGGTGGGGGATCCCACCCTGTCAGATGCATGTGTCCTTCTGGATAATCGTGCTTCGGATCGGGCTGATCGCTCTCCACTTCGAGATTCCATTTGGCCCGGTCAAGATGTTCATGCTCATGAAGTCGGTCGCTCGGGAGGCCAAGGAACGCTGCTTCTACGACATCCCTTGGCGTACTACCCGGAGGTTGTCTGGACTTCCCAACCATTATGGGAATTGGTTCGAGCCTTGCTACCGGGTGTCAGGGTGGTCGTCTGACCGCAGCATACCGGTGCCGCGGGACTTCATAGGTAAGCATGTGCCTGACCTTTCTTTCATTTTTGCCCTTATGCTTCATGTGCTTGCTGAACTCTGGCTCAAGAACAGTTCTGTGCGTGTGTTTGGAGGGAAACGTCAGCTTCAGGAGTCTCTGCCAACGGGGGTGGATTCCTCTGTTGCTGAGGTGAACATTGAGCGCTTCTTCCGTCTGCCCGCAGACCTGCAGGACTTGACTCTCCCTGACCAGATCGTAACAGATATTCGCTACCCGGCGAGGTTTGCCCTGCCGACTCCTCCGCAGGTTGTGGAGACAGAGTCCAGCTCTGGTGAGGGTGCTGCCACTGCAGAGAGCACGGTCCCCAGTGTTGAAGAAGAGCCTCCGGTTGAGAGTGAGGTTGTTGATCTGCGGGGGGATATGGATGATTGGCCTGATGAGGTTCTTCTAGTCGGGGGAAGATCTCCTCCTGATGAGCCGATGTCGGATGTTCTGTCGGAGGTCATCCCAGTTGTCGGGGATGTTCAGGTCAGTGATGCTAGCTTTGTTTGTCATTCAAACCCTCTCTTGGGTCGCCGGAGGAGGCCACATGTCTTTTATGGCTCATCCGACTCCTCCGGTGATCCAAGCCTGATGTCGAGGGATAGTGGACTTCTTATTTCCTGTGGATCTCGCGAATCAGCTACTGAGGGATTCTTTCCTACCCCGGTGCAGGTACATGCTGAGGTGGAGAACCTGGCCCAGCCGGAGATGGTGGGAGGTGTGTCCGAGGAAACGACGGTCGCCTCTGTTGCTGAGGGAGGCGAGCCGGCTGTAGTGTCGGGGGGTTCGTTGGATGAAGTGGTCGCCCCCAGTGTTGGAGATGCTGGAGTGGAGGCTCCGGTGGAGGTAAGACCTTCCCAGCCTCCTTCTGTTGAAGTTGTTTCCGTGCAGTCCCCTGCCCCGGTTGATCCGAGGGACAAGGGTGTGATAGATGAGTCTGCCCAGGGCTTGAAGAGAGTTGCTTCTGCCTCTCCTGCTGACCAGGGGGAGCCTGTGCACCCGAGAAGGGAAGATGCCATCCCTCGGGTGCTGAGGGGACCGGTGATAGGGACTACCCTGATTGGTAGTGGCTCCCAGGTTCCTGTTGAAGATGCTCTGGCCGTTGAGGGCGTCCGGACTGAGGTGCAGTTCACCGTGCCGGCGTTCACCATTCATCCTGCATTTCTTAGTGGTGAGCCGATATCGATTGGGGGCTCCGGCATCATGAACCTCCACACTGCTTTTGACTATATCTTCCAGAACCTACTTCTGGAGGACCAGTCATACTACAGCCGCCTTTCTCGCGACCGGGCGATGAGGGTGGCTGCCCAAAATCTCATCGCGGTAAGATTCCTTGACTTAAATTCTGGCTTTAAACTTGTTTCTCTTTCTGTCAGACACAAGTTCGCATGGCCCGGGTATTTGAGATGAGTGTCAGACCCCGACTTCTGTCTTGGAGGATCTGGAGCGCCTGCGAGCTAGAATCGTCAGCTCGAGAATGATCTGGCGGCGGCCAACAGTGACCGGTGGGTTCTGGAGGAGGACAAGCGGTCTATGGCGACAGACTACCTTAACCTGGACTTCACTTTGACCGTTGCTCTCCAGAGGGAGGAGGATGCCAAGACTTCCTTGGCAGAATTGGAGGCTACTTGCGGGAAACTGACCTGAGAGAAGCTGGAGCTTGACCGACGTCTTATCCTCAAGGAGGAGGCGTACGACCGGGCTGCTGAAGAGCTCCGGTTGGCGAAGGTTGCCTATCAGCAAGTCTTCGACCAGTTGGAGAAGGAGAATGCGAAAAAGGGCGGTAATGGCCCCGGTCCTTCTTCTCAACCTTAGCTTCTTTAGATTTTGTAGAAAGGTTCCTATCCCGGTTGCCGAGGGACTTCCTCTTGTACATATTCTTTTCTGAAAAAGAAAATAAAAATAATATTTTGGTAGTGCAAAAACATCTTGTTAGATATCTTTACCTTGTTTACAACGTTTATTACAACTGACTATCTTCCTCGCCCCTTTATCGTTTTAAGGAGTTCTTTTTCTTGCTAACACCATGGCGATTCATGGTCTGCTGCTGAAAAAGGGGGGTTTGTCCTTGTGCTGCATGCTTCGACCGGGGGAAGGCTAGCTCGCCTAACGGCCCCGATTTTTAAGAGTGGATAGTCTCGCTCTTAAGATAAATTTCCAAGACCGGAAGCTAGGTCCAGGCATCTCAGGCCTAAATGGAGTGTAGCTCCGCATTCAGGACTTAGCCAGGATCGGAAGCTAGGTCCGGGCATTCTGGGTTGGATGGGGGTTTGATCCCTGACATCCCTGGGCCTAAAAGGAGCATAACTCTGCATTTAGGACTTAGCCAGGATCGAAAGCTAGGTCCAGGCATCCTGGACCTCAGTGGAGACTTGATCTTGCACTTAGGATTTTCAGTAGCAAATAATACAAAGTACTCAAATTCTTACGAGAAAGAATCTTTATTGAAATCATCAAATGGAGTACATTACTTGTAGAATTTCTTGAGGTTGAAAGCGTTCCATGGTCTGGAGAAGAGGTCGCCGGACAGAGTTTTGAGGAAATATGAGCCTTTCGCAGCATGTCTGCCTATGATGTAAGGTCCTTCCCAGTTTTCTCCAAGCTTTCCAGCGGTTGTATCCTTAGTCATAACTTTGACTTTTCTCATGACCCAGTCGCCCGGATTGAATTTCCTCTTTACGACTCACTTGTCATATCCCCTTTTGATGGTCTCCTGGTACCAAAGAAGGTGTTGTAGGCTTACTCTCTCTTGTTGTCAAGAACAGCTTTTTCTCTTGCCAGAATCCCTTTGTTCTCCTCGGTAAGGACTGCACCAGTGGACCTCCTTGGGGTGGTTTGGTATGCCCATAAAACCCCCCAGGAGTTGCATTACCCAGTTGTTTTTAGCTTTATCCAGCCGCTTCTTGAGTGTATCCAAGATGACCCGGTTGGATGCCTCTGTCTGCCCGTTCCCCTGAGGATAGTACGGGGCTGAGAAGTTGTACTTGATCCCCAAGGATTTGCAGAACAACCAGATGTTGTCGCAGTCGAACTACTTTCCATTATCGGACACTAGCTCTTGAGGAATTCCGAATTTGCAGATTATGTCGTACCACAAAAATCTTCTGACATCTGAGGCACATACATGTACCAATGCTACTGCTTCAACCCCTTTGGTGAAATAATCTGTAGCAACCAATAGGAACCTGACTGATTGTGGAGCTTTTGGAAGCAGACCCACAATATCCAATCCCGACTTGGCGAAGGGCCATGCACTCAGGATGGGGTGTAGTTCGTTTGCCGGGGCATGCTTCTGACATGGGAGGCATGCCTGTGTGAACTTATTTGTGTCTGTCATCATGTGCGGCCACCAGTATCCTTGGATCATTGTCTTTTACGCCAGATTTCTGCTCCTGGAATGGTTGTCGCAGATCCCAGCATGGATCTCTTTCAATATGACCAGGCGTTGCTCTTGAGTAAGGCACCTGAACAAAACCCCGGAGCTATGGCTCTTCATGTATAGCCTGTGTGACTCCTGGTGCGGTATGACAGTGAAGTTCCATGCATCCCTCTTGACTTTGGCTGACAGCTTTGGATCTTCAGGGAGCAAACGGTGGACAAGGAAGCTGATGTATGGCTTCTTCCAGTCTTGGCTGTTGCTAGACTGCAACTCGACGTCAATTTTGTCTACTTTAGAATTCAGATTGGCTGGAATGTCTTCAATTGGTTCCCTCGGCGGGAGTTCTAAATCGATGTGGTCATGAGAAAGCGGTGGTTCTAACGGGTCTGGTTCGTCCGGCTCCGTTGAAGGTGGTTGTGCTTCTATTCGGCCTCCGGTGAGGCAAGGATTCCAGTCTTCGAGTTGCGATTCTGGTGGGTCCTGTGTCTGACCCTGTGATGGTTGAATCGGCTCCCCCTGCGTGCTGGGCTCGTTGTCGGACTGTGAAGCTTCTTCATTTCTTCTTCTTTTTTGTCCTCTAGTGGTTACCATGAGATCTTCCTTCCAATGTTCGCACTCCAGGAGATAGACCCCCGGTAGCGGCATCTCTGGATCCTTGTGCCCGATACTTGGCTCTTTCTGGTATCCGTTAGATAGCTGTCGGGGCTCTGTAGTGCTGATTGAAGAAGAACGATACGCCATTGCATTTGCGTGTCTGACGTTTATACTTTGCCATCCGGTCTTCTTTGGCCTGGAAGGATCCGGTGAACTGGTTCGCCACTAGCTTTGAATCTGTCTTGATCATGACTCTCCGTGCCCTCAGTTGGAGTGCTGTCTGGAGACCATATATAAGAGCTTCGTACTCAGCTTCGTTGTTCGAAGATGGGAATCCCAATCTAACAGATTATTCTGTCTTCTGTCCATCTGGGCTGATCAAGAGACAACCTATGCCGGACCCTGTACAGTTATTGGATCCGTCAGTATAGATTGTCCATGCGTCGCTGTCTTCTACGGCCGGAGACTCTTGTGATCGAGGGGCATCGTTCGTCTCCAGTGTATCCTCCTCTAGTTCTGGATTGACCGGGATATCCTCGATGGGAACTGCCATCATGGAGGCTATTGCATGTCCTTTCTCCGCGGTTCTAGGTTCATACTGAATCTAGGTTCATACTGAATGTGGTATGCGCTGAGGTAGATGGACCATTCGATTAGTCGATTAGACTCTTCCTGCTTCCCAAGAGCTTTCCTGAGCGGGAATTCTGTATAGACTTTGAGCGCCCTTCCTTGGAAATAAGGCTTTAGCCTCCTGGCTGCATGTACCAATGCCAGAGCTATCTTTTCGATTTTCGAATATCTTGTTTCAGCTCCATGTAATACTTTGCTGATGAAGTAGACTGGTTTCTCCTTCGGTTCTTCCACAAATATGACCGCACTGACTGCTATATCAGATGCAACCAGATAGATGCCGACTGGTTGCCCGGTCTGTGGTAAGGAACAGAGGCTGAGTGAGATATGATTTGATTTCATCAAAGGCTTGCTGACAAGTAGGATTCCATTTCGCATTAGCTTTGATTGCGTTGAAGAATGGCTTGCACCGGTCCGAGTACCGGGAGATGAACCTGTTGAGAGCGGCTAACCTCCCGGTTAGCCTCTGGAATTCTTTTACTGTCTTTGGGGCGGGCATCTCCAGGACTACCCGGATCTGATCTGGATTGGCTTTTATGCCCCGGTTGGTCATGAGAAAGCCAAAGAAATTGCTGGAAGAAAGACCAAAAGAACATTTGGCTGGATTCAGCTTCATGTTGTACCGCGTCAGGATGTCGAATGTCTGCTGCAGATCTCGCAAATGATTGTCTTTCTCCCTGGTTTTGACCACCATGTCGTCTATGTAGACTTCCATGGTCCGACCTATGAGCTCGTTGAAGATGGTGTTGACCAGCTTCTGATATGTCGCTTCGGCATTCTTCAGACCAAATGGCATCACCCGGCAGCAGTAAAGCCCCCGGTCGGTGATGAATGCGGTATGTTCATGATCTTCTTCGTGAAGTGGAATCTGGTTGTAACGGGAGTATGTGTCCATGAAGGACAATCTTTGATATCCGGCGGTGGCGTCTACCATGTCTGTGATCTTGGGGACTGGATATGGGTGCACATGACATGCTTTGTTAAGATTAGTAAAATCGATGCAAACTCGAATCTTACCATTCTTCTTCGGGACGGCCACGATGTTGGAATCCCAGGTAGGGTAGATGACCGGCTTGATGAAGTTGACTGAGAGTAGTCGATCGACTTCTTCGTTGACCGCCAGTTTCCGATCCGGTGCCATTCGCCTTGGTTTCTGTTTGACCGGTTTGTACTGAGGATCAATGTCTAGCTTATGGCAGGCGACCGCAGGGTCTATTCCTGGCATCTCCTTGACACTCCACGCGAAGACGTAGTGATTCCGTTGGAGCAGAGTGATCATGGAATCCTTCTCTGCCTCCGGTAGATCGGAAGAGATGTAAGTCGTCTTGTGGGACTCCGATCCCACAATAACTTCCTCCAGCTCGTCGACCGCTGGTAATATTCCGGCTTTTGTGTCTGGCTTCCCATTGGCAGACTTGCCGGGAGCTAGTTGCTATTGATGAAAGTCTGTCAGGAAGATAGTGTTCCCCTTGGTTTCGGGGATGGACATTCCTTTGACAACATCGAGATGGCACTTGAATGTCGTCCCCTGGTCTCCCTTGACTTTGCAGACTCCGTTGTGAGTCAGGAATTTGAGGCTCTGGTGGAAGGTGGACACTATGGCTTTCATCTGATGAATCCAGTCCCTTCCCAGAATAACGTTGTAGCAGGAGGGGGAGTCGACTAGCAAGAAGTCTATCCCAACGGTGTTGAACCCCACCGTGATTGGTAGGTGGACTCGCCCAGAGGACTGTGCTGGCTCCCCGTTGAATCAATAGATAGGAGTCTCATCAGATTCGATGAGACCCTTAGATAGCTCCATAGCTTTGTAGGCGCATGAGAACATAACATTGGAGGTGCTGCCGGCATCGACCATGACTCGCCGGACCCGGTAGACTCCAATCCATGCCGTGATGACCAGGGCATCATTGTGCGGATAATGCACGCCCCTCTCGTCTTCTTCGGTGAATGTCAAACCTCCGGGGACAATGGACTCAGTGTTCGTCCCTTCGTTGAAGTTGAGCTGTCCAACTTCATGAACATGCCCTATCCACCGGAGCTTTTCCCGAGCACAATTCTTCCTTTCTGTCTTAGAAGAACCGGGTGTCTGTACATGGCAGACATATACAATTCGATCTCTAGTTTTTTCCTGTTCAACTGCTCCGGTCTGTATCATGTCAGGGATGAGGCCGGCGTCGACTAGGCGTTGCATTTCATACTTCAATGACCTGCAGTTCTTCATCTCATGACCGTAGTCGTTGTGATGATCACACTTCTTGACTTATCTCTTCTGCCCTCCGGGTCTGCCAGAAGAGGGGAAGGTTTGTTGAGCAGCCCTCTGTTCTTGATCTTTTTGAATACTTCCTCGAGAGGGAATCTCAAGGGAGTGAACTCCCTTTCCTTGCGTTCACCCCCGGTAGGCTTCTCTGACTGGCGGTCGGGTTGTTGGGCCGGCGCTTTCCCCTTCTTGTCCGTGTTCCTGTCAGGGGCTTTTACTTCTTTGTGATCCCTGCCGAAGCTTTCTTCCTTTGCCTTCTGCGGCTTTTCGGAGGTTTGGCCTCTGGCAAGTCTCTTTCTTCTGGCTTTCAGGTCGTCCTCCTCCTGAGTATACCTTTCCGCTTTCTCGAGCAAGGCTGAAACAGAGGAGGGTGGCTTCCTCGTCAGTGACCGATACAATTCCTCATGGTTGCTATTCAAGGCATACTTGAAAGCTTGAATAACGATGCTATCAGATGCGTCCTGTACCTCAGATAGTAGGGTTCGGAACCTCCGGGCGAAATTTCTGAGTGTTTCGCTCCGGTCCATCTGTAGGGAGAACAAGACTTCAACTCCTTTCTTGGTCTTCACATTGAACCAGTACTTCTCTTCGAACAACTTAGCCAGTTGTACGAATGTGCGGACGGAAGCGGGTGGCAAATTATGATACCACGTCTGTGCTTCGCCTTTGAGTGAAGCAGCAAACATTTTCGCTAGTAGCTTGTCATCATGGTCCCAGATGGCCATGGTGCTTTTGTAGTTCATAACATGCTGAACCGGACAACCGTTTGTCTCATCATACTGTTTGAAGGGCGGTTGCTTGAAGCTCGCCGGGACCATATGACTCCTGACCTTTTCTGCTAAAGGTGATACGGCTAACCTTGAAAGATTAAACTTTCTGACTCGTTCATCCCGGTTGGCTTTGTTAGATGCAGCAAGATCGATCATCTCTTGCAGCTTGAGTTGATTAATCTGTTCCACATTCAGCTCCGGTTGTCTCTGATGAATGTGGACCCTTTGAGGGCTCTTTGTTCTCTGACCATGGTGTGCCGGGGGAGTACTCTGGTGCCTCCTCCGGCGCAGTCTCCCTGGAGGAGTGGCTTCTTCGACAGATCTGCTGCGGGCAATCCTGCGGCCATCACGCGGCCCGGGTGTTCTTGCGCGTCCGCGGCGATGTCCCAGACAGGATGGGGACCATGGCTATGAGGGGTAAAACTCCGGTCACTGTTTGACCGTGGCCTTATCTTCTTCTGAGGAGATGGACTCGAAGACAGGGCTGAAGATGACTGGCTATCTCCGGCCCTGGTTATCTTCTTTCTCCTTAATTCTACGTTTTCCCTGGTCAGTCGCTTGATGATTGCAGTTGGGGATTCGACCGCTGGTTCTTTTCCCTTCTGCTGCTCTGTATAACCTCCTCCCGTTGTCAGGGGAGAGATTCTCTCGATTCTTCTTGTAGCGGCTGCCCTGGAAGGTTCAGGATTTTGTGAAGCTGGTATCCTGACGGTCCGGTTGACCACATTAGGATCACCAGGATTGTTAGTGATTTGCACCACTAAGTTCTCTGCCTCCGGCTGTCCACTTTCAGGTGTTGCGAACCCTGATCGTGGCCCTCACTCCCGAGAACTGATTCTTGATTCACCGGTTATGTTGCTTCAAGAATTGGAGACATAGGAGAAAGGTTCTCGGTCTGACTTTCAGTAACTTGACTCATTCCATTATTAGAACGAGTTGGGCGTCTCTTACTTCCAGCCATTGTTGCAGTAACTCCAGTATGACTGGAATGAGATTCCTTGCAAGGCTCTGAAACTGATGGTAGATTCAGCCCCACGATGGGCGCCAAAGAGTGTGGTTGGAAAAATTTGATCCACAAACTCAAGATATGTATATATTAATCGTACAGTTATAATGAAAGCCTTGTATAGACAGAGATAGGATGGGGGGTATACAGTGAGACTGGACCTGATCGGGATCAGACTGCCTACGTATCAAAGATGATGAACTTGGAATCAAGTCTCTGCGTCCACTAAGCTCTAATGGAGTTGCTCAGTGAAAGACACGTAGTTCAGGACGTTTAGAACTCCTGTATTTGTAGTAGGCCGGAGGAGGCTAGCTCAACCACCCCTCCGGTTTTGACTCCACGAACTCGGGTTGTTCAACTGTGAAGATGTTTTCCGTGGAGATAGCTTGCATGCTGCCGAGCGGTTATTTCCTTGGTTTGAATCCCCTTTGACCAGGATGACTGCCACGTGGCATTCTCTGATAGGTCTTGGTTCAACCTGGGTTTCCTTTATCCTCTCCAACGGGTTAGAACAATGGGTTTTGTTGGCCTGCAATCTCGCTGGACTTATCCAGTTGGTTGGGACTTGGATTGACCAAGCCTGAAAGCAAAGACTTGGGCTTGACTCCTCTGACCGGAGGCTCAATCTGCACTACCTCTAGACGTCTGTGCTAAGCCTTTGGATGAGTCCCTACTTGACTAAGGTGGGCCTGGTTGATATATGGGAGCCCACGGTTCAACTTCTTATACAGTAACCGGGGCTCCACCCATTGATAGTGGACTATCCGCTGAGTCAAGGTCCACAGAGCGTATACGGATCTCTTGAAATCGGGTTGGGCCCTACCCGATAGTCCAGGCTTGCCTGGCTACTGCTCAGGTGCTCCCGGTTTAGCTTCTTATATAGCCATCGGTGACACCTGTCGGGTTTTTTACCTAGGGTACACACAATGTTGATTTAATTAAATTGAATAGCTGAGAGGTGGCGATTTAATTAATGAAGCATACTAACATATTCAATAGCATGTATAAGAGAATCCCGTTTAATTGAGTGGAATAGCTGAGAGGTGACTACTTGATTACTATAAGTACTAATGATTAATTGGAATAGCTGAGAGGTGACTAATTTATTGTTATAGATTGAACATGAGTGAATGGCATGCATGTTCGCATTGTTTAGTTTGTGGATATCAATTCTTCCCCCTATTCATCATAAGATCTTCTCTACATCTCTATCCATCTTCTTAAGTTAGTTTAAGTATTAGTTTATTTATTCATCGCCTGTAGGAAGTAGAATCAATCTCCATCTTATTTGTTGATTCACTTGGTGTTCTTTAACCATTGTTTTCTATTGTGTTTGAGTTAAGAATTCTCCTTTTGAGGTGTGTACGACCCTTGCTTGTTACTTGTGTACATTGATAATCAATATTTACAGGCACAAGAAGGAAAATCAATACAAATCTATCTTTTGATTAGAAGGATACACAAAAGTTCTTCTATCATTAATAATATTAATATGAAAAGAAAATGCCCGTGTCTTATGGCATGCTATGGTCGTGCCTAATTTAATTACATTTTAATGGTGTGTTTACAATGAATTACAATGTATAAATGTTTTCCTATTTAGAAAGTAACAAAGCTCATGACCCCAACATATCTCAATGACTCAATAATAAACATACCAATTGATTTTAAGAGCTTATATCTCATAAAAAATCTTCAAAACACAATAAAATGTTAGGTTTCTTCATCACCGGGCTGTCTAGGCTGCCATCCTTAAAATGACAGCCATCTTGGCATCCCATCACATCCATTGATTTCAATCTAATCTAAGGGTCCGTATTAGTTTCTTTATTTCTTACAAGTTACTTCACTAAAAGGCACCATAGTAATTGCCTTTTCTTTCTTTATCTCTTGTCACAACCAGACCAGTAACAGAGAGTGGATCTCCATCAAACTTCGCCCTCTTTTGCTCTTTTTTTTTCCTTGGTTCTTTCGTTTTGTTGATAAAGATTTCTTTGATAGAATTTTGATTTGGTCGTAATTTGAAAGTGGGTTTGTTTATGAATTTATTAAGAGAAATTACTTCTAAACATCTTCTCAAATCAATTAAACCTGGTACCATTTATGTTAAAATTGATTTTAAATTGTATACTCCAATTAAGTTATGGCTGCAGGGGATGTTGTGACGGTGTTTGTGATGAAATTTCCATTAATTTTGATATCAAGGACATTAAAAGACGTCAAATGTATAGTTCATTTGTCTGGCCAGGAAAATCAAAGAAAACAAAAGCACAAATGCATAATGGGTTTACTTCTCTTATTCTTCCTTTGGTAGGGCTGTTAAACGAACTGAACACAGCTCGAGCTCGGCTCGGGCTCGACTCTTTAAAAGCTTGGCTTGACCTCGTTCGTATAGCTAAACGAGCCGAGCTTGAACATAAAGTAAAGCTCGTGTAAAGTTTGGGCTTGGCTCGTTTATAAACGAACCAAGCTCGAACATACTAAAGCTCAGCTCGTTTAGATAAAATCCTACTTTTATGTGTAATTTAATCGAGTAGCTCAAACTCAGCTCGGGCTCGACTCGTTAAAAGCTCGGCTCGAGCTCGTTCGTATAGCTAAATGAGCCGAGCTTGAACATAAACTAAAGCTCGTATAAAATTTGGGCTCGAGCTCGGCTCGTTTATAAACGAACCGAGCTTGAACATACAAAGCTCGGCTCGTTTAACACCCCTATCCTTTGGGAAAAAATAACCAAAATGTGAGCAAGAAAAAAATTGAATCTTTTTGCTAGAAAGGGAGAGGAGACGCATGAAGATTAATAGCCCACTAATTAAGAAAGGGAATAACAAGCTTTGAGCAATGACATTAAGTTTGAGTTTAGTGTTGAAGTTTTTCACCATTGCCCTGGTTTGTAACAGAGAAATTAGAAGAATGAGGTCAATTTATAATAATGCCCATTTGGAAAATAAGTAATAATAAGAATATAGTTTGGACCCTTGGATTAGATTGAAGTCTATGGATAGGATGGGTTGTCAAGATGGCTGTCATTTTAAAGATGGCAGCCTAGACAACCCGCTTCTCACATACATTTTAAATTTAGATCACGCGAGCACACGAATTCTCCAAACCATAAAATAATATCAACAACAATGTCATGATTCTTAATCACATATATTTTCATGCACAAAGGCAACTAATAGATCAAAGGTCCTCTTGGTATAGACACCATGTGACCCAACTCGATGACATGAATATGAATCTCTCTGTCCTTATGGACAACATCCAACTTAGCAACTCTCGGCACTTTGTGTACAAATTAATAATTAGAGGTATCGTTGTACCAACAATAATTGTGATCAAATAATCATCCTTTTACACAATCGGTACACTTAGTTTAGGTCAATTGTGATCAGATAATCATCCTTTTACACAATCGGAAAACTGTTTTCAGATAGTGTTTTTTTTTTGTTGTTGTTTTTTTTTTAAAAAAGAAGACCTCGAAAAAGGGGGTGGGGTTTGGCAGACCCCTACCTGTAGTTAAAAATAAATCAATATAAATCTTAGAGGGGGACATTGGGCCTTACCTCTTACAGGTGAATGAGAAAACTCGGGGCACATAGACCTGAAATACAAGACCTTATAACCAGACCAAAGCAAAAATAAAAACTAGAACAAGACCAAAACCTTAAATAAATAGACCAACCTAGAAACCCCTATCCAAGGTCAGCTCCTAGAGAGTAACGCGCCAAAAGCATCCAAGCTTTGAATAGGTAGTTGGGGAGGTAGTGAAGAGCATAAATTCCCTTCCATCTCCCACTACCCATATCAGCAGCACTAACACTGATTTTCTTCTCTGCAAACATTCTCCCCCAGCCATGTCTGCTTCTTCTACCTCCTCTCTTTCCTCTAATAGTAGTGAGATAGCCTTCCTTGAAAATCAGGTATACGAGACAGTGCGGAGGTCCCTGTGCCCCTTCCATTTCGATGGATTTGAGGACTTCCACAATGGAGTTTCTGAGTTGGCTGAGGATGTGGCTGGAGCTGTTGAGGAGATAAGGACTCTTATCAATTCTGTTCTCCCTCATCCTCCTGCAAAAGTGGGAGCTGCTGATTGGGAACGGCTTGAGACCAGGCTGCAGACTGAAACTGGTGAATGGATGAGGGACTTGTGCAGACCTTGGTGTTTTTATGCAAGGTATGGGATAGAGAACTGCAATTCCTGCCTTGAAGCCTCCACAATTCCAGGGTATTGGTATGAGAATCTCCATGCTGGAGAGGGAGAACCACCAGATGAGGTCCCTGTTGATAATGGGAACAATGTAGGTCAGGTAGGAGGCCAAGATGATGGTGCTAACCTTGGAGGCCAAGCTGGTGAAGCTGGAGCTCAAGGTGTTGTTGTTGATGTCCAACCAGAAATGATTGATGAAATTGGTCCCCCCAGATTCTGATGAAGAGGAAAGGAGTGCCAAGAGGCCCAGGCATTGAGATTATCTTCTTTATCTCTTTTTGCACTAAGACCTTGTCAAGGTGTCTTAGTTCTGTACTAGTGATGTAGACTGACAATGATGATGTAAACCTCCAACACATAAATCTGATGAATGAATCTGACTTTTCTTTATCTTGTATGAATTCTGATGTTTGGTATATTTTCCTTATCTCCATATATAGCTTGTCTGAATACTTTGTCCTAATTATGATTGGCTACACATCCTGACCTGTATTTTATCCCTAGCTTAGATAGGTGATCAGCTGCAGAGTTCCCCTCTCTAAAAATATGTATATACACCACATCTAGCTCTTCCAGGGCAGCATATATATTTGACCACCATAATGATAAGGACCAAGGAATTTGGGCCTGCCTGTGCAACCACTTGGTGGCCAGTTCTGAGTCCACTTGCAGAAAAATCCTATGATATCCTAGCTGCCTGCAAAGAAGCAACCCATCTAAAATAGCTCTTGTTTCAGCTAAGTTGTTTGAACCCCCTCTGTAGAACGAGAAGAAGTTAACAATATGGTTCCCATTCCCATCCCTGAGAACACCTCCACCAGCTGCCTCCCCTTTCTGACAAGCACCATCAGTATTTAGAGCAATATAGGAATCTGGGGGCCTAGTCCAGTATACCAGCACTGGTTGTCTTCTCTTGGGATTGCTAAACTGCAACTCTAGTCTGCAAGTAGTGTGTTCAAAGCTCAAAGAGGAAGTAGTTGTAGGCCTGAAGTGCCCCCCCAATTTGAGTAGCCAGAATCTCACTTTAAAAATAATGGTATGGATACCCTCATAACCAGCTTCATCTTCAAACCTCAAAAAGTTTCTAACCTTCCAAATTTCCCACAGTATGAAAAGAGGACACAGAGAGTATAGTAGATTTTTCAGAGAGCCCTGCTTCCCATGATGTAGCCACAAAGCTTTGGTGGAGCTTAGGTTATAGAATCTTGGCCACGTAATGTTGAAGAGATCATTAAAGTGCTGCCAGATTCTTTTTGCTAGATCTCCATGCAAGAAAAGATGATGAGCAGACTCAACCTCAGGCTTCAAACAACAATGACATTTAGATACAGGAGGAACATGACACTTCATAACAGCAGTATCCACTGGTACTGCACCATGTAAGAGCTTCCAGATAAAGAAATATATCTTTGTAGGTATATAAGAGGCCCAAATCTTCCTCAGCAATGGGAAGTTTTGACCATTACCAGTTGTGAGAGTGACATAGGACTTGATAGAAAAGTTACCAGAGCTAGTGTTGGGCCAAATTCTTTTATGAGATTTTTGGACATACCCCCCATTTGAAAGTCGAAATTTGAGATACCCCCCATTTGAAAACAAATTTGAGATACCCCCAATTCAAGATGTGGTGTTATCTTAGCCGTCATCATAATCCATCATAAAACTCACCTACGGCTGTAAACTTCTTCTGTCTTGAATTGGGGGTATCTCAAAAAAAAATTCAAATGGGGGGTATCTCAAATTTCGATTTTCAAATGGGGGGTATGTCCAAAATTCTCTTCTTTTATCTTCCATAGTGCTTGGTGATAGTCTTTCATATTGTCTGTATGGATGTTTTATGTATTTTGGTTAACATGAGAGTTATGGGTTATTTTCCAATGTTTTATATGTTGAGGTATTTCTCCATAGGTACGTAGGATTTTCAACCTGGCACCTATTTACGATGTTCACACATGTTTACCGCTTTGCAGATTAATCTCATAATGAAATTACTGTCAGCCATTGGCATTCAATTAACCTAGGCATATTCTGTGCTGAAATTACTGGTTGTCCCCACTACAAAAATATCTATGGTAAGAAGCAAGTACATGCTATGAGAAGTGGCTCTACATACTTTGAGCAATCCTCCAATGAAGGAATGAAAGAGAAAGTGCCTAATTCAGCATCTAACACAACATACATTCGAGTAAAAGTTTCTGCGAAATCAAATTTCTACTGTAAGTGTTATATATATAGTGACGTGCTAAAAGAACTATTCAATCTTCAACGGAAAAAAGTGATAACTTTATTGTCAAAGTTTGCTAAAACTTTACACTGTTTAAAGAGTCAAGCTAAAGCATGTTATGTCATCATTACACATAATACATGGGAAGAAAAAAACTACAATAGAAAAAAATATACTTGAATATGATGTAAAACACGAATAACAAAATTGTAACTCTTTTCCGAGAAAAATTTTGCTCCTGCCACTATTTGCTCCTTGCATCATTGTCCAACCATAATAAACCACGTGACATCAAATTTTAATAGTTTATTCTTTGGTTAACAAAAAGGAAACGGAGAAAAATGGAAATTGTTCTTCTCCGTCTTCCCATCTTTCCCTCTCCCACGTTGTTCTTTCTGTTCTCCTGGTCTTGCCTCTCCATTTTGTCTACTCTTGTACTCTCTGTTTTTTTTTTTTTTTTGATTTTCAAATTTCAACTCAATCCTCACTACATTAAGAAAACCCCTTCTTTTAAGAACTTATTTAACACACATAAACCCCCAAATAAATCCTAGAAGGAACCTTCATGTATGAGAACTTATTTACCAAATGTGAAATTAAAATAATGTATATCATCGATCATGTATGCTGATATAATTTTTGGTCTTTCAGGGTATATCTCACTGACATCAAAGTTGTGATGCAAAGTTTCTGATTAAATACTAATGTTGTAATGCACATTTTAAGGTTTCTTAAGTAAATTGGAATCTGGAATTATTGTTATTTGCATTTTTAAGGTTTCTTAAGATTTCTCATCAATTCTTTAAAAAAAAATTGTCTTTGATATTGGTCACTCATGTTTTGCGTTAATAATAACAGTATAACTGATGACTGTGGAGTAGGGTGAGAAGAAAAATATCAACCAAAGTGACGAACATGATTTCAGTTTTTTAGAATTTTTTTTTTCTTCGTTACCGTTTCATTGACGTTATCTTATGACCTGGCTAGTAACTTAAATGCCACGTGTTTTATTTTAGTTGGACAATGATGCAAGGAGCGAATAGTGCCAGGAGCAAAAATTTTCTCCTCTTTTCCACCTTGGTTTTATGCAAGGAGCGAATAGTGCTTGCATTTTTCTGAGTAATTATACACTTACAAACAAATCCCACCGAATTTTTCTACAAACCTACGTGTCCACTAACGTGGCTTGTCCACGTAGAGATAAAAGGGTTATTCTCTCTCTTCATTTCATGTCTCTCTCTTTCTAAAGATTTGATTCTCCCTCTTCCGTCTCTCTCGTTTCTTTTCTATTTAATTGAGAAAATAGAATTGTACTTTTTTCTCTAGATTTTAGGATTTTTTTTCTGATTCGTCTCTTTCAAACTTTATATAGGATTTCTAATACGCAATTAGCTTAGTATAAGTTGAATTATTAAACAATAAATTCAAGTAAAAACAGATTTACCAAACAATAATTCAAGCAATTTTATTTTTTGATGAAAGATAAAATTTTATTGAAAACAAGAACAAAAAATAGAAAACAATCCTGATCAGCCTGCTACAGCAGAGTCAGGTACATGAAATATAAACTGTTCAAGCAATTTGATTTAACTATCCAATCTGAAGCACTAATTTTTCTGGTTTTATCACAAATAAAATCTGTTCAAAAGCATCATTTTACTTATACCTTTCCATCTTGTTTGTATATAGATGAAAGATGGTGCAAATCGAAAATAGGATTGATAATGGGTTTGGTTTTGAAGGAGAATGAAGTTAAATATGCGATGGAAGAAAGAGAGAGAGTGAAAAACTGAAAAAAGTGTTGAAAAGTAGAATTTTTTTTTTTTTTTATGACGTGGCCTAGCCACATCAGTTTGTATAGGTTATTTGTGGGAGAAGTTTGTGAGCGTAGAACCACTCTTTTTCTTTATATTCACTGTTCTTATGGAAATCTTCTCATGCCGTCCTGATTTAGATGTCAGTTCAAATCCCCTACAAAAAGAACATAGGCAACATGATGTGTTGATATAACTGACAATACCAACAACAAATTTTGCTAATGTTTTTACAAATCTTATTGCTAATAACAAAACTATTAGATTTCTTATTTCTATAATATTAAGTGAACTTAACCTACGTAATACTATGCCACAAAAAAAAAACTTAAGAGAAATTAACTATTGATAAACAAGCAACAATGAATCATTTAAACTATACACCATGAAAATAGGTTTGCAAACTGTTAAATCAAAATTTGCTTTGGGATGTTCTCAATATTATAGAATTCATTTAATTTATTCATAGTATGGGAAACAACTACCTAGTCCCATCGCATTTTTTTACTATAGATCGAACAAATAGAGTACCATGGTTTTAGCATGCATGTTTTTACTATAGATTGAACAAACGGTGTCATAACATCACACACGAGTATCAACACTGCAAATACAGACTCATAGTCAATCAGTTAATACTCTTCTTCGAATTCATCGATTTTTTTCCGATATAAGGTGGCATTTGAGTGCGCTCACTTCTTGTCCCATGCCCATTCTTTCATACACTTGTTCTTATTAAGAATCATAGTGAATGTAAATGTAGGTAAAATTTGGGTCGGAGAAGATGACTGGAAAGTGGAGGAGAGTGAGAGATGAGTATGTGGAAATGGCTAAGCTATCTAGATAGATAGTTGCCTACATATCTGAGGTTGATCAAGTCCTAGAATCAAGCCTATGTAGTTCATATGTACAGGTGATTGGGACAACGGATAGCTCATTAATTGCCTAACGATGTGGTCGATTAATGAGCGGATATTTTGGATCTGAAAATATATTGTAACTGAAGAGAATCAAAACGTATGGAGTTTGAATAGGGTCGATGAAGGTCGAGTAAAAATAGGCTCACGTCGATTGAGCTCGAGTAAAAATGATTTCACGTCGAGTGAGAGTGTTTTAGGTCGGATGATGTTTGAGAGTTATGGACATTGAGTGAGCTCGAGTAGAAACAGGTTCACGTCGAGTGAGCTCGAGTAAAAATAGGCTCACGTCGAGTTAATGGGTATATACAGTGAACAATATTTCTAGCTAATCCTTTGACATTAGCTGAATAACTAAAGAGATGGGTGAAAGTGTGAAACCCCCTTTTCCTATAAATTAAGTGAACCAATTTGCAATTAATTCCATCACCTCAAACAAACGTAGATTAGCTTGATTTTGATATTAGAGGTTGTAAGTTTTTGTAGAGTAGTATGAGTTTATGTACAACTAATGCAAAATCATATTCCTATCTTCTACTTAGTTAAATAGAACAATACCTTAAAGTAAGCTCTTAATTGTGTTTAGAGAGGTGAATAACTACTACTGTTAATCAAGGTCTGACCTTCAAATCAAAATATTTTTCACATGATTCAATTTAAAAACTACTTTACTAAATAACTTACATCAAAATGAACATCCCCGGGTAGCCATGAGTAGTAATCTGGAGGAAGAGAACATATCCTACGAAATATACAAAATTCCACGAAAGTTTGTGAATTCAAACAACCTCGTTCTAGATACTATTGTTGCTAATAAAAAGTTTCAAATCAGTCATTTAAACCAAGCTATAATAGTAACTTTAGAAAAATCATTATAATCTCAACCTTTACATCGAAAGAATAGATTGTTCAATGGTAGTAATATCGGTGTAAAATGTCGGGTGTCAATATAATTTCCCTATCTTTTCACTAATGCTCAATTAATTGGGCCTAGTTATATCTTTCCATTAGTGCACAATTAGTATATTAACAGTTGTCTACTCATGGTTCGTGCTCTTTTTTACTCTGATCTCTATCTCTAACTCAATAGAAAACATAAGAAAAGAAAGAATATTTGCCCTTCCCCCAAAACCTAGGTTTCACTGTCACAAATTTAGCCACTCTATTCAAATATAAAGTTCCTACTTTCTTGATCTCAAATATTTCTTTTTCAATTCCTCCAATTTACTAATCTTTAATTCTTTATTTTTTTGTGTACTTTTTAGAACAATTGTGAATTTGTGACATCTTTTAGGTTTTTAGCTATCAATTTTGAAAATATTTATTATTATATTGAATACTTTGAATTTTTACTTTCTAAGGTTATTTGGGCGAGTTTGTCGTTATGCAAGCTATGAAAGTGTGAAACTAATTTCATATTCCTTTTGCGTATCGACAGTTGTAATTGAAAATACTGCCTCAATGGCTAAATCTTACATTTCGTAAATAATTTTTTTTACTTATAGGAGTGCCCCACTTAAGAAAAATTCCTGGCTCTGCCACTGTGTGGTAATGATATATAAACTTTCAAGGCGTTTTTAGAGAAAACTTAAATTGGTGGACTCTAATCCAAAAACCCTCTATTGTTGGATGTTCGTGGTGACTAAAGGGAGTCAATATTGATATTAAGGCCCTGCTTGTTTCGGCTGCAAAAAAAGCAAATCTTTACCCATCTATGATTAGAGTGGTCCCTCCCGAATTTACTCTTTGATTTGAATGGTCCCCAACTAACCTAGCTTAAACTATATTGGTCCCCCACCTAAACATTAGGTAAGTATACGATAATCATAGATGGTCTCCTACTAAGTTTATTAGAAAAAGGTGTGAAATCTTTGCACTTTTAAAATAACACCAAATTTTTGCATGAAATTTGTTCATAAACCCAATTATCAAGAGTTTTGAGCATCAACCAGCACCGAGTATTCGTTTTTGCGGGTGACGGACAAATGGATTGTTGACGAGAGGCTAATAGGCATTGTTTACACCCCCAGGTAGGATTCCCCCTTGGATCTATGGCTTGGGTGCTCCCATGTGGAGCTCCCCTAGCCAAGTTTCTTCCTTCTTGTCTGTTTTGTCACATGCACTTAGAACCTTGTAAAGGAAGACCTTTCTCATTGACTTCTTCAACAAGCTTCACGGCTTCTATTGCCTGCACAAGGTGAGCATGTACTTTAACCTGTCCCTTCTCCTAACTGGCTGCCACGTAATAGTGTGGATTCACGTACTTACATCGCCCCCTCTCTGATCATTAGGAACCGTAAGTATAACAGTTTCTTTTGGTGAAATAGATCAGAGAAATTAACCGTGAACCTCGTTGCTTTGGTGGAACAAGATCGTGATTCCATGCCTAAGAACCATAAGGTTTTCGGTGGTTACTTGAACACTTGTACTTTTTCTTCAATTGTGCTCTTTGTTTCCCATGCAAAATCTGTTCTTAAAATATCTTTGTGACCACGTGCAAGGCACGCGTGTCTGTTGGGTTTTCTTAATCGTTTGAATGCATTACACGTGTCTCTTTTTGGTGGTTTGGGGGCCACGTGCTGCCTTAATTACCTCGACAGCTACATAGAGAAAAATGAATGTGCCTCCCTCGTGCTTCCCAAATGGCAATTTTCTCTCTCTTCTTTAACTTCCTTTGCAAGCCAAATAAAAGCCCTTCTCTTTCTTCTTTCTACATCTTCTTCGTTTTGCTCTGCTTCTCTTTTCCACCATTTTCAAACTTCTTTCTTCCGTTTTCTAGTTTTTGCTCTCTGGAATCATTTCTGCGTAGGACTTCTGCAATTCCTTTAAGAGGTTAGTAACTGTTCTTCTTTTGATTCCTTACTTCTGTTCTCTCTATGTCGTGGTAGTTAAATAGTGTAACTGGGTTTTGGTGTTGTTTCTTATCTTTGTGGGGTTTTCTTTTTTTTTGTGGGAGTCGACTGAATTGGTAAAATCCTTAAATTAGGATTAAAGTGGAACTGTGTTTTTGTTTGGATCGAATTTCCAAGTAAGATTGTGAGGGTGGGTGTAGGTTTTCTTACTTTAATTCAAGTGTTGAAGTGGTTTTGAACTTGCATAGTATAGAATTGGATCTCTGGATCGAAACTTCGAAATTAGTAGTACTAAAAAACTATATTGTTGAGATTCTGATTCCGACTGGGAACGTTAGGGGAAGTGGGGCTTTTTATGGTTTTCAATTAAGTTTTCTTTAACGTGAGTCTGCTTGTTCTTCCCTTTGACTTCCGGTTTCTGTTTATAGGAACATGTGAAGTCCTGCCTTTGGTACCTTGACGCCCCCACCTTTGTTCTGTATTATTGTATAACCGACATCATGACGGAAAATAAAGATAAAAAGAAGAAAGGTATAGCTGAAGAAACAGAGGAGGTTACGGTTTCTGGCAGAGAAACTATAGAGCCGACGCCGGAAGGGTCGAGGCGCACCAGATCCGATAGCACTTACTTTCTAGATGTGTTTAACCCCATTAGTTTCGAGTGGCGACCCAACTTGGACTTACTTAGAATTGTATACAAGGTACCTGAATATGTTAGGTTAGAGGATTATCAACCATCATTGAGGTTCTGTCATCACGACGTAGCCTCCGAAACCATCATGGTGAGTGCATACCAAATCGCCCGGGGTCTGCGGTTTCCGTTGACTCCCTTGGATATCCAAGTTCTAAATTTTTACCGTATTGCTCTCGGTTAGGGTACTGGAAACCTTTGGAGAGTAATGCGAGCCATTAACACTTTGAACAGCAAAGGTTACGGTATTCATCTTGGTGATATCAGACAAGTGTATTACATGAGAAAAAATGATGAGCGAGTAGGGGTCGAATATTACCATTTTGTTCGTCGTACCGGCCGCTTTTCTATATTCCAGAAAATTGTTAGTAGTGATAAAAATTGGCTCGACTTTCCCTTGGTGGTTAGTGGTCCTTTTGGAGGGAAGGGTGAGGGTGTCGAAGTTGGTTTACAATATTGGTCCTACAATCGGGATCCTAAAAGTCAGTTACGTTAAGCTTTCGGTTTTTCTTTTCTGCAGTCAAATTCAAATATTGTTTCTCACGGTTTTTCATACTTTGTAGTTGAAGGGTTCTTGTTTGATGTACTTGATGTTTCTTGTTTGTGGCAGCCGTGGAATGCGATACCACGAATATTGAAGGTCATATTGATGTCCCATTCGAAGTTATTCTTGGGAAGCAAGATCCTCTGCTATATTGCTTCTAACGGAGGCAAAAGTTAACGGTGACCCATGATGTTTTGTTAGGTGATTTGGACATGGGCGACTATCGTAAGCCTGTTTTTCAACACAAGTAATGTCCGAAGCTACCTAAGCCGAAGAGAACGCCAACTGAGAAAGAGGAAAGAACACAGAGGAACGCTAGGAAGCGGGTAAAAAAGGCCGAGAGGAAAAGGAAGAGAAGAGAAAGAACTCCAGACTCCCTCGAGACCATTGACGAAATCGACAGCCGTTCTGTGAGCCATACTGTGACGGATTCTCCCTCTATTACGCAGTCGCCTAAAAAGGTATCGATTTCTCTGTTTTGCTTGTTTGGAAGATAGTTAGGTGACCTTTAGTATCTCGGGGTGAATTGGACATTTTTTGACCCTTTTACCTTTACAGGTTGCTCAAGGGAAAACCGAGTTGGTGCCAGAATCTCCTGTTGGTCTGGTTGCTCGTCCCCGACGTTTTAAGCAATTAGCTCATAAAAAGAAATTTCATCGATGGCAGCTAAGAGGTTTGATTTTTCTGCCATAAAGGTGGACGTGGGTGAGATTGAGGTGGGCGATTGTGACTCAAGTAGTGACTCGGCTGGTGATGATCAAGTTCAACATGTGGCGGAGTCTTTCAAGGCTTTGAAGCGAAAGCGCTCTACTGAGGATATCGAAGTGAACTTCCTCGCTGGAGAGCCCCGTCAAGGTGACGATATTGTAATTGCTTCTGCTGGATCTCAAAAGAAAATTTATGTTATAGCTCAAACTAGTGTGCAAGTTCCTGGTGATGTCCCCGAGACTTTCAATGGTGTTTATGAATTCGATGGTCGTTCTCTAATTGTTGCGGATTCAGCTATGACCAACCCCGAAGTTGCCCTTGCCCTAATGAGGGGTTCTGTCATGCCTCTTGATAAGGAGGCGATTAACAAGTTGGATCATCGCGTGAAGCTCACGGTGGTTATTTTCGGCATATGGTGGCGGTAAGTTGTTACGCTTAAACTCATGTTGGGTTTTAATCCTCCTTCTAGCGCCAAATGTAAGCCCAGTTTGAACTCACACCGTCTGGTCAGAGAAGCCAGTGGTATTAGTTATCAAGCTCCATCAGGTCAGCGGAGACTGTAGTGTCAGGTATCAAACTCTGTCAGGTCAGCGGAGACAGTAGTGTCAGGTATCAAACTCCGTCATCTTGATGGCTCTGATACTTTATAGTCTTCAGCTTCGTGTACCTGCACTTCCGGTGAATAACACTCTGACGATCAAGTCAGTGTATGAAGGTTTGAATCTGCAACAATGGGGTAGGCGAGGGAAGTAAATGTCTAACCCCTTTTTAGTAGTAAATGCTACAGTATTTATAGCAATACCCAATCTGTAGTAACCGTAGGATTCCCCCTTAGATCTATGGCTTGGGTGCTCCCACGTGGAGCTCCCCTAGCCAAGTTTCTTCCTTCTTGTCTGCTATATATGTCACATGCACATAGAACCTTGTAAAGTAATACCTTTCTCATTGACTTCTTCAACAAGCTTCACGACTTCTATCGCCTACACAAGGTGAGCATGTACTTTAACTTGTCCCTTCTCCTAACTGGCTGCCACGTAGTAGTAGTAGTGTGGATTCACGTACTTACAAACCTGGTAGAAACAAATCATAAAAATAATTCAATATTATTGTTGTGCAAGACTAATGCGTGAAGAGAGTGTAGATTGAGATTCTAATTAAAATGTTTAGAAGAAAACAAACTAGCATTAAAGGGAATATATTACAGTACCTTCACTATACTTGGATGATTTCTGCGTTCTATTTTTGAGAATATCGCAAACTCTCCAGTTGCATTGCATGTAATAGGATTTTGAGCTGCTGCTTCAACTTTGGTGGCAAATGTTTCATATTCAATCTACAAAGAAATGAGATTGCTAAATATACAGTGACAGAATATGTCAAAAGTTCTAGTTGGAATAGTAGAGGAAAATATATAGTTGCAGAGATGAATAAATGGTCTTTAATCCCATACCAAAGGTCTTATTTACCTTCATATTTGCTTGTTGAAATTCTGGAGCCAGAGGACCTCGTTATGCTCATCTTCGGAAAAATATTTGAAAGGTGCTCTTACTTGAACATTGTACTTCTTGTAATACGGAACCCATAACTTACCAAATTTAGCAGCTTCAACCAGAGAATAAAAGGTAGTACAGGATGCTGCATCATCAGATACATAGCAGGCAACCTTGTTTGTTGGGTACTCTAGAGCCAACAAAGACAACACAGTGTTCATAGTGATGATTGGTGGTTCAAGCACTGGGTCTGTTGTCGTCACAGAGATGTCCACTTGTGGAAGGTCGTCAAATCTATTAAACATAACTATTGATGGCATACAGGAGTTAGCTGATATATTTGAAGAGAAATGAGAGCGTAGCTCGACTGCCCGACACCAGAAGTTGTTCAAGGCTCGCCTGCGGGCAAGTTGAGATTTTTTCCAGTTTACCAAAGTGGCATCAGGACCCGTTGTTCTGAAGAAAAATGGGCCAACGATCAGGGCAAACAAGCTTTGCGCTTTGCTCGTGTGTTGTTGCGTTTTTCGGGGTTCTGACATCATTTAGGCCTTCAAAAAGCCAATTTTGCTATTTTAGGAATGTTTTGTTTCGTTTATATCTCTTTCTAGAGAACTCCGTTTTGCATGCCGTTTGTGGCATTGGATTCCTAGAGATGAGTAGAGTCCAGATTTGATCATAACTCAAATCTTTCTATTTTTCGTAATTTTCGTCTTATGTTAGGGTTGGAGGTTAGTTGCGTCCTTTTTACAGTACTAGGGTTTGGTTAGGATTTGGAAATTGTAGCCTATATAGAGGCCTCTTGTTAGATGTAAAGGACTTGGTTTTTATTGATTAATGAAAAAGATGTGTTTTTCTTAATATTGGTGTGAGTTTGTTTGTGTTCCAAGATCTAGTTCCTACATCAACTATGGGTGTGTTTGATTGGTGGGAATAATTACTCGTGGGAATTTTTATAGTTAAAAATATTTTCACATAAAATAATTCCCTTTAATAGGTTGTTTGATTGGACATAAAAAATGGGGGAACATTTTAGGGTAATTTCCCGAATAAGCACAGGTTTATCACTTTTCTTCCCAAATCAGCACATTTGACTGCAATCTTCCCCAACAAGCACAATTCTATCTTTGACTTGCTGAATTTTTGTCTTTTAGCATATTTTGTTTCCTATTATACCCTTTAGCCTATAATCATTTGTTTTAATAGGTTTTCAATAGGTTTTCAGTAGATGTGACATCTGAGATAATGACATGACAGTAGATTACAACCATTGGATCATGATAATTAGTTACAACCGTTGGATATAATTTGTTAATTCCTATCCTCCACAAGTAGTGTTATTTCCTCTACAATTTGTAATTTTAAACAAGCATCTGCTACAGTAAACAACAGCCACTCAGCGCCACGTGTCATTAACCGTTGGGTTTTAATTGGGCGGGAAAATCGAGCGGGAACAGGTAGAGTGATACTTAACCTAGGGTTTTCACACCGATTAAGAATCCACAACCACCCACTCTCTCTTCTTCTTAAACCGATTCTTCTTCCATTAAACTGCTCATAACTCTTTTAATTTCTTTCCCATCTTCCATTTCTACACAATCATCTTCTAATTTCTACACAATCATCTTCTAATTTTCCATCTTCCATTCTAATTTCTACATAATCATGCCGAAAAAGATTGAAGGCGATGAAGTCAGCAGAAAATTTAGCATCACTGTGAGATGCTCACCATCTAAGTTTGAAGCCCACTATCTAAACCCAAACGAAAGATTGCCCCCCAATGAGTTAGAATCTTTTAAAAATTCCCCTTTTGGGCAGTTTTTGAGTTTGGAGGGACAAGAAAAAATCGCCATGATAACTTCGGTAGTTACAGAAATTGTTTCAAATAGGGTTGGTCGACTGAAGTATTCAATTCTTGATAAAACATACGATAACAATAGTGTTTTCCTGTCAAAAATAGGTTGGATTTGAAGCCCCTACCCTTCTATAACATGAAAATCAATACAAAATAAAGTCAACGGATAACAGGCTATATGTAGAGGATATAAACATGTATGTGGAAGATACATTCCCAAAAAATTACAAAACCCATTTCAGTACTTAGATTGTAGCTGGAACAGGGCTAAGTGGTGGCCCTTCACCAAATAGGGTGTGACTGAAGAGTTGATAGTCATCTACACATTCAAGACAAGTTGATTTGTTATGACCTCTGACTCTACACATTGAACATCGCCTACTCTGGACAGGGACACCCTCAGCTTTACCTCTCTTCCTGGCTGTTTTAGGACGCCCTGCCTTTGAAGTTTTTAGTGGTGGAAGAATTCTTCTTCTTTGTCTGTCGGTTGGCCATTCTTCCTTCCCTCTTGTGGGTGTCCATTCTTCTCTATAAGTTTCTATGTATGTTTCCTTCAAGTAGTACACCTCAACAAATTTGTATGGATCAAATCCAACTTCCTTTATAGCTGCCATGGCATGCTCACATGGTATTCCCATGGTTTGAAACCATTTGCATGTACATGTTCTTTTGTTGAGGTCAACCACACATGACCTTTTAAGCCTTCTAACAGACCAAATACCTGCTGAAGCTCTTTCAATTGTGCACTTTCTTGCATCTGCAGCATTGTGCACTATTTGCTCTTGACACCATGTTGTGACAGGTGAATTGAACTTCAAAGAATCATTGCGATAATCTCGATAATGCCTAATTACATTATCTCGTATCATTGAAACAATGGTAGTAACTGGCATCATTCTTTCTCCAATGATCATTTTGTTCCAGCTCTCCACATGATTTGTTGTCACAATTCCATATCTGCAAAATCAATGTAAAGGATAGCAACCTTATAGTACCGGATAGGATTTGTATTATAGCGTACACAGAAATATGTTAGCAAACTTACCTGGATTTCTCTTGGAAAGCACTTGCCCACTTTTCTAAAGGCCCAACATCCATAAGTTTTTCATGTGCTTTGGAGGATAGGACCCATATTCCTAGCATATTTTCCCAAAATTCTTGTTGGTTGAGGGTTTTTGCTGATTCTTGCACCAAGAACTTGATTTTCTTGTGACCAAACTTGCCACTCATGTGATAGGAACAGTACATATGGACAGCATTTGGCAGAATTTTAGGAACACCTTGGATGATGCTTTTGTGTCTATCAGATAACAAAATGCAGGTCTAACATAATCATTGTGAGAAGGCTCTGTATGGGGAGCACAACCAACATTTACCCTAGATTTTGCAATGTACGCAGAAAAGATTTTGTCTAATTCACGTTTCACTTCATCGTTATCGCGGTTTTTCGTAACTCTTACATTCTTCTGGAGTGGCACATTGTTGGGAAATGGTACATCTGTATCAGGAGGTACAGTGGGCGGAACTGGAGGGTTGTCTTGAAGTGGCACAGTGGTAGGAGTTGGAGGGTTGTCTTGTAGCGGCGCAGTGTTATGTTGTGGTTGATTGTTGACGTAATCCCCTACTCGAGCGAAACGATCCTCTAGATTGCACCGTATATCCGCTGCATTAGCATTTCTATCCGTTACCACATCTTTGCTATGCACGGTTTCTTGTGTCGATAGATCACCGAACATTGGGTAGCTGTCATTGTGCATTTCGTTCTCAAATTCTTGATCTTGGGTGTCAAGAATTGGTGTTTTCATCTCACCAATGCCTTCAGATGAAGATTGGATGACACCATCATCTTCATTATGAGATGGAGGAGGTGGTGTAGGACCAAACATTGGCTGGCTGTCAGTATACATCTCAGATTCAAACTCATCTTCAAGTCTATCGAATGAATTATAAGAGTAATCACTATTTGAGTCGAACACATCCTCTTCTGTATCCCATTGGCCTTCCTCACATTCACCCTCATTGTCATCATCCAGTACTTCTTCTTGGCTTCTCTCTATCTCTGGATCTAATCTTTCTTCTACACTTTCCAATTCATCTGAATCCCCAAAACCATTATCCCTACGCATATCAGATAGAATCCCTGCTATGTCTTCAAGATTATCAAATCTAGCCGATTTTGGTACACATATAGGCGATCCAGTTGTTGTTCTAGCCGATAAGGGAGTCAAGTTCATTGGAGGTTGAGGAATGTAAACATCATCTCTCACTTGAACATTAGGGGGAGGGGTTTCCAAGAATAAAGGGTCATTTGAGTGCCCCTTTCCCTTTACAGTCACTTCTGGGTCTTGAGAAGGAGTTTCCAATCTATATTCATCAGGAACATGGAAAGGTTTTGTTGGTGTACAAAAAGAAGAGTAGTCTGGTTTCCTACCCAAGCCTATATTATTGACAACAGGTTCAGGGAAAAGTTTTCTCTTCAAAGATTGACTAGTTTTGGGATTGACAACAGGTTCAGGGAAAAGTTTTCTCTTCAAAGATTGACTAGTTTTGGAATCCCCCTTGGGCAGCTCTCTTGGTATCTCACTCACTTGGCTTGAGGCTTCATTAGTCTCTGACTGTATCATAACTGGTGTTAAATGATCAACCACCCAAATAGAAATCACCATTGCAGCTGAATTTGTAATGTATGCAATCATTGCCATGTAATGATCTTCGCATTCAACCTTAGTTGGATTATTGTTGATTTCAGCTCGCAATGACCAAGTTGTTCTTGGTGCCTTACATAAGGATTCAACCAATTCCAAGAAGTCTCCGTAGGATGTCTTGTTATTAGCGATCCTTATTTTTGACTCACCATGTACATATGCAATCTCAACTTCTTCAACTGTAACAACCAATTGCCCACCATATTGGAATATGATATTAAATGTGTTCTCTGCATAACATCAATTAAAATGGGTTTAATATCACATCTCTATAAACGAGTGTACTGAAGGTTTCGGCTACAATATCAGTATTAACGGTTACAGATGACAGTTTATCGTCTAGAAAGTTAAGAATGTATGTCAAAGTGATAATCAGTACCACATGATAAACCCACTTTTAGATCTTCTAATCATTAGATAAAAAACTTCAAAACCCCCCATAAAAACAGAGACAAAGAGCCATACACGGTAGACACTAGTGATTTAAAGCTTGAAAACAACATACTAGAAACCCATAAACCAAATTCTGGGGTTTTCATACCCCCAACCCAAACATCAACAAGAGTTGAAACCCCACCCACAATTGAATGCTTGCATTTAAGCTGGTGGGTGTGTGTGTGTGAGTGAATACTTTAATGCCACTGAGATTGAAACCTAAAACAGACAACTTTAATATCAATGATTGGTATTAATGCCACTGAAATCAAACCCCCCATTACCATTATAAATGAACAACCTTCAAACCTCAAAAGTTACCAGGAATCTGAACGTTCATAACTTGCTTGCCCTTATTGTTTCCTTTTTTTCCCATGATGAACATATTACCGATGAAAACCCCAACGTCAAAAAAAAAAAAATCGAAGCATTACGACAAAGAGATTGTGATCTGATGAAAAGAGGTTATCTTCTTGTTCATTCTCTGCGATGAACAAAGAAGGTGAAGAAGAAGAAGAACAGAGAAAAGTTTTGGTTAACTTCTCTTTTAAGGTAAGACAGTTGTTTTTGTCTTTTCTGGGTGGAGGATAGAGTAGTGTGTTGTGGAGGATTGAGAATGCTGGTTTCTGTGTTATTTCATCCAACGGTGGTAATCAAAGATGTTTTTTCATCTAACGGTGAGAGTTTAGTTTGCTGAATTGAATGAGGAGAGAGAAAAATCAGACAAACAGAAGATATGATGTGACGGCTTAAAGCTGTCATAAGGGTAGAAATGTCCAAAAGAAAAGTCAAAGATAGAATTGTGCTTGTTGGGGAAGATTGCAGTCAAATGTGCTGATTTGGGAAGAAAGGTGATAAACCTGTGCTTATTCGGGAAATTACCCAACATTTTATGTGGAAAAGATTTTGGCTATTTGATTAGGCAAAAAAAATATTCCCCAACAGCTCAGGGAAATTCTTTTAGGGGTGGGTCAAGGAAAGATTGGTGAGAAATATTTTTATCATGGAATTTTTACACGACCCAACTTTACCAATCAAACAAGCATCTGGGAATTTTGGGGGTAATGTTTGATGTGGGAATTTTTCCTACGACCAATCAAACAGACCCTATGTTCCGTTAATAAGATTATATTGGTTTTAAGCAAATTAGAGAAGATAATGTCCAAAATCCATATCAAATTCGAAAACAACTAAAACTGCTATGTTCCAAAGGCATGAGTTATGAAAACATGTAGTATGTTGCCTCCTTGAAAAACTAGCTTAACAAGAAGGGGGGTGTTTCAGAGTATATTAGCCAGTCCGAATTTAGGTATAAACCACCAATGAATCCATAACATATTGTATTAACTCACTTCACTGCAAGTTATCGATTAATCTGTCTCAGACTTCCAAAAGAAAAAAATTCAAAAACTGCAGAAACTGAAAAATAGGTTACCTATTCAAAAGATGTTCTGGATATGTTATGTACTTGACAGGATTCCAATTATTGCTCACATTTAGTGCTCACATGAAAGCAAACCATGACTCACAAAATAAAGCAAACCACCAAATGGTTCCATGATCTTCCAGTGAATGAATCCGATAGCAAATGAGACATATATAGAGAAACAAGATGATAAGACTTAGTGCTCTTTTAATGGTGCTCTTGCAAGAAATTTTCTCTTGAAGAGGAAGAGATGATGAGATTGAGTTAGCCATGACCATTATAAGATAAACAAGATGACAATGAACCTATTCAGATAAATGGTTTTGCATTTTACATTATGATTATTTGCTACAAGACAATATTTTTCTCATATTTGTCATATATGTATTATGTATTTTTCTTCCTCAAGTGGGATTCCTCTATTACTTCTATCTATTACTTTTGACACTGTCATGTATACTACTAGAGATAAACATGGTGTAGTCATTGTTGTGCGCAGCGGAAGCTTATGCACCAATACCCAAGATTGAAATAGTGTATGAATTAAACAAAACAAAATAAAGAAGATGAAACTCCTACTACTATCAAACAAACCCACACAAAACACAAGATTTACGTGGTTCGGCTAATATTGCCTACGTCCACGGACAAACAAATAGAACTTTTACTATTGGAGAAGATAGTACAAAGCTCTCAAACAAATGAAGAAACCCTAGGTTTCCTCCCTTCTCAAATCCTCACCAAATCTCTCAAAGAGACAATCACAAATTGACGATACAAACTCTCTCTCACATCAAGATGGAGACGATCTGAAGCCCTCACGAAGAAACCAAAGTGTTATTCCTCACAAAAGTTCTCTCAAACTCTCTAATGGCTTCTCACAATCTCTCTCACATCCAAGATTAGGTTTTCCAACCTTCTTATAGGCTTTATAGCATAGCCTTACAATCAAACACGAATTGGGCTTAAACAGGCCCATATACAGCAAACACAATGAGGACGTACGTATGCCTTAACTACATACGTACGTTCTATCTCATGAAAGTTATTTGTGATACAGGACGTACGTACGCCCTAACTACGTAAGTACGTTTCTGAAAGAAAAACTTCCCTCTGTCCTCTTTTTCCACAAAAAACCCAACAGTCATTAACCACTTGTTTTAAGAACTCTGGATGCACATTAGTGCACAAAAATATGGTAAATGGGATGGTTTTGGGTTTAGTAATTAGAAAATTTTGAACAGACCTAAGACAGGAACCAATAACCTCGAGGAGTAACGCAAATGTGTGTGTATGTTTTATGTCAAAATCAATAATTTTAATACGTAAGTGATCGAATTCCAGCAACTGTGGTACGAGTCCTTGTTGAATAGCATCTACATATAGAAGTGAACCTTCTAGTCAACACATTGCTACCCATCAATTTTTTTTTATCAAATTATTGCTTTCAGTCTTTCCAAAAATGAACCAAGATAAACAACAGTGAATGCATCCCTTGTTGGGTTTTTTGGTGAAGGAACTTTTTTGTCTGGGAACGTACGTACGTAGTTAGAACGTACATACGTCCCGTATCACAGATAACTTTGTTCATGCTGAACGTACGAACGTGATTTCGACGTACGTACGTCCTCATTGTGTTTGCTGCATATGGGTCTGTTTAAGCCCAATTCGTGTTTGATTGTAAGGCTATGTTATAAAGCCTATGAGAAGGTTGGAAACCTAATCTTGAGGTGAGAGAGATTGTGAGAAGCCATTAGAGAGTTTGAGAGAACTTTTGTGAGGAAGAACACTTTGGTTTCTTCGTGAGGGCTTGTACGATCGTCTCCATCCAAGTGTGAGAGAGTGTTTGTATCCTCAATTTGTGATTGTCTCTTTGAGAGATTTGGTGAGGATTTGAGAAGGGAGGAAACCTAGGGTTTCTCCATTTGTTTGAGAGCTTTGTACTATTTTCTCCAATAGTAAAAGTTCTATTTGTTTGTCCGTGGACGTAGGCAATCAAGCCGAACCACGTTATTTTGGTGTCTCTCTCTATTATTTGTTGTTGCTATGTAGGTTTACTTCTTTACTACTTGATTTGTCATCTTTCATACACTATATCAATCTTGGGTATTGGTGCATAAGCTTCCGCTGCGCACAACAAGTGGCATCAGAGCTGCAGGCTAGATCTTGAGCATCTTGAAGGTGTTTGAAGAAATTCCGTAGTGAGTTTCTTATTTGTGTTTCAAGCCAAAAGTTCTACCTTTTATCTGTGGGTTGTCAAGAAGGTGTTTGTTGAAATTCCTGTGTGAATTTTCAGATTTGTTTACCTTCGTTTGGTGATTGTTTGGTGTATGAAATTGATTGGTATCATGTCGGATCATATTTCGGATTCGAGTGAATTTGGAGAATGGTACAGTTAAAGAATTAGTTGGTGTCCGGTATGTTCCGGAGTTGGAGGTGAATCTCATCTCACTTGGTACTTTAGAGTCCGATGGTATGAAGATTGTTCTGCAAAATGGGGATTTAAAGGTTGTTTCTGGTGCTTTGGTTGTTATGAGAGGGACAAGGCAACGAAATTTGTACTATCTTAACGGTAGTGTTGTTGGTTGGGGTGGAGATTCTTCTTCACATTTGGTGGATTGTTTAACTCCTCCCAGTTTGTCAGATTGTTTGGTTGATTGTGGCTTTGGTAGGCATTTTGTTGAAGCGTCATTTGTTCGGGTGGAGATTGATGTCGCTCCACATTTGATTGGTTTGTTAGGTGACACGGCAAAGAAGAAAGTTGAAGCCACCATTGTTAGTAGCAAGGTTATCGCCCAAGAACCTTATGAAGCCGTGAAACCTTTGTTTGGGGGTTTTGTGTACGTACTTCCTATTGTTGGTAATCTCTCATGTGATGTTTGTTTGGCGCTTAGTAAGGAAGATGTATTTGGTAAATCTATGCATAGTGATTTGAATTTGTACCCCACTTGGTTGAACTTCATAGGAAAAACTCTTGAGAGGTTAGTTTTTCGGGGCATTGGATCATCTTCGATGGAGAACTTTGTTGAGGTGGAGATGGTATTTGGTAGCTTGGACCCCATTGTGTTGAAGTTGTTTGTGAGCCCTATAGGGCATTGGTGGGCATTTGGTTTTTGATTTGGCCCCTTGTGGGAATTTGACCCTTCGGGGTATGGTGGGCATCGTATAGATGCCATTGGAATGAACTACGATGGCTTGATCCCTTAGGAGAAGGGTACGTAGGAAACCATGAGGTGGTGCAGCCGTTTTGGTCCTTCGGGACAAGTGTGGGAGTTTGGGACTCGGTATCGGCTTAGATTTATTGAATCTTCGCCGAGGTGGAGAATTGTTGGGTTTTTTTGTGAAGGAAGTTTTTTGTCTGGGAACGTATGTACGTAGTTAGGACGTACGTACGTCCCGTATCACAAATAACTTTGTTCTTGCTGAACGTATGAACGTGATTTCGACGTACGTACGTCCTCATTGTGTTTGCTGCATATGGGTTTGTTTAAGCCCAATTCGTGTTTGATTGTAAGGCTATGTTATAAAGCCTATGAGAAGGTTGGAAACCTAATCTTGAGGTGAGAGAGATTGTGAGAAGCCATTAGAGAGTTTGAGAGAACTTTTGTGAGGAAGAACACTTTGATTTCTCCGTGAGGGCTTGTATGATCGTCTCCATCCAAGTGTGAGAGAGTGTTTGTATCCTCAATTTGTGATTGTCTCTTTGAGAGATTTGGTGAGGATTTGAGAAGGGAGGAAACCTAGGGTTTCTCCATTTGTTTGAGAGCTTTGTACTATCTTCTCCAATAGTAAAAGTTCTATTTGTTTGTCCGTGGATGTAGGCAATCAAGCCGAACCACGTTATTTTGGTGTCTCTCTCTATTATTTGTTGTTGCTAAGTAGGTTTACTTCTTTACTACTTGTTTTGTCATCTTTCATACACTATATCAATCTTGGGTATTGGTGCATAAGCTTCCGCTGCGCACAACATCCCTCGCCTAAAAAACACACCCTACCCGACTAGATGCAAGCCCCCCACCACATCATCCCCAAACGATAACACAATGGACGCATACGCTTAGGGACTATCCAAGTCATAATCCTTAATCAATTCCATCCATCGACGTTGTCTCATATTCAACTCCCTCTGAGAAAACAAATACTGCAGACTCTTGTGATCAATAAATAAATCAAACCAAACACCATACAAATAATGTTTCCATACCTTAAGTGCAAACACTACTGCTGCAAGCTCAAGGTCATGAGTAGGATAGTTCATCTCGTGGATCCTCAACTGTCTCGAAGCATAGGATACAACCCTTTCTGTCTTCATTAAGACACCGCCTAATCCCAACAAAGATGGATCAGTATAAACCACGAAAGGTATATCAGTATGAGGTAACATCAGTACTGGAGCAGAATTAAGCCTCTGTTTCAACTCCTCAAAAGCAATATGGCAATCTTTGTTCCAAATGAAAGGAACATCATTCTTCGTCAAATGGGTCAAAGTTGTGGCAATCTTGGAAAACCCCTGAATGAAACGACGATAATACCCAGCGAGTCCAAGAAAACTACGTATCTCCTGAACTGTAGTAGGCTGCTTCCAGTCAAGCACTGCCTCAACCTTAGATGGATCTACAGAAAGACCATCTCCAGAAATCACATGCCCCAAGAATTTGACTTCTCGAAGCCAAAACTAACATTTAGAGAACTTTGCATACAACTGGTGCTCCCTCAATGTCTGTAAGACAATTCTCAAATGCTCTGCATGCACTGCCTCAGAACGAGAATACATCAGAATATCGTCAATGAATACTATCACGAACTGATCAAGGAATGGTCGAAAAATGCGGTTCATGAGATCCATGAAAAATGCTGGTGCATTGGTCAACCCAAAAGGCATAACTAGGAACTCATAAGAACCATAATGCATCAAAAACGTTGTCTTGGGGATATCCTCTTCCCTAACCCTCAGCTGATGATACCCAGATCTCAAGTCGATCTTGGAAAACCACTGTGCTCCTCGAAGCTGATCGAAAAGGTCATCAATACGCGGTAGAGGATACTTATTCCTCACCGTCACGTTATTCAACTCTCTGTAATCAATGTACAGACGAAGAGTCCCGTCCTTCTTCTTAACGAACAACACCGGTGCACCCCAAGGTGAATGACTCGGCCTGATGAAACCCTGACTCTCAAGGTCCTTGAGTTGCGCCTGCAACTCTTTCGTCTCTGCTGGTGCCATACGATAGGGAGCGCGGGAAATGGGTACAGTACCCACAACCAAATCTATGCCAAATTCCACAACACGGTGGGGAGGCAAACCAGGTATGTCCCCAAACATATCCTCAAAATCACAAACCACTGCCATATCAGACAATGCCAAATCAACCTTCCGAGATGCTCCCAACTCGATATGCGCCAGAAAAGCCTCAGCTAACTCATTACCTCGAGGGGTAGCTATGGTCACATCATGACCATCCACTCGCAAAGTAACTGTCTTTGCTATGGAATCTTATTTCCCCTGATAACTCTGCATCCATCTCAGACCTAGAATTACATTGAAACTCTTCATGTCATAGACAATCAAGTTCGCACGAAATCCCAACACACAGAATCTAGATACTGATAAAACACCAGGAAGCTCAGCAATCATAAGAGACTCGAGTTTCTCACAAACAAGACCAGCGGTATGAGCAAAAAAACGTGCAATGAAAGAATACTTTGCACCCGTATCAAACAAAATCTTAGCGGGCATGGAATTAACACAGAACGTACCTTCCAAGAGTGCTCCATCAGTAGCATCTCTAGGAATCATCGTATACACACGACCATATGCAGGTGGTGTTGGTGCTATCGCTGCAGTAACTGGTGCAGGTGGTGCATGTTGTTGCAAGGGAACTGCAGCTGGAACCATAGCTCCCTTTGGAGTCTCTCCTGGCTGATAATAGTATGGTAGAGCATACAATTGTCCCGTACCTGATGACTGACCCTGAGTCTGACCCGTAGACTGGGTTGAACCTTTACTCTTTCATGTGCCACTGCTACCCGCAGATTTCTGATCAGTTCCACTCTTCTTATCATTATCTTTCAGATTATTCTTAGGACACTCAAAAGCACGATGTCCCTTTTCACCATAGTTAAAGCAAGCTCCTCACAGTCTGCCATCTTATGTCCCGGCCTCTTACAAGCATTGCAAGTCACTGTAGGCCTCGAACTGCTACCTGAACTATCTGATTTGAATTTTTTCTCATTACCATTCTTCTGCCCATCGGACGGTTGATGGCGCTTATGAGACTTACCACCATCGAACCTTTTACCACTAGCTTCCTTCAGCTCTCGAGTATGGATAATATCTGCCTCAGTAATCATAGCAGACTCTGCAACCTGCCTAACTGTAAGATGTTGCTGGTTCTGCACTGCTCACCTCAAATTGGTTTTCAAACCATCCTCAAACTGTCGAGCCAAACGCCAATCCGAGAACCTCAGATCTGTACAAAACCTGGCAAGACGAATGAATTTGTGCTCATACTCTGTAATGGTGTCTTCACCCTGCTGAATAGTCAGTAACTCATTTTCTATAATGGTCTTTGCTGTCAGAGAGATGTACTGCTTATCAAAGAGTCGCTCAAAATCTCACCATTCCATTGTATCCTCATCTTCTTCAGATACTACACTGTTCCACCACATTCTGGCTCCACCCTTAAGATGTAGGGCTGCCAAGAGTTGTTGTTGGACTGGGTTCACCTTCATAATGCGCAACACGTTCTTCACCTCAGGTTTCCATTCACCTGCCACCAGATGATTGCCTTTGCCGTCAAAAATAGGTGTTTTGTGCTTCTGAAATATCTCTATCACCCGTAGCCATGACTCTAATCGGCATGTTTCTAATTCCACCTCTGTCATATTTGGTTTACCTGCTGGTACCCCTGGCTGACATATCGTATTACCCTGTGGTGGATTTGCACCCATGTTCCTCAAAGCTACTAACTCTGCTGTAAGATTAGTAAGCGAAGTCATCATGGGTTGCATCCAAGCTGGAATCGCAACTCCAGTCCCACTCGTATCAGTCCCATCCCCTGCATGTTCCTCTTGTCCCGCCATTAGTCACTGTAGCAACACAAGCATGAAACATGAGAAACAATCCAGGAATAGAGAGCTGAATACTAAATGAAACGGAACGTAAACGTAACGTCCTCACTCAATCTATACTAACGTACGAACATACTCCTATGGTGCTCTAACACCCACAGACTCTAGGAATATCCCACTAAGACAAATGAACTCTAAGCTCTGATACCAACTGTGACGCCCCCAAAATCCAATCCTAGTTGATCAGGCTAAGACCAGACTCCAGAGTCGTAATGTTCTCCATATGTCCACCATGGACCGTAAGTTCACACTACTGTCACGTGACACGAAGCTCCAAATCCAATATCCATATAAGGACAGAATAATAATATACAACACGAACACAATTCGAACAAAACAACAGCGGAAGATTTATTCAAGCCAAACTCTGTATATACATATATACAAGAATTCAAACAGCCCAAAAGGATTAAGACTATATGCCTGCCCGAAGGGCTACATCAGATAACAAAAGACTTACACTAACTAAGAGCACCTTTACCTATCTAACTATCTCTAACTATATCTTCTTCGCACACTCCGAGAATCGCTTTACCTGTTTCCTGAAAGGAGGGGGAAAAGGAGAGATATTTGATCTTGATCCCAGGGACGGAATCAGCAAGATACAAAACTTGATATCTGGTCTTGATCCCAGGGACGGAATCAGCGCACCCAATAATATAGCAATACAATACATGTATCAATTATAGTCATTATATCAATTCAATCAACTCGAATCAATAAACAATTATATAAACAATCCAATCATCACACATATGGCATAAAGCCAATCCATCTGATATGAAATCATCTGGTACCACAGTACCCCAACCATGTATATGTATGCGACACAGAGCAATACTCTCCGCAGGCTCATAAGGTTGTTGACATAACACCACTGAGTGTACTTCTGTATGCGACACCGAGCAATACTCTCCGTACACTCCAGGGACATCTCCCCAAATTCAGACTGTTCAAAATAGTTTCTGGCTCGAAAGCCCTTTTCACACAAATCAATTCATCCATTCAAATTAAATGCATCTTAACTATCAATACGCATAAATTTCAAAATATGCAATCTCACCTTTAGCATGGAAATTATACATGCATAATATCACAAATAATATAATAATTCATTGCAGCGTCAATTAGGATTTATGACAATCAATATCATGTTAGAATCAAATAAACACACTAACATGCTTTCCTATCAATTTTTCAACAATAACCAAATAATGATATCAATTTTATGAAATCAAAATCAAACAAATTCAATTAATATGCATAACCAATATTGTAGTATAACAATAACATACTTTTACACCCACTAACCTCATCTATCTCCTAGAAGCAAGAAAAGATATCAAATCATGCAATTTACCTCGCTTCGGCGAAGAAAACACAATTGTAATGAGCTACTAACGAGAAATTCGCAACTCAAAGATTCCAAGTATCAAAATCTTTAAGATTATAAGTAGTTCCCTTTTCTTCTTATAAATTTCTGCAACTCTCTCTTTCAAATTTTCTGCACTCACTAACAGATTATTATTTTTCTCTCTCATTAATTGTATAGAGCAAACAGGACATATGCATATATATCCTTATCAAGTTAAGTCGGTTTAAATCCTTGCTCACTAAGTTATAACAAACAGTAGGTCGGTTCTCATTACTAGTGTGAACAAGGACTGATTTGGTCTAAGGTCAAAACATATGTGATTCTAATCTTTATATTCTCTGGTGTCAAAACAATAAACTGCCACTTAAGCATATCAAATGAAATTCAACACAATAAGAATTTAAAGCAGCAAGATATGCAAGGCATTACAAATAAGTTCCATATACCTTCACATGTAGGATGTCCTTTTGAAACTTTGATGAAAAATCACTTGAAATTTCAAATTCTTTGCTGGAAAAATATTGGAAAGGAGCTCTAGTTTGAATGTTGTACTTCTTACAAAAAGGGATCCAAAGTTTTGCAAACTTGATTGCTTCCACGAGCGAGTAAAGGGTAATGGGCGATGCACCATCATCTGAAACATAGCAAGCAAGCTTGTTTGCCGGATAATCCAGAGCTAACAAGGACAGTACTGTATTGACAGTAATGATAGGAGGCTCAAGCACAGGGTCTGCAGTTGTAACAAATAAGTCCACTGGAGGAAGCTCATGAATTCTGTAAGAAGAAAACTCTAACACTGTACTGTCAAACATATAACCATAACATGTTAACATCCATAAATAAATTCGTAAAATTTGACACAACACCTTGTTCTAAGACGATCGGGGTATGTTTTGTTGTCAAAAGGATGCCATTTAGCGTTCATGATGAGGATCCAAATGAAAGTGAACCATGACTCACAAAGGAACCGAGCAACCAAACAAATCCATGAACATGAAGTAATCGAAGATGGTATATAAGGAGAGAAAGGAGGAGAAAGAAGATGACAAGTTCTGTTGCTCTCTTAACCTTGTTCTTACGGAGTATTCTTTCATAGAGAGAAAGTGTGTTGGGGTTGGCCATAGAAGGCTTCACTCTAGTAGTTGATCTAAATTGCATGTGTTTACTTGTGGTATGTTTCCATATTTATAGAAGTAATGTATGCGGTATGCGGTATGCGGTATGTGGTATGTATTTTGTGATTGCAAAATCATCCACGTGTGTTCAACATTCATCACTTCCATTTCAGGGCCGAGTTGCTCACTTTTGTTTTTGATTGACAAAAGTGTTCTGGTAAGCCTGTTTTTTATGAGATCAGTAACTCGGTCATGCTGGCAGAATTTGAACCCAACTGGTACCCGCAGTAGCCCAGTTTCTTGAAGGATACTACTGTATAAGCTACCTTTTCTTTGGAGGGTACTATTTGGTGGCAAAGATGGCAATAGTAGTTATATTCCCTGTTTCTGGAAGCAAATTAGGGGGACCTATTTGATTTTAGTTTTGTGTCTGCCCTTAATTTTCAATTCCGGCCAAAATACGACTTGAACTGTCTAGAATACTCCAAGGAAGCATCAACCATTTCAAAGCCAGGTTTATTAAAAATCCACCAATGTTAAACTATTAGCCAGCCATTGCTATCCCGAGCAAACCCTTTAGCCTATTTCAAATCAAAACAGTATAGATGGTGTTTTCGTTGGGCCAGTCGCACTCCACCTGGGTTGGTGTCTCATATCACATGTAGACAGGAATGCATATCCATTTCTAGTGGGTGTGAATACTTGCATTTCGCGAAGAATCATATCTACCAAAACTTCTGTGACAGACATAGTAGTGTAAGTCTGTAACAGATATTTTAATAAGTTGAAAATTTTCAATTTGTATTCTCTTACTGAAAGCATCTTCAACTCGGATTCCACTTGCGAATGAGCCTGTGGCTCAAGGTAGTACCCCTCTCACAAAGGCGAGGTTGTGGGTTCGAAACACATCAACAGATGATTGTTGATATAAGTTTCCAAACGTAATTTAAAGGGTTAGAGTTGGATTCCACTTTCTCTTTCCAATATATTAACGACAATTTTCTCCACAGAATTAATGATAAATAATATTCAAAATTTTGTTTTAACCATTTATTCAGTTAGCGCGTGTTGGATCACTCATCAGTCTATCAAGAACTGATCCAAACAAGTATTAATAACCGGAAGGAGTTCTTCATCGTGGGCTACGCCAATTAGGAGCGCAATGTCTGTCAGTGCGCTCATAATTAATAAAAATAAATTATGCAGGGCTTCTATTTTGACCTTCTACTATATAATGAGAAGTATCAAAATAGAAATTTCTAACACAACTTTGTATTATATAAAGTTGTTCGAAAGACATATATCTACTTTGCTAACTATGATGAAAACGTGAAAATTCCAAATTTGTGTGTGTGTGTGTGTGTGGTTATTCCCTGATTCAGCTAGCGCGTGCCGAACCAATCATCACCGAAGAAGTGCTGAAACAGAAGTATATAGAATTATACGGCATCTATTTTGGATCATCTACAATATAAAGAAGTACCAAAATAGAAGCTTCTGACATGATTTTATATTATATAAAGTCGTGTCAAAATACAAATTCTATATAGTTTGTACTCTTATAATTCTTATAACCAAAGAGTAGATTCAAACAAAAATTAATGTGTACTGAGATTTTTAAGGCAATAATTGATTTTCTTAAAATTCATTTCAATCAGACTACTTCCTGCCTTGGATGACAGGTTTGGTGTCATTGTCTTATAGAGATCAAGAAGCTGATCCTATAGTGGTCCATTGAAATTCTGTTTTCATTTTCTTTTTGTGTTGATATTCTTCTAATTTTGTGGTACCAAATGGTTGGTACTTAGACATTAGTTAGAAAAATAGCGACGCCAAATAATCATCAAAAATATACATATGGGATTTTGTAATTAGCTAAGCAAGAAACTAGATATGGCTGGTGATTCAATTGATGGATTAATTTAAAAATAAGCAAGCAAATGTGAATGAGTATGGTAGATTTTAACTTTTACTTAAGAATAATAAATAATTATAACCTCAACAAATAAAGTAAATCCCATGTCAATTATGTTGTATCACAAATACAAGAAAATGTGAATAAGTATCCAGAGTCTGGAGGGTACATTGGGGGTGTGCAGGCAGCTGCAGACACCAGTTTCAGAGATGAGGCTGCTGAATTTTCACTGCTGCAGGGTCCAGAACGTAGAGACGATGAAATGGGAGTATGATGATGAAGTCGTATGTGATGATGTTGTTGCTGCTACAATGGCTGAGATCAGGTCACAGGCTTGTTATTGAACTGATGATGGATTTCTGCGATATTTTGCTGCTTAGATATGTGGATTTCTACTCTTTTATGACATCCAACTTTCTTGTGCGGTAGGAGAGGGGTCAGGGGGCAAAGAATTTCAGTTTGTAGAAAGTGGGCCTGTTTTCATGGGATTACCTGACGATGTAGTTCATATACATCCTGATCAGGCCTTGTATTTACTTGTTTGAAGATTAATGAAACCGAACTTCTATCAAAACAAAAAAAAAATTAAAAACATATTGTAGAAAGTGGGCCTGTTCTCTGTTGGAAACAGTTTGAACAGATTCTGTCAGAAATCTGACAGAAATCTGACAAGGTCTTTGGCTAGACATTTCGATATGTTCTAGAGCTCCATTGAGCTAGATCTTGGTACGTATGGAATCCTCGTTCCGAGTAGATGCTCGCAGAATATTCATACGTCTAAAACTGTTCCATAGTGAATGAGAAATTGGTGTCCCAAGTTCCAAACAACTTGAGACAAAGCAAGGAAAATATGATAGTCCCACATTTGACCCATGTAGATAAGATTTTGACTAGAAAAACCCCTCATGTACAATAAGGGCGTGGCCCTTGGGGTTACAATGTTTTCGCGCGTTGGGCGGAACCTTACATGGGCTTGGGCTTGAAAAACACACACACGCGCGCGCGCGCGCCGTCCGACCGACGGGCTCGGGCTCGGGCTCGGTAGAAGATAGGTGCAACCTTTCATGAAACTGTTTCGGGCCCAAAAGTTGTGTCCCTTGAGAGAGTTACATCACTGAACTGGTTCGCCGTCTTCGTTTTGTTTGAAGTGCTGCTACACGACGAAGGTATTGATCGTTGTATCCTGGGAGACAGTTTGCATTACACCCATACAGCACCTGTTGGGGCAAATTATGTCTTAAGGACAGAGATTTTTCTCGACTCGATCACATCATACTGTCCTTAATTATTGTTCTGGTTTGCATACTCCATTTATTTTGGGTTTTCTGGTTTTACTTAGAATTATACTTATGCAATACTAACATACTGCCTAACATTCTCATGGTTTGCTCTTTTCAGTCTTTCGTCTAGAGAACTTGTGGATATTCATCTTATGTCAAGCTCACTCACACAGGTACGCGCGGTGGCAGTACTGGCCAACATTGGGACCAGTAGATGAGATGAAAGTCTGTCAAGCTCACGCCTGCCATTAAGATTGTCTGTTGAGTTTGAGCTATTGGTTTCTCCGAAACAGACTATTCGTTACCCCTGTCTTTGCCAAATACAGTGAACTTACCTATAAATGTACATCCTTGGGACGAAAGAGAACAAATTTGTGTTCCCTGAAGGTCAGTAATTCAGTAAAGATGAACATGTCTTGTCGACTTGTTCCTACTATTCAACCATGTTTTTCTCTGCAGTCCAGCATTTCACGAGGATTCGCATTTATAAGCCGGACATTTAGCTAGATAGGGTTGTATACTTCAAACTTATTATACACATGAAAATATATATTCATTGCTACGTTCCTCTCCATTTCTCCAGTTCCAAGTAAAAAGCAGACTCAACTCAGGTGGTGGGATTTGATTGCACCAATTACTGTAAATGGGGAAAAAATTTGCTCTTGGCATTATTTGCTCCTTGCCTCATTGCCGAATTAAAAAGTGACATGTGGCAAGTAGTTATTGTAATCTAAAATTATTGTTAGCCGGAAGAGAGAGAAAGAGAACGGTGATACGTGATATTTTTGGAGAGAGAAATTTATAAATCTATTATACTATATTAAAGTAGAAAATACCCGTAAGAAAATATCTCTTCAATTAGGCTATCAATTAGATTGAAATTGACAGCCTAATTGAAGAGAATTTGATTAAATTTGGGTATATTTGTAATTACAGAAAAGTGGACCACCATCACAGATATAATCAAACCCAATTAGACCAAATCATAAGCATAATTAAGCCCAACAAAAAAAAAATTAAAAGTATACCCAATCCCAAGTCTAATCAAGTCAAACCCGTACCCAGTTGGAGCAAATCACAAACATATTTAAGCCAAGTAAAAAAAAAATTAAAAGTATACCCATTCCCAAGTATAATCAAGTCCAGCCCGTACCCTAAGAAAATACAATAAAACCTCGATAAATCTATTATCTATTATACTATATTAAAGCAGAAAATACCCCTAAAAAAATATCTCTTCAATTAGGCTATCAATTGATAGCCTAATTGAAGAGAATTTTGATTAAATTTGGGTATATTTGTAATTACACAAAAGTGAACCACCATCACAGATATAATCAAACCCAATTAGACCAAATCATAAGCATAATTAAGCCCAACAAAAAAAAAAATTAAAAGTATACCCAATCCCAAGTATAATCAAGTCAAACCCGTACCCATTTGGACCAAATCACAAACATATTTAAGCCAAGTAAAAAAAATTTAAAAGTATACCCATTCCCAAGTATAATCAAGTCCAGCCCGTACCCTAAGAAAATACAATAAAACCTCGATAAATTAATGGCCTTAGGACTGGAGAAAATTATTAATTAAACAAGATATTAATTCATCATCGATTAATTAATAAACTATTAATTCACATAATTAACAGTATATTTTCATGTATATCTTTCTTTTTGGGGGGGCTAACATGATGAAGTTGGAGAATCGTTTTATTCTAGAACCCGTTCCACCAAAAGAAGCACTAAAATCGATAATGATATTACAATAATTTCTTCTTGCAATACAAAATACAACACCAGATCTACTCATCACACTACAAAAATTCAGAGATGAGGTTCAAACCAAAATCAATTTCGAGAAAAAACAAGCAACAATTGACTTTTATTATAAAAAAATAATAATAACTAACTCGATACAGTAAATCCTTTCATAAGTAATTTCACATCTTAAATACAATCACTTTCATAAGTAACCCTAACTCGAATTTTTTATAAGCAACTAATAAACCAAATTATCACCACTAGATCTAATACCATTAATTGACTACCATTGATAAAATGCCCTAACTCGAATTTCTTTCAATTCAACAATTTTAACTTCAATAAGTTTACCAGAAATCTTTTTTAAATAAGTAGTTAAATAATTATCTGGTGGAAGTAGTGATTTACAAGTATCTCCAAGATTTACATTAATTGAAATCACCAGATGATTTATTACGTTTGTACAACTTTTTCATCTTCCTCTTTACTCAAAGTCTATGTCCGCTTATATGTTTATATTTAATACATGTATATTTGATGCTCGTTGAAGATCTCTCGACGACAAAGAAATCAAAACTCACCAATATTCTAAGTCAAATGGGCAGGTATGCAAGTTTATTAATAAGATCATTAATAATATTAATATGATATCATTGTGGACACACATCAAAGATGTTTGTGATGGTCATTTTCAAGTACATTCTCAACTTGGCAAAAAGTATATTTTGCAGGAATTGAAAGAACCAGTAATCTATTTCTTTTTCTTGCACTTAGTAGACATTGACAAAAAGTAAATGAAAATAGAAAATAAACTCCAGTAAAGATGATGATGATATAATCTTCAATACATTTTAATGGTGGGGATATGAAAGGGGACCCAAGTAGCAGTAAGACCTACTTACTGCAATTTCATGAAATTTGAGTTTCCATTAATCTGTGATCTAATGTATGTAAATGTGTTGCAAATGCATGAGACTATATATCAAAAAAGGTCGCAAGATTCACACAGACATGGATTGTATGGTTGTCTTCCGGAAAGGCCTAACTACATGGGCCAAAGGGGATCTCTCTGTCAAATTACAAGTAAGCCATCTTTATCATCATAATAGTTTGCTAAATATTTTGAAATTTCAGGATGTTAACTACAAGCCAATTAAGAGACGCTTGACTGCTAATGGACTACTGTGAAAAGATTATTTTCCAAAGTGATGTAGCCTCAACAACCGAGCCAAACCAAATTCTAATTGAGACTTTTAGAATTGAGAGTGCTGGAAAATTCCACTCTCCTGGACATCTTCAACTGCTTTGGGTTTACTTTCCATGTATATATAATAATCATTCAATTTCAATACTCAAAGATTTATAATAATTTCAAAATGAAATCATGCCAGATCGTAAATTTTTGAAACGGGCTAAACAAAATACTACAAGTTAGGAACTAAAAGCAACATAAAATCCCCCAAAAAAATTCTAAAACAATCAGATTTGCCCGTGCATTGCACGGGCCTAAGGACTAGTATATATATAAGAAAAAATAGCAAAAATTAAAATGTTATCAAATATATCTGAAAGATTTTCGCGGGAGAGTTTTAGCCAAAAACAATTGCGGGAATTAACTTGCTGAAGCAAGTGAATTTCTTGTCTCTTTTATCACTGTCCATCATAGAAGATTAGGAGATAACCATACTAAATAAAACCGACTATTTACTATTATGGTAGTGACATTAAATTAGTATAAGTAAATGGGATGGGGTGGGGTGGGGTGGGGGTTGCTAATAGAGATATAAAATGTTAATAAAATAGTTTTTTTGTAGTAATATGAAGTCTGCAAACAATCCAAAGTACCAGTCAATATGCAACAATTAAAATGGCAGGAGGGAGACTGCCATCCAACATATAACATACAACACATCATGACCACACCTATGATTGAAACCAAGGATTGAAATTAATAACTTGAGTACTTGAAATATGACTAATACAATTATTACATTAAATTCTTAATAATAAAGAATAGAATCGAATTATCCAACAGTACGTAAACTCAAACTCAAGAACTATATTGTTACAAATTAAGCAGAATTTGCTTTAAGGGTTCTTCTTGAAACTTCAATATACTGATGTGTTCCAAATAGACATATCATCCATGTTGTTCGCATTCCCTTCTATTTTATTCCCCTGCCACCCATAGTCAAAAACCTAATTCATTAACGAAAGAAGTGTTAGTCTCACTTTTCATCTACTTTTTGATTATTCGGAAAAATTATAATGAAAAAAATACAAAGTTACTCAAAGTTCATATATAACTCCGGGCTGTCTAGGCTGCCATCCTTAAAATGAAAGCTATCTTGACAGCCCATCCCATCCATTGATTTCAATCTAATCTAAGGGACCAGATTAGTTTCTTTCTTACAACTTACTTCACTAAAGGGCACCATAGTAATTGTATTTTCTTTCTCTATCTACTGTCACAACCAGACCAACAACAGAGAGTGGATTATCTATCAAACTTCGCCCTCTTTTGCTCTCTTTTTTTCCCTGGTTCTTTCGTTTTGTTGATAAAGATTTTTTTGATAGAATTTTGATTTGGTCGTAATTTGAAAGTGGGTTTGTTTATGAATTTATTAAGAGAAATTACTTCTAAAAATCTCCTCAAATCAATTAAACCTGGTACCAATTTAGGTTAAAATTGATTTAAAACTTTTATACTCCAATTAAGTTGGTATGGTTGCAAGGGATGTTGTGACGGTGTTTGTGATGAAATTTCCATTAATTTTGATACCAAGGACATTAAAAGACATCAAATGTATAGTTCATTTGTCTGGCCATGAAAATCAAAGTAAACAAAAACACAAATGCATAATGGGTTTGCTTCTCCTATTCTTCCTTTGGGGAAAAATAACCAAAATGTGAGCAAGAAAAAAATTGAAACATACAAAGAAGAATCTTTTTGCTAGAAAGAGAGAGGAGACACATGAAGATTAATAACTCACTAATTAAGAAGGGGAATAATAACAAGCTTTGAGCGATGGCATTAAGTTTGAGTTTGGTGTTGAATTTTTTCACCATTGCCCTGGTTTGTAATAGAGAAATTAGAAGAATGAGGGCAATTTACAATAATGCCCATTTGAAATATAAGTAATAATAAGAATATAGTTTGCACCCTAGGATTAGATTGAAGTCTATGGATAGGCTGGGCTGTCAAGATAGCTGTCATTTTAAGGATGGCAGCCTAGACAGCCCGTATAACTCTCCCGCTAGAATCTTTTAGTTATTTGAGAATATTTTAATTTTTGTTATTTTTTTTATATATTTATAAATTTCTCTCTCTTTTCACCAATAAATAAATAAATAAATTTCTCTCTCCAAAAATATCACGTATCACCATTCCTTATTTTTCTCTATTAGATTCTCTTTCTCTCTCTTCCGGCTAATTTTAGATTACAATAACTACTTGCCACATGTCACTTTTTAATTCGGCAATGAGGCAAGGAGCAAATAACGCCAGGAGCAAAAATTTCCCCCTGTCAATGAAGCCTGCCCACCCACTAGATGGACTGTTGTATCTGGACGACTGGACAGGCAGAGGCCCCAATCACATCAAAATACTTGAGCATTTTGTAAAGTTGCATTGGGTCCATGGTGAGTTAAACTGAGCTGAAGTCTAAAGCCTATTTTTATATCTGATTTGCTTCTATGGAATGCTCCATATTTTCTCTTCCTAAACCATTTGTCAACTTTCTTTAAAAAAATAAAAAAAAAACTTTGTATAATTCCTCAAACTTTGTGTAATTTCCTCCGACTTTGTATAATTCTTCAAGCTTTTATTAATAAAATTTGTTTAAAATTAAAAAAAAAACTATAAATACATGTATTCATTATTCAAAATTGTGAAGATAATATAAACAAGAGAAAAAAAAAACTATTTTTATTAAATATTAATTAGAAATAATTAGTTTTGTGACAAAAGTCAAAATTAGAGTCAACAGTGCATTCACAAATTCTGTTCTTACTGATGAGTAGAGTAGCAGTACTACTAACACTAATCAGTCTCAACTCTCAACTCTCAATCAGTCAACAAGCTAAGATAACTCGTGCAAGCACGTTTAGTACTAATTCTCAAAACATACTTAACAAATTCACACAACAAAGTCTTACTTACTAAGGAGTAAGGACTAACCTTTTAAGGTCATGGGCACCACCACCTTGTGGATCAACAACCTTTTTCAAATTTCAATTAATTCACTTATAAATACCAAAAGTTTCTTCAACAACATGCACAAAACTCACAACAACAACTCAAACATGGTTTCATCAACCTCTCTATTACTCTTTTCATGCTTACTAACATGTTTAGCTTCAACCATACAAGTTTATTCACTAGCAAACACTTTGTCAAACAAAGTTCAAAAATCAGTCATGAACACGATTCATAGTTGTTGGCGTTCGGATCCTAACTGGGCAATGCATCGACAAGCCTTAGCTGATTGTGCAGTTGGTTTTGGCAAGGCAGCAATAGGAGGAAAGTATGGAGCTATATATGTAGTTACTGATCCATCTGACGATCCAGCTAATCCAAAACCCGGTACACTTCGTTATGGTGTCATTCAAACAAAACCATTATGGATAATTTTTGCAAGAGATATGGTTATCAAACTTGGAAATGAGCTTATGATGAATAGTTTTAAGACTATAGATGGAAGAGGAGTTAAGGTGGAAATAGCTAATGGACCTTGCATTACAGTTCAAAACGTGCATAATATCATTATACACGGGATTGGTCTTCATGATTGTAAACCTGGGAAAAGTGGACTGGTTCGCGATTCCCCAACTCATGTTGGCCATCGGCTTGGTTCTGATGGTGATGCTATTGATATATTCGCATCTTCAAACATTTGGGTTGATCATTGCTTTTTATCTCGAAGTACTGATGGACTCATCGATGTCATTCATGCCTCAACTGCTATTACCATCTCTAACAATTACTTCTCGCAACATGACAAAGTAAGTTTAGAACCATTTCGATTATACCCTAATGTTCTGATGGTGATGCTATTGTTAATTTGTTGTACACTATAGAGTACTAAACAAGAGGTTTTCGCAGGTGATGTTGTTTGGACATAGTGATCAATTTACAGATGACAAGATTATGAAAGTTACTGTCGTCTTCAACCGTTTTGGTCCTGGCTTGATAGAAAGAATGCCCAGGTAAGCTTACAAATGACTTCATAGTTGAACATTGCTATTACTCTATTAGTCATATTCAGTTTGCTTCGTGAGTACCAGTGTAAGTAATCGATCTTGGCATAACAGGGTAAGGTTTGGATATGCACATGTCGTAAACAATAGATATGAATCGTGGCAAATGTATGCTATAGGGGGAAGTGCCAATCCTACTATCTTGAGTGAAGGGAACTACTTCTTTGCCCCCCAAAATCCTAGTTCCAAACAGGTACAATAACATACCTTGTTTATAGTTCAATTCATTTCGTTACAAACTTCATAGGATTAATGCATTAGCTTGGAACAGGTTACAAAGAGAGAAAGTGGTGGATGGAAGAATTGGAAATGGAGATCTTCGAATGATATGTTTCTAAACGGAGCATTCTTTGTTCCGTCTGGTTGGGGAAGTTGTGCTCCTTATTATTCCAAGTCTCAGGTATTCAGTGTAGCTCAAGCTACCCTAGTACCTGCACTAACATCAAATGCTGGACCCCTGGGATGTGTTGCGAGGAAACCTTGTTATTAAGACTGGAGGTCTGCTGTTATGGATCTTAATCGAATCTTCTGATTTTGATCAGCTGAGCATCTTCTTTTTGTCGTTTAGAATGTTAGCAAGGTGTGTTAGTCCAGGCAGCTCAATGGTATTGGACAGATGCAATGTGTGTTTTGTGAGCATTGCTTCAGTTTCGGCCGCTGCAAGAAACATTTTCTTCATTTTGTTTTTGTAAATTTTGTTGAGTAAGGAGTGAACCTCCTCGAGTTTATGAAGACAAGTCATCACAATGTAAGTATGCATTCCAAATAAAATCAAGAAATAAAAAAATTGATGAGCAAAATGCTCCTCATGTTTTAAAACCCAAGCCAGTCTTAGATGCATCTTTTTTCTTTCGATCGCCACACAAAGTTTTCAGGTCATTTTTCAACCGATAAGATAGAAATGATTTGAAATACACAGGAGAATCGGATGGTGCTTTCATAAAGGGTCCATATGCTGCTTTGGTCGGCATTGTTTTCAATCTAGCTAAACATACAGTATACTGACTCTTGCAACACGAAGAGTCTGACCAGTACGTCCAGTTGTCCCCTTGAACCCTAAGTTTGGATCAAAACTGGAAACTACAGCAAGGTGTCCAACAGGACATTCAATGGTGTTAACAAATATTATAATTTTATCCACAACTGAGATATTTTTACAAGTTCATATTTCTCACATTATGACAGTGGCAACCGCATCAATCCACCTTTACCAGAAACACAAATTTTGCTTATAAAGGGGGGAAAAGGTAATAAGAAATCAAACAGAAGCAAGCTTTACAGAGGTCACGAGTTAAAAAGGCTACAGTTGCAGGCATCTAGCTTTACATGCAACTGATCAAGCATGTAATAAAACATAACGTAGCAAGCGATGTGAGCTGTAGTGGGCGACGTGTTAATTAAGGTGGGCTACAGGCCCTAGATTACATACTAAAGAAAAAAAAAACTTAAATAGATACAAACAAATACATGCTGTCAACTAGAAAAACAAAAGCAAACGGTAACGAGTTTCTATACAAACGGAATACGAATTTAGGATGTCCAAGTACACAGCAACAAAGTGTTCACTCAAATTTCAGAGGTCAAATGTGCTACTAATACTGTCATACTTCAACGATATCCCAACCCCAACATAATTCCCATTCATATCAACATCACAACAACAAAAGACCTCCCTTATTATTGCCCTGCCATTTCTCAGTTTATTATGAAAGAAACTGACAGAGCGTTGATTAGGTCCAAGAGATCTAAAAATGCTTTCATGTAAGATCACACAGATCTGACAAGCAGTTCAAAGAAGAATGAGTATTTACATATTGGTCCATCGTATAAGCAAGACGATTTCTACTCACTGTATAGAGCAGTGGGAATTACCTAAAGCCATTGTAGACTTCATACTAAATAGAGACAAATGTCCACTATTGCATATTCCTACACTTTCTAACCACATAACTTACATCAATAAAGTGTTCCCAACAATATCTGAAGGTCATATGCAGACATGCAATGCAGTGGGATATAGTCATATGGAAAGGAGGACACTGAGGATACAACCCTATAAATCCTCAAGCCTGTTAGTAAGGTATTTACACAGATCAGCATCAAGCAGACCATGCATGCTAAGAATACCGAAATACAGACTTCAAAGAAAACATCACCAACGAGCAACTATTTAACTGAGCCAGGTAACAGGCCAGCAATTGTTTGGCATGGGTTGTACCAGATATGTGATCTTTCTGACATTAAACTGAGTAGCCTAGCAGGTGCCAGTTGCGCTCAACTGGTAAAACCTATGGGTGATGATACCAGAGGTCTGGGGTTCGAATCCCGCCAGCATTACCGAGTTACTGATCTCATTAAAACAGGCTTACCACACCAAAAAAAAAAAAAAAAAAAATTAAGTAGCCTAACATCTAGTAAGGGACAACAACAATAGTCAATAGGATGTCCAAACTATTCAGCAACAATACCTTCACCCAAATTTCTGAGGTCAAACAAGTGTGTAATATAGTTATGCCTTAACAACAAAGTCTAACTCATGTTTGTCTTAAAAACTGCTCTGTTCAACCACATCCCAAAACAATTCTAAAAGAAACCATAGCATTCATTTAACATCATCACAACGAATACCACACCTTCATCACCTCCTTCATCGTCCTGTATCAAAAATTATGCTGATGTTTCTTTTATTGATGGAAACAAACATGATAGCATTAGTTCGGTTAGGCCCGACAAGATCCAAAACCTCATACATGAAAGATCACACAATATTTGACAAGCAGTTCCAAGGAGGGTGGGTGTCTACAGAGCAGGCCATCCTATTGGGGAAAGAATGAGGATTTCCACTCCTCATGTTGAAAACGGTGCCAATTGTAAAAGCAGTCATAGATTTATTTCCAAACAGAGCAATCTTACTGATGTCAGAATTCCCTTACTGATTTTTGTAATATTTTTATTTTGCGTATCACTTCAAATCCTAACTGCATGCATAAGAAGAACAACAACTACTGTTTCCATCCTTCTATTGATATTATGATATACCGCTCATAAGAAGTAAATCACGTCTGTTTATCTCCACCAGGTCTATCATTCATGTCGTGATCTTACTATATATCTAGCAAGACATACTACAGCCAAAAGTAAATGATGCATAGAAGACAAAAGCATTGCTCAGAAGAACATTTACCATATTTAACACTCCAGTTCCAAAACATCCGGCAACAGAAAAAATTTAGCTTCATGTAGACAGAACCTTAACTAAAAGAATTGAGGTTAAACAATTCCTGAAATCAGCATTTTAGTAAAGTGCATACTGCATAGCACTCGGTTTCGTCGATTCTTCTCTTACCAATAGTGTACATAAAGAAGTGAACAAAAAATCGATAAAAGATCAAATGGAAAAAAAGGAAGGAACACTCCACATTACAAAAACATACGACTCTATAATATAATTGAGTCTGTAACATTTACATCATTAGTAATAAAAATATCAAAGTGATATATGGTACAACCTCAAGAACAAAGTTTTGCAGGTCAAGAACTCCTATACCACTAATTCACAAGGGATACGGATCAGGATATTAACTCTCTTCATGTTCCAGCATAACGATGCAACATTTTTACGAGTTCATATATCTCAGATTATGACCACAAGAAAAAAATATTTATACTATGACAATTGAAGACAAACTTTGCTCATAGAAAGGTAACAGTGTCTAGCAAAGAAAACAAAGCTTCGCAGAGTTGATTTACGGTGAGCTAGAATTACAGGCTTCTAGACTTGCATGCAAGTGATTTAACTTGTTCTAATACAAATTGTAGAAGTTGGCTATCCTTTACAGAACAGTAAACAACAGAGAAAGGCCCAGACTACCTTGAGCATTGAGTTTAGCCTTCCACTATTCATCTAGTTCCATCTTACAGGGTCTGCTCAAGCCTTAACTCTTAACTACATTTCTGGGGTCAATTGAATGAGCTATATTTTTCTATTGTATTAAATTTGTTACTGTTATATTTATAGTTTCTGCTCAACTCCAGAGCCTTAGGATCTACTTTGAACACCTAAATCTATGTCCTTAAACCATATATCAAGAAAAGATGGTTGTAAAACCCAGATGGGGCCATCCACAAAACCAGATTCAGAAGACCAAATCAGTAATCATCTTCTCTCTTTCCTTCCAAACCAAAACCTTTGTACCAGACCGATCCAACAGCAAAATATGACTCTGTGACCTCCCTCATTGCCCTTGGTCAAACCTAACACTAAGGCTTCTTTTGTTAGAGGAAACAAAGAGACTGGTGTTGGTTATATATTATGAGATCATACCAGAAAGTTCATACTGTAACTGCAGTGTTGTACAGATATGGCAAGCAATAAAATCCAAGAGATCCTTTGGTATGAGAATGAAGTGCAAATCAACTACAAAGTCACCAAAATGATTTTTCAGGTGAATATTATGAAATGAAATTCTCAACAACTAAAATTCACACAATATTGAGCATATAAAGTAATAAGAGCTCAATTTCAAGTAACTTGACTAAAGCAATCTTTAACTATGAAATCAAAGTGCAATTCATCACAATTTTCTCATTCATTTCACGTCATTCTGTTGTAAGATCATCACAATGAAGCTATTGACATTTTCAAAACTACAAAAAGGAAGCCTTTTTCCTTATATTTCTACACTATCCATCGAGTCTTATGTAACAATTTCGACTTCTAAAATGATTCACATTTACTTCAATATGAGCAAAAACATCATAGTGAACAACAATAGATGGTTTTGCAACAAAAAGAACTTCTATAACCAATCATCTAAGTCGGATATGGCTTAAGAGAGTAACAAGCTGCACTCAATTTGTAGAAGAAAACCACCGAAACGAAAACGATCCACAAAAACAAACAGAAATATCCAATACGCACCTTCTTTGATTCAAGTTCAGTATATCGAGTACTTCCTTCAAATTCTCCATAACAATCTTCTATCAAAATGTTCATCACAGCATCCAAATTCTTCTTACAACGAAGATAATGAACAATCATCTTAGAATTCAGAGTAGTAGTGGTGAAGAATTCAGATGAATCATCAGAATGAACCTGAAGAAACAAGATCAAAACAGATCTATCTATAACAAACATAGATCTAGAGAAAGAAAAAGGAATTGAAGAAATCAAATTGAAATTGGAATATTGATTTACATTTTGACTTTGTTTGACTGCTTCTGGAGTCGTAAATGCAACAGTTATAGTTGAAGTTGAAGCTGGTGAATTCTCAATCTGAAAACAAATAACAAGAAAGAAACTTAATTAAAACGATTGACAAAACTTCAAGAAATTTCTCAGATCTATTGATGATTATTACCTCTGAGAAAATCTCTGTTTCATTAGACGAAATCAACTCGGATTCAATTGAATTTGAGATAATTTCATCAGTTTTCTTCAGATCGATGATCTGTAAAACAAATTGGAAAAAGAAATCAAGAAAACGTGAGATTTTCATTGAAGAAGAAGAAGAAGCAAAAGGAGTGATGATGATGATGAACTAACTAACCTTGATTTCTGGTTTCTTTGAAGAAGAAGAAGAATCTGGAAAAAGTTGTTTCTTCAATTTGATTTCTGGTTTCGTTGTTGCTGTTGTTCTTCGAATAGATGAATTGAGATGGTTTGATTTCATCATTTTTTTTGGCGGGAAAAGTTGAAACTTTGGATCTGATTTGATTTTCAATGGAGGAAAAAGTAAACTAGGTGAAGTTCTATACTTCTATATATAGAGAGAGAGGAGAGAGAGAGAGAGGTTCGCTGCTGCGCTGCACGTGATATGAAATGGAAAGAGTTGAACCTGTCGGGTATTTTACTTAGGGTACACACAAGGACGATGCTAAAACTTTTCGTGAACCTCAGAGACGTCTCAATCCTACTATGAAAGAAGTTGTTCGAGCTGAAATTATTTTGGCAGGAAAAGTTGAATATCTGATCAGATAGTTGCTCTAATCTGCAATTATTTTTTCATGTCCCACTAGTTTTCACGAGAGCAATAATTCATGTCCCACTAGTTTTCTCTAAACACCCAAATTAGACATTAATGGTGATGAAAATTTTCAAACTTAAACACGTGAAATTGTGGAAATAATTGAATTTGGACAATTTTATAGTCTTAATAAAGTGTGTCAATCCTGCTATGCAAAGAGATCATTGTATTACGCACAAAGAGATCATCTTAATTTTGTGTTAACATCACATTGGCCACAGTTCATTCAAAAGAGTGCAAAAAGTTCATGGAAAAATAACCACAATGCAAATATCTCATTGCATAATGTACCACCATATCTGGGCACAACCTTTTAACAAGTTTTGGTATAATTTTAAATATTTTAATAAATAAATTATGATATGAGAGCTTTTTGCACACCTTGCAAACACAACTGTACATAACCTTAATTCCAACAAATCATGGCATAGTTTCAAAGTGTCTCGACGACTAAAAAATATTATGAATTTTTCGCACAACTTACATTTGGAAACAACATACACAATGCAAAGAGCTTATTACATATCTTGCCAACAAAACTATGCATAGCCTTCCACCAAGTCTTGTCACAATTTAATATTTCTCGATGAATTAAATCTATGATTTAAAACATCTTTTTATATAGTTTGTCATATACAGTAAACACACTCACATTTTATAGTTTGTCATCTACAGTGAACACACTCACAATTAGTCTTCCCAAATAAACTAATACACATAAAAATAATATGGCTTTAGCCAAAGCCATTAACATTCCAACTTCGGCAACAACAACCTCAGCTTCTTCAGATGATCTTGTTTTCAAAACTTTGTATGGACATGTACCCACCTTCCCTTCTGCATCTCTTCATATAACCCAATGATCTTATCAAAAGCAGCACCTACATTAACTTTCATGAAACCAAGTAGTGGTGGTATCCATTGATCTATAACACCATCAATAGTAATAGCTATAACAGCAAGGGTACTAGATGCAAAATTAATATCATTGTATACTTGGGGGTGAAGGTCCCAATATTAAAAAACCTCTGAAATATTGGCGGTTTAATACTGAAGCTTTTTTCAATAAAGCCCTGCTTTTCCTGATTTTTCTTTTCTTTTCTTTTGGCATGTTAACTCATTCTTTTTTCTCTTGGACAGAGATCTGGGGAGACGGTAAAGCTATCAAACCACCAGTCGACGCCCCTTGGGAACCTCTAATCGGCTCAGGACCTAGTGGCTATTCTACCATTCAATCTCTCACCCATTCAAGGAAGAACGGTACCCCACTGACCAAGGAGTTGGATCTAGGAGATTACGTTTGTTTCAACCGGATTTCACACCAATGTGATATAAGATCAAGAAGAAACCCCTAATTTTAAGATCTAAATTATTGAAAAAGATGAAGATGAAAGAATAAGGTTTTGGTGATTGATAATGGTTGTACTAAGTTGTTTTTCAGTTGCCACTACTACAGAAAAGTAGATATATCACAGTTAAAAACTGTGATAAAAAGCTATATATCACGGTTATTATTTTGTGAAAAACCGTGATAAGGAAGGGGGTGATAAATAGTCTTAGAACCGTGATATATACATGATACAAATATCACGGTTTTATTAATTGACCGTCATATACTGGTCCTAAATTGTCCATTTTTAGAACTAAAACTGTGATATAAAAGAGCTCTTATATCACGCTTGTTTGAAAACTGTGAGAAATGAATACAAAACGGTGATATATAAGTATTATATATCACGGTTTTGACGGTATGTAGCACTAAAATTCTGAAACCGTGATATATAAGTTGTTTTTTTATAATAAAAAAAAAAATTAGGATTTTCAATTTATATCCACCTTATGAACATGCTACAAATACAGAAATAACCATTCAACTAAACAAATCAATTTCATTGAATTTGAAAAAAGATTACAAGATTCACAAATAGACTACTATTCAACCTAAACAAATTACCAACCAAATTTGATACATCATGTTAATCTAAACAAAAATAAGGAGTAATCTGAAGTTGAAGTTTGTCCATGTCGAGCCGTGGTTCTTCCTATTTAACTTCTTCATCCGGAATACATATCCATAGTCCATACTCACTGGTCAGATATCCAGTCAACGTACACTTTCCTTAGTTATACACTACCAAACAAAAAGATCTTTTTCCATTGTCTCCAACTCAACATAATCACATAAAGAAATCTGCCTAGTCAGTTTTCCCCGCTTACCCTACAATATAACCCATTGAGAATTGCAAACTAAAATGTTGGCTGACTTGTTACCTGAAAAAATAAAGCTACTACATCAGCAAATCGGGAAAGAAATTATGCAGGATAAAACCCTTCGAGTGTTGGATATTCCACCATCTTAGCTAGAGAATCAATGTCATGAAGTTGAGGCGTTGCCGAATGAACCAAAGACTGTTCAGATCTTGCCCGTTAACTGTAAACAAGATCCATACAAGAATGAGAGAACTAAGAAGGTGCCTCCCACAAGAAAGTTATGATCAACTAATATGTATGTAGTACCTTTTAAATGGTTGACGACCAGTTAGCAATTCCAAACCTGTATACATCACTTTTTAGAGCATTCTGGTTGGACATGAAGACCTCTAGTGCACTGTATCTAGATTTCTTTTTGGTTGGATGCCTGAAAAAGATATAGAAGTATTTAGTATTGAAGCTAACTACTTGAGTATATCTGGAGTTTATTCATGCCAGAATATCCTTAACTGCCTATAGGAAGAGATTTAAGCAACAAAGATTCCCATTAGCATAACCTGATGATCTGCATTTGCAAGTATTCCCATTAGCCAACCTATGTTATACCCCATGTAGCTAGTACATTCAAAGTAGATGAAGAACAACTAAAAGGGTCATGCCAAATGAACTCTAAGGAGGGGTGACATGTTATCATATAAAGAAGACAAGAACAAAAAGCCAATAAAAAAAAAGATAAAATTACCCGAGCTAGAGGAATATACATATTTCATGAGGTACTACTACACTGGCATGAACAAATAATGACTTAAAACAATTACCCATTAGCAACGCAGAATGGAGTATACCAATGCAGATCCAACCAGTAGCGACAATAAGGCATAATAGGGAAGAACAATGCATCTCCAACCAGCGGCAGCGCGCAGTAGCAGGGCAGTCTATATTAAAAACAACATTGGGGCAGACTCAAGCAGCAAGCAGCTGGAAGACAATTTTAAACAACCATCACCTAAGCCGAGTCAAACTCCTCTCTTTATGGGGTTATTTAATTGATGCAACCATTCTAGCTAGTCTTTGGGAGATTCCGAACCTGCTTTTATGGTTTTCTTAGGGACTAAACATGCAAGCCAGTTGTGTTAGTTACACACCCATATGATAGCTCACATTCACAACGCAATAACCACACCTAAGTGGATAGTTTGAGGTGATGGGGGATTTCAATCTGATCGGGGAGGATGTTAAAGTGAATAAATAAATTATAAACCTTGAAATATGGAACTATTTGCTCTTGTTTTAATGAAAGAATTTTACTTATTTAAAACAAAATGTTAACTGCAATACAAAAGGTTTCGGAAACATAGTATGACCAATAGCCGACAATGATTTCTATTTCAATCAAACATCTTTTACAAGAATTATACAATCGATATTTTCATCTACCTTAGCAGTGGACATGGTGCCAGGCAAGACAGTAGGACAGCAATACAAACAACTGAACAAGGGAGCCTATTAAGTAGGACGTTAGTTCAATTTGTACTAGAAGATAGAGCACACCAATGACCAAAACTCCATTGTACAAAACAATTTAAGTTCTTTTATTAATAAAATCAAAAATGTAAACCCCAAATCATTTTCATGAATTAAGCCAATGTTGTTCAAATTAACCTTTCTTTTTCAGCAAGGCGGCTGTTCAGAATTTGCACTCCATTCCCCATGCTCCACCCCCTATTATTCTACTTGGGAAGCAATTGTTTAGGTTGCATGGTTGGTTAATTGTGAAATGTATCAGAGAAGGGAATGGAAAAGAACACAGCGACTTTGTTTGTCTGCCTCAACTTGAGGTTGGACTTGTGAGATTACATATATATAATATATATATATAGATTACAAGTTTACAACTAAGTACAAAAGGAATGTACTTGTTCCCCAAGATTACAAGTTAGGAAGTTTACAAGTTAGGAAATAGCTATACATGTAAATTCCTTGATATGCAAATCAAGCCAGCCATTCCCTTGCTGGACATACTAGATTATCTTAAGACTCCCCCTCAAGTTGGAGTGTGTATGGAAATAACACCCAACTTGGGAATTAAATGGTGAAAAGAATCCTTTCCCAATGGTTTGGTGAACAAAACTGCAATCTGATCAGCGGAAGCAATGTACCGTGGTCGTAATAGTTTTGCTTGAATTTTCTCACGAATGAAATGACAATCCAATTCTATATGCTTGGTACGTTCATGGAAGACAGGGTTTTCTGAAATGTGAATGGCAGCTTGATTATCGCAAAACATATGCATAGGAGAAGGATGGGGAATACCCAGATCTTGTAGTAAGTATTTTAACCATTGTAATTCACATGAAAGGAGTGACATTGATCGATATTCAGCTTCAGCCGAAGAACGCGCAACAACGTCTTGTTTCTTAGTTCTCCAAGAAATTGGACTGGTACCTAAGAAAGTGCAAAATCCAGATGTCGAACGACGAGTGATAGGACAGCCTGCCCAATCAGAATCACAATATCCACTTATGTGAAGGTTGCTTGATGAAGAAAGTAAGATACCTTTTCCAATTGATCCTTTTAGATAACGCAATACACGAAATGCTCCATCCATGTGGGAAGTGCGAGGAGAATGCATGAACTTGCTGAGGACATGAACTGAATATACAATATCGGGTCGTGTAACAGTGAGATAGATGAGAAGGCCTACCAACCGACGATAAGGACTGGGATCAAGCAATAAAGTTCCATCGGTCTTGTTTAAATGAAGATGTTGTTCCATGGGAAAATCAGAAATACGACCGCCTATTAGACCAGAATCATTTAAAATATCCATAGCATACTTACGTTGAGTAAGGAAAAGACCGGCTTTAGAACGAGCAACTTCTATGCCAAGAAAATATTTGAGTCGTCCAAGATCTTTAATAAAAAATTTCTGCTCCAAATACTGTTTGAGATTTTGAATAGTAAGAGGAGCATTTCCTGTGATGATAATGTCGTCGACGTAAACAAGAACAAATGTTGAAGTATCACCTTGAATTTGAGTGAATAAAGAGTAATCAGATTTTGATTGTCGAAATCCTGCTTGGATCAATGTAGAAGAGAATTTGGCAAACCATTGCCTAGAAGCTTATTTCAAACCATATATAGATTCGTGAAGAAGACAAACTCGATTCTCCCCCTGTTTAACAAACCTCGGAGGAAGATCCATATATACTTCTTCATGAAGGTCCCCTTGTAAGAAGGCATTATTCACATCAAGTTGAGAGATAGACCAGTTCTTAATAGCAGCGAGTGATAATAAGAGGCGAACAGTGACTAATTTTGCTACAGGAGCAAAAGTGTCCTGATAGTCAAGCTCTTCTATTTGAGTATATCCCTTAGCAACAAGTCTTGCTTTGTATCGTTCAATCGAGCCATCTGAGTTGTACTTAATTTTGTATATCCATTTACAACCAATAGGCTTTTTACCAGGTGGTAGTAAAGTGAGACTCCAAGCTCGATTTTTGTTAAGAGCCGAAATTTCTTGGGACATAGCCTCTCGCCATTGCGATGATTTTACTGCTTGAGAAAAGGACTTAGGTACGACTGTAGAAGAAATAGAACATAAAAAAGCTCGATGTGTAGATGAAAAATGGTTATATGAAATGAAGTTATGGAGGGGATAAGGAGTACCTTTTACCTTAGATTTGGAGTGGACTGAATGTGCCGCATGAGGAAGTGTAAGGCAATGATAATCTGCAAGATAAGATGGAGGACGTCGAATACGAGGTGGGTTATTAGGGGTAGGAGATGCACTTGTTTCTTGATCAGTAGTGGATGATGTGGTATTATCTGATTTGGACATGCTACTAGGAACAGAGGGTAAAGGTGCATGGGTAGCATCCAAAAGTGGAGTGTTTGTAGTGTCATTCATATTGAATGGAGAGTGATCTAATGCATGTTCATCAGAAATAGGAGATGATGGCAATGATGTATCATTAATAGTTGGAGAATAATTAAAATGCTCGCTGTCAGCAACAGGCAAAGGAATCACATGAGTCAACGAAGAAGGATGAGATAGATCAGTATAAGGAAAAACATTTTCATAAAAAATGACATCTCTAGAAGTATAAATTTTCTTAGAGTTGATGTCGAAAATTCGGTATCCTTTTTGAGCATAAGGATAACCTACAAAAATTCCTGGTTTAGCACGTTGATCAAACTTATGCTTGACATTTTGATTTTGAGCAAAACAAAGACAACCAAAAACTCGCAAGTGAGAATAGTTTGGTGGTGATTTAAACAATAACTCATGAGGAGATTTTCCAGACAAAATAGGTGAAGGGGATTTATTGATGATGTAAGCAGCCATTAAAATACATTCACCCCAAAATGATAAAGGCAAACTAGCTTGAAAACGTAAAGCATGTGCAACATTGAGAAGGTGTCGATGTTTACGTTCTACAACCCCATTTTGTTGAGGTGTAGCAACGCAACTTCGTTGATGAATAACACCATGGGACAAAAAAAATTGTTGCATTTCACGGGACATGAATTCAGTTCCATTATCAGAACGGACAGTTTGAATTTTTGAAGAAAAAACATCACCTGTACCATACATAAGAGAAGATATTTTTGATTTAAATTGAGTATGGACCATTGCAAAAAAAGATTTTAAAATATTTTGTGTTTCCGATTTGATATGCATCAGATAAATCCAAGTATTACGAGTGTAATAATCCACAATTGTTAAGAAATAACGAGCACCAGAATACGAAGACAGGGAAAAAGGTCCCCAAATATCACAATGTATCATTTGAAAAGGCCTAATAGATTTAATTGAACTGGATGGAAAACTTAATCTTGATTGTTTAGCTTGAGGACAAACAGTACAAGATTCATTATTTGAACAAGAAATAAATGGAAATTCCTTAGCTAATGAATGCAAACGAGAAAATGAAATGTGTCCTAAACGCCAATGCCAAAGATTACTGTTTGGTGGTTGATGGATAGCAGCGGAGATAGATGCAAGTTGGAGATGATACAACCCCTCATGAAGACACCCCAGGCCAATCCTCTTCTTCGATAACAGGTCCTGGAAAAAACAGAAATCTTTGTAAAAATGTGCTGAAGTTAAACCTGATTTAGTTAACTCACTGATTGAAAGTAAGTTCAAATGAAAGGAAGGAACGCAAAGAACATTATCAAGTATTAATAAAGGGGACAAGATAATTCGACCCACATGAGTGATAGGTGCATGAGTATGATCAGGAAGTCTAACAAAAGAGGTAACTTTGCAAACAGTATAAGATGAGAATAATGATAAAGAACTACAAATATGGTTGGATGCACCCGAATCTATTATCCAAATGGATGAAGATAATGAAGAAGCAATACCTGTCAGATTTGCTTGAGAATTAGAGCTACCTGAACCGAGCATAGATAAAAGCTTAGCATATTGTTCTTGAGTGATCATAGGGGTAGCAATAATCTCTGGTTGGGCTGCAAAAGCTTGTGGGGTTGAAGTTTCTGATGTTCTGGTGGGTTTTCCATGCAACTTGTAACAAGTGTTTCGAAGATGACCTTCTTTATTGCAATAATCACAATAAGGAGCATTACCATTCAACTTGTAACAGTAATCCGAGTATGGCCTTCTTTATTGCAATGGTCACAATAAGGACAAGATGTATTACCACGCCGCTCGCTATAAGATCCCTTTTTCGAATTTCCTCCAAAACGATTTGGATTGGTATTGGAACTATTTGAACGATGCTCTGTCCGAGTAATATTGAGTGCCGCAGCCTCAGGCACTGGTGAAGACGACACCTGAATTTCTTGTTGTTTTTCTTCTTGACGCACTAAATTGTATATTTTTGTGACAGTAGGAAAAGGATCCATTAATAAGATTTGACTGCAGATCGCAGAGAAACGATCATGAAGACCTTGTAGAAATTCCATTGCACGGTCTTCTTGAAGACGATTAGCAGTAGCTAATCCACTACCACAAGTACAAATAGGAATAGCAGATAAAGAATTTAATTCATCCCAAAGAGATTTAAAAGCAGTAAAATAAAACGATACCGAGTTGTTCTCCTGCTTTGATGATGAGATGGATTGTTTGAGTTGATAGACCTTGGGTGCATTAGTTTGAGAAAATCGATCACGTAAATCTTTCCAAATTTCATAAGCTGATTCAGCATAAAGGATGTTATTACGAATTTCTGCTGTAACAGAATTAAGCAACCAGGAAGCAACAAGATCATCGCACCTGGACCACTTCTGCAACTCATTGGATTCATCAGGTTTGGTGACAGAACCATCAACAAAGCCTAGTTTGTTCTTTGCTCGAAGAGCTCTTGTGATTGAACGCAGCCATGTACTGTAATTGTCACCAGACAATAAAGGAGATACTAACACAGCCGTGGGGCTGTCTGAATGGTGGACAAAGAATGGATCTTGAGAGTCAACATTGTCATCAGATTTGGTTTCACCAGATTTCTTTGCTGGAACTTCAGTAGTCATGGTTAACAATGATGATTAATAATGTCGAAAGAGAAAAATAAAATCAGAAAAACAAACCTTGCTTTGATACCATGTGAAATATATCAGAGAAGGGAATGGAAAATAACACAGCGACTTTGTTTGTCTGCCTCAACTTGAGGTTGGACTTGTGAGATTACATATATATATATATATATAGATTACAACTAAGTACAAAAGGAATGTACTTGTTCCCCAAGATTACAAGTTAGGAAGTTTACAAGTTAGGAAATAGCTATACATGTAAATTCCTTGATATGCAAATCAAACCAGCCATTCCCTTGCTGGACATACTAGATTATCTTAAGATTAATAGTGGTAGTATATAGCTGAGAATTGAACACTGTTTGTGCTTGACTATATTCGCTAACCTAGTTCCCTTAGACTAGTTCTTTAAAGGAAAGAAATTAAGTTATTACAGATTGAGCGAAAAATCTTTATACGCTCTACTAGACAGGTCAGTTCTGACAGTACTCCGTCCAAAAAAGATCGCACAATGTGATACCTATGCCACCTCCGAGATCCCATCATTGCCCCTGGGACTGTGAAAGAAGCGGTTTTATGCGTTCTATTATGGTAAGGGATTATATATGTCAAATCAAGATTAGGGCTGGCAATGGTACGGGTTAGACCCGAAACCCGGTCCGATCCGTACCGATAAGAATGGGTTTGGTATTGCATGTTTATGTATTGGTACGGGTCTGGTTCTTCAAATTAGGACCCGATTGTTATCGGATCGGGTTTGGAATTAGTAGATACCGAACCGATATGGACCCCATATAAATTATTTTGAGGTTTTGAATATTTTAGATTCACTACCATTATTAACATACCATAAAAATCCTAAATTTTAGAAATTTGATTATTATAAATAAATTTTTTAATACTAATTACCTTATATGCAATTACATTAAAAACCTAGAAATAAATAAAATCATATACTATATTTGTATAATTGATTATATATATTTACTAAATATATGTAGATTCTTAAAAAGTAACTCATTTTTTCTAAATTTGTATACATAATTTTGACATATCAATTTATGGTCAAAATACCCAAATCCAACCCGGATCCGATCCAATAAGATTTGGTACGGGTATGGTTCCTTACTTTCGGACCCGATAGGGTCTGGTTCCGGGTCCGAGATTATTAGTTTTCTTATTGGTTCAGGTATGGTATTTCTAATATCTGGTCCGAACAGGTCCATTGCTAGCCCTAATCAAGATAAACCCATTACAATCAATTATATAACTAATTTGACCAATTAGAGTTTATCACAAAAACAAATACATACAAGTACAAATAAAGTTTGATAACCTACTTATAATATAATTAAATTGGGGAAGAAATAAAACAAAAAGAAAATAATTGTAAGTACCTAAATAGGTTTTGCCATATGTCGCTCAAGTCATCAACCAACTTCAAGATTATAAATAGCCTCCAGGAGTACAGTATACCTAGTCAAATGGACCACGACAATTCTCTTGTACAATAAAGAGACACATCGCGCAATGAAGACGATCTCACGGCCAAGATCGATCCATCATCCATACAAGGTAACACAAAAGGGTAACCTAAAACCCACTAAGGTATGAGCTCTCACTCTCTACACTTCTTCTCTTTCTTTCTCTCTCTCTTTTACTTTCTTCTCCATTACCCACAATGGCTAACTTGATCGTCGGAGGGTTGACATCGAAGACATCTCCGGCGCCCTTTGCAGGTCATCTATGGAGAGGGAGCAAGAGGACCATCTCAACAACACTAATCTCTACATGTAACCGGAATCAAGGCTTACAATAATTGCTCACTGATAGAGGACATTCAGTAGTTAAACATATTCCTTATCAAACGTTGCGGAAGAAATGAATGAATCAGCACTGCAAGAGGACAACAATTTTGTAGAGACCAACAATTCAATTTAGTTTGAGTGCTCTTCTAGAGTTCTGCACAGTTCTCTGCGATTATACCATTGTAATTTCGAAATCCATAATCTTGATATAAAGGAGAAACTTGAACGAAAACAAAGAGAAATTAGGTAAAAACTTACACAGATGAAGAGGTCGAGCAGTCACTCAAATTCCACGTAGAGAAATCTCTCTGAGTAGTTTTCATTTTTCAATCAAGCAACTTAGAGCTGTTTTGTGAAATAGAAGGAGATCGAGAAGAAGACTCCTAACTGCCTTAGGAAAGATAGAGCCATCGAGCCCGCTAGCTAGCTATAATTTCTCTTCGTGAGGAAGTGGGCGGTTTTTTTTTTTTTTTTTTTTTTTAATATAAAAACAAATTTGATTGATAAGCTAAACGAATTACACAAAAGTAGAGGACAAACGCGACCATATATGTTTGACAATTTTATTTTTTTAATTTCCATTTACTGTCCGACCATATATAGGAGAAGGTGGATTTTTTTTTCCCCTCAAATGATGATTTACCCAGGATCTGTGATAACTGTAACGTTGATTTTTCTACAAAACCGTGATAAATATCTTCACGTCCATAAGAAAAAGGTGATATTTGATAAGGACCGTGATATATATGATCACATACCAAAAACGACAGTGATATTTGTAAAACAACCGTGATATTTATATGTTTGACAAAGCTTTTATCACTGGTCCTAATTGAACTGCGATATATCAATTTCCAAAACCGTGATATATATACAAATCTGTAGTAGTGGCCTACGTATCCATAAGAGAGATGAAATCAAGCCTTTTATAACGTAGTTCAAATCCAGAGTTTGATTGGGATTAGGATGTGATCCCATGATCCCTAATGTATTGTAGTATTGTAGTCCCATGTATTTGGACCATATAATGACAAGATAAAGTACCTCATGTCCTATTAGGAACATGAGTTGTAAAGATATTGAAATTGTTATTGAATTAGAAGTTATAGAGATATTGGAGTTTTTAGTTGGATTAAGAGTTGTAGAGATATTGGAGTTGTAGTTGGATTAAGAGTAGTAGAGATATTGGAGTTGTAGTTGGATTAGGTTAAGGAAATCTCTACAGTACAAGGATATAGAATTACTATATTAACCTTATTGAATATAATGGACTTAAATAGATAAAGCCCATGATTGATATTGAATGTAGTAACGGGCCTAAGCCTAATTACTAATTGAATTGGGCTTAGGCTCTTATTGATTATAATCTTGGGCTTTGACTTGTAATTTACTTGGGCTTGAGCCCGTTAATGGGGGTCAACACATCGCCCCCTCTTTAGCCGATCGGTGAAACCCGTTGGGTAAAGATGAAAAAATGAACGCAATCTGAGTGAAGAAACAGGCGGTATGAAATTAGAGGAAAATAAATTAAACTCGACTGAGCGAAGAAACATGCGGTAGAAATCAATTGAGTGAAAGAAATGAGAACGGGAATTGGGTTCGACCAAATATCCGAGTAGAAAGAAATAAACTTTGAGTGATGTCAAATGACGAAGAAACGGATGTGGAGAATTACGATATATTATGGAAATGGGCGCGAGCTCGAAGAAGGGTGGACAATGAGTACATCGAAGTGCAAACGAGACACGCACAAGTCCCGAGGCACCCCAAAATCCCATTGTGGGGTCCACTGTCGCTGGAGGAGGAGTACCGACAGTCGACACGACGCAGCCAACATAATCTGTCAAGGCCACTGCTGCTGGTCTGGGTGTCGACTTGCGCACAAAGTTGTCTGTCGATCGAGGTGCCTGGCAACAGTACAACCACTGGCCAGGGCACACAGCTGCTCGCTAGTCCTCCGGACAAGGTACCTGACAGCAGCATAGCCTCTGGCTAGGGTACCCATTTGAGTGAAAGGCCACCTGACAAGGTTAGGACGGTTGTCGCTGGGAAGGTGATAGCCTAGAGTGTATCGAAAACTCCAGCAGCAATGGACATGACAAAACATGTGTCCAGCAGCTATGGAGATGGCAATTCCATACTTAGCCAAATTTTCCAAAGTCTTCAGCGGCTATGCATCCGGCAAAAGACTGTCAGAAATTCAGAGCTCGTTTCCCGCCAAAGTACGTATCTCCAGAAGATGTGCGATATACCATTGGAAAGCTAAGGGAGTCCTCTTTCTAACCCAGAAAACAGATCGACATTCCGAGTCTTTGAGAAGAACGTTATGTCCATTACAATACAGACTGTCCAAATTTTCAGAAATCGCCAGCGGCTATGCATCCTTCAAACAATTGTCATAACTTTGAAGCCATTTTCCCGCCAAAATACCTATCTCTAGAGGATGTGCCATATGCCATTGGAAATATGAGAGAGTCCTCTTTCTAACCCAGAAAACAGATCGACATTACGATCACTGAGAAGAACGATATGGCCGCTGGACTGGAGGCTGGAAGGGGAGACACCCGCTGGGTAAGGTGGAAGGATGGAGGAGGAGATAGCCGCTGGAGGTGGAGATAGCCGTTGGGCAAAGGGGAAGGCGGGAGGAGAAGATAGCCGTTGGGAAAGGGGGAAGGCTGGAGGAGGAGATAGCCGCTGGGCAAAGGGGGAATGCTGGAGGAGGAGATAGTCGCTGGGCAAAGGGGGAAGGCTGGAGGAGGTGATAGCCGCTGGCTGAGGGGGTAGTTGCTGGCCTGGAAGCATGCAGGTTGGACGAGGAGACAACTGAGGGCATGGCCGCTGGGCCAGTTGGTAGGCTGGATGGAGACTTGGCGGACAGGAGTGTGGCTGGGGAATAGCCGCTGGGCAAGCTGGTGTTGTTGGATCCACAGCCGCTGGGCAAGAGGCTGGCCTAGGCAGGCTCATGCCAGGCTGACAACGTAGCTGCTGGTGCCACAGCCGTTGGGCTGGGAGCTAGCATTGACGCTGGACGAAGTGCTGCAAGGGTGGGGTCTGGAATGCCTGACAAGATGGCTGTTGGTGGCACATCAGCTGCTGGGAGAAGTCCAGAAATGAGCATAGGCCAGTCTGACAGGCTGCTTGTAGGGGTCACAGCTGGTCTGGACTCAATACAGTCTGACAAGAGTGTTGCAACGTCCATAATTGTTGGGCATTGGTCCAAACATGTCGGGAGGCACGAAATGCTAAGTGTTGGAAGCGTTATGGAGGGAGGTGTCGCTGCTGGAGAATCTAGTAGCAAAGACCATGGACAGGCGGTATAAACACTCTTGATATTGATAGTGATGTGATCATAAGAGATCACTCTCGATATTGATGTTGATGTGATCATTAGATATCACTCTTGATATTGATAGTGATGTGATCATTGGAGATCACTCTTGATATTGATAGTGATGTGATCACGAGAGATCACGTTTGATATTGAAATTGATGTGATCATGAGAGATCACTCTTGATATTGATATTGATGTGATCATAAAAGATCACTCTTGATATTGAAAGTGATGTGATCATGAGAGATCACTCTTGATAGTGATAGTGATGTGATCATAAGAGATCACTCTCAATATTGATGCATACGCCCCCATGTAGTGATACATTAGGTGAAAGAGGGAATCGCCCCCAAGCGTATGATGTAGAAACGTTCCGATCATAAAGACGACACTACTAAACGTGTGATGAAGATAGATGGTGACGCCCCCAATTTGTGTGCTAGAAAGGTGAACAAAAGCATCGAGTTTAAGTTGACTTATCATATGCTAGTACCACGTGTGGAACCCTTAGCAATGACATGAAGTCTTGTTCCATGAAACAAGTTGTGCAAAATTGTTAGCGTGGATCTTGATCTTATGCAACCCTTAGGTTGACGCCCCCGAGTGGTACTTGAGGTGACGAATCTTTAAGATCCCTAACTAGTTGTTGGAAAAATGTGAGCTTGAATTTTGATTTGTCGCAAATCATTAGAATCTCTAACATTGTCAACCTTAGTTGTTCAAAAATGGTAGCTTAGATTCTGATTTATTATAAATCCTTAGAATCTCTAACCCTTTGAACATTACCTAGTTGAAAGTGTTAGTTGAGATTGTGATTTTTTGCAAATCCTTAGAATCCCTAGCGTTGTAAAAAATCTTGAATTAAAATAGTTGAAGAAAACAACTTCGAAAGAAGTAGATATGCTCGTGTGACGAACATGTAAAAAACAGACAAAGTTGAGATAATGTGTAAAATTAAAGTTTCTCTGAACGATTGAAGTATACATTGTCAGAAATATGTTGTAATATTATTTTTGGTATAAGATACAGATCAAAGAACCATCATCTTCTCAAAATATGGATTTTCAGTTGACGACGTGATTGTATGTAAGAGTTTTGTTGCTATTTTCACCTTGCTTTTGAGATGTGAAATTGAATTTGGAGATAAACTTCTCGTGATTTGAGTCTTCGTGCTCTTGTTTGGTAATTGTATCATCCTCAAGATGAATATACTTTTGAGCTCTAGAGAAAAGTTCATACTTGGTGGTCGGAGTGTCAAGCACAATGGAACTATATAATCTTTTGTCATCATTTAGTAACGCTTCCTTGAAAGCATAAACAACAAGTGTATCTGAGACATCGGGTATTTTCGCTTGGTCTTGTCTAAATCGAGCTACAAATTTACTTAATAGTTCTCCATCCCCTTGCTTAATGTTGAACAACACAGCGACATCCTTACGGTGACGCCAATTATGTCTAAAGTGTTCGGCAAATTGGACAGAGAAATCATTGAAGTTGTGTATAGAACCCTGTAGCAGTTTCGAGAACCATTGAAGAGCTTTGATACCAAAGGTGGAAGGAAACATCTTGCACATGAGTGCATCATAATAACTAAAGAGCACCATCTTGTTCTTGAAGTCAGAAATATGAAGCCAAGGATCGCCCTCAACTTCATTGTATTCTTTGAAACTTGGTGGATCGAAATCTGGGTGATGCTCTGCTTGTTGAATCTGGAAGAAAAATGGGGAAGTTTTGCCTGTATGATGGGCAATGTTCCCAAGTCTATACTCCTTAACTTCTTTGGCTTGAATTGCTTGAGCGATCATGCTTTGCAATTTCTCTTCAGTAAGATTTCGGATCCCTTCGTTACCATGTGTATAAGTGCCATGGTCACGGTCTTGGTGGTAATATCTTGGAGGCCTAGGATTTGGTGAATGAGTGTTTCGTCGCCCTTTTTTGAAAGTTATGGTGTGTGTCCCTATGTGCGGGAGAGGTTTCCCGACGTAAGTGGTGATGATTGGGTGTTTGAATCAAGTCTCTATTGGAGTAGTCCGGAGCATAGCCTTTAGACCATGACATGTTTTTGAGACTGCTGGACACACTGCCGCTGGACAAAGGCCTCTTTGGACGACTGTTGGGTGTACTACCGCTGGAGATGGTGTAGTTGGGGGGTCTGTCATGCCTATTGCCGCTGGGCAAGGTCTTGTTGTGGGTCTTGTCACGTTCATAGCCGCTGGACATGGCCTTCTTGTGAGTTTTGTCGCTCTCATAGCCCCTCGGCATGGTCTTCGGGTGAGATTTGTCACGCTCATAGCCGCTCGGCATGGTCTTCGGGTGAGTTTTGTCACGCTCATAGCCATTGGGTATGGTCTTCGGGTGAGTTTTGTCACACTCATAGCCGTTGGGCATGGTCGTTGGGTGAGTTATGTCACACTCATAGCCGCTAGGCGCTCTTGTGGCGAGTATGTTGGCTTTGTCTTGTGCACTAGTTGGGGGTCTTCCACGCAACCTTTTAGAAGGTTTATGAGTAGTAGAACCTCCTAGCAAGGTTTTCTTGACTCCTTTAGTGCGATGGTGATGTTGGTCTCTTGCTTCGCCTTGACCGGTAACATGAACCCTAAGGCCCTTGGGGTTTCGGCGTTCATCTTCTTTCTCCAAGTCAACTGGGGATTGCTCTTGTGATGGTAATACAATGTCGTCTTCAATGTCCTCTTCGATTTCCGGGATGGTTGAAGGTCGAGTCTTTTTCCTTGGATTTAGATTGTTTCCCAACCTATCAAAAATGTTTGAAGAAGATGGAGTCAACGAAGATTCAGTACCATTGTGATTCGCATGTTTCAACTTCCTCCTTCGACCATTGTTCCTATTCTGAAGCCTTTTGAGCTTGCGGCGTAGATACTCGTTTTCAGAAATCATGACTTCTTCATGCTGAGTAGGCTCCTTGGACTTTGATGGTTGAGAAGAAGAAGACGAAACCGAGTGTTCTTCGTCATTAGATGGAACCCTCTTGGAAGTGACGGTATGCTCTCTAGGGTTAGAACCTTGAGAGCGAGCTTGCACATGTTTTGAACCTTCTTGACGTCCACCATTACTTACTTGCTTGTTTTGTTGAGATCTAGTTGTTGTCATTGAGAAGAAAGAGCTTGATTTTTTTTGAAAAGTAGGTTTTTTGTGGGGGGGGAGAAAACCTTAGTCGGCGCCAAAGTGTTTCAACCGGATTTCACACCAATGTGATGTAAGATCAAGAAGAAACCCCTAATGTTAAGATCTAAATTATTGAAGAAGATCAAGATGAAGGAATAAGGTTTTGGTGATTGATAATGGCTACACTAAGTTGTTTCTTAGTTGCCTACGTATCCATAAGAGAGATGAAATCAAGCCTTTTATAACGTAGTTCAAATCCAGAGTTTGATTGGGATTAGGATGTGATCCCATGATCCCTAATGTATTGTAGTATTATAGTCCCATGTATTTGGACCATATAATGACATGATAAAGTACCTCATGTCCTATTAGGAACATGAATTGTAAAGATATTGAAATTGTTATTGAATTAAGAGTTGTAGAGATATTTGAGTTCTTAGTTGGATTAAGAGTTGTAGAGATATTGGAGTTGTAGTTGTATTAGGTTAAGGAAATCTCTACAAGGATATAGAATTACCATATTAACCTTATTGAATATAATGGACTTAAATAGATAAAGCCCATGATTGATATTGAATGTCGTAACGGGCCTAAGCCTTATTACTAATTGAATTGGGCTTAGGCTCTTATTGATTATAATCTTGGGCTTTGACTTGTAATTGACTTGGGGCTTGAGCCCGTTAAGGGGGGTCAACAAAACGTTCTTCCCGTTTGCTGCCATAAGGACTATCTAAAAGATAAGAAAGGGAAACCCCCTTCTACTGCTCCTGCAGGCCCTCCTTTACCAAAAAGGAAAGGTAAAGCTCATGTTGTTGAGACCGCCAGTGACAATGAGGATGACGGGGATAATATCCCACTCCGGGATATTTTAAATCTGAAATTTTCTCGCACCCCGCCATCACCATCTCATGTCGTAGCTTTGTCACCTGTGAAGAAGAAACAAAAAAGAGTAACTTCTAAGCTCTCTCCATTCTTATCTGCATTGCGCCTTCAGAAGCTTGTCAGAGCTCCTAGTTGTGATATTTCTCCTACCCCTTCAACTGAGATATCTGATTTTCAGGCTATTCAAGGCGAGCCAGAGACTTTGGCAGAATCTCCTGAATCACCGCTGGCGCACTCCAAGCAAACTGCCCGAAAAGCTAAAAGAGCTAAGATCCCCCAAAAAAGAACTGACCCAGTCAACGAGCCTTCTGATCACGTTGTTGATCCCATGGAGCTCCCCAACCAGCTTGATTTCAGTCGGGTTAAGGTTTCTGTTAACATCGACGATCTTGGCATCGATATTGACGGTCTTGATTTTGCTGATACCGTTATGGAGGACTCCAATCATTCAGGTTCAGCTTCTCCTTCTTCGCATTCTTCCCTTGACAAACCTACACTTGTGGATCCTAACGAGCCTCCTGCTGTCGGCGCAATGCCGCCTCCTCTTCTAATTGATCATGAATTTTTTGATGTTGCTTCCTTAGTTATTCCTGTTCGTGAAGCGCCTAAGTATATTCGTCGGCGTACTTCTAATTATTGCTCTTCTACCTCTACGTCAAGTGATGAAGCCAACGTTGATTGTCCTCCTCCCTCGATTTCTGGTGGTGCTCCAACTCCTATCCATACGCCATCCTCTGTACCTGATGAGCCTAGGATACCGGAGCCCATGTACTCCTCTGAATTGCCCTTGTGCCCTACTCAGCAAGAGGTGGAAAACTTTGCCCCTGTTTTCGGCAAGGACAACTCCTCTCACGGTCCTGCTTGTTATGAAGCCCCTCCCCTTCCTCAATCACAGGCTTCTCTTTTCGTCGGTCGCCCCACCTTCAACCCAACGGATTCTGCTTTTAGTGATGGCGCGTTGTTGCATTCTCTGTTCTACAAAATTGGATCCTACCTTCTGATCAAACTAAGATTGACCAGATGTCGTTCAGTGAATTCAACCGAGAACTCTACAAGGCTCTATCTCTTATAAGTTCTGTATTTTTACTCCGTTAATCTTTCTGCCTATGAACTTTGTTTCTTTCTAGCTTTAATTTTTACTTGAAGGTCTCTAGGCTTACGGTGAAGTCTGGCAACTATACTTCTGATTTGATGGAGGGGCAAAGAAACTCTTTCAAAAGAACCATAGTCTTACTCTTAACAAAAACCGCCTAGTCAACGAAAAGTGGGCCCTTCAGGCTGAAATAGAGCAGCTGAGATCTCAACGCAAGGAGGCAGCTGCCAACCGTGAGGCTGAGATCAAGCAGATACAGTCTAAGTTGGAAGAGGAATTCCGCGAACGCGTTGCTGCTCTGGAATCGTCTCATTAAAAGGAAATTTCTGAATGGCGAGAGAAGGTTGATGAAAAAATTCTCCGCTTACATGAGATAACGACCAAGCATGAGAATGACTATGACGAATGGCATCTTGATATTGTTGAGCAGGAAGCAGTTCTTAAGCAAGAGAAGGAAGATGCCGTTGCCAAAGTTTCAGAAGACTACAAGGCCAAATATGACGAGCTTGTGATGAAGTTCACTGAGCAGATTGCTGCTCAAGTGAAGATTCAAGTGAAGGAGAACTTGGTTTCCTTCTTTGATGCAAAGAAAATGAAGCCTCCTCCCTCCTTGCTTGCTTCTCCTACTCCGTCATCTAACGAAGGCCCAACTCCCAACTCCCAACTCCCAATCTTGAGCGTGGCAAGGCTTTTACTATTTTTGTAATAATGACGTTGTCGTTGCAAACTTTACTTACTGCCAGTTTTCTTTTCTTTGTATAAATGCTTATTCACTGTTTGTATGCAGTACTCTGCTTTTGACTTCTCGTATTTTATTGTTGCTATTCTAGTTCATTTTTTGAACTCTATCCCTCATGGGGACTTACCTATGCGATCAAGTTACATAGCGTGCCCCCTTTGCTGGTGAAGGTTTCTCGTGTGTCAACATTAGGTTTCGCTTTCTCAATTCCCGTTGTCACGGTGAACTCAAAGTGAGACCCCATTGACCCACTAGCACTACAACTCTTCTCTCTTGAGGCACCTCACTGCATTGTCTATCTCAATCTCAGTGAGGAGGAAACAATATACAGAGACTGTCAACATATAGCTAACGGCCAGCCAGGCCAAGTCTGCACTTATATTGTTCCCCACCAATCTAAATCGGATTTCTATCTTAGTCTTCTTGACTGATCTTTAGCCTGATCTCAGTCAAGGTTTCTTTTCTTTATCATCGCCATTATGTTCTATCATAGTTGTACACGGTTCATAATATAAAGGAAACTGCAATCTTTCTCATTAAAATTTCAAAAGTTAATACTTACAACGATGTGAATCTGTAAACAGAAACTCCATACAAACTTTTGAGACTAATACTTATGTGTTTTCCTAAGCATAGTACTTTTTTAAGTTGGTGATACTCCACGGCTTGTCTACTGGTGTGCCGTTCTGATACGTCAAGTAATATGCTCCATTGACTCCAATCTTGTCTACCAAGAAAGGTCCTTCCCAGTTTGGTTCTAGTTTGGCTGGTGGTGGATTCTGTTTTCTTAGTACGAGATCTCCTGGTGAGACTTCTCGGTTTTACTCTTTTGTTGTATGCCTTTTCCAGTTACCTGTGGTAGTTCTCAAGCTTCACCTTTGCACGTTCTCGAACTTCATCAGCCAAGACCAACTCTCTCTCTACTACCTCGTTGTTTTTTCCAATGTCAACCATTATGCTCCTGATGGTTTGTACTAACATTTCCTACGGAATTACTGCCTCCATGCCATACGTGAGAGAGAAGGGTGTTGCACCTGTTGATCTTCTCGGAGTTGTTCGATATGCCCAGAGTACTTCCCACAAGTTTTCGTACCATTTTTCTTTCTTATCCTCCAGTTTCTTCTTCAAGACTTCAAGTATTGCTTTGTTTGAAGCTTCCGCTTGCCCATTCCCTCGTGGATGGAATGGAGTCGCAAATAGTTGCTTGATGTTGTAGCTTTCTAGGAATTGTTTCAACTCATCCCCTCTGAACTGACGGTTTGGGCGTTTTTGGGTTTTGGGCCTACAACCTTAATACATTGTGGGCTTTTAGACTTTACTTAATATTAAATCCAAAAAATCCATTGGACCAATCATACATTGTGGGCTTTTAGACTTTACTACTATTATTTTTCGGTTCGGTTAACCACAATATTTTGAAGAGAGAAATCGTAAACCGAACCGTAGGTACCAGTTCTACAACTTTTAAAACGGTAAACCGAACCGGTACTCCAAGGAACCGTTAAAAACCGAACCGTATATACCGGTTCAGTTTCTCGGTTTTTCGGTTTTTTTCTCACCCTTAATCTTTAGTCATAATTGTAGGCCTGCTAACACAGTATTGAACCACAATTAAGTAACCATAGCAACCTATAGAGACTTAAACCAGATTAACCTTCTATAAGCCAGCTGACAAAGTTTGGTTTATCTAGATTCTAAGTACACATGCAATCAAAATATGATACATGTCAGGCTTCTTGAATCAACATGAGTTGGGCATTATGACTAAATAATAGGATAACACAATATTAAAATATATGTAGTGTATATCATACTCACATGGATAGATTTGAGTGGTTTTATTGCGTATATAAATTGTAGTATCTCCTAGAGTCGAGTTTAGTCGTTGCTATTGTTTACACTCTCACGAAAAATGAAGCTGAATGAAGAAATTTTTGTAGAGGTTACTTGTGAGCTTTCTTGTATGAGTCAATACCGAACAAATGTCTTCTGTCCCTGTCAAGTGTCAAGGACTTTTTTTTATCTCAGGAAGAGGGTGGGCTGGTGTGGAAGTGGCTCATTTCCTGTTTGTAGTGCATTAACCAAATGAACATGTAACTTTTCACTCAGTCATTTCAAGTTTAGTCATGGTCTTCTGTCATCTGTTAATCCCAAACATCTTCACCCTTGGGAATTACATTTTTCCATTCTTCAGCCTTACCATCTGCCTATTGTTGTTCAAATTCAGTTTCAACCTCAGAATCACCATGATTTAAATATTTCAAATTCATGCCTAGCATGTAAAAAGAGTGATTCAGTTAGTTACATATAAACTTCTCCTGCAAAAAAGATCAGACTAAACCAATAGAAAAATGAAATCGTAGTAATTCATAAGAAACCAACGATCACATGGTAATTATAAGCAAATCTGTCATATATATCATAAGAATCCGAAATTCAGAACATGACCAAGTATGCATTCTGCATGGGAAGTTTCAGCAGCTATTTGTTTATGGACTGTCTTTCTTTCATTTGAAAAAAGGGCTCCTACGACCAATGCACTTTTGTATCATGAGTGAACTTTACGTTATGATCTATTTAGACATCATCTAGGATTGCTTACAATAACAAACAACTGCTAGCTGAGTTGGTTTGTTATCCCTCTCAAACACTCCCACGAGTGAGAGGTTGTGAGTTCAATTCCCATCAACAGTGTTTGGGGGAATTTCTCATGTAATTCTTAGGTGGGTCAGCCTTCGGGCCTGGTTTGAGATTAGGAGGCCCATGCTCTTATGATGATGATATGTGGTTAGGTGTTCTCCCATGATGATGATGTGGCTAGGTGTTCTTCAGCGAAAGCAAGTCCCTGAGTAGCAGAATTGCTCGAGTTGCAAGGTGGCGGTGTGGACACTTAGGTAGTAGCATCAGTAGCCTTCGGGCCTTGTCTTTGTAAGCCTTCGGGCCATGATTAATATACCAAATTTTTTTTTTTTTTAAAAAAAAAAAAAAAAAAGGATTGCTTACAATTGCTAAAAAAAAATCAGGCCTCCTTTACAAAATGTGAACGGTGAAAGAAATGAAATTATACTTAATGAAAGAACTAAATAAACTTAGATAAATCAGATATGTCCAGAATCGAATATACATAAGGTATTGGTTACAAAATAAAATAATGTAAAAATATACAAAATATACATACCTTTATATCTTCTACATTCAATAAAATCATAGCTTAACTTCTCTCAATTTCTCCTTAAATCTACCTAGGTGATGGTCCCTATAATTGTAGAGATTGAGCATTGAGGGGGAGCTATCGAGTGTAGTATTTATATAGTCTTCCATCAAGACTTTTGAGTTCTTCATAATAAAGAACACTACTAATAATACTACTTAAATTATTACAACTTACATTGTAATATGGAAAGCCAAAAGATTATATCAATTTAATTTAGACTTAAATAAATGGTTATTGGGCCACAATTCTAACAAACAGTACATCAGCACATGTTTCTTTCCCCATGTATGTTAGATGACAACAATTAATGTAAAGAGAGCAGTCTGATTTGAATTTCACAAAGGAAATGAAGAAACTATGCATAACTGATCCACATATATTCGGTTAGTCTCTAATGGCTGCATGAAAAAAAGAATTGGCATCAAGTAACCTTTTCAAAGTTAAAGCCTTGACATGGAGAGTTTTATAACAAACCAACCCTGATGATGGTGCAAGGGATTTCTGAGGCCATCAATATCGACTGATCTTCTTCGACAAATTTTCTTTCATTGCTTTTCATGAGAGCTTGAATGCGACCAACACCTTTATAAACAGATAACTGCTAACCTTATTAATCACAGTAAAAATAAAAAGATTTCCTTTTTACAGTGGTGACTGAGAGGAATAGAAAGAGATACCTGAAATAAGAGAATGACATGGTTTACCCATTTCAAAGTATTGACAAAGAAGAGAGATTTATGGGATTATTTCTATATTAGTGGTGTTAATTGTTAACCACAATATCACACAATATCACACATATTTCATATGTGATTCTGCCATATTCTTTTCCCTTTTTGAGTGCTCATTGTACCTCTATATAAGTGTTGATGTGATCTCACTGAGATACATAATAAGATCATCTCCTTTTCTTCTCCCGTGCAGTAGGCTGCCAAGCCGAAACACGTAAACTTCTGTCTGTTCTTTATTTATGTTTATGTGAAAATATGGTATCAGAGCAGGGTTGAATCTCTTGATATATATATATATATTCCCTTCTTCACTAGTCTTTGATTTGTTATTCTAGATCTATTTCTTTTGGGTTTGATCAAGAATCAGTGTTCTCTATTAGACCTTTTTTTTCGTGGTTGCACGTCACTGTATTCAGATCTTTTTCTCTTCTGAAGAGTTTCTTCTGTTGAGAACCTCCTTTGAAGGCACTCATTCAATCTGTGGTTGCACCTGCTGCTAGCCACTTCACTTGTTGCAAGGTATCAATTTGTTCTTTTTTGTGTGTATTATGGCGGAATATGACTCAAATCCAGGATGGAAGCTTTCATCTGTTCTTTTAAATGGTTTGAATTATGTGCCATGGTCTCGAGCTGTAACTCTGTCTCTTGGTGGGAAGAAAAAAATTGGTTTTGTGAATGGATGTAAAAATTGTCCATCTAAAGCTGATTCTGGATATGAGGATTGGATTGCAAATGATCAACTTGTTAGATCATGGTTACTTAACTCCATGGAGCCTGGTATTGCAGAGATTTTAACCTTCTCTAATTCATCAAAAGAACTCTGGGATTCTGTTGCTGAAATGTACGACAACCAAAATAATTCAGCTCGTATATTTGAACTCAAACTAGAAATTGCAGCAGCACATCAAGGTGGTAAAACCTTCAGTGAACACCTTGGATACTTGAAAAGATTATGGGATGAGTTAAATATGTGTCGTCCTCATACCACTGATGCAGAAACCCTTTTAAAACGAGCAGAGGAAGATAAGATTTTCTCATTGCTTAGTAGTTTGAAATCTGATTATGAGAACATCAGAAGCAATATTCTCATGGACTCGTCACTGCCAACATTTTCTTCTGTTTGTGCCATCCTTCAACGCGAATAAACTCGAAATAAGACGATGAATGTTGAATCTATATCTTTTAGTGAGAAAGTTAAATCTAATGTTCTCTTGGCTGAAAGAAAATTTGTCGAAAAAGGAAGAAACAATTTGACGAACAAGGGCAAAAAAGAAGTCTACCATTGTGATCATTGCGGCAAAACTGGACACACGAAGGATCGTTGTTGGGAACTGCGTCACTGTGATCACTGTGGTAAAACTGGGCACACAAAGGATCGTTGTTGGGAACTTTATCCCCATCTCAAGGCTGAGAAACCCCTTAAAGATCATGCTGCTCTAGCTGAGAATTCAATCTCAATGAATCAATTAAGTCATCTCCTACAACAACTTAGTAAGTCTACAAATATGGGCTCATCTGATTTCCCTCATGCATCAGGTAAATTTCATGCTTACATCACTTCACGTCTTAAAACATATTTTCATGCTTACATCACTTCATGTCTTAAAATTAACTCTTGGATTATTGATTCTGGCGCTACTGATCATATAGCTAATAATTCTTTATCCGTTGATAATTTTATGCCAATATCTGATAAGCATAATATTTCTATTGCTAATGGATCTACAGTTCCTGTTCATGGTACTGGTAAAGTCAGTTTTTTCCCTCATGGACCTAAATCTGATGTTCTTGTTGTTCCTTCGTTCCCTGTCCAACTTCTCTCTGTTGGAAAAATTACAAACTCTTTAAACTGCAATGTTATCTTTACTCCCAATTCTGTCATATTTCAGGATCGAAAGACAAAGAAGACGATTGGTGAAAGAATATATTTACATGGACTTTATTTGTTAACTTCCTTTAATAAGACGATTGGTGAAAGAATATATTTACATGGACTTTATTTGTTAACTTCCTTTAATAAAGCTTTTCATGCTAGCAGCTTAGGAGAGACCACTGTTTTACACCAATGACTTGGTCATCCATCTCATCGAATTTTGTCTCGTCTATTTCCATGTAATTCTGTTGAGCCTGATGTTTGTGATGTTTGTCAATTTTCTAAACAAACTCGTTTGCCTTTCACTAATTCTTTATCTAAAAAACTGATGAGATGTTTGAATTAATACATTCTGATTTATGGGGACGAGCTCCTATTGATTCATATGACGGATTCAAATATTTTATCTTGTTTATTGATGATAAATCTCGAGCTACTTGGTTATATATGTTAAAATCTAAGAATGCTAATGAAGTGTGCTCTATTTTTAAGGATTTCCATAACATGGTTCTTACATAGTTTGATGCGAAAATAAAAATTCTTCGATCGGACAATGGTGCTGAGTATGTCAAAGGACCATTACCTGATTATATTCGCAGCCAGGGAATCATTCATCAAACCAGTTGTGTTGGTACACCACAACAAAACGGTGCCGAAAGAAAAAATCGACATATATTGGAAACAACTCGAGCTATCATGTTCCAAATGAATGTACCCAAATGGTACTGGTCGCATGCTGTTTTGACTGCAACATACTTAATAAATCGCCTTCCAAGTCGGGTTCTTGATTTTCGTTCACCTTTGGAAGTCCTCAAAGATCGAAAACTTGATATATCTCATTTGAAGGTGTTCGGGTGTGTATGGTATGTGCATCGGCAGGCAATTCATCGTGATAAGTTGGATCTTCGATCAACACGGTGTGTATTTTTAGGTTATTCTTCAACCAAGAAGGAGTACATTTGTTATGATTTATCATCTCAAAAGATTATTATTTCTCGTGATGTTCGGTTTGCTGAATCAGAGCCTTACTTCGAAGCTCCATCTAATTCTAGTGTTCAGCCTCAGGGGGAGTACCTAACTGATTTTTTGGTACCTCTTCCGACGATAACTAATGAAGTTTTGGCTCCTGAAGTAGAGGTTGTTGCTGCTGGAGTACCTCACACTACTACTCCTGTTCAATCCAATATATCTACAGAAGTGAATGTATCTTCTACTCCCACTGCAACTACTGAACCTTCTTCTACACCCGCTGCTACTACTTAACCTTATGTTCCTCGAAGATCAAATAGAATTTCTCAAGCTCCATCAAAATTGAAGGATTTTGTCACTTATGCTGCAATCAAGTATCCTATCCAAGCTTATTTGACATATGATAATATAAGTCCAGTTCATTCGTCATTCTTGACAGCTATATCAAGCAATCGAGAACCGAGAAATTTTCGTGAGGCGAATTCTATTCTAGTTTGGAAGCATGCTATGAAAGAAGAATTGCAAGCACTTGATGGCAATAAAACTTGGGAGCTTGTCAGATTACCTCCAGGGAAGAAGACTGTTAGGTGTCGTTGGGTTTATAAAACAAAATACAAAAGTGATGGATCAGTGGAAAGATAGAAGGCAAGGGTTGTTGCAAAAGGCTTCACTCAAACTTATGGTGAAGATTACAAAGAGACCTTTGCACCACTTGCAAAAATGAACACTTTTCGAGTTCTCTTATCTCTTGCTGCCAATCATGATTGGAAATTATTTCAGATGGATGTTAAAAATGCATTCTTGCAAGGTGATCTCCACGAAGAGGTTTACATGAGTATATCACCTGGTCATCCACAAGAATCTACATTCGGTCTAGTTTGCAAACTCAAGAAAGCGATTTATGGTCTTAAACAGTCAACACGAGCTTGGTATGCTAAACTAAGTTCGGTTTTGATGACTCTTGGTTTGAAACGGAGCGGTGCTGATCCTTCTCTATTTATTAAAAGGGGTATCTCAGGTATAACCATTGTTTTGGTTTACGTTGACGATATCGTCATCAATGGGAATGAGCAAGTTGAAATTTCTAAGCTCAAAAGTCTCTTGCATCGCAGATTTGCTATTAAAGATTTGGGAATTCTTCGATATTTTTTGGGATTGGAAGTTGCCTATTCAAACAAAGGCATTTTTCTTAATCAAAGAAAATATGTTTTAGACCTGTTAAAAGAAACTGGAAATTTGGGAGTAAGTCCTTCTGAAACTCCTATTGACAGCGGCGTTAAGCTCGATGATGTTGGAGAATTGTATTCTAATGTTGGTCGATTTCAGCGCTTAGTTGGCAGACTAATCTATTTGACGGTTACTCGACCAGATATATCTTATGCAGTTAGTCTAGTAAGTCGCTTCATGCATGCCCCGAAGACTATTCACATGAATGCAGTTGATCAAATTTTACAATATTTGAAAGGGTCACCTGGGAGAGGTATATGGATGCGTAAGAATGGCCCCACTTCTATTATTCCATAGCTGATTGGGCAGGATGTCCACTTACTCGCAGATCTACTACTGGATATTGTACATTTGTTGGCGGTAACTTAGTAACATGGAGGAGTAAAAAACAAAACGTTGTGGCTCGATCTAGTGCTGAAGCAGAGTATCGAGCTATGGCTTCTACCACTAGTGAGATTATTTGGCTTCGAGCACTAATGAAGGATTTGGGTTTTGGTTCGTCTCAGCCTACTAACATGTTTTGTGACAATCAAGCTGCTGTGCATATTGCATCAAATCCCGTCTTCCATGAGAGGACGAAACACATTGAGGTAGGTTGTCATTTTATCAGAGAAAAACTTGAAGCCAATATTATCTGCACTCCTTTTGTTCGTAGTAATCAACAAATTGTAGATATCTTCACCAAAGGGCTTCCACCAGACAAATTTCAAGAAATATTATTCAAGTTGGGCTTCATCAATATTTTCGCACCAACTTGAGGGGGAGTATTGACGGAGAAGAGAGATTTATGGGATTATTTCTATATTAGTGGTGTTAATTGTTGACCACAATATCACACAAGATCACATATATTTCATATGTGATTCTGCCATATTCTTTTCCCTTTTTGAGTGCTCATTGTAAGTGTTGCTGTGATCTCACTGAGTGTTGCTGCCATATTCTTTTCCCTTTTTGAGTGCCAAATTTCATATAAGTGTTGCTGTGATCTCACTGAGATACATAATAAGATTATCTCCCTTTCTTCTCCCGTGCAGTAGGCTGCCAAGCCGAAGCACGTAAACTTGTGTCTGTTCTTTATTTATGTTTATGTGAAAATACAAGGTCCCAACAGTAGACAAGAATCCTTCCTGACAAAAGAAATAACATTCAAAAGACATTTTTAATGTTTCAGTTTCAAAAGAAGTATGATGTGAAAAAGATGGTAACAACTAAGAAACTAAATGGCTTTGCAGCAGTAGATATAGATTACAATTACAATATATAGCACACTCTCATAACAAAATTATAATATAAGAATATGAAAGGTAGAGTGATATAAAGTTGGTGGATTGGGATCTATGCTTACTTTGGAAACTCCTCTCAGAGCTCTCCTTAGAAATGACTTGTCTTTTGAATTTCCAGTCAATGACTATGTAAACAAAAACACAACCATGAGTGTTTAAAGTACAATAAAAGTGATTCGATTAAGGAACTTATAACAGCCTTATGTCTCTCATTTTATAAAGGTTGTTCCTTTAACATCTTATAGAGCGGCATTGTCTTCAATCGAATCAATTTTTGTGCTTTAAAGTGCGTTACCATCTGTATCTCATTTGATTCGATTAAGGAACTTATGACATAGTACAAAGCTGTGGTTAAGTGTCCCTAGCATAGATTACAATAGCCCAACAATTTTTTAACAAACAACCACCAAAACACACAAGTTCTGAGCCCAAAGTAATATCCAGAATTTAACTCTCATGATGTTTTAATTAACAAAAGAAACAAAGAATGGAGTTTTTTTTTTTGATATATTGCAGAATTTCAGAAATCAATCAGTATTAAATTAAATATTAGCTTCTCATCTTTGACTACTACTTCATAGGCTTCCGTTTGTTTCTGAAATATATTCAAACACAAATATAACACAATTAGATACATGTATGAATTTGAATATGCAGTGAATATGATGACTGAAACTAACCGGTCCAAGGTACTTGATGCATTGGTCCTATAGAACTGTCCTCCAGCATTTCTGGAGATTTATTTCTTTGCCTGCACAAATCATGCTGAAACAAATAGAATCCATATGGATGATTTTGATAATGAAAAATTGGTAAAGGGAAGAATGCAAGTACAGATCTTACTTAAGAAGCACAAAAAAAGAAAATGTCATAATGGAAGTATAAATTGAATCACAAACAACATAAAGCATAAAGATGCCCTCAATAAAATTCAACAACCTTCGATGTCAAATTGCAAATAAAGTTACTACCCTCGACTCTATGTATGTACAGATATCAGATTAAGATCTGGACTGCAAATATGGGTGTTACCTTTTCTGAAAAAATAAAAAAATAAAAAAATCCCGGAACAAATACCAACCTAATCTGAAAAATCTTTCCTAAGTAGTTTTTTGGGTGAGTTAGTTGCTGACACTTCAATTGAAGCACACTTATTCCCGCAAACCCGTAAAACAACATTGATTCCCCTAAATTCTCAAAGCCTTGTCAAAATACTCAAAGTTGGTGTAAGTAGGAAGTCACATTAGCAATGAAAGGTCTACTCTTTAGAGTGGTAACATCCCTAGAATTGTTTAGAGTTTAGACAAAGATTCAAACAGCTTAAGAATCTCATCGTCACTCTTTGATTAAGACCTTGACACACTTAATAATAGGACCTGCAATTGTTTTCTATAAAACTGTAAATGCTCCATTGTTAGAATATTAGTAAAATTAGGAAACTCTAGCTACGTTGGCATCATAGTAGCAATTAAGAGAGACCTTAGCATGCTTAATTTAAGATATACTTCAACATATCATTAGAAGATCTTTCATATACAGTAAAACCTCGATAAATGCATACCCTTGGGACCAAAAAAATATATTACTTTAGCGAGATTATTTATTTATTGATAAATGAATAATATATTACTTTATCAATAAATTAATATTTATTATTTTAGAGAGAGATTTTCAATCTATGTATGTGGTCAAAGAAAAAAACCACAAGTATGTCGTCATATACCAAATGATGATGAACATGATCTTGATCCAGATGATAATTCAGTTATACCAAATATTTCGTAAAAAAAAATATTTCAATCAATAATCACATTATATAACTATTTGCTAAAATATGAGCAAAGGATGGGGTTGAATTTGGTTTGGGTACAAAATAAATAAATAAATAGTTTTAGATGCATATTTTCTTAAAAAATGAATTTATAAATAAAAGTTCAAGAGTATTTATATTATATACATAAATGTTTTATGAAATTTAGCAATTATTACTTTATATTTTTGTTAGGCCTTTAAGGATACAATTTTTATTATTACTTAATGCATTTAGCGAGGATATTACTTTAGTACACATGCCCAAGTCGGGACTGGAAGAAATTATTATCTAAGCGAGGTTATTACTTTATCAAACATTCATTTATCGAGGTTTTACTGTACAAAGTGCCACTACTAGGCGAATTGGTATCGAATTAAAGCTGATCAGTTTCCTTTTAAGCAAATGATTCAATCAATATGTATTACAATCAGAGAGCCCTCGAGCAAGAAATGATGCAATGATTATTGTTACAACTCAATTATACTATCAGCATGAAGATTTGAAGACTATTATCATACTTTAATCACAAAAACCTAAATTTTAATCATCAAAATCATACTTTAATCACAAAAACCTAAATTTTATCTATACACACAGGTTTATTCATATTTTAATCACAAATTCCTAAATATGTAACATTAAACAAATCTCTAAAAAATATATTTGGAAAAAGACTTTTTGCTGAGTTGGAAAATTGAGTCAATTAAAAAAATAAAATATTGGAGACACGTAAGAAAAAGACTTGACAGATCAGCCGCCTTTAGCATGAAACATAACAGATTGTATAACGTGGGATTTTTGAAAAGTACATACATAACTAGGACAGAATTTTTTTACATTGTATCAAGTGAGAATTTGGACAAAGTACATTGTATAAAATAACCATTTTACCCTAAAATGCTAAACTTTAAATCCTAAACCCTAAAATGCTAAAATATGTTACATCGGGTTGGTTGTAGTGATTCCCTTAGAGTGACTCCTATCTGACTCCAAATCTGGGTCCTTCATCTCAACTAATCTGAAAGGCTAAGATTATAACATCTCAGACTCTATTATTTTATGTAAATAGCTAAAGGATATTTCTAGAATAAAAATTGAGACAAATTTGTCATTCCTCTTCTCGCCTTCCTCCTAAAACTTTGAATTTTCCTCAATTCTTCATCCCCTAAATCTCTTGCCACACCAACCCAACAAGGAATCCGAGTCCTAGTGATAATCTCTACTACTTCTCCAGATGAATCTCTTATTCAAAACTCATGAATCTCTCACGACAATTTCTTTTCCCCATAAATCTAATAGGAATTCATCCTTTTCACTACAATTATTATATACAATTTACAAAAGAAAATGTAAGACTAATTGATAATTTATCGAGGTTGTTGTCATTATTGCATAGAAGCTTATTAAAAGATGAAAATTTTGTCGATGAATCATCAGTAAGTATGAAAATTTGTTAATACAAATATACAATTACTTCTTGATACTTTTGAATCATTAAGTATAGGAAAGAAAAGCATAGTCTTGATTAAATAAATAAAAAATTGAGGATTGTTTTTGCTTTAATCATTTTTGTGTGGAAAGAGAGCAGGGAGGATTTGACTCGAGCAGATTCTAAAAATTGCAATTCATGGGTATAAATTAAAACACCAATAGTTAGGGCTCTAAAGGAAGACAAGTTTGATAATACAGTAAATGTGTTTCCCATTTGGTCCAAGGAATTTAATAAAAATCTGATGATGTCAGTTGGGCAGAGTGGATAGAGAAGAAGGAAGACAACTTAAACTTTTATTAATCCAAAAATGACCTTTAGCTATTTACAAAAGTTAAATATATTTTAGTTGTTCTAATCTGAGCCGTTCAGATGGGTTGAGATGAACGACATAGATTTAGAGTTAGATAGGAGTCATTCTAAGAGAGTCTTTATAGCTGGCCCGATGTTACATATGTATTTCAACTCTATGCTAAAAAGTTATTTGTAATTGCTTAGAAAGAAGGTTTAAGCGATTTTTGTTTACACTACAAAGCATAGAGTCCATTCTAATTTGACTCGTAAGCAAAGTTTGGGGGCTAAAGAAAAAGCTAGTAACCATAGAGCTTCTATCTACGTCGTACTTTGTGCAAAGGTTACTGATAGATGGGAGATTCGGCGCACTCATCATTTGCGCAATGAAGAATTGAATCATGCCTATGTAGTGTAATATGGTTGACTGGACACATAAAATTGTGTCTGTACGTGTTGTTTTTCATTGCTACGGGACCTTTGGGACTTATGAAGTACCCCTTTTCACTAATTAAATTCTTGTTGACTTGCAACAAATTCTACCCAGATACTCACATGCTTCATGGTTATGATTAATAAAGGCTAGCAAGTTTTAAAAGACGTGTAAATTAATGTGTCATCAGAATCAATATGCAGTAACAATTTATTGTTTTTCTGTGTATTCATGAATGTTCTTAGTAGACAGAGTCCACATGAGGTCATGGTGTCAAAGGGACATTAAAGATTAAAAAGTAACTTAGGAATTATTGAATCAAAATCCCAAACTGTTTTGACCAAATTTGAATTGTCTTGAATCTTGATTGGTCTGGTTCAGCCCAACTACCCAAACTGTTTGGATTAAATTGCACCTAGTCGCCTTTACTGTTATAACTTATAACTCATTATGAAAGTGTTATGGGTAAAACTATGTGTATAACTTTAATAGTTTGGTATTAAATTCTTGCTGTTGTGCATTATGTATCACGTGTAAAACTGTAAAGGTAATTTTATAACAAGAAAAGTTTTTGTATTCACCACAGTGATTACAACACTAAGTGTTATGAAAATTATATTTTTCTGTTTAATATTCATGATAAGTCTTTATTGGTATATCACCACAGTGACTCCAAGTATGAGTATGAATATTAAATATTAATTTTCTTGAACATTCATATTACGTTTGGTATCACCACAGTGAATCAAATTATTTTGAATGTTAGACTAACTATCTCATCGGCTTTTATTATTCACTTGCATTATTGACTTACCCACAGGTAGATCAAGCATATGTTAGATTGGATAATATTATGTGGTTGCGCATATTTATGATTAAATAAGTGTAAGATATCCACAGATGCCATGCTTAGTTTGATTATATAATATGTCACCCAAGTATGTTATTTATCAAATCTTAGTCATAATAGTTTAATTATGTGTTAATTAATGTAGTGAGTATGTTTTACTTTTATTGCAGTTTCCCTCCCCATTAGTCTTAATTCGCATGCTTCATCTGTTCCTATCCTGAATGGAACTAACTTTTCGGACTGGAATGAACAAGTCCAATTTAACTTGGGAGTTCTAGATCTAGATTTGTGTTTCCTCTCTGATGAACCCGCTGCTATTACTGATGAAAGCAGTGAGGCTGAGGCAAACATGCATTATTCATGGACTAGATCGAACAGACTCAGCTTAATGTTTATGCGAATGACTGTTGCAAACAACATTAAGTCATCTCTCCCTAAGACCACCTCAGCTAAGGAGTATTTGAATAACATTAAAGAACGTTTCCGCACTGCTAACAAATCACTGGCTGGAAAATTAATGGCAGAACTGACTACCATGCATTTTGATGGTACTCGGACTATGCATAACCATGTTCTTGAGATGACTAATCTGGCTGCAAAATTGAAGAAATTAGGCATGATTGTGGATGATTCGTTTCTTGTCCAATTTGTCCTAAATTCTTTGCCTCCTCAGTATGGGCCTTTTCAGATTCACTATAACACTATTAAGGATAAGTGGAATGTGAATGAATTGTCCAACATGTTGGTTCAAGAAGAGGCACGTCTTAAGCAGCAAAATACTCATGTCGCTCAAGCTAATCTCATGGTTCAAGGAGCCGGAAAGAACTATTCGAAAAAAAACGCTGGGAAAGGCATGAAGCGTGGCCCACCCAAGCATAATGAATCTGATAAATCTGAAATTGAGAGGCAGTTAGATAGAACAGTGAAAATTATACGATCTGATAGAGGTGGTGAATTTTATGGAAGGTATGATGAAACGGGACAACATTCCGGTCCTTTTGCCAAACTTCTAGAACGGTTAGGAATTTGTGCCCAATACACAATGCCTGGTTCTCCATGGCAGAATGGTGTAGCTGAAAGGCGCAATCGAACACTTATGGGTATGGTTCGAAGTATGATGAGTAATTCTAACTTACCCATATCGTTGTGGATGTATGCTCTAAGCACTGCAGTGTATATTTTGAATCGGGTTCGAAGTAAGGCAGTTCCAAAGACACCTTTTGAACTGTGGAAAGGGTGGAAACCTAGTTTAAAACATTTACACATTTGGGGCTGTCAAGCCGAAGCTAGAATATACAATCCACACGAAAGGAAATTGGATCCGAAAACAATTAGTGGTTACTTTATCAGTTATCCAGAAAAGTCCAAAGGGTATAGATTTTACTGTCCTAACCATACCACTAGAATAGTTGAAATTGGAAATGCAAGATTCATTGAGAATGGCGAATTAAGTGGGAGTGATCAAATCAAAGAAGTAACCATTAAGGAAATTAGGGTACCAATTACGTTACCCCGACTTCATAAAGATATTAATGTTACTCCTGTTGTTCCTCATGTTGTAGTACCGCTAAACAACAATGAAGAACAAGTAGTTGATCATCAACCAAATAATGAGATTGTCGTTATTGAACCGATCACAAATACACCACAAGAAGTAACATTAAGAAGATCTCAAAGATCACGAAAACCAGCTATTTCGGATGATTATTTGGTGTATTTGATAGATTCTGAAATTAAGGATCCAGTTACGTATTCTCAAGCTATTACTTGTAGTAATTCTGATAAATGGATCAATGCCATGAATGAAGAGATAAAGTGTATGGACTTTAATGAAGTCTGGGATATAGTAGAATTGCCTGAAGGACACAAGGTAGTCGGGAGCAAATGGCTTTACAAAACCAAACGCGACTCGAAAGGCAATATCGAACGACATAAAGCTAGACTTGTAGCCCAATGCTTTACTCAGGAAGAGGGTGTTGACTACAATGAAACCTTCTCACCTGTGTCCAGGAAGGATTCCCTTAGAATTATTATGGCATTGGTAGCTCATTTTGACTTGGAGCTACATCAAATGGATGTGAAAACGGCATTTCTGAATGGAAGTTTGGATGAAGAAGTCTATATGGCTCAGCCAAAGGGCTTCACAAAAGAAGGACAAGAACACATGGTCTGTTTGTTAAAGAAGTCAATATACGGACTTAGACAATCTTCCCGACAATAGTACCTAAAGTTTCATGGTATCATTACTTCCTTTGGGTTTACTGAAAACACTGTTGATTAGTGTATATACCTGAAGGTCAGTGGGAGTAAGTTTATTTTCCTGGTTCTGTATGTTGATGATATATTACTTGCCAGCAGTGACTTTGGTTTATTACATGACACAAAAGAATTTCTTTCCAAACACTTTGAGATGAAGGATATGGGGGAGGCATCCTACGTGATAGAAATAGAAATATTTCGGGATAGATCGCGTGGATTGTTGGGATTGTCTCAGAAAGCTTACATCAATAAAGTTTTGGATAGATTTAATATGTTAATGTGCAATTCAGATGTTGTTCCAATTCAGAAGGGGGATCATTTCGAATTAAGTCAATGTCCTAAAAATGAATTGGAACGAGAACAAATGAAAGAAAGACCTTATGCTTCTATGGTAGGGAGTATGATGTATGCACAAGTTTACACCAGACCAGACATTAGTTTTCCTCTCGGAGTATTAGGTAGATATCAAAGCAATCCAGGACCTGCTCATGGGGCAGCTGCTAAGAAAGTGCTAAGGTATCTACAAGGGACCAAAGATCACATGCTCACATTTAGAAGAACTGATCATCTCGAGGTGATTGGTTACACAGATACGGATTACAATGGATGTGTGGACAGTAGGAAAAACACTTTTGGCTATGTGTTTATGCTCTCTGGGGGAGCCATTTCTTGGAAGAGTGGTAAAGAGAGCATCATTATTGGGTCCTTTATGGAAGCCGAATTTGTAGCTTGCTTTGAAGCTAAAAATCAAGCATTATGGTTGGGAAATTTTATTTCAGGACTTAGAGTTATTGACTCTATATCTAGGCCGTTGAAAATTCATTGTGATAATGCCTCAGCTGTATTCTTCTCTAAGCATGATAGGTATTCTAAAGCTAATAAACACATGGATATGAAATACTTGTCAGTTAAAGAAGAAGTTCGGAACAAGCGAGTGTCAATTGAACACATTAGTACAAATGTTAACATAGCAGGTCCACTAACTAAAGGTTTGAAACCAAACATATTTTTGCAACATGTTGACAAGATGGGTATTGAGTGTAACCCGTAACTTGATAATTTGTGGATTGTTTAGTGCTTATTTTTGACATTATTTTGAGCTCATTATTATTAATTAAGTTCTGAACACTTTTCTGTTCTCCATTGTTTATGTACATGTATGTGAATGGATGATTGTTGACAGAAATAGTCTAAAAAAGACATTATTGGACCATTATTGATACTTCTGCTTATAGACCTAGTTAATTAAATTGTTAATATCGTAGTACATGGAAGGAACCATGTCATATATGCGATGTGGAAACCGCCATGACTCATGTTAATGGTTTGATTGATGATGGTATTATGATAACCATTTCGAAAACTAATTTAGCTCTTATTGCGCGCCTTATGTATTCTATATTAAATCGTATATGAGATTTTACTATGGACCAAGTGTGAGACTGTTGGAATTTCCACTTATAAAAGCCCAAACCATAATGTGGTCCATGTATCTTTAACATTGGTTTAATATAGAAATAAGCTAATTAGTAATAGGTTATGTGGAAGTCATATCTACCATAGATCTTAACTGTGATGGATGGTCTAGATCTAATGGGTTTAGGTTTTGTAGATTTAGGTCCTCTCTCCACCTCTATAAATAGATGTATGATCTCCATCCTTATACATTTACTATTACAACACATATTAAGGTTTTAGAGGCAAGGAGAGAGAAACCTAGATCTTGTGCAACTTCTCAAATCATCAATAGCTATGGACAAAGGTATGTGTAGTGATTAATTATATGATTCATGATCCTTATTGTTTATCAATAATATTATTATGTTTATATCATATACGTTTAGGCAATGCTCCCCCCCTTTGCACAAGATTCTGGCCACCTCAGTTTGCTATTTTAATTTTTTTTCATCTCTCCCATTGTCATTGCAACATCAGGTTGATAAAACAAGTTTGACATCCAGATAAACATGATAATTATACAGTCAAATCGGTCTATAATTGCATGTTGGCGTCGATTGATGAATGGTTTGTATCTTTCAATCAGGGATGTAAGTTTCATTGGAGCTTGACGTTCCTTACATGTGCAAGTTTTTCTTTTGGCAAATTTGGAAAAATGCTCTGCCAGTCTCAACTTTTGTTAGAACGGCATTGCAAGATCCAAGGTGAATGGTTTGTATCTTTCAATCAGGGATGTAAGTTTCATTGGAGCTTGACGTTCCTTACATGTGCAAGTTCTTCCTTTGGCAAATCTGGAAAAATGCTCTGCCAGTCTCAACTTTTGTTAGAACGGCATTGCAAGATCCAAGGTAATTGGAATTATGCAATTGTTTAGACGAGTCGGTGATACACTTATTTGTTGATTACCCATCTGTGCGGTCGGTTTGTTTTGGTTTGGATCTTCATTCTGCACTCACTCAACCTCTTCTTTTTGCTTCAACGCTGCTGGCAGAGTATTATACATCATAGTATAAAACGCCGATTTTGAGTGAAATTTTGAATTCTGGAAAAATGGTATATGCCAAGATTTCAACACTAAAAAAAAAATTGGAATATTCGCGGATATTCGCAGATATTTATATATTCGATTTCTCAAATCCCGACATAATTCGTGCTATACCTGCAGATATCCCCGATATTTTAAACTATGTTATACATTAAGAATGGGACTGCAGGTTGTTCTAAAAGTGGGTATCATGTCAGTTATAGTGAAAAGTTGATTCACAAGTTCTATATTAGAATGTCACTAGTGATACCCTACCCCCTACTATAGGTGTGTACCCTTTGGCAGGATATTAAAGAACTCATACGAAAAGTTAAACATATACGGTTCAACTGGCAATATCATGAAGCAAATGGTGGTGCACACGCACTTGCCCATCATGCCATCCACCAAGCTCAAGCTTTGTACCAGGGAGAGAACGTCCAGCCACGTAGTCTTGATCATCCTTCCAAACGCAAGTTGATTATCCAAAGTTGTACTTCCTTTTGGTCCTTGACACCCCCATCTTTTGTTTCTAAGAATATTGTGATAACCCGTGACTTTCGTCACGGTTATTTTACATGGATTTGTATTAAATTTTATTTTTATAGTTTTTCTTTTTTTTAAATAATGAATTATTCATGATAAAATTATATATCTTGCCATAAATATTATATATCTAAAACTAGTATTTTTTTTTTTTTTTGGCAATGAGCATGCAAGTTGTTTCCTTCACTTAATTTAATTCCACGTTATTAATAGAGATACTCTGAATAATTTTGAGTTTTGAATAAGATTAACCAACATGATAGATGGTAACATTGGATGTGGTGTTGATTAATTGATTGAGTCTATACATATGACTCTTTAGTAATGATTATAATTGTTGATAATTAATTTTATCAAGTAGAATAACCATTTCCAGAATCACGAAGAGTGAAGAGCTAAACCTAACAATTAAAAATTGAATTTTAATTTTATAAAATTAATCTATTGTAATTTGATATTTATATTATATTTTTAGCGGGAAAAAAAATAGATTACACAAAAGAATCCCCCGAATCAACGGTAGCAAAAATTATTTATAATGTAGTGTACTCTTACTTTTAAACTGTTGGGTGCGATCCAACGTCACTGAGCTTCTCCGTTTGAGCAAGAAGGATATTGCTTCTACAATATTGCTAGTGGAAACATCATTGAGATAACACCTCTTAACTTATAAACATATCCACATAAGTGTCTAAGTATTCTTGATGTCTTTCTCTCTTGATTATATCTACAAAGAAAAAAAAATATGATCATAAAAATCAAAGACTTTGTATAGAACTCTTTGTCTCCGGAACAAAACCGTATGAATATTAATAAAACCCGTCAATGGGAACTCCTAACATAAAAAGACATCTACATGTATCACAAATATGAGAAGTGAACAATGAAAAAAAAATTACCGTGAGAGTAAAAACAATTTGAAACATGGATTCCTTGAAGTTGCACTTACATGTTCCCTCTTTTTTGATAATCTTTGGTAATGAAAAACGGTACATGTTTTAATGATGTTCCTTATTTTTTTTAATGACCTGCAGAAAATGTTTGTTGTGCGCATAGAAACGAAATTAAGGAGAAGTAATCAGTAGGACATCAAAAGTTAAATAAAAAGTGAGCTACACAAAAACAAAAGAATCACACACAAAAACAAAAGAATCACACAGTAAGAAGCAAATGAATAATACCTGCATTGGAAGTCATGAAGAATCATGATACCCATAATTGTGTTTGATTGTAATGTTTATGTTATATACCATCAGCTATGATTGTGGGTTAATTAATGTCAAAATGTATGTTACAAATTTATTGTTTCTATATCACTTTCCTTTATAGTCTCCATTTCATTTTTTTTTCTTTTATAGTGGGGTAAAAAAATGAAAGAGATATTAATTCAATAGAAACTTTAAGAAACTCTTTCAGTTTTCTTATTTTTCTCCATTTTTTCTTCTCATTTAAAATTTATATCTAATTCTAGGGTTCCTGGCACAACCAAAATGGCATGCCATTTAGAGATTTGGCATACCTTTTTCGTGGTTCTTAATAATTAATTAATATTTTGTTTTAAATATATATGTATATAAAATTCTATATTTAGAATACTAAAGTTCTAGAAGATATGATTTACCTACCCAAATTTGAGTAGGATGTGAAGTACATGAACTAATTCCAATCCATATCAAAGTCCAAACCCTTAGACTTTTAGTATAATTGATAAACTTAGCCAAGAATATAATTGATTAGCAATTGGTGCAATTGATGTCTTAAGCTCTTAGTATAAAGAATTTTAAACTTAGACTTTGAATAAACATGTGTTTTTTTATTTCTTATTTAAATATCTTCTAATGGAATTCTAAAAAAAAAAATATATATTCTATTTTTGTTAATTTTAGTGTGATTAAACAAAATTATATAGTGTAACCAAACTTTGTATACAAGAAAAATGGGCCATGTATGCAAGGGGGAGGGCAAAAGACATGCCAAAACGGGATGCCATTTAGCTTTGACATGCCAAAAAAATAGTCAATGTCGGGAACCCTATCTAATTGGTTGTGCTCAATTGGAATAATCGACCGACTTTAGGAGGTCCATTATACCTCGGGTGGAAAAATAACAATGTCCTTCCATCCACTTTCAATTCAAAAAAAAAAAAACTCTCTTCTCCGATTTTTTCTTCTTCTTCTTCTCATCTCCTCTCTCTCTCTCTCTCTCTCTCTCTCTCTCTCTCTCTCTCTCTCTCTCTCTCTCATCTCTCTCACTCTTAGTTCTCCTATTTTTTTTTTCTATCTTCTTCTTCTTCTTATCATCTCTCTCTCAGTTCTCCTTCTTTTCTTCATCCCTCTTTGATTTCTTTTCTAAAGTCGGTCCCCACCGTCTCACGGTTCTATATTTATTTGGGGTTTACAAATTAATCGATTAAAAATCGATGGGGTTACGAATGAGATTTACCAACCATAAATAAAAATGCTGGGTCTAAACCCATACCAGTTTTGGGTTGTACCAGGCCTACCGAAATCATCTTCTCTTTCTCTCTTCCTTCTTGTTCTCTCACCCCGACTTTGTTCTCACTTCTCTGCTATTATACACACTCCCTTCAGTCCTTCATGTAGCTATTCTGCCGTCTTCCCCACATTTCAATTCAAACCCATTCTTCTATGCATGCTTGTCTCATCTTCTTCTCAATACATTTTTTTTTTTTTTATTTGTTTTGCAGATAATATTTGAAGCATTATTACATTCTTCTTTGATGACTACAAATCTTTTGAAAATACTACGTTCTTCAAAAGAACCAAAACTATTTCCAATATTTACTACTACTACTAATCCCACCAATAAGTACCCTTTTATACCTCTTTCTTATAACTATCTTATAGATTCTTGTTCTTCTTTAAACCAACTTAAAGCTGACCATGCTCAAATTCTCACTAATGGTTTCTTAAAAAAACTTTCTATAGCTACTAACACAAAACTTATAACTAAAGCTTGTATATTATCACCTACAATGTATTATGCTCGTAAATTGTTTCATCAAATTCCTTTTAATAAAAGAGATTCTTATCTTTGAAAAACATTAATTAGAGGGTATGCTGATTTTGGTCCTTTTGAAGAAGCTATAATACTTAATAAGGATATGCATTCGTATGGATTGTTGGCAGGTAGTTTTACTTTTCCGTTTGTTATTCGGTCGTGTACAGTTGTATCGGCTTTTAGAAGATGGGAAACAAGTTCATTATAATATTATTAAAAATAAGTTTGATTTAGATGTTTATGTTCAGAGTTGTTTGGTTATATTGTATTGCCAATGTGGGGAGATTTTTAGTTCGGAAATGATTTTTGATGATGATGTAACACCCATGAGTTGGTGTTAGTCCCACATTGCCAAGGAAGTGGGAGTATTGGTAGTATATAGAGCTTAATCATACTCTAACTAATGTCAAGGCCTTTTGGGGTAAACCACATGGGTGGGCCCTGATCCAAAACCCTCTACTGCTGGATATCCGCAGTGACTAAAGGGGGACAATATTGACATTAGCGAGCGGTAGATGAGATGCTTGTGAGGACTATTGTTTCTTGGACTTCATTGATATCTGGGTATGTACAGAATGGTTTGTTTAAAGAGGGTTTGAAAGTTTTTTGTAGGATGAAAGTTTTTTGTAGGATGGTGGCTTCTGAGACTCAACCTGATGCGGTTACTCTTATGAGCATGCGGTTACTCGTATGAGCATTCTTCCTGCTTGTGTTGGATTGAGTAGTTTGAAGTTAGGAACAATGATTCATGGGTATGGTATTAAATTGGGCATGGATTCAGATATTTTCCTGGAAAGTGCTTTAATCTCATTGAATGGAAAGTGCTAGGATGTTGAGAGAGCTTGGTTGTTGTTTGATCAGATGGATATTCGGAATGTGGTGTCCTGGAATGCTATGATTGCGGCATATGAACAAAATGATACTGGTTGGGAGGCCATTGCACTCTTTGGGAGGATGTTAAGAGAAAAGGTTAACTTTGATTATATGATGTGTACACCCATTCACACAACTCGTCGTCAACCCAATTCTATTCGACCATACTCGACGTAACACTATTTTTACTCGAGCTCACTTCGTGACCACAAATACAAATCCGACTCGACCTTAAAAGGACTTCATTCGGCATAAGCCTATTTTTATCCGATCTCACCCGACGTGGAGCTACTTTTATTCGACTTTCATTGTCCTTAGTCAAACACTATACGTTTTGATCCTCTTCAGTTACAATATATTTTCAGATCCAAAATATCCGCCCATTAATTGACTACACCGTTGGGCAATTAATGAGCTATCCGTTGTCCCAATCACCTATATATATGAACTACGTAGGCTTGATTATGGGACTTGGTCACTCTCAGATACGTAGGCAACTATCTAAATCAGATAGCTCAACCATTTTCATAACTTCATTTCCTCCTCCTCTATTTTCCGATCATCTTCTCCGACCTGCCTAAACCCAAAAATAATAACATTTACATTGGGGCCGACTGATTCGTGAACGAATAATAACCTGACAACCGACCATGGCAACCATCACTAATGAGCAGTTTGAGCAACTCCAGAAGCAAATGGCCGAACAGCAAGAGCAGATCAACAGACTGGTGGCTGAAAACATCCACCTTAAAAGCACCAACACCACCACTAATGGCACACCGCTCAACGGAGTTGCTACCAATATGCTCAACAATGAAGAAGTCACAACAACTGTCAACAACCCTGCCCTACCCACCTCCAGTAACACCACCGCCCCAACCATGGCTGACCTTCAAGCTGCTCATGACAGAATCCTCCAACTGTCAAAAAAACTCGACAAAAATCACCAAGACTCACTCAAGGCTAATACAGCACAGAAGGTAGCATCAACAACACTTGAACGGTACAAAATCGAACCTCTTCATGATGACCTACTACAACAGGAACCACCACCAAACTTCATACCTCCAAAGTTCACCACTTACGACGGACGTGGAGACCCAATGGACCACGTCCTACAATTCAAGACAAGCATGGCCCTATGGCCAAAGTACAAGGATATTTTCTGCCGATTATTTTCCGCATCACTCCGTGGGAGTGCAATAGATTGGTATCATCGACTGCCTGAAAGATCGATTACCTCGTATGACCAACTGGAGTCACTTTTTGTCACCCAATATATCCACAACAAGAGGAGAAGAATCGAGGTTACTGCCCTTTTTCGTATCAAGCAGGACGAAACTGAGACAACAAAGAAATTTATGTCAAGATTAAAAAAGGAATGCCTGCGAGCCGAGAATCCAGATGAATACTCATGTCTCTTGGCATTCATATCTGCTGTCAACCCCAATACGGCACTAGGAAAGATATTATCCTAGACGCCCCTGCAACGTTGGAAGACTTGTATGTACGCGCTGACAAGTACATCAAACTGGAAAAAGCCCTAACAAAATCCAAAGAAAGAGTGGCTGTTGTTCAAACAACAGAGTCCACTTACTCCAAACCAAAGACGAATCGATCAGAATACAAAGGAAAGGCCACATCCAATGCCAAATCCAAATTCCCGAATCCCTTCAAGTGCTCATACAATCAACTCTTTGACCTCATCAAAGATGAGGATTACTTCCAGCCTCAAGTTCACGACCTCGAACCGATTGAAGGAAAACCATACTGTAAGTTACATAAGTGTCGCCACCATCTCACTGAAGATTGCCGTATTCTACGAGCTTACTGTCACAAGCTTAAGGAGGAGGGTCACCTCGATGACTTCCTCTCCGAAAATGAACCCGACCTCCGCAGCAAACTAGAGGCCAAACGACAAAAGACCTCGACAGAGAAAGGTAAAATGCCTAAGGGAACCATCAATATGATCATGGATGCTCGACCTCCCGAATGGTCAGCTCGTTCTAAGAAGCAGAAGATTCATCACATCCACCATACCTTCCACTTGACTCACAAAGCGATTGTGGCTAAACAAGTCACAGGTAACAATGCTCTGGTCTTCTCTGACCTCGACCTCAAAAAAGTATGTCTCCCTCACAACGACGCATTGGTCGTCCATATCAACATTGGGGGGTGGATAATGAAAAAAGTGCTTATCGACCCCGGAAGTTCTTGTGACGTAATATTTAATAAGGCATACAGTCAGATGCAAATGCCCGACTCGGTCCTCCAAAAACCGCAAGTCACCCTTTTTTCATTTAACTCGACCGAAACTGAGGCAAAAGGTGAAATTTGCCTTCCTGTGGCAACTGGTGAAAATGAAGACGAAGTGACTGCGTACTGCACCTTTTTCGTCCTTGATGTCCCTGCTCAGTTCAATGCAATTCTCGGACGAAAATGGATTCATAAAATGAAAGCAGTACCATCGACATATCACCAGGTCATCAAATTTCCTGGCCCCAGAGGCATCATGGAATTACGAGGTGACCAGATCGAAGCACATGGATGTCATGCCATACCCGAGGTCATCCCACTCCCTAATAAAGTGGATACCCCCACAGTGGCGAGCTCATCTAAGCCCACTATCAATATGATCTCTGCATTCTGCAATGCAGTCGAAGAATCTGCTCAACCCACTGGGGATGAGATCTCACAAGCTCAAAACGGCAAGGAAATTGTTCATCCATCCGACCCACCTGTCATTGAACAAGGTGAAAAGGTCAACATAGGATCGGATGACGATCCAAAATATATCTATGTCGGGGCTAACTTGGACCCCATTGTAAAACAACAACTTATTGCTACTCTGAAAATGAATAAAAACATTTTCGCTTTTGCTTATACCGACATGCCAGGGATCAATCCCACTATTGTTTGTCACACGTTAAATGTAGATACCAACAAAAAGCCTGTGAAACAAAAAGCTCGCAAACTAGCAGCTCATCTCGCCAATGCAGTTAATGCAGAGATACAAAAGTTAAAAAATGCAAAATTCATTCGTGAGGTCGCATACCCTGACTGGCTCTCTAACATTGTCGCAGTCATAAAACCTAACGGTAAAGTCAGAGTATGTATCGACTTCACGGACCTTAACAAAGCTTGCCCAAAAGATAGCTTTCCTCTCCCTCGAATAGAGAAGCTCGTTGACTCAACAGCAGGTCACAAACTTATTTCCTTAATGGATGGCTATTCAGGATACAATCAAATAAAACTAGCAGACGAAGATCAAGAGAAAACTGCGTTCATCACTGAGCCAGGGAAAAAAAAAACGGACCCTTTTAAGAGTCGGTAATGAAAGAATGACCCAGTTAGGGAACCATTTGTAAAAATGGCCCTATCGTTAATTACGGGTCTATATGGACGGAAGTACCCTTTTCTTTTTTTTTTCTACTTCTTCTCCTTCGTATTCACTCGTACAAATCCTAAAAAAAAAAAAAAAATAGTGTTTAAACAAACCAGATCCAAATCTACCTCTCTCTCTCTCTCTCTCTCTTTCTTTCTCTCTCTTTTCCCTCTCTCTCTCTCTCTACACACACTTTATATAAACAAACCAGATCTACTTCATTAGCTTCATTAACAATCAAAGAAACAAGAAATCAAAGAAGAAAAAAAACCTTGATATTACAAATTCTTTGCTTAATTTGTAATTTTTTTTATGGGTTTCATTTTATAGTTTAATTTGATGTTTAGTGGAGATGGGTATACGTATTCATCTTTTAGTTTAATTTGACGTTTAGTGGTAATTTGTATATTTAATTATGAAATTGGAAACGAAGGAAAAAGTTAAAATTTGGTTTCAGTATTTGATTGGCATCGATTCAATATTCAAATGACTTGAAAGATAAAATATGCAATAAGGTTTATGCATATTTTACCAACACATCTTGACACTCAATGCATAAACCTCATTGCATACCTTACCTATAAATCTTCACACATAATTATAATGCAATAAGTTCATTACATATTTTGGCACCATAAATACATTGCAAAGAGTTGTTTGCATCAGTCGTAAACACATAAACAAACTTATTTGCATCAGTCACAATGCATAAACATAAAATGCAAAGACTTGTTTGCATAATCGCAACAGCAACCACCATATAAACCATAAAATACAAAGACTTGTTTACATAAAGCAGAAGGGTATTATCGGTAGTAAAGGGGTCATTTTTACAATTTGAACATTAAATAGGTATTTTTTTTATCCGACACATACTTAATCAGGGCCAATATTATAAACCGGGCATTAGCTGAGCCATTTGTGTTTTGTGAACTCTTAATGAGGTCCCAGAACCATTTCCATGTCACTGAGCAAGGTACATTTTGTTACACAGTCATGCCATTTGGACTACGAAATGCAGGAGCCACGTATCAGCGACTTGCAACCAGAATGTTCCACGATATGATTGGTAACACAATGGAAGTTTACGTAGATGATATGATTGTCGAAAGCAAGCACGAAGCTACCCATGTCACTGACCTCGAAAAAACATTCCTCCGACTTCATTAGTACAATATGAAACTCAATCCGGAAAAAATGTTTGTTCGGCGTCGCATCGGGAAAATTCTTGGGTTACCTCATCACACAAAGGGGTATCGAAGCCAACCCAGAAAAAATCAAAGCCATACTTGAGATGCCGAGCCCAAAAACCAAGAAACAAGTTCCAAAGCTTAACGGCATGATAGCAGCCTTAAACAGGTTCATAGCCCGAGCATTAGACAAACAACGCCCACTACTTCAACTACTAAAGAAAGGGTCAACTTATAACTGGACACCTGAATGCCAGCAAGCATTCGACGAACTCAAGTTATACTTGGCTACTCCACCAGTCATCACGGTACCACAAGATGGCGATGTGCTGGGGCTCTACCTCGGCACGTCAGAACATGCAATTAGTGGAGTATTGTTCCGAGACGAAAAAGGTATAGAAAGACCAATATACTTCATCAGTAAGACATTGCTGTCTTCCGAAGCTCGGTATTCAAGCCTCGAGAAGGTAGGTTTAGCTTTATTATTCGCCTCACGAAAGTTGAAGCCGTACTTCCAATCACACAAAATAAGAGTCATCACAGATGCACCTCTTCGGCAAGTACTGGAAAGCAGAAACAAAACTACACGAATGGCAAAATGGGCCCAAGAACTCGGAGACCACGAGCTCATTTTCACTCCGCGAAGTAGCAGAAAAGGGCAAATCGTGGCAGACCTCCTGGTCGATTACGCCATCGACGACAACTCATGGATACCCGATAATGAGGTCATTGACCAACCAACACCAAAAACTCCAATATGGAAACTCTACGTCGATGGCTCCAACAACTCCAATGGCTCAGGGGTGGGAGCCACATTAATATCACCGGACGACGCCATCATAGAAAAGTCAGTCCGATTAAATTTCACCTCAAGCAACAATGATGCAGAATACGAGACACTCCTCACTGGCATACAAATGGCCATAACTTTACAGGTCAAAGAATTGCGAATCCTAAGTGACTCACAGTTGGTAGTTAGCCAAATTATCGGCGACTACAAAACAAGGGAAAAGACTCTGAAGCTGTACTTGGAACATACCAAAAAATTATTAAGTTACTTCAACAAGTGGGAAATTCAACATGTCCCACGAGATGACAACCGTCATGCCGATAGCTTGGCATATCTAGCCTCACAAATCGACACCGAGTCACCGCGAACAATACAAATTGACATACAGTCAGCTCCGGCATATGAGGCACAGATACATCAGGTAAATGAAGTTTCAGACTTCATAGATATCCCACCAAGTGACATAGAAAACTCGTGGATGGGACCTATCATCAATTACTTAAAAGGAACATACCCAGATGATGATTTCGAATTACGTAAACTCGAACGAAAAGTTAAAAGCTACATCTTACTCGACAACAGACTATACAGAAAGTCAACTCAAGGGCCATATCTGCGGTGTTTCCCACCAAAACAAGCACACACAATTCTCGCTGAGATCCACCACGGGGAATGTGGAAACCATGTAGAGGCTAGGTCTTTAGCCCAAAAAGCAAGAAATCAAGGTTACTTTTGGCCATACATGCAGTCAGATTCAGACAAGTTTGTCTAACATTGTGACAAGTGCCAAAGATTTGCACCATTAATCCACCAGCCAGCTCGAGAACTCAAGACAATCTCAAGCCCATGGCCTTTTGCAATCTGGGGGCTCGACATTGTGGGCCCCATCTTAAAGGATAAATCCAAAAAATGATTCTTACTTGTGGCAACCAACTACTTCACCAAATGGGTCGAAGCAATACCCCTACGACGCATACGCCAACAAGATGTTAAAAACTTCATCTGGAAATTCATTATCACCAGATTCAGACTACCACATACTCTAGTCACCGACAATGGTCAACAATTCTGTGGAGCTGTAATCGAGGAATTCTACCTCGATTGGAGAATCAACCACGCACTCTCAACACCTCGCTAAGCTCAAAGCAACGGTCAGGCTGAAGCCACCAACAAGACTATCATGAATAATCTTAAGAAAAAACTTGAAGCACACAAAGAGAAATGGATAGAGGAACTCGATAGGGTACTATGGGCTTACAGAACGACACTGCGCACATCTACAGGAATATCACCATTTGCCTTATGTTATGGAACAGAACCTATCATACCAACTGAGCTAAACTTTCTCACTACTCGATCTGAGCTCGTACAATCCAAGGAAAATGAAGATTTATGGGCCCACGAAGTCGACATGCTCGAAGAAAAACGAGACCAAACCACAATTACCACTGCTCGTTACCAACAAGTTTTAAAAAGGAGCTATAACCAAAAGGTCCGATCAAGGTAATTTCAAAGTGGAGACCTCGTCCTCAGATAAGTTTTCCCAAATACTAAGAAGCCTGGGGACGGAAAGCTAAATCCTAATTGGGAAGGACCATACATTGTCAAAAACAACTTAGGAAATGGCGCATACACACTCATTGATGCCGAAGGGGAGCAGGTGCCTCGACCTTGGAACTCCAAATTTCTAAAAATCTATCTACCCTGATCATTTTCAAGCGTTGACATCTTTCATTCCCTCACAGCAAGGTTAAGCAATAAAACCACAAGGGATTCATACTACAAAACAATCTATTTTGACCTACATTGAACAACAAGTTGTAACGGGAACCAAGCATTTTCAATTCAGCATACATTTCTGCAAAGGTAAAGTCAAAATAGTGGATTGCAAAATATAACGGATGTAGGGCTAACCGAAGTCGGAATTCCCTAATTATGTTTTACAACACCAAAAGAAACCTCACCACTCTCAGAATTACAAATATAACAATAACTATCAAGATTGCTCCTCAGGAAGATCTGGGGTCGCTGCACCAGCATTCTCTTCAGCTCGGGGAGAGGGTTCCTTGTCAGCCTCCACATTCAAAGGAGCAGCTTCGGCGTTCTTCTCCTCTTCCATGTCGTGACGAAAACGCTCAAGAGCGGAACCTTTGATGGCTTCCCTATCTGCAGAGGCATCAAAGTTTTCTATCAACGACGCAAGATGAGCCTCACGACGAAGGCATCTCTCCTCCCAGCCATAAGCTATCTGCCTCCACCCCGAGATGCTCTCAACAGACTTTTGGGCATCAGCTTCCCAGCTCGCATTCACACTGGCAAGCTGACCTTGAAGAGTCATCACAAACCTCTGGGCCTCATCCAGATTCGCACCGTATTCAGCACACTCTTTCTGGGAAGCATCGAGCTTGCCCTTCAGACTCTGGACTTCAGCTCGCAATGCCTTGTTCTCAACATTGGCCTTTTGCAGAGCTTCAGCCTTCTTCCTTGCATTCTCGAGCTTCGTAATCCACTTGTTATGGATCACATTCATCTGACATACAAAAAGGGAAAAATCAAAAAACCAAGCAAATGACAGATAGAAGGATAAACCAAATCATAACTGGGTAAGTAAAACTCACCCTATACGCGCAAGACGCAAATTCCTGGGAATCCTAGACAAGAGACCGGGGCTGAATCTTCTTCGCATCCTCAAAGAGAAAACAGTTCTCCATCAACGAAAGGCTCATCTCCTTATCATCCCAAGCCGAGTCATCGGCCTTCACATAAGCCTCACGGCAAGGAAACACCGGCGAAAACCGATTCGCCTCACCGGCAGAAAAATCTTCACTCACGTCGATAGCCGACGACTTAGTCGACTTCGAAGAGGGAACTTGGGCTTTTCCTTTCCCCTTATCCTGAGCTGGTTTATCGACCTTCGATGTGGTCACAGGCCCAAATGCCCTAGCCGGGGCTTTCCTCTTATTAGACTGCGGGGCAGGAGCAAGAGATCTCGACCCAAAAATGTCACTCATATTAGGTGCATTGGGGACCTTACTCGGTAGGGGGACCACACCACCGGTCAACGGAAACTCAAGAGAATTCTTTGGTGGAGACATAGGTAGTGCTGGCAAAGCTTCAACAATCAAGTCACCAGGTCGACCCGAAACCAACTCAGCAACTGGAATGGCTACTGCGAGCTCACTCCTCCTTCTCCGCTTCCTTTTGGGAACACTAGCACTCGTTCCACCAACCTCGACCTGAGCACCCTTGGGCAATTTTGCTTGAGGTTCACGAAATAAGTGAGCAAGGTGGGGCAACAGCTTCTTTTTTTCTTCCCACGATTTTTCGGCAAAGTCGATGATGTTACCTGGACGCAAGCGACCGTCTATGTGCTCGTTATAATCTTTCGTTTGACCTGTGGCAAATAACATAAGTCTAAAGATTAGACACATATTCGACTTCACAAGATAAGAGAAAAGTTACAGACATACGTTCACCTATGCTGGGGATGGCATATCGACACAAGTACGCACTGGGCTGTACAAACTGACCACGGATTCGGAACACGGGCGAGTTTTTCCACCCATCATTCGAGGTGGGAAGGTTAAAAAGTTTCGCTGGCCCACAACTTCGCCTCCTATTCAGGGAACACACATAATCCCCACTACGGCCAGTTACACACATAAAGTATGCCACGACGTCCGACTTCACTATATCAGCATGGTATAGCCTATTTAACTCTTCAAATATTAACATAGATGTCCAAAAACTAGTGGGCATCATAATGGGAGCTACGTCGTAGTGATTGAGCACGTCACACACGAATTTGTTAAAAGGAAGGCGCATACCACCCCTAAGCTGCGCAAGACAAATCAGGGTCAATGTTGTATCTCCACACAAATCGAATAACCTATCATTAACCCTATGCATCTCAAGGTCGGGTATCCTTATATTGAACTCAGCCCGAATTTCAAGAAACGACCTACGAGCTTCCTCTACAGAAAGGACCCTTCCGCTAGTGATCTCCCCCTCATTCAACACAGCCCGACTACCACTTACACTAACCTGAACCTCTTCCTCATTCTCACTTATACTTTCCGACCCCCTGTCACTCATTTTTCCGATGGATATATAATTACAGTTGCGACAAATCAACGGGAAAACACTTTCCGGCAAGAATCAATAGCAATTACAGACACAGAAAACTTCAAAAAGCTTCAACAATGGCGGAAAACACTCAGAACACAAACAAACTTCAAAAGACAACTCAGATATTTGATAATTCTCAACACCAGAGCAAGATTTCAATCACCAGTTGATTGATCAACTCCAAATTCAATAACAATACAACGAAAATCTCACCGGAAACACAAGAACAGCAACGGAAGAAGAAGAAAACAAGAAAGAAGTGCAAAAAAATACCTCGATGAAGTGCAGCAGATGTCTTTTAAAGCAAAACGATGACCAAAACCCTTGGTTTTCCAACCTCACGGTTAGGTTTTATAAAACCCAACCACTACATCTCCAACGTCCAATCCATTCCACATCAACGGCCAGATCTGGCAATACCAATCCAACCGCTGAAACCCTTGATTTCCCCCCACTTTCGGTTACACCTGTCTTCAATTCAATTTCAAAATACATTCCACGTGGCTTACATAGCACGTCCCCCCATAACTACAATCATTTCTCTTGTCTCGAAAACCCACACTTACTTACTGCAGCACGCAATGGAATCTTTGCTTGCATCGTAAATCAAGAGAGAACAACCCATTAGACCCTATTACCTTCTCTATTTTTTATTCGACTTGAGTCCAACACATCCAAAAATATACTTTCTCGCCTCAACTCAAATAAAAAAGGGGCTATGTGTACACAACTCGTCGTCAACCCAATTCTATTCGACCATACTCGACGTAACATTATTTTTACTCGAGCTCACTTCGTGACCACAAATACAAATCCGACTCGACCTTAAAAGGACTTCATTCGGCATAAGCCTATTTTTATCCGAGCTCACCCGACGTGGAGCTACTTTTATTCGACCTTCATCGTCCTTAGTCAAACACTATACGTTTTGATCCTCTTCAGTTACAATATATTTTCAGATCCAAAATATCCGCCCATTAATTGACCACACCGTTATGCAATTAATGAGCTATCCGTTGTCCCAATCACCTATATATATGAACTACGTAGGCTTGATTCTGGGACTTGGTCACTCTCAGATACGTAGGCAACTATCTAAATCAGATAGCTCAGCCATTTTCATAACTTCATCTCCTCCTCCTCTATTTTCCGATCATCTTCTCCGACCTGCCTAAACCCAAAAATAACAACATTTACATATGACATGGTCAGTGTGATTTCAGCTTGTGCCAGTTTGCGAGAGCTTAATAGTGGAAGGACTTGAAATCAATGTTCCACTCGCAAATGCATTTATTGACATGTATACTAAATGTGGCAGAATAGATTTAGCGAGGAATGTTTTTGAGAAGTTGCCTCATAGAAGTGTTGTTTCTTGGACTGCGATGATTGGAGGTTATGCGGCTCATGGTCATGGAGATGTTGCTCTTAAGCTCTTCTCAGATATGTCAAGGGAGAATGTAAGACCAAATAGTCTTACCTTCACCTCTGTATTGACGGCGGCAGAAATTTGGGTCTCTTAGAAGAAGGGAAAATGCATTTTGAGAGCATGAAAACAGACTAGGAATTGTGTCTGGTGTAGAGCATTGTTCGTGTTTGGTGGACCTTTTTGGTCGCACTGGTCAGTTATGTGAAGCTTATGAGTTCTTCAACGGGATGCCTGTCAAACCAGATGTGAGAGTGTGGATCTTTGCTTCATGCTTGCAGAATACATGGCAATCTTGATCTGGCTGAGCTTGTAGCAGGCCAATTGTTCGAAATAAACCCTCGGGCTGCTACATACGATGTTCTTATGTTAAATATGTATGCAGAAGCAGGTAGGTGGGAGGATGTCGCCAAGTTGAGGAAGCGGATGAAGGAAAAAAAAATTTAAGAAAGATCCCAGGTCATATTTGATTGAGAATGACTCCAAACTTCTTAGCAGGACAAAAATGGCGTCCATCGTGAGGGAAAGCATATGATTTATTAACTCATACTGATGTTCCAGTTTGTAGCATGCACTTGCAATGACGTGCCATGTATAAGATAATTACAAAACCATATTGACTAGGTCCATGATGATCTAATGATCAAGCTAACATAGTCTTGCTAACATAGTCTTGTTCTCCTTCTCTGTACAACTGATATTGGAACAGAAACTCTTTTTTTATATGAGTTTTAGGATGATATGATTAGGAAGTTGTATGACAGGAGGATCAATGTTTCAAGAAGTTGGGGCTATATGCTTATAGCATTGCATATAAGAATGAACTAGGTGAGGGTTCTTTGGTGAAACTATCTAGTTGGGTATGTGATTTATTTTATTGCTTTCTTAAATGAGCCATAGTGTTTACTTTAACACACAAATCTTTGTACACTTTCATATAATTGAGACACTGAAGATTCAGACTATTCATGCCCCATTCTGAAAAACTTTATCTTTAGCTTCATTGTAAGTTCATGTCCTTGGACATCTGATACATATCCAACTTCTACTGCTGATTGAAGGTTCGAGAGATTGTTTATGATGATTGAAGGAATTGAAAAAAATATCCGTTTGTCATCCTCGTTCTGATTAGGTATTTGGAACCTTATTTGGTTCCAAAAACTTTGGTGTTTCCATCTGTTCTCAAGCAATGTGTCCTTTTCTATGATGGGGTTTGTCATCACTTCATGCAGGTACCCCTATCTCTTTCTTACGATATTGTGTTTTTCTTATTAAGTAATAACTCAATTAATCAAACCTTCGTGCATGCCTTTTGGCTAAAAGCTACCCATAATCTGGAAGTGGTAAAAATCACGCCAAAATATCAATGTACTTTAGAAAAAATTTCACGTTATACAATCTGTCTAAAACTGGCTAACGGACTGCTTACGTGGCTAATAATTATATACATGTATTTTTTTTTTTAAATGCTGAGTTGTAAATAAATTAAAACCAACACATCTACTTTAAAACGTGTCATCAGATCATGTCAACAAATGTTTACATCTAAACTGTCCATTAATCCCAAGATGTTAGAGATACAGATGTATTATTATTTTTATTTCTTATATCTCTGATAGAAAATCTAAACCGTCCATTAATCTCTACGAAACCTAAATAAACATTTCTTCCATCTCTCTTTCTCATAGCAACATTGAACCCTAAATCTTCTCTTTAATTCTTCAAACTCTAATTTTAATTAACCATTTTCTCACAACTAAAACTCCTACTTTCAATCAAACACTAATGTATGGTAAATTGGTGAATCTCAAGAAAAAATCGGTGTGGAACAATCTTGTTGTGTGTGTAAAAGAAAAATCTTCTTTCAAGTAAGCAATAACTAGTAGTTACTTTAACACTAAAAGACAAAGACACAGAAGCTAGGGTTTGAAATTGAATTGGGAGATTTGAATTGGAGATTTACAAATTTGGGAATTTTTACATTTGTTGAATTCAATTGTTAAAATAGGGAAGAAGGATGTCAATCATGTGAGAAACATGTGCCTCACTTGATGTGTTGGAAATGTTGTTTAATTTTATTTTTTTTAAAATACACCTAGATAATCATTGGCCACGTAAGCAGTCAGTTAGCTAGTTTTAGACAGATTGTATAACGTGAAATGTTTTTCAAAGTACATTGATATTTCGGCGTGATTTTTTGTACATTGTATAAAGTGAAAAATTTGTGAAAGTACGTTGTATTTTTTGATCATTTTCCCTCTGAAAATCAAAGGAGCCAAGTCAAGTAAATACACGTTGAACTTTATTTAGTATGTTAGAAGAAGACGTGGAGCTGACCATCATATATGTTATGGCAATAGATATCTCAATACATTAAACATCCGCCAACCGGAACATGAAGAAATAGTAGTTGAAAGTTTAAGGCAGATTTGTTGTGTCTCTCGTCAAATAAACCAAACATAATGAAGCATATTAGCTCAACTATGATTTCAACAACTTAATCTTTGGGATTCAAATAGGACCACATGATTTTCATGATTGTATCTTATCCCTGTGGCCACTAAGTTTTGGTGGAGTCTTGCCTCATATGCCATGCTTCAGTAGTTGGCTCCTAATGTTAGAACACAATCAATCATCCTAAAAACTATCATAACAATATCCTAAGAATATTGCATGATTTGGGAAAAGTGGCAAAGTTGGTTGCGTAAGTTGATAGATTGACCATTTTGCTATATGTTCTACTTTACTCACCGGTTGTTGTTAGTCTATACAAGATGGTTCAGTTTACTGTCAACATTCACAAATTTTAGTATCCCAGTCACGATGTTATATGTTTGTTCATAGCAGTAAATGAATTGATGCTATCATTGTCCACCTTTTTTTTATTGAAAGGTAATTATTGTCCAATTCATATATTTGTAATTTATATCATCTCTCAGTTTTGGTACTGCACATCTCATTCTGATTTGGTTCCAAAAACCTTGGTGCTTCCATCGGTTCTCAGGCAATGTGTCCTTCTCTATGACGGGGTTTGCCATATATGCCACGCAGTGACGCAGGTACCCCTATCTCTTTCTTACTACATTTTTTCTTCTTATAGCAACTCTATAAATTGATGAAACGTGTTTGCAGTTATAAATGTGTTTCCATATTTTTAAAGTTATTTGAGTTTGATTAATAGATTAAATGGTACTGGTGATGCAAGGGTGAAGTAGGTGACCAATGCGGAGAAGCATGAGAAGATCAAGTTCATTGTCTATCTTTAACAAATCCTGGCCCACAATCAAGTCATTCAGTTTCTCAGTTTCCCTTGGGTGAACTGCAGTAACAAAATGATTAGATCATTCAACAATATTCGAGTAAATGATGATCCAAATCCCAAACTTGAGCTTATGTTCCGATATAAAACTCATCATAACCTCTTTTCAAGGTTCTGCATCATGCCCTTTACATGTTCTAAAATCATAAGTGACTACAGAAAAATTTACATACTGTTGTGTGTAGAAAAGTGACATGTGGAGGTTACAAGTAATGGATTTCTATTAGGAATCGGTTTCTTTATTTGGCAACAAGTGTGGTGTAATTCTATTAGGATTCAATAAGACTTTCTAATCTATTAAAAATCTAAGTTCTTGTTGATTTAAGAATTGGGTTACCAATTGGATTAACCAAAGAGGTTATAAATATTGGTGTTGTGTAACCATAGGAATTTGGAGCAAAGAAGAAAGTATGTGTGAGGAAACCTAAACTAAGGTTTCATTAGTTTTTTGTGTAGTTCACTTCTCAATTATCAATAAAGCTATCTCTCTTTGTCCCGTGGCTGTAGGCATATTGCCGAACCACGTATATTATTGTATTTCCGTATTTCTGCTTTAGTTTACATCTTTTGTGTTTGTTTCTTCACTAATCATATCAAGATCCTGTGTATTTATCGTAACATTGTGTTGGTTATTCTCGGAGAACACAACTCCCTTTGTGAATTGAAGATAGTTTTAAATTTGAGATAGCTTAACTTTAATCAGTGGTGAAAATTATCATTGGCTTATCTACTTACAAAATGTTCAGGTACTTGGATGTTGCTTTACCGAAGAATTCCACTTAAACTAAAGCATGTCGATCTAGTGGGGCTGCAGGTAGATTTTAAGGAAAGTTTGAGGTTTGCAGTACATTGTTGTGAACTTGTATAGTTGTTAATGTTTTGTACATGTATCAGGGACTTGCCGAAGTACAATTATTCAATGACTATAAGACAATTGTTGAATTGAAATAGATGTCAAAATCTTTCTTATCAGTTCACATTAGTTTAGGTACATTGAACATGACTACATGAGTAATGCTAAAATCTTAGGGGTCAGTTGTTTTACGCAACTAAAACATTTCTGTAAGTCTATCCAACAGCTTACACCACGAAGTCTCTTAAGACTGAAAGCTTACCTAGTTCTTCCTCTTGTTTCCTGCAAAACACACCGGTGTTGAGGCCGGCGTTAGCACTCCAACGTTCAAGTTAGTATCAAGTGTGGAAGAGAAGAAGACTTAATGTAACAGTGTAGAAATAAGAAAAAAAACATACCTTAACCTTAGGGTTTTTACCTATTTATAGAGTGTAGCATGCATGCTCTCATATCCGTCAGATCGGGTTTAGATCCAACGATCCTTGTGAGGTTACGTGTAACCTTCCTGGCCTTGGGTTTAGTCTTAGCTGTATTCCATGACGGATCACGTGGAATCACGTGATCCGTACACTTTGTCTCTTCTAGTCTATCCCTGATTTTAGGTTAATCCCTATGATTCTTGGTACGACGAGCTCCAAGTGTAGCCTGGCATAATGATGCACTTACAATTTCCATGAATTTGGTCAGAATAGCATGGTAATGTTGACTTGGTGAAAATAATGTTCTACATGTAGTTCTATTCTTTCTTTAACTCTGAATAGAGCCCTTTTTTTTTCACCATTAGAAGCTTAAAGCCAAATAATTGAATAACCAATTAATAGAAATGAAATCTTATTTTGGTTTCTTTTTTTTAATAATCAATATATATTTAAAGGAGCTTAATTAGCAGTTTGCCATATTACAGAACATCATGTCTTTTGCAAGCTGATGGTTGTGCATTGCGTAATCCTGGACAGGGCGGAATAGGACTGGTTTAGTGCTTTGTAGGAACTCTGAAATGGTAATCTTTGGTGTTAGGTGTAATAACAAGCTATCTCAGGCATTGGTTATTGCTGCAGAGGTGGCTTGTGATCATGCTGGCAAGATGTATGGTTTGAAGCTAACTGTATGGCAATGGTGAACTGTTTCGCTAATGACAGAATACCTTGACGTTTATCAGCGCGTTGGAAGTTAGCTACAAACAGGTTGAACAACTGAACAAGTGGAAATTACTCACGCTTATATGGTAGTAAAATATGCAGCTGATGCAGCCACAAAACAAGGAGCACAACTAGATTCAGGAGACAATTCTGTGGTGTACGCAGAAACCTGATTTTGTTAATGTAATTGAATGTACTGATTAGGGTTGGAAATCAAACGGAACGGATCGGAAATGGCATGTTCGAAAAAAAATAGGAAATCGGATTAACAAAATCCGATTAAGTTCAGGAAACAGTCGAATGGTTTGACCACAAGCTTCGTGCAGCCATTCAGAATATTGTGGTTTCTGATGGACCTGGTTTTGGCGATCTACAACGACGTATAGCAACCCTCCCATTACGTATGGGTGGACTTGGTATCTATTGTGCTACTGATGTTATGAAGTTTGCTTTCGTAGCTTCACGTGTGCAAACCAAGAATCTCCAAGACCACATTCTTCGAGGTGGTGATACTGCACCTATTGGTAATGTTTTCGATACTGCCATTGCTAGTTTACATCTTTCTATACCTGATTTTGATCTCAGTAATCTTGCTCCAACTGCAACCATCCCCTTCAGACCCCAACATGTCTTGGCGGAAGCATACTACAACAAGATTAGTTCTGGTCTTTAGAGAGAATTTGAGTTGTCAGCTAGACCAAAAGCCGTGATTGGATGTGTGCAGTCAAAACATGCCAAAGATTTTCTCCTTGCTATCTCGATGGAAGGGCTTGGACAACACATGACGCCTGTAGAATATTGTGCCATTCTTCGTTATCGATTGATGATCTCTCTATATTCAGATGGTGAGCTTTGTCCAGTGTGCAAGAAGAGCTAACTTGATGGTTTCGGGGACCATGCGGCCCCCAGCTTCAAGTATAAACATGACCACGTTAGAAATATTTTGTGTGATGTGTTCTGGCGGGCTGGAGTATAGGTTAAGAAGGAGGCTCCTGTTAACTTTTTTACTGATCCTAAGGAAGGAAGATCGACATTACGTCCTGCTGATATTCTGGTCTACAACTGGTCTGGAGGTAAACATGCGTGTGTTGATGTTACAGGGGCGTCTCCGATGGTTGAGATGGGTGCTGGGATTTTTGAGGTGGGGCTAGCAGCTAGCAATGCAGCAGCAACAAAGGTGGAGAAACATGTCGGAGCTTGTAGGGCTAACCAACATAGTTTCATCCCCTTTGCATTTGACACATTTGGATTGCTAGGCTCAGAAGCAGTTGAGTTCCTCAGGAGAGTGTAAAAGATAATGGATAGCAACGTGATGACTTCGGGTTCGAATGAATATGTATTTAGGAGAGTCGGGATTGTTATCCAGAAAGGACTTGTCGCGCTGTTTGTAGCGCGTTTGTCCTCTACTTTTGTGTAATTCGTTGAGCTAATCAATATAATTTGTTTTTGGAAAAAAAAAAAAAAAATCGGAATAAAATAATTTCTTCCATTTTCATTCCAATTTTTTCGGAACAATAAAATTTATTCCAATTTTGGAATATCGGAAAAAATCGGGAAAAAAAAAAAATTCGGATCAATCGGAATTCCAGCATAAAAAAATTCGGAATTCCAACTTAAGAATATATCGAAATTGATTGGAATTCCAAATAAAAAATGGTGGACGTGATCTGTTTTAAAAACTTGAAAATCCTGCAGTTGAGATACTATATTTGCTTATTAGGGTGTTTTTATCGAACATAGTAACATACCACCCCAACGATGGATCAAAGTTCTCGAGTATACTACTTTATAAAACACAATTACACTGCAAAATTTAATATAATTGCATGAACAAGAAATCCATTAATCTGACTAATAAGCATAGACCTTCAATCGAAAGTATAAGCTAACCAATAATTTACTATTACATTTTTTTTTGTTGAATCATACATTATACATTGATATTTGATTACATTAAGATTTGAGACTAATTATAATTTCTTATTGAGTCCTAATGTGATTTTAAACTTGGTATATAATTTTTATGTCTATATGTACGTATTTTTTCAAAAATGAGAAGAATTAAATCTCTTTAAATTATCAACAATTTCGGAATATTTATCAGAAAATCAAATTGGATTAACAATAAAAAAAATCAGATAAAAAATCAGATCAGATCGGATTCACTAGAGTATAGTTCCAATGTTCTAATTCCATTCCATTTTTTTTCGAAAAAAATCGAAAATTGAGAATTCCAAAATTCCAAATTCGGAAAAAATTGGAATCGGCAAAAATTTACACCCCTAGTCCTGATAGAACCTATTTTAGATTTTCCTAAAATGGTGGTAAGGCTGGGTTGTATATGACTTTAAAATTATATTTCTTGTCAGTTGCAACATTCTTTGATTAATATTGGCTGTGCTTGTTTCCCTGTAAAGTTTGTAAAGCAAAATTTTAATCAACCGACTTTCCATCCACATTCAAAAAAAAAAATATTTCTCTTTTCTCCAATTCTCCTTGTTCTTCTCGCTCATGGTTCTACATATTTGCGGGTGGATCGACAACAATAAACTAGAGAGAAGATGGAGTTTAAAAATATAAACTGGTGATGGTTTTGGTCCGGGTCATATGTAACCTGTTTTAAGCTATGCTGTCAAGGGCGGAGCGGAGCGCCAGGCGCTCAGATTTCTGGGAACCGCCTCCACCGCTCAGGCGGCGCTCCGATCAGACCACACAGTTTACACTACTCTAAGTTTTCTAACAGTATTTCTTTCCCATAATATTTCCTGAACAGTAAAGAAGAAGATTAAATTTGGATTTGATTAAGGAAGAATGAAGATTAGAGAAGAAGAAGTAGCAGCAGCAGAAACCAGAGAGGTAGAGAGAGAACGTGAGAGGTAGAGAGAGAACGTGAGATTTAGTTTTTTTTTTTAGTTTAAGTTTTAGGTTTTTTTTTATTTGGGCTGTCTTGAGCTCGTTTGTATGGGCCGCTCTGAACAGAGCGCTGGACTTGAGCGCCGCCCAGGCGGCCCAAGGCGTTTTAGGCGCTATTTTTGCTGAGCGGAGCGACCTCCTTTAGAAATAGCGCCTAGGCGGACAACATAGGTTTTAAGAGAATCGATTACCGGGTTAATGGGTCAACTCACCGGGCTTGCTTTTGCTGATAGTCTGATATGTATATGATATGAGTATATGACTAGTCTATACTACTATTATAAATCTGATTAAAATTCAAGGGTAAGTCCCGGTTAATGAGAATTAAGTTTTAGAATTTTGTCACATAATTCTGACTAAAATATCCTTTTAGTCATGTTTTTTTGGTAAATTTACATAATACCCTTACAGTAATGGTTTTATTGTAATTTAACATATTTTTATTTATAAGTTGGATTTTTATTTATAATCAAAAGGTCTAATAATTAAAAAGAATTAAATTAAAAAAATATAATGAACTCCTATAGTCTTATGAAATATTAAGAAAAACTATCCAAATTTACTTAAAAAATAATTATTTTATAAGATTTAATAAATTAGTGTAATTTATAATATTTTTAAAAATTAATAACTTAAAACTTGAATGATAATAAAAAAATAGATAAATTATAATTAACCGGTGCTAAGACCATCTCCAAGGGTGAAGCTAAAACTTATAATTTTGGCACTATTCACCAAAATTCCTCTCCAACCCATGCTCAAATCTTAAATACTTAAAACTCAAATACTCAGATACTAATATATTTACTTATATATAAGTAAAAATTTGAGTTTTAAGTTTTTTTTGTCTCATGTGCAATCAAGCTTTGGGACCTACCTAACCCACAATAAAAAAAAAAAAAACTTTTCCATATTGTCCTCATCAAATATTTGGTTTTTCCACACAATCCTTATTAACTCAAATCCAAGCCCAAAGAAAAGGCCCATATTTTTATTGGGCTAATTAAATTAAAATGTGCACTAATTAAAAAATAACAATTAATATTAAATTAAATAATAATTAAAATTAATATTAAACAATAATTAAAATTAAAAATTAAATAATATAGAAAAGATGCACTAATTAAAAAGGGCTAAAATTAATATAACATAGTTAACCGAAAATAATATATGCATACCTAATGACCATTTTAATGATTAAAGGGCACAAATGAAAGTGTACAATACATATAAGATAAAATAATAATAATTAATTAATTATATATGTTATTAATTATTATTTTAATAATTTTATATCAAAAAATATAGGTTTATGGGCAGGAGATAACAGGACCGTATATATACACTATTTATTGAATAGGGTCCTACAGAGTTTTTTTTCGCTATTACCCTTGGAGGTGGTCTAAGACACTAGTGTTCTTTCTTGTCGGCAAACTTAATCGAAATCTCCGGAAGAAAGAGAGAGAGAGGAAGATGGAATTCAGAGTTCGAGATTACGAAGAAGAAGAAGCTACATATTCACTCTATCCTCGTATATCAACAACTAATGATCATCCACTCATCATTTGCAATCCTTCTTCTTCAATTCAGGTTTCTTTCTTCTTCTTCTTCTTCTTGTTTTGATTTAAATCTGTAGTTCTATATTCTATAAGAAAATAGACTTATTTTAATTAATCTTAAATGAGAATTAATGTGAAAATATTGATCACATTAATTAGTAATACATTTTTTTTTTGTTAGAAGCAAGAATCACATTATGATTATACTGTTATCGAATTTGATCTATGGAATATGGATTATGATTGTCCAATATTGATTGGGAACCTTTGGCGCACTTAAGTAAGACTAGAATCGAATTCACCTTAAAAAAAAAAAAATCTATAGTTCTAAATGCTATAAAAAAATCAATCTTAAGTAAGACTAGAATAGAATTAATCTGAAATGGATATTAAAGAATTTTGTTTTCAATATTAGTGTACAACCTTTTTTGTTAGAAGCAAGGATCACATTAGGATTATACTGTTATTGAATTTGATTTTAATGGATTATCATTGTTTAATATTTATTGAAAACCTTTGTCGCCCTTAGGTATATTTACTTTTTATTAATAAAGACTATTTTTATTTTTTGACATAGCCAAACTCTCTTGGCAAAAAGTTGGATAACACAGACATAGAGATTGTGAGTATTTAGCATACACAATTGTCAATTATGGAATTTTAAGGAGAGATACTTATGATTGATCGAGGCATGAATTTGAAATCATTTACCTTGACTAAATATATTTGTGACTTGGGACGAATTGAGCACTATGATGCCAAACTAAAGAAGAGATTTTATTACTTGGGAACCTTTGGCGCTGTATATTTATTGGGACTCTTTTTTTCTTGTGGTCGATAAAAGATAGATTTTATTACTTGATACCAAACAAAAGAACATATCAAATTATGATCCCCATTACAATAGCTATAGCATCACTGCTAGAGATACTTCCCCAATACAATATTGAATACCATGTCACATACTTTGTCTTCAGTAGTTAGCCTATGCCAGTGATCACTATCCCCCATCTGCACCCTCTCCTTTCTTCTAGTTCCCAACTTCCACTACCATAACACTGCTTTTGCAAATATTGCTATTTTCTCCAATGTTTTTTTTTTTTAATCCCTGAATAAGTGAATATACATTCATTTCTTGTCTTCCATACAGCGCATAGAACGACATATGGGACGAGCTGCCATACTTTTGACCCCCATCTGTTTGAGTTAATCTTCGGCGATCTCTGTAACCATTGACGCCGAAGCTTTCAATATGGGGAGCGAAGCGCCGAAGCTTTTATTTGTATTTGATGGCTGTTTATGTTCTTAATATTGAAATTTCTATGATAATATTGATAATAAATATAAATATCGGATTTGTTATCTTCGATACAACCTTTATTTCAATAAATTTTGAAAATCTTATATACTTTATATTGAAACTTGTTGATGTTTAATATTACTTTACTGGGGTACATACTGATAATTAAGAATTATTACTTCAATATGAGTGCAAATGTTGTTGTATTATTATCCATTTGAATAGCTTTTGAAAGCCTATAATTTTCTAATCATTTATAGAACAATATATTTGATGACAGGATAGAAACTTGTCGATTTTTTTAATTATTATTGCAGTACTACACAGTATTGAGTTTGCATGACTTCCTAAACACAGAATTTACAAAAACGCTGTGTAAAATAAGGAAGAATTTGATGTTTTTTTTTTTCCATGTAGGTTGATGTTGCAGATTGTGGGAAGAATGATTTCTATGACCCTTTGAGAATGCCAACTGCAAATTCAGAAGATGATACTACGGATCTAGATGTTCATGGGCTTCTAACCATAACAAACCTTCCAAGGGATGAAAATCCATACCTCTCAGCGAAAGAATGGGCATCTTTTAAAAGGTCATTGATGCAGAAGTTCTCCGGCTCAAAGCTAGTCACTATTTCTTCAGTAAGTTTTCCGTTTTCTTGGCATTATACTCTAGATCTAAACTTAAGGTGTTAGTCTTTAGGCGATGGTCGGTACTTGGTGAAATTTGAAAACCCATTTTTGATAATCCTATATTATGTTTGTCATTCCATTTTTGAAGGATAATGTATTAATTTAATATAAACATAAGAAACCAGAAAACTCATTCCTTCGTGTGTATCTTTCTTCCAGATTCTTGTTCCACTTATTCTGGTGTTGTCCTCCTGTTTTACCGGTAAAACAATTAACCGGCCTTAATCGAACAGAACCTTAATTTAAAGGTTGCCTTATTGGCTCTTTTGAAAGTCTTTATTGTGATCAAAACTCCAAAACATTATTCTGGTTTCTACTTATCCACATTAATAGTCTATATATCCTTTATGTTGTTGTAGAATTACCTTGATGAAAGACAATGGATTTCAACAAAGCCAATGCGTAAAATATTGCTTTAGTATTATAGGCAGTTATGTATTTTTATAAAGCCACGTATGGAAAATGCTGATTGAATGCAAGAGCAAATGGTGAAGGCTAAAACCATGTGATCTATAATGTGGTCGCAAACAAGACCCAGAAATCTTTTATTTTATTTAAAATTTTCTGGGGTTAAGGCAGACCCTGATCTGTTTATTTGATTCCAAAGCATACAGGTTAGTAGCTCTCTAAGAAAATGATCATTAGAGGGAGCTCAGACATGCGTACGAAAAAAAGTTATATAGGCTACAACTATTACTTTATATATATAGAAACAACACCTTTCCCATAATCATCCAGTGGAATCTAATGTCTCTCTTACTTCAGTCACTACAATTTTTTGTAACAGATCCGGGCCTAAATTTCATGGCCAGATGAGGCTCAAATAACCTTAATTCATAAGAACCTAAATTATTGTTTGAAGCCCATAGTCCGGTCCAATCTAGTTGGTTTTACACTTTTACCCTCATGGTTGGAAGCTAAAAAGAATAGAGACCCCAAGCAGGCTGTCAAGATCCATAAACCAATAAAATCAGATCATTTATAGGTTTGAAATGCCACGGAGGCGGTTTTGAGAGCAACACATCCAATAGCCAAAGTGGTAAACCATTATAATTTATACAAGCTGTTAGATGGATAGATTGATAAAATGAAAATGATACCGATACTTTCAAAAGAAACAATATCTAAACCTCCAAAGGACAAGAAGATAGAAAGTAAGGAGGAAACATGGACTTTAAAAGATAAATAGTTGCAGATCCGGATCCAATTTATTTCCAATGAAAGATAAGATCTATCCTAAGTGTTGGTATGGCTCGTTTGATTCCTCTTTAGTAAATAAATTTTAAAAACTGCTTTACTACTAGAAGAAAATCATGAACTGTGGATTCAGGACTTTATGTGTTGGGAACTTTGGTTTGCGTAGATGTGTCTATAGGTGTCTAACAAAGGTACGGCATATTGCCTTGAAGGAGGAGTTGTTTTTCAAGCATTATACAATTCTGCTAGAGCCACCATTTTAATTTTTCTTCATTTGACTTTGTGAGCTTGTGACTCTTGCAGATCTCTGATGCCATAATAGGGAGAGGGAAAGGTATGTTATCAATATCTCATTGGTTATCCACGAGTTTTTGCAAAACCTTGTAAAATCATAAGTTCATAACATCTATTTATTTGATTGCATTTTCTAATAGGTGATGGTTATAATAAACTCTTACTTAAGTTATTTGATGAAGAACTCCACAGTATATGAGATATCATCAACTGCCACACATTTAGAGGAGCTGGATAATCCGCCAAAGGCATCTGAAGATGGAGTCAAAGTCATTACACGCCAGGAGTTTGTTTCACGATTGCGTGAACTTCAAGATGAAATAAACCATTCTTGGAAGGCTGATAATCGTGTCACTTCTTTGAAATCATCCATCAAGGTATTGCACTAACGCTACCAGTCTCACTTTAGTATGATTGCAAGTAATTGCAATAAGAACATAACAAAGTTTGCTTACAGGTCAATGGTTGTTCTATCCTTATTTTCATCTTTGGGTTATATATTGGATGAAATGTAATTGTTCTGTTGATAAGAAAGGATAAAGGAGGAAAAACGTTCACTTGATCTTCTGGGCAGAATCTCTTGATATTCTGTTATAAACTTGTAGATCTTTTACCTAAACATTACATACTAAATTGCGGCAGTCCTATGTATTGATGGATATTAAATTTGCTAGGTAGAGCACCGGGTCCAATATCTCTCGCTGAGGGGTTGTAGTATGTTGATATTTTATAAATGTTGGTATTTAGAGAAGAAGACGAATGAGAAAGAGAGAGAGATTAAGGCTCTGTTTGATAGCATAGTGGGTAAAAACATGTTTTATGGCAAATTTACCACTTTTAAGTTTGTCAGACAAATTAAAATGGATAATGGCAAATTATTTTGGGTAAATTTAGTTTTGCTAATTTTTATCATTGTTTGATTACATAGTGAGAAAATAACATTTATTATGACATGACCCACTTAAATACACATCGAAACCTTTCATAGTGGGCAAATTAGAGGTGGCTAACAAAATCCATGTTTTATGTGGAAAATTTTATCCACCTTATAGTGGGCAAATCAGCCATAGTGGACAAATGTTAAAAAAATTTGCCACCACCCAAAAAACATATTAAACAATGGCAAATTAATTTATAGTGGGCAAATACATCCACTATGGTGATTTGCCATGGCAAATCACGCCAGTCAAACACAAACTAAGATTTTGTGTGAGATAGAGACAACAACCTTAATGATTTTTCCCTCTTGTACGTTATGTAATCATGTTTACTTAACCCTAGAATAATTTAGGGAAGGAGTGTTGCCCCGGACCTGAACCAACTGCACGGCAACATTGCACTTTCTACCTTTTAGCCACCCTCAGAAAATGGACCTTCTAAAATGAACACCCCCCCACCCCTCTCCCCCTCCAAATATATTACACACTTTCCTTAAGTATCAGTCTAAATGACCTCCACTCTTCTTATCATGTTTTGTGAGTACTGTTTTTTTTAAGCTATGTTATATGAGGTAATATTTTTGTTTACAGTACCATTTCTCTGTTGTGCAGGTTGCTAGGCTTCTATTGGACACATCTGTTTCAGAATTTTATCCAACATTGTTCATTATAGTCACTGAAGTGATGGATATACTTGGAGATATGGTGTGGGAGCGCATCAAAAGAAAAGCTGAATATGCTGATGATGGAACGAGAATCTGTTCTTTGCAAGGTATGTATCTCCTCAATCTTTAAAATAATAGGGTTGCATGTATTTCTTATATTATTCATATTGTGCCTGGATTAGTCATCCTCTGAAGCTATGCTATATTAGAGACGATTTTATATGGTTGCAGATTTTTAACTTTTGGGTGATCTTATTTATGCACAAGCTTGAAAGTTGTTAATCTGCTGTTCCGTTAATTGATATACATATTTAGAAAATATAAAAAGCAAGAAAAGAAGAAAGAAATGATTTGAACATAAAGTGAAAAGAAATTCTATTAGTGTTTTTCTTCTTTTTCTACCTCTTCTTTTTGGAAGTGAAGATCTTTGCATGATCTCTGGTTATTAGTTAGTGGTCGCAACTTTGTAATTGGCCATATTCTTCCTCATCTTTTTTCTTGTGTTTGTGTGTGTTTGTAAGAAACAAAATTGTCAACATGCTTACATAATTTGGCATATGCAAATGGTTTATTAAGTTGCTTTTTGCCTTGAACTGAATTTTCATTAGTTTGTGTGCAGAGAAGTTTAGTACCAGTGATGTCTGTTCTGATGCCAAAGAAACTTGTTATAACTGGTTTTGCAAAATCGGTTCCATCCATGAGCTTCTTCCACGCATGTGAATTTCTTACTCTCTCTCGCACATGTCTCTCTTTCTCTTTCCTGTATATGTTTTATTAATGTGCGTCAGTGTGTGTGGTACAAATACAATGATGATTCTGATATAAAGTATTCGGTAGAGATGGTTTATTGTTATCTACATAAATACATAAAGTTTTCTTGTGTTACAAGGGTATGCTCCTAGTATAGAGATGGGTTGGTTGCAACCTACAAGAACTATTAGGAGATTTATTGGGTCACTCCAAAACTGACCGACGCATTTACTATTTAGACAAAGCACTCCATTATATTTGTTTCTTAAATGGTAGTCCTTTCTGAGTTTCTGTTAGTTTTGAGTTCATCATTACATGTACTCTCACAAAGAAAGGAAAGTAGCTAATGTTTTCTTACGAGTTACTCTGTCCCATTTTCCTTCAATTATGTTTCCTCTTGTAGTTATTTGGAGCTTTCCATATTGCGCTGCTGGCGTTTCCTTCATGAGCATCCTTGGGAAATCTTACAACGGGTGGTGATGATGATCAGAGGGTTAGCTGATCCATTAGCATCGTACTATTGCCGTCTATACATGGTTTATTGTGCTCAGAAATTACTCCCACCTGATACAGGTAATTGTTATATACTCCAGTTTTTGTGATTTTGTCTTGTACTACTAAGTGGACACCTATATCTTCGTTAATCAGTATAGTATTCATCCTACGTCATGGTTGATCACTCGTACTTGCAGAAACACTCCAAAAAAATACGCATTTTGAAAAGGCATCTCCCTTAGATCCTTTGAGAAAGCCTCACTTTTTAGTCTCTCACATTTATTTCATATTAAAGGTAGGTGGTGAAGTGAGCAGGATGAACCAGTAGGAAGAAATTAGTGTCTGATTACCCCCTTAGCGCCCTGGTAGTGGGGTAATACCTTGTACTTGGGTTTTCTTGTATCGGATGTTTGCTCGTATACTTTCCTATTATAATATTTTAGGATAAAAAAAATAATAAGAAAAAAGATGAAGGAAAACAGAGATGGGTGCATGTAAACTGTGTTTTGTAATTTCCTGGGATGCTCAACTGGGTATTCTAGGTCCACCCTTCTTTCTGCTAGAATAGATCATAGATGGCATTTGATTTAGGGTATGGTATCTTCGTAACGTTATTTTTTTTTCCATGCGTACGTGCCTTATTTCAGTCTTCTCATTGACCTTGTTTTTGTTGCAAGTTGTAACAAGTTTTTTTCCCTTTTGTAACAATTCCTTAACAGGGTATCTCATTACATGCATTACTGACATGACAATCATTTTAAGAAGAATTACATCTGAAAAGGAAACCATGTCAAAAAAATGGGTAGAAGATAATGTGTCACTAATCAGCTTATTGGAACCTCCCCTTGAGTGGACTATGAAATGCATATGCATGGAAGCTTACAAGGTCAGTAGCAGATATAAATGTGTCATGACGATTTGATATCTCACTTTTTTCCTTTGTTGTGTTTTTCAATTTTAGGTCATTAGGATTAAGGGTTTTCAGTGCAATGTTTTGTCCATTGGTCAACTGCACAAATACACACACATAAACAGATATATATATATATACTAAGTTGCACAGACACGGACACGAGACACGGATGCGACACGACACGGACACGGCGACACGAGATTTTTGAAATATACAGGACACGGACACGTTGAGGACACGTTTACGTATTATATATAATATATTAATATTCAAGAGTTCAAGCAAATTACAAAGTTTAAAAGAACTAACATATCCAAAACGTCAGTTTACTGACTTACTAGATCGTCGATAATTCCAAATTACCAAACCTTATCGTCTTTTAGATCTCAAGTGGAGAAGTGAAGAGAAACAAGTCAAACAACAACTTGAAGAAGAAGAGAGGAATAGAGTTTCATAGAGAGAAGCATATGATGTTATTAGATAGAGGGAGAAAAGGGAAGAGATCTCTACATACTTAGTCACCTAAACTCTCTTTTCTTTCACATCTCAAGCAAAACCATGTAATGGGTATTGGTTTAATAGATATTTATGTGTTTTAAGTTGTTAGTTTTTATTTTCACTTCTTTCAAATTTTCTAGTATTATTAAAATCTACTTCAAAAAAAAAAAAAAAAAATCAACTAAAACACACATATGTGTGTCCCAGAGGTGTCCTTGGCGTGTCCCCAACGTGTCCATGCTGTGTCCCCAACGTGTCTGAATAAAAAAAAAAATATTAAAAAATAGGACACTGATTTTGCCGTGTCCGACACGTGTTCGAGCTGTGTCCGTGTCCCAGACGTGTCCGACACCGACACTCCAGCCTATGAGTGTCCGTGCTTCCTAGTATATATATATATACACACACACACACACACATTTTTGGGATTCACATCCACTCAATGTCATGGTGTGTAAATTCAAATGTGAATGGTAGAATTACAGGAAACAAGAAGTAAAGTGCATGTGTGTAATATAAAGATAATATCCTGGAATCTTACTTTTTAATTCAATAAAAGCTCGTACTTATTTAAAAAACACACACACACACACACATTTGTTAGATGGAGAAATCTTTGTAGTTTTAGTTTTCTCAGATTTGAAGCCATATTTTGCATACATCAGTTTTCCACATCGTTATGTTGTTTAAGTTACACTGCTTTGCTATTGATAATGCTTTTAGTATCTATTTATTTATTTATTTTTATTTTTTTTGTTAGTGTTTTGCCTTTTGCAAGTACACAACATTTAATTTTTTTAACGTTTCACGGTGGGTGTACCCAAAAGTTGGAGTCTCAATGTGGTGCACTAGCTACTGGACAACACATTCAGAGATACTTCAGTGACATGGTTTGGAAGCCATATGATCTAAACGATTTAGAAATAGAACTTTTATGGTAGAAACTAAGAAGAATAATCAAAACAAGATGAAATTTGGCGAGGTTTTCTTTTATTGCTCTTCAATATCTCAAAGATTATAATTAGAGAGCTTTAAACTTGCTTTTTTTTTGGGGATTATAAGGCAGTGGCTATCTACTGGAAACTAGGTTACAAGTCTTTTAACCCATGTTTACAATATGCCTTAGGTTATTGCCCTATGCTAGTATGCTTGCTACATTGTGGTTTGGTGTGTCTTCTAGATGGCTTCAAGTTGGCTTGCCCTTTTTAGGGTTACAAAGGTATTTATAGAGTGAATACAAGTTCCTAGTCCAATAGGGTTTCTAAATAGAGTTAATATTTTTCCTAGTCAAAATAAGATTCCTAGGAGGTCTTCATAGTCAAAATAGAAGTCTTGGAGTCTTTGACCGGAAAATTGTTCAAACCTTACATTTTTTGTTTGACCAAAATAGCAATGTTCGAATCAAAATAGTACAATTCGAACTAAAATAACAACTTTTGTTTTTGTCCTCCTATCAGAACTTGAAAGTTGTTTTCCCGACCAAGTACTTTGAACTAACACTTTCTATACTCCATTGGAAAGCTAAAAGAGTCTACTTTCCAATCCAAAATATGGATTTGATATTCCGATCACTGAGCATAAAATTATGGCTGTTTTACTACAGGGGTGTTGCCTTACATGCGCATACATGCTACATGTTACCTAATTTCAATTATTTCCGCATAACACCTACATCCTCTTGGATCATCATAGAAGACCCAAAAACAACTTACTAGGGTGTCACCTCCTAGGCTTCTTGAGTGCTTTGTACACTGATGATAGCAATCCCTTAAGTTTTCTTTGCCTTTCAAATTCTCCCAAAAGGATAACGTGTGTTATACAAAAGATTTTGTGAGCGATTTTCAAACAAAGCCTTTTCCACTTGGCACATGATGTCCTACGTAGGAAAACTACTCTATTCTTGTTAATAACAACTAGTAATGGTTAAAGAGAGCAATAACGTATTTCTAGACTCTGGAAACCTGATTTCCAGGAAATCCTTGAACACAACAAAATTGACAGAAAAGGTAATTCCAAAAAGTGGACAATCTGGGTAAGAATAGCACAAAGATTTGTCCATATTGCAGATCTTATGTTCATCAAATCGTTGACAGAGATTTTGACTGAAAATGGATGATTTTGGTATTTGCTAGATGGTATGTTAAGACTTAGCATAATCTGGAAGGTTATGTTTCATGTTATATTGATCCAAGAGGATATAGGTGTTAAGAAGTATTTGAAACACCCTTGTAGTAAAATCACCATAACTTTGTGCTCGGTGATCGGAATCTCGTTACGTCTTTTGGATTGGAAAGTAGACTCTTCTAGCTTTCCAACGGTGTATAGAACGTGTTCTAGTTTATAGTACTTAGTTGACAAAACAACTTCTAAGTTGGAACGTGTTCTAGTTTATAGTACTTAGTTGAGAAAACAACTTCTAAGTTGGAATGTGTTCTAGTTTACAATACTTAGTCGAGAAAAAAACTTCTAAGTTTTGACAGGAAAGCGCACGGTAGCAAAAATTGTTGATTTGGTCGAACAATGCTAATTTGGTTCCAACCAAATAACATGTAGGAACACTGTTGATGTCCCTTCAGGCCCTATGATGGTCTAAGACTCCAAGCCTTCTATTTTGACTATGAAGACCTCCTAGGAATCCTATTTTGAGTATGGAACAAGTATTCGCTATATTTAGAAAAACCTATTAGAGTAAAAACTTGTATTCACTCTATAAATACAAAACTTGTAACCCAAAAAGGGGTAAGCCATCTAAAAACTATCCAAAGCCACAATATAGCCACTAGCGCAAGCATAGTTTTGTAAGCTTGGGCATATTGTAAGCATGGGAGAAGCCCCACGAAGGAAGCAAAACCATAGTTAGATTGCTTTTAATCCAAAATGGAGCAAGTTGAGTTCTCTATTGTAGTTTGATTCCGCAAAACATCAATAAGAAAAACATTGACACAATTATCGTCTTCTTCTTTACATTAAGCATTGGATTATTTTGTTTTTGCCATCATTGTTTGATTATTCTTCTTTGTTTTCTACCAAAAGTTCTATCTCTAGGTCGTTTGGATCATATATGCCAAATTATCTAGAATGAAAGATATAGAAGAGTCTTTGATCGAACTAATAGAGAATTAGGGCACCAAGCAATGACACCAACCTGATTGCATCAAATTGGGTCTTTTTCAGACCTTGTATGAGTGGTGTTAGACTAGATGATTTTATAATGAGATGGAAGGACTTAATTTTACATGTACACTGAGTGAGTTTCTTCGTATTTTGGGCTAGCGTGTACCTCACACACTTTTATTAATGAAATTTGTGTATGTGAATTAACTAGCCAAAAAAAAGTGCAGGAGATTTACAGTGTTTTATGTAGTGGGCACATTGAATACGTAGGACTGTTGTTTGGCGTTTGTAATACCCAGGTTTCTTGAGTCGACTAAAGGAAAGATTGTCAGTCGACTGAACCTAGTTGAGCCTGACTGAAACGACATGTTTTGTTAATTTTACAGTTTTGCCCCTTGCTTGGTATAAAACTGAATCTAGGGTTTTGCCCCTTTGCTTTGGTGTGATTTCGTTCTTGATTTTAGGAGATAGAAGATGTTTTTGATGTATATTAAAATAAATGCTATCATATTAGTTAATTCCATGATTAAGGTTTATTGTTGAAATGTATGTTTGAATGTTAAACTTTGAATCTTTACATGTTTAATGTTATATTACTGCTTTAATTTCATTGTAGTAGTATCTTAATGAGATTAGAATCATGTTTAATGAAGTATAATCATAGTTGGAATGTTTAATTGAAATAAATGTATGAAATTCATGTTTAATTGATAATAGCAACAACTATGTTGACATCAAATCAATCCAATGTGCCGATGCATTGCCCTATTCAATCGAATGTGCCAATGCGCTACAGCTATACCTTGGTATGTACCCCTAAGGACGTCTCCCCTACCTCTGCCCATGCAGATATTTGTTGAAGCATCTAAATAGTATCCATGCCATATGTAATATCCAATAATCATCATCAGATTTAAACCAGAAGTCAAACAATGAATACTACTGTTTGGTCAAGTTATTAAATTAAACATGGTCTATGTTCTTACAAGGTTCAGTAGACTGAGCCTTCAGTCGACTCAACTCTGAACATGGCAAAGTTCTAATTACTGTTTACCACAAAGTCCATACATACATTCCTAAGGCATAAGAATACGAATGTTAAAACATTGTACTATCAATTAAACATGAATTCCATATATTTATCTCAATTCAAACATGATATACATTCCAATTATGATTATTATTCATTAAACATGATTCTAATCTCATTAACATTAAACATGTAAAAAATCAACCTTTAAAAAATCAACCTTTAACATTCGCACATTTCAACAATAAACCTAATTGTGGCATTAACTAAATATGATAATATTTAACTTAGTTTACATCAAAAACGTCTTCTATCTCCCAAAATCAAGAGAAAGCTTCAAGGATGAAAACATACCTTAAATTCACAGTAGAGAAATCACACCAAAGCAATATAATCCAATTCCAAGCAATTTCCAACCAAAGTAAGTAAGCAAATCAAAACCCTAGATTATGAAAGGTTCTTAATCTTCTAAACTTTATTTTATCAAGTTATTTTGTGCTGGAAACCCTAGATTTAGTTTAATATCAAGCAAGTTGCAAAACCGTAAAATTAACAAAACAGGTTGATTCGGCCTTGCCCAACTAGGTTCAGTCGACTCAAGAAACCTTGGGTATTACAGTGTTCTATCTATCTATTGTGACCTCTAGAAACATTACTTTGCTATAATCTAATACATTTTGAGTTCAATAAGTTTTATGATCCTTAATTATTAACTATAAGAGTTTGGTAAGTGCTATTTTTTGTCTTTGGTGCTATTAATGTTAAATTTATTTAAATGCTTTTCAGAAGAGACAATATGATGATATATTTGTAAAGCTTCAATTAGGAAGGGGATTATCAAATTCGTCTGGGACTTCCAAATGTATCTCGATCATTGTTCATCATTTCCTCAAGGAACTTCCTGCAGAACTTGTTTGCTTGCATGCGTCATATATCTTGCAGCTGATCGAATCTGCTAATGACATTTCCCTCAACCAGGTAAGCATCAGTATCACCCTCATTCTATAACACTGTAGACAGTGCCGCCTTTTCGTACTGGAAGCTGTACGTAGCAGCTTTTGATTGGCCAATATGTAGTATCTAAATTACAGGTTGCTTGGGCTCAAGCTGTCGGAAAGAAAACCTCAAGTGGATTATGTTGATTCTGTATTGGGTAAAGTTTTCCAGGTACCGAGGCTCCCTCTTTGTAATTGTCTTTATGCATTTAATTACTATAATCTTCAGTCAAGGCTTTAAGCATTTCCCTCATGAGTCAGACCTGACAACCTGAATGTTGTTGTGTGTGTGTGTGTGTGTGTGTGTATGCTCATTTTCCTTATTTATTGAAACTTACATTTGTCTACAACTGTAGGTAATTACTCAATATAGTAGGCTTGATGAATACGTGAAGGTTGTGGATGCTTTTTTGGATATTGTCCTGCAATACAATATGGTATGTTGTGGTCTCTTACTCGTGAATAATGAATCGTTAATCGTTATATTTAGCTTGTTATATGCTAAACATTATTTATATATACTTTAACTAAAAATAGACAATAGAGTAATTGTTATGCCCTGTGAAGATGAAATTGTGGTGTCAGGGAATTGAAAGATATCTCGGATAGGCTTTCTTCTGTTTTTCTGGAGTCTGATGACGAGGCTGGTAGTTTAGCTGCCATGTATAGTTGAATAATTGTGCTCTGATTTCTTTCATCCCCTGGTGTCCAGAAAGAGGAGCTATTTCCATGGTGGGGAGGGAGAATTTGTTTGGCTGTGGTTAGGAGGTTTTCCATTTTAATTTAAGTATCGAGATACAGTGGCTTTGCCTGTGGCATGTTGCAATGTTACTACACTTGATAAGTTACTTTCCACCTCGTCGACTGTCGTGAAAGTGTAGGTGCTCTGCTCATGTTTTGTTAATTTTCGTAGATCTATCTGACTGGAGGAGAAAAGGTTTGTTTAGTCAGAGTCGCAGACCGATTGGTTTTTTTGACCGATTGGTGGTGGAGATGTCATGAGATGTGTCAGTGTACTCTGTCTCCTGGGGTAAATTTGCAGGTCTCAGGAGAGATTGAGGTCATTAAATCACATGATATCTCAATTGTGGAGGAAGTGGATCTGTCTCCTATTGACCATGCCGACCTTGTTTCAACAAATTGTTGGTGTTGGGGTCCTAAGTTCTATAACGGAGTCTGTTTCAACTTTCGATAGACCCACCAGTTCAGGTTCAAATTTTAAATCTTTCAATAGAGAAGTGGCAAGACATCATAGTGTCTTTTTCTTTGGGTTATGGGTGAAGCTAATTCTCTAGATTTACAAAGCACGACGGTTTCAGTAGACTCTTTCCTTGATAAGCCAGTTATTGCTTTCGTAGGGCCCAGTCCAATTAGGATTTTGTACCCAATTCAGTTTTAGACTAATGGAGTCCACTGATTAGGCTGTGGGACTGTGTCTGAAGAATAGGGTTAGTAGTCCTTTGGTAAAGGCTTCAAGTGGAATTTTGGGTTTGTTAGCAAATTGAGTAAACTAATTGACTATTATCATAGAGGATTTGGGTATGGGGATTCTTGAGCTATGCTATTGGAACATGGGGTCCTGAAGATAAATTTATGTGATATTAACCAAGTGTTTTATTGAAGAATCTGATTGTTAATTAGAATGTACCATAGGCTTCTAGTGAATGCTATAAGGTTATATATTTCCTTTGGCTTTTACACTTTTGGTTGCTTGGGGTGATGATCTCTCTCAGCTGTCTCTGCTGGCTATATATAAAATTATAAACCCCAGTACTAGTAGGAGTGGCGATCCATGCTTATATCCTTGGAGTTGACATGTTTTATCTCGTTGTGGGATGGCGTGTCAGTCCATGTCCACCTTGGACCAAAATTCAAAAGTTCACCTTGGATCCTTTGTGCAAGCACCACCGCACAAATCATATGCCATCATTCTGTTCTTATTGCATCTTCGAGGTACACCCTCTGGTGTGCATCATTTCTTAATGGCGTGTGGATAATTATCATTCATAAGTCATGGTCGAATTCTTTCTAGGTCAGTGAGAGAGATTTGAATTGGTATTTTTATTAGGGGTTATTTTATTTTAGGAAGTTTATGTTTTAGTGTATTTTGATTTGAGTAGGAGTCTTAGTTGGATTCCTTGGCTAGCAAGAAAATCCCATCTATAAATAAAGGTTGGGCTCCTTTTCTAATGAGGTTGTTTTGAATGAATACATAGTGAATTGATGTGTTTTAGGGTTTGATATAATCCCCTTTCTATCAATGTTCTTGATGCATTATTTTGATTATTCCTTCCTTGAACCAGTTTACATCACACATCAGTAATATCGTCTCCAAAAATTGGAAAGAAGTTGTTAAAGTTTCCGTAGAAAGCTTTCATAACTTGCCTTCATTTCACGCAAAATTTTGTCAAACATATCCAACTTTGTATCATGCATTTTTTCTAACACTAGATAAGCAATGGGTTAAAAATTGGGGCAGCTATCGGCTACATAAGAGGTGCCATGGGGTAAAATTGTACATAGGGACATGCATTGAGATTTTGGGTAACGGCATATGGGTATGGATAAGCCATATTACTCCTGGAATTCAAAATTCCTCCTGTTTTTTCTGATTTTGTTTTTTCTAAAATAAGACTCAAACCTACTAGGTCTGACTCAGTTTGGCACGGGTGGCTGGATACCTAGTTGCAGGGTTGCACAGTTTGGCGGCTTGTTACTTGGCTCGCAGTGGGCTCAAGTCAATCTGGCTCAAACGGCTTTGGGTTACTGGCACGCTGGTCTGGCTTGCTGGCTTGGCTAGGTGGACCTTAAACTGCATCTGGGAGCACCTGATCAAAGTTCCTTGTAAGAGATCTGTTTCTATCATGAACAGAACCAGAGAGATGAAATGGGAATACTCGAAAGAAAACAAAGCAAGGAAAAGAAAATCTGGAACAGCAATGTCCCAGTCTGATTCCTGCAACGGTGATATGTGATGTAGGACATATTAGGAGTTACTATTTTAATTCTAAGTATAAAGTAGGTTCTAGAATATATTGTTTAGGTCTAAGTATATTATATTAGGAATCATTATGTTTTTAGAAGTCGTTTTAATTTAGAAGTCGTTACTTGTTGTCCTTGTTTTCTTGCTAGATTATTCATCTTTTCATTCTTTTTACTTGGTGGATTCCAAGCTTCACGTTCGTCTAGGTTCCTAACCCTATCTTCTCATCTTCTTTGAGAGATTCTTATCTCTTTCTTCTAAGTTCTACATTAATATGACTCTGACGGCGCTCTCCCCTTTAACAGATGGAATTCAGCTCTGGTTTCTCTTTCTTCTATTCCACCTTCATTTTTAATCTCGGTTTCTTCTACGTTTATGACATATCAATCTCCAAGAATTAATACATAAGCTCCGATTACCATATAAACTGACTGGCGGAAGCAACAATCAAAATAAACATTGATAAGATTGATAGTAAGGAGAATACATCAAACCCTCAAACATATCACTTCACTCTTCATTCATCGAAAAGAACCTAATTACAAAAGGGGCCAAAGGCCTTTATTTATATTTGGGATTCGTTGCTAGCTATGGAATATGACTAAGACTCCTACTCAAATAAAATAAAGCCTAATAAAGATAACAATTCACATCACTCTCTCTGACCGAGAAAGAATTCAATCACATATTCTGAATAATAATTATCCACACCAACCATTACGAAATGGCTGCACATCACCCTCATTAGAGCTACATCTGGTGTACCTGGTAAACTTCGTTAACAACTCCACCTGCGTTGTAACTCCTGTAGATGCTTAATCTTGAACAATAGCATCACATACTCATGCCAAGTCCTGCTAAAACCATCAGCTGTTGTACCAATTCTAGTGTTTACACCACCCAAATCTTGGGCCCACACACCCATGGATCTATAAGTACCCATTTTGTCTCCACCTCACCAATACGCTTGAGCTCCATGTTGGGCCTCACCCATGCTGTGAGCCTGTGAGGTTTTATCCTATAAGGCCTCGGTACTAGCTAGAATGATATTCATGGAGTTACTGAGTTACATGTTTCTTGATGTGGGATAATATTTCGTTCCATCCCAACCGATTATGACTGCGTAAAATTACTTTGGATTTCCTTGAATGCTATACAAGGAGCTGTGTACATGATCTACAGGCGTGCCAACGCAATTAGGATGTCATCTTCCAATAGTGATGCAGTTCTTTAGCACCTGTGAACGTAATGTTTGTTCTTTATTTGAATATGTTCTTTATCTTATGTAGGATACTACTAAAGGGCTATGATATATAGGAATTTCTAGAGCAGCTATTTTCTATATGAACACATTCCGAATCATTGATCAACTGGGTACTGGTATTGATGTTGCTCAGCCTAAATACTATGTGATGCAAACTTTTCTAAAGGGTTGAATACTTGAATTGTCTTATCATTGTGTGCTTTGACAAGCCATATGTTTAAGTCTGACTCAAATGATTCTTTTTTTTCCCTCATTAACTAATATAAAAAGCAATATTTGAGTTGAGATTGTTTCTGATAGTCGATACTTTCATGCCTATCCAATTCCAAAATTATTCATAGCATACAACATATTGATTTACGCACCTATTAGGTAATATATCATTTGGCTTCGTAAGTTTTACCTTTGTGGGTATTCAATCCCAGTACTTGTATTTTAGGTGTGTAATTTCTTTATTGGATTCCCTCTGTTGTATCCATTTCAGGATAACTACTTGACAATCATTTTGGATGGTATTTCAATACGAGCACAGAGCAAGGAGATCACTGAAAATGAACTGAGCAGTTTACAATCTATTATTCTAAAGCTTCTTGCTCATTTCAATCTCGTGGAAGAAGTTTTAGCATTGGTGAGCGTCTTTCCTTTGATGGAAGTTTTATTTCGTTTTTGTTATTGCTACATTTTGGTCTCCTTGTTGACATATTCTTTATTAATTCTTCACTTGGAAATATTATATATATTTTTTGTTTTAGTTCGTTACTTGGTTGACACCTATCATCTAGATTCTTGAATCATACTATATTGGATAAGGAGTTTTTTTTTTTTGTTTTTTTGCTAAAAATTATGGAACTTATAAACTGTTGGTGCACACATAGACACACTAATGCTTACGATTTCATCTGAGGGCTTCTATTGAACTCCATGTCCTTGGTCCTAGCTGATGAGCAGACACATCTACCTAACACATGTACATCTAGCCATTCACAATACACTTGTATATAAGATCTTATAATCTAAGTAATACTAGAAATACAAAAGATGAATTATATTGATAATAATTAGGTTTAAACTTACAAAGAAGCTAACTTTCTATATATATATAGAGAGAAACCACATAGACTTTATATCTAAGCTATGTGGGACTAAACTACACCTAAAGCCTACAATACCCTTACTTCCAACACTCCTCCTCAAGCTAAACATTCAGACTCTTAATTTTAGCTTGAAATACAAAGAAGTTCTCTCACATCCCCCATAAAGTATCTTGAGAACGACACCAGGAAGGATGTTCAATGGCAGGGATGACCAGCTGCGAGAAGAACCGTCTGCAGGGATGTCAAGCTACAGAGACAATAAAGGAGTAGGGATTACCAGCTGCTCAACCAAGAAAGACGCCGGAGGTAGTGGTGGTGACTAGGGTCATGTTCTTTTCTGTGGCTAGGGTTTACTTTCCACAAAGCATCTGGTATAACTTCAAAAATCAATAAAGACGAGGTACTCCAGGACGAAAGAAGGTTGATTTTGGAGTAACAAAGCAATTGAAGGGGCTAAACATGGGTTGCAGCGTAGAAAGAAGGCTGATTTTGGAGTAACAAAGCCGTTGAAAGGGCTAAACACGGATGGCAGCGTAGAAGCTTCAGTGGTGGCAGTGCAGAAAAAGCCCTAGAGAAGTAGTGAGAGGGCAGGACAATAATGGCACATGAAATCAACAACGCAAACAAGGCCCTCAAAAAAGCTGGACAAGAGCGGCGCACTATGGCAGCAACGCATACAAGGCCCTAGAAAGGGCTTGACAAACCGCGCATGACATCAACAACGCAAACAAAACCCTAGAAAAGGTTGGACCAAGAGTGACACATACCAACAACGCATGACGCATACCAACGACAGGAAGATCAAACCTGAATTAAAAAGAGAATAAATTTTTTGGATGAACAGTGATCCGTGAACAGTACCGATGAATAGTATCGAGATGAACAGTAATTTGTGAAACAGTACTTGATGAACAGTAGCCGTGAATAGTACTCGTGAACAGTACTCTGGAAAAAAACAGCGGAAACAAAGACACAAATTTGACAAAAAGACTTTGCCGGAGCTCCACCGGCCACCGGCACCTGAGTTAGTGTCGCCGGTGGCCGAAAACCATGACCTAACTTGGCTCTGATACCAACTAGAAATACAAAAGATGAATTATATTGATAATAATTAGGTTTAAACTTACAAAGAAGCTAACTCTCTCTATATATAGAGAGAAACCACATAGACTTTATATCTAAGCTATGTGGGACTAAACTACACACCTAAAGCCTACAATACCCTTACTTCCAACAGTAATTGTTGTTTCAGTTTAGTTTATCTCAACTTCAATTATGTTACTGGTTAACTTGGATAGTTAATGTGCAAGTCTTGGTTAATTTATTTTAATTCCAAATATGGTAGTTACGTTTTTGGAAAGTATAGCTAGTATTAATTAAGCCTTTAGGCTGTATTCGTATTCGGTGTTTATGGACTAATTTTACGATATTTATGAAAGAGAGATTCGTTTTTGTTTGTTTTGTTATTAAGGATTCGTATTTGAAACCCCAAATTTACTTTCAATCTTGAGTATCAGACCCGAATTAAACTCACATTCGCAAGCTAACATTACGATTTTCCACCCAAACTTGAGGGCCTTATAATATAAGGCCCTTAGTCCTAATCTTTGAATAAGCCCATTACCATTCCCTCAGTAAAATTCTTATATTATATACAACCTAATTATTTTGGATGCTTTATATTCTTAAAATTTTCGAACAAACTCTTGCCAATCGAGGAGAGTTGTTGGTATCTCCATTTTGTAAACTCTCCATAAGTGGCTCCATGAGGTGGGGTGGGGCACCAAAAGTGACTAGAAATCTTATCCACATAATACTGATGGTATAGCAAACTCAAAAGAGGCGAAGAGTTTCTTTTTAAAATATGCAATGATTTGGCAGTATCCTTGCTCGCGTTTTGCATTTAGCCATTGTGAATGTCCATTGAAATAGTCAGTATATTTGAAAAGGCAAACCTTTTAAGAGACTTTCTTGGCGCAAAATTTATTGAAGGTCATTTAGGATGATGATGTCTAAGCTAATGGCTTTTTGTCTAGAGGCACTTTGACTAACCATCACAAGCTTCGTAATGGACATAGTGAACATGGCACTATAATTAACTTCGAGTGGTTTTGCGCTATAACAAACATCCTCCAAAGGCATTTCTTCTCCGTTTGCAACTTTGTGTGCTTAGTAATCTCTCCTTTGTTGTTCATGATGCTCTTCCACACACAATGGATAACCAAGAAGGTTAGCCACACCAAAATTTGCCACTCTCATCTGAAGTTCTGAAGCATACGTAGTGACAATTGACTCCTTGCAAAGAGAAGTGTCCTCATCTCCAAATCTTTAGTCACGTCAAGAGTGTGGCCTTGTTGACTTCCTTCCCTCGCAAAAGGTAAGGTAGTACATTATGGCCACATTGGTTGTGCCTCACAATATGACAAATAACTTCCCATCAGTTTATCTAGTCTCTTAGCTACACTTGTTGGAATAGGAGATGAGAGAGATAGTGAATCGTAAGGTTGGAAAGTGCCCTTTCGATGAGAGTGATGTGACCCCCGCCCGTTTCCTTTTCTTTAGACAAGAGCTTCCTTCTCCAAGTGGCTAGCCTTGGATTGAGAATTGCAATCACTGGCTTCTAAATTGCTTCAACTTTTAAATGAAGTGTTGTAGAGGAAGGCAAATAAAGGGAAGCCCCCACTCTGCATCCCAACATGTTAGCATAGTGGGAGATATTTTGTGGCCCCAATATTATACACATGCTTGTGTGGAAATTGACCAATAACCCCTACTTGTGGACATACTTAACACAAGGCTCCAAGCAAGCAAGAGTATCCCAAGGCTCAAAAGATCGATTTTAGAGATTAGAGGGGAAAATGACCAAGGGAAGTAACTAGTTAAGGTAAATCATTTAGAGAAAACAAGCAATCAAGTGCAAACTAGTGTGTGTCGACTTGAAGCGATTAACAACTGACACGAAACAGTAACTCAACAACCAATAAAGCTTTGAAGCATATGTTTTCACTTTTCAGAATTTATTTAGACTATAACGATGGAAAAGGGGTTGCTAATCTGACCTGACTGATTGTTTGTTTATCTGTTCCACAATTGCACAATCAAAGTGAAATCCAATAAGTGAACCTCAAAAGAAATGTATAATTGCCTCAAAGATCTTAGTGGTGACCTCCAACTGCATACAGAAAGTCTTGGGTATCTCAGTGTCTGCACTTGGGAGCAATGAATATAAAGTGTTCCCATGGACTTGTCTTCTACAGTAACTAAGCAACTCCACCACCTCTTCACCCGTGTAAGTCTGTATGAAACTGAATAACAGAGTGATCTGTATGAAACTGAATAACAGAGTGACAGACAGCTAGATGTTATTCAAATGGGTTCCATATGTTTAAGGATGTCTACATGATACAATTTTTCCTTCAAAGGATAAGAGTTAGTTAACAGTTCAGCCGTGAAAACTTCTTGGTGAAAGCATGGTTAGTAACTCTTTTCAGCATGTCATAAACAATGACTTCAGAATTCTTCGCAAACCAACACGGATATGAAAATTGGACTGGTCCGATACCATGTCATGCGCTTATAAGAAAACAGTAGCAAATCAATAATTGCATATTGAAAGCATAATTCCTATACTATCCTTACAATATAAATTCACAAAAATGTCCAACATGTAGTATAAATATGGGGTTTCACTCTCTTAGAGTTCAAGTATACCTGTTTTTAGTAATAGAGCTCTCCAAGAAGGTTATTGCAGTATTCATTTGTTACTGTATTGATCGGTTTGCAGAATCATTTTGCGGAGATCTTACATGTGATGTACGGGAGCTCCAGGGATGTTGTAAATATGCATATACTTGATAAGGCTACAAGGTATGCTTGATTATGTAATATCTTAAAATTTAAATTTTATTCAACTCGAGATGTTTTTTACTCTTCTGCGTACTTGTGACCATCGTTATTTATTTTTTATTTTTGTGTGTGTGTGTGTGTGTGTGACCATGGTGAAATTTACTTGTTCAATTATCTTTTATTTGTCCTATCTGAACGCTCAAAAAATTGAAATTAGTTTAGTATAGTCTCTTAGTTTCATATAAACCAGCATGTCCCGAATTTATTATGACAAAACGAATTATTAAAATGATCGAGTATGGTACAAAAGTAATACTGATGTGATAACAATTTAATCAATATCTGATCCCTATATATTGTTTGACAGGAATGGCTATATTTGTGATCCTACAACCATACAAATGCTTTTTGAAATCTCTCAGGCTCTTCATGATTGCCTAGATATTTTTAGTGTCAAAGATGACCATCATGAACAACAGGAACACTTGATTTCTCGGTTTGTCCAATTGGTAAGTTCTTATAACCATTTTCCCCTCTTTCCCCTTTTTGTTACAGTATACGAGTAATATCGGAAGGGTTTATAAATTCCAACAATGGTTAGGTGGACTATGGAGCAGAGATGGAACACCACCTTACTTTCTTAGTTGAATGTCGTGGAGCTTTCGGTAGAATTAGTGAGCTTAAGGTATGCCCTTTCATACGTGGATGACATTCTGAGGTTCATGTTCTGATTCTCTGTCTTACTACTCGCAGATATATAGATTTCAATACTTAGGGATACTAGTTTTGTCAATTAAGTGGATCTGTGGATGGTATCTTACATTTGAGATACATTTTTTAGCCCCAGTGAGTAGTATTCTGCTGTAAAGGCTAAGCTGCATAACACTTTGACTCAGTGGTCTATGTTATGAATCTTAACTCTACTTAAAAGGATATTGTGATTTTGACATAATTATTCTTTCAATTTGACCACACCTCCATTGATTTCATTACACAATCATCATATACAAAAACCTAACCAATGCATTGAGGATTGTATTTATTGATAAATTAAACCATCATGTGGAATTTCTCTTTATGGCAGGAGGTTCTTGTGCGCTCAAGCAACAATTTAGTAATGAAAGAAGTCAAATATGCAAACAACGTTGTCGATTTTGTCAAATCTTGCATAGCTTTTAATGAAGTTACAATACCTTCTATTGTATCTACCACAAAGAGGATGAATCTCTACCTTGAAACTATTGAAGTAATAGTTGATTTTTTTTTTCCTGTATTCTATTTTAGTCAAGTGTTCCAACATCATCTATGCTCATTAAAGATATCCTTCTTTCAGGTTGCTCTGTTAGGCGGTTTAGTTTGTCATGCAGATGGGCTTATTCATTCAGCGATTGATTGTTTACAGAGCGTAGACCAATCTGAAGGTTTGATGTACCCCTTCATTTAGTGAAGTTCTCTTGTTATATAAGTACTTTTTCATTAAAATATCCGCTTGGTAGAGCTAGCTTCAGTTAAGAGCGTGAATGTAGACATTGTTGGGAATAAAGACTGGCAAAAACTTTCATTCATTGGATCTACACATGTAATATAAAATTCATAAAGCTACAAAAGCATTAAAGATATACTTGTTGATGTCTCTTTGATGGCTAGATTCTCAAAGATTTTCACCACTATTGCCACAAAGCCTTCACGTACTTCAACTGACTTTTCTTTATGCATCCACCAAATTCACACAGCTTAACACTGTTTTACACTTTACAAAATAGCAAAGACTAATGGTCTCTTCACATGTTTCGTCCTCTTCTATTTCTAGAGAGAGTTGTGAAAATATCTAAGCGTAGGTTGTGGGATTCAGTTTGGATCCCATATTTCTTATTTTACTGAGATCATGCTTATCCAACTTTTGGGGAACTAGTAACCTTAATCAAATAAGAACTGTATCTTTGATCTCAATAATTGTGGATAAGCCCATTAACAAATCCATGATATAATAAGGTCCATGGAATATGGCCCATTGGGATTATAATCTTCACTGCACACCCATGGTTATTCGACCTTATTATATCATGGATTTTTTAATGGGCGTATCCTTGATTATTGAGATGAAAGATACACTTCTAATTTGATTAGGGTTACTTGTTTACCAAGAGTTGGATAAGCAGGATCTCAATAAAATAAGAAATATGGGCCCCAACTGAATCTTACGACCTACGCTCAGATATTCTCACAACTCTCTCCATAAAAATAAGATGACGAAACAAGTGAGGAGACCATTAGTCTTTGCTATTTCGTAGTGTGTAAAAAAATGTTAGGTTGTGTGACTGGAGAAAAGTCAGTTGAACTACGGCAAGGCTTTGTGCAACAGTGGTGAAAAGCTTTGAGAATCTAGCCATCAAGGAAACATTTGCAGGTATATCTTTAATGTTTTTGTAGCGTTATGAATTTTATAATACATGTGTGGATCCATTGAAAGAAAGTTTTTGTCAGATTTTATTCAAACAGACATCACCGGAACAGATGATGTTCATCAGTCTCCCTTAAGTGATTTATTTTAATGTTGAGTAAGTTAATGGAATCCTCATTGAGTATTTAGTTGATGGACTATTAGATATTGTCATAAGTGTCTTATTAAGCTCTTAACTGAAGCACATTGTAACATAACAAACCCACAATTCCTTTGAAACTTGTCAATGGCCTTAATAAGCACACAGACTCAATGTATGGGATTACTTGTGGGCTCCATGACTCGAATTTTGTTCGGAGAAACATCATGGTTGTAATAATATTAAGTTTTATCCTGCCTACCAAAAAAAAAAAAAATATGTTAAGTTTGATTGGTCAATGATACAAAGTGACCTTGATAATATTTGAGTGTATATATTGGTAAGGTAAGTAGTGGGCTGCCCAATTTGTTTCAATGCCAACTCACTCTACATGCCTACAATTCAATTTAGAATTGTTTGATTTCATAACTTTAGGACAAGTTTATTCACTTGTTTACTGATAAACACACTATTTTCAAGGCATTTACCAGTCTTGTGCATTTTTACCCTAAATGAAATAATTATACTCATTTTAGATTACTTAGAACTTTGACTTTTCTAGTTGCGTTTGTGAATTTGTGGTGATTTTAGGAATTAGTGAGTTACCAATTGATTTGTCACCTGAATTACTTGACAAAGTGTTTAATTGGAGCCTGTCAATGATTAGAACCCTTCTTTTATGGTTGAGCATCTGGATTATTTAGGGTAAAAAGATATCTTGAATTCTCGCGAGTGGAGATTGGGTGGTTTGACGGCGAACCTCCTTAGTGTGAAGCTGCAGATTTGCAGCGGACCACTGTTTTCTTACAACGGGTAGTCCCTGCTGAAAACAATCCCTGTAGACAAATAACACTTACTTCCATTCACGGAATAAATTTTGTTTTTTTTTTACAAATTCAAAATCTTCAAGAACAAGTGGAGACTTGTTTCTCTTTGTCAGAATGTGAAGTTTGCTAACAACTGTTTTATATAATGTTATAGTACTAAATGATTATTATTACCCCTAAAAAAATCTAAATCATATATTCTGACTAGTCTCTAACATTTCAAATCTATTTATCTATTGTCTTTAATGCTATCAAGCAAATCCTATCCCAAAATTTAATTTAGTCAGACGGGCCTTATACAAACCCTAGCTCATATACATCAACCAATTCATGCCATCTTTATCTCAATAGCCCTCTTTTCATCTATTTGCTCATAGCTCTACCCACCAAAAAATTTTTATGTAAGTCAGGTAAAAACTAACGAACATCCAATTAAGATAGATGACACAGATCGACACATTTAGACGTCCAACAATCAAAGAAGATGAAGAGGAGAAAGAAAGTTTAAGAATCAGCATAATCTGCTCCAAGAACACTTTCCGGCCAGGTCCCATTGATTGATCATAACGATATCGTGGAAATGCTACACGGACCCATATATATAGGAATGGAAACATAATCACCTTGATAATTAAGGAATATGCCTTTTATATTTCAATCCTTTAGATCTACAGTATTTCAAAATAGATTAGTTGAATCTCAAAATTTCTGTAAATCCGGCGAATATCATATATCTAGCAAGTCTTTTGGGAGTATGTCGTATTGGGGATTTCAACTCTGATCTACATCTGCGCTATATAATACTCCTTAATCTAAAATAGCAAAATATATTTTCACCATGAAATTTTGCGAGATTTCGTACAATGGTTCACTATAATGGGTTGTTGATCCTTGTTTTTCCTTAAAGCTTGTTTTTCCTTAAAGCAGAAATTTGAGCATGATCGAAACTTGTTTTTCCTTAAAGCTTGTAATGTCAAGCATATACCTTTTGCAGCTCCCAAATGATGAGCAGGGACGAAAATCCTATGCGAAGGACGTTATTATGACTCAGCATTTGTGTTTTGTACAACTTCTAGATGATATTTTGAGTTAATATTGTAGAGGGTGATGCTATTTAGAGGCTTTATATTAGATATTAATCAGTACAAGTGGGGTTCTGCATACCAGGCTCACTTCTTAAAACATAGAAATAAAAAATGTCACTGTGACTGCTCAGAAAGTGTCTCCTGTAAATTTTCGAAAGGTGATGTGTCTTGTGGTCATTAGACGCTCAATGTGAATATCTTTGGTAAAATATTTTCTACAGTCTTTCTTTTGGTGGAAGTTATTTCAAGCTCCCTACAACTGGAGTTGTTCTTATTTGCTATTACTTTTTTGTCATATTGCTACTTTTTGAGCATTATGGTAGTTATATAACTCGGTTATCTGCTTTATAGGCTTAATACTACAGAATGACTCAAATGGAGTTCTATCCTGGATACGAAAGTTATGCAGCCTTTTGGTTATAATTCCAGGTTATAATTTAAAGAGTGTACTTATTTCAGTTTATAAGTTTTATCTTTGTGCTATACTGCCATCTTCTTCTCTGATGTTATTGATATGTTACATTTACGTGGAATACTCTAATGAAGGTCAATATCACAAACTGATGTTTTAACTATGTCATTTTGTACATGTACTCTTATTTTTATTTGAATTACGCCATGCATTGAATTTGAATATGCGTATCCTTAAAATGTCCTTTGTAGGGAACCCTGAACAAGGAGTTGCTTACTATCCAAGGAGCATATTAGCACTTGTTGAATCTCAGTCATGGTTAGCCTTTATTTTCACATTATTTATTTGTTATGAATGTGATAAATTTACAATTGTGTTATTTGTTTATGACTCACTATTGCAGGATAACGCCGCAGTTGAGATTACGAGTATTCTGTGCAATCCTTTCCTTATCAACAACACTTTCTCAAAATAAGCTCCCATACCATGCTTACAATACAGAGGTTTGTGTTATCTTCTCAGTCTTTTACTTCTTCATTAATTGATAAGTGCATATTTTCATCAAGAAATCTTGTGTTACAGATTTTTTTTTTTGTTTGTGGACTGATACTCAGGTTGTGGGCAATGACCAACTATTTTATGGAGACCCTACCTATCACCAAGAACTGGAAGCCCTATGCAGTTCTGTTCTTCCAAAAGTAATTGATAGTGTTCTTCAAGAGCCACATAAGGTAAGCATCTTTGAAAGTAAACTGTATATAAAAGAAAATAAATAAAGGGTTATTTGTTTGCACGATGTAAAAATCCTAAAAATAAAACGTTCACAAAATGCAATGTAGCATTTTATTGACTACGAAAACTATTGAAAGGTTACTTAATTGGATATTATTGCGACTTCGTTAGAGTTGAGTTCCGCATCCTTATATAACCAGCTTTTTGGGAAAACATCTCCTCATTTTCCAAGTAATCAAACATGGGGTTTAGTGATTTTTAGGAAACCCAATTTTGCCACTCTAATCAAACATACCCTAAAAGAAGTTCATAACAATACACTTTTTTTTCATTTTGGGTTGACATCATTTTTGGTGTGCAGGTCATTAGAGGAAATTTGGCGCTAGAAGCATGCAGTTACATTTTATCAGCTTATAAGGTAACTTCAGTTTTCAACCTGTGAAACAGATTCTGCAGTTTTTAAGTCAATCAAAATGGGAAGGGAAGAACAAGAAATCTTGTGTATATAAGAGAGCATGTGGCACCTTTGCGAGAACCTTCCATTTAATGGTTGTGTGAATAGTTTGTTGACATACTTGATCAGCTTGTAGCTTTTGTTCAGTCTTTTAGGCGGTCTTTACTTATAAAGTTATTAGTGAAAAGACATTGAAAAAGAAATGAAAAGATGTACATGTACAAAACAAATTCTAGAAATACGAATGTTGGAAACACTGATTTCTTTTCCTAGTCTCCTTAAGTCTGCTGAACCCAACATACTTTTCCGTTCTTCAAATATAGAATCTGATACCTTCTGGTTCTTTAACTGCTATAGACTGTAGGATTTGAATTGTTACTTGTTATGGTGGTATCTAAAAGAGTGTCTGACGTGGGTAGGGCATATTGATCTGAAGAAAATTACTTTCTTGGTCATTATTCTTTGTGACAAAAGTATTGTTCAGACTTCAGGTATTACTAATCAAACTCTGGATAAATTCATTGCTCTCTAATCCTGTGTTTCTCTGCAGGCAAGTAGTGAAATATCAACCATCTGCGCAAAACTGATCGAAATTGCGAAATCGTGTTTGAATGTGAACCACAAGTATATGCGAAACACAGTAAGGTACATGGACAAACAGTTATCAAGTATTTTAGGAGATGCGACTACACCTCGTGTCTCCACCTGATGGAATAATACATCACTGAAGGTTTTGGTTGCATTTTTTGAGATATCACTACTGTAAATATGTACAATTTCCTTCCAAAATGTCACATTTGGAAAATGTGATCTATGTTTTGTTCAAAAATGTCTGTATCATTGTGCAAATTTAATGACTGGAAATAAATGAAAACCATGATTAACATCATGCATTTTTCCTATTTTACTGCCTTTTTCTATTGGCATACATATTACAGAAATATTACAGAATTTCTGTAATAATTCACTTCAAATCATGAAATCTTTTCATCAAACCCAAAAAAATAAAAATAAAAATAAAAATTGTTTTTATTTATCAATTTTATTGATAAGCTCAACGAATTACACAAAAGTAGAGGACAAACGCGCTACAAACTGCGCGGCAAGTCCTTTCTGGATAGCAAACCCGATTCTCTTAAATACATATTCGTTCGAACCTGCAGTCATCACGTTGTTATCCATTATCTTCTGCACTCTCCTGAGGAGCTCAATTGCTTCTGAGCCTAGCTTGCGATAACTTCATATTACAAAATAGTAACTTCATATTACAAAATAGTTGTAAAATTAAAGGTACCACCGAGACTTGAACTCGGGTTACTGCATTCAGAGTCCAATGTCCTAACCGCTAGACCATGGGACCCATTTTGAAATGTTTTAAGTGAGGAACAATTAATTTATTTTTGTTGGGAAATCACGAGAAGGTTTTGCCATTTAAGCTCGTCAGGCAAGCAAACCCCCACCTGTATTTCCCCACCTGTATTAACTATTAAGATCAAAAAATGTTACTCTCTTTCGTACACAGGTCCAAAACCTATAATGTCATCATTGTCATAGAAGTATACTTTAGTCACACTCTTCCTGATCAAATGTTCACTTTAGTTATTGTACTTTGTCGTGTTTTGCAGTTTGGTCATAACATTTTTTTTCTTTCAGTTTGGTTATCAAAGATGTATTTTGTTTGCAATTTAGTCATCAGTTAAGTCTATGTTTTCTAGCACTTAACAGAAAGTCCTAATGACATTTAACCATCTTACGTGGATTGTTAAATTTTAAAAATAATTTTTTTTAATGTTTTTCTTAATTCAGCATAGCACACATGCAGCAACAACTATTTGAAGGCACATGAAATTTTGCAGAATTTGTTTTTTAGCATTTTGTTCTCATTTTCTTCTCGAACATATATAATCTGCAAATCATGCCGTATGGTGCTTGTTTTTCTGAATTCAAGTATTTTATTTTCTTTCCACTCGTCTTCTTCTTCTTCTTCGCTTTCTTTCTATTCTTCTAGATTCTGTTGCAAATTGAAGCTATGAAAAGTGAAATTATTCCACCTCTCTGTGTTGTTTAAATGGTCTATCCTGAACTTCAGAGATTGGACGTCTGAAACCCCAAACACAAACATTTGGATATTGTGAAGAAGCTGAACGAGGTTTAGTTTTTGTTGAGTATAGTTTCAATAATAAACCTGGACCACCAGATCCAATTTGATCAAGAAGATTCAAATCTTGTAATCGTTTTTTTCTTTTGCAAAAGTTGAGCTGGGGTTTGGCACGGACCCCTACTTGTTATTTCAAATAAATCACGATCTCTGGTACAAATGGCCTTCCCTATCTTTACAAACTAACAGATTTAGTTCTTTAGGAATAAGGTTACTAGAAATAATACATGTGTCATTAGAACACTTCAATCTGGTTAGCCAATCCGCAGCAGTGTTGCTTTCCCTGTAAATATGTTTGATCTGGAAATCCTGAAAAGTGACTGCCAAGGCCTTGATTTTGTTAATCAGATGCTTGTTCCTCCATGTGGGCTTGGTAATTCCTAGAATCCCCTCCACTGCTTTCTTTGAGTCTGAACCAACTTGGATTTTGACAATTTCCAAATCTTTACACACCTGTGATAGACCCATGTGTAACTCAACATAGCCAATGATAGACCCATGTGATCTCCCACAGTAAGTCATGAGGACTTCTCCATTGTGGTTTCTCAATAATCGTTTTCGTCTTGTTACTTTGTATTGTTGTTGATACAGTTTTTTCTATTACTGTTGTTGTTTTTTGTCAATGCTTGAGTTAGGTTTTTCATGTTTAGTGCTATTGAAGAAGAAATTTGAGCAAAATGAAAAATTTAGAGGAATTGGGGAAAATGAAATTGAAATTAATTTGAAACTAAGAGTTTGAGGATTGAAATTGTGGAAGAAGATGAGGTGGGTTTTGAATTACAGATGAAGTTAAAGACAGATTCCTTCGATTCCACGTTTTTTTTTTTTTTTTTTTTTTTTTCTATGGATGAAAAACCCATTTTTAAATTTGTTTGAATGATAGAAGGAAAAAAAATCAATCGTCCTAACATTCCTAATTTTGACAAGCTTTGACTATTTTGACCAACTTTGAATGTTATTTTTCAGAGAAAAAATCAATGTATTTTAAATTTAACAGTCCACGTAGGATTGTTATCTGCCACCAAGAATTTTAATTGATGACTCAAGTGCAAATAGAATACATCTTTTATGACCAAATTGACAGAAAAGCCCCATGTTTAGGTGCCTCTTCCCCAATAGGCCCTGACATGGGGTTATCTTCTCAAACAAGCCCTTTGACTAGATCATAATTTTTAGTAGGTCAAAATTACCTTTGTATTCTATCTTCTAATCTCAACCTTTTATCCTAAATCAGGATAAGACAAAAAAGCAGAAAAAGACAAAAAACAGAAAAGGACAAAAAAACAGTTGGTATATAACTTTTTGGTTTTAACATTTCAAAATATTATAAGTTGTGTTTTAGAAATCGAAAATCAACATGGTTTATATGGTTGGAAAGGTCTCGACGAGATCTTTCAAACTAGATCCCACATGACTATAAAATTTTAAATTTAAAAATTTAATTTTTTTATAAAAATTCAAATATTTATAAAAAATTCAAAATTTCATATTTTTTTTTTACCGAGAAGTTGGGTTTCGAGAAAAAACTCCTTATGATTTCAAAAGCTTACTCTAAAAATCTAAAAAAATCACACATTACTATCAAATTCAGGAGTTTTTATTTTTGTCCTCTAACATATATCTTCTTGTCTTCTAACACCAAAGCAATATCCTCTAAATTGTTGTTTGTTGTTATGTAAATTACAAAGGCATGATATCCATTCCATATTATTAATATATGTGAATTATAGTCTGTAATTTGATGCATGAGTTCGATGTCTCAACTGAGGACAAAATCTTTATAGTACAGAAAAAAAAAAGAAAAAAAATTTGTATTGCTATGAAAAGTTCATAAAAATGTTTAATGTATAGTTAACTTCACAAAAAACTTCACAAAAGAACATAACCCAGTCTATATATTGTTTTTTAGGTTACATCTCAAACCATAAGAAAAAAGAAAAAAAACATAATTCAGACTAAACATAAATTCCTCCTTTTGCATGGTGTAATGTCAATAAGCTCGTTAAATTTGTACTCCATTCTCCCTTCCTATCCCTCACACCAAAACAATATAATAGCTCAAATCTTTAATCATTATTTTATTTTATTTTTTGGCAAACGGGGTTGAGGGCACCCCTTACCCCTTTAAATTAGATGAGGAAACTTATATCAAACAATCAGTTTTCTAGCATGTTTTGAACCAACGATCTCTCCACTTTATGAGATGGATGCAACCATTGAGCCACAGACTCGAGTGCTCTCTAACCATCATTGAAACTAATAGTCTCTCTTTATTTAAACACTCATGTCTTCTTGTTTTCAACAAAATCCAAGTAATACATATAAAACCATGACCAATATACTTTGATAACTAGCTTTAATCCATCTTTCAAAACTTTTCAGTATATAATATAATTTAATAAAGATACTTTAGCATTAAGGGGTGACATTAACTTTAGGGATCTGTTGACCAGGTGGGCATATGCTCTACAGGAACAGTGGTAACTCAGCTGTATTGGACATTTGAGGATGTTTGTGCCCCCCTGTTTCTTTCTTTTCTCTTCTCTGTCTTTGAGTGGCCTGTTATGCTCAGGAGCTAGGTGTAGAGAGTTGTTTTGGTTTTTTACCTGACGGTGTACAGTCTTTGTACATGCTGATCATGCGATGTATATCCTACCTTTGGGTGTGAATATAATGTTGTTTGATTCAGAAAGAGAAGAAGAGACATACTTTTTATCAAAAAAAATATTGTAATTTAATAAATTTGCATGTTAAGTTGATACAATAGCTTGTTTAGAGGATAAAGGTATATTGTTTAGAGAACAACAATCAATGTTTTAGCGGATAAGACCCTTACAGTATATAGAGAGAAAATTATCGAAAAAATAAAAAACACATTTTTTTTTCTTTTTTTTTTCATACCCATGTGGGATCTTGTTAGATAGATCTCGTCGAGATCTTTCCAACCATATACATCATATTGATTTTTACTTTCTTAATTAAAAGATATACAAGTTATAAATAATATAACAAAAAATATTAATTAATATTAAAAAATTTATTTTTGTCTTTTCTTATTTGTCTTATTCTGTTTTTTTTTCTTTTGTTTTTAGTATGAAGGGTATAATGGTCTCACAAAAATTGCTAAAAGGTAATGTGGTGGGTCAGGGGGCTTGTTTGTGAAAATAGCCCCATGTCAGGGCCTATTGGGGAAGAGGCATCTAAACATGGGGCTTTTTTGGGATATTACCCAAAAAAAATTGTTGTGACCAAACTCCAAAAATGGGCAAAGTATAATGACCAAAATGAACATTATCAAGCTATGAGATGGAAAGCACCGTGTGAAGACTGGACTCTATTGAACACTGATGGCTCACTTATTTAATTAGAAATTGTATTGGCGCAGTGATCATGGCATAATCTGCAGGTTCTAGTACAAGGTCCATTCTGTACCTTGAACTTAAGGCCATTGCACAGGGATTAAAGTTGGTGACTGAAATGGGTTTCAAGAAATTACTAATACACTCAAGACTCTACAAGAGATCAGAATCCTACAAAGGAAAACCACTGCACCATGGAGAACTACTACAATGGTACCTGGCATGTGGGAAACTATGAACAAGATTGAAGAGGTCAGGTTAGAATACATTTCCAGACAATTCAACAAACCAGCTGACTGGCTTGCAAATCTATGTGATACAGATGGACACTTGATTTCATTTTATCCACCACTACAGTCTGAACTGCAAACTCTTGTAAACTCTGATACAAAAGGCTCCTTGTACTTTAGAAAATTTTGATTGAGCAATAAACTGGTAGGGGTCCATGCCAAACGCCAGCTTGCCATTTGAAAAAAAAAGGTCATTCCAGAGTTAATTCTATCATAGAGTTAGTGACGGATTCAGGAATTTATATTAAGGGGGGTGGGGGGCTTGACAAGGTAGTAAAAAAAATAAAAATTTGTAGCACACTATAGCAAAAATTGACTTCTTAAATCCACATTTTCTTTGTAAAGAGCAAATGATTAGCCTTACCAAGTTACCAAATATATAAATTCTAAATTGAATTGAAATTGTGATGGTGTTTAATAGATTTACTAAATATATTAATTCCTTAATTATTTGGTGATAATATTCCAATATTATGGAATTTTTTTTTAATTAAAACAAATTTTATTGATAAAAAATTGAGGAATTACATAAAGTTAGAGGACAAACGCGCTACAATTGGCGCTGCAAACCTTTTTTAAATAACAAAACCAATCCTATGAAATACATATTCATTGGAACTCACTATCATCACATTACTATTCATCACTCTTTGTATCCTCCTGAGAAGTTCAACTGCTTCTGGTGCTAAAAACCCAAAAGTATTGTGGGTGCAAAAATTTGATCCACAAACTCGAGATACGTATAAATTAATCGAACAGTTACAATGAAAGCCTTGTATAGACAAAGATAAGATGGGGGGTATACAATGAGACTGGACTTGATCGGGATCAAGTTGCCTACGTATCCAAGAAGGTGAACTTGGAATCATGTCTCTGCTTCCGCTAAGCTTTAATAGAGTTGCTCAGTGGAAGACTCGTAGGTCAGGAGGTTTAGAACTCCTATATTTGTAGTAGGCTGGAGGAGGCTGGCTCAACCACCCTCTGGTTTTGACTCCATGAACTCAGGTAGTTCAACTGTGAAAATGCTTTTCGTGGAGATAGCTTGCATGCTGCCGAGCGGTTATCTCCTTGGTTTGAATTCCCTTTGACCAGGATGAGTGTCACGTGGCATCCTCTGATAGGTCCTGGTTCAACTTGGGTCTTCCTTCATATTTTCCAGCGGGCTAGAACCATGGGTTCTGTTAGCCTGGAATCTCGCTGGACTTATCCAGTTGGTTGGGACTTGGATTGACCAAGCCTGAAAGCAAAAACTTGGGCTTGACTCCTCTGCCCGGAGGCCCAATCTTCATTGCATACACCCTGGCCAGGTCCACTGAACTTCTGTGTTAAGCCTTCGGATGAGCCTCTATCACTCCTGGACTTTACTGGGCCGGACCTGGCCTACTTGACTGAGGTGCGCCTGGTCGATGTATGGGAGCCCACAGTTCAACTTTTTATACAGTAACCGGGACTCCACCCATTGGTCGTGGACTATCCGGTGGGTCAAGGTCCACAGAGTGTATGTGGACTCCTTGAGACCGGGTTGGGCCTTACCTGATAGCCCAGTCCTGACTGGCTAATGCTCAAGTGCTCCCGGTTTAGCTTCTTGTACAACCATCACCTGTCGGTTTTTTAACTAGGGTACACACACCGCCCCCTCTTTGTTAAGTAGAAAATCTGTTTGGGAAAGATCTTCGAAATATCTTCCCCGGCTGTTGAGATTCATAAGATTCCTTCCTTGACACGCTTCTTGATGACGATTCCGCATTCCTTGGATCAAGGACTAGGGTTTCTTTCCTCCTCTATAAATAGAAAACCGGAGGTGTAGAAGGATATCCACTTCTCTTTCCCCAGTTTCTGTTGTTGTTGCTGCTGTTGAAGCTTCAGCTGAAGAATAATGGCTGACGACCGAAGTACCATCCAAAAGTATACTGTGGATATGCGAGAGAAAATGATTCTAGAGATCGAAGATCGGGATCGCCTTATAGAGCTGATGACAAACGGCTTTTTGGAAGACATTCGTCAAGCGCGCTTGAGCCTGTTTGCCTTGAACGGCCAGCTAATTGCTGACAAAAGCCGGAGGCTCGAGGCTGCTACCCAACGGATCCGGTTTCTTTAGAGCGAACTGGCCACCGCATATGTACTGTTGGAGAAGCTGGGGTATCATCTGGTCAAGGAAGAGAAGAACCCTTGACCTGTATTCCCCCCGGCTTCCTGCACTATGTAGGGGAGTAGTGCCCCTGATTGAAAGAAATCAATGAAATTATTTGTTTATTCTGTTTTTGGTTTCCTTCCAACTGCTGAGTCACCACTCTGTCAGTCTTCTGAGGATGAGGGTGCTCTTGCGAGTGGCACCAGCCTCTTGTAAGGTACTTATTTTGAATGACTCGTGACTCCCTTTCTTCTTGGACGAAGGAGTCCCTTTGATAACTATGGCAGATTCTAGGTCTCTCTCCAGTGCAGTGAGTGACAATCGATCTGAGATAGTTCAAAAATTATCACGTCAGGTGGATGACCTCAAGAAGAAGATCGGCGAGCTTCGTGAGGAGCAGCTTCTTCATGAAAATATGCATGATACCCGGATGGCTGGTATGAAGGAAACTGTAGGATACTACCGGGTGAAGCTGGAGAAGAAGGTAGTCGAGCTGTCAGAGGCCAAAGAGCGAGCAGACTTCATTGTGGCTTCATCTTGGAAGGCTGGGTACGTCGCTGCCAAGATTAAGTACAGCCTTCCTGACTCGCCGGAGGGGTCTAGTGATACAAATTACTAGGTAAATATACTATTGAGTGCGGAATTAAACAATAGCAATAAATAAAGATGAACAAAACACAAGATCTCAAAGAAAACTATCTTCTTTACTAAATATTCTGAAGATTACAAGAATCTCTGCCTCACAATACTCTCTAGACAAACTAAACCCAAGTTGTCTCAATATTTCTAAACACAGTAAACCTTAGTGGTTTCTCTAAACAAGCTAATAAATAGTTGTTTCTCTCTGTATTGGTCTATCTTTTAGTTTATGCCAAAACATCAATATTTTTAGGTTTTGGACAACTTGTAGTTGGCCAAGGAAAAAGATTTCCTATTTCCTAAAATTTTTATCCTTGTGTAACAAGGAAAATTCTTATAAAGACTTTTCTTTTCCTTGTCCCACAAGGAAAAGAAAACTAAGTTCTTAAAAAAAGGATACACCTGTATCATGGCTTCCCCCTTTAAGAGCTTAAACTCCCGTTTAAGTTAGAAACGAAGATTAGGAAACTCGAGAGCTCCCTGGTCTTTGCTGAACCATTTAGCTTTGCTTGGAACTTAACCAACACGCCCAATGCGAAACATTAACCATCTCCCACTTCGTGTCTTAGTCACCTTGCGCTCCAATATGCAATCTTTCTTGAATGTCTCCTCTCGATCAACCCAAGGACATGTCATCAAGATAAACTTCCACAAGCATTTACTAATCTTTTAGCATGTGTTGTCGTTACCAAGTCAATTCCTTTTGGAGGTGGAATTGCTCGAATAACAAATTGTTCTCCACCCTTAGTGAATGTATACTTCTGAGCCCTCCTATCAAAAAGAGCATACCTATCCCACAAATAGAGGTTTCCTAGAACAACCTGACAAATATCCAATGGAACAACGTCATATGTCGCCTCATCAATATAAGACTCATGAAGAGCAAACTTGAATGTGCATTCATGTTTCACACTCGAGCCGACGTCCTTCTGAATCCAACCCAATGGATAAGGCTTAGGATGTTTCACGGTTTTCAAACCAAGCTTCTGAACCAAAGCTTCTGAAATCAGATTTTTCTGATTTCCTGGATCTATAATAGCGTCCACCAAACTGGTCTTCACATGTAACTTAACACAAAAGAGTTGCTCTCTGGGGTCATCTTCTTCAACCTGTGTATGATTAGCTGCCATCATGTTGAGCTTGAGGTTCGGCTCTGTTATTCTTGGTACTTCCTGTGGACCTTGTCCGACTAAAGCTGCAGTCATTTTCCCCTCCTTCTCTTTCAACCCTTTTGGCTTGAGATGTGGATACTTCTCCCAACATTTGTGCATCACATGTCCCGTTGCTTTACAATGACTGCAAATCAACGTTTCTTTCCCATCAAACTCACCTTTTCCCTTCTTTTTAGCATCATCATGTTTGCTACTATAACCATTAAACTTACCACCAGATTGTTTTTCATCTCTTTCTGTACTGTTCTTCAACTTGCCTTCAATGGCAATAGCTTTTACAGTAGCCTCCCGTATAGATTCTACTGCAAACAACTTCAACTCCTTCCGAATATACTCACTCAAACCTGCCACGTACTTCATGTATGTGGAGTAATCCTTTAGATTGATATCCAAAACCATTGCTTGATTCTAAAATTTGGTTGTATATTCTTGAACAGATTGATTGAAGATCTGGCGTAAGTTGTACCCCTTCTGCCATCTTTCTTCCAGAAATCCCACTGGATAGAATTGTTTCTTAAGCAACTCCTTGAACTTCCTCCACGATACTGCCCCTTTCTCATCCTGATACTTGCGATAGGATTTCCACCAAGTTAATGCATGACTTGATAGTTTCAAGGTCGCGAAGGTAATCTTCTCTTTGGACGAATAGCCATAAAGAGTAAAGTATGTCTCTAGACGTTCAATCCAATCGTCTAGTTTCTCCAGATCAACACTTTCATCATACATAGGAATTTTAACTTTGAAATCAATCCTTAGATTTTGAAAAGAATTCTTACCTCCATGATGTGAAGTTTTGAAGTTGTCGATTTCTTCTTCTTCCTCTGCTTCTTCCTCCTCTTCATCCTCATCGGAGTCGTCTTGTTCAGAAAACGAACCCATTGTTTCCTCTGCATTAAGCTTGGACAAAGTAGAATTCATCGACCGCATCTGGATCTGAAACGAAGCCATTGTTTCCTCTGTACTAAGTTTCTGCTGCGGAGTAGGTGTCTCCTCCTCCTCTTCTGATTTCTTCAGATCTGTTCCAGTCATCTTCTTTTTCCTTGTCTTCTTAGAATATTCTAAAGACACAAGAACTTTACCTAGCTTTCTGTACTGCGAAAGGGTTAAGACCATAAACCACAAAAATCTCCACCAGGGAATCGAACTTTGCTCTTGATACCAACTAGATACAAATTACTAGGTAAATATACTATTGAGTGCGGAATTAAACAATAGCAATAAATAAAGATGAACAAACACAAGATCTCGAAGAAAACTATCTTCTTTACTGAATATTATGGAGATTACAAGAATCTCTGCCTCACAATACTCTCTAGACAAACTAAACCCTATTTGTCTCAATATTTCTAAACACACTAAACCTTAATGGTTTCTCTAAACAAGCTAATAAATAGTTGTTTCTCTCTGTATTGGTCTATCTTTAGGTTTATGCCAAAACATCAATATTTATAGGCTTTGGACAACTTGTAGTTGGCCAAGAAAAAAGATTTCCTATTTCCTAAAATTCTTATCCTTGTGTAACAAGGAAAACTCTTATAAAGACTTTCTTTTCCTTGTCCCACAAGGAAAAGAAAGCTAAGTTCCTAAAAGAAGGATACACCTGTATCATCTAGTCGGGATCCTCTTTCTCTGATGCAGTTCAGTTCCGGTCGCACTATGTAGGGGATTTGATGCATTCCGTATAATGCATTTCGTAATAAAATAATTTCTTTTTTATCAATGTCTTGAGCTCCGGTAGATAGGTCCGGTTACTTTCTCATCATGATGAGTGCAGGAACACATACCGGTCAATCTTCCTTTGACCGTGGTGACATTGACCGGAGGTCAACATGTCGCTGACCTGGACCATGTGGACCCCACCTATACATGCTGAGTTGATCTTGGCTAAGTGCATGATGCGGGTTCCAGCTGACGTGGGATCCCAGATGACTGTGCGGTGTGGGCCCCATCTGACTGTGTTAAGTGGGCCCCACTATATTTTCTCTAAATCTTCCTTTGTTGGCGAGAAGATGTACAGTTTCAACTTCTTGTGAAAGCTTGTGACTCTTCGCTGATCGAGTAATTAAACCAGTTGGTTTAATGATCTTTAATGGAGAGTTCATTAAGATATTTGGAATACCATTAGCCGGTGGACCAAGGGCTCTTCTTTATAAAAAGGAAGGCTCGAAAGAGAGAATGGTATTCTCTTCACTCTCTTTCTCTTCCTTCTTCTTCATTTTTGTTCCGCCATCAGCCGGAACCCTAGGGTCTGAAACTCCAAATTCCGGTGATTCTGTGCAAATTTTGTTCCAACGATGAGGTGAACTTTGGTTCTGAGCTCTAGTAGTGACAAAGAGCCCCAGAATTCGGCCCCCGTCCCTCTGCTGATGAGGGCGGGCCGAGTGGTATTCCATCGACTGGGCCTCCTTCGCCTGCTGGTGTGGCGGAGGTGGCTCCTCTAGATTCTGTTGAGCCTTCGTCAGAAATGCCCAAGAGGAGGTCGCAAGCTTCCTCTAACCTCCCCCAGAATCCCGAGCTCGAGCGGATGAGCGCGGCGGAGGTCCAAAAGCAGCTTGGTTGGAGGGGGGGGGGTGTTCGATTTGGTTCTCACCCCTCCATTTCCGATGGTTGCTCTGGCAACTTGATCGCGATAAGTCTTTATCAGCTCCTGTGCGCTATGCAGCTCCCGCTGCATTCTTCTATTTTGAGGCTGTTGTCGTGGTGGGGGATCCCGCCGGGTCAGATGCAAGTGTCCTTTTGGATAATTGTGCGTCAGATTGGGCTGATTGCCCTCCACCACGAGATTCCCTTTGGCCCGGTCGAGATGTTCATGCTCATGAAGCCGATTGCCCGGGAAGCCAAAGAACGCTGCTTTTACGCCATCTCTTTGCGTACTGCCCGGAGGTTGTCTGGGCTTCCCAATCATTATGGGAATTGGTTCGAGCCCTGCAACCGGGTGTCAGGGTGGTCGTCTGACAGTAGCATACAGGTGTCGCGGGATTTCATAGGTAAGCATGCATCTGACCTTACTTTCATTTTTGCCCTTATGTTTTGCGTGCTTGTTGAGCTCCTACTTAGGAATAGTTCCATGGTTGTGCTTGCAGGGAAATGTCAGCTGCAAGTGTCTCTGCCAGCAGGGGTGTTCTACTATGCTGCTGAAGGAAACATTGAGCACTTTTTCAGTTTGCCCGCAGACCTGTGGGACCTGACACTTCCTGATCAGATTGTGATCCACATCCGCTTCCCGGCCAGGCTTGCAGCCCTTCCGGCCCCTCCGCAAGTCGTGGAGGTAGAGTCCATCTCTGGTGAGGGTGCTGCTACTGTGGAGAGCACAATCCCCAGTGCCGAGGAGGAGCCTCCGGTTGAGAGTGAGGCTGTTGATTTGCCGGGGGGAGATGGACGACTGGCCCGACGAGGCTCTTCCAGTTAAGGGAAGGTCTCCTCCTGATGAGGCAATGCTGGACGTTCTGCCGGAAGTTATCCCAGTTGTCGGGGATGTCCAGGTCAGTGATGCTAGCTCCGTTTGTCATTCAAACTCTCCTTTAGGTCGCCGGAGGAGGCCACATGTTTTTTATGGCTCATCTGACTCCTCCGGTGATCCAAGCCTGATGTCGAGGGATAACGGACTTCTGCTTTCCCGTGGGTCTGGTGAATTAGTTACTGAGGGAATTTTTCCTACCCCGGTGCAGGTACATACTGCGGTGGACAACCTGGCCCAGTCGGAGATGGTGGGAGGTGTGTCCGAGGAGACGGTGGTCGCCTCTGCTGCTGAGGGAGGCGAGCCAACTGTGATCTTGGGGGGTCCACCAGACGTAGTGGACGCCCCCAGTGCTGGAGACGCTGGAGTTGAGGCTCCGGTGGAGGTAAGACCTTCCCAGCCTCCTGCTGTTGAAGTTGTTTCTGTACAGTCCCTACCCCGGTTGATCCGAGGGGAAAGGCTGTTGTAGATGAGTTTACTAGGGGCTCAAAGAGAGTTGTTTCTGCCTCCCCTGCTGACCAGGGAGAGGCTGTACGCCTGAGAAGGGAGGATGCCATCCCTCGGGCGCTGAGGGGACCAGTGACGGGGACTATCCGGATTGGTAGTGGCTCCCGGGTCCCTGTTGAGGATGCTCTGGCCGTCGAGGACGTCCAGACTGAGGTGGAGTTCACCGTTCCGGGTACTTCCGATGATGAAGCCCCGGTTTATGGATAGGGTGACCAGGTCCCATATACTGACCTGCCCACTAGCCCCACTGTGCAACTGGGTCCCGAACCGGGCGAGTACCAGCCCGAGGCTACCTCGGAGTTTCCTCTGCCGACGTTCACCATTCATCCTGCATTTCTGAATGGGGATCCGATGTCAATTGGGGACTCCGGCATCATGAACATCCATACTGCCTTCGATTACATCTTCCAGAACCTGCTCCCGGAGGACCAAGCATATTACAGCCGCCTTTCTCGCGACTGGGTGATGAGGGTGGCGGCCCAAAACCTGATTGCGGAAAGGTTCCCTGCCTTGAGTTCTGGCTTTAGACTTGTTGATGCATGTATGTTTATTTCTGAATTTTGTTTCTCTCGTCTGTCAGACAAGCTGCCATGGCCCGGGTCTTTGAGCTGAGTGTCAGACCCCGGCCTTCTGCCTTGGAGGATCTGGAGCGCCTGCGAGCTAAGAATCGACAGCTCGAGAAAGACTTGGCGGCGGCAAACAGCGACTGGTGGGCTCTGGAGGAGGACAAGTGGTTCATGGCGGCGGATTACCACAACTTGGACTTCACCCTGACCGCTTCTCTTCAGAGAGAGGAGGATGCCAAGATTTCCCTGAAAGAGCTGGTGGCCACCTGCGGGAAGCTGACCCGAGAGAAGTTGGAGTTGGACCGGCGACTCTCCCTCAAGGAGGTGGTGTATGACCGGGCCGCTGAAGAACTCCGGTTGGCGAAGGCTGCATACTTGCATCCTCGACCAGCTGGAGAAGGAGAAGGCGAAGAAGGGTGGTGATGGCCCCGGTCATTCTTCTCAGCCTTAGCTTCGTTAGACTTTTGTAGAAAGGTTCTTGTCCTGGTTACTGGGGGACTCCCTCTTGTATATCTTCTTTTCTGAAAAAGAAACAAAAAAATTTGTAGTGCAAAAAAAAAACAAAAAACATCTTGTTAGATATTTTTACCTTATTTTCAGCATTTATTACAACTGTCTATCTCCCTCGCCCCCTTATCGTTTTAAGGAGTTTTCCTTGGGACAATAATAGTTCTTTTTCTCGCTGACTTCCTTGCGATCCATGGTTTGATGCTCAAAGCGGATTCATCCCTGTATTGCAAGCTTTGATCCGGGGGCAGGCTAGCTTTCCTAGCAGCCCCGTTTTTTTTTTTTTTTAAGAGTGAATTGAATAACCTCGCTCTTAAAACTGGTTTCCAGGACCGGAAGCTAGGTCTAGGCTTCTTGGGCCTAAAAGGAGCGTAACTCTACATTTAGGACTTAGCCAGGATTGGAAGCTAGGTCCGGGCATCTTGGGTTGGATGCGGTTTTGATCCCAGACATCCTTGATTTCCAAGGCCGGAAGCTATGTCCGGGCGCCTTGGGCCTAAAAGGAGCATAGCTCTGCATTTAGGACTTAACCAGGATCGGAAGCTAGGTCTGGGCATCCTGGGTTGGATGGGGTTCTGATCCCTGACATCCCTGATTTCCAAGGTCGGAAGCTAGGTCCGGGCGCCTTGGGCCTAAAAGGAGCATAACTCTGCATTTAGGACTTAACCATGATCGGAAGCTATGTCCGGGCATCCTGGTCCTCAGTGGAGACTTGGTCTAGCACTAGGATTTTCAGCAATAATACAAAGTACTCAAATTCTCGCGGGAAAGAATTTTTATTGAAATCATCAAATGGAGTACATTACTTGTAGAATTTCTTGAGGTGGAAAGTGTTCCATGGTCTAGAGAAGAGGTCGCCGGACAGAGTTCTGAGGAAGTACGAGCCTTTCGCAACATGTCTGTCTATGATGTAAGGTCCTTCCCAGTTTTCTCCAAGCTTTCCGGCAGTTGTATCCTCAGTCATGACTTTGACTTTCCTCATGACCCAGTCACCCGGATCGAACTTCCTCTCTACGACTCGCTTGTCGTATCATCTTTCGATAGTTTCCTGGTACCGGAGGAGGTTTTGTAGGGCTTGTTCTCTCTTGTCGTCAAGAACGACTTTTTCTCTTGTTAGGATCCTTCATTCTCCCTAGTAAGGACTGCTTCAGTATGAGTTGTCGGAGCTAGTAGTTCTGTTGGCATTACCGCTTCTGCTCCAAAGGTAAGTTGAAAGGGTGTCGTACCGGTGGACCTTCTTGGGGTGGTCCGGTATGCCTATAAACCCCCGGGAGTTGCATTACCCAGTTGCCTTGCCAGCGAGCAAGGCCGAGACAGAGGACGAAGGCTTCCTTGCCAACGACCTGTATAATTCTTCATGGTTATTGTTCAAGGCATATTTGAAGGCTTGAATAACGACGCTATCAAATGCGTCATGTACTTTTGACAATAAGGTTTGGAACCTTTGGGCAAAATTCTTGAGTGTTTCGCTTCGGTCCATCTACAGAGAGAACAAGACTTCAACTCCCTTCTTCGTCTTCACATTGAAACGGTATTATTTTTCGAACAACTCAGCTAGTTGTACGAACTTGTGGATGGATGCGGGTGGCAGATTGTGATACCACGTTTGTGCTTCACCTTTGATTGAAGCAGCGAACATCTGAACTGGACATAGTGCTCTTGCAGTTCATAACATGCTGAATTGGACAACCACTCGTCTCATCATACTGCTCGAAGGGCGGCTGCTTGAAGCTGGCCGGGACTATATGACTCCTGACTCCTTCTGGCAATGGTGACACAGCTAACCTTGAGAGAGTAAGTTTCCTGATTCGTTCATCCCGGTTGGCTTTGTTGGAAACAGCCAGGTCGATCATCTCTTGTAGATTGAGTTGATTCATCTGTTCCACATTCAGCTCCGGTTGTCTCTGATGGGCGCGGGCCCTCTGGGGAATCCTTCACCTCTGACCGTGGCGTGCAGGGGCAGTGCTTTGGTGCCTCCTCCGGTGTTGTTCTTCTGGTGGAGTTACTTCTTCTACGGACACACTGCGGGTAACCCTGTGGCCATGACATAGCCCAGGTGTTCTTGACGTCAGTGGCGATATCTTTGAACTGGGGAGATAGACATCCTATCTATCCTTGGTGCTAGCCTGTCCCAAACTGGACAAGTATCATGGCTTTGAGAGGTAAGACTCCGGTCACTACTCCATCTTCTAAGGAGATGGACTTGAAGACGGGGCAGAAGATGACTGGCTATCTCCGACCCTGGTTCTCTTCTTTCTTCCCAGTTCTGCGTTTTGCCTGGTTAGCCGCTTGATGATTGCAGTTGTGGACTCGACTACCGGGCCTTTCCCCTTTTGCTGCTCGGTATAACCTCCTCCCGTTGCCAGGGGAGAGGTTCTCTGGCCTCTTCTTGCAGCGGCTACTCTGGATGGTTCTGGATATTGTGATGTCGGCATCCTCACAGTCCGGTTGGCTGTATTAGGATTGCCAGGATCATTAGTGATTTGCACCACTAAATTTTCTGCCTCCGGCTGTCCACTTTCAGAGTGTTGTGAGCCTTGATCGTGGCCCTCACTCTCGAGAACTGATTTTTGATTCACATGCTCTGTTGCTTCAAGAACCGGAGACAGAAGAGAAAGGTTCTTTGTCTGACTTTCAGTAACTTGGCTCATTCCATTGGTGGAACGAGTCGGACGTCTCTTACTTCCAGCCATTGCTGCAGCAACTCCAGTATGACTGGATCGAGATTTCTTGCCAGGCTCTGGAATTGATGGGAAATTCAGCCCCACGGTGGGCGCCAAAGAGTGTGGGTGCAAAAATTTGATCCACAAACTCGAGATACGTATGGATTAATCGAACAGTTACAATGAAAGCCTTGTATAGACAGAGATAAGATGGGGGGTATACAATGAGACTGGACCTGATCGAGATCGATCAGCCTGCCTACGTATCCAAGAAGGTGAACTTGGAATCAAGTCTCTGCTTCCATAAGCTCTAATGGAATTGCTCAGTGGAAGACTCCTGTATTTATAATAGGCCAGAGGAGGCTGGCTCAACCACCCCTCCGGTTTTGACTCCATGAACTCAGGTAGTTCAACTTTGAAGATGTTTTCCGTGAAAATAGCTTGCATGTTGCCGAGCGGTTATCTCCTTGGTTTGAATTCCCTTTGACCAGGATGACTGCCACGTGGAATCCTCTGAGGTTCAACCTGGGTCTTCCTTCATCTTTTCCAGCGCGCTAGAACCATGGGTTATGTTAGCCTGGAATCTCGCTGGACATATCCCTGGTTGGGACTTGGATTGACCAAGCCTGAAAGCAAAGACTTGGGCTTGACTCCTCTGACCGGAGGCCCAATCTTCATTGGATACACCCTGGCCAGGTCCTTTGAACTTTTGTGTTAAGCCTTCGGATGAGCCTCTGTCGCTGTTGTACTTTACTGCGCCGGACCTGACCTATTTGACTGAGGTGGGCCTGGTCGATGTATGGGAGTCCACGGTTCAACTTCCTATACAGTAACCGGGGCTCCACCCATTGGTCGTGGACTATCCGGTGGGTCAAGGTCCACAGAGCATATGTGGACTCCTTGAGACCGGGTTGGGCCCTACCCGATAGCCCAATCTTGACTGGCTAATGCTCAGGTGCTCCCGGTTTAGCTTCTTATACATCCATCGGTGACACCTGTCGGGGTTTTTTTTACCCGACTTCAATACCTTCTGTACATGTTGGTTCGCTGCACATGTTGGTTCAAAGGCAAAAAGAATGAAACAATGTTGGTTCGCTGCACATGTTTCCTCTTGCTTCAGTACCTTACTTGCAACTGCTTGACCCACTTCAAGCAGGGTTTTTTTTTTTTTTTTTTTTATATATATAAAAACAAATTTTATTGATAAGCTAAACGAATTACACAAAAGTAGAGGACAAACGCGCTACAGACTGCGCGGCAAGTCCTTTCTAGATAGCAAACCCGATTCTCGTAAATACATATTCGTTTGAACACGCAGTCATCACGTTGCTATCCATTACCTTATGCACTCTCCTGAGGAGCTCAACTGCTTCTGAGCTTAGCAATCCAAATGTGTCAAATGCAAAGGGGATGAAACTATGTTGGTTAGCCCTACAAGCTCCGTCATGTTTCTCCACTTTTGCTGCTGCTGCATTGCTAGCTGCTAGCCCCACCTCATTGAATCTGAAGAGACTCCTATCTATGGGTTCAACGGGGAGCCAGTTCGGTCTTCCAGGGGAGTCCACCTGCCAATCACAGTGGGATTCAACACCATCGGGGTAGACTTTATGTTGGTCGATTCTTCCTCCTGCTACAACGTTATCTTGGGAAAGAACTGGATTCATCAGATGAAAGCAATCGTGTCCACCTACCACCAGAGCCTCAAATTCCCTACTCCCAACGGAATTTGCAGCGTTAAATGAGATCAAGGGATGGCTTTCAAATGCCACCTCCATGCAGTCAAAGGAAAGTCTATTTCAGAAACCAAGGGAAAAACTATTCATGGATTCTCATCAATAGCAACCAACTCCCGGTAAGTCTGTCAAGGGGAAGTCAGACTTGAAAATTGGGGTATCACTTGTACTCGACGAGCTAGAAGAAGTCATAGTGGGACTGGAGTCTCACAAGACCACCTATATCACTTCCGGTTTACCAAGGGCTGAGAAAGATCTCTTGATTACACTGCTCCAGCAGAATCATCATGTTTTTGCATGGAGTGTTAGCGAAATGCCAGGAATTGACCCTTCAGTCGCCTGTCACAGGCTGGACATAGATCTTCAGCACAAACCAGTCAAACAGAAACCAAGGCGCATGACACCAGATCGAAAGCTAGCAGTAAATGAAGAAGTTGACCGGTTACTATCAGTCAACTTCATCAAGCCACTCATCTTCCCCACCTGGGTCTCAAACATCGTGGTTGTCCCAAAGAAGAACGGTAAGATTCGAGTTTGCATAGATTTTACTAATCTTAATTAAAGCATGTCATGTGCACCCGTATCCACTCCCCAGCATCACAGACATGGTGGACGCCACCGCTGGTTACCATAGGTTATCCTTCATGGACGCCTATTCTGGATACAACCAGATTCCACTTCATAAAGAAGATCGAGAACATAGAGCATTCATCACAGATCGGGGGCTTTACTGCTACCGGGTGATGCCATTTGGTCTAAAGAACGCGGAATTAACGTACCAGAAGCTAGTCAACACTATCTTCAGCAAGCTCATAGGACGCACCATGGAAGTCTACATAGACGACATGGTGGTCAAAACCAGGGAGAAAGATAATCATTTACGGGATTTGCAGCACACATTCGATATCCTCGCACATGAAGTTGAATTCAACCAAATGCACATTCGATATCCTCGCACATGAAGCTGAATTCAGCCAAATGCTCATTTGGTCTTTCTTCTGGGAAGTTTCTTGGCTAGCTTTCTAATGACCAACCGGAGTATAAAAGCCTATCAAGATCAGATCCGGGCAGTTCTAGAAATTCCCTCCCCAAAGACAATGAAGGAGTTCCAGAGATTAACCGGGAGATTTGCCGCTCTCAACAGGTTCATCTCTCGCTATTCAGACCGATGCAAGCCATTCTTCAATGCGATTAAAGCCAATTCAGAATGGAATCTTACTTGCCAGAAAGCCTTTGATGAAATCAAGGCATATCTTACTCAACCTCGAGTTCTTACAGCACCTCAAACCGGACAACCAGTCGGTATTTACCTGGCCGCATCCGATATTGCAGTCAGTGCAGTTATATTTGTGGAAGAACCAGAGGAGAAGCTAGTATACTTCATCAGCAAAGTGCCACAGGGAGCTGAGACAAGATATTCAAAGATCGAGAAAATTGTCTTAGCCCTGTACATAGAGCCAGGAGGCTAAAGCCATATTTCCAAGGGAGGACCATCCCCGTAAGGGAATTTAGCTACTCATCCTTGATGATGACATGATGGAATAAATAACAAAACATCATAAAGGAAAAGTGAATGGATTGATATTGATAATAATTGAGTTCAATACAAAAGAAGAAGATGAACTTTTATCTCTTAAGCAATGACTATACTAAACCCTAGCTATTACTTCTCTTATATAGAGAGTACAAAGCATATTATTTGCTAAAAAAGTCTTCCAAGTTAGGTCAAATTCGTGGCTGCTGTTGTTGGTCTTCTAGAGGCATAAGGACTTTAGCAAAACTTAATCCTCTTGGGCTTAAGTTGTAGTTTGGGCCAAGACCTTCAATTAGACAGCTCATAGGCCCAAATCATACTTTAGGATCTTCATGTAAAGCCTTTTTAAGATTGGTCTTTAATAAAGGCTTAAATAGAAATTCTGACTTGTGAGCCTCATCATAACTCGGATTGGGATGAGATTTGGGCCACCCGATTCGGACATAAAGTCATGTCCATAGGACCAGTCCACGGGTGTCCCTCAGCAACTCTGTAGGTGCAAGTATCAATTCTCCTCCCTTGTGCAAATAGCATCCTTTTGGTGGCTTTTCTTGACTTTTGGCGGGCTTTAACACAATATTCGTATTTCGGCTCATGAAACCTACACAAATGACAAAAAAACACTAATCAATAGATATAACACAATAATATAAGCTAAGTGCTATTCAAACAAGGTGCTATTCGGGGGATAAATATACACTTTTGAGGACTTATCAAATACCCCAAACAACACTTTGTTTGTCCTCAAGCAAAGGTGTGGAGAAAAGAATTAAGGACTCAAAAGAGAAATAGAACTTGGGTGATTTCATTAACCATATGCATCAAGGCTTTCAACCACAAGGGTTTTTCAAATGGAGGAGTTATAGTCTCCTGAGGGTTTTCCAGAGAAGATACCCACAAACTTACTACAACGACTAGTCCAAAGAACAGGATGTTCCACCATTTACCTCAGAAATGGTTATATCAAAGATAAGGATGAGTATTGCAAAATTGTTCATATAAGATAGCGTACTACAAATGCATGAAAATTCAATGAAGCTCTAGCCGATATTTTTTGGAATCTTCATTTCTTTTTGAATTTAAAATATTTTTGGAACATTCTAGCTTTTCAGGAATTCTTCAAACTTTTTGGTTTTCAATATTTGGTTTATCTCACTAGTTTGGAGATTTCTTTGTATTTCTCCTTCTTCTTGTAACCAGATAAACAATCGTCCTCATGTTCCAAAAACAGTGGGTAAAAGGACCTATACATTCTAAGGGTATTTACTCCCACAATGGAGTTGGGTAAAGATAATGGGCTTAAAAAAAGGCTAAGTAACAAGAAAGGCTCAGAATGGTCAATCTAAGGGATAAAACCACATAGGGTAGGCTAAGGTAAACAGGGTTTAACTAAATGTCTTTGTATCATTTCTAAGTACTGATATGGTGATCATGTCTTGAATAAGCTACAAGACCCAAGTTTATATTACACCCACTTGATGTCATGTCAAGGCTAATTGGACAATGAATATGAGACTAAAAATAGACAAAACTGAGAGGTTGAGTCTTTTGACTCCAGATGAACATAATAACTCTCCAAGAAAAGGACGGGTCTCAAAAGCTCACTGGGTTAAGTCTCCACAATTATTCCACATTGATGTTGTAACGGAAAATAACGGACAAATAATAATGAAGAATATTAGATCTTGATCTTGTAATTGTTGGTATTAACCTACATTACCACGTAAGCGCCACACGAGCTGATGAGTCATCGAGTTGGGCCAAGTTGGAGTATGACTTGTACTACATGTCGGGCAGGCCAAGTCGTTGGAAATAGACTTGAGCTCGGGTGAGCTCGATAAAAATAAGTTTGACGTCGATGTAGCTCGATTGAGGTCGGTTGAAATAAGTGCAGAGTCGGTGTTTATGACTTCCATACGTTATTTGGAAGACTGTGTTGGGCTTAGGTATGCTCGCTAAGTGAACTCGGTAAAGCTTGGTGGTAGGTATATACATTCATTGTGATTTAAAATACTTAATGCTTGTTTATTTCTATTTCGCGACATGAAGTAAGCATGATTATTCATATGTTATTGAAATTCATGTTCATAAAATACTATTGTTAGAGTATAGGGAGACCTAGCTATAATAGTTGTATTCGATTGATTAGAGATATGTGATGGAATAGCTGAGAGGTGACTATCATATATCTAGAAGAAATCTCTTTTATTGGACCCCTTTTGTAATCAAATTGAATAACCGAGAGATGACGATTTGATTATAAATTAATATTTTTGTGGGTGCAAATATTTGATCCACAAACTCTAGATATGTATATATTAATCGTACAGTTACAATGAAAGCCTTGAATAGACAGAGATAGGATTGGGGTATACAGTGAGACTGGACCTGATCGGGATCAGGCTGCCTACGTATCCAAGATGATGAACTTGGAATCAAGTCTCTACTTCCACTAAGCTCTAATGGAGTTGCTCAATGAAAGACTCGTAGTTCAGGAGGTTTAGAACTCCTGTATTTATAGTAGGCGGAGGAGGCTGTCTCAACCACCACTCCGGTTTTGACTCCAAGAACTCGGGTTGTTCAGTTGTGAAGATACTTTCCATGGAGATACCTTGCATGCTGCCGAGCGGTTATCTCCTTGGTTTGAATCCCCTTTGACCAGGATGACTGCAACGTGGCATCCTCTGATAGGTCCTGGTTCAACCTGGGTTTCCTTTATCTTCTCCAGCGGGCTAGTACCATGGGTTCTGTTGGCCTAGAATCTCGTTGGACTTATCCAGTTGGTTGGGACTTGGATTGACCAAGCCTGAAAGGAAAGACTTGGGCTTGACTCCTCTGACCGGAGGCCCAATCTGCACTGCATACTCCCTGGCCAGGTCCTCTAGACTTCTGTAAGCCTTTGGATGGCCTACTTGACTGAGGGGGGCCTGGTTGATGTATGGGAGCCCACGGTTCAACTTCTTATACAGTAACCGGGGCTCCAACCATTGATAGTGGACTATCCGGCGAGTCAAGGTCCACATAGCGTATGCAGATCTCTTCAAACCGGGCTCGGCCCTACCCGATAGGCCAGGCTTGGATGGCTACTTCTCAGGTGCTCCCAGTTTAGCTTCTTGTACAGCCATCGGTGACAACTGTCGGGTTTTTACCTAGGGTACACACATCGCCCCCTCTTTGTCAAGTAGAAAATCTGCTTGGGAAAAATCTTAGCAATATCTTCCCCGGCTGTTGAGATTCAGTGGGTTCCTTCTTTGACACACTTCTTGATGACGATTCTGTATCCCTTGGATCAAGGTTTAGGGTTTTTTTCCTCCTTTATAAATAGGGAGCCGGAGGTGTAGAAGGATGTCCACTTCTCTCTCTTCGTTCCCTGTTTGATGTTGCTGAAGAATGGCTGATGACCGGGCTGTTGATTTGGCCCACCGCGCATTCAACCTTAAAGTAGAGCACGCGTTTAACCAAGCGCAGGCTCAGGAGAATAACTTGGAGAAGGTTGTCCGGCTGGAGCATGATTTGAAGTTGTCCCTCAAGAAACGAGACAACATCATTGCATCACTGCGCAAAGACCTCCGGTTCTCTGAAGACTCGCTTAAACAGGCGGAAAACCAGATCCAAACCTTGAAAGAGAAGGTCTGGATACTTGGCAATGCTGCGGCCGGGGGTGGTAGTTGGGACCTGGTCACTACTTCCCCCCCTACCGCCTCGCAGAATGCTTTGGTAGACTAGTTAATGTAGCACCATTGTTGAGGAGTGGGGCCCTCTTTTCTTGACTTTTATTTATCAATAAAAATCCTTTTTTCCATGAACAGTGTCTCTAAATAAGGAGGGCTTTACTCTTGCTAAGTTATTCCTCTTTCTTCTTCTTCCTTTGCTCATCTTCCATGGCGGCTAGGCATTCTGATTCTAGTTCCGTCGGTGACAATCGGGAACAATCCTGAGCGCATCTCCTTAGCCGTGTGAACAGCTTGAAGGCGCAAGTAGTCGAGCTTGTGGAAGACCAACGCCGGTGGGAGGAGTGCCATGAGGGCCGAATCAGGGATAAAGATGAGGAAATCCGGGGCCTCAAAGAAAAGCTGAAATCTGCCTCTGCTGAGCTTGCCCGGATGGGGGGCAAGATAGACGATGTTGCGGTTTCCTCATGGAAGGAAGGATACTCTGAAGCTAAGGCCAAGTACCATCTCCCCGACTCGCCTGAGGAGTCCGGCCGGGATCCTCCGTCTCCTCCCTTTATGTAATTTAGCTCCGGTCGCACTATGTAGGGGATTTGGTGCACCCCGTATATTGCATTTCGTAATAAAATCATGTTTCCTTCTATTACTGTCTAGAGCTCCGGTAGGTGGATCCGGTTATTTTTTTGTTATGTAGAGTGCAGGAACACATGTCGATCAATCTTTACTTGACTGTGGTGATGTAGACCGGAGGTCCACATATCATTGACCTGGACCATGTGGACCCCACTCGTAGATGTTGGATCGATCTCACTGAGTGTACGAGGTGGGTCCCAACTGACGTGGATCCCAGATGACTATGCAGCATGGGCCCCAGCTGACTGTGTTAAGTGGGCCCCACTTCGTCTTCTCTAAATCTTTCTTTGTTGGCGTGAAGATGTACAGCTTCAACTTCCAGTGAAAGCTTGTGACTCTTCGCTGATCGAGTCATTAAAACCAGTTGGTTTAATGACCTTGATGATGATTTCATTAAGAAAACCTGGAATACCATCAGCCGGTGGACCCTGGGCTCTCCTTATAAAAAGGGGAGGCTCGAAAGAGAGAAGGGTATTCCCTTCACTCTCTTTCTCTTCCTTCTCTTTCATTTCTACTTCGCTGGAACCCTAGGTTCTGAAACTCCAAATTCCGGTGATTTCGCGCGAATTCTACTCAAAAGATGAGAAGAACCTTAGTCCTGAGCTCAAGTAGACAAGTAGTGATGAAGAGCCTCAGAGTCCGGCTCCCCGTCCCTCGGCTGATGAGGGCGGACCAAGTAGTATTCCGGTGACGGGTCTGCCTTCGCTTGCTGGTGTGGCGGAGGTGGCTCACCTGAATTTTGCTGAGCCTCCTGTTGAGAAGCCGATGAGGAGGTGGCAAGCTTCCTCCAACCTCCCCCGAAATCCTGAGCTTGAGCGGATGAGCGCGGCGAAAGTTCAGGAGCGGCTTGGCTGGAGAGGGGTCTGGTTTGGTTCCCACCCCACCATTTCAAGCGGTTGCTCCGGCAGCCTTATAGCGGTAAGTCTTTACCAACTTCTTTATGGCATGCAGCTTCCCCTGCATTCTTCTATTCTGAGGTTGTTGTCGTGGTGGGGGATCCCACCCGGTCAGATGCATGTGTCCTTCTGGATAATCGTGTGTTGGATCGGGCTGATCGCTCTCCACTTCGAGATTCCATTTGGCCTGGTCGAGTTGTTCATGCTCATGAAGCCGGTCGCCCGGGAGGCCAAGGAACGCTGCTTCTACGACATCCCTTGATGTACTACCCGGAGGTTGTCTGGACTTCCCAACCATTATGGGAATTGGTTCGAGCCCTGCTACCGGGTGTCAGGGTGGTTGTCTGACCGCAGCATACCGGTGCCGCGGGACTTCATAGGTAAGCATGCGCCAGACCTTTCTTTCATTTTTGCCCTTATGCTTCGTGTGCTTGCTGAACTCCGGCTCAAGAACAGTTCTGTGCGTGTGTTTGCAGGGAAACGTCAGCTTCAGGTGTCTCTGCCAGCGGAGGTGGATTCCTCTGCTGCTGAGGTGAACATTGAGCGCTTCTTTCGTCTGCCTGCAGACCTGCAGGACTTGACGCTCCCTGACCAGATCTTAACAGATATCCGCTACCCGGCGAGGTTTGCCCTGCCGGCTCCTCCGCAGGTTGTGGAAGCAGAGTCCAGCTCTGGTAAGGGTGCTGCCACTGCAGAGAGCACAGTCCCCAGTGTTGAGGAAGAGCCTCCGGTTGAGAGTGAGGCTGTTGATCTGCAGGGGGAGATGGATGACTGGCCTGATGAGGTTCTTCCAGTCGGGGGAAGATCTCCTCCTAATGAGCCGATGTCGGATGTTCTGCCGGAGGTCATCCCAGTTATCGGGGATGTTCAGGTCAGTGATGCTAGCTCTGTTTGTCATTCAAACCCTCCCTTGGGTCGCCGGAGGAGGCCACATGTCTTTCATGGCTCATCCGACTCTTCCGGTGATCTAAGTTTGATGTCGAGGGATAGTGGACTTTTTCTTTCCCGTGGATCTGGCGAATCAGCTACTGAGGGATTCTTTTCTACCCCGGTGCAGGTACATGCTGAGGTGGAGAACCTGGCCCAGCGGGAGATGGTGGGAGGTGTGTCCGAGGAAACAGCGGTCGCCTCTATTGCTGAGGGAGGCGAGCCGGCTGTAGTGTCGGGGGGTTCGTTGGATGAAGTGGTCGCCCTTAGTGTTGGAGATGTTGGAGTGGAGGCTCCGGTGGAGGTAAGACCTTCCCAGCCTCCTTCTGTTGAAGTTGTTTCTGTGCAGTCCCCTGCCCCGGTTGATCCGAGGGGCAAGGCTGTGATAGATGAGTCTGTCTGGTCTTCACATTGAACCAGTACTTCTCTTCGAACAACTCAGCCAGTTGTACGAATGTGCGGACGGAAGCGGGTGGCAGATTGTGATACCACGTCTGTGTTTCGCCTTTAAGTGAAGCAGCAAACATTTTCTCTAGTAGCTTGTCACCATGGTCCCAGATGGCCATGGTGCTTTTGTAGTTCATAACATGCTGAACCGGACAACCGTTTGCCTCATCATACTGTTTGAAGGGCGGTTGCTTGAAGCTGGTCGGGACCATATGACTCCTGACCTTTTCTGCTAAAGGTGATACGGCTAACCTTGAAAGATTAAACTTTCTGACTCGTTCATCCCGGTTGGCTTTGTTGGATACAGCAAGATCGATCATCTCTTGCAGCTTGAGTTGATTAATCTGTTCCACATTCAGCTCCGGTTGTCTCTGATGAATGTGGACCCTTTGAGGGCTCTTTGTTATCTGACCATGGCGTGCCGGGGGAGTACTCTGGTGCCTCCTCCGGCGCAGTCTCCCTGGAGGAGTGGCTTCTTCGACAGATCTGCTGCGGGCAATCCTGCGGCCATCACGCAGCCTGGGTGTTCTTGCGCGTCTGCGGAGATATCCCAGACAGGACGGGGACCATGGCTATGAGGGGTAAGACTCCGGTCACTACTTGACCGTGGCCTTATCTTCTTCTGAGGAGATGGACTCGAAGACAGGGCTGGAGATGACTGGCCATCTCCGGCCCTGGTTCTCTTCTTTCTCCTTAATTCTACGTTTTCCCTGGTCAGTCGCTTGATGATTGCAGTTGAGGATTCGACCGCTGGTCCTTTTCCCTTCTGCTGCTCGGTATAACCTCCTCCCGTTATCAGGGGAGAGATGCTCTCGATTCTTCTTGTAGCAGCTGCCCTGGAAGGTTCAGGATTTTGTGAAGCTGGTATCCTGACGGTTCGGTTGACCACATTAGGATCACCAGGATTGTTAGTGATTTGCACCACTAAGTTCTCTGCCTCCGGCTGTCCACTTTCAGAGTGGTGCGAGCCCTGATCGTGGCCCTCACTCCCGAGAACTTATTCTTGATTCACCGGTTCTGTTGCTTCAAGAATTGGAGACACAGGAGAAAGGTTCTCGGTTTGACTTTCAGTAACTTGACTCATTCCATTATTGGAACGAGTTGGGTGTCTCTTACTTCCAGCCATTATTGCAGTAATTCCAGTATGACTGGAATGAGATTCCTTGCAAGGCTCTGAAACTGATGGTAGATTCAGCCCCACGGTGGGCGCCAAAGAGTGTGGTTGCAAAAATTTGATCCACAAACTCGAGATATGTATATATTAATCGTACAGTTATAATGAAAGCCTTGTATAGACAGAGATAGGATGGGGGGTATACAGTGAGACTGGACCTGATCGGGATCAGTCTGCCTATGTATCCAAAATGATGAACTTGGAAACAAGTCTCTGCGTCCACTAAGCTCTAATGGAGTTGCTCAGTGAAAGACTCGTAGTTCAGGAGGTTTAGAACTCCTGTATTTGTAGTAGGCCGGAGGAGGCTAGCTCAACCACCCCTCCGGTTTTGACTTCACGAACTCGGGTTGTTCAACTGTGAAGATGTTTTCCGTGGAGATAGCTTGCATGCTGCCGAGCGGTTATCTCCTTGGTTTGAATCCCCTTTGACCAGGATGACTGCGACGTGGCATTCTCTGATAGGTCCTGGTTCAACCTGGGTTTCCTTTATCTTCTCCAACGGGTTAGAACAATGGGTTTTGTTGGCCTGGAATCTCGCTGGACCTATCCAGTTGGTTGGGACTTGGATTGACCAAGCCTGAAAGCAAAGACTTGGGTTTGACTCCTCTGACCGGAGGCCCAATCTGCACTACCTCTGGACTCCTGTGCTAAGCCTTTGGATGAGTCCCTGTCGCTGCTGGACCTTACTGGGCCGGACTTGGCCTACTTGACTAAGGTGGGCCTGGTTGATGTATGGGAGCCCACGGTTCAACTTCTTATACAGTAACCGGGGCTCCACCCATTGATAGTGGACTATCCGCTGAGTCAAGGTCCACAGAGCGTATACGGATCTCTTGAAACCGGGTTGGGCCCTATCCGATAGCCCAGGCTTGCCTGGCTACTGCTCAGGTGCTCCCGGTTTAGCTTCTTATATAGCCATCGGTGACACCTGTCGGGTTTTTTACCTAGGGTACACACAATGTTGATTTAATTAAATTGAATAGCTGAGAGGTGGCGATTTAATTAATGAAGCATACTAACATATTCAATAGCATGTATAAGAGAATCCCGTTTTAATTGAGTGGAATAGCTGAGAGGTGACTACTTGATTACTATAAGTACTAATGATTAATTGGAATAGCTGAGAGGTGACTAATTTATTGTTATAGATTGAACCTGAATGAATGGCATGTATGTTCGCATTGTTTAGTTGTGGATACCAATTCTTCCCCCTATTCATCATAAGATCTTCTCTACATCTCTATCCATCTTCTTAAGTTAGTTTAAGTATTAGTTCATTTATTCATCGCCTGTAGGAAGTAGAATCAATCTCCATCTTATTTGTTGATTCACTTGGTGTTCTTTAACCATTGTTTTCTATTGTGTTTGAGTTAAGAATTCTCCTTTTGAGGTGTGTACGACCCTTGCTTGTTACTTGTGTACATTGATAATCAATATTTACAGGCACAAGAAGGAAAATCAATACAAATCTATCTTTTGATTAGAAGGATACACAAAAGTTCTTTTATCATTAATAAGATCATTAATAATATTAATATGAAAAGAAAATGCCCGTGTCTTATGGCATGCTATGGTCGTGCCAAATTTAATTACATTTTAATGGTGTATTTACAATGAATTACAATGTATAAATGTTTTCCTATTTAGAAAGTAACAGAGCTCATGACCCCAACATATCTCAATGGCTCAAGAATAAACATACCAATTGATTTTAAGAGCTTATATCTCATAAAAAATCTTCAAAACACAATAAAATGTTAGGTTTCTTCATCATCGGGCTGTCTAGGCTGCCATTCTTAAAATGACAGCCATCTTGACATCCCATCCCATCCATTGATTTCAATCTAATCTAAGGGTCTGTATTAGTTTCTTTCTTACAAGTTACTTCACTAAAAGGCACCATAGTAATTGCCTTTTCTTTCTTTATCTCTTGTCACAACCAGACCAGTAACAGAGAGTGGATCTCCATCAAACTTCGCCCTCTTTTGCTCTCTTTTTTTCCCTGGTTCTTTCGTTTTGTTGATAAAGATTTCTTTGATAGAATTTTGATTTGGTCGTAATTTGAAAGTGGGTTTGTTTATGAATTTATTAAGAGAAATTACTTCTAAAAATCTTCTCAAATCAATTAAACCTGGTACCATTTATGTTAAAATTGATTTAAAATTGTATACTCCAATTAAGTTATGGTTGCAGGGGATGTTGTTACGGTGTTTGTAAACCCCCTCTTTTATGCTTTATGCTAATTTTAATTTGGAATTAAAAGTAATTGGGTATAAGTCCCTGGACCAAGGGTTTAAGCATAATTACTATAAAGTAGTGGACTATGGTTTAAATAACCCAAACTTGGAGAAAACATATCACGAACAGATCTGGTTGCTTGTAGTTCGGAAACACGTTAACACGATCAAAATCGGATTAAGCATGAACCGTTAGATCAGCCGACTAATTCTCTATATAGAGATTTAAGTAAGGGTTTTGTTTGCTTAGTTTTTTAAAAAAAAAAAAAAAGATTTGCGATAAACAGCGAGAGAGAGAGAGATCGAGAGTGGCGGCGACAACTCAATCGATCGATCGAGAGAGAGAGAGAGAGAGAGGTGTGCAAACCTGTTGAGAGGAAGAAGAAGAACAGTGGAACAGGTGAGTGGACTGTATTTTGTTAAATTAGTTTAAATTGATTAAACTATATGATTAGGACTTTAGTGGTGGGGTATATGGATATGTTTGCTGTTGGTTAATATGAAGAAATGGTTTGAATGCATCTGCTGGTTAGGTGGGGTGAATTAGAATTTTATTATTTTTTTTATTTGATTTGTATGGTTTGAGTACACTGTTGATAACATGGAAATTATAAGAGAAGGTAAATGGTAGTAATGTACATGTATCCAAATTGTCGAGTTTTCGAGATCGCTTTTGGATTAGTATTCATATATATGTGGACTAGAAATATTTACACCGAAAAATATAATTTTAATGAAACTGGGGTTAAAGAAAGTTATATAGTTTTATTGATACAGTAAATATTATTTGTTGAATGTATTTTGTTTCTGGCTGTATAGTAGATAGTATTTTTATTTTGAAAGAAATATAAAATGTGTTAATATTAAATTCGAGGAAATTATTGTTGAATGCCTTGGAATGGCTATATATACCATGGACGGTACTTGATTAATTTGGAAAATGCGAAAGGAATACAATAATGAATTTGATGTGAAATTTATAATCGAGTGTTACTTGATTGATTGGTAGTTTAGATGTTTGATAGTCGCTCAACCATTAGTACATTTGCCGCACCTGTGGAATAGGATTAAAAAGATTAGATATCACCCTAGACGGCTTAGCCTGCGGGTTGACACTTGGAATATATTTTTATTGGGTATTTCCTAGACGGCTTAGCCTGCGGAACTGACCCTACAGACCTTCATAGCCTTCGGGGTTGGTCTGGGCGCCACATTAGAAAGCTCAAGGGAGCTAGTAGAGGCCATGAGTTAGACATACGTCGAGGCTAGCCAAAGCTTGCAGGTGAGCACCCACTTGGGTTTTGGTTTCCGCGTAGAGGGTCTTAACCATGGACAAGGCACACTGGTGCAGTGTGGGTATGGCAAATATGTGGAGTGCATCCTGTGGGAGGTGTACTAGTGATTGGGTATAGGTTGTGAAGTGTTGTGTGGTTACGAATGATTGTTTGTAGTGATTGAGATATAATGTGAAGACTTGAGATGTCATGTATTATATATTATTGTACTAACACAGTTTTGCAGGAGGATAGGTCAATTAACATTTCTTGCAGGGCTCGACCTATCCTAATAGGAGGTGCAGCTCAGGTAAGGTATTAATATAATATATAGTATTTACTTGTAAACGAGATAAATGTATAAAGACCGCGGAGTCTGTAATTTTTATTGTTTTTGGGAATGGAGTTCCCTACCCTTGTCTACTCATACCAGCATAATTTGCTGACCCATGTTGCTTGTTTTGCACGTGGGTACGTATCCTTATGGAGCGTAGGCGGAGGAGAGCAGCAAGTTGAGTACGATCGGGAGCAACACCAGGAGGCTCGGGCTGATCCAGTTGTTCGAGAGGGAGTTTGAGATTTATAGGAGTTAACCTTCGTAGTAGGTTTAATTCTTTGATTCGTTGTCAGTCGATTACTCAAGTTTATTTTAATTATTGGATTATTGTGATTGGAGAATACAATACCTCAGTAGAAGTTGTTGAATTCTATTATTTGAGTTGTTTAATTCGGTATTTAAAATTTTAGGATTTATTTAGGGAAATCATTGGGAGTTCAGATTATTTGTGTTGAAGTATTTATCATTAATGGTTATGGATTTTTACCTTGTGCAAATGTTTATTTAGATTACTGTCTTGATCCTTTTTCCATTTATTGGCATATCGAGGGTAATTTTGTAATTTCTCTCTTTTTGCCAATTTTTGGATATTAGGGTCGTGACAGTTTTCTTGGTATCAGAGCGCTTGGTTAACTTAGGCCGAGAAGGTCTAGGTGATCCTCGGAATATGGAATGGGTGATAAGTTTGATGGAGTTGGGTGGTTATCTAATAATAATTTAATCTTTTGAATGAAGGTTATGGCGGGAAGAGGACGTGGTCAAGTCTATCAGTTGACTCAAGACCAGATGAATCAGCTGTTGCTAGCAGTTGCAGGCAACAATGGGGGTAATGGTGACCCATTTGCTAAGAGGAACAAAGACTTCCTCAATCTGGGTGGTATCAAATTCGATGGTAAGGGAGACGGGAAAGCTGCAGTGTTATGGCTCCGTCAGACAGAAGCCGTGTTTGCAAAGATGGTGTTGACTGAAGTTCAGAAGCAGGAGCTCGCTTCCCATCAGTTGGAGGGTGGAGCATTACTTTGGTGGGACGCTTTGAAGGTCGGGCTTGACCTCACCACTCTGACTTGGGAGGAGTTCAGGAATACTTTTGAGGGGAGATACCTTTCGAGTGCTTACAGAGACCGATTAGTGGATGAATTTCTGAATCTGCGACAGGATGCTATGACCGTAGCAGAGTATACGAATCGATTCAATGAGTTGTCCATGTTTGCTCCACACATGGTGGATACAGTCGAGAAGAGAAATCATCGTTTCATTAAGGGCCTAGGGCACTATGTGGCAAAGCAACTGATTCCATTTGAGCACGAGCCATTTGATAGAGTCCTGAACCTCGCAATGAAGTATGAGGAGAAGGAACAGGAGTTTAGAACTGAGAAGAGCAAAAAGACAGTTGATAACTTCAGAGACAGGAACAGACACAAGCCTTATGATCCTAACTTCAGGGGTCGACGTTATGACAACAGGCCACCGGGAGATAACCAGGGTTACAACAGGCCACCGGGAGATAATCAGGGTTTCAGACACCGTGGTGGGTATGGGCGTGGTGACAACCGAGTTCGAGCAGGAGCACCACCACCACCACCAGCACTAGGGCAACCTGCCCCAGGTTTGCCTTATAGGCCAGCACCTTTACAGTTACCAGCGCCAGGAGCATTAGCAGGGCCGATCAGGGGTAACTGTTGGAACTGTGGAGGACCAGGACATCGTTCTGCTGAGTGTCGTCGACCAGTGAACAACAACCAGGGAAGGCCAGCATATCAGCCGAACCGAGGGAGAGCCTTTGCTGTTTTGCCCGCATTTCAGGGATTGGAAGGTACTTTTGATTGTTCTCAATTTAGATTCCGAGTGTTATTTGATTCTGGTGCATCGCATTCATTTATTGCTAAGCAATTAGTAGACAAGTATCAGATTGCGACCACACCTTTACCTCAACCTTTATACCTTCGGACACCTATGGGAGGGTCGACTTGTTTGTTTTACCAGTGTAAGAACTTTGTTCTGACATTCATGAGTAGACAGTTTATCATCGATCCAGTAGTTTTAGATTTTGAGGGCTATCAGTTTATTTTGGGTTTTGATTGGTTGAGTCGCTATCATGTTATTTTGGATTGTGCTGGAAGGAGAGTTATAGTGGATACACCAGGTTTACCCACATTGGTACACAGTTGTGTTAGTAGGGATGATTCGATTATGTCCAGCTTTTTGATGTCTATGGCTGCCCAGTCGATCGATATTAGTGATGTGGCGATAGTTAAGGACTATCTAGATGTGTTTGAGGAGATTCCGGGTTTACCACCTAAGAGAGAGGTGGAGTTCCGTATTGATTTGTTGCCAGGGACGGCACCTATTTCTAAGACTGCTTACAGGATGGCGCCTAAGCAGTTGGAAGAGATGAAGACCCAGTTGGAGGAGTTGCTTAAGAAAGGGTATGTGATATTTGATGTTTTATTTGATTTAGTTTATTCTTTTGGTGTATATGTGTGAGCCTTTTGAGGTGTGTATGAACCACAGGTTCATACGTCCAAGCAATTCTCCATGGGGAGCTCCAGCAATCTTTGTCTCTAAGAAGGATGGGACTTTGAGGATGTGCATTGATTACCGTGAGTTGAACAAGGTGACAATCAAGAACAAATATCCACTGCCGAGAATAGATGATTTGCTTGATCAGTTGAAAGGAGCAGCCGTGTTTTCTCAGTTTGATTTGAGGACGGGTTACCATCAGATGGGTGTAGAGGAGAAGACTATACCACTGACTGCTTTCAGAACTCGATATGGGTTGTATGAGTTTCCAGTAATGCCTTTTGGGTTAACTAATGCTCCAGCATTTTTCATGGATTTGATGAACCGGATTTTTAGGCCTTATCTTGATAAGTTTGTGATTGTATTCATTGATGATATTTTGGTGTATTCTAAGGATGCTCAGGAGCATGCGAAACATTTGAAAATAGTGTTGCAGATATTGAGAGATCACAAGCTATATGCTAAGTTTAGTAAATGTCATTTCTGGAAGAATGAGGTGCATTTCTTAGGTCACGTGATATCCAGAGAAGGGATTGCCGTTGACCCTGAGAAGGTTACTGCAGTTAGGGACTGGAAACAACCAACCAACCCTACAGAGATTCGAAGCTTTTTAGGATTAGCTGGATATTACCGTCGTTTCATTGAGAAGTTCTCGCTCATAGCTGAGCCATTGACCAGACTTACGAGGAAGAATGTGAAGTTCTTGTGGACTGACGACTGCGAGAGAGCTTTTCAGGAACTTAAGCAGAGGTTGACTTCAGCGCCAGTGTTAGTTATACCGGTTAGAGGTGGCAAGCTTGTGGTATTCACAGATGCTAGTGGTACAGGACTTGGTTGTGTTTTGATGCAGGATGGGAGAGTGGTCTCTTATGCTTCTAGGCAGTTGAAGCAACATGAGCGAAAATATCCAGTGCACGATTTAGAATTGGCAGCTGTGGTGTTTGCTTTGAAGATTTGGCGTCACTACTTATATGGAGAGAAGTTTGATCTTTACACCGACCACAAGAGTCTGAAATACTTGTTCTCTCAGAAGGACTTGAACATGAGGCAACAGAGATGGATGGAGTTCATTAGCAGTTATGATTTTCAGATTCAGTATCAGCCTGGGAAGGGTAATGTAGTTGCAGATGCTTTGAGTAGGAAACATGCCACCGTTGCTATGATGATGATGGAGGAGTGGAAATCTTTGGAGACTATAGCGTCTCATGATGTGTACTTACAGCAGGGAGGTGAACAGGTCACCATTTGTTCTATGGAGGTGAAACCTATGATGATTAGCTTGATTGTGTCCAAGCAGCATGAGGACCCTTTCTTGCTCCGAAAGCTTGGGCAGTTAGTTGTGGATTTGTTAGATGATTGTCCCACAGAATGGTCAGTTGGTGTTGATGGAGGTTTGAGGTATAGAGATCGATTGTGTGTTCCTGATAAGGATGGTTTGAGGAAGAATGTTATGGATGAGGCACATCGTTCTCGTTTCACTATTCACCCTGGTGGAACGAAGATGTACAAAGACCTGAAGAGGACTTATTGGTGGGAAGGAATGAAGAGAGACGTCGGAGAGTATGTTTCTAGGTGTTTGACATGTCAGCGAGTGAAAGTCGATCATCAGAAACCGTCAGGGTTACTTCAGCCATTGTCTATCCCTCAGTGGAAGTGGGAGCACATTTCCATGGATTTTATTGATGGTTTGCCTAGATCACGGGGAGACAATGAGTCCATTTGGGTTGTCGTCGATCGATTGACTAAGTCAGCTCATTTTCTTCCTATTTCTATGAATAGGAATGCAGATAAGCTAGCAAAGAAGTATGTGAAGGAGATTGTCAGACTACATGGTGTTCCGGCTAGCATTGTTTCAGACAGAGATCCTATATTCACTTCCGAGTTCTGGGGTAGTTTTCAGCGTGCCATGGGTACGAAGCTTAATTTGAGTACTTCTTATCATCCCCAGACAGATGGACAGACTGAGCGGGTAAATCAGATCCTAGAGGATATGTTACGTGCTTGTGCACTCAGCTTTGGTGGAGAATGGGAGGAACATCTACCTTACGCGGAGTTTGCTTACAATAACAGTTTTCAGGCGAGTATTGGTATGGCACCATATGAGGCACTGTATGGTAGGCCATGTAGATCACCGGCTTGTTGGGCGGAGGTTGGTGATACTGCGATTCTCGGACCAGTGATAATTCGCGAGACTACAGAGAAAGTAGATATTATTCGACAGAGATTGAAAACGGCTCAAAGCCGAATGAAGAGTTATGCAGATAATAGGAGGAAGCCACTCGAGTTTGCTGTGGGGCAGAAAGTGTTATTGAAGATATCCCCGATGCGTGGAGTAATGAGGTTTGGTAAGAAGGGCAAGCTGAGCCCTAGGTATGTGGGACCGTATGAGGTCACTGACAGAGTTGGACCGTTGGCTTACAGGCTGGCATTGCCACCTGCCTTGGAGAAGATACATAATGTATTTCATGTCTCCATGTTGAGAAAGTGGAAAGGTGATGATAAGGATGAAGAGGATGAAGGAGTAGACTACTCCCAGTTAGATATTTATGATCCTGAACAGTTAGAAATTAATGAAGATGTTACCTACAGAGTGAGGCCAATTACTATCATTGATAGAGATGAGAAACGACTAAGGCGAAAGACGTTGAAGCTGGTAAAAGTGCAGTGGAGTGATGATCCGAGCGATGTCACATGGGAGCTGGAGGACAAGGTGCGAGCTAAGCACCCGGAGTTGTTCGATTGATCTTTCTTCCAAATCTCGAGGCCGAGATTTCTTTTGAGGTGTGTATGAATGTAAACCCCCTCTTTTATGCTTTATGCTAATTTTAATTTGGAATTAAAAGTAATTGGGTATAAGTCCCTGGACCAAGAGTTTAAGCATAATTACTATAAAGTAGTGGACTATGGTTTAAATAACCCAAACTTGGAGAAAACATATCACGAACAGATCTGGTTGCTTGTAGTTCGGAAACACGTTAACACGATCAAAATCGGATTAAGCATGAACCGTTAGATCAGCCGACTAATTCTCTATATAGAGATTTAAGCAAGGGTTTTGTTTGCTTAGTTTTTTTTTATAAAAAAGAGATTTGCGATAAACAGCGAGAGAGAGAGAGAGATCGAGAGTGGCGGCGACAACTCAATCGATCGATCGAGAGAGAGAGAGAGAGGCGTGCAAACCTGTTGAGAGGAAGAAGAAGAACAGTGGAACAGGTGAGTGGACTGTATTTTGTTAAATTAGTTTAAATTGATTAAACTATATGATTAGGACTTTAGTGGTGGGGTATATGGATATGTTTGCTGTTGGTTAATATGAAGAAATGGTTTGAATGCATTTGCTGGTTAGGTGGGGTGAATTAGAATTTTATTATTTTTTTTATTTGATTTGTATGGTTTGAGTACACTGTTGATAACATGAAAATTATAAGAGAAGGTAAATGGTAGTACTGTACATGTATCCAAATTGTCGAGTTTTCGAGATCGCTTTTGGATTAGTATTCATATATATGTGGACTAGAAATATATACACCGAAAAATATAATTTTAATGAAACTGGGGTTAAAGAAAGTTATATAGTTTTATGGATACAGTAAATATTATTTGCTGAATGTATTTTGTTTCTGGCTGTATAGTAGATAGTATTTTTATTTTGAAAGAAATATAAAATGTGTTAATATTAAATTCGAGGAAATTATTGTTGAATGCCTTGGAATGGCTATATATACCATGGACGGTACTTGATTAATTTGGAAAATGCGAAAGGAATACAATAATGAATTTGATGTGAAATTTATAATCGAGTGTTACTTGATTGATTGGTAGTTTAGATGTTTGATAGTCGCCCAACCATTAGTACATTTGCCGCACCTGTGGAATAGGATTAAAAAGATTAGATATCACCCTAGACGGCTTAGCCTGCGGGTTGACACTTGGAATATATTTTTATTGGGTATTTCCTAGACGACTTAGCCTGCGGAACTGACCCTACAGACCTTCATAGCCTTCGGGGTTGGTCTGGGCGCCACATTAGAAAGCTCAATGGAGCTAGTAGAGGCCGTGAGTTAGACATACGTCGAGGCTAGCCAAAGCTTGCAGGTGAGCACCCACTTGGGTTTTGGTTTCCGCGTAGAGGGTCTTAACCATGGACAAGGCACACTGGTGCAGTGTGGGTATGGCAAATGTGTGGAGTGCATCCTGTGGGAGGTGTACTAGTGATTGGGTATAGGTTGTGAAGTGTTGTGTGGTTACGAATGATTGTTTGTAGTGATTGAGATATAATGTGAAGACTTGAGATGTCATGTATTATATATTATTGTACTAACACAGTTTTGCAGGAGGATAGGTCAATTAACATTTCTTGCAGGGCTCGACCTATCCTAATAGGAGGTGCAGCTCAGGTAAGGTATTAATATAATATATAGTATTTACTTGTAAACGAGATAAATGTATAAAGACCGCGGAGTCTGTAATTTTTATTGTTTTTGGGAATGGAGTTCCCTACCCTTGTCTACTCATACCAGCATAATTTGCTGACCCATGTTGCTTGTTTTGCACGTGGGTACGTATCCTTATGGAGTAGGCGGAGGAGAGCAGCAAGTTGAGTACGATCGGGAGCAACACCAGGAGGCTCGGGCTGATCCAGTTGTTCGAGAGGGAGTTTGAGATTTATAGGAGTTAACCTTCGCAGTAGGTTTAGTTCTTTGATTCGTTGTCAGTCGATTACTCAAGTTTATTTTAATTATTGGATTATTGTGATTGGAGAATACAATACCTCAGTAGAAGTTGTTGAATTCTATTATTTGAGTTGTTTAATTCGGTATTTGAAATTTTAGGATTTATTTAGGGAAATCATTGGGAGTTCAGATTATTTGTGTTGAAGTATTTATCATTAATGGTTATGGATTTTTACCTTGTGCAAATGTTTATTTAGATTACTGTCTTGATCCTTTTTCCATTTATTGGCATATCGAGGGTAATTTTGTAATTTCTCTCTTTTTGCCAATTTTTGGATATTAGGGTCGTGACAGTGTTTGTGATGAAATTTCCATTAATTTTGATATCAAGGACATTAAAAGACATCAAATGTATAGTTCATTTGTCTGGCTATGAAAATCAAAGAAAACAAAAGCACAAATGCATAATGGGTTTGCTTCTCTTATTCTTCCTTTGGTAGGGCTGTTAAACGAACTGAACAGCTCGAGCTCGGCTCGGGCTCGACTCGTTAAAAGCTCGGCTTGAGCTCGTTCGTATAGCTAAACGAGCCGAGCTTGAACATAAAGTAAAGCTCGTGTAAAATTTGGGCTTGGTTCGTTTATAAACGAACCAAACTCGAACATACTAAAGCTCAACTCGTTTAGATAAAATCCTACTTTTATGTGTAATTTAATCGAGTAGCTCAAACTCAGCTCGGGCTCGACTCGTTAAAAGCTCGGCTCGAGCTCGTTCGTATAGCTAAACGAGCCGAGCTTGAACATAAAATAAAGCTCGTATAAAATTTGGGCTCGAGCTCGGCTCGTTTGGCTCGTTTAACACCCCCTATCCTTTGGGAGAAAATAACCAAAATGTGAGCAAGAAAAAAATTGAATCTTTTTGCTAGAAAGGGAGAGGAGACGCATGAAGATTAATAGCCCACTAATTAAGAAAGGGAATAACAAGCTTTGAGCAATGACATTAAGTTTGAGTTTAGTGTTGAAGTTTTTCACCATTGCCCTGGTTTGTAACAGAGAAATTAGAAGAATGAGGGCAATTTACAATAATGCCCATTTGGAAAATAAGTAATAATAAGAATATAGTTTGGACCCTTGGATTAGATTGAAGTCTATGGATAGGATGGGTTGTCAAGATAGCTGTCATTTTAAAGATGGCAGCCTAGACAACCGGCTTCATCACATACATTTTAAATTTAGATCACGCGAGCACACGAATTCTCCAAACCATAAAATAATATCAACAACAATGTCATGATTCTTAATCACATATATTTTCATGAACAAAGGCAACTAATAGATCAAAGGTCCTCTTGGTATAGCCACCATGTGACCCAACTCGATGACATGAATATGAATCTCTTTGTCCTTATGGACAACATCCAACTTAGCAACTCTCGGCACTTTGTGTACAAATTAATAATAGAGGTATCGTTGTACCAACAATAATTGTGATCAGATAATCATCCTTTTACACAATCGGTACACAATCGGAAAATTCTTTTCAGATAGTGTTTTTTTTTTTTTTTCTTTTAAAAGAAGACCCCGAAAAAGGGGGTGGGTTTTGGCAGACCCCGACCTGTAGTTAAAAATAAATCAATATAAATCTTAGAGGGGGACATTGGGCCTTACCTCTTACAGGTGAATGAGAAAACTCAAACCACATAGACCTGAAATACAAGACCTTATAACCAGACCAAAGCAAAAATAAAAACTAGAACAAGACCAAAACCTTAAATAAATAGACCAACCTAGAAACCCCTATCCAAGGTCAGCTCCAAGAGAGTAACGCGCCAAAAGCATCCAAGCTTTGAATAGGTAGTTGGGGAGGTAGTGAAGGCATAAATTCCCTTCCATCTCCCACTACCCATCTCAGCAGCACTAACACTGATTTTCTTCTCTGCAAACATTCTCCCCCAGCCATGTATGCTTCTTCCACCTCCTCTCTTTCCTCTAAAGTAGTGAGATAGCCTTCCTTGAAAATCAGGTATACGAGACAGTGCGGAGGTCCCTGTGCCCCTTCCATTTCGATGGATTTGAGGACTTCCACAATGGAGTTTCTGAGTTGGCTGAGGATGTGGCTGGAGCTGTTGAGGAGATAAGGACTCTTATCAATTCTGTTTTCCCTCATCCTCTTGCAAAGTGGGAGCTGCTGATTGGGAACGGCTTGAGACTAGGCTGCAGACTGAAACTGGTGAATGGATGAGGGACTTGTGCAGACCTTGGTGTTTTTATGCAAGGTATGGGATAGAGAACTACAATTCCTGCCTTGAAGCCTCCACAATTCCAGGGTATTGGTATGAGAATCTCCATGCTGGAGAGGGAGAACCAGCAGATGAGGTCCCTGTTGATAATGGGAACAATGTAGGTCAGGTAGGAGGCCAAGATGATGGTGCTAACCTTGGAGGCCAAGCTGGTGAAGCTGGAGCTCAAGTTGCTGCTGTTGATGTCCAACCAGAAGTGATTGATGAAATTGGTCCCCCAGATTCTGATGAAGAGGAAAGGAGTGCCAAGAGGCCCAGGCATTGAGATTATCTTCTTTATCTCTTTTTGCACTAAGACCTTGTCAAGGTGTCTTAGTTCTGTACTAGTGATGTAGACTGACAATGATGATGTAAACCTCCAACACATAAATCTGATAAATGAATCTGACTTTTCTTTATCTTGTATGAATTCTGATGTTTGGTATATTTTCCTTATCTCCATATACAGCTTGTCTGAATACTTTATCCTGATTGTGATTGGCTGCACATTCTGACCTGTATTTTATCCCTAGCTTAGATAGGTGATCAGCTGCAGAGTTCCCCTCTCTAAAAATATGTATACACACCACATCTAGCTCTTCCAGGGCAGCATATATATTTGACCACCATAATGATAAGGACCAAGGAATTTGGGCCTGCATGTGCAACCACTTGGTGGCCAGTTCTTAGTCCACTTGCAGAAAAATCCTATGATATCCTAGCTGCCTGCAAAGAAGCAACCCATCTAAAATAGCTCTTGTTTCAGCTAAGTTGTTTGAACCCCCTCCGTAGAACGAGAAGAAGTTAACAATATGGTTCCCATTCCCATCCCTGAGAACACCTCCACCAGCTGCCTCCCCTTTCTGACAAGCACCATCAGTATTTAGAGCAATATAGGAATCTGGGGGCCTAGTCCAGTATACCAGCACTGGTTGTCTTCTCTTGGGATTGCTAAACTGCAACTCTAGTCTGCAAGTAGTGTGTTCAAAGCTCAAAGCGGAAGTAGTTGTAGGCCTGAAGTGCCCCCCCCCCCCCCCCCCCCCCCCCCCCCCAATTTGAGTAGCCAGAATCTCACTTTAAAAATAATGGTATGGATACCCTCATAACCAGCTTCATCTTCAAACCTCAAAAAGTTTCTAACCTTCCAAATTTCCCACAGTATGAAAAGAGGACACAGAGAGTATAGTAGATTTTTCAGAGAGCCCTTCTTCCCATGATGTAGCCACAAAGCTTTGGTGGAGCTTAGGTTATAGAATCTTGGCCACGTAATGTTGAAGAGATCATTAAAGTGCTACCAGATTCTTTTTGCTAGATCTCCATGCAAGAAAAGATGATGAGCAGACTCAACCTCAGGCTTCAAACAACAATGACATTTAGATACAAGAGGAACATGACACTTCATAACAGCAGTATCCACTGGTACTGCACCATGTAAGAGCTTCCAGATAAAGAAAGATATCTTTGTAGGTATATAAGAGGCCCAAATCTTCGTCAGCAATGGGAAGTTTTGACCATTACCAGTTGTGAGAATGACATAAGACTTGATAGAAAAGTTACCAGAGCTAGTGTGGGGCCAAATTCTTTTATCTTCCATAGTGCTTGGTGATAGTGCTTGGTGATAGTCTTTCATATTGTCTGTATGGATGTTTTATGTATTTTGGTTAACATGAGAGTTATGGGTTATTTTCCAATGTTTTATATGTTGAGGTATTTCTCCATAGGTACGTAGGATTTTCAACCTGACACCTATTTACGATGTTCACACATGTTTACCGCTTTGCAGATTAATCTCATAATGAAATTACTGTCAGCCATTGGCACTCAATTAACCTAGGCATATTCTGTGCTGAAATTACTGGTTGTCCCCACTACAAAAATATCTATGGTAAGAAGCAAGTACATGCTCTGAGAAGTGGCTCTACATACTTTGAGCAATCCTCCAATGAAGGAATGAAAGAGAGAGTGCCTAATTCAGCATCTAACACAACATACATTTCGAGTAAAAGTTTCTGTGAAATCAAATTTCTACTGTAAGTGTTATATATATTGTATTAACCTATTTCTAGATTAATGCATCAACAGGGTCAGGTCGTTATGGAGACTTGACCAAATGGGGATATTGGAGGTTGGGGTGGCTGCACCTCGTTGAGATCGAGATTGCCTACGTACTCTAGCTCGGGGGAATTGAACTTAGAGATCAAGCCATCGTAGTTCTGTTTATATAGAAGATGGAAGGGCGTGGATCGTGGATCTTGCAGATTCTCCGCCATCATAATGATGATTAAATGTGTAACGCGCGAGGATCATCCTTGTGAATTAATTCTGTAACTGATGGGAATATTCTGTGCATTGAATAGGAGCACGTGTGAATAGCAGGTCGCTGGTCGTTGTGTAGTCTGGTCGCTTTAGTCGAGCTGCTAGCGAGTTGAGATTGTGGCGACCTGACAGATTGGTGATTGTGCCACGTGGCTGCTTTTGATTGTTTGGAGTATGTAGTACCCCTACATAAGCCCCCTCTTTTTAGGTCGACTATGGGAGTCGGGCTGAAAAGACTAATTACTCTTATCGAAGCTGATTTGTAGTTTGCTTTTTGAAGTTGCTGACGTGGCAGTCATGCAGCGCTGTCTGTGGTAATCATGGCGCTGTATGGGGAAGTGGAGGAGTTTCCTCGAGCAGTTAGATGTGTGATTATGGCAACTTAAGCACGTACTGCTTGATTTGCTGTCTGTCTTGCACGTGGATCAATCCAACGGTGGATGCGAACCGTTTTGTGAGTGGAGGATGACTGTACTGCATATGGATCCGTTTGTCGATCTCAGCCGTTCGTTTGTTTTGAATCGATGGCTAGGAATTCTCGAGCTATAGTATATAAACTGTAGTTACGTTGATGTAGGTTTACTCATCTTGCCTTTATTTGAATTCCTGCCGCTTTTGTCTTGCGAACTGAAGAACTTTGAGAGCTCGTGAGGTTTGTTCTCTTCTCTTTTCTCTGATTGTTTATTTTCTTTCTTTTTCTTCTTTTGTTGTCTTCTGTATTGTTCGAGAGTAATGTCTGAGGGTAGTGATTCGCAAAATGATCACTTGAGTGATGTTGGAGTTGAAGAGTATGAGTCTGAGAGTACTCATTCTGACCCTCCGTCTCCCGTTCCCGATGAAAATGTAGAGAGCCCCCAGAGTAGTGGTTCTCATGGTCCAGATTCTTCTGATGATGAGATGGTTGAAGATGATAATGGTAGAATGTGTAGGATTGTGAATATGAACTATGTATATAGGCATTTTGCTGTTAGGAGGCATTACCAATTTAGGTCGATTAGGCATTTAGAGATTAGGTTTCTTGGGGACCGCTTACTTTCTCCTGACTATCGACCTAATAATCCTTCATCTACTGTATTGACTTTGAACCAATTCCGTGCTGGTCTGAGGTTGCCGTTGTCTGAATTGGTGGTCGACTTGTTGAATGCCATTAGGCGAGCCCCTTGTCAGATGAATGGTAATTTCTGGCGGAACATGAGGGTAATTGACGACCTCAACAAGTTGCATAGGTGGAACATTACAACAGAAGATGTATTGAACCACTTTTGCTTCAAACGCTCTTCGAAGGTTGAACTTTCTGGCTATAACATGCAGGTTAGGCCAGAACGTTTGCCTTTGATTTATCCAGTGAGTAGCGAGCCATGGTGGAAAGATCCCATGCTATTCACTGGGTCGATTGTTGAAGGGGATATCCAATTGCGTCATACGATCAGGAATGATGATCGTAAGTTAGTTGTCTGTAGCTTGATGATAGTTCGTCTTCTTGTTTTTGATCTTGATATGTTTGAATTTTTTTGCTGCAGCGATTCGGGACGATCATCTTAGAAAGAACGATCTGCAGTCTGCTTTGAACTGCTTTGGCAAGTTGACTGACGAGCGGAAGATCTCGTTTCTGCCTCACCTAAAGGAGCATTTCATTCCTAAAGGTGGTCCAAAAACTGTCTGGGAAGAGCTCAAGAGGAGGAAAGCTTTGAAGAAAGTATACATGTCTTCTGTGCACAAAGCGAGTGGTGGACGAACTGGTAGTGGTTCGCGAGCTGATGACAGTGAACGGGCTGGTGGTAGCTCGCGGGGTGGTGAGAAAGAACGAGCTGGTGGTAGCTCGAAGTCTGCTGAGGAGAAGGGACGAGCTGTGTGTAGCTCGAGGTCTGCTGAGAGAGAGCGGCCTGCTGGTGCTGCTCGTAGGCCGGAGAAAGAACGGCCTGTGGAGGATGAGAGAGTTGGTGGTGGCTCGCGCCAGGTGGAGGCAGTGGCGAGCCCCCAAGTTGTGTCTCCTCCGCCTTCACTTCCCAAGCTGCCTGCATTTTCTGGGCAGAAGAAGAGGTCTCACTCGGGTACTCTGAAGCTGTTGGAGAGACCCGTTGTGCCGACACCTGCTCTTACCCCGCCTGTTAGGGGTCCAGAGGTGTCTGCTGTGTCGATGAAGACTGTTGCTCGGCCTTCACAGAAAGGCAAGGGTGTGATGTCTGAGTTTCGCCCTGGGCCCTTCGACTACTTGGATGGGCGTGGTGTGAGGCATGTCGTGTATGATAACGACAGTGCTATTGCTGACCCCTGCGTCGCCCGGGCTGTGAATGAGGGCATCGTTCTGGAAGCTGATGCTCGAGTAGTGAAGTCTCAATCTCTTTTGGTCAACTGCTCAAAGTTGAATTCGGCGCTGTCCTTGGTAGGTGTTGCCATAAGTATTATTTTCTGCTTAGTCGTTGTTGTCTAAATTTGTTTGCGCTTTGTAGGTTAACGCGACCTTCCAAGAGATTCGCTTGGTTGCTGAAGTTGGCGCCCAGGCTGAGGTTGAGCTGAAGGCGATGAATGACAAGCTTGAGCAAGCGAAGAATGTTGCTCTTGTTGCGGAGTGCAAGGTGAGGGATAGGATGCTCAGGTTGCGGCGCTGAAGGAGACAGTGGAGCAGCTGAAGGAGGCCAATGAGCATTTGAAGGCAAATGTGGCTGCTGCTAACGCTTCTGCTGAGCACTGGCAGAACGTAAGTCAGGAGAATGGTGCGGCGTGGCAGGTCTACTGTGAGCAGCTGCAGAAAGCTTTGATGGGGTCGCCCGAAGGAGAGGAGACGCGAGGTGGTGTTGGAGATACTTCGGCGCCAGCTCAGGACACCTCGATGGGCCCTAGTGACCAGGTCGTTGGAACCCCTATTGAAGTTGATACTTCAGGCGACCAGTCTGTGCAGCAATGAGCTCGCCTTGGTTTCCCCTTCTTGTATTGGGTAACCTTGTTTTCCCTTTCTTGTATTGGGTAACCTTGGTTTTCCTTTCTTGTATTGGGTAACCTTGGTTTTCCCCTTCTTATATTGGGTAACCTTGGTTTTCCTTTCTTGTATTGGGTGACCTTGTGCAAGGTTTGCTTCCTGCGGTCATTGTTGCAGTATGTCTTCGATAGCTTATTCTTGAGAGCCCCCCCTTGTAATCTTTGAGAGCTTGAGTGGAGAACTTCTTGTCTTTTGTATTTGGTGTCAGTAATCAGCTTTTACTTTGATGAGTTTTGGATGTATTCATTTATGCGAGCTAGTTTCCAGGAAGTCCTGGTAGTTCGTTCAGAAGGCAGGTAGACGAGATGAATGGCTGTAAGCAGGACGCACTGAAACAGTTCCTCTTGTATGCCTTGATTCTATTTTGGTTGTACCTGTAATTGTTAAAATCTCATAAAGTAAAAGTTAATTCAACTATTTACCTTGCATTGTTGATTATGTCGTTTTGTCTGCTTGAATGGACTTGCAAACAATGTGTGACATTTGTTCGACCTGATCGGGGGTTGAGGTCGCTTTTAACATAATTGTGCTTGGGTCGTGGGAAGAGGATGACCAATGCACCAAGTTAAGTTGATAGTGATTTAACTTAACAAAATTCTAAATTATCAAAGGGACTAGAGTTTTGATAACTTGTAGGTCGAGGGATTAGACCTTTTTAGCCATTCATGTTTGAGCAGAGATGAAGGCAAAGCTGATTTTATTGATTGAAATGCAATGTATGGATGCTTACATTTCACTGATAAAATTTCTTTAAATGGAAAGCATTCCACGGGTTCTTAACGATCTCCCCTTCTGGTGTCTGAAGACGATAAGAACCGTTGCTCTGGACTTTTGTGATAATGTAAGGACCTTCCCAATTGGCGTTGAGTTTGCCGATAGTGTCCTTTCTTTTGTTACTGAACATTCTTCTTAAGACTAATTCCCCTGGCTGGAAAGTTCTTGGTCGCACGCCTTTGTTATAAGCTCGCTTGAGTCTCTGTTGGTATTACTCAAGCTTTATAGTGGCGTGGTTACGTCGCTCTTCTAGGAGGTCGACTCCAAACGACCAGATCTGATTGTTGAGCTCTGTGTCGACCAGAAGAGATTTGGTCGTTCCATATGTTAACTCAGTGGGAATAACGGCCTCTACTCCATAGCAAAGACTGAATGGTGACATCCCTGTGGACGTGCGAGGAGTTGTTCTATAAGCCCATAAGATGTTCTCCAATTGTTGTGGCCATTGATCATGCTGGTCTTCGAGCTTCTTCTTCAAATTGGTAAGAATTTGTCGATTTGCAGCTTCGACCTGGCCGTTGGCTTGTGGGTATCTGGGAGTTGCCCTTGAATGCTCGATTTTCCAGAGGTCGTAGAATTTTTTGATATTCTTCGCAACGAACTGAGTGCCATTGTCTGTGACTACCCGTTTAGGTAGCCCGAACCTTGTGATGATATTTTCCCACATAAATCGTTGGACATCTGCTTGTGTTACGTTGGTTAAGGCAACAGCTTCCACCCATTTAGTGAAATAGTCTACGGCTACTAGAACGAACCTCTTCTCAGACTTCTTTTCCTTGATTAGGGGGCCCATGATGTCAAGCCCCCACATGTGGAATGGCCATGGGGCAGTGATGTTGATGAGATCGTTTGGATGCTGGTGTTGCTTATCAGCAAATCGCTGGCATTCTTTGCACTTTAAGACAAATTTCTTTGCATCTTCCTTCATTCTTGGCCAGAAGTATCCCTGGGAGATTGCTTTATGGGCTAAAGTACGCCCACCGGAATGGTTTCCACATTCGCCTTCATGGATTTCTTGAAATATCATTTGACCTTGCTTCGGGATCAAGCATCGTAATAACAATCCAGTTGCTGATTTCCTGAAAAGTTTGCCCTCATGGATTTTGTACATTGTTACTTTATGCAGCAATCGACTGGCTTCCTTTTTGTCGAGTGGTAGGACACCAGTTTGCAGATAAACCATGAATGGCTCCATCCAAGTACCCTGGATGTCTTCTTGAGTTGTTTCTAGTAGATCGGAGATTTGATGAATATCCTCTTCCTTGAGGAGATATGCGGGCTGTGAGTTGATTGCTATAGTTAGGGCCCGCGGTCTGTCTGAGTCGATCTTAGATGCTAGAAATGCCAGTGAATCAGCATGTCTGTTGTCGTCTCTAGGTATATGCTCGATTGTGAAATAGCTGAGCTTGCTGATGAGCTCCTTTGCTTTGTTAGCATACCTGATGAGGTTGACCCCATTGATCTGGTAATTGCTGGTAATCTGATTGACTACCAGCTGTGAGTCGCTGTACACCTTGAGACGAACTGCTTGCAAGTCGATGGCCATTTTTAAGCCTTGTATGAGTGCTTCGTATTCGGCCTCGTTGTTTGAGGTCGAAAAGTCCAGACGAGTTGCTCTTTCGAGCTGTGAGCCTTCAGGAGAGATTAGCACACTACCTATTCCACTTCCATTGGAGTTGTGGGAACCATCTACATACAGCTGCCAAGTATCTGGGGGGTTGTCTTGGATTTGCCTTGTTTCAGGTTCAGGTTCCCAATTGACATCTTCTGCTGGATAGTCTACCAAAAATTCTGCAACGACCTGACCCTTGACGGCCTGTCTTGAAACGAACTCGAAAGTGTAATCACCCAGCTCGGCTGCCCATCGAGCCATACGACCTGTTTTGTTTTTCTTCTCTAGTATGTGGCGTAATGGCTGATCGGTGATTACTTTTACAGTGTGTGCTTGGAAATAAGGCTTGAATTTGCATGCAGCGTAAAGTAATGCTAATGCTAACTTCTCCAGAGGTGTGTACCTTATTTCAGCCTGCTGTAAGACTTTGCTTGTGAAGTAGATAGGTCGTTCCACTTGATTGTCTTCTTTGAAGAGTACTGCGCTTATCGCAAAATCTGATGTTGCGAGGTAAACGCCAAGTACATCACCATCTATTGGTCTGGTAAGAACTGGTGGAGTAGACAGATATGCCTTGAGATCATCGAAGGCTTTCTCGCACTCTTCTGTCCACTCATATGTAGCCCCCTTCTTTAAGATATGAAGCATTGGTCTACACTTGTCTGATGCTCTGGAGATGAATCTGTTCAGAGCTGAAACCATGCCGTTGAGCTTCTGGATTTGTTTCTTTGTTTTTGGACTTGGCATGTCGATCAGGGCTCTGATCTGATCTGGATTTGCTTCGATGCCTCGTCTGGTGACCAGGTAGCCTAGGAATTTTCCTGATGCGACCCCGAACAGACATTTTTCTGGATTAAGACGCATTCTGTATTGCCTTAATCTTTGGAATGCCTGGTCGAGGTTGTACAAATGATCTCGTTCTTTGTCGCTTTTTACTAGCATGTCATCAATGTAGACCTCCATTGTTCGACCTAGGAGGTCGTCGAACATTTTGGTGACCAGTCTCTGGTAGGTCGCTCCTGCATTCCTTAGCCCGAATGGCATGACTTTGTAACAGAAAATACCTTGCTCAGTTGTAAAAGAGGTCTTTTCTTGATCAGGCTCGTACATTGGGATCTGATTATACCCTGAGTATGCGTCCATGAATGACAGTAGCTCAAAACCGCATGTCTGATCGACTAGCCTATCGATTCGTGGCAGTGGGAATGAATCTTTAGGACAGGCTTTATTCAAGCTCGTGAAGTCGATGCAGACCCTTGTTTTTCCATTCTTCTTTAGGACTGGGACTATGTTGGCTAGCCAGTCTGGAGTATCGACTTCTCTGATGAAGCCGACCTGTTTGAGTCTATTGATCTCTTCATTGACGGCTTCGTGAAACTTGGGAGCAAGTCTCCTTGGTTTCTGCTTCACAGGTCGATAATTGGGATTGACCCGTAGCCTATGGCATGCAATTGATGGATCTATTCCGGGCATGTCGATATACGACCAAGCAAAAACATCTTTATTCATTGAAAGAAAATTTACAAAATGAGCGAACTTATCTTCTTCCATTTCTGAACCTACATAGACATACCTTGGGTCCTTATCTGACCCAATGTTAACTCAGACGCCTGGATCGGTGCTTCCGAGACTCAGCTTGGGGGAGCTCGCTTGCTCCTTCTGTAATTGCTATTTAGCAGGTTCAGCTTTTTCCTTGGATGTAGAAGATGACGAATTGTTTTTCAAGCTCCGCAAACGAGCTGATGGATCCTGGCTTCAATCGATGAAACCAGTCGAGAGCTGGTCCGGTGAGGCTAGACTGAAACAGCAAACACAAAAGATGATCCTCCTTGATCAGAGGAAGGGACTTTCGGAATCCCTTGACATGGTCGGTTGGATCTCCGACTCCTGCGTACTGGTCGAACTTGGGGGCATTTAGCTTGTTCGGCAAATCATGTTCCAGGATCTCGTTGGAGAAAGGAGACTCCTGGAATTGTTGAAGGGACTGCACAGCAAGTTGCTCTGCAGTGTGGCTCTTGGACCGGTGAAGGAGAGCCTGAGATGCTTTGAACTCCGCCAGCTGCTGGCTGAGTTGCTCGAACTTTTGGTTGGAATCATCAGCAGGGATGACTCCAAGTCCGCTATTTTCCCCTTGCTGGGGGTTGGTTTGAGCGGCTTTTAAACGCTCATTTTCTTCCTGCAGACGTGTAATTTGTGCCTGCAGATCTTGGATGGTGACTTCCTGATTGGACATTTGATCGAGTGATTTTTGATTTAAGGGTGGGAGGGTTTTGGGTTTTCGATTATATCGAATTCCTTGCAGTCGGCGCCAAATGTATTAACCTATTTCTAGATTAATGCATCAACAGGGTCAGGTCGTTATGGAGACTTGACCAAATGGGGATATTGGAGGTTGGGGTGGCTGCACCTCGTTGAGATCGAGATTGCCTACGTACTCTAGCCCGGGGGAATTGAACTTAGAGATCAAGCCATCGTAGTTCTGTTTATATAGAAGATGGAAGGGCGTGGATCGTGGATCTTGCAGATTCTCCGCCATCATAATGATGATTAAATGTGTAACGCGCGAGGATCATCCTTGTGAATTAATTCTGTAACTGATGGGAATATTCTGTGCATTGAATAGGAGCACGTGTGAATAGCAGGTCGCTGGTCGTTGTGTAGTCTGGTCGCTTTAGTCGAGCTGCTAGCGAGTTGAGATTGTGGCGACCTGACAGATTGGTGATTGTGCCACGTGGCTGCTTTTGATTGGTCGGAGTATGTAGTACCCCTACATATATAGTGACGTGCTAAAAGAACTATTCGATCTTCAACGAAAAAAGTGATAATTTTATTGTCAAAGTTTGCTAAAACTTAACACTGTTTAAAGAGTCAAGCTAAAGCATGTTATGTCATCATTACACATAACACATGGGAAGAAAAAAACTACAATAGAAAAAAATATACTTGAATATGATGTAAAACACGAATAACCAAATTGTAACTCTTTTCCGAGAAAAAATTTGCTCCTTGCATCATTGTCCAACCATAATAAACCACGTGACATCAAATTTTAATAATTTATTCTTTGGTTAACAAAAAGGAAACGGAGAAAAAGTGGAAATTGTTCTTCTCCGTCTTCCCATCTTTCCCTCTCCCACGTTGTTCTTTCTGTTCTGGTCTTGCCTTTCCATTTTGTCTACTCTTGTACTCTTTTTTTTTTTTTTTTTTTTGTTGATTTTCAAATTTCAACTCAATCCTCACTACATTAAGAAAACCCCTTCTTTTAAAAACTTATTTAACACACATAAACCCCCAAATAAATCCTAAAAGGAACCTTCATGTATGAGAACTTATTTACCAAACGTGAAATTAAAATAATGTATACCATCGATCATGTATGCTGATATAATTTTTGGTCTTTCAGGGTATATCTCACTGACATCAAAGTTGTGATGCAAAGTTTCTGATTAAATAATAATGTTGTAATGCACATTTTAAGGTTTCTTAAGTAAATTGGAATCTGGAATTATTGTTATTTGCATTTTTAAGGTTTCTTAAGATTTCTCATCAATTCTTTAAAAAAAAAATTCTCTTTGATATTGGTCACTCATGTTTCGCGTTAATAATAACAGTATAACTGATGACTGTGGAGTAGGGTGAGAAGAAAAATATCAACCAAAGTGACGAACATGATTTCAGTTTTTTAGAATTTTTTTTTTCTTCGTTACCATTTCATTGACGTTATCTTATGACCTGGCTAGTAACTTAAATGCCACGTGTTTTATTTTAGTTGGACAATGATGCAAGGAGCGAATAGTGTCAGGAGCAAAAATTTTCTCCTCTTTTCCACCTTGGTTTTATGCAAGGAGCGAATAGTGCTTGCATTTTTCTGAGTAATTATACACTTACAAACAAATCCCACCAAATTTTTCTACAAACCTACTGATAGATTGGTTAAACAATTGAGGAAATATGAAAATGGATAAACACTTCTTTGATTTGGTCGGTTCAATATACACATTGTTTCTTTGTATGCACAGAAGAGTTTACATGAGAAAAGGTGTAATCGAACAAATGGGTGTATTAGGTAGTTATATGGTAAACAACATCATATATAAAACTGACATGTTGAAAAGGCATGACCGACACATCTCTGTGTTAAGAAGTTTCATAAGAGCATGTGATTTTTTCGAAAAGACACACACTGTTTAAACACAAACCAGTGCTTGCAATTGTAAAGACACATGTCGAAAGGTGTCATTCATCTATAAATAGATATTCACTTACCATTCTAAAAAATAATCAAATCTCGACAAGTTCGAGTTCTCTCTTTCTTCTTTCTTCTTCCCTGTCAAAATCAATTTCCTTTGAGTGTTCTAAGGGAAATTATCGTTATTGCTAACCGCTAATTTTTATTGCTTTGTTGTATCTTGGAGGTAATTTGCCTAAAAGCTATTAACAAACTCTACCGAGTGGCGGCAAATAACACCTTAAGGAAAACGTCTTAACGTGTCTCAAAGCCATTTTTCTGATTTTATACTATTTGTCTTATCACCTACGTGTCCACTAATGTGGCTTGTCCACGTAGAGTTAAAAGGGTTATTCTCTCTCTTCATTTCATGTCTCTCTCTTTCTAAAGATTTGATTCTCCCTCTTCCGTCTCTCTCTGGTTTCTTTTCTATTTAATTGAGAAAATAGAATTGTACTTTTTTCTCTAGATTTTAGGATTTTTTGTTCTGATTCGTCTCTTTCAAACTTTATATAGGATTTCTAATACCCAATTAGCTTAGTATAAGTTGAATTATTAAACAATAAATTCAAGTAAAAACAGATTTACTAAACAATAATTCAAGCAATTTTTTTTTTTTGATGAAAGATAAAATTTTATTGAAAACAAGAAAAAAAAATAGAAAACAATCCTGATCAGCCTGCTACAGCAGAGTCAGGTACATTAAATATAAACTGTTCAAGCAATTTGATTTAACTATCCAATCTGAAGCACTAATTTTTCTGGTTTTATCACAAATAAAATCTGTTCAAAAGCATCATTTTACTTATACCTTTCCATCTTGTTTGTATATAGATGAAAGATGGTGCAAATCGAAAATAGGATTGATAATGGGTTTGGTTTTGAAGGAGAATGAAGTTAAATATGCGATGGAAGAAAGAGAGAGTGAAAAACTGAAAAAAGTGTTGAAAAGTAGAATTTTTTTTTTTTTTTGATGACGTGGCCTAGCCACATCAGTTTGTATAGGTTATTTGTGGGAGAAGTTTGTGAGCGTAGAACCACTCTTTTTCTTTATATTCACTGTTCTTATGGAAATCTTCTCATGCCGTCCTGATTTAGATGTCAGTTCAAATCCCCTACAAAAAGAACATAGGCAACATGATGTGTTGATATAACTGACAATACCAACAACAAATTTTGCTAATGTTTTTACAAATCTTATTGCTAATAACAAAACTATTAGATTTCTATAATATTAAGTGAACTTAACCTACGTAATACTATGCCACAAAAAAAAAACTTAAGAGAAATTAACTATTGATAAACAAGCAACAATGAATCATTTAAACTATACACCATGAAAATAGGTTTGCAAACTGTTAAATCAAAATTTGCTTTGGGATGTTCTCAATATTATAGAATTCATGTAATTTATTCATAGTATGGGAAACAACTACCTAGTCCCATCGCATTTTTTTACTATAGATCGAACAAATAGAGTACCATGGTTTTAGCATGCATTTTTTTACTATAGATTGAACAAACGGTGTCATAACATCACACACGAGTATCAACACTGCAAATACAGACTCATAGTCAATCAGTTAATACTCTTCTTCGAATTCATCGATTTTTTTCCGATATAAGGTGGCATTTGAGTGCGCTCACTTCTTGTCCCATGCCCATTCTTTCATACACTTGTTCTTATTAAGAATCATAGTGAATGTAAATGTAGGTAAAATTTGGGTCGGAGAAGATGACTGGAAAGTGGAGGAGAGTGAGAGATGAGTATGTGGAAGTGGCTGAGCTATCTAGATAGATAGTTGCCTACATATCTGAGGTTGATCAAGTCCTAGAATCAAGCCTACGTAGTTCATATATATAGGTGATTGGGACAACGGATAGCTCATTAATTGCCTAACGATGTGCTCGATTAATGAGCGGATATTTTGGATCTGAAAATATATTGTAACTGAAGAGAATCAAAACGTATGGAGTTTGAATAGGGTCGATGAAGGTCGAGTAAAAATAGGCTCACGTCGATTGAGCTCGAGTAAAAATGATTTCACGTCGAGTGAGAGTGTTTTAGGTCGGATGATGTTTGAGAGTTATGGACATTGAGTGAGCTCGAGTAGAAACAGGTTCACGTCGAGTGAGCTCGAGTAAAAATAGGCTCACGTCGAGTTAATGGGTATATACAGTGAACAATATTTCTAGCTAATCCTTTGACATTAGCTGAATAACTAAAGAGATGGGTGAAAGTGTGAAACCCCCTTTTCCTATAAATTAAGTGAACCAATTTGCAATTAATTTCATCACTTCAAACAAACGTAGATTAGCTTGATTTTGATATTAGAGGTTGTAAGTTTTTGTAGAGTAGTATGAGTTTATGTACAACTAATGCAAAATCATATTCCTATCTTCTACTTAGTTAAATAGAACAATACCTTAAAGTAAGCTCTTAATTGTGTTTAGAGAGGTGAATAACTACTACTGTTAATCAAGGTCTGACCTTCAAATCAAAATATTTTTCACATGATTCAATTTAAAAACTACTTTACTAAATAACTCACATCAAAATGAACATCCCCGGGTAGCCATGAGTAGTAATCTGGAGGAAGAGAACATATCCTACGAAATAAACAAAATTCCACGAAAGTTTGTGAATTCAAACAACCTCGTTCTAGATACTATTGTTGCTAATAAAAAGTTTCAAATCAGTCATTTAAACCAAGCTATAATAGTAACTTTAGATAAATCATTATAATCTCAACCTTTACATCGAAAGAATAGATTGTTCAATGGAAGTAATATCGGTGTAAAATGTCGGGTGTCAATATAATTTCCCTATCTTTTCACTAATGCTCAATTAATTGGGCCTAGTTATATCTTTCGATTAGTGCACAATTAGTATATTAACAGTTGTCTACTCATGGTTCGTGCTCTTTTTTACTCTGATCTCTATCTCTAACTCAATAGAAAACATAAGAAAAGAAAGAATATTTGCCCTTCCCCCAAAACCTAGGTTTCACTGTCACAAATTTAGCCACTCTATTCAAATATAAAGTTCCTACTTTCTTGATCTCAAATATTTCCTTTTCAATTCCTCCAATTTACTAATCTTTAATTCTTTATTTTTTTTTGTACTTTTTAGAACAATTGTGAATTTGTGACATCTTTTAGGTTTTTAGCTATCAATTTTGAAAATATTTATTATTATATTGAATACTTTGAATTTTTACTTTCTAAGGTTATTTGGGCGAGTTTGTCGTTATGCAAGCTATGAAAGTGTGAAACTAATTTCATATTCCTTTTGCGTATCGACAGTTGTAATTGAAAATACTGCCTCAATGGCTAAATCTTACATTTCGTAAATAATTATTTTTACTTATAGGAGTGCCCCACTTAAGAAAAATTCCTGGCTCTGCCACTGTGTGGTAATGATATATAAACTTTCAAGGCGTTTTTAGAGAAAACTTAAATTGGTGGACTCTAATCCAAAAACCCTCTATTGTTGGATGTTCGTGGTGACTAAAGGGATTCAATATTGATATTAAGGCCCTGCTTGTTTCGGCTGCAAAAAAAGCAAATCTTTACCCATCTATGATTAGAGTGGTCCCTCCCGAATTTACTCTTTGATTTGAATGGTCCCCAACTAACCTAGCTTAAACTATATTGGTCCCCCACCTAAACATTAGGTAAGTATACGATAATCATAGATGGTCTCCTACTAAGTTTATTAGAAAAATGTGTGAAATCTTTGCACTTTTAAAATAACACCAAATTTTTGCATGAAATTTGTTCATTAACCCAATTATCAAGAGTTTTGAGCATCAACCAGCACCGAGTATTCGTTTTTGCGGGCGACGGACAAATGGATTGTTGACGAGAGGCTAATAGGCATTGTTTACACCCCCAGGTAGGATTCCCCCTTGGATCTATGGCTTGGGTGCTCCCACGTGGAGCTCCCCTAGCCAAGTTTCTTCCTTCTTGTCTGTTTTGTCACATGCACTTAGAACCTTGTAAAGGAAGACCTTTCTCATTGACTTCTTCAACAAGCTTCACGGCTTCTATTGCCTGCACAAGGTGAGCATGTACTTTAACCTGTCCCTTCTCCTAACTGGCTGCCACGTAATAGTGTGGATTCATGTACTTACATCGCCCCCTCTCTGATCATTAGGAACCGTAAGTATAGCAGTTTCTTTTGGTGAAATAGATCAGAGAAATTAACCGTGAACCTCGTTGCTTTGGTGGAACAAGATCGTGATTCCATGCCTAAGAACCATAAGGTTTTCGGTGGTTACTTGAACACTTGTACTTTTTCTTCAATTGTGCTCTTTGTTTCCCGTGCAAAATCTGTTCTTAAAATATCTTTGTGACCACGTGCAAGGCACGCGTGTCTGTTGGGTTTTCTTAATCGTTTGAATGCATTACACGTGTCTCTTTTTGGTGGTTTGGGGGCCACGTGCTGCCTTAATTACCTCGACAGCTACATAGAGAATAATGAATGTGCCTCCCTCGTGCTTCCCAAATGGCAATTTTCTCTCTCTTCTTTAACTTCCTTTGCAAGCCAAATAAAAGCCCTTCTCTTTCTTCTTTCTACATCTTCTTCGTTTTGCTCTGCTTCTCTTTTCCACCATTTTCAAACTTCTTTCTTCCGTTTTCTAGTTTTTGCTCTCTGGAATCATTTCTGCGTAGGACTTATGCAATTCCTTTAAGAAGTTAGTAACTGTTCTTCTTTTGATTCCTTACTTCTGTTCTCTCTATGTCGTGGTAGTTAAATAGTGTAACTGGGTTTTGGTGTTGTTTCTTATCTTTGTGGGGTTTTCTTTTTTTTGTGGGAGTCGACTGAATTGGTAAAATCCTTAAATTAGGATTAAAGTGGAACTGTGTTTTTGTTTGGATCGAATTTCCAAGTAAGATTGTGAGGGTGGGTGTAGGTTTTCTTACTTTAATTCAAGTGTTGAAGTGGTTTTGAACTTGCATAGTATAGAATTGGATCTCTAGATCGAAACTTCGAAATTAGTAGTACTAAAAAACTATATTGTTGAGATTCTGATTCTGACTGGGAACGTTAGGGGAAGTGGGGCTTTTTATGGTTTTCAATTAAGTTTTCTTTAACGTGAGTCTACTTGTTCTTCCCTTTGACTTCCGGTTTCTGTTTATAGGAACATGTGAAGTCCTGCCTTTGGTACCTTGACGCCCCCACCTTTGTTCTGTATTATTGTTTAACCGGCATCATGACGGAAAATAAAGATAAAAAGAAGAAAGGTATAGCTGAAGAAACAGAGGAGGTTACGGTTTCTGGCAGAGAAACTATAGAGCCGACGCCGGAAGGGTCGAGGCGCACCAGATCCGATAGCACTTACTTTCTAGATGTGTTTAACCCCATTAGTTTCGAGTGGTGACCCAACTTGGACTTACTTAGAATTGTATACAAGGTACCTGAATATGTTAGGTTAGAGGATTATCAACCATCATTGAGGTTCTGTCATCACGACGTAGCCTCCGAAACCATCATGGTGAGTGCATACCAAATCGCCCGAGGTCTGCGGTTTCCGTTGACTCCCTTGGATATCCAAGTTCTAAATTTTTACCGTATTGCTCTCGGTTAGGGTACTGGAAACCTTTGGAGAGTAATGCGAGCCATTAACACTTTGAACAACAAAGGTTACGGTATTCATCTTGGTGATATCAGACAAGTGTATTACTTGAGAAAAAATGATGAGCGAGTAGGGGTCGAATATTACCATTTTGTTCGTCGTACCGGCCGCTTTTCTATATTCCAGAAAATTGTTAGTAGTGATAAAAATTGGCTCGACTTTCCCTTGGTGGTTAGTGGTCCTTTTGGAGGGAAGGGTGAGGGTGTCGAAGTTGGTTTACAATATTGGTCCTACAATCGGGATCCTAAAAGTAAGTTACGTTAAGCTTTCGGTTTTTCTTTTCTGCAGTCAAATTCAAATATTGCTTCTCACGGTTTTTCTTACTTTGTAGTTGAAGGGTTCTTGTTTGATGTACTTGATGTTTCTTGTTTGTGGCAGCCGTGGAATGCGATACCACGAATATTGGAGGTCATATTGATGCCCCATTCGAAGTTATTCTTAGGAAGCAAGATCCTCTGCTATATTGCTTCTAACGGAGGCAAAAGTTAACGGTGACCCATGATGTTTTGTTAGGTGATTTGGACATGGGCGACTATCGTAAGCCTGTTTTTCAACACAAGTAATGTCCGAAGCTACCTAAGCCGAAGAGAACGCCAACTGAGAAAGAGGAAAGAACACAGAGGAACGCTAGGAAGCAGGTAAAAAAGGCCGAGAGGAAAAGGAAGAGAAGAGAAAGAACTCCAGACTCCCTCGAGACCATTGACGAAATCGACAGCCGTTCTGTGAGCCATACTGTGACGGATTCTCCCTCTATTACGCAGTCGCCTAAAAAGGTATCGATTTCTCTGTTTTGCTTGTTTTGAAGATAGTTAGGTGACCTTTAGTATCTCGGGGTGAATTGGACATTTTTTGACCCTTTTACCTTTACAGGTTGCTCAAGGGAAAACCGAGTTGGTGCCGGAATCTCCTGTTGGTCTGGTTGCTCGTCCCCGACGTTTTAAGCAATTAGCTCATAAAAAGAAATTTCATCGATGGCTGCTAAGAGGTTTGATTTTTCTGCCATAAAGGTGGACGTGGGTGAGATTGAGGTGGGCGATTGTGACTCAAGTAGTGACTCGGCTGGTGATGATCAAGTTCAACATGTGGCGGAGTCTTTCAAGGCTTTGAAGCGAAAGCGCTCTACTGAGGATATCGAAGTGAACTTCCTCGCTGGAGAGCCCCGTCAAGGTGACGATATTGTAATTGCTTCTGCTGGATCTCAAAAGAAAATTTATGTTATAGCTCAAACTAGTGTGCAAGTTCCTGGTGATGTCCCCGAGACTTTCAATGGTGTTTATGAATTCGATGGTCGTTCTCTAACTGTTGCGGATTCAGCTATGACCAACCCCGAAGTTGCCCTTCCCCTGATGAGGGGTTCTGTCATGCCTCTTGATAAGGAGGCGATTAACAAGTTGGATCATCGCGTGAAGCTCACGGTGGTTATTTTCGGCATATGGTGGCGGTAAGTTGTTACGCTTAAACTCATGTTGGGTTTTAATCCTCCTTCTAGCGCCAAATGTAAGCCCAATTTGAACTCACACCGTCGGGTCAGAGAAGCCAGTGGTATTAGTTATCAAGCTCCATCAGGTCAGTGAAGACTGTAGTGTCAGGTATCAAACTCTGTCAGGTCAGCGGAGACAGTAGTGTCAGGTATCAAACTCCGTCATCTTGACGGCTCTGATACTTTATAGTCTTCAGCTTCGTGTACCTGCACTTCCGGTGAATAACACTCCGGCGATCAAGTCAGTGTATGAAGGTTTGAATCTGCAACAATGGGGTAGGCGAGGGAAGTAAATGTCTAACCCCTTTTTAGTAGTAAATGCTACAGTATTTATAGCAATACCCAATCTGTAGTAACCGTAGGATTCCCCCTTAGATCTATGGCTTGGGTGCTCCCACGTGGAGCTCCCCTAGCCAAGTTTCTTCCTTCTTGTCTGTTATATATGTCACATGCACATAGAACCTTGTAAAGTAATACCTTTCTCATTGACTTCTTCAACAAGCTTCACGACTTCTATCGCCTACACAAGGTGAGCATGTACTTTAACTTGTCCCTTCTCCTAACTGGCTGCCACGTAGTAGTAGTGTGGATTCACGTACTTACAAACCTGGTAGAAACAAATCATAAAAATAATTCAATATTATTGTTGTGCAAGACTAATGCGTGAAGAGAGTGTAGATTGAGATTCTAATTAAAATGTTTAGAAGAAAACAAACTAGCATTAAAGGGAATATATTACAGTACCTTCACTATACTTGGATGATTTCTGCGTTCTATTTTTGAGAATGTCGCAAACTCTCCAGTTGCATTGCATGTAATAGGATTTTGAGCTGCTGCTTCAACTTTGGTGGCAAATGTTTCATATTCAATCTACAAAGAAATGAGATTGCTAAATATACAGTGACAGAATATGTCAAAAGTTCTGGTTGGAATAGTAGAGGAAAATATATAGTTGCAGAGATGAATAAATGGTCTTTAATCCCATACCAAAGGTCTTATTTACCTTCATATTTTTCCTTGCTTGTTGAAATTCTGGAGCCAGAGGACCTCGTTATGCTCATCTTCGGAAAAATATTTGAAAGGTGCTCTTACTTGAACATTGTACTTCTTGTAATACGGAACCCATAACTTACCAAATTTAGCAGCTTCAACCAGAGAATAAAAGGTAATACAGGATGCTGCATCATCAGATACATAGCAGGCAACCTTGTTTGTTGGGTACTCTAGAGCCAACAAAGACAACACAGTGTTCATAGTGATGATTGGTGGTTCAAGCACTGGGTCTGTTGTCGTCACAGAGATGTCCACTTGTGGAAGGTCGTCAAATCTATTAAACATAACTATTGATGGCATACAGGAGTTAGCTGATATATTTGAAGAGAAATGAGAGCGTAGCTCGACTGCCCGACACCAGAAGTTGTTCAAGGCTCGCCTGCGGGCAAGTTGAGATTTTTACCAGTTTACCAAAGTGGCATCAGCACCCGTTGTTCTGAAGAAAAATGGGCCAACGATCAGGACAAACAAGCTTTGCGCTTTGCTCGTGTGTTGTTGCGTTTTTCGGGGTTCTGACATCATTTAGGCCTTCAAAAAGCCAATTTTGCTATTTTAGGAATATTTTGTTTCATTTATATCTCTTTCTAGAGAACTTCGTTTTGCATGCCGTTTGTGGCATTGGATTCCTACAGATGAGTAGAGTCCAGATTTGATCATAACTCAAATCTTTCTATTTTTGGTAATTTTCGTCTTATGTTAGGGTTGGAGGTTAGTTGCGTCCTTTTTACAGTACTAGGGTTTGGTTAGGATTTGGAAATTGTAGCCTATATAGAGGCCTCTTGTTAGATGTAAAGGACTTGGTTTTTATTGATTAATGAAAAAGAAGTGTTTTTCTTAATATTGGTGTGAGTTTGTTTGTGTTCCAAGATCTAGTTCCTGCATCAACTATGTTCCGTTAATAAGATTATATTGGTTTTAAGCAAATTAGAGAAGATAATGTCCAAAATCCATATCAAATTCGAAAACAACTAAAACTGCTATGTTCCAAAGGCATGAGTTATGAAAACATGTAGTATTTTGCCTCCTTGAAAAACTAGCTTAACAAGAAGGGGGGGTGTTTCAGAGTATATTAGCCAGTCCAAATTTAGGTATAAACCACCAATGAATCCATAACATACTGTATTAACTCACTTCACTGCAAGTTATCGATTAATCTGTCTCAGACTTCCAAAAGAAAAAAATTCAAAAACCGCAGAAACTGAAAAATAGGTTACCTATTCAAAAGATGTTCTGGATATGTTATGTACTTGACAGGATTCCAATTATTGCTCACATTTAGTGCTCACATGAAAGCAAACCATGACTCACAAAATAAAGCAAACCACCAAATGGTTCCATGATCTTCCAGTGAATGAATCCGATAGCAAATGAGACATACATAGAGAAACAAGATGATAAGACTTAGTGCTCTTTTAATGGTGCTCTTGCAAGAAATTTTCTCTTCAAGAGGAAGAGATGATGAGATTGAGTTAGCCATGACCATTATAAGATAAACAAGATGACAATGAACCTATTCAGATAAATGGTTTTGCATTTTACATTATGATTATTTGCTACAAGACAATATTTTTCTCATATTTGTCATATATGTATTATGTATTTTTCTTCCTCAAGTGGAATTCCTCTATTATTTCTATCTATTACTTTTGACACTGTCATGTATACTACTAGAGATAAACATGGTGTAGTCATTGTTGTGCGCAGCGGAAACTTATGCACCAATACCCAAGATTGAAATAGTGTATGAATTAAACAAAACAAAATAAAGAAGATGAAACTCCTACTACTATCAAACAAACCCACACAAAACACAAGATTTACGTGGTTCGGCTAATGTTGCCTACGTCCACGGACAAACAAATAGAACTTTTACTATTGGAGAAGATAGTACAAAGCTCTCAAACAAATGAAGAAACCCTAGGTTTCCTCCCTTCTCAAATCCTCACCAAATCTCTCAAAGAGACAATCACAAATTGAGGATACAAACTCTCTCTCACATCAAGATGGAGACGATCTGAAGCCCTCACGAAGAAACCAAAGTGTTATTCCTCACAAAAGTTCTCTCAAACTCTCTAATGGCTTCTCACAATCTCTCTCACATCCAAGATTAGGTTTTCCAACCTTCTTATAGGCTTTATAATATAGCCTTACAATCAAACACGAATTGGGCTTAAACAGGCCCATATGCAGCAAACACAATGAGGACGTACGTATGCCTTAACTACGTACGTACGTTCTATCTCATGAAAGTTATTTGTGATACAGGACGTACGTACGGCCTAAATACGTAAGTACGTTTCTAAAAGAAAAACTTCCCTCTGTCCTCTTTTTCCACAAAAAATCCAACAGTCATTAACCACTTGTTTTAAGAACTCTGGATGCACATTAGTGCACAAAAAGATGGTAAATGGGATGGTTTTGGGTTTAGTAATTAGAAAATTTTGAACAGACCTGAGACAGGAACCAATAACCTCAAGGAGTAACGCAAATGTGTGTGTATGTTTTATGTCAAAATCAATAATTTTAATACGTAAGTGATCGAATTCCAGCAACTGTGGTACGAGTCCTTGTTGAATAGCATCTACATATAGAAGTGAACCTTCAGTCAACACATTGCTACCCATCAATTTTTTTTTATCAAATTATTGCTTTCAGTCTTTCCAAAAATGAACCAAGACAAACAACAGTGAATGCATCCCTTGTTGGGTTTTTTGGTGAAGGAAGTTTTTTGTCTGGGAACGTACGTACGTAGTTAGGACGTACATACGTCCCGTATCACAGATAACTTTGTTCATGCTGAACGTACGAACGTGATTTCGACGTACGTACGTCCTCATTGTGTTTGCTGCATATGGGTCTGTTTAAGCCCAATTCGTGTTTGATTGTAAGGCTATGTTATAAAGCCTATGAAAAGGTTGGAAACCTAATCTTGAGGTGAGAGAGATTGTGAGAAGCCATTAGAGAGTTTGAGAGAACTTTTGTGAGGAAGAACACTTTGGTTTCTTCGTGAGGGCTTGTACGATCGTCTCCATCCAAGTGTGAGAGAGTGTTTGTATCCTCAATTTGTGATTGTCTCTTTGAGAGATTTGGTGAGGATTTGAGAAGGGAGGAAACCTAGGGTTTCTCCATTTGTTTGAGAGCTTTGTACTATTTTCTCCAATAGTAAAAGTTCTATTTGTTTGTCCGTGGACGTAGGCAATCAAGCCGAACCACGTTATTTTGGTGTCTCTCTCTATTATTTGTTGTTGCTAAGTAGGTTTACTTCTTTACTACTTGCTTTGTCATCTTTCATACACTATATCAATCTTGGGCATTGGTGCATAAGCTTCCGCTGCGCACAACAAGTGGCATCAGAGCTGCAGGCTAGATCTTGAGCATCTTGAAGGTGTTTGAAGAAATTCCGTAGTGAGTTTCTTATTTATGTTTCAAGCCAAAAGTTCTACCTTTTATCTATGGGTTGTCAAGAAGGTGTTGTTGAAATTCCTGTGTGAATTTTCAGATTTGTTTACCTTCGTTTGGTGATTGTTTGGTGTATGAAATTGATTGGTATCATGTCGGATCATATTTCGGATTCGAGTGAATTTGGAGAATGGTACAGTTAAAGAATTAGTTGGTGTCCGGTATGTTCCAGAGTTGGAGGTGAATCTCATCTCACTTGGTACTTTAGAGTCCGATGGTATGAAGATTGTTCTGCAAAATGGGGATTTAAAGGTTGTTTCTGGTGCTTTGGTTGTTATGAGAGGGACAAGGCAACGAAATTTGTACTATCTTAACAGTAGTGTTGTTGGTTGGGGTGGAGATTCTTCTTCACATTTGGTGGATTGTTTAACTCCTCCCAGTTTGTCAGATTGTTTGGTTGATTGTGGATTTGGTAGGCATTTTGTTGAAGCGTCATTTATTCGGGTGGAGATTGATGTAGCTCCACATTTGATTGGTTTGTTAGGTGACACGGCAAAGAAGAAAGTTGAAGCCACCATTGTTAGTAGCAAGGTTATCGCCCAAGAACCTTATGAAGCCGTGAAACCTTTGTTTGGGGGTTTTGTGTACGTACTTCCTATTGTTGGTAATCTCTCATGTGATGTTTGTTTGGCGCTTAGTAAGGAAGATGTATTTGGTAAATCTATGCATAGTGATTTGAATTTGTACCCCACTTGGTTGAACTTCATAGGAAAAACTCTTGAGAGGTTAGTTTTTCGGGGCATTGGATCATCTTCGATGGAGAACTTTGTTGAGGTGGAGATGGTATTTGGTAGCTTGGACCCCATTGTGTTGAAGTTGTTTGTGAGCCCTATAGGGCATTGGTGGGCATTTGGTTTTTGATTTGGCCACTTGTGGAAATTTTACCCTTCGGGGTATGGTGGGCATCGTATAGATGCCATTGGAATGAACTACAATGGCTTGATCCCTTAGGAGAAGGGTACGTAGGAAACCATGAGGTGGTGCAGCCGTTTTGGTCCTTCGGGACAAGTGTGGGAGTTTGGGACTTGGTATCGGCTTAGATTTATTGAATCTTCGCCGAGGTGGAGAATTGTTGGGTTTTTTGGTGAAGGAAGTTTTTTGTCTGGGAACGTATGTACGTAGTTAGGACGTACGTACGTCCCGTATCACAGATAACTTTATTCTTGCTGAACGTATGAACGTGATTTCGACGTACGGACGTCCTCATTGTGTTTGCTGCATATGGGTTTGTTTAAGCCCAATTCGTGTTTAATTGTAAGGCTATGTTATAAAGCCTATGAGAAGGTTGGAAACCTAATCTTAAGGTGAGAGAGATTCTGAGAAGCCATTAGAGAGTTTGAGAGAACTTTTGTGAGGAAGAACACTTTGGTTTCTCCGTGAGGGCTTGTATGATCGTCTCCATCCAAGTATGAGAGAGTGTTTGTATCCTCAATTTGTGATTGTTTCTTTGAGAGATTTGGTGAGGATTTGAGAAGGCAGGAAACCTAGGGTTTCTCCATTTGTTTGAGAGCTTTGTACTATCTTCTCCAATAGTAAAAGTTCTATTTGTTTGTCCGTGGACGTAGGCAATCAAGCCGAACCACGTTATTTTGGTGTCTCTCTCTATTATTTGTTGTTGCTAAGTAGGTTTACTTCTTTACTACTTGCTTTGTCATCTTTCATACACTATATCAATCTTGGGTATTGGTGTATAAGCTTCCGCTGCGCACAACATCCCTCGCCTAAAAAATACACCCTACCCGACTAGATGCAAGCCCCCCACCACATCATCCCCAAACGATAGCACAATGGACGCATACGCTTAGGGACTATCCAAGTCATAATCCTTAATCAATTCCATCCATCGACGTTGTCTCATATTCAACTCCCTCTGAGAAAACAAATACTGCAGACTCTTGTGATCAATAAATAAATCAAACCGAACACCATACAAATAATGTTTCCATACCTTAAGTGCAAACACTACTGCTGCAAGCTCAAGGTCATGAGTAGGATAGTTCATCTCGTGGATCCTCAACTGTCTCGAAGCATAGGCCACAACCCTTTCTGTCTTCATTAAGACACCGCCTAATCCCAACAAAGATGGATCAGTATAAACCACGAAAGGTATATCAGTATGAGGTAACATCAGTACTGGAGCAGAATTAAGCCTCTGCTTCAACTCCTCAAAAGCAATATGGCAATCTTTGTTCCAAATGAAAGGAACATCATTTTTCGTCAAATGGGTCAAAGTTGTGGCAATCTTGGAAAACCCCTGAATGAAATGACGATAATACCCAGCGAGTCCAAGAAAACTACGTATCTCCTGAACTGTAGTAGGTTGCTTCCAGTCAAGCACTGCCTCAACCTTAGATGGATCTACAGAAAGACCATCTCCAGAAATCACATGCCCCAAGAATTTGACTTCTCGAAGCCAAAACTAACATTTAGAGAACTTTGCATACAACTGGTGCTCCCTCAATGTCTGTAAGACAATTCTCAAATGCTCTGCATGCACTGCCTCAGAACGAGAATACATCAGAATATCGTCAATGAATACTATCACGAACTGATCGAGGAATGGTCGAAAAATGCGGTTCATGAGATCCATGAAAAATGCTGGTGCATTGGTCAACCCAAAAGGCATAACTAGGAACTCATAAGAACCATAATGCATCAAAAACGTTGTCTTGGGGATATCCTCTTCCCTAACCCTCAGCTGATGATACCCAGATCTCAAGTCGATCTTGGAAAACCACTGTGCTCCTCGAAGCTGATCGAAAAGGTCATCAATACGCGGTAGAGGATACTTATTCCTCACCGTCACGTTATTCAACTCTCTGTAATCAATGTACAGACGAAGAGTCCCGTCCTTCTTCTTAACGAACAACACCGGTGCACCCCAAGGTGAATGACTCGGCCTGATGAAACCCTGACTCTCAAGGTCCTTGAGTTGCGCCTGCAACTCTTTCGTCTCTTCTGGTGCCATACGATAGGGAGCGCGGGAAATGGGTACAGTACCCACAACCAAATCTATGCCAAATTCCACAACACGGTGGGGAGACAAACCAGGTATGTCCCCAAACATATCCTCAAAATCACAAACCACTGCCATATCAGACAATGCCAAATCAACCTTCCGAGATGCTCCCAACTCGATATGCGCCAAAAAAGCCTCAGCTAACTCATTACCTCGAGGGGTAGCTATGGTCACATCATGACCATCCACTCGCAAAGTAATTGTCTTTGCTATGGTATCTTATTTCCCCTGATAACTCTGCATCCATCTCAGACCTAGAATTACATTGAAACTCTTCATGTCATAGACAATCAAGTTCGCACGAAATCCCAACACACAGAATCTAGATACTGATAAAACTCACCAGGAAGCTCAGCAATCATAAGAGACTCGAGTTTCTCACAAACAAGACCAGCGGTATGAGCAAAAAAACGTGCAATGAAAGAATACTTTGCACCCGTATCAAACAAAATCTTAGCGGGCATGGAATTAACACAGAACGTACCTTCCAAGAGTGCTCCATCAATAGCATCTCTAGGAATCATCGTATACACACGACCATATGCAGGTGGTGTTGGTGCTATCGCTGCAGTAACTGGTGCAGGTGGTGCATGTTGTTGCAAGGGAACTGCAGCTGGAACCATAGCTCCCTGTGGAGTCTCTCCTGGCTGATAATAGTATGGTAGAGCATACAATTGACCCGTACCTGATGACTGACCCTGAGTCTGACCCGAAGACTGGGTTGAACCTTTACTCTTTCATGTGCCACTGCTACCCGCAGATTTCTGATCAGTTCCACTCTTCTTATCATTATCTTTCAGATTATTCTTAGGACACTCAAAAGCACGATGTCCCTTTTCACCATAGTTAAAGCAAGCTCCATTCTTGAACGTCTCACAGTCTGCCATCTTATGTCCCGGCCTCTTACACGCATTGCAAGTCACTGTAGGCCTCGAACTGCTACCTGAACTATCTGATTTGAATTTTTTCTCATTACCATTCTTCTGCCCATCGGACGGTTGATGGCGCTTATGAGACTTACCACCATCGAACCTTTTACCACTAGCTTCCTTCAGCTCTCGAGTATGGATAATATCTGCCTCAGTAATCATAGCAGACTCTGCAACCTGCCTAACTGTAAGATGTTGATGGTTCTGTACTGCTCACCTCAAATTGGTTTTCAAACCATCCTCAAACTGTCGAGCCAAACGCCAATCCGAGAACCTCAGATCTGTACAAAACCTGGCAAGACGAATGAATTTGTGCTCATACTCTGTAATGGTGTCTTCACCCTGCTGAATAGTCAGTAACTCATTTTCTATAATGGTCTTTGCTGTCAGAGAGATGTACTGCTTATCAAAGAGTCGCTCAAAATCTCACCATTCCATTGTATCCTCATCTTCTTCAGATACTACACTGTTCCACCACATTCTGGCTCCACCCTTAAGATGTAGGGCTGCCAAGAGTTGTTGTTGGACTGGGTTCACCTTCATAATGCGCAACACGTTCTTCACCTCAGGTTTCCATTCACCTGCCACCAGATGATTGCCTTTGCCGTCAAAAATAGGTGTTTTGTGCTTCTGAAATATCTCTATCACCCGTAGCCATGACTCTAATCGGAATGTTTCTAATTCCTCCTCTGTCATATTTGGTTCACCTGCTGGTACCCCTGGCTGACATATCGTATTACCCTGTGGTGGATTTGCACCCATGTTCCTCAAAGCTACTAACTCTGCTATAAGATTAGTAAGCGAAGTCATCATGGGTTGCATCCAAGCTGGAATCGCAACTCCAGTCCCACTCGTATCAGTCCCATCCCCTGCATGTTCCTCTTGTCCCGCCATTAGTCACTGTAGCAACACAAGCATGAAACATGAGAAACAATCCAGGAATAGAGAGCTGGATACTAAATGAAACGGAACGTAAATGTAACGTCCTCACTCAATCTATACTAACGTACGAACATACTCCTATGGTGCTCTAACACCCACAGACTCTAGGAATATCCCACTAAGACAAATGAACTCTAAGCTCTGATACCAACTGTGACGCCCCCAAAATCCAATCCTAGTTGATCAGGCTAAGACCAGACTCCAGAGTCGTAATGTTCTCCATATGTCCACCATGGACCGTAAGTTCACACTACTGTCACGTGAAACGAAGCTCCAAATCCAATATCCATATAAGGACAGAATAATAATATACAACACGAACACAATTCGAACAAAACAACAGCGGAAGATTTATTCAAGCCAAACTCTGTATATACATATATACAAGAATTCAAACAACCCAAAAGGATTAAGACTATATGCCTGCCCGAAGGGCTACATCAGATAACAAAAGACTTACACTAACTAAGAACACCTTTACCTATCTAACTATCTCCAACTATATCCTCTTCGCACACTCCGAGAATCGCTTTACCTGTTTCCTGAAAGGAGGGGAAAAAGGAGCGATATTTGATCTTGATCCCAGGGACGGAATCAGCGCACCCAATAATATTGCAATACAATACATGTATCAATTATAGTCATTATATCAATTCAATCAACTCGAATCAATAAACAATTATATAAACAATCCAATCATCACACATATGGCATAAAGCCAATCCATCTGATATCAAATCATCTGGTACCATAGTACCCCAACCATGCATATGTATGCGACACAGAGCAATACTCTCCGCAGGCTCATAAGGTTGTTGACATAACACCACTGAGTGTACTTCTGTATGCGACACCGAGCAATACTCTCCGTACACTCCAGGGACATCTCCCCAAATTCAGACTGTTCAAAATAGTTTCTGGCTCGAAAGCCCTTTTCACACAAATCAATTCATCCATTCAAATTAAATGCATCTTAACTATCAATACGCATAAATTTCAAAATATGCAATCTCACCTTTAGCATGGAAATTATACATGTATAATATCACAAATAATATAATAATTCATTGCAGCGTCAATTAGGATTTATGACAATTAATATCATGTTAGAATCAAATAAACACACTAACATGCTTTCCTATCAATTTTTCAACAATAACCAAATAATGATATCAATTTTATGAAATCAAAATCAAACAAATTCAATTAATATGCATAACAGAAATTGTAGTATAACAATAGCATACTTTTACACCCACTAACCTCATCTATCTCCTAGAAGCAAGAAAAGATATCAAATCATGCAATTTACCTCGCTTCGGCGAAGAAAACACTATTGTAATGAGCTACTAACGAGAAATTCGCAACTCAAAGATTCCATGTATCAAAATCTTTAAGATTATAAGTAGTTCCCTTTTCTTCTTATAAATTTCTGCAACTCTCTCTTTCAAATTTTCTGCACTCACTAACAGATTATTATTTTTCTCTCTCATTAATTGTATAGAGCAAACAGGACATATGCATATATATCCTTATCAAGTTAAGTCGGTTTAAATCCTTGCTCACTAAGTTATAACAAACAGTAGGTCGGTTCTCATTACTAGTGTGAAGAAGGACTGATTTGGTCTAAGGTCAAAACATATGTGATTCTAATCTTTATATTTTCTGGTGTCAAAACAGTAAACTGCCACTTAAGCATATCAAATGAAATTGAACAAATAAGAATTTAAAGCAGCAAGATATGCAAGGCATTACAAATAAGTTCCATATACCTTCACATGTAGGATGTCCTTTTGAAACTTTGATGAAAAATCACTTGAAATTTCAAATTCTTTGCTGGAAAAATATTGGAAAGGAGCTCTAGTTTGAATGTTGTACTTCTTACAAAAAGGGATCCAAAGTTTTGCAAACTTGATTGCTTCCACGAGCGAGTAAAGGGTAATGGGCGATGCACCATCATCTGAAACATAGCAAGCAAGCTTGTTTGCCGGATAATCCAGAGCTAACAAGGACAGTACTGTATTGACAGTAATGATAGGAGGCTCAAGCACAGGGTCTGCAGTTGTAACAAATAAGTCCACTGGAGGAAGCTCATGAATTCTGTAAGAAGAAAACGCTAACACTGTACTGTCAAACATATAACCATAACATGTTAACATCCATAAATAAATTCGTAAAATTTGACACAACACCTTGTTCTAAGACGATCGGGGTATGTTTTGTTGTCAAAAGGATGCCATTTAGCGTTCATGATGAGGATCCAAATGAAAGTGAACCATGACTCACAAAGGAACCGAGCAACCAAACAAATCCATGAACATGAAGTAATCGAAGATGGTCTATAAGGAGAGAAAGGAGGAGAAAGAAGATGACAAGTTCTGTTGCTCTCTTAACCTTGTTCTTACGGAGTATTCTTTCATAGAGAGAAAGTGTGTTGGGGTTGGCCATAGAAGGCTTCACTCTAGTAGTTGATCTAAATTGCATGTGTTTACTTGTGGTATGTTTCCATATTTATAGAAGTAATGTATGCGGTATGCGGTATGTGGTATGTATTTTGTGATTGCAAAATCATCCACGTGTGTTCAACATTCATCACTTCCATTTCAGGGCCCAGTTGCTCACTTTTGTTTTTGATTGACAAAAGTGTTCTGGTAAGCCTGTTTTTTATGAGATCAGTAACTCGGTCATGCTGGCAGAATTTGAACCCAACTGGTACCCGCAGTAGCCCAGTTTCTTAAAGGATACTACTGTATAAGCTACCTTGTCTTTGGAGGGTACTATTTGGTGGCAAAGATGGCAATAGTAGTTATATTCCCTGTTTCTGGAAGCAAATTAGGGGGACCTATTTGATTTTAGTTTTGTGTCTGCCCTTAATTTTCAATTCCGGCCAAAATACGACTTGAACTGCCTAGAATACTCCAAGGAAGCATCAACCATTTCAAAGCCAGGTTTATTAAAAATCCACCAATGTTAAACTATTAGCCAGCCATTGCTATCCCGAGCAATAAACTATTAGCCAGCCATTGCTATCCCGAGCAAACCCTTTAGCCTATTTCAAATCAAAACAGTATAGATGGTGTTTTCGTTGGGCCAGTCGCACTCCACCTGGGTTGGTGTCTCATATCACATGTAGACAGGAATGCATATCCATTTCTAGTGGGTGTGAATACTTGCATTTCGCGAAGAATCGTATCTACCAAAACTTCTGTGACAGACATAGTAGTGTAAGTCTGTAACACATATTTTAATAAGTTGAAAATTTTCAATTTGTATTCTCTTACTGAAAGCATCTTCAACTCGGATTCCACTTGCGAATGAGCCTGTGGCTCAAGGTAGTACCCCTCTCACAAAGGCGAGGTTGTGGGTTCGAATCACATCAACGGATGATTGTTGATATAAGTTTCCAAACGTAATTTAAAGGGTTAGAGTTGGATTCCACTTTCTCTTTCCAATATATTAACGACAATTTTCTCCACAGAATTAATGATAAATAATATTCAAAATTTTGTTTTAACCATTTATTCAGTTAGCGCGTGTTGGATCACTCATCAGTCTATCAAGAACTGATCCAAACAAGTATTAATAACCGGAAGGAGTTCTTCATCGTGGGCTACGCAAATTAGGAGCGCAATGTCTGTCAGTGCGCTCCTAATTAATAAAAATAAATTATGCAGGGCTTCTATTTTGACCTTCTACTATATAATGAGAAGTATCAAAATAGAAATTTCTGACACAACTTTGTATTATATAAAGTTGTTCGAAAGACATATATCTACTTTGCTAACTATGATGAAAACGTGAAAATTCCAAATTTGTGTGTGTGTGTGTGGTTATTCCCTGATTCAACTAGCGCGTGCCGAACCAATCATCACCGAAGAAGTGCTGAAACAGAAGTATATAGAATTATACGGCATCTATTTTGGATCATCTACAATATAAAGAAGTACCAAAATAGAAGCTTCTGACATGATTTTATCTATATTATACTGTGAGGATGGTACAAACACAGTTTGTCTTGATAAAACAAACAAGGGTATAGATCATCTAGAGATCTGTGCATGAGGGTTGATTTAAGGGTGAGATTAAATCAATAGTTGGGTCCAAACTTAAGTTGTGTTCAATGGTTAAGATCGTCTTGAGATGTGTTGATAATGATAGATCTGTGGGTGAGATTAAATTAATGGTTGGGTCCAAACTTAAGTTGTGTTCAATGGTTAGGATAGCCTTGAGGTCATCTAGAGATGTGTTGATAATAATAGATGGGTGAGATTAAATCCGTGGTTGAGTCCAAACTTAAGTTGTGTTCAATGGTTAGGATCGTCTTGAGATCTATGTGAGAGTAGATCTGTGGGTGAGATTAAATCAATGCTTGGGTCCAAACTTAAGTTGTGTTCAATGGTTAGGATAGTCTTGAGATCCATATGTGAAATTTTGATAGGAGGCTTAGATTAAAGAGATTTAACAAGGAAATTATGTGTATAAGTTTTTTATATTAAAACTTCTTTTTCTTCTTCTTCCTTTGTTCCAATCTTCCTGCACTTCAAAGCCGACTCCTTCACAACTTCAAATCAATTACAACTTCAAATCAATTAGGGTGTGTTTGATTGCAGAGTGGAAAAAAAGGGAGTGGGAATTATTTCATTGGGCATCCTAATTAATTTCTTACTATAATGGGAATGACTTAAAAAAAATTCCCACTTCAGTGTGAAAATATTTTTAAGTTTTCTCACTTGATCAAATAAGGGTGTTTGATTGACAATGAGAATTCTAATTATTTTTTCACATGTTTTGTTTGGTTACATTAAGAAATTAAAAAGAAATTGATGAAATAATCCACCAAAATCATAGATCCACCACCTAAACTTCGAAATCAACCTTCACAATCATAGATTTTGAAATCAAAATGTTAAATTTTCAAGTTTAAAACATGAAATTAACACCAACAATATATAATTCATCATTTAAATGATTAAATTTGACTTAACATCATGAAAATACACCAACCACCACCTTAAAATTTGATCTCCACCACTAAAAACCCAAATACCTATATCTCAAAACTTTAAATCCACTCACAAAACAATAAACCCACTAACTCAATGTTTGATTTCACCACCCAAAAGTTGAAACCAACCACCACCCAAAACTCCATATCTACCACCAACAAGGTTGAAAGCAACAATTTAAAACTTCAAATGTATAATCATAATGTAATCAATGGCTAGATATCCTTCAATATCAATCCAATGGTTTGTAGGAGGTGAGAAAATGTTTAAGTTATTTTCTCACTCAAGTGAGAAAATAAGCTTTTTTTCCCACCTTTTAAATTACTAGGGGTAGATACAAATAAAAATAGAAATTGATTTATAATACATTGTACTTCTTATTTCTTCACTTAAAAGAAATAAGAAATTGATTTATAATGAAAATTGATCTACCTCTTCTTCCTTCACTTCTATATAATGGTTTTAACCCAATCAACAAACCTAATCAAAGCTTTTCGAATAAACACCAAATCAAACAAATCGATCTCAATCACAAAGACTTCTACAAAACTTTTGTCAGGTACAAATTTCTTATCTCAAATTTCTCAAATTTTGTCAGGTATATATTCATATCTTATATGTTGACAAAAACAAATTTCTTATGAAGATGTATAATATTTTTTCTTAGATAGTCACCTATCCAATTTTTATGAGATACCTAATTTTAACTTATTTTGGTGATCCGAGACCCCTGCAATTCTAGGCTTCCCCTGTACAATTCTTATGAGAGGTATAATTTTAACTTTTTTAGGTGATTCAATCCAAGTACCCTGTGCAATTCTAGGCATGTGCCATGTGTTTACGACTGTACAGAAAAATTCATGTACAATAGATCGATGTAAATCTCAAATTTTTTTACGTAGAATGGTTATTATACATATCCGGTGCTCATCGTTATAAATTTTCATATAACTTATATGAAGAAACAATAATATTTCTTAAACTATTATATATAGACATATAATTGTATGTGCACTCTAATATTTTGAAAGAGGATAACGATTACATTGATAATTAAGAATTTATAATATAGACATATAATTTATATTATATTATAATGTAATATAATTAAGTTGAAAGAGAGAGAGAAAGAAAATTATCAATAACGATTACATACATTTTTTATTATATGCACACTCTAATATTTCTTAAATTGTGTTTATCATTACAGACAATGCAATATACGACAAATTCTGAAGAATATGGTAGGAAGCAAAGAGAACCAGAGAAAGCAAAAGTCTCATCACTACAGAAGAGTTGACTCCAAATAAACGTCACCAAGCCCAACGTAAAAAGAGACTAATAGAATCAATGAGCCAAAAAAATAATACAACATCAAAGAGACCAAAAAATAATGAAGATTCTGAAGAGTTAGCTCCTAATAAACGCAAAATAGCGCAACGTGAAAGGAGGATAAGAGAAAGGGGACAAATATTGAAGAATACAAGCAAGGATGGATTAAGGTTTGTTATTCTAAATATTATTTTCTATTTCTTATATTAATATAATTGGCAGAAAATATTTTGTTACCGTGTAAACCTAAGCAAGCCACAACAGGTTTTAGGATCTACTTGCAACAATCACACATTTAGTCAGCCACAACTTTACCAATTTAGGCGTCATATTAACTAATATAGATGAGACATTGTACTGCATCTAGATTTAGATTATACCCGTGCCTTCACTAATAATTATCCCTGTCACATCTGACCCCGACTGTGCAAGAAGTAATAGTCTTACTGGGAACAGTTTATCTTCAAAATAGTTTGTCAGATATTACACGTTGGCATCTCTTACCATGAAAAACAATCAGGCCGCTTCTCATTCCTGGGCTGGGCTCTATTCAAATTTGCATTGAAGCGCAATGACTGATACACCACAAACTGTATAGCATTGACCATGGTGTTTGTGGAAGGTCGATTCTGCCTATGCGTATTCAAGCACATTTCAGTTACAACTGCAAAGACAGCTAGCCCTCTTCTAGGGTATCTCCCATAAAGCCTTAGGTTTACCAGGTTAGTTATGACGCTCCCTGAACCTTGGTCTTGCCTGTATACTCAAAATGACAAAAATTTAGTTCCAAACTATATAACACCACTTGGCTTGGTGGAAGCAAATTTCATTTTGTCCAAATGACCATAGGACCATGTTGCAGTTAAAAATAAGTAGTGGACCATATATTGGTATAAGCAGAACTTACCCAAGTAACCAGATCCCCATTAGGATATGTTTTTATTATGTGAGGATGGTTATCTCTAGCAAGATGATGCCAAGATTGTACATCTCATCATTTTCTCTGTTGCAGAACCAACCCTTGCAATCCGAAAGTATGAAATCTTAGCAATATGTCCTCTGCCAACAAGGATCTTATCGGACCTAAGATTTCCGTGAATAATATTCATCTTATATAAGAAATCAAGGCCTTTGATAATTCCCTGGGCAATTCGAACTATCTAATTACAGTCTCCGAGAAAGGTGAATTCCTCACCACCATCTATAAAATGCAATCAAATTAAAAAAATACCTTTAAATTGATTTTCATAACAATAAATTTTTATATGGATGTTGAGTTTGATGGTGGCGGCAAATTTATGGTCTATAATAGATGGGGCAGAGTTTACAAAAACTGATATTCTGTAGGCGTAGTTCCATTTATATATTGGCTGATTCTTTTTAACTTAATTTTTTTTTTTAATTTTTTTTTGCTTTTAAAATGTATGGTACAATAAATTGATATATCAATTTTCTCCATATTTATTAGTCAAATTGTTAAATGAAACAAATATCAAGAAGGCCAACGTAAACGAAGAGAAAGAGAATTATTTGAAAGGAATGCATCCAATAATGTTGTAACTCAAAATAAAGAAGCCGAGCCAAAGTAATTAGTTCACCCACGGATAATATTATTTTCACATTGCTTTAATTATTATACCGTTGCAATTTTCACAGATTTTCACACATATTTCTTCTACAGGAAAAGAAAGCGCTCTCAAAAAAATAAAAAATAAATTGATAGACTAGATTATTCTTACTCAATGGATGGTATAAACAATAGGATATCAGCTACAGATAAATGGAAAAAAATAGTTGTTCTTCAAATTTTGGTAATATCATTATAATTGTTCTTCAATGTTCAATCTTCATTCTTTACTTCTTCCCTAATATGGTAGCAATTTTTTTTTTTCATTTTGTGTTTGTTGAAATTTATTCATTCATTTTGTTAATAAAATGTTACTACCCATTAGGTTTTAATTTATGACTGGATGGTTTGGTACCATCAATTCCAGTGTGGTTAGAAACTGTTCAACAGCCAAAGAATTTGAAGCACATCTTTTGTTGTTTTCACTGTTTAAAGTGATTGTTTATACCACGAAGAAACGACAAATCCCAACCACAGATATATATGGGCCATAACTGTTAAAGGCCTTCAAACCGGCTTAAGCATCTGGATAAAAATGATATTTGGAATTTATAAAATATATTAAAAAAAATTTTGATAATTTTGTAATTTCATTAAAAATACTATTTGTAATTTTTATTTATAATTTCATTGGCAATTTACAAAATCTAAAAATTATTAGTAAAATGAACGGTATAAACTAAAGTGGCGAAGCCACGGGTACAACTAGTATTATATAAAGTCGTGTCAAAATACAAATTCTATATAGTTTGTACTCTTATAATTCTTATAACCAAAGAGTAGATTCAAACAAAAATTAATGTGTACTGAGATTTTTAAGCCAATAATTGATTTTCTTAAAATTCATTTCAATCAGACTACTTCCTGCCTTGGATGACAGGTTTGGTGTCATTGTCTTATAGAGATCAAGAAGCTGATCCTATAGTGGTCCATTGAAATTCTGTTTTCATTTTCTTTTTGTGTTGATATTCTTCTAATTTTGTGGTACCAAATGGTTGGTACTTATACATTAGTTAGAAAAATAGCGACGCCAAATAATCATCAAAAATATACATATGGGATTTTGTAATTAGCTAAGCAAGAAACTAGATATGGCTGGTGATTCAATTGATGGATTAATTTAAAAATAAGCAAGCAAATGTGAATGAGTATGGTAGATTTTAACTTTTACTTAAGAATAATAAATAATTATAACCTCAACAAATAAAGTAAATCCCATGTCAATTATGTTGTATCACAAATACAAGAAAATGTGAATAAGTATCCAGAGTCTGGAGGGTACATTGGGGGTGTGCAGGCAGCTGCAGACACCAGTTTCAGAGATGAGGCTGCTGAATTTTCACTGCTGCAGGGTCCAGAACGTAGAGACGATGAAATGGGAGTATGATGATGAAGTCATATGTGATGATGTTGTTGCTGCTACAATGGCTGAGATCAGGTCACAGGCTTGTTATTGAACTGATGATGGATTTCTGCGATATTTTGCTGCTTAGATATGTGGATTTCTACTCTTTTATGACATCCAACTTTCTTGTGCGGTAGGAGAGGGGTCAGGGGGCAAAGAATTTCAGTTTGTAGAAAGTGGGCCTGTTCTCATGGGATTACCTGACGATGTAGTTCATATACATCCTGATCAGGCCTTGTATTTACTTGTTTGAAGATTAATGAAACCGAACTTCTATCAAAACAAAAAAAAAATTAAAAACATATTGTAGAAAGTGGGCCTGTTCTCATGGTTTGCTCTTTTCAGTCTTTCGTCTAGAGAACTTGTGGATATTCATCTTATGTCAAGCTCACTCACACAGGTACGGGCGGTGGCAGTACTGGCCAACATTGGGACCAGTAGATGAGATGAAAGTCTGTCAAGCTCACGCCTGCCATTAAGATTGTCTGTTGAGTTTGAGCTATTGGTTTCTCCGAAACAGACTATTCGTTACCCCTGTCTTTGCCAAATACAGTGAACTTACCTATAAATGTACATCCTTGGGACCAAAGAGAACAAATTTGTGTTCCCTGAAGGTCAGTAATTCAGTAAAGATGAACATGTCTTGTCGACTTGTTCCTACTATTCAACCATGTTTTTCTCTGCAGTCCAGCATTTCACGAGGATTCGCATTTATAAGCCGGACATTTAGCTAGATAGGGTTGTATACTTCAAACTTTTTATACACATGAAAATATATATTCATTGCTACGTTCCTCTCCATTTCTCCAGTTCCAAGTAAAAAGCAGACTCAGGTGGTGGGATTTGATTGCACCAATTACTGTAAATGGGGAAAAAATTTGCTCTTGGCATTATTTGCTCCTTGCCTCATTGCCGAATTAAAAAGTGACATGTGGCAAGTAGTTATTGTAATCTAAAATTATTGTTAGCCGGAAGAGAGAGAAAGAGAATGGTGATACGTGATATTTTTGGAGAGAGAAATTTATAAATCTATTATCTATTATACTATATTAAAGCAGAAAATACCCCTAAGAGCATTCCTAATGGTAAAACACTTTTAGTGGTGCCACATAGGATGGTTTTAAGGAATTTTGGGGTTTTCAATGGTTTTAGCGAAAAAGGGTTTTAGTGTTTCCAATGGTGGATTATTGAAACCGCAATCTATGTGGGGTATGGATCCATACCGCACTCATTGTGGCGGATGAATCCATACTGCACTCATTGTGGCGGATGGATCTTCTTTTAGATGAATCCATACCGCACTAATTGTGGGGTATGGATCCATACCGCACTAATTGTGGCGGATGGATTCCTACGTGGCACTTTTAACTCCTTGGCAAATTTGCCAAGGAGTTAAAAGTGTTTTGCTTGAAAAGTGTGTTAAAAGCTACCATTGGCAAGTGTTTTCACTAAAAGTTAACTAAAAGTGTGCTAAAACCTACCATTGGGAATGCTCTAAGAAAATATCTCTTCAATTAGGCTATCAATTAGATTGAAATTGATAGCCTAATTGAAGAGAATTTGATTAAATTTGGGGTATATTTGTAATTACACAAAAGTGGACCACCATCACAGATATAATCAAACCCAATTAGACCAAATCATAAGCATAATTAAGCCCAACAAAAAAAAATTAAAAGTATACCCAATCCCAAGTATAATCAAGTCAAACCCGTACCCAGTTGGAGCAAATCACAAACATATTTAAGCCAAGTAAAAAAAAAATTAAAAGTATACCCATTCCCAAGTATAATCAAGTCCAGCCCGTACCCTAAGAAAATACAATAAAACCTCGATAAATCTATTATCTATTATACTATATTAAAGCAGAAAATACCCCTAAAAAAATATCTCTTCAATTAGGCTATCAATTAAATTGAAATTGATAGCCTAATTGAAGAGAATTTTGATTAAATTTGGGTATATTTGTAATTACACAAAAGTGAACCACCATCACAGATATAATCAAACCCAATTAGACCAAATCATAACCATAATTAAGCCCAACAAAAAAAAAATTAAAAGTATACCCAATCCCAAGTATAATCAAGTCATACCCGTACCCATTTGGACCAAATCACAAACATATTTAAGCCAAGTAAAAAAAAATTAAGAGTATACCCATTCCCAAGTATAATCAAGTTCAGCCCGTACCCTAAGAAAATACAATAAAACCTCGATAAATTAATGGCCTTAGGACTGGAGAAAATTATTAATTAAACAAGATATTAATTCATCATCGATTAATTAATAAACTATTAATTTACATAATTAAGTGTATATTTTCATGTATATCTTTCTTTTTCGGGGGCTAACATGATGAAGTTGGAGAATCGTTTTATTCTAGAACCCGTTCCACCAAAAGAAGCACTAAAATCGATAATGATATTACAATAATTTCTTCTTGCAATACAAAATACAACACCAGATCTACTCATCACACTACAAAAATTCAGAGATGAGGTTCAAACCAAAATCAATTTCGAGAAAAAACAAGCAACAATTGACTTTTATTATAAAAAAATAATAATAGCTAACTCGATACAGTAAATCCTTTCATAAGTAATTTCACATCTTAAATACAATCACTTTCATAAGTAACCCTAACTCGAATTTTTTATAAGCAATTAATAAACCAAATTATCACCACTAGATCTAATACCATTAATTGACTACCATTAATAAAATGCCCTAACTCGAATTTCTTTCAATTCAACAATTTTAACTTCAATAAGTTTACCAGAAATCTTTTTTAAATAAGTAGTTAAATAATTATCTGGTGGAAGTAGTGATTTACAAGTATCTCCAAGATTTACATTAATTGAAATCACCAGATGATTTATTACGTTTGTACAACTTTTCCATCTTCCTCTTTACTCAAAGTCTATGCCCGCTTATATGTTTATATTTAATACATGTATATTTGATGCTCGTTGAAGATCTCTCGACGACAAAGAAATCAAAACTCACCAATATTCTAAGTCAAATGGGCAGGTATGCAAGTTTATTAATAAGATCATTAAGAATATTAATATGATATCATTGTGGACACACATCAAAGATGTTTGTGATGGTCATTTTCAAGTACATTCTCAACTTGGCAAAAAGTATATTTTGCAGGAATTGAAAGAACCAGTAATTTATTTCTTTTTCTTGCACTTAGTAGACATTGACAAAAAGTAAATGAAAATAGAAAATAAACTCCAGTAAAGATGATGATGATATAATCTTTAATACATTTTAATGGTGGGGATATGAAAGGGGACCCAAGTAGCAGTAAGACCTACTTACTGCAATTTCATAAAATTTGAGTTTCCCTTAATCTGTGATCTAATGTATGTAAATGTGTTGCAGATGCATGGGACTATATATCAAAAAAGGTCGCAAGATTCACACAGACATGGATTGTATGGTTGTCTTCCGGAAAGGCTTAACTACATGGGCCAAAGGGGATCTCTCTGTCAAATTACAAGTAAGCCATCTTTATCATCATAATAGTTTGCTAAATATTTTGAAATTTCAGGATGTTAACTACAAGTCAATTAAGAGACGCTTGACTGCTAATGGACTACTGTGAAAAGATTATTTTCCAAAGTGATGTAGCCTCAACAACCGAGCCAAACCAAATTCTAATTGAGACTTTTAGAATTGAGAGTGCTGGAAAATTCCACTCTCCTGGACATCTTCAACTGCTTTGGGTTTACTTTCCATGTATATATAATAATCATTCAATTTCAATACTCAAAGATTTATAATAATTTCAAAATGAAATCATGCCAGATCGTAAATTTTTAAAACGGGCTAAACAAAATATTACAAGTTACGAACTAAAAGCAACATAAAATCCCCCAAAAAAATTCTAAAACAATCAGATTTGCCCGTGCATTGCACGGGCCTAAGGACTAGTATATATATAAGAAAAAATAGCAAAAATTAAAATGTTATCAAATATATCTGAAAGATTCTCGCGGGAGAGTTTTAGCCAAAAACAATTGCGGGAATTAACTTGCTGAAGCAAGTGAATTTCTTGTCTCTTTTATCACTGTCCATCATAGAAGATTAGGAGATAACCATACTAAATAAAACCGACTATTTACTATTATGGTAGTGACATTAAATTAGTATAAGTAAATGGGGTGGGGTGGGGTGGGGGTTGCTAATAGAGATATAAAATGTTAATAAAATAGTTTTTTTGTAGTAATATGAAGTCTGCAAACAATCCAAAGTACCAGTCAATATGCAACAATTAAAATGGCAGGAGGGAGACTGCCATCCAACATATAACATACAACACATCATGACCACACCTATGATTGAAACCAAGGATTGAAATTAATAACTTGAGTACTTGAAATATGACTAATACAATTATTATATTAAATTCTTAATAATAAAGAATAGAATCGAATTATCCAACAGTACGTAAACTCAAACTCAAGAACTATATTGTTACAAATTAAGCAGAATTTGCTTTAAGGGTTCTTCTTGAAACTTCAATATACTGATGTGTTCCAAATAGACATATCATCCATGTTGTTCGCATTCCCTTCTATTTTATTCCCCTGCCACCCATAGTCAAAAACCTAATTCATTAACGAAAGAAGTGTTAGTCTCACTTTTCATCTACTTTTTGATTATTCGGAAAAATTATAATGAAAAAAATACAAAGTTACTCAAAGTTCATATATAACTCCGGGCTGTCTAGGCTGCCATCCTTAAAATGACAGCTATCTTGACAGCCCATCCCATCCATTGATTTCAATCTAATCTAAGGGTCCAGATTAGTTTCTTTCTTACAACTTACTTCACTAAAGGGCACCATAGTAATTGTATTTTCTTTCTCTATCTCCTGTCACAACCAGACCAACAACAGAGAGTGGATTATCTATCAAACTTCGCCCTCTTTTGCTCTCTTTTTTTCCCTGGTTCTTTCGTTTTGTTGATAAAGATTTTTTTGATAGAATTTTGATTTGGTCGTAATTTGAAATTGGGTTTGTTTATGAATTTATTAAGAGAAATTACTTCTAAAAATCTCCTCAAATCAATTAAACCTGGTACCAATTTAGGTTAAAATTGATTTAAAACTTTTATACTCCAATTAAGTTGGTATGGTTGCAAGGGATGTTGTGACGGTGTTTGTGATGAAATTTCCATTAATTTTGATACCAAGGACATTAAAAGACATCAAATGTATAGTTCATTTGTCTGGCCATGAAAATCAAAGTAAACAAAAACACAAATGCATAATGGGTTTGCTTCTCTTATTCTTCCTTTGGGGAAAAATAACCAAAATGTGAGCAAGAAAAAAATTGAAACATACAAAGAAGAATCTTTTTGCTAGAAAGAGAGAGGAGACACATGAAGATTAATAACCCACTAATTAAGAAGGGGAATAATAACAAGCTTTGAGCGATGGCATTAAGTTTGAGTTTGGTGTTGAAGTTTTTCACCATTGCCCTGGTTTGTAACAGAGAAATTAGAAGAATGAGGGCAATTTACAATAATGCCCATTTGAAAAATAAGTAATAATCTATATTATAAGCGACAACATGTTTATAGTATAGATTCAAGGTATATGATGAACCGTGGGATGATCATGGAGATTATAAGATATATATATATATATACAGGGAGGCTCTCGTACGGACGGTCCGTATGCGGACTTTGCTATTTTTAGAAATATCACGTGACTCTTCAATTTGTTTTTCGTAAATATGGCTTCTCTACTGGGTCAACTTAGACCCAGTTGGAACCCGGTTTAAACTATTTTCTCGATGTCTCTCATTCTTCTCGATCTCTATTGCTGAACCAATGAAAGTGAATGAATGAATTTCTCTTCTTCTAATTTTTCTTCTCTTTTTCTCCTATCTCCACCTACTTTTAAGTACTGATAGAAACAACCACAAAAAGATTATAATTTTAGAGTTTAGAGGACCACAGATCTACAAACCCATATCTAGTTTCAATTGAAGCTTTGATTCGTTGCTGAATATTGTAATCGATTTTTCAGAATTTGGATTTCCATCAACAAAATTTTCTAATTCTCTATTAAAACGCAAGAAATATGATTGGGGCAGTAACATAGAGGAATTATTCAATAATTGGATTAGATTGAAGAATTTGAACTAGGCAACTCATTGGAAAGTTAGACTATTTTTTTTAGAACTGGTTGTTTGAACATTACCCATTCATGAAAATTGAAAAAGAACTATTACTGTTGATGAAAATAAATTCAAATTTTTATTTGATTATCAGATTCTTGTGTTCTCTGTTTATCAACATCTTAAAAAAGTTGGATTTATAAAATTACCATGGTGTAAGATGAAACAGAGAGAGAGCTAGAGATTTAATGGTTGTTCATAGAAAAGCAACTAGAGATTGAGAGAAAGAAAAAAAAGGAAGTATGGATGGAAGAGATATAAACGGATCCTAAATGGGTATTATGGGACCCGAAAGGAGAACCAAATTAGCGCTAATCACCAAAACAAAAGCGCATGACTTAATTTCCTTTTTCTGTCAGTCCGCATACGGACGGTCCGTATGAGAGCCTCCCTGTATATATATATACTAGCAGGTAAGACCCGAGTCCCGAGCTGTGCATCTGAAACTAGGGTTCCAAAGGAACGTGCACAACTTGTAATAATCGAACATAATACTAAGTAATAATAAGAATATAGTTTGCACCCTAGGATTAGATTGAAGTCTATGGATAGGATGGGCTGTCAAGATAGCTGTCATTTTAAGGATGGCAGCCTAGACAGCCCGTATAACTCTCCCGCTAGAATCTTTTAGTTATTTGAGAATATTTTAATTTTTGTTATTTTTTTTATATACTTATAAATTTCACTCTCTTTTCACCAATAAATAAATAAATAAATTTCTCTGTCCAAAAATATCACGTATCACCATTCCTTATTTTTCTCTATTAGATTCTCTTTCTCTCTCTTCCGGCTAATTTTAGATTACAATAACTACTTGCCACATATCACTTTTTAATTCGGCAATGAGGCAAGGAGCAAAAAACGCCAGGAGCAAAAAATTTCCCCTGTCAATGAAGCCTGCCCACCCACTAGATGGACTGTTGTATCTGGACGACTGGACAGGCAGAGGCCCCAATCACATCAAAATACTTGAGCATTTTGTAAAGTTGCATTGGGTCCATGGTGAGTTAAACTGAGCTGAAGTCTAAAGCCTATTTTTATATCTGATTTGCTTCTATGGAATGCTCCATATTTTCTCTTCCTAAACCATTTGTCAACTTTCTTTAAAAAAATAAAAAAAAAACTTTGTATAATTCCTCAAACTTTGTGTAATTTCCTCCGACTTTGTATAATTCTTCAAGCTTTATTAATAAAATTTGTTTAAAATTAAAAAAAAAAACTATAAATACATGTATTCATTATTCAAAATTGTGAAGATAATATAAACAAGAGAAAAAAAAAAACTATTTTTATTAAATATTAATTAGAAATAATTAGTTTTGTGACAAAAGTCAAAATTAGAGTCAACAGTGCATTCACAAATTCTGTTCTTACTGATGAGTAGAGTAGCAGTACTACTAACACTAATCAGTCTCAACTCTCAACTCTCAACTCTCAACTCTCAATCAGTCAACAAGCTAAGATAACTCGTGCAAGCACGTTTAGTACTAATTCTCAAAACATACTTAACAAATTCACACAACAAAGTCTTACTTACTAAGGAGTAAGGACTAACCTTTTAAGGTCATGGGCACCACCACCTTGTGCATCAACAACCTTTTTCAAATTTCAATTAATTCACTTATAAATACCAAAAGTTTCTTCAACAACATGCACAAAACTCACAACAACAACTCAAACATGGTTTCATCAACCTCTCTATTACTCTTTTCATGCTTACTAACATGTTTAGCTTCAACCATACAAGTTTATTCACTAGCAAACACTTTGTCAAACAAAGTTCAAAAATCAGTCATGAACACGATTGATAGTTGTTGGCGTTCGGATCCTAACTGGGCAATGCATCGACAAGCCTTAGCTGATTGTGCAGTTGGTTTTGGCAAGGCAGCAATAGGAGGAAAGTATGGAGCTATATATGTAGTTACTGATCCATCTGACGATCCAGCTAATCCAAAACCCGGTACACTTCGTTATGGTGTCATTCAAACAAAACCATTATGGATAATTTTTGCAAGAGATATGGTTATCAAACTTGGAAATGAGCTTATGATGAATAGTTTTAAGACTATAGATGGAAGAGGAGTTAAGGTGGAAATAGCTAATGGACCTTGCATTACAGTTCAAAACGTGCATAATATCATTATACACGGGATTGGTCTTCATGATTGTAAACCTGGGAATAGTGGACTGGTTCGCGATTCCCCAACTCATGTTGGCCATCGGCTTGGTTCTGATGGTGATGCTATTGATATATTCGCATCTTCAAACATTTGGGTTGATCATTGCTTTTTATCTCGAAGTACTGATGGACTCATCGATGTCATTCATGCCTCAACTGCTATTACCATCTCTAACAATTACTTCTCGCAACATGACAAAGTAAGTTTAGAACCATTTCGATTATACCCTAATGTTCTGATGGTGATGCTATTGTTAATTTGTTGTACACTATAGAGTACTAAACAAGAGGTTTTCGCAGGTGATGTTGTTTGGACATAGTGATCAATTTACAGATGACAAGATTATGAAAGTTACTGTCGTCTTCAACCGTTTTGGTCCTGGCTTGATAGAAAGAATGCCCAGGTAAGCTTACAAATGACTTCATAGTTGAACATTGCTATTACTCTATTAGTCATATTCAGTTTGCTTCGTGAGTACCAGTGTAAGTAATCGATCTTGGCATAACAGGGTAAGGTTTGGATATGCACATGTCGTAAACAATAGATATGAATCGTGGCAAATGTATGCTATAGGGGGAAGTGCCAATCCTACTTTCTTGAGTGAAGGGAACTACTTCTTTGCCCCCCAAAATCCTAGTTCCAAACAGGTACAATAACATACCTTGTTTATAGTTCAATTCATTTCGTTACAAACTTCATAGGATTAATGCATTAGCTTGGAACAGGTTACAAAGAGAGAAAGTGGTGGATGGAAGAATTGGAAATGGAGATCTTCGAATGATATGTTTCTAAACGGAGCATTCTTTGTTCCGTCTGGTTGGGGAAGTTGTGCTCCTTATTATTCCAAGTCTCAGGTATTCAGTGTAGCTCAAGCTACCCTAGTACCTGCACTAACATCAAATGCTGGACCCCTGGGATGTGTTTCGAGGAAACCTTGTTATTAAGACTGGAGGTCTGCTGTTATGGATCTTAATCGAATCTTCTGATTTTGATCAGCTGAGCATCTTCTTTTTGTCGTTTAGAATGTTAGCAAGGTGTGTTAGTCCAGGCAGCTCAATGGTATTGGACAGATGCAATGTGTGTTTTGTGAGCATTGCTTCAGTTTCGGCCGCTGCAAGAAACATTTTCTTCTTTTTGTTTTTGTAAATTTTGTTGAGTAAGGAGTGAACCTCCTCGAGTTTATGAAGACAAGTCATCACAATGTAAGTATGCATTCCAAATAAAATCAAGAAATAAAAAAATTGATGAGCAAAATGCTCCTCATGTTTTAAAACCCAAGCCACAGTCTTAGATGCATCTTTTTTCTTTCGATCGCCACACAAAGTTTTCAGGTCATTTTTCAACCGATAAGATAGAAATGATTTGAAATACACAGGAGAATCGGCTAGGTGCTTTCATAAAGGGTCCATATGCTGCTTTGGTCGGCATTGTTTTCAATCTAGCTAAACATACAGTATACTGACTCTTGCAACACGAAGAGTCTGACCAGTACGTCCAGTTGTCCCCTTGAACCCTAAGTGTGGATCAAAACTGGAAACTACAGCAAGGTGTCCAACAGGACATTCAATGGTGTTAACAAATATTATAATTTTATCCACAACTGAGATATTTTTACAAGTTCATATTTCTCACATTATGACAGTGGCAACCGCATCAATCCACCTTTACCAGAAACACAAATTTTGCTTATAAAGGGGGGAAAAGGTAATAAGAAATCAAACAGAAGCAAGCTTTACAGAGGTCACGAGTTAAAAAGGCTACAGTTGCAGGCATCTAGCTTTACATGCAACTGATCAAGCATGTAATAAAACATAACGTAGCAAGCGATGTGAGCTGTAGTGGGCGACGTGTTAATTAAGGTGGGCTACAGGCCCTAGATTACATACTAAAGAAAAAAAAAACTTAAATAGATACAAACAAATACATGCTGTCAACTAGAAAAACAAAAGCAAACGGTAACGAGTTTCTATACAAACGGAATACGAATTTAGGATGTCCAAGTACACAGCAACAAAGTGTTCACTCAAATTTCAGAGGTCAAATGTGCTACTAATACTGTCATACTTCAACGATATCCCAACCCCAACATAATTCCCATTCATATCAACATCACAACAACAAAAGACCTCCCTTATTATTGCCCTGCCATTTCTCAGTTTATTATGAAAGAAACTGACAGAGCGTTGATTAGGTCCAAGAGATCTAAAAATGCTTTCATGTAAGATCACACAGATCTGACAAGCAGTTCAAAGAAGAATGAGTATTTACATATTGGTCCATCGTATAAGCAAGACGATTTCTACTCACTGTATAGAGCAGTGGGAATTACCTAAAGCCATTGTAGACTTCATACTAAATAGAGACAAATGTCCACTATTGCATATTCCTACACTTTCTAACCACATAACTTACATCAATAAAGTGTTCCCAACAATATCTGAAGGTCATATGCAGACATGCAATGCAGTGGGATATAGTCATATGGAAAGGAGGACACTGAGGATACAACCCTATAAATCCTCAAGCCTGTTAGTAAGGTATTTACACAGATCAGCATCAAGCAGACCATGCATGCTAAGAATACCGAAATACAGACTTCAAAGAAAACATCACCAACGAGCAACTATTTAACTGAGCCAGGTAACAGGCCAGCAATTGTTTGGCATGGGTTGTACCAGATATGTGATCTTTCTGACATTAAACTGAGTAGCCTAGCAGGTGCCAGTTGCGCTCAACTGGTAAAACCTATGGGTGATGATACCAGAGGTCTGGGGTTCGAATCCCGCCAGCATTACCGAGTTACTGATCTCATTAAAACAGGCTTACCACACCAAAAAAAAAAAAAACAAAATTAAGTAGCCTAACATCTAGTAAGGGACAAACAACAATAGTCAATAGGATGTCCAAACTATTCAGCAACAATACCTTCACCCAAATTTCTGAGGTCAAACAAGTGCGTAATATAGTTATGCCTTAACAACAAAGTCTAACTCATGTTTGTCTTAAAAACTGCTCTGTTCAACCACATCCCAAAACAATTCTAAAAGAAACCATAGCATTCATTTAACATCATCACAACGAATACCACACCTTCATCATCTCCTTCATCGTCCTGTATCAAAAATTATGCTGATGTTTCTTTTATTGATGGAAACAAACATGATAGCATTAGTTCGGTTAGGCCCGACAAGATCCAAAACCTCATACATGAAAGATCACACAATATTTGACAAGAAGTTCCAAGGAGGGTGGGTGTCTACAGAGCAGGCCATCCTATTGGGGAAAGAATGAGGATTTCCACTCCTCATGTTGAAAACAGTGCCAATTGTAAAAGCAGTCATAGATTTATTTCCAAACAGAGCAATCTTACTGATGTCAGAATTCCCTTTCTGATTTTTGTAATATTTTTATTTTGCATATCACTTCAAATCCTAACTGCATGCATAAGAAGAACAACAACTACTGTTTCCATCCTTCTATTGATATTATGATATACTGCTCATAAGAAGTAAATCACGTCCGTTTATCTCCACCAGGTCTATCATTCATGTCGTGATCTTACTATATATCTAGCAAGACATACTACAGCCAAAAGTAAATGATGCATAGAAGACAAAAGCATTGCTCAGAAGAACATTTACCATATTTAACACTCCAGTTCCAAAACATCCGGCAACAGAAAAAATTTAGCTTCATGTAGACAGAACCTTAACTAAAAGAATTGAGGTTAAACAATTCCTGAAATCAGCATTTTAGTAAAGTGCATACTGCATAGCACTCGGTTTCGTCGATTCTTCTCTTACCAATAGTGTACATAAAGAAGTGAACAAAAAATCGATAAAAGATCAAATGGAAAAAAAGGAAGGAACACTCCACATTACAGAAACATACGACTCTATAATATAATTGAGTCTGTAACATTTACATCATTAGTAATAAAAATATCAAAGTGATATATGGTACAACCTCAAGAACAAAGTTTTGCAGGTCAAGAACTCCTATACCACTAATTCACAAGGGATACGGATCAGGATATTAACTCTCTTCATGTTCGAGCATAACGATGCAACATTTTTACGAGTTCATATATCTCAGATTATGACCACAAGAAAAAAAATATTTATACTATGACAATTGAAGACAAACTTTGCTCATAGAAAGGTAAAAGTGTCTAGCAAAGAAAACAAAGCTTCGCAGAGTTGATTTACGGTGAGCTAGAATTACAGGCTTCTAGACTTGCATGCAAGTGATTTAACTTGTTCTAATACAAATTGTAGAAGTTGGCTATCCTTTACAGAACAGTAAACAACAGAGAAAGGCCCAGACTACCTTGAGCATTGAGTTTAGCCTTCCACTATTCATCTAGTTCCATCTTACAGGGTCTGCTCAAGCCTTAACTCTTAACTACATTTCTGGGGTCAATTGAATGAGCTATATTTTTCTATTGTATTAAATTTGTTACTGTTATATTTATAGTTTCCGCTCAACTCCAGAGCCTTAGGATCTACTTTGAACACCTAAATCTATGTCCTTAAACCATATATCAAGAAAAGATGGTTGTAAAACCCAGATGGGGCCATCCACAAAACCAGATTCAGAAGACCAAATCAGTAATCATCTTCTCTCTTTCCTTCCAAACCAAAACCTTTGTACCAGACCGATCCAACAGCAAAATATGACTCTGTGACCTCCCTCATTGCCCTTGGTCAAACCTAACACTAAGGCTTCTTTTGTTAGAGGAAACAAAGAGACTGGTGTTGGTTATATATTATGAGATCATACCAGAAAGTTCATACTGTAACTGCAGTGTTGTACAGATATGGCAAGCAATAAAATCCAAGAGATCCTTTGGTATGAGAATGAAGTGCAAATCAACTACAAAGTCACCAAAATGATTTTTCAGGTGAATATTATGAAATGAAATTCTCAACAACTAAAATTCACACAATATTGAGCATATAAAGTAATAAGAGCTCAATTTCAAGTAACTTGACTAAAGCAATCTTTAACTATGAAATCAAAGTGCAATTCATCACAATTTTCTCATTCATTTCACGTCATTCTGTTGTAAGATCATCACAATGAAGCTATTGACATTTTCAAAACTACAAAAAGGAAGCCTTTTTCCTTATATTTCTACACTATCCATCGAGTCTTATGTAACAGTTTCGACTTCTAAAATGATTTACATTTACTTCAATATGAGCAAAAACATCATAGTGAACAACAATAGATGGTTTTGCAACAAAAAGAACTTCTATAACCAATCATCTAAGTCGGATATGGCTTAAGAGAGTAACAAGCTGCACTCAATTTGTAGAAGAAAACCACCGAAACGAAAACGATCCACAAAAACAAACAGAAATATCCGATACACACCTTCTTTGATTCAAGTTCAGTATATCGAGTACTTCCTTCAAATTCTCCATAACAATCTTCTATCAAAATGTTCATCACAGCATCCAAATTCTTCTTACAACGAAGATAATCAACAATCATCTTAGAATTCAGAGTAGTAGTGGTGAAGAATTCAGATCAATCATCAGAATGAACCTGAAGAAACAAGATCAAAACAGATCTATCTATAACAAACATAGATCTAGAGAAAGAAAAAGGAATTGAAGAAATCAAATTGAAATTGGAATATTGATTTACATTTTGACTTTGTTTGACTGCTTCTGGAGTCGTAAATGCAACAGTTATAGTTGAAGTTGAAGCTGTTGAATTCTCAATCTGAAAACAAATAACAAGAAAGAAATTTAATTAAAACGATTGACAAAACTTCAAGAAATTTCTCAGATCTATTGATGATTATTACCTCTGAGAAAATCTCTGTTTCATTAGACGAAATCAACTCGGATTCAATTGAATTTGAGATAATTTCATCAGTTTTCTTCAGATCGATGATCTGTAAAACAAATTAGAAGAAGAAATCAAGAAAACGTGAGATTTTCATTGAAGAAGAAGAAGAAGCAGAAGGAGTGATGATGATGATGAACTAACTAACCTTGATTTCTGGTTTCTTTGAAGAAGAAGAAGAAGAAGAAGAAGAATCTGGAAAAAGTTGTTTCTTCAATTTGATTTCTGGTTTCTTTGAAGAAGAAGAAGAAGAAGAATCTGGAAAAAGTTGTTTCTTCAATTTGATTTCTGGTTTCGTTGTTGCTGTTGTTCTTCGAATAGATGAATTGAGATGGTTTGATTTCATCATTTTTTTTGGCGGGAAAAGTTGAAACTTTGGATCTGATTTGATTTTCAATGGAGGAAAAAGTAAACTAGGTGAAGTTCTATACTTCTATATATAGAGGAGAGAGAGAGAGGTTCGCTGCTGCGCTGCACGTGATATGAAATGGAAAGAGTTAAACCTGTCGGGTATTTTACCTAGGGTACACACAAGGACGATGCTAAAACTTTTCGTGAACCTCAGAGAGGTCTCAATCCTACTATGAAAGAAGTTGTTCGAGCTGAAATTATTTTGGCGGGAAAAGTTGAATATCTGATCAGATCGTTGCTCTAATCTGCAATTATTTTTTCATGTCGCACTAGTTTTCACGAGAGCAATAATTCATGTCCCACTAGTTTTCTCTAAACACCCAAATTAGACATTAACTAGCTGTGGACCCGTGCTACGCATCGGGGTAGGAGATTTTTGCTTGTTACAACTACTAAATGCAATAGTGTATTTATCAATATCAATAGTATTTAAAATGAAAAATTTGAAATTATGTAATGAATTACTTTTGAATCCATAAGTCTCTTATTAGGAAGAGTATACCCAAATTTGAAAAAAATTAATGTGTTCTAAATAAGCTTTTACATTCAACACCAAGCCAAGAGGGAGTTTTTTTTTTATTAAAATATACCCAAACTAAGTTACATACATGTGCGCGGACACAGATAAAGCTATACTATCAGCATACAAAATAGTAGATAAACTCCATCCAAGGGATAGGTCATAGGGACTGTGAGCTTTTGAAGTTCTTGTGGGTGATCTGGTTTATGCAAATGAACCATGGTACCCTGTTGTAGACCACAAGCCAGGAGAGAGTTACTAATATTATTTGATATTAAGAATTGATTTGCATAATGTCAGATCTATATACTGTATCATAGCTATTAAAGGGTTTGGCGGACCCTAACTTGTATTCATATAATCAATAATCAATCGTTCCCTTGCATACATTGTCCCAATTTTATCCTCATGTAGTATAAAACATATATAACATGTTCAACCTGTCTGCTACTCTGCTGCCTTGTTTGTTTCTCTATAAACATGTGCAAAACTCATATCTTCAAACTTAGCTGTTCTCAGTCTAATATAGCCTTGATTATATTCATAAAGTACCATGGTGGTCCTTCCAAACCTTTTATTACATTGATAGCTCTTAGATGCGTCATGGCCAGTCAAGGTTTTTGTCTAGCATTGGATTGGAGGCAACACCATGAACCGATAGCACTATTTCCAGCAATTGGTTTGCAATTGGAACACCTGCTCACGCCTTAGAAGCAAAGGAGCTGCCAACTCTTAGAATTAGTAGTATATAAGGTTACTTTTTATATACTTGGTCTGTGAAACATCTTTCACAACCCCATCAACCTTTGATATTTACTAATAGTGCTACTAATGGTATCGAGGAAAAAAACATTGATATCTCTTAGAGTCTGAGATAACCTCTAGTTTTTTAATTTGCATACATCCATTCTTTTATCAATGGTGGTCATTTCTTGCATCAAAATAATATCACCATATCCCCATCTACTTTCTGCAACAAAGCCGTAACAATTCAGTTTTACATATCCTTTGAAGGTTTCTTCCATATGCATTGTTTGACCTCCTCCTTTATTATTTTGGTATCAATATCAAGCCTATGTAAAAGTACACGCATTTGTACAGTGCCTTTCACTTCTGACAGCCTGGTCTGCAAGTAGAGTTTCATCTCCTCCTTTATTGGTGCCCTTAAGTTGTTGAAGTTTCTGGCGGTTCTCTCTTTTCACAGTTCCACACATGGTAGATAGTTGCACAAATATAAGCTTTCTGAATTTCTGTTATATCATTATTAGAACTGTAACTTCTGAATACTCTCCTTCATTCAATATTAACATCAGGTGCCACATTTGTAAACTAAATCAACTCTTGATCTCTTTCCATATCTGGATTGTATAGTTGCACGTACGTGTAGAATAAATGCTTTGAGTTCTCCCTTGCTCCTCTACAAAAGATACATTCTCAATGATGGAGAATCTTTCTTTGGATTAATCTATCTTGTGTTGGAAGATGGGCAGATGACAGTCCCCCTGAAAATAACATCCAAGCTGTAAAGAGTAACAAAGTGATGTTGAACAATGTAGTTTTGCATTATATAGTATGGCCCTTTATCCTGAGATATTTCCTAGTGTGCCATAACAGTAACTCAGTTTGTAGTGCAGTTCAAGAAATGGTTCAAATACAAACCTTTAATCTGAGATATTTTCTAGTGTTTCTTCATACTTACGCATTTTGATGCTAACCAAGACAATTATGATAATTGTATTAACATCTAAAATCTAAATGTCGAGTTTCTGATGGTAACATTGTAATTCTGCTACAATAAGCTAACCAAGTAAACGCAAAAAACAGATACCAGTACACAAAAGAAATTAGATGAACACCTGGAATCCAAATATGGTATAAAAAATTTTACACACAAAATATACATTTACTAATAACTCACACGTACATGTGATTGTTGTAGATGAGAGAAGTGTGAAACCTCTTGATGCATACAACATTGAAAATTCTGGGAGGCGTATATCGTGGCATATTCCTATACCTATACGATTAACATCTGTAATATACTTTCACGTATCAAATTTTGAAAGCACCATTTTCTTTGTATCAATAAACTAACCATATGACTGCATGTTATTCAGGCTTAAAAATATCATTAGAATTGGCAAAGTAAACCAAAAAATGCAAATTCATCTTCAACTTGGCTAATGTTATCACTGTTTCAGGTTTATGTATCTTATTGAATAATGAAGTCCAGCATATATCTGAGAAATAAATGTCTTATTGATCAGATCTTTCTGTTTGTTTTCCATGTATCCCACTGGAACATACAACATTTGATATAAAAAAATGAGACGTTAACAATGCCAACTCTATTAGAAGTGTGACACTTTTTCATTTGTGTTGTTTATGCGTTGATGTAATTTGATTACATTCTAATTAAAATTTTGCTTATCAAAAAAAAACCCTCTATTAAATTAGAAGTCACACGCGATAATACTTTTTCCACCCCTCAAGTCACAAAATAAACATGTTAAAAGTAAATACCTCTATCAACAACTGTAGGTTTATCATCAGCAGTGTAGGCGTCAAATTCCATCAAAAAGAATTCTCCTAGCATGTTAATGTCAAATAGATATACCTGTGAATCATCAAAACGACTCGTATAAGTAGCAAGAAACCAACATATTACATCACTGATTAATTTAAAGCACCTAGGTGCTTCAGCTTTTCATGGGATGATCATGAAAACACCGAGTGATAGAGCATTTGGGGAGGCATTGACATTCGACTCAATTACCTTCCTATGCTTTAGCAATTAGTTTTCCATCTACTCGCTCCAAATACACAATTGGTATTATACAACCTCCCACTACAATGTTCTGGCACAGCTCCACCAACTATAGTAATGCCTTAACTCCGGGTAACTTCTGATAGCATCATGAATGATGAGGAAAAAAAATCAAATAAACAACTTAAGCTTAATATTAAGACATTAAGTTACCAATCTAATCTAAGTTAATATGATCAATAAATGTAAAAGTAGTAACAGTCATATTCATGATCAGATTATGAGAGTTGTGAATGGAGGATACCATATATGCACAATTTGGCATTGTGCCAATACCATGGATTGTATATACTTTATAGGATATAGCTCATGTTAACTACTGGTTGTAAAATCCTCAAACCTCCATCAACAAATACCAAGATTTTATTTGATGAGATCCATACCAAAAACAATACCATACATTGCGTACTGATGGTGTCTCAACAATAGCCTTTTTCATGTGAGACAATAAAGCTTAAAACCCTAGGAATTTTTTTTGAATTGAGATGGAAAAATATTTAGAAGCCAATTGAAACCGTGTAAGTATAAGTAGAATAGAGTATTTCTAGAGAATTCAAAGTTTCTAAGGCAAGTTCACCATTTAGAAAGAGAAAAATACCATTCACAGATTACAAAGTGAAGAAAAAACTTGTTAAGCGGATAACATATCATCAAATCAATACTCGAATCCTTGGGAATTTCTTGCTGATGTGAGGCTACCTTTCTTAAACGCAATGAAATACAATCCTGCAAACAATGATTATCCCGTCATGGCTAATACCCTAATATCCAACAGTTTAATAAATAAGTAGTTACAAATTGAATAAAACTAACACTTACAGAACATAATCTTGAATACTTACAAAGTAACAAAACTAATATGCGAAGAACTTACTGCGAGTGTGATATTTGCTTTGCTGATCTAGTGTTTGATGTGGGTGAAAAGTAGGGTCAGAGGAGAAAGAAGATATGGAAGTTGATACAAATGGAAAAGAAACCCACGTAGTAAAAAAATTTCCTAATCTTCAGGGATAAGTGGAGAGAGGTTCCAAAGTTTGAATGCAGTTGAAAGAGTTGTGGAAAGAGTCAGAGAGGAAGAGTTTGGGATTTTTTGGCAAGAGTTTTGTGCCACGTAAATTCTAATAACCAATCAAAAAAATCTGTTTTTTATTTTGCAAAAATAAAAAAAGTTGAGAAAAATCGAGAGAGCTATCCTCTCAGCTAGACACCCACGTAGGAAAGAGAATGTGGGACCGTATGGGTCTAACTATTATATAGATATATAGATGGTGATGAAAATTTTCTAACTTAAACACGTGAAATTGTGGAAATAATTGAATTTGGACAATTTTATAGTCTCAATAAAGTGTGTCAATCCTGCTATGCAAAGAGTTCATTGTATTACGCACAAAGAGATCATTGACAGCATGCAAAAATATCATAGCCTATAAAATCTTAATTTTGTGTTAACATCACATTGGCCACAGTTCATTCAAAAGAGTGCAAAGAGTTCATGGAAAAATAACCACAATGCAAATATCTCATTGCATAATGTACCACCATATCTGGCCGGGCACAACCTTTTAACAAGTTTTGGTATAATTTTAAATATTTTAATAAATAAATTATGATATGAGCTCTTTGCACACCTTGACCTTGCAAACACAACTGTACATAACCTTAATTCCAACAAATCATGGCATAGTTTCAAAGTCTCTTGACGACTAAAAAATATCATGAATTTTTCGCACAACTTACATACACATCTGGAAACAACATACACAATGCAAAGAGCTTATTACATATCTTGCCAACAAAACTATGCATAGCCTTCTACCAAGTCTTGTCACAATTTAATATTTCTCGATGAATTAAATCTATGATTTTAAACATCTTTTTATATAGTTTGTCATATACAGTAAACACACTCACATTTTATAGTTTGTCATCTACAGTGAACACACTCACAATTAGTCTTCCCAAATAAACTAATACACATAAAAATAATATGGCTTTAGCCAAAGCCATTAACATTCCAACTTCGGCAACAACAACCTCAGCTTCTTCAGATGATCTTGTTTTCAAAACTTTGTATGGACATGTACCCACCTTCCCTTCTGCATCTCTTCATATAACCCAATGATCTTGTCAAAAACAGCACCTACATTAACTTTCATGAAACCAAGTAGTGGTGGTATCCATTGATCTATAACACCATCAATAGTAATAGCTATAACAGCAAGAATACTAGATGCAAAATTAATATCATTGTATACTTGGGGGTGAAGGTCCCAATATTAAAAAACCTCTGAAATATTGGCGGTTTAATACTGAAGGTTTTTTCAATAAAGCCCTGCTTTTCCTGATTTTTCTTTTCTTTTCTTTTGGCATGTTAACTCATTCTTTTTTCTCTTGGACAGAGATCTGGGGAGACGGTAAAGCTATCAAACCACCAGTCGACGCCCCCTGGGAACCTCTAATCGGCTCAGGACCTAGTGGCTATTCTACCATTCAATCTCTCACCAATTCAAGGAAGAACGGTACCCCACTGACCAAGGAGTTGGATCTAGGAGATTACGTTTGTTTCAACCGGATTTCACACCAATGTGATGTAAGATCAAGAAGAAACCCCTAATCTTAAAATCTAAATTATTGAAAAAGATGAAGATGAAGGAATAAGGTTTTGGTGATTGATAATGGCTGCACTAAGTTGTTTTTCAGTTGCCACTACTACAGAAAAGTAGATATATCACAGTTAAAAACTGTGATAAAAAGCTATATATCACGGTTATTATTTTGTGAAAAACCGTGATAAGGAAGGGGGTGATAAATAGTCTTAGAACCGTGATATATACATGATACAAATATCACGGTTTTATTAATTGACCGTCATATACTGGTCCTAAATTGTCCATTTTTAAAACTAAAACTGTGATATAAAAGAGCTCTTATATCACTCTTGTTTGAAAACTGTGAGAAATGAATACAAAACGGTGATATATAAGTACTATATATCACGGTTTTGACGGTATGTAGCACTAAAATTCTGAAACCGTGATATATAAGTTGTTTTTTTATAATAAAAAAAAAAATTAGGATTTTCAATTTATATCCACCTTATGAACATGCTACAAATACAGAAATAACCATTCAACTAAACAAATCAATTTCATTGAATTTGAAAAAAGATTACAAGATTCACAAATAGACTACTATTCAACCTAAACAAATTACCAACCAAATTTGATACATCATGTTAATCTAAACAAAAATAAGGAGTAATCTGAAGTTGAAGTTTGTCCATGTCGAGCCGTGGTTCTTCCTATTTAACTTCTTCATCCGGAATACATATCCATAGTCCATACTCACTGGTCAGATATCCAGTCAACGTACACTTTCCTTAGTTATACACTACCAAACAAAAAGATCTTTTTCCATTGTCTCCAACTCAACATAATCACATAAAGAAATCTGCCTAGTCAGTTTTCCCCGCTTACCCTACAATGGCTGTGCTTGTTTATCGGGAAATCTGGCGGAAAACAAATCCACGTTAGATTTTCCGGATCTTTTGCATTTAATACGTGCTTGTTTGTGTGATATATAAGTGGGCCCCAGTAAAAGTTTAATAAAACAGCAAACCACGTCAGATAATATTACGGTTTCAAAATAAGCAGAAATAAGTGCAAAACAGAATCACGCTCTCTCTCCCCTATGATTTCGCCTAGTTTTGTGGTCCCCATAATTTTACACTCTCCACGTGTCGGTTTCCTTTTTTATTTTTTAATTTAACAAGCAACCGCTGATGTAATAAAAGGAAAAATTTTGGAAAGTTTTTTTTGAGTAATTTTGTACCTTTCCGTTTCCATAAATATTCCTGGCAAACAAGCACAGCCAATATAACCCATTGAGAATTGCAAACTAAAATGTTGGCTGACTTGTTACCTGAAAAAATAAAGCTACTACATCAGCAAATCGGGAAAGAAATTATGCAGGATAAAACCCTTCGAGTGTTGGATATTCCAACATCTTAGCTAGAGAATCAATGTCATGAAGTTGAGGCATTGCCGAATGAACCAAAGACTGTTCAGATCTTGCCCGTTAACTGTAAACAAGATCCATACAAGAATGAGAGAACTAAAAAGGTGCCTCCCACAAGAAAGTTATGATCAACTTGTTGTATATTGGCTCGCCATAGTTGGGTGCACAGGATCATACCTTATAAGAAGTGTGATCCATAGGATCAGTTTCCTATATTGGTTAAGAAAACCATATATGTGCAGGAGTTCTATTTGGACTCGGTTTCCTATTTATCTCTAGTTTGAATTAGTAATTTTATATGGATTTGATTTCTATCCATGGGCTATAAATACCCAAGTAACTTGGTATTTGTAAGACAAGAAAACAAGAGAAGACAAGAGAGTAGAAAGCAATAGAAACATAGAGATAGATAGAGTAAGTGAGAGAGAACTTTGGGAGCCAAGGGTGTATTGGGTTTAAGGTGAGAGATTAAGATCTTGAGAAAGATACTAGGGAGATTATTGTAATCGGTGTTTCTTTTCTTATAGTGAAATCTTCTCATTGTTCCCCGTGGAGGTAGGCATTGCCGAACCACGTATATCTTGGTGTTATTGTTCTTTATTGTTTTGTTCTTCTTATACTATTGTTTATTGTTTTGCTAATCTTTTACTTCATTGACAAAACGGATCCTGTATTGCAAAGGAGGTGTTCTCACGAATATCTAGGTTGCGGGTTGTTGGCATTGTTAGGATTTAATTAATCACTGCATATAGTTTAACAAGTGGTATCAAGAGCTTAGGTTGGATTTAAGGTTTTGTCAAAGATGACGGAGACTACAGGTGTTCCTGCAAATAGTGACGGTAAGAAACCATCGGTTACTACTCTTGGGGGCGGTGTAAAAGTTGAGATTAAACCGTTTGACGGTAGAGATAACTTTACACTATGGCAAAGGAAGATGAGAAACGTTTTGATCCAACAAGATCTTCATGTGGTTCTTGACGGGAAAGACAAGAAGCCAAAGGACATGTCAGATGACGAGTGGAACAAAGCAGATCTCAAAGCCATGAGTTTCATCGAACTACATATCTCGGACGAGGTGATGTTTAATGTGATGGAGGAAACTTGTGCCAAAGGAACGTGGGAAAAGCTCGAGAAGTTGTATATGGGTAAGTCTTTATCAAATAAACTTTTCTTGAAAGATGAACTCTTGAATCTTCGGATGGAAGAAGGTGGTGATCTTATGGAACATCTAAACGTGTTCAATAAGTGCATCACAAATTTGCTACGGGTGGATGTGAAGTATGACGATGAAGACAAGTCTCTGTACCTGCTCAGATCTTTGCCTCCATCTTTCAAGCACTTCAGGACCACATTGATATTCGGCAAGGATACTTTAAAGTATGATGAAGTTGTTCAAGATATAATCTCTCATGTGAAGATGAATAAGAACACAAGTGAAGACTCTCAAGCAGAAGGACTATATGTCAAGAATTCTAATAAGAGGGGCCGAACAAATAAGAGAAGTAACAAATCAAAAGGCAGGGGTAGATCTAAATCCAGGGATAAAGAAGGTTGCTTTGAATGTGGTGCGACAGACCACTGGAAACGAGATTGTAAGAAATATAAGGAAAAGAAGAAGAAGGCCGAAAATTCAAATTCAGACAGCGTTGTTACAGATGATAGCGACGGAGAAATTTTGGCAACTTCTTCAGGTAATGATATTTCTTCGCCTTGGATTTTAGATTGTGGCGCTTCTTATCATATGTGTTCAAACGAAGACTGGTTTGACACGTTTGAGAAAAGAAAAGGCGACGTAGTTTTTATGAGGAATAATTGTAGTTGTAAAGTTTGTGGAATCGGTACAGTAAAGTTGAAGATGCATGATGGAATTGTTAGGACTCTAGGTAACGTGAAATACGTTCCTGCACTAAGGAAGAATCTTATTTCCCTTGGTTATTTGGATAAGAATGGGTACACATACAAATTCAAAGATGGGAATCTCATAGTCTCAAAGGGTTCACTTGTGGTTATGAGAGGAGTAAGACTTTCTAACAATTTATACAAGCTTTTAGGAAATACAGTAATTGGTGGAGCTGCAGTTTCTACACAAAAAGATCACACTCAGCTTTGGCACTTGAGGCTAGGGCATATGAGTGAAAGAGCCATGGAAGAACTACACAAGCGACAATTGTTGAACGGTGTAGGAGAGTGTAAACTTGAGTTCTGCAAGTATTGTATTATGGGAAAGCAAACTAAAGTACACTTCAAAGCTGCAGATACAGAGAACAGAAGTACAGAAGTACTTAACTATATTCACTCAGATGTGTGGGGGCCTTCACCTACTCAATCAAAAGGTGGAGCTCGCTACTTTGTCACTTTCATGGATGATTTTTCGAGGAAAGTTTGGGTCTACTTCATGAAGGAGAAATCCGAAGTTTTCACTAAATTCAAGGAGTGGAAGGCAGAGGTAGAGAATCAAACAGGCAAAAAAATCAAGTATCTAAGAACTGACAATGGCGGTGAATATAAGGATAGGAAGTTTCTAAGTACTGCAAAGATGAAGGTATTGCAAGGCATTTTACCGTGAAGAAGAATCCCCAACAGAATGGAGCTGCAGAAAGGATGAATAGAACTCTTATGAATAAAGAGAGGTGCATGAGGTTTCATGCAGGTCTGCCAGAGATGTTTTGGGCAGAGTCACTTAACCATGCTTGTCACTTGGTTAATCGTTCACCATCCAAGATGTTTGATTTCAGATATGCAGAAGAGGTATGGTCAGGTAAACCGGTAGACTACTCTACTTTGAAGGTATTTGGATGTAGCGCATATGCTCTTATTCCTAGTGATGAGAGAACTAAACTTAAACCCAAATCTCATGAATGCATTTTCATCGGCTTCGAAAAGGGAGTGAAGGGTTATAAGTTATGGGATCCAGTGAACCGAAAGAAAATCTTTAGTAGAGATGTTGTGTTTGATGAGAAGACTATACCTATGAATCAAGACATGAAGAATGGTGAGAAAAACACTATTGTTAAGAAAGCAACTACAGAGATATCTCCTCTTACCAAGGTATCCAACGGGAAGACTCTTATTCAGGTGGAGGAGTCAGATGCAGAGGTTGAAGAGGATGGGCCAGAACAACAACAGTGTGAAAAGGAGGTTGAATCTAATAAAGATAAGCAACAACCTTACAGCATAACAAAGAACCGGGGCCAAAGACAAGTCAAACCACCTATTAGACTTGGGTTCGAGGAAGAAGTTCATTATGCTTTAAGCATTAGTGAAGGTGATCCTACTTCTTATCGTGAAGCAGTTGAAAGTAACGAAAGAGAAGAGTGGATTGAAGCTATGGCTGAAGAGATGGAATCTCTATACAAGAACTCCGTTTGGGAGTTGGTTCCTAAACCTGCAGAAAGAAAAATTGTTGGCTGTAAGTGGGTTTACAGGAAGAAGGAAGGAATGCATGAGAAAGAACCACCAAAGTTCAAAGCACGTTTGGTGGCGAAGGGGTACTCACAGAAGGAAGGAGTTGATTATGATGAAATTTTCTCTCCGGTAGTGAAACATACTTCTATTAGAGTGTTACTATCACTGGTTGCTCAGCAGGATATGAAGCTTGAGCAGTTAGATGTCAAAACTGCTTTTCTCCATGGTGAATTAGAGGAAGTCATCTACATGGCTCAACCTCAGGGTTTTGTTGAAGCTGGTAAGGAAAATCTGGTTTGTAGGTTGAAGAAGTCTCTTTATGGGCTCAAGCAATCTTCAAGACAGTGGTACAAACTATTCGACTCTTATATGCTGAACATTGGGTATAAAAGATGTGACTATGATTGTTGTGTGTACACTCATGTGTTTGATGATGGGATGGTGATCCTATTGCTACTTTATGTAGATGACATGCTTATTGCTTGTCGGGATATGTCTAGAATTAAGGAGCTTGTAAACCCCCTCTTTTATGTTTTATGCTAATTTTAATTTGGAATTAAAAATAATTGGGTTAAAGTCCCTGGACCAAGGGTTTAAGCATAATTACTATAAAGTAGTGGACTATGGTTTAAATAACCCAAACTTGGAGAAAACAACCCACGAACAGTTTGTGCTTATGAAGTTCGGAAACACGATCAGATCAGATTCGGATTCATTAATAACCGTTAGATCAGCCGACTTAATCACTATTATATAGAGATTTAATCAAGGGTTTTGTTTGCTTAGTTTAAAGAAAAAAAGTTTGCGATAAACAGCGAGAGAGATCGAGAGTGGCGGCGACAACTCAATCGATCGATCGAGCGAGAGAGAGAAAGAGATCGAGAGTGGCGGCGATCAGAATTGTTGGAAGAAGAAGAAGTGAAGAAAGAGATTAAACCTCGCTGTGATTAAAGTGAAGAAAGAGATTAAACCTTGCAGAATTTAGAAGCAGCAGTTGCGAGAAGCATTGCAGAACCTGGAACTTAGAAAATAGGAAGAAGAAGCAACAGTGGAACAGGTGAGTGGGCCTATATATACATATACATATATAACTTATGTTTGGTGAAAGTAATGGCTAGGTTCTGTGCTTGTTTGAATAGTATGAAAAATATGGATTGGAATGCATCTGCTGGTTAGGTGGGGTTCTGTGCTTGTTTGATGTTAAGTTGACTTGTATGGTAGCAAGAAAATAAAAATAAAAATAAAAAAATCGGATTACTGTGCACCTGCTAGCTTGATGTTCATGTACTGTAAGGTAAATATATATATGAATTACATATGTAATGAGAAAGTGATAGTAGAGTACAGGGTATACTATGTGCCGTCTTTCCAAACTTGAAATTTGTACTTAATAGCATACAGTAAGTGTATTATCTGTGATTGGTCTGTGTTAATGCATGATTCTCCATATATTGGTTTGGATAATAATGTTTTGGGGCAGCGTATATATTCAATTTTTTTTCTTTGTGTCACCAAGAGGATTTAACATGTTTTTAAATTATGTCGTAAGATGGTATATTTAAGATGTAAGGAATGAGATTCATGTTGATCCTGCACTTGAGAATTTAATTTATCATAAATGCCTTAGAATGGCTCGACAATATGGTCGGTAGATATTTAATTTGGATAGTGAAAACGAAATACGAAAATGGACTTGGAATGTGCTTGTTTGACAAATGCTGTGTGGTTGTTTGATTAATCTAGTTGTTTTAGTAGTCGCCCAACCATTAGTACATTTGCTGCACCTGTGGAATTAGGATTTAAAGAAATTAGATATCACCCTAGACGGCTTAGCCTGCGGGTTGATACTTGGAATATTTTTGGGGTATTTCCTAGACGGCTTAGCCTGCGGAACTGACCCTACAGACCTTCATAGCCTTCGGGGTTGGTCTGGGCGCCACTTTAGAAAGCTCAAGGGAGCTAGTAGAGGCCATGAGTTAGGCATACGTCGAGGTTAGCCAAAGCTTGCAGGTGAGCACCCACTTGGGTTTTGGTTTCCGCGTAGAGGGTCTTAACCATGGTCAAGGCACACTGGTGCAGTGTGGGTATGGCAAATGTGTGGAGTGCATCCTGTGGGAGGTGTACTAGTGATTGGGTATAGATTGTGAAGTGTTGTGTGGTTACGAATGATTGTTTGTAGTGATTGAGATATAATGTGGAGACTTGAGATGCCATGAATTATATATTATTGTACTAACACAGTTTTGCAGGAGGATAGGTCAATTAACATTTCTTGCAGGGCTCGACCTATCCTAATAGGAGGTGCAGCTCAGGTAAGGTATTAATATAATATATAGTATTTACTTAGTAAACGAGATAAATGTATAAAGACCGCGGAGTCTGTTATTTTTATTGTTTTTGGGAATGGAGTTCCCTACCCTTGTCTACTCATACCAGTATAATTTGCTGACCCATGTTGCTTGTTTTGCACGTGGGTACGTATCCTTATGGAGCGTAGGCGGAGGAGAGGAGCCAGTTGAGTACGCTCAGGAGCAACACCCGGAAGCTCGTGTAGATCCAGTTGTTCGAGAGGGAGTTTGAGATTTTGCAGGAGTTACCATTTCAGAGTAGGTTTAGTCCTTTGATTTGTCGTTAGCTGATTACTCAAGTTCATTATTTCATTTATTGGATTATTATTGATGGGCAAGACAATACCTCAGTAGAAGCTGTTGAATTTTATTATTGGAGTTGTGTAATTCAATATTTGGAGTTTTTTGGATTTTATATGGAATTTATTGGGAGTTCAAATTATGTGTGTTGAAGTATTTGTGTTTAATGGTTATGGATTTTACCTTGTGCAAAATGTTTATTTAGATTACTGTCCCGATCCTTTGTCCTTTAATTGGCTTATTGAGGGTAATTTTGTAAATTCTCTCTTTTTGCCAATTTTTGGATATTAGGGTCGTGACAGAGCTGAAGACGTTGTTAAGAAAGGAATTCGACATGAAGGATTTTGGTTCTGCACAGAAGATCCTAGGTATGGAGATAAGGAGAGACAAGAAAGCTGGAAAAATATGGCTGTCACAAGTCAAGTACATTCAAAAGGTACTTGAGCGCTTCAATATGATTGATGCAGATCCTGTGTCAACTCCTTTGAACAATAGTTTTGTTTTAAACAAAAGTCAATGTCCTTCCACAGATGCTGAGGTGGAAGAGATGAAGAAGAAGCCGTATGCAAGCGCAGTAGGGTGTCTCATGTACGCAATGGTATGCACAAGACCTGATTTAGCTCAAGCACTAAGTGTAGTATCGAGATACATGGCAAATCCAGGAAAGCCACACTGGAAAGCTGTGACATGGATTCTCAAGTATCTGAAGGGCACCAAGACGTTGGGTATCTTGTTTGAAAGACAACAAGGGAAAGCATGTGTTTCGGGTTATGTGGATGCTGATTATGCAGGAGATTTAGATAAGCGAAGATCTACCACAGGGTACGTCTTCACTTATGGTGGAGGACCGGTTAGTTGGATATCAATGCTCCAAACGGTTACTGCTCTATCAACTACTGAGGCGGAGTATATGGCGGTAACAGAAGCTTGCAAGGAAGCTATTTGGCTGAAGGGATTAGTAAGCACATTCGGGTTAGATCAAAATTCTATGATGATAAGATGTGACAGTCAGAGTGCTATTTGCCTTGCGAAGAATCAAATGTTTCATGCAAGAACGAAACATATTGATATTCGCTATCATCGGATTCGGGATTGGTTGGACTCAGGTGAAATTACAGTTGAGAAGGTTCACACAGATGAGAATGCTTCAGATTGTCTTACTAAGCCGGTTTCAGTTGAGAAGTTCAGACATTGTTTGAACTTGCTCAATCTTTCTACATGCTAAAGATTGGGTGGAGCACCTCCTCACTTGAGGTGCGTTGAAGCAAGAGGATTCTTGCCAATGTGACGGTGCTTGAAAAATTCAAGCTGCAATGATCTTGTTTTTTGGTCGATGGCTCGCCAAGGTGGAGATTGTTGTATATTGGCTCGCCATAGTTGGGTGCACAGGATCATACCTTATAAGAAGTGTGATCCATAGGATCAGTTTCCTATATTGGTTAAGAAAACCATATATGTGCAGGAGTTCTATTTGGACTCGGTTTCCTATTTATCTCTAGTTTGAATTAGTAATTCTATATGGATTTGATTTCTATCCATGGGCTATAAATACCCAAGTAACTTGGTATTTGTAAGACAAGAAAACAAGAGAAGACAAGAGAGTAGAAAACAATAGAAACATAGAGATAGATAGAGTAAGTGAGAGAGAACTTTGGGAGCCAAGGGTGTATTGGGTTTAAGGTGAGAGATTAAGATCTTGAGAAAGATACTAGGGAGATTATTGTAATCGGTGTTTCTTTTCTTATAGTGAAATCTTCTCATTGTTCCCCGTGGAGGTAGGCATTGCCGAACCACGTATATCTTGGTGTTATTGTTCTTTATTGTTTTGTTCTTCTTATACTATTGTTTATTGTTTTGCTAATCTTTGACTTCATTGACAAAACGGATCCTGTATTGCAAAGGAGGTGTTCTCACGAATATCTAGGTTGCGGGTTGTTAACGTTGTTAGGATTTAATTAATCACTGCATATAGTCCAACACAACTAATATGTATGTAGTACCTTTTAAATGGTTGACGACCAGTTAGCAATTCCAAACCTGTATACATCACTTTTTAGAGCATTCTGGTTGGACATGGAGACCTCTAGTGCACTGTATCTAGATTTCTTTTTGGTTGGATGCCTGAAAAAGATATAGAAGTATTTAGTATTGAAGCTAACTACTTGAGTATATCTGGAGTTTATTCATGCCAGAATATCCTTAACTGCCTATAGGAAGAGATTTAAGCAACAAAGATTCCTATTAGCATAACCTGATGATCTGCATTTGCAAGTATTCCCATTAGCCAACCTATGTTTATACCCCATGTAGCTAGTACATTCAAAGTAGATGAAGAACAACTAAAACGGTCATGCCAAATGAACTCTAAGGAGGGGTGACATGTTATCATATAAAGAAGACAAGAACAAAAAGCCAATAAAAAAAAAGATAAAATTACCCGAGCTAGAGGAATATACATATTTCATGAGGTACTACTACACTGGCATGAACAAATAATGACTTAAAACAATTACCCATTAGCAAAGCAGAATGGAGTATACCAATGCAGATCCAACCAGTAGCGACAATAAGGCATAATAGGGAAGAACAATGCATCTCCAACCAGCGGCAGCAGTAGCAGGGCAGTCTATATTAAAAACAACATTGGGGCAGACTCAAGCAGCAAGCAGCTGTGTAGGGGTACTACATACAACATACATGTGGCACCATCTCTACCGTTCATCATGGTGCCACATGTCATCATCTAATGGGCTCTCTCTTGATGGCACAAGTTACAAAGTTAAAGCCAATTACTACAAAGATATTCTCTCATCATTACCTCATTAAATGCTAGGAATGGAGTTACATTGTAAGCCTATAAATATGAAGGCAAGCTACTCATTCTAGATATGTTCTCATCTCTGCTCACATGTTCTGATAGCCTAATGCTCCCAACACGACCTCATGGTGAGGTCTCAATATCAACGACCTCCCCAATCTCTCAGGTCTCATCTCTCTCGAGCTCTCCTCATAATCGAGCTCCCATTTTGTATCACCACCACTACTATAATAAAGATCATTCTCTCTCTCCGTGGATGTAGGCACAATCGCCGAACCACGTAAACAATGGTGTTCATGTTCTCTTTATCTTATTATTATTCATGTTATTATACATCATCATTCATTAATGTATTGACCAACCTCACGAATATGGTTAATACAAGCTGGAAGACAATTTCAAACAACCATCATCTAAGCCGAGTCAAACTCCTCTCTTTATGGGGTTATTTAATTGATGCAACCATTCTAGCTAGTCTTTGGGAGATTCCGAACCTGCTTTTATGGTTTTCTTAGGGACTAAACATGCAAGCCAGTTGTGTTAGTTGCACACCCATATGATAGCTCACATTCACAACGCAAAAACCACACCTAAGTGGATAGTTTGAGGTGATGGGGGATTTCAATCTGATCGGGGAGGATGTTAAAGTGAATAAATAAATTATAAACCTTGAAATATGGAACTATTTGCTCTTGTTTAATGAAAGAATTTTACTTATTTAAAACAAAATGTTAACTGCAATACAAAAGGTTTCGGAAACATAGTATGACCAATAGCCGACAATGAATTCTATTTCAATCAAACATCTTTTACAAGAATTATACAATCGATATTTTCATCTACCTTAGCAGTGGACATGGTGCCAGGCAAGACAGTAGGACAGCAATACAAACAACTGAACAAGGGAGCCTATTAAGTAGGACGTTAGTTCAATTTGTACTAGAAGATAGAGCACACCAATGACCAAAACTCCATTGTACAAAACAATTTAAGTTCTTTTATTAATAAAATCAAAAATGAAAACCCAAATCATTTTCATGAATTAAGCCAATGTTGTTCAAATTAACCTTTCTTTTTCAGCAAGGCGGCTGTTCAGAATTTGCACTCCATTCCCCATGCTCCACCCCCTATTATTCTACTTGGGAAGCAATTGTTTAGGTTGCATGGTTGGTTAATTGTGAAATGTATCAGAGAAGGGAATGGAAAAGAACACAGCGACTTTGTTTGTCTGCCTCAACTTGAGGTTGGACTTGTGAGATTACATATATATAATATATATATATAGATTACAATTAAGTACAAAAGGAATGTACTTGTTCCCCAAGATTACAAGTTAGGAAGTTTACAAGTTAGGAAATAGCTATACATGTAAATTCCTTGATATGCAAATCAAACCAGCCATTCCCTTGCTGGGCATACTAGATTATCTTAAGACTCCCCCTCAAGTTGGAGTGTGTATGGAAATAACACCCAACATGGGAATTAAATGGTGAAAAGAATCCTTTCCCAATGGTTTGGTGAACAAATCTGCAATCTGATCAGCGGAAGCAATGTACCGTGGTCGTAATAGTTTTGCTTGAATTTTCTCACGAATGAAATGACAATCCAATTCTATATGCTTGGTACGTTCATGGAAGACAGAGTTTTCTGAAATGTGAATGGCAGCTTGATTATCGCAAAGCATATGCATAGGAGAAGGATGGGGAATACCCAGATCTTGTAGTAAGTATTTTAACCATTGTAATTCACATGAAAGGAGTGACATTGATCGATATTCGGCTTCAGCCGAAGAACGCGCAACAACGTCTTGTTTCTTAGTTCTCCAAGAAATTGGACTGGTACCTAAGAAAGTGCAAAATCCAGATGTCGAACGACGAGTGATAGGACAGCCTGCCCAATCAGAATCACAATATCCACTTATCTGAAGGTTGCTTGATGAAGAAAGTAAGATACCTTTTCCAATTGATCCTTTTAGATAACGCAATACACGAAATGCTCCATCCATGTGGGAAGTGCGAGGAGAATGCATGAACTTGCTGAGGACATGAACTGAATATACAATATCGGGTCGTGTAACAGTGAGATAGATGAGACGGCCTACCAACCGACGATGACTGGGATCAAGCAATAAAGTTCCATCGGTCTTGTTTAAATGAAGATGTTGTTCCATGGGAAAATCAGAAATACGACCGCCTATTAGACCAGAATCATTTAAAATATCCATAGCATACTTACGTTGAGTAAGGAAAAGACCGGCTTTAGAACGAGCAACTTCTATGCCAAGAAAATATTTGAGTCGTCCAAGATCTTTAATAAAAAATTTCTGCTCCAAATACTGTTTGAGATTTTGAATAATAAGAGGAGCATTTCCTGTGATGATAATGTCGTCGACGTAAACAAGAACAAATGTTGAAGTATCACGTTGAATTTGAGTGAATAAAGAGTAATCAGATTTTGATTGTCGAAATCCTGCTTGGATCAATGTAGAAGAGAATTTGGCAAACCATTGCCTAGAAGCTTGTTTCAAACCATATATAGATTTGTGAAGAAGACAAACTCGATTCTCCCCCTGTTTAACAAACCTCGGAGGAAGATCCATATATACTTCTTCATGAAGGTCCCCTTGTAAGAAGGCATTATTCACATCAAGTTGAGAGATAGACCAGTTCTTAATAGCAGCGAGAGATAATAAGAGGCGAACAGTGACTAATTTTGCTACAGGAGCAAAAGTGTCCTGATAGTCAAGCCTTCTATTTGAGTATATCCCTTAGCAACAAGTCTTGCTTTGTATCGTTCAATCAAGCCATCCGAGTTGTACTTAATTTTGTATATCCATTTACAACCAATAGGCTTTTTACCAGGTGGTAGTAAAGTGAGACACCAAGCTCGATTTTTGTTAAGAGCCGAAATTTCTTGGGACATAGCCTCTCGCCATTGCGATGATTTTACTGCTTGAGAAAATGACTTAGGTACGACTGTAGAAGAAATAGAACATAAAAAAGCTCGATGTGTAGATGAAAAATGGTTATATGAAATGAAGTTATGGAGGGGATAAGGAGTACCTTTTACCTTAGATTTGGAGTGGACTGAATGTGCCGCATGAGGAAGTGTAGGGCAATGATAATCTGCAAGATAAGATGGAGGACGTCGAATACGAGGTGGGTTATTAGGTGTAGGAGATGCACTTGTTTCTTGATCAGTAGTGGATGATGTGGTATTATCTGATGTGGACATGCTACCAGGAACAGAGGGTAAAGGTGCATGGGTAGCATCCAAAAGTGGAGTGTTTGTAGTGTAACTCATATTGAATGGAGAATGATCTAATGCATGTTCATCAGAAATAGGAGATGATGGCAATGATGTATCATTAATAGTTGGAGAATAATTAAAATGCTCGCTGTCAGCAACAGGCAAAAGAATCACATAAGTCAACGAAGAAGGATGAGATAGATCAGTATAAGGAAAAACTTTTTCATAAAAAATGACATCTCTAGAAGTATAAATTTTCTTAGAGTTGATGTCGAAAATTCGGTATCCTTTTTGAGCATAAGGATAACCTACAAAAATTCCTGGTTTAGCACGTTGATCAAACTTATGCTTGACATTTTGATTTTGAGCAAAACAAAGACAACCAAAAACTCGCAAGTGAGAATAGTTTGGTGGTGATTTAAACAATAACTCATGAGGAGATTTTCCAGACAAAATAGGTGAAGGGGATTTATTGATGATGTAAGCAGCCGTTAAAATACATTCACCCCAAAAAGATAAAGGCAAACTAGCTTGAAAACGTAAAGCACGTGCAACATTGAGAAGGTGTCGATGTTTACGTTCTACAACCCCATTTTGTTGAGGTGTAGCAACGCAACTTCGTTGATGAATAACACCATGGGACAAAAAATATTGTTGCATTTCACGGGACATGAATTCAGTTCCATTATCAGAACGGACAGTTTGAATTTTTGAAGAAAAAACATCACCTGTACCATACATAAGAGAAGATATTTTTGATTTAAATTGAGTATGGACCATGGCAAAAAAAGATTTTAAAATATTTTGTGTTTCTGATTTGATATGCATCAGATAAATCCAAGTATTACGAGTGTAATCATCCACAATTGTTAAGAAATAACGAGCACCAGAATACGAAGACATGGAAATAGGTCCCCAAATATCACAACGTATCATTTGAAAAGGCCTAATAGATTTAATTGAACTGGATGGAAAACTTAATCTTGATTGTTTAGGTTGAGGACAAACAGTACAAGATTCATTATTTGAACAAGAAATAAATGGAAATTCCTTAGCTAATGAATGCAAACGAGAAAATGAAATGTGTCCTAAACGCCAATGCCAAAGATTACTGTTTGGTGGTTGATGGATAGCAGCGGAGATAGATGCAAGTTGGAGATGATACAACCCCTCATGAAGACACCCCAGGCCAATCCTCTTCCTCGATAACAGGTCCTGGAAAAAACAGAAATCTTTGTAAAAATGTGCTGAAGTTAAACCTGATTTAGTTAACTCACTGATTGAAAGTAAGTTCAAATGAAAGGAAGGAACGCAAAGAACATTATCAAGTATTAATAAAGGGGACAAGATAATTCGACCCACATGAGTGATAGGTGCATGAGTATGATCAGGAAGTCTAACAAAAGAGGTAACTTTGCAAACAATATAAGAAGAGAATAATGATAAAGAACTACAAATATGGTTGGATGCACCCGAATCTATTATCCAAATGGACGAAGATAATGAAGAAGCAATACCTGTCAGATTTGCTTGAGAATTAGAGCTACCTGAACCGAGCATAGATAAAAGCTTAGCATATTGTTCTTGAGTGATCATAGGGGCAGCAATAATCTCTGGTTGGGCTGCAAAAGCTTGTGGGGTTGAAGTTTCTGATGTTCTGGTGGGTTTTCCATGCAACTTGTAACAAGTGTTTCGAAGATGACCTTCTTTAATGCAATAATCACAATAAGGAGCAGTACCATTCAACTTGTAACAGTAATCCGAGTATGGCCTTCTTTATTGCAATGGTCACAATAAGGACGAGATGTATTACCACGCCGCTCGCTATAAGATCCCCTTTTCGAATTTCCTCCAAAACGATTTGGATTGGTATTGGAACTATTTGAACGATGCTCTGTCCGAGTAATATTGAGTGCCGCAGCCTCAGGCACTGGTGAAGACGACACCTGAATTTCTTGTTGTTTTTCTTCTTGACGCACTAAATTATATATTTTTGTGACAGTAGGAAAAGGATCCATTAATAAGATTTGACTGCGGATCGCAGAGAAACGATCATGAAGACCTTGTAGAAATTCCATTGCACGGTCTTCTTGAAGACGATTAGCAGTAGCTAATCCACTACCACAAGTACAAATAGGAATAGCAGATAAAGAATTTAATTCATCCCAAAGAGATTTAAGAGCAGTAAAATAAAACGATACCGAGTTGTTCTCCTGCTTTGATGATGAGATGGATTGTTTGAGTTGATAGACCTTGGGTGCATTAGTTTGAGAAAATCGATCACGTAAATCTTTCCAAATTTCATAAGCTGATTCAGCATAAAGGATGCTATTACGAATTTCTGCTGTAACAGAATTAAGCAACCAGGAAGCAACAAGATCATCGCACCTGGACCACTTCTGCAACTCATTGGATTCATCAGGTTTGGTGACAGAACCATCAACAAAGCCTAGTTTGTTCTTTGCTCGAAGAGCTCTTGTGATTGAACGCAACCATGTACTGTAATTGTCACCAGACAATAAAGGAGATACTAACACAGCCGTGGGGCTGTCTGAATGGTGGACAAAGAATGGATCTTGAGAGTCAACATTGTCGTCAGATTTGGTTTCACCAGATTTCTTTGCTGGAACTTCAGTAGTCATGGTTAACAATGATGATTAATAATGTCGAAAGAGAAAAATAAAATCAGAAAAACAAACCTTGGTTTGATACCATGTGAAATATATCAGAGAAGGGAATGGAAAAGAACACAGCGACTTTGTTTGTCTGCCTCAACTTGAGGTTGGACTTGTGAGATTACATATATATATATATATATAGATTACAACTAAGTACAAAAGGAATGTACTTGTTCCCCAAGATTACAAGTTAGGAAGTTTACAAGTTAGGAAATAGCTATACATGTAAATTCCTTGATATGCAAATCAAACCAGCCATTCCCTTGCTGGACATACTAGATTATCTTAAGATTAATAGTGGCAGTATATAGCTGAGAATTGAACACTGTTTGTGCTTGACTATATTCGCTAACCTAGTTCCCTTAGACTAGTTCTTTAAAGGAAAGAAAGTTATTACAGATTGAACGAAAAATCTTTATACGCTCTACTAGACAGGTCAGTTCTGACAGTTTTCCGTCCAAAAAAGATCGCACAATGTGATACCCATGCCACCTCCTAGATCCCATCACTGCCCCTAGGACTGTGAAAGAAGCGGTTTTATGCGCTCTAGTATGGTAAGGGATTATATATGTCAAATCAAGATTAGGACTGGCAATGGTACGGGTTAGACCCGAAACCCGGTCCGATCCGTACCGATAAGAATGGGTTTGGTATTGCATGTTTATGTATTGGTACGGGTCTGGTTCTTCAAATTAGGACCCGATTGTTATCGGATCGGGTTTGGAATTAGTAGATACCGAACCGATATGGACCCCATATAAATTATTTTGAGGTTTTGAATATTTTAGATTCACTACCATTATTAACATACCATAAAAATCCTAAATTTTAGAAATTTGATTATTATAAATAAATTTTTTAATACTAATTACCTTATATGCAATTACATTAAAACCCTAGAAATAAATAAAATCATATACTATATTTATATAATTGATTATATATATTTACTAAATATATCTAGATTCTTAAAAAGTAACTCATTTTTTCTAAATTTGTATACATAATTTTGACATATCAATTTATGGTCAAAATACCCAAATCCAACCCGGATCTGATCCAATAAGATTTGGTACGGGTATGGTTCCTTACTTTCGGACCCGATAGGGTCTGGTTCCGGGTCCGAGATTATTAGTTTTCTTATTGGTTCGGGTATGGTATTTCTAATATCTGGTCCGAACAGGTCCATTGCTCGCCCTAATCAAGATAAACCCATTACAATCAATTATATAACTAATTTGACCAATTAGAGTTTATCACAAAAACAAATTCATACAAGTACAAATAAAGTTTGATAACCTACTTATAATATAATTAAATTGGGGAAGAAATAAAACAAAAAGAAAATAATTGTAACTACCTAAATAGGTTTTGCCATATGTCGCTCAAGTCATCAACCAACTTCAAGATTATAAATTGCCTCTAGGAGTACAGTATACCTAGTGAAATGGACCACAACAATTCTCTTGTACTATAGAGAGACACATCGCGCAATGAAGACCGTGAGATCTCATTAGATCTCACGGGCAAGATCGATCCATCATCCATACAAGGTAACACAAAAGGGTAACCTAAAACCCACTAAGGTATGAGCTCTCACTCTCTACACTTCTTCTCTTTCTTCCTCTCTCTCTTTTACTTTCTTCTCCATTACCCACAATGGCTAACTTGATCGTCGGAGGGTTGACATCGAAGACATCTCCGGCGCCCTTTGCAGGTCATCTATGGAGAGGGAGCAAGAGGACCATCTCAACAACACTAATCTCTACATGTAACCGGAATCAAGGCTTACAATAATTGCTCACTGATAGAGGACATTCAGTAGTTAAACATATTCCTTATCAAACGTTGTGGAAGAAATGAATGAATCAGCACTGCAAGAGGACAACAATTTTGTAGAGACCAACAATTCAATTTAGTTTGAGTGCTCTTCTAGAGTTCTGCACAGTTCTCTGCGATTATACCATTGTAATTTAGAAATCCATAATCTTGATATAAAGGAGAAACTTGAACGAAAACAGAGAGAAATTAGGTAAAAACTTACACAGATGAAGAGGTCGAGCAGTCACTCAAATTCCACGTAGAGAAATCTCTCTGAGTAGTTTTCATTTTTCAATCAAGCAACTTAGAGCTGTTTTGTGAGATAGAAGGAGATCGAGAAGAAGACTCCTAACTGCCTTAGGAAAGATAGAGCCATCGAGCCCGCTAGCTAGCTATAATTTCTCTTCGTGAGGAAGTGGGCGGTTTTTTTTTTTTTTTTTTTATATAAAAACAAATTTTATTAATAAGCTAAACGAATTACACAAAAGTAGAGGACAAACACGACCATATATGTTTGACAATTTTTTTTTTTAATTTCCATTTACTGTCCGACCATATATAGGAGAAGGTGGATTTTTTTTTTCCCCTCAAATGATGATTTACCCAGGATATGTGACAACTATAATGTTGATTTTTATACAAAACCGTGATAAATATCTTCACGTCCATAAGAAAAAGGTGATATTTGATAAGGACCGTGATATATGATCACATACCAAAAAAGACAGTGATATTTGTAAAACAACCGTGATATTTATATGTTTGACAAAGCTTTTATCACTGGTCCTAATTGAACTGCGATATATCAATTTCCAAAACCGTGATATATATACAAATCTGTAGTAGTGGCCTACGTATCCATAAGAGAGATGAAATCAAGCCTTTTATAATGTAGTTCAAATCCAGAGTTTGATTGGGATTAGGATGTGATCCCATGATCCCTAATGTATTGTAGTATTGTAGTCCCATGTATTTGGACCATATAATGACAAGATAAAGTACCTCATGTCCTATTAGGAACATGAGTTGTAAAGATATTGAAATTGTTATTGAATTAGAAGTTGTAGAGATATTGGAGTTCTTAGTTGGATTAAGAGTTGTAGAGATATTGGAGTTGTAGTTGGATTAAGAGTTGTAGAGATATTGGAGTTGTAGTTGGATTAGGTTAAGGAAATCTCTACAAGGATATAGAATTACTATATTAACCTTATTGAATATAATGGACTTAAATAGATAAAGCCCATGATTGATATTGAATGTAGTAACGGGCCTAAGCCTTATTACTAATTGAATTGGGCTTAGGCTCTTATTGATTATAATCTTGGGCTTTGACTTGTAATTGACTTGGGCTTGAGCCCGTTAAGGGGGGTCAACACATCGCCCCCTCTTTAGCCGATGGGTGAAACCTGTTGGGTAAAGAAGAAAAAATGAACGCAATCTGAGTGAAGAAACAGGCGGTAGGAAATTAGAGGAAAATAAATTAAACTCGACTGAGCGAAGAAACATGCGGTAGAAATCAATTGAGTGAAAGAAATGAGAACGGGAATTGGGTTCGACCAAATATCCGAGTAGAAAGAAATAAAATTTGAGTGATGTCAAATGACGAAGAAACGGATGTGGAGAATTATGATATATTATGGAAATGGGCGCGAGCTCGAAGAAGGGTGGACAATGAGTACATCGAAGTGCAAACGAGACACGCACAAGTCCCGAGGCACCCCAAAATCCCATTGTGGGGTCAACTGTCGCTGGAGGAGGAGTACCGACAGTCGACACGACGCAGCCAACATAATCTGTCAAGGCCACTGCTGCTGGTCTGGGTGTCGACTTGCGCACAAAGTACAACCACTGGCCAGGGCACACAGCTGCTCGCTAGTCCTCCGGACAAGGTACCTGACAGCAGCATAGCCTCTGGCTAGGGTACCCATTTGAGTGAAAGGCCACCTGACAAGGTTTTGCTAGGACGGTTGTCGCTGGGGAAGGTGATAGCCTAGAGTGTATCGAAAACTCCAGCAGCAATGGACATGACAAAACATGTGTCCAGCAGCTATGGAGATGGCAATTCCATACTTAGCCAAATTTTCCAAAGTCTTCAGCGGCTATGCATCCGGCAAAAGACTGTCAGAAATTCAGAGCTCGTTTCCCGCCAAAGTACGTATCTCCAGAAGATGTGCGATATACCATTGGAAAGCTAAGGGAGTCCTCTTTCTATCCCAGAAAACAGATCGACATTCCGAGTCTTTGAGCAGAACGTTATGTCCATTACAATACAGACTGTCCAAATTTTCAGAAATCGCCAGCGGCTATGCATCCTTCAAACAATTGTCATAACTTTGAAGCTGTTTTCCCGCCAAAATACCTATCTCTAGAGGATGTGCCATATGCCATTGGAAATATGAGAGAGTCCTCTTTCTAACCCAGAAAACAGATCGACATTACGATCACTGAGAAGAACGATATGGCCGCTGGACTGAGGCTGGAAGGGGAGACACCCGCTGGGCAAGGTGGAAGGATGGAGGAGGAGATAGCCGCTGGACGTAGAGATAGCCGTTGGGCAAAGGGGAAGGCTGGAGGAGAAGATAGCCGTTGGGAAAGGGGGAAGGCTGGACGAGGAGATAGCCGCTGGGCAAAGGGGGAAGGCTGGAGGAGGAGATAGTCGCTGGGCAAAGGGGGAAGGCTGGAGAAGATGATAGCCGCTGGCTGAGGGGGTAGTTGCTGGCCTGGAAGCATGCTGGTTGGACGAGGAGACAACTGAGGGCATGGCCGCTGGGCCAGTTGGTAGGCTGGATGGAGACTTGGCGGACAGGAGTGTGGCTGGGGAATAGCCGCTGGGCAAGCTGGTGTTGTTGGATCCACAGCCGCTGGGCAAGAGGCTGGCCTAGGCAGGCTCATGCCAGGCTGACAACGTAGCTGCTGGTGCCACAGCCGTTGGGCTGGGAGCTAGCATTGACGCTGGACGAAGTGCTGCAAGGGTGGGGTCTGGAATGCCTGACAAGATGGCTGTTGGTGGCACATCAGCTGCTGGGAGAAGTCCAGAAATGAGCATAGGCCAGTCTGACAGGCTGCTTGTAGGGGTCACAGCTGCTGGCCGAGAGGCTGGTCTGGACTCAATACAGTCTGACAAGAGTGTTGCAAGGTCCATAATTGTTGGGCATTGGTCCAAACATGTCGGGAGGCACGAAATGCTAAGTGTTGGAAGCGTTACGGAGGGAGGTATCGCTGCTGGAGAATCTAGTAGCAAAGACCATGGACAGGCGGTATAAACACTCTTGATATTGATAGTGATGTGATCATAAGAGATCACTCTCGATATTGATGTTGATGTGATCATTAGAGATCACTCTTGATATTAATAGTGATGTGATCATTGGAGATCACTCTTGATATTGATAGTGATGTGATCACGAGAGATCACGTTTGATATTGAAATTGATGTGATCATGAGAGATCACTCTTGATATTGATATTGATGTGATCATAAAAGATCACTCTTGATATTGAAAGTGATGTGATCATGAGAGATCACTCTTGATAGTGATAGTGATGTGATCATAAGAGATCACTCTCAATATTGATGCATACGCCCCCATGTAGTGATACATTAGGTGAAAGAGGGAATCGCCCCCAAGCGTATGATGTAGAAACGTTCCGATCATAAAGACGACACTACTAAACGTGTGATGAAGATAGATGGTGACGCCCCCAATTTGTGTGCTAGAAAGGTGAACAAAAGCATCGAGTTTAAGTTGACTTATCATATGCTAGTACCACGTGTGGAACCCTTAGCAATGACATGAAGTCTTGTTCCGTGAAACAAGTTGTGCAAAATTGTTAGCGTGGATCTTGATCTTATGCAACCCTTAGGTTGACGCCCCCGAGTGGTACTTGAGGTGACGAATCTTTAAGATCCCTAACTAGTTGTTGGAAAAATGTGAGCTTGAATTTTGATTTGTCGCAAATCATTAGAATCTCTAACATTGTCAACCTTAGTTGTTCAAAAATGGTAGCTTAGATTCTGATTTATTATAAATCCTTAGAATCTCTAACCCTTTGAACATTACCTAGTTGAAAGTGTTAGTTGAGATTGTGATTCTTGCAAATCCTTAGAATCCCTAGCGTTGTAAAAAATCTTGAATTAAAATAGTTGAATAAAACAACTTCGAAAGAAGTAGATATGGTCGTGTGACGAACATGTAAAAAACAGACAAAGTTGAGATAATGTGTAAAATTAAAGTTTCTCTGAACGATTGAAGTATACATTGTCAGAAATATGTTGTAATATTCTTTTTGGTATAAGATACAGATCAAAGAACCATCATCTTCTCAAAATATGGATTTTCAGTTGACAACGTGATTGTATGTAGGAGTTTTGTTGCTATTTTCACCTTGCTTTTGAGATGTGAAATTGAATTTGGAGATAAACTTCTCGTGATTTGAGTCTCCGTGCTCTTGTTTGGTAATTGTATCATCCTCAAGATGAATATACTTTTGAGCTCTAGAGAAAAGTTCATACTTGATGGTCGGAGTGTCAAGCACAATGGAACTATATAACCCTTTGTCATCATTTAGTAACGCTTCCTTGAAAGCATAAACAACAAGTGTATCTGAGACATCGGGTATTTCCGCTTGGTCTTGTCTAGATCGAGCTACAAATTTACTTAATAGTTCTCCATCTCCTTGCTTAATGTTGAACAACACAGCGACATCCTTACGGTGACGCCAATTATGCCTAAAGTGTTCGGCAAATTGGACAGAGAAATCATTGAAGTTGTGTATAGAACCCTGTAGAAGTTCCGAGAACCATTGAAGAGCTTTGATACCAAAGGTGGAAGGAAACATCTTGCACATGAGTGCATCATCATAACTGAAGAGCACCATCTTGTTCTTGAAGTCGAAAATATGAAGCCAAGGATCGCCCTCAACTTCATTGTATTCTTTAAAACTTGGTGGATCGAAATCTGGGTGATGCTCTGCTTGTTGAATCTGGAAGAAAAATGGGGAAGTTTTGCCTGTATGATGGGCAATGTTCCCAAGTCTATACTCCTTAACTTCTTTGGCTTGAATTGCTTGAGCGATCATGCTTTGCAATTTCTCTTCAGTAAGATTTCGGATCCCTTCGTTACCATGTGTATAAGTGCCATGGTCACGGTCTTGGTGGTAATATCTTGGAGGCCTAGGATTTGGTGAACGAGTGTTTCGTCGCCCTTTTTTGAAAGTTGTGGTGTGTGTCCCTATGTCCGGGAGAGGTTTCCCGACGTAAGTGGTGATGATTGGGTGTTTGAATCAAGTCTCTATTGGAGTAGTCCGGAGCATAGCCTTTAGACCATGACATGTTTTTGAGACTGCTGGACACACTGCCGCTGGACAAAGGCCTCTTTGGACGACTGTTGGGTGTACTACCGCTGGAGATGGTGTAGTTGGGGGGTCTGTCACGCCTATTGCCGCTGGGCAAGGTCTTGTTGTGGGTCTTGTCACGTTCATAGCCGCTGGACATGGCCTTCTTGTGAGTTTTGTCGCTCTCATAGCCGCTCAGCATGGTCTTCGGGTGAGATTGGTCACGTCATAGCCGCTCGGCATGGTCTTCGGGTGAGTTTTGTCACGCTCATAGCCGCTGGGTATGGTCTTCGGGTGAGTTTTGTCACACTCATTGCCGTTGGGCATGGTCGTTGGGTGAGTTCTGTCACACTCATAGCCGCTGGGCGCTCTTGTGGCGAGTATGTTGGCTTTGTCTTGTGCACTAGTTGGGGTTCTTCCACGCAACCTTTTAGAAGGTTTATGAGTAGTAGAACCTCCTAGCAAGGTTTTCTTGACTCCTTTGGTGGGATGGTGATGTTGGTCTCTTGCTTCGCCTTGACCGGTAACATGAACCCTAAGGCCCTTGGGGTTTCGGCGTTCATCTTCTTTCTCCAAGTCAACTGGGGATTGCTCTTGTGATGGTAATACAATGTCGTCTTCAATGTCCTCTTCGACTTCCGGGATGGTTGAAGGTCGAGTCCTTTTCCTTGGATTTGGATTGTTTCCCAACCTATCAAAAATGTTTGAAGAAGGTGGAGTCAACGAATATTCAATACCATTGTGATTCGTATGTTTCAACTTCCTCCTTCGACCATTGTTCCTATTCTGAAGCCTTTTGAGCTTGCGGCGTAGATACTCGTTTTCAGAAATCATGACTTCTTCATGCTGAGTAGGCTCCTTGGACTTTGATGGTTGAGAAGAAGAAGACGAAACCGAGTGTTCTTCGTCATTAGATGGAACCCTCTTGGAAGTGACGGTATGCTATCTAGGGTTAGAACCTTGAGAGCGAGCTTGCACATGTTTTGAACCTTCTTGACGTCCACCATTACTTACTTGCTTGTTTTGTTGAGATCTAGTTGTTGTCATTGAGAAGAAAGAGCTTGATTTCTTTTGAAAAGTAGGTTTTTTGTGGGGGGAGAGAAAACCTTAGTCGGCGCCAAAGTGTTTCAACCGGATTTCACACCAATGTGATGTAAGATCAAGAAGAAACCCCTAATGTTAAGATCTAAATTATTGAAGAAGATCAAGATGAAGGAATAAGGTTTTGGTGATTGATAATGGCTGCACTAAGTTGTTTCTTAGTTGCCTACGTATCCATAAGAGAGATGAAATCAAGCCTTTTATAACGTAGTTCAAATCCAGAGTTTGATTGGGATTAGGATGTGATCCCATGATCCCTAATGTATTGTAGTATTGTAGTCCCATGTATTTGGACCATATAATGACAAGATAAAGTACCTCATGTCCTATTAGGAACATGAATTGTAAAGATATTGAAATTGTTATTGAATTAGGAGTTGTAGAGATATTGGAGTTCTTAGTTGGATTAAGAGTTGTAGAGATATTGGAGTTGTAGTTGGATTAAGAGTTGTAGAGATATTGGAGTTGTAGTTGTATTCGGTTAAGGAAATCTCTACAAGGATATAGAATTACCATATTAACCTTATTGAATATAATGGACTTAAATAGATAAAGCCCATGATTGATATTGAATGTTGTAACGGGCCTAAGCCTTATTACTAATTGAATTGGGCTTAGGCTCTTATTGATTATAATCTTGGGCTTTGACTTGTAATTGACTTGGGCTTGAGCCCGTTAAGGGGGGTCAACACAACGTTCTTCCCGTTTTGCTGCCATAAGGACTATCTAAAACATAAGAAAGGGAAACCCCCTTCTACTGCTCCTGCAGCCCCTCCTTTACCAAAAAGGAAAGGTAAAGCTCATGTTGTTGAGACCGCCAGTGAGAATGAGGATGACGGGGATAATATCCCACTCCGGGATATTTTAAATCTGAAATTTTCTCGCACCCCGCCATCACCATCTCATGTCTTAGCTTTGTCACCTGTGAAGAAGCAAAAAAGAGTAACTTCTAAGCTCTCTCCATTCTTATCTGCATTGCGCCTTCACCATCTCATGTCTTAGCTTTGTCACCTGTGAAAAAGCAAAAAAGAGTAACTTCTAAGCTCTCTCCATTCTTATCTGCATTGCGCCTTCAGAAGCTTGTCAGAGCTCCTAGTTGTGATATTTCTCCTACCCCTTCAACTGAGATATCTGATTTTCAGGCTATTCAAGGCGAGCCAGAGACTTTGGCAGAATCTCCTGAATCACCGTTGGCGCACTCCAAGCAAACTGCCCGAAAAGCTAAAAGAGCTAAGATCCCCAAAAAAAGAACTGACCCAGTCAACGAGCCTTCTGATCACGTTGTTGATCCCATGGAGCTCCCCAACCAGCCTGATTTCAGTGGGGTTAAGGTTTCTGTTAACAATGACGATCTTGGCATCGATACTGACGGTCTTGATTTTGCTAATACCGTTATGGAGGACTCCAATCATTCAGGTTCAACTTCTCCTTCTTCGCATTCTTCCCTTGACAAACCTACACTTGTGGATCCTAACGAGCCTCCTACTGTCGCCGCAATGCCGCCTCCTCTTCCAATTGATCATGAATTTTTTGATGTTGCTTCCTTAGTTATTCCTGTTCGTGAAGCGCCTAAGTATATTCGTCGGCGTACTTCTAATTATTGCTCTTCTACCTCTACGTCAAGTGATGAAGCCAACGTTGATTGTTCTCCTCCCTCGATTTCTGGTGCTGCTCCAGCTCCTATCCATACGCCATCCTCTGTACCTGATGAGCCTAGGATACCGGAGCCCATGGACTCCTCTGAATTGCCCTTGTGCCCTACTCAGCAAGAGGTGGAAAACTTTGCCCCTGTTTCCGGCAAGGACAACTCCTCTCGCGGTCCTGCTTGTTATGAAGCCCCTCCCCTTCCTCAATCATAGGCTTCTCTTTCCGCCGGTCGCCCCACCTTCAACCCAACAGATTCTGCTTTTAGTGATGGCGCGTTGTTGCATTCTCTGTTCTACAAAATTTGATCCTACCTTCTGATCAAACTAAGATTGACCAGATGTCGTATATTCGGTTAGTCTCTAATGGCTGCATGAAAAAAAGAATTGGCATCAAGTAACCTAAGTTAAAGCCTTGACATGGAGAGTTTTATAACAAACCAACCCTGATGATGGTGCAAGGGATTTCTGAGGCCATCAATATCGACTGATCTTCTTCGGCAAATTTTCTTTCATTGCTTTTCATGAGAGCTTGAATGCGACCAACACCTTTATAAACAGATAACTGCTAACCTTATTAATCACAGTAAAAATAAAAAGATTTCCTTTTTACAGTGGTGACTGAGAGGAATAGAAAGAGATACCTGAAATAAGAGAACGACATGGTTTACCCATTTCAAAGTATTGACAGAGAAGAGAGATTTATGGGATTATTTCTATATTAGTGGTGTTAATTGTTAACCACAATATCACACATATTTCATATGTGATTCTGCCATATTCTTTTCCCTTTTTGAGTGCTCATTGTACCTCTATATAAGTGTTGATGTGATCTCACTGAGATACATAATAAGATCATCTCCTTTTCTTCTCCCGTGCAGTAGGTTGCCAAGCCGAAACACGTAAACTTGTGTCTGTTCTTTATTTATGTTTATGTGAAAATATGGTATCAGAGCAGGGTTGAATCTCTGGATATATATATATATATATATTCCCTTCTTCACTAGTCTTTGATTTGTTATTCTAGATCTATTTCTTTTGGATTTGATCAAGAATCAGTGTTCTCTATTAGACCTTTTTTTTTGTGGTTGCACGTCACTGTATTCAGATCTGTTTCTCTTCTGAAGAGTTTCTTCTGTTGAGAAGCTCCTTTGAAGGCACTCATTCAATCTGTGGTTGCACCTGCTGCTAGCCACTTCACCTGTTGCAAGGTATCAATTTGTTCTTTTTTTTGTGTATTATGGCGGAATATGACTCAAATCCAGGATGGAAGCTTTCATCTGTTCTTTTAAATGGTTTGAATTATGTGCCATGGTCTCGAGCTATAACTCTGTCTCTTGGTGGGAAGAAAAAAATTGGTTTTGTGAATGGATGTAAAAATTGTCCATCTAAAGCTGATTCTGGATATGAGGATTGGATTGCAAATGATCAACTTGTTAGATCATGGTTACTTAACTCCATGGAGCCTGGTATTGCAGAGATTTTCACCTTCTATGATTCATCAAAAGAACTCTGGGATTCTGTTGCTGAAATGTACGGCAACCAAAATAATTCAGCTCGTATATTTGAACTCAAACTAGAAATTGCAGCAGCACATCAAGGTGGTAAAACCTTCAGTGAACACCTTGGATAATTGAAAAGATTATGGGATGAGTTAAATATGTATCGTCCTCATACCACTGATGCACAAACCCTTTTAAAACGAGCAGAGGAAGATAAGATTTTCTCATTGCTTAGTAGTTTGAAATCTGATTATGAGAACATCAGAAGCAATATTCTCATGGACTCGTCACTGCCAACATTTTCTTCTGTTTGTGCCATCCTTCAACGCGAATAAACTCGAAATAAGACGATGAATGTTGAATCTATATCTTTTAGTGAGAAAGTTAAATCTAATGTTCTCTTGGCTGAAAGAAAATTTGTCGAAAAAGGAAGAAACAATTTGACGAACAAGGGCAAAAAAGAAGTGTACCATTGTGATCATTGCGGCAAAACTGGACACACCAAGGATCGTTGTTGGGAACTGCGTCACTGTGATCACTGTGGTAAAACTGGGCACACAAAGGATCGTTGTTGGGAACTTTATCCTCATCTCAAGGCTGAGAAACCCCGTAAAGATCATGCTGCTCTAGCTGAGAATTCAATCTCAATGAACCAATTAAGTCATCTCCTACAACAACTTAGTAAGTCTACAAATATGGGCTCATCTGATTTCCCTCATGCATCAGGTAAATTTCATGCTTACATCACTTCACGTCTTAAAACATATCTTCATGCTTACATCACTTCATGTCTTAAAACTAACTCTTGGATTATTGATTCTGGCGCTACTGATCATTTTATGCCAATATCCGTTGATAATTTTATGCCAATATCTGATAAGCATGATATTTCTATTGCTAATGGATCTACAGTTCATGTTCATGGTACTGGTAAAGTTAGTTTTTTTCCTCATGGACCTATGTTCTTGTTGTTCCTTCGTTCCCTGTCCAACTTCTCTCTGTTGGAAAAATTACAAACTCTTTAAACTGCAATGTTATCTTTACTCCCAATTCTGTCATATTTCAGGATCGAAAGACAAAGAAGACGATTGGTGAAGGAATATATTTACATGGACTTTATTTGTTAACTTCCTTTAATAAAGCTTTTCATGTTAGCAGCTTAGGAGAGACCACTGTTTTACACCAATGACTTGGTCATCCATCTCATCGAATTTTGTCTCGTCTATTTCCATGTAATTCTGTTGAGCCTGATGTTTGTGATGTTTGTCAATTTTCTAAACAAACTCGTTTGCCTTTCACTAATTCTTTATCTAAAAAACTGATGAGATGTTTGAATTAATACATTCTGATTTATGGGGACGAGCTCCTATTGATTCATATGACGGATTCAAATATTTTATCTTGTTTATTGATGATAAATCTCGAGCTACTTGGTTATATATGTTAAAATCTAAGAATGCTAATGAAGTGTGCTCTGTTTTTAAGGATTTCCATAACATGGTTCTTACATAGTTTGATGCTAAAATAAAAATTCTTCGATCGGACAATGGTGCTGAGTATGTCAAAGGACCATTACCTGATTATATTTGCAGCCAGGGAATCATTCATCAAACCAGTTGTGTTGGTACACCACAACAAAACGGTGCCGAAAGAAACAATCGACATATATTGGAAACAGCTCGAGCTATCATGTTCCAAATGAATGTACCCAAACGGTACTGATCGCATGCTGTTTTGACTGCAACATACTTAATAAATCGCCTTCCAAGTCGGGTTCTTGATTTTCGTTCACCTTTGGAAGTCCTCAAAGATCGAAAACCTGATATATCTCATTTGAAGGTGTTCGGGTGTGTATGCTATGTGCATCGGCAGGCAATTCATCGTGATAAGTTGGATCTTCGATCAACACGGTGTGTATTTTTCGGTTATTCTTCAACCAAGAAGGAGTACATTTGTTATGATTTATCATCTCAAAAGATTATTATTTCTCGTGATGTTCGGTTTGCTGAATCAGAGCCTTACTTCCAAGCTCCATCTAATTCTAGTGTTCAGCCTCAGGGGGAGTACCTAACTGATTTTTTGGTACCTCTTCCGACGATAACTAATGAAGTTTTGGCTCCTGAAGTAGAGGTTGTTGCTGCTGGAGTACCTCACACTACTACTCCTGTTCAATCCAATATATCTACAGAAGTGAATGTATCTTCTACTCCCACTGCAACTACTGAACCTTCTTCTACACCCGCTGCTACTACTGAACCTTATGTTCCTCGAAGATCAAATAGAATTTCTCAAGCTCCATCAAAATTGAAGGATTTTGTCACTTATGCTGCAATCAAGTATCCTATCCAAGCTTATTTGACATATGATAATATAAGTCCAGTTCATTCGTCATTCTTGACAGCTATATCAAGCAATCGAGAACCGAGAAATTTTCGTGAGGCGAATTCTATTCTAGTTTGGATGCATGCTATGAAAGAAGAATTGCAAGCACTTGATGGCAATAAAACTTGGGAGCTTGTCAGATTACCTCCAGGGAAGAAGACTATTAGGTGTCGTTGGGTTTATAAAACAAAATACAAAAGTGATGGATCAGTGGAAAGATAGAAGGCAAGGGTTGTTGCAAGAGACCTTTGCACCACTTGCAAAAATGAACACTTTTCGAGTTCTCTTATCTCTTGCTGCCAATCATGATTGGAAATTATTTCAGATGGATGTTAAAAATGCATTCTTGCAAGGTGATCTCCACGAAGAGGTTTACATGAGTATATCACCTGGTCATCCACAAGAATCTACATTCGGTCTAGTTTGCAAACTCAAGAAAGCGATTTATGGTCTTAAACAGTCACCACGAGCTTGGTATGCTAAACTAAGTTCGGTTTTGAAAACTATTGGTTTGAAACGGAGCGGTGCTGATCCTTCTCTATTTATTAAAAGGGTTATCTCAGGTATAACCATTGTTTTGGTTTATGTTGATGATATCGTCATCACTGGGAATGACCAAGTTGAAATTTCTAAGCTCAAAAGTCTCTTGCATCGCAGATTTGCTATTAAAGATTTGGGAATTCTTCGATATTTTTTGGGATTGGAAGTTGCCTATTCAAACAAAGGCATTTTTCTTAAGCAAAGAAAATATGTTTTAGACCTGTTGAAAGAAACTGGAAATTTGGGAGTAAGTCCTTCTGAAACTCCTATTGACAGCGGCGTTAAGCTCGATGATGTTGGAGAATCGTATTCTAATGTTGGTCGATTTCAGCGCTTAGTTGGCAGACTAATCTATTTGACGGTTACTCGACCAGATATATCTTATGCAGTTAGTCTAGTAAGTCGCTTCATGCATGCCCCGAAGACTATTCACATGAATGCAGTTGATCAAATTTTACAATATTTGAAAGGGTCACCTGGGAGAGGTATATGGATGCGTAAGAATGGCCACACTTCTATTATTCCATAGCTGATTGGGCAGGATGTCCACTTACTCGCAGATCTACTACTGGATATTGTACATTTGTTGGCGGTAACTTAGTAACATGGAGGAGTAAAAAACAAAACGTTGTGGCTCGATCTAGTGCTGAAGCAGAGTATCGAGCTATGGCTTCTACCACTAGTGAGATTATTTGGCTTCGAGCACTAATGAAGGATTTGGGTTTTGGTTCGTCTCAGCCTACTAACATGTTTTGTGACAATCAAGCTGCTGTGCATATTGCATCAAATCCCGTCTTCCATGAGAGGACGAAACACATTGAGGTAGGTTGTCATTTTATCAGAGAAAAACTTGAAGCCAATATTATCTACACTCCTTTTGTTCGTAGTAATCAACAAGTTGTAGATATCTTCACCAAAGGGCTTCCACCAGACAAATTTCAAGAAATATTATTCAAGTTGGGCTGCATCAATATTTTCGCACCAACTTGAGGGGGAGTATTGACGGAGAAGAGAGATTTATTGGATTATTTCTATATTAGTGGTGTTAATTGTTGACCACAATATCACATATATTTCATATGTGATTCTGCCATATTATTTTCCCTTTTTGAGTGCTCATTGTAAGTGTTGCTGTGATCTCACTGAGTGTTGCTGCCATATTCTTTTCCCTTTTTGAGTGCCAAATTTCATATAAGTGTTGATGTGATGTGACGCCCCCAAAATCCAATCCTAGTTGATCAGGCTAAGACCAGACTCCAGAGTCGTAATGTTCTCCATATGTCCACCATGGACCGTAGGTTCACACTACTGCCACGTGACACCAAGCTCCAAATCCAATATCCATGTAAGGACAGAATAATAAAATATCACACGAACAAAATTCGAACAAAAGAACAGCGGAAGATTTATTCAAGCCGAACTTTGTATATACATATATACAAGGGTTGAACTGAAAGAGAAAACACACAACTGGAAGGATAACATACCGAGTTTGCCCCAAGGGCTACATTAATAACAAAATACTAACTACAACTTAGAGCACCTGCTTAGCTAACTATCTCCAACTAGATCCTCTTCGCACGCTCCGAGAATCGCTTTACCTGTTTCCTGGAAGGAAGGGAAAAAGGAGCGATTAAACGCTAGCAAGTTACACAACTTGATATCCGATCTTGATCCCAGGGACGGAATCAACGCACCCTATAAAATATAGCAATACAATACATGTATCAATTATAATCATTATATCAATTCCAGCAACTCGAATCAATAAACACTTATATAAACAATCTAATCATCACACATATGGCATAAAGCCCATCCATCTGATATCAAATCATCTGGTACCGCAGTACCCCAGCCATGCATCTGTATGCGACACCGAGCAATACTCTCCGCAGGCTCATAAGGTTGGTGACATAGCACCACTGAGTGTACTTCTGTATGCGACACCGAGCAATACTCTCCGTACACTCCAGGGACGTCTCCCCAAATTCAGACTGTTCAAAACAGTCTCTGGCTCGAAAGCCCTTTTCACACAAATCAATCCATTCATTCAAATTGAATGCACCTTAACTATCAATACGCATAAATTTCAAAATATGCAATCTCGCATTTAGCATGAACATGAATAATGTCACTAATAATCTAATACATTACTGCAACGTCAATTAGGATTAATGACAATCAATATCATGTTAGAATCAAATAAACACACTAACATGCTTTCCTATCAATTTTCCAACAATAACCGAATAATGATATCAATTTTATTAAATCAAAATCAAACAAATTCAATTAATACGCATAACCGAAATTGGACTATAACTATAGTATATTCTTACACCCACTAACCTCTTCTATCTCTTAAAAGCAAGAGAAGATATCAAATCATGCAACTTACCTCGCTTTGCGAAGAAAAACACTATAATGATAAGCTATTATCAAAAAAGAATAGCAACCCGCAAATTCCAAGCGCTAAAGCATACAATTTCCAAGTCCTTAGCCTTCTTCTTCTTATTAAAAATTTTCGGCAACTTTTCTATAGTGTAAAAACAAAGTAAAGCAAGTTCTGTTCTTTCTCTTTTGATGTATAACAGAAACCAGGTAACATCAGTTTATATTCATAAGGTAAGTCGGTTCTCATTCTCTGCACTCTAGTGTGAACTGGTTTGGTTAAAGTCAAAACAGTGAACTTAGATCTAAAGTCAAAAAATAGTGAGCAACTCTAAAATTTTCAGCAAACTAACATGCAGTGAATGAAAGTCAAATTCCTAACTAAGGTCCAAGGTCAAACAAGCATACATCCATGCATGTTACTATCCTACAGGGTATTACATGTGATCTCACTGAGATACATAATAAGATTATCTCCCTTTCTTCTCCCGTGCAGTAGGCTGCGTAAACTTGTGTCTGTTCTTTATTTATGTTTATGTTGTATTAACCTATTTCTAGATTAATGCATCAACAGGGTCAGGTCGTTATGGAGACTTGACCAAATGGGGATATTGGAGGTTGGGGTGGCTGCACCTCGTTGAGATCGAGATTGCCTACGTACTCTAGCTCCGGGGAATTGAACTTAGAGATCAAGCCATCGTAGTTCTGTTTATATAGAAGATGGAAGGGCGTGGATCGTGGATCTTGCAGATTCTCCGCCATCATAATGATGATTAAATGTGTAACGCGCGAGGATCATCCCTGTGAATTAACTCTGTAACTGAAGAGAATATTCTGTGCATTGAATAGGAGCACGTGTGAGTAGCAGGTCGCTGGTCGTTGTGTAGTCTGGTCGCTTTAGTCGAGCTGCTAGCGAGTTGAGATTGTGGCGACCTGACAGATTGGTGACTGTGCCACGTGGCTGCTTTTGATTGGTCGGAGTATGTAGTACCCCTACATAAGCCCCCTCTTTTTAGGTCGACTATGGGAGTCGGGCTGAAAAGACTAATTACTCTTATCGATGCTGATTTGTAGTTTGCTTTTTGAAGTTGCTGACGTGGCAGTCATGCAGCGCTGTCTGTGGTAATCATGGCGCTGTTATGGGGAAGTGGAGGAGTTTCCTCGAGCAGTTAGATGTGTGATTATGGCAACTGAAGCACGTACTGCCTGATTTGCTATCTGTCTTGCACGTGGATCAATCCAACGGTGGATGCGAACCGTTTTGTGAGTGGAGGATGACTGTACTGCATATGGATCCGTTTGTCGATCTCAGCCGTTCGTTTGTTTTGAATCGATGGCTAGAAATTCTCGAGCTATAGTATATAAACTGTAGTTACGTTGATGTAGGTTTACTCATCTTGCCTTTATTTGAATTGCTGCCGCTTTTGTCTTGCGAACTGAAGAACTTTGAGAGCTCGTGAGGTTTGTTCTCTTATCTTTTCTCTGATTGTTTATTTTCTTTCTTTTTCTTCTTTTGTTGTCTTCTGTATTGCTCGAGAGTAATGTCTGAGGGTAGTGATTCGCAAAATGATCACTTGAGTGATGTTGGAGTTGAGGAGTATGAGTCTGAGAGTACTCATTCTGACCCTCCGTCTCCCGTTCCCGATGAAAATGTAGAAAGCCCCCAGAGTAGTGGTTCTCATGGTCCAGATTCTTCTGATGATGAGATGGTTGAAGATGACAATGGTAGAATGTGTAGGATTGTGAATATGAACTATGTATATAGGCATTTTGTTGTTAGGAGGCATTACCAATTTAGGTCGATTAGGCATTTAGAGATTAGGTTTCTTGGGGACCGCTTACTTTCTCCTGACTATCGACCTAATAATCCTTCATCTACTGTATTGACTTTGAACCAATTCCGTGCTGGTCTGAGGTTGCCGTTGTCTGAATTGGTGGTCGACTTGTTGAATGCCATTAGGCGAGCCCCTTGTCAGATGAATGGTAATTTCTGGCGGAACATGAGGGTAATTGACGACCTCAACAAGTTGCATAGGTGGAACATTACAACAGAAGATGTATTGAACCACTTTTGCTTCAAACGCTCTTCGAAGGTTGAACTTTCTGGCTATAACATGCAGGTTAGGCCAGAACGTTTGCCTTTGATTTATCCAGTGAGTAGCGAGCCATGGTGGAAAGATCCCATGCTATTCACTGGGCCGATTGTTGAAGGGGATATCCAATTGCGTCATACGATCAGGAATGATGATCGTAAGTTAGTTGTCTGTAGCTTGATGATAGTTCGTCTTCTTGTTTTTGAGCTTGATATGTTTGAATTTTTTGCTGCAGCGATTCGGGACGATCATCTTAGAAAGAACGACCTGCAGTCTGCTTTGAACTGCTTTGGCAAGTTGACTGACGAGCGGAAGATCTCGTTTCTGCCTCACCTAAAGGAGCATTTCATTCCTAAAGGTGGTCCAAAAACTGTCTGGGAAGAGCTCAAGAGGAGGAAAGCTTTGAAGAAAGTATACATGTCTTCTGTGCACAAAGTGAGTGGTGGACGAACTGGTAGTGGTTCGCGAGCTGATGACAGTGAACGGGCTGGTGGTAGCTCGCGGGGTGGTGAGAAGGAACGAGCTGGTGGTAGCTCGAAGTCTGCTGAGGAGAAGGGACGAGCTGTGTGTAGCTCGAGGGCTGCTGAGAGAGAGCGGCCTGCTGGTGCTGCTCGTAGGCCGGAGAAAGAACGGCCTGTGGAGGATGAGAGAGTTGGTGGTGGCTCGCGCCAGGTGGAGGCAGTGGCGAGCCCCCAAGTTGTGTCTCCTCCGCCTTCACTTCCCAAGCTGCCTGCATTTTCTGGGCAGAAGAAGAGGTCTCACTCGGGTACTCTGAAGCTGTTGGAGAGACCCGTTGTGCCGACACCTGCTCTTACCCCGCCTGTTAGGGGTCCAGAGGTGTCTGCTGTGTCGATGAAGACTGTTGCTCGGCCTTCACAGAAAGGCAAGGGTGTGATGTCTGAGTTTCGCCCTGGGCCCTTCGACTACTTGGATGGGCGTGGTGTGAGGCATGTCGTGTATGATAACGACAGTGCTATTGCTGACCCCTGCGTCGCCCGGGCTGTGAATGAGGGCATCGTTCTGGAAGCTGATGCTCGAGAAGTGAAGTCTCAATCTCTTTTGGTCAACTGCTCAAAGTTGAATTCGGCGCTGTCCTTGGTAGGTGTTGCCATAAGTATTATTTTCTGCTTAGTCGTTGTTGTCTAAATTTGTTTGCGCTTTGTAGGTTAACGCGACCTTCCAGGAGATTCGCTTGGTTGCTGAAGTTGGCGCCCAGGCTGAGGTTGAGCTGAAGGCGATGAATGACAAGCTTGAGCAAGCGAAGAATGTTGCTCTTGTTGCGGAGTGCAAGGTGAGGGATAGGGATGCTCAGGTTGCGGCGCTGAAGGAGACAGTGGAGCAGCTGAAGGAGGCCAATGAGCAGTTGAAGGCAAATGTGGCTGCTGCTAACGCTTCTGCTGAGCACTGGCAGAACGTAAGTCAGGAGAATGGTGCGGCGTGGCAGGCCTACTGTGAGCAGCTGCAGAAAGCTTTGATGGGGTCGCCCGAAGGAGAGGAGACGCGAGGTGGTGTTGGAGATACTTCGGCGCCAGCTCAGGACACCTCGATGGGCCCTAGTGACCAGGTCGTTGGAACCCCTATTGAAGTTGATACTTCAGGCGACCAGTCTGTGCAGCAATGAGCTCGCCTTGGTTTCCCCTTCTTGTATTGGGTAACCTTGCTTTCCCTTTCTTGTATTGGGTAACCTTGGTTTTCCTTTCTTATATTGGGTAACCTTGGTTTTCCCCTTCTTGTATTGGGTAACCTTGGTTTTCCTTTCTTGTATTGGGTAACCTTGGTTTTCCCGTTCTTATATTGGGTAGCCTTGTGCAAGGTTTGCTACCTGCGGTCATTGTTGCAGTATGTCTTCCATAGCTTATTCTTGAGAGCCCCCCCTTGTAATCTTTGAGAGCTTGAGTGGAGAACTTCTTGTCTTTTGTATTTGGTGTCAGTAATCAGCTTTTACCTTGATGAGTTTTGTATGTATTCATTTTCGCGAGCTAGTTTCCAGGAAGTCCTGGTAGCTCGTTCAGAAGGCAGGTAGACGAGATGAATGGCTGCAAGCAGGACGCACTGAAACAGTTCCTCTTGTATGCCTTGATTCTATTTTGGTTGTACCTGTAATTGTTAAAATCTCATGAAGTAAAAGTTAATTCAACTATTTACCTTGCATTGTTGATTATGTCGTTTTGTCTGCTTGAATGGACTTGCAAACAATGTGTGACATTTGTTCGACCTGATCGTGGGTTGAGGTCGCTTTTAACATAATTGTGCTTGGGTCGTGGGAAGAGAAAGACCGATGCACCAAGTTAAGTTGCTAGTGATTTAACTTAACAAATTTGTAAATTATCAAAGGGACTAGATTATTGATAATTTGTAGGTCGAGGGATTGGACCTTTAGTAGCCATTCATGTTTGAGCAGAGATGAAGGCAAAATTGAATTTATAGATTGAAATGCAATGAATGGATTCTTACATTTCACTGATAAAATTTCTTTAAATGGAAAGCATTCCACGGGTTCTTAACGATCTCCCCTTCTGGTGTCTGAAGACGATAAGAACCGTTGCTCTGGACTTTTGTGATAATGTAAGGACCTTCCCAATTGGCGTTGAGTTTGCCGATAGTGTCCTTTCTTTTGTTACTGAACATTCTTCTTAGGACTAGTTCGCCTGGCTGGAAAGTTCTTGGTCGCACGCCTTTGTTATAAGCTCGCTTGAGTCTCTGTTGGTATTGCTCAAGCTTTATAGTGGCGTGGTTGCGTCGCTCTTCTAGGAGGTCGACTCCAAACGACCAGATCTGATTGTTGAGCTCTGTGTCGACCAGAAGAGATTTGATCGTTCCATATGTTAACTCAGTGGGAATAACGGCCTCTACTCCATAGCAAAGACTGAATGGTGACATCCCTGTGGACGTGCGAGGAGTTGTTCTATAAGCCCATAAGATGTTCTCCAATTGTTGTGGCCATTGATCATGCTGGTCTTCGAGCTTCTTCTTCAGATTGGTTAAAATCTGTCGATTTGCAGCTTCAACCTGGCCGTTGGCTTGCGGGTACCTAGGAGTTGACCTTGAATGCTCGATTTTCCATAGGTCGTAGAATTTTTTGATATTCTTCCCAACGAACTGAGTGCCATTGTCTGTGACTACTCGTTTAGGTAGCCCGAACCTAGTGATGATATTTTCCCACATAAATCTCTGGACATCTGCCTGTGTGACATTGGTTAAGGCAACAGCTTCCACCCATTTAGTGAAATAGTCGACGGCTACTAGAACGAACCTCTTCTCCGACTTCTTTTCTTTGATGAGGGGACCCATGATATCTAGCCCCCACATGTGGAATGGCCATGGTGCAGTGATGTTGATCAGATCATTTGGATGCTGGTGTTGCTTATCAGCAAACCGCTGGCATTCTTTGCACTTCAAAACAAATTTCTTTGCATCTTCTTTCATTCTTGGCCAGAAGTATCCCTGGGAGATTGCTTTATGGGCTAAAGTACGCCCACCGGAATGGTTTCCACATTCGCCTTCATGGATTTCTTGAAATATCATTTGACCTTGCTTCGGGATCAGGCATCGTAATAACAATCCAGTTGCTGATTTCCTGAAAAGTTTGCCCTCATGGATTTTGTACATTGTTACTTTATGCAGCAATCGACTGGCTTCCTTTTTGTCGAGTGGTAGGACACCAGTTTGCAGATAAACCATGAATGGCTCCATCCAAGTCCCCTGGATGTCTTCTTGAGTTGTTTCTAGTAGATCGGAGATTTGATGAATATCCTCTTCCTTGAGGAGATATGCGGGCTGTGAGTTGATTGCTATAGTTAGGGCCCTCGGTCTGTCTGACTCGATCTTAGATGCTAGAAACGCCAGTGAATCAGCATGTCTGTTGTCGTCTCTAGGTATATGCTCGATTGTGAAATAGCTGAGCTTGCTGATGAGCTCCTTTGCTTTGCTAGCATACCTGATGAGGTTGACCCCATTGATCTGGTAATTGCTGGTAATCTGATTGACTACCAGCTGTGAATCGCTGTACACCTTGAGACGAACTGCTTGCAAGTCGATGGCCATTTTTAGGCCCTGTATGAGTGCTTCGTATTCGGCCTCGTTGTTTGAGGTCGAAAAGTCCAGACGAGTTGCTCTTTCGAGCTGTGAGCCTTCAGGAGAGATTAGCACACTACCTATTCCACTTCCATTGGAGTTATGGGAACCATCTACATACAGCTGCCAAGTGTCTGGGGGGTTGTCTTGGACTTGCCTTGTTTCGGGTTCAGGTTCCCAATTGACATCTTCTGCTGGATAGTCTACCAAAAATTCTGCAACGACCTGACCTTTGACGGCCTGTCTTGAAACGAACTCGAAAGTGTAATCACCCAGCTCGGCTGCCCATCGAGCCATACGACCTGTTTTGTTTTTCTTTTCTAGTATGTGGCGTAATGGCTGATCGGTGATTACTTTTACAGTGTGTGCTTGGAAATAAGGCTTGAATTTGCATGCAGCGTAAAGTAATGCTAATGCTAACTTCTCCAGAGGTGTGTACCTTATTTCAGCCTGCTGTAAGACTTTGCTTGTGAAGTAGATAGGACGTTCCACTTGATTGTCTTCTTTGAAGAGTACTGCGCTTATCGCAAAATCTGATGTTGCGAGGTAAACGCCAAGTACATCACCATCTATTGGTCTTGTAAGAACTGGTGGAGTAGACAGATATGCCTTGAGATCATCGAAGGCTTTCTCGCACTCTTCTGTCCACTCATATGTAGCCCCCTTCTTTAAGATATGAAGCATTGGTCTACACTTGTCTGATGCTCTGGATATGAATCTGTTGAGAGCTGAAACCATGCCGTTGAGCTTCTGGATTTGTTTCTTTGTTTTTGGACTTGGCATGTCGATCAGGGCTCTGATCTGATCGGGATTTGCTTCGATGCCTCGTCTGGTGACCAGGTAGCCTAGGAATTTTCCTGATGCGACCCCGAACAGACATTTTTCTGGATTAAGACGCATTCTGTATTGCCTTAATCTTTGGAATGCCTGGTCGAGGTTGTACAAATGATCTCGTTCTTTGTCGCTCTTGACTAGCATGTCATCAATGTAGACCTCCATTGTTCGACCTAGGAGGTCGTCGAACATTTTGGTGACCAGTCTTTGGTAGGTCGCTCCTGCATTCCTTAGCCCGAATGGCATGACTTTGTAACAGAAAATACCTTGCTCAGTTGTAAAAGAGGTCTTTTCTTGATCAGGCTCGTACATTGGGATCTGATTATACCCTGAGTATGCGTCCATGAATGACAGTAGCTCAAAACCGCATGTCTGATCAACTAGCCTATCGATTCGTGGCAGTGGGAATGAATCTTTAGGACAAGCTTTATTCAAGCTTGTGAAGTCGATGCAGACCCTTGTTTTTCGATTCTTCTTTAGGACTGGGACTATGTTGGCTAGCCAGTCTGGAGTATCGACTTCTCTGATGAAGCCGACCTGTTTGAGTCTATTGATCTCTTCATTGACGGCTTCGTGAAACTTGGGAGCAAGTCTCCTTGGTTTCTGCTTCACAGGTCGATAATTGGGATTGAGCCGTAGCCTATGGCATGCAATTGATGGATCTATTCCGGGCATGTCGATATACGACCAAGCAAAAACATCTTTATTCATTGAAAGAAAATTTACAAAATGAGCGAACTTATCTTCTTCCATTTCTGAACCTACATAGACATACCTTGGGTCCTCATCTGACCCAATGTTAACTCGGACGCCTGGATCGGTGCTTCCGAGACTCAGCTTGTGGGAGCTCGCTTGCTCCTTCTGTAATTGCTATTTAGCAGGTTCAGCTTTTTCCTTGGATGGGCTCTTTGATTTGTTGCCCTCCTGAGCCTCTGTTGGGACTAGGCTCTTTCCTTTGTCATCACCATCCTTGACTCCAGAGGTGGATGGCTTTGACGATGGGACAGCTTCAATAACACCGTGGCATTCTTGTGCGGTGTTCTGATTGCCGCGGAGTTCCATTATCCCATAAGGGCCGGGATAGCGGAATACCTGATGGTAAGTTGACGGCACTCCTCTCATAGCATGGATCCACTTTCGACCCAGAATCGCATTGTACTTGCTTGCGATATTCAGGACGCTGAACTTGCTGGTTACAACGACCTTATCCTCCCTTCTGCCTACAGTGACGGGCAGAAGGATCTCCCCCTTAGGGTCTTACCTTGAACTATTGAAGCCAAGGATCGGTGTGAAGTCTGGGATGAGCACTGAATCGGGCAGCCTCATGTCCTTGAAGGTTCGGTACATGAGAATGTTACATGAAGCTCCAGGGTCAATGAATACCCTCTTGATTGTGTAATCCGCAATTCTGAGTTCAACGACCAGGGCGTCGTTGTGCGGAGTAACGACCTTATTGAGATCGTCTTCAGTGAAGGTGATGTCAGTCTCTTGCCGGGCAGGGATGTTGAAGCGAGCTGCTCGGCCACTGATAGCGTAGACAAGGTGGAGATGTTCCACTCGCCTCTTTTTGTCCCTAGAGACAGGGGTGTGATGAGATTCGTCAATCATGTAGACCACATGACTGTCCGAGTCGCTGTCACTGTCAACCTTGTTTACGACCTTCTTGTTTATATGATCGCGTAGGTCGCCTGTTGGACCTAAGCGCTGGGAGAGGCTACGCCCTCTGCTGCGTGCTGGGCTTGCGGAGGCCGCTCTGGCCTTGCTCTGACCCCGCTTTGGTGAACGAGGAGGGGTTCTGGATTCCTTCCTCATTCTCTTGCCTGTGGACTCCTCATTCCTTCCGAGGATCCAGTTGTTGAGCCTTTTCTCATCGGCCCAGGTTTGAAGTGCGCGCTTCAGGACGCGACAGTCATCAGTCTGATGACACCGTACTTTATGGACTTTGCAGTACGGGCGACCAGATGTATCCTCCAGCTGTGTGAAGGCAGGAATTTTGCACCAATGGTTGTGCTTGATCCTTTCGAAGATATAACCGGCTGGTCGCGTAAACCGGTGATAATCTCGCTGCTCGGTAGGCAGCGACTTAGCTTTGAACCTCTTTCCTTCTGATCGAGGTCGTTTGCTTGAGCCAGCCTCAATGTTGCTGACTACATGGTTCTTCTCCCTCCCAGTGAGGGCTTCTTCTAGCTTAATATAACGATCTACCTTTAGGTAGAGCTCGTCAAGTGATGAAGGTCTCTTCATTGCCAGAGACTTGTGCAGGTCGGACCCTTGGATCAGTCCGTGAGAGAAAGCAATAGTTGCAAAGGTCTCATGCTCCTTTGCAAAGTCCTGAATGGAATGTAACTCAGACTTAAAACGTGAAAAGAAAACGCTAAGTGACTCACCATCCTTCTGCTTGACTTTGAAGATGGAGTCAATGGTAATCGGGCGCTTCTTATTGTGGATGTAGAAGATGACGAATTGTTTTTCAAGCTCCGCAAACGAGCTGATGGATCCTGGCTTCAATCGATGAAACCAGTCGAGAGCTGGTCCGGTGAGGCTGGACTGAAACAGCAAACACAAAAGATGATCCTCCTTGATCAGAGGAAGGGACTTTCGGAATCCCTTGACATGGTCGGTTGGATCTCCGACTCCTGCGTACTGGTCGAACTTTGGGGCATTCAGCTTGTTCGGCAGATCATGTTCCAGGATCTCGTTGGAGAAAGGAGACTCCTGGAATTGTTGAAGGGACTGCACAGCAAGTTGCTCTGCAGTGTGGCTCTTGGACCGGTGAAGGAGAGCCTGAGATGCTTTGAACTCCGCCAGCTGCTGGCTGAGTTGGTCGAACTTTTGGTTGGAATCATCAGCAGGGATGACTCCAAGTTCGTTATTTTCCCCTTGCTGGGGGTTGGTTTGAGCGGCTTTTAAACGCTCATTTTCTTCCTGCAGACGTGTAATTTGTGCCTGCAGATCTTGGATGGTGACTTCCTGATTGGACATTTGATCGAGTGATTTTTGATTTAAGGGTGGGAGGGTTTTGGGTTTTCGATTATATCGAATTCCTTGCAGTCGGCGCCAAATGTATTAACCTATTTCTAGATTAATGCATCAACAGGGTCAGGTCGTTATGGAGACTTGACCAAATGGGGATATTGGAGGTTGGGGTGGCTGCACCTCGTTGAGATCGAGATTGCCTACGTACTCTAGCTCCGGGGAATTGAACTTAGAGATCAAGCCATCGTAGTTCTGTTTATATAGAAGATGGAAGGGCGTGGATCGTGGATCTTGCAGATTCTCCGCCATCATAATGAAAATTAAATGTGTAACGCGCGAGGATCATCCCTGTGAATTAACTCTGTAACTGAAGAGAATATTCTGTGCATTGAATAGGAGCACGTGTGAGTAGCAGGTCGCTGGTCGTTGTGTAGTCTGGTCGCTTTAGTCGAGCTGCTAGCGAGTTGAGATTGTGGCGACCTGACAGATTGGTGACTGTGCCACGTGGCTGCTTTTGATTGGTCGGAGTATGTAGTACCCCTACATATTTGAAAATACAAGGTCCCAACAGTAGACAAGAAACCTTCCTGACAAAAGAAATAACATTCAAAAGACATTTTTAATGTTTCAGTTTCAAAAGAAGTATGATGTGAAAAAGATGGTAACAACTAAGAAACTAAATGGCTTTGCAGCAGTAGATATAGATTACAATATATATCACACTCTCATAACAAAATTATAATATAAGAATATGCAAGGTAGAGTGATATAAAGTTGGTGGATTGGGACCTATGCTTACTTTGGAAACTCCTCTCAGAGCTCTCCTTAGAAATGACTTGTCTTTTGAATTTCCAGTCAATGACTTTGTAAACAAAAACACAACCATAGAATGAGTGTTTAAAGTACAATAAAAGTGATTCGATTAAGGAACTTATAACAGCCTTATGTCTCTCATTTTATAAAGGTTGTTCCTTTAACATCTTATAGAGCGGCATTGTCTTCAATCGAATCAATTTTTGTGCTTTAAAGTGCGTTACCATCTGTATCTCATTTGATTCGATTAAGGAACTTATGACATAGTACAAAGCTGTGGTTAAGTGTCCCTAGCATAGATTACAATAGCCCAACAATTTTTTAACAAACAACCACCAAAACACACAAGTTCTGAGCACAAAGTAATATCCAGAATTTAACTCTCATGATGTTTTAATTAACAAAAGAAACAAAGAATGGAGTTTTTTTTTTTGATATATTGCAGAATTTCAGAAATCAATCAGTATTAAATTAAATATTAGCTTCTCATCTTTGACTACTACTTCATAGGCTTCGGTTTGTTTCTGAAATATATTCAAACACAAATATAACACAATTAGATACATGTATGAATTTGAATATGCAGTGAATATGATGACTGAAACTAACCGGTCCAAGGTACTTGATGCATTGGTCCTATAGAACTGTCCTCGAGCATTTCTGGAGATTTATTTCTTTGCCTGCACAAATCATGCTGAAACAAATAGAATCCATATGGATGATTTTGATAATGAAAAATTGGTAAAGGGAAGAATGCAAGTACAGATCTTACTTAAGAAGCACAAAAAAAGAAAATGTCATAATGGAAGTATAAATTGAATCACAAACAACATAAAGCATAAAGATGCCCTCAATAAAATTCAACAACCTTCGATGTCAAATTGCAAATAAAGTTACTACCCTCGACTCTATGTATGTACAGATATCAGATTAAGATCTGGACTGCAAATATGGGTGTTACCTTTTCTGAAAAAATAAAAAAATAAAAAAATCCCGGAACAAATACCAACCTAATCTGAAAAATCTTTCCTAAGTAGTTTTTTTATGACTTAGTTGCTGACACTTCAATTGAAGCACACTTATTCCCGCAAACCCGTAAAACAACATTGATTCCCCTAAACTCTCAAAGCCTTAACAAAATACTCAAAGTTGTGTAAGTAGGAAGTAACATTAGCAATGAAAGGTCTACTCTTTAGAGTGGTAAGAGCATCTCTAATGGGTCTCCTAAAACCTATAATTTAGGAATTCCGAAAAAAACAACACCCTAACGCGTCTTCTATACTTTTAGCAGCCGGCTATCCACGTAGGATGTGGTGGGCCGGTCTGCTAAAACTTCGTCCAAAATCGAACCAAAGATAGGATTATAGGAATGTGGAAAATAAAATGTTCCACGCTGGTTCAATCAGCGTGGAACATTTTTTTTATTATTTTTTTAATTCCACCCTGGTCAAACCGGCGTGGAACCTTTTTTTTTTTTTTTTTTATTCCACGCAGGTCAAACCAGCGTGGAACCTTTTCAAACAAATTTATTTGTTACACGCCAGTTTAACCAGCGTGGAACGAACGGCTATATCACAACGGCTACCATCAACGGCTATAATCTTGAACGGATATAATTTCGACGTCTATATAAACTCTTCATCGATACTCTCTTCTTCATCAGAACTCTTTTCTTCATCGGAATTCTTTTCTTCAAACTTTATCAAAACTCTTTTCTTCATCGGAATTCTTTTCTTCAAACTTTATCAAAACTCTTTTCTCAAACATGGCGCCGCGAACGTCTAATTTTAGTAAAGCAGAAGATATTGCATTATGTAAAGCTTGGGTAAATATTTCTGAAGATGCTGTCGTCGGCGCTGGTCAACCCAAACAGGCATTTTCTTCATCGGAATTCTTTTCTTCAAACTTTATCAAAACTCTTTTCTCAAACATGGCGCCGCGAACGTCTAATTTTAGTAAAGCAGAAGATATTGCATTATGTAAAGCTTGGGTAAATATTTCTGAAGATGCTGTCGTCGGCGCTGGTCAACCCAAACAGGCATTTTGGGACAAAATTTTGGAAGAATTTGTTCTACTCTCCAATGGAAATCCAAAAAAAAGGTCGCTCGACTCAATTATGTCGAAATGGGCGAAAATAAGTCCTGATTGTACAAAATTTTTATGTCATATTAATCGAGAAGTCCGCATCAATAGATCTGGAACCAGTCAGGAAGACAAGGTATATTTTTAACTGTAATTTTTAGGGTTCTATGTTTTTAATTCTAATATTTTAAATTCATAAATAGTTTATTTCTTAATTAGTTTTTTTAAATTATATTTTTTTAGTGGACAACTGCTCGTTCAGTCTACCAAACTGTGGAAGGGGAACCATTTAAATTTGGGCATTGCTATGAATATTTGCACACTTCTGCAAAGTGGATGGATTATGCTTCAGCAAGAACCCCTACGACTATTCAAAGAGAGAATGCATCTAAGAAGCAGAAATCAAACACAGAGTCGGAGTTTACTGGTGCTTCAAACGACACTCCAACTTCAAATGTTCGGAACATGCAGAACATCAATCTGGGCGATGATACTCCAGCTTCAAATGCTCGTAGCCAACAGAACATCCATCTCAGTGATGACGACTCCCCAAATGAATTTCCAGAAGGTACAACTAATGTTGGGGTTACACCAAATGTTTTTCTCAACATTGGGGATGGTCCAGTACCACCACCAGCGCGACCAACTGGAAGAAAAGCTGCGAAAGAAAAAAGAAAGCTACGACAATCATCTACTTCAGGGGGAGATGTTAGTTCTTCTAGGGCCGAGTACGCAGCTCAACTGACAAAGGTCAATGAAACAACGTCCAAAGAGTTGGCTCTAAAACAAGCCAACTGGGAGTTGAAGATGAAGATGTACCAGCAGATGGAAGAAGAAAAGACACAACTAAATGAAGAAAGAAGAGTAGAAAGAGAATCCAATATCATGATGATAGACACAGAAAAAATTGTTAACCCTATCCGCAAACAATACTTTGAAGAGATGCAGAAAGCAATCTTTGATAGGCGTCACAAACAGATCAATGACTTCTCTCCTACGTGGACTGCATCCTCAGACGATCCAAATGGGCCTTCCTCACAGAATGATTTTACGAGTACTCCATTTGCTCCTACTTCTTTTCAGCAAGGTATTCCTAGTAGGCCTACTGGTTTTGTACCTTTTGGTTATAGGCCTTATGCGCCAGATGATTTTGGGCCTAGTGGAGGTTTTGGGCCCCAACCTGGTTTTGGGCCTAGTGGAGGTTTTGGGCATGGTGGAGGTTATGGGCCTAGTGGAGGTTATGGGCCTAATGGGCCTAGTGGAGGTTATAGGCCTTAGTTTTATATGTTTTGTACTATTATGGGCCTTAGTTTTATATGTTTTGTACTATTAGCAATTATAAAACATGAAATTTCTTAATATAACATTAAGATCATCTTTTCAAACACAACACAAGAAAACAGAAACTAACATGGACTCAAACAAAAACTCAAACACAAATTCAAAATCAAACACAAACTCAAACATAAACTACTACAGCAATTCAGTCCAAATCTTCATTGCCTCCATGACGTTGCCATATATGCTCGATCAAATCATGCTTCAATAAGTCATGTGCAGGACCACTTCTGACAGCACAAATGCGATGAAGCATGTCTCTAACCTCATCCACATCGTTTGATTGTAACTCCACTATTACAGGTAATGGAGGCTCATCACGAGGAGGCTTCCACTTTGGAAGAACAATATCCCTCTCATCTTCAATAATCATGTTATGCATTATCAAACATGCCTTCATAAATATACCAAGCTGTGCCTTGTTCCAGGTACGTGCTGGTCTTGCAACCATGGCAAATCTAGCTTGCAAAACACCAAATGCACGCTCAACATCTTTTCTGACAGCTTCTTGGGCTTTGGCAAACACTTTCTTCTTTCGCGTCCCTGGAAATCTCTCTGTTTGAATAAGAGTAGCCCACTGTGGGTAGATACCATCAGAAAGATAGTATCCCATATTATAATGATTCCCATTCACCTGGTAGTTGCAAGGAGGCGATCTGCCATTTACCATATCATCAAAAACATGAGAGTTTTCTAAGACATTGAGATCGTTGCAACTACCTGCCGTTCCAAAAAACGCGTGCCATATCCAAAGCTCATGATCTGCAACAGCTTCCAAAATAACAGTAGCTTTCTTATGGTGTCCCATATCTTGCCCATGTTCTGCTGTAGGACAGTTCTTCCAAATCCAATGCATACAATCAATGGATCCCAACATACCTGAAAACCCTCATTGAGCTCCTTTAGCAAGCAGACGTTCAACATCAGCTGGAGTGGGTGTCCTCAAATACTCGTTCTCAAAAATGTCGACAACAGTTTGAGAAAAATGCTTCAGAGAATTGAGTGCAGTTTGCTCACCTATTTTGATTGACTCATCAAGAGAATCAGCTGGACACCCATAACAGAGAAGGCGAAGTGCACATGTCGCTTTAATTAGGCCAGAAGGTCCAGGAACACCTAGAGCATCGTATTTCTGGTGAAAATAGTCATTATTTTCAACAACTGCGTTATACAGCTTCAAAAAAACATTCTGCCTCATACGATAACGACGTCGAAAAAGCTTTGCACCAAAAACAGGTTGGGCTGCAAAATAATGGTTGATAAGCATGTTGTGTGATTGAACATGGTCACGCCTGTTAGCTGCTCGACCAAATTTAGAACCTCCCCATCTTGGTATGTTTTCTACATTTTCTTCTTCTTCCAAAGAAGCCGAAATAGCTGGAAGCAGACGATTGATATGCCTTGTGCTAAGATCTTCATCATCAGATGAGTCCATAAGCAATTGGCGTTTTTGGTTCAGAATTTCAAGATGTCGGTCGTAAGAAGTCATTGGAGAGAAGGAGTGCACAAAAATCTGTGATGAAAAGAGTTTTACAATTTGAGTGAATGAATGAAATGGAGGGGAAACGTATTTAAAGGAAATGAGAAATGGAGGGAAAGAATGGGAGGGAAATGAGAAATGGAGGGAAAAATGGGAGGGAAATGAGAAATGGAGGGAAAAAATGGGAGGGAAATGAGAAATGGAGGGAAAAATGGGAGGGAAATGAGAAATGGAGGGAAATAATGGGAGGGAAATGAGAAGTGGCGGGAAAAAATGAGAGGGAAAAAAAAGGAGGGAAAGAATGGGATGGAAATGAGAAATGGAGGGAAAAACCAGACCAAGCCCAGCCCACGCCTCCCAGCCCACGCCTCCCAGCCTACTGCCCCAAGCCCAGACACACGAAGCCCAAGTATTCCACGCTGGTTGAACCAGCGTGGAACAGAAAAACATTTCCACGCTGGTTGGACCAGCGTGGAAGATAAAAATTTGGCAAAAAAAATAGGTTTTGCGTTAGGGTTACCCCTGATATAGGTATGGAAGACCTGCTAAAAAAAGTGATGGGAAAGTAGGTGGCACCTACGTGGAGGCTAAATCGTCCTATGTGTCGGCTAAATATGGGAGACCCATTAGAGATGCTCTAACATCCCTAGAATTGTTTAAAGTTTAGACAAAGATTCAAACAGCTTAAGAATCTCATCGTCACTCTTTGATTAAGACCTTGACACACTTAATAATAGGACCTGCAATTGTTTTCTATAAAACTGTAAATGCTCCATTGTTAGAATATTAGTAAAATTAGGAAACTCTAGCTACGTTGGCATCATAGTAGCAATTAAGAGAGACCTTAGCATGCTTAATTTAAGATATACTTCAACCTATCATTAGAAGATCTCTCATATACAGTAAAACCTCGATAAATGCATACCCTTGGGACCGAAAAAATATATTACTTTAGCGAGATTATTTGTTTATTGATAAATGAATAATATATTATTTTATCAATAAATTAATATTTATTATTTTAGAGAGAGATTTTCAATCTATGTATGTGGTCAAAGAAAAAAAAACACAAGCATGTCGTCATATACCAAATGATGATGAACATGATCTTAATCCAGATGATAATTCGGTTATACCAAATATTTCGTAAGAAAAAATATTTCAATCAATAATCACATTATATAACTATTTGCTAAAATATGAGCAAAGGATGGGGTTGAATTTGGTTTGGGTACAAAATAAATAAATAAATAGTTTTAGATGCATATTTTCTTAAAAAATGAATTTATAAATAAAAGTTCAAGGGTATTTATATTATATACATAAATGTTTTATGAAATTTAGTAATTATTACTTTATATTTTTGTTAGGCCTTTAAGGATACAATTTTTATTATTACTTAATGCATTTAGCGAGGATATTACTTTAGTACACATGCCCAAGTCGGGGCCGGAAGAAATTATTATCTAAGCGAGGTTATTACTTTATCGAACATTCATTTATCGAGGTTTTACTGTACAAAGTGCCACTGCTAGGCGAATTGGTATCGAATTAGAGCTGATCAGTTTCCTTTTAAGCAAATGATTCAATCAATATGTATTACAATCAGAGAGCCCTCGAGCAAGAAATGATGCAATGATTATTGTTACTACTCAATTATACTATCACATGAAGATTTGAAGACTATTATCATACTTTAACACAAAAACCTAAATTTTAATCATCAAAATCATACTTTAATCACAAAAACCTAAATTTTATCTATACACACAGGTTTATTCATATTTTAATCACAAATTCCTAAATATGTAACATTAAACAAATCTCTAAAAAATATATTTGGAAAAAGACTTTTTGCTGAGTTGGAAAATTGAGTCAATTAAAAAAATAAAATATTGGAGACACGTAAGAAAAAGACTTGACAGATCAGCCGCCTTTAGCATGAAACATAACAGATTGTATAACGTGGGATTTTTGAAAAGTACATACATAACTAGGACAAAAAAAATTTACATTGTATTAAGTGAGAATTTGGACAAAGTACATTGTATAAAATAACCATTTACCCTAAAATGCTAAACTTTAAATCCTAAACCCTAAAATGCTAAAATATGTTACATCGGGTTGGTTGTACTGATTCCCTTAGAGTGACTCTTATCTGACTCCAAATCTGGGTCCTTCATCTCAACTAATCTGAAAGGCTAAGATTATAAAATCTCAGACTCTATTATTTTATGTAAATAGCTAAAGGATATTTCTAGAATAAAAATTGAGACAAATTTGTCATTCCTCTTCTCGCCTTCCTCCTAAAACTTTGAATTTTCTTCAATTCTTCATCCCCTAAATCTCTTGCCACACCAACCCAACAAGGAATCCGAGTCCTAGTGATAATCTCTACTACTTCTCCAGATGAATCTCTTATTCAAAACTCATGAATCTCTCACGACAATTTCTTTTCCCCATAAATCTAATAGGAATTCATCCTTTTCACTACAATTATTATATACAATTTACAAAAGAAAATGTAAGACTAATTGATAATTTATCGAGGTTGTTGTCATTATTGCATAGAAGCTTATTAAAGGATGAAAATTTTGTGGATGAATCATCAGTAAGTATGAAAATTTGTTAATACAAATATACAATTACTTCTTGATACTTTTGAATCATTAAGTATAGGAAACAAAAGCATAGTCTTGATTAAATAAATAAAAAATTGAGGATTGTTTTTGCTTTAATCATTTTTGTGTGGAAAGAGAGCAGGGAGGATTTGACTCGAGCAGATTCTAAAAATTGCAATTCATGGGTATAAATTAAAACACCATTAGTTAGGGCTCTAAAGGAAGACAAGTTTGATAATACAGTAAATGTGTTTCCCATTTGGTCCAAGGAATTTAATAAAAATCTGATGATGTCAGTTTGGCAGAGTAGATAGAGAAGAAGGAAGACAACTTATACTTTTATTAATCCAAAAATGACCTTTAGCTATTTACAAAAGTTAAAAATATTTTAGTTGTTCTAATCTGAGCTGTTTAGATGGGTTGAGATGAACGACATAGATTTAGAGTTAGATAGGAGTCATTCTAAGAGAGTCTATATAGCTGGCCCGATGTTACATATGTATTTCAACTCTATGCTAAAAAAGTTATTTGTAATTGCTTAGAAAGAAGGTTTAAGCGATTTTTGTATACACTACAAAGCATAGAGTCCATTCTAATTTGACTCGTAAGCAAAGTTGGGGGGCTAAAGAAAAAGCTAGTAACCATAGAGCTTCTATCTACGTCGTACTTTGTGCAAAGGTTACTGATAGATGGGAGATTCGGCGCACTCATCATTTGCGCAATGAAGAATTTTACTCATTCATATACGTTTAGGCAATGCTCCCCCCCTTTGCACAAGATTCTGGCCACCTCAGTTTGCTATTTTAATTTTTTCATCTCTCCCATTGTCATTGCAACATCAGGTTGATAAAACAAGTTTGACATCCAGATAAACATGATAATTATACAGTCAAATCGGTCTATAATTGCATGTTGGCGTCGATTGATGAATGGTTTGTATCTTTCAATCAGGGATGTAAGTTTCATTGGAGCTTGACGTTCCTTACATGTGCAAGTTTTTCCTTTGGCAAATCTGGAAAAATGCTCTGCCAGTCTCAACTTTTGTTAGAACGGCATTGCAAGATCCAAGGTAATTGGAATTATGCAATTGTTTAGACGAGTCGGTGATACACTTATTTGTTGATTACCCATCTGTGCGGTCGGTTTGTTTTGGTTTGCATCTTCATTCTGCACTCACTCAACCTCTTCTTTTTGCTTCAACGCTGCTGGCAGAGTATTATACATCATAGTCTAAAACGCCGATTTTGAGTGAAATTTTGAATTCTGGAAAATGGTATATGCCAAGATTTCAACACTAAAAAAAAAAATTGGAATATGAGTATTTGTGAATATTCGCGGATATTCGCAGATATTTATATATCCTATTTCTCAAATCCCGACATAATTCTTGGTATACCTGCAGATATCCCCGATATTTTAAACTATGTTATACATTAAGAATGGGACTGCAGGTTGTTCTAAAACTGGGTATCATGTCAGTTATAGTGAAAAGTTGATTCACAAGTTCTATATTAGAATGTCACTAGTGATACCCCACCCCCTACTATGGGTGTGTACCCTTTGGCAGGATATTAAAGAACTCATACGAAAAGTTAAACATATACGGTTCAACTGGCAATATCATCAAGCAAATGGCGTTGCAGACGCACTTGCTCATCATGCCATGCACCAAGCTCAAGCTTTGTACCAGGGAGAGAATGTCCAGCCACGTAGTCTTGATCATCCTTCCAAACGCAAGTTGATTATCCAAAGTTGTACTTCCTTTTGGTCCTTGACACCCCCATCTTTTGTTTCTAAGAATATTGTGATAACCCGTGACTTTCGTCACGGTTATTTTACATGGATTTGTATTAAATTTTATTTTTATAGTTTTTCATTTTTTTTTAAATAATGAATTATTCATGATAAAATTATATATCTTGCCATAAATATTATATATCCAAAACTAGTATTATTTTTTTTTGGCAATGAGCATGCAAGTTGTGTTTCCTTCACTTAATTTAATTCCACGTTATTAATAGAGATACTCTGAATAATTTTGAGTTTTGAATAAGATTAACCAACATGATAGATGGTAACCTTGGATGTGGTGTTGATTAATTGATTGAGTCTATACATATGACTCTTTAGTAATGATTATAATTGTTGATAATTAATTTTATCAAGTAGAATAATCATTTCCAGAATCACGAAGAGTGAAAGAGCTAAACCTAACAATTAAAAATTGAAATTCAATTTTATAGAATTAATCTATTGTAATTTGATACTAGTCCTTAGGCCCGTGCAATGCACGGGCATATCTGATTGTTTTAAAGTTTTTTTTGGGGGGGGTTTATATTGCTTTTGGTTTGTAACTTGTAATATTTTGTTTAGCCCGTTTCAAAAGTCTATGATCTGGTATGATTTCATTTAGAATTATTATAAATCTTTGAGTAATGAAATTAAATGATTATTATATATACATGAAAATTAAACCCAAAACATTTGAAGATATCCAGGAGAATGGGATTTTGCAGTACTCTCAATTCTCAAAGTCTCAATTAGAATTTAGTCTGACTCGGTTGTTGAGGCTTCATCACTTTGGGAAACAATCTTTTCACAGTAGTCCATTAGCAGTCGAGCGTCTCTTAATTTGCTTGTAACAGTTAACATCATGAAAATTCGAAATCTTTAACAAACTATTATGATGATAAAGATGACTTACTTGTAATGTGACGGAGAGATCCCGTTAGGCCTGTAGTTAAGCATTTCTAGAAGGCAACCATACAATTCATGTCTGTGTGAATCTTGCGACATTTTTTGATATAGTCCCATCTGCAACACATTTACGTACATTAGATCACAAATTAAGGGAAACTCAAATTTCATGAAATTGCAGTAAATAAGTCTTACTGCTACTTGGGTCCCTTTTCGTATCCCCACCATTGAAATGTATTGAAGATTATATCATCATCTTTATTGGAGTTTATTTTCTATTTTCATTTACTTTTTGTCAGTGCCTAATAAGTACAAAGAAAAGAAATAGATTACTGGTTCTCCATATTCCTGCAAAATATACTTTTTGTCAAATCTAGAATGTAATTGAAAATGACCATCACAAACATGTTTGAGGTGTGTCCACAATAATATCATATTAATATTATTAATGATCTTATTAATAAACTTGCATAGCTGCCCATTTGACTTAGAATACTGGTGAGTTTTGATTTCTGTGTCGTCGAGAGATCTTCAGCAAACATCATATATACATGGATCAAATATAAGCATATAAGCAGACATAGACTTTGAGTGAAGAGGAAGATGGAGAAGTTGTATAAACGTAATAAATCATCTGGTGATTTCAATGTAAATCTTGGTGAATTTTGAATTTCTCTTCGATTAAGTTATCAATTTCAGCTTAATTGAAGAGATACAGTAAAACCTCGATAAGATAATACCCGATAAATTAATTATCTCCTTTAAATAATATTTTTAGTTGGTCCCAACTTGAGCATATGTTAATAAATTAATTTTTCGCTAAATTTATTAGATAATACATTTTAGAAAAATCCTTGAATGCCCAACTAATATATAAATTAATATTTTTTCGATATAGAAATATATTTTATATTTTTTTTTATAATAAAAGTCAATTTTTGCTTGTTTTTTCTCAAGATTGATTTTGGTTTGAACCTCGTCTCTGAATTTTTGTAGTGTGATAAGTTGATCTGGTGTTGTAGTTTGTATTGCAAGAAGAAATTATTCCAATATCATTATCGATTTTAGTGTTTCTTTTCGTGGAACGGGTTTTAGAATAAAACGATTGTCCAGTTTCATCATGTTAGCCCCCCCCCCCCTAAAAAAAAGAAAGATATACATAAAAATATACTGTTAATTATGTAAATTAACAATTTATTAATTAATAGATGAATTGATATCTCATTTAATTAATAATTTTCTCTACTTCCAAGGCTATTAATTTATCGAGGTTTTACTGTATTTTTTGTACGGGCTGGACTTGATTCTCAAACTCAATCAAAATTCTCTTCAATTAAGCTATTAATTTCAATCTAATTGAAGAGATGTTTTTTAAGGGTATTTTCAGCTTTAATAGAGTATAATAGATGGAAAAGTTGTACAAATGTAGTAAATCATCTGGTGATTTCAATGTAAATCACTACTTCCACCAGATAATTATTTAGCTACTTATTCAAAAAAGATTACTGGAAAACTTATTGAATTTAAAATTGTTGAATTGAAAGAAATTCGAGTTAGAGCATTTTATCAATGGTAGTCAATTACTGGTATTAGATTTAGTGGTGATAATGTGGTTTACTGCTTATAAAGAATTCGAGTTAGGGTTACTTATGAAGGTTGTTGTATTTAATATGTGAAATTACATATTGACCCATTTTTATTTATTTTGTGTAGTTACAAAAATACCCCAAATTGAATGAATTTCTCTTCAATTAATTTATCAATTTCAGCATAATTGAAAAGATATAGGAAAACCTCGATAAGATAATACCCGATAAATTAATTATCTCCTTTAAATAATATTTTTGGCTGGTCCCAACTTGGGCATATGTTGATAAATTAATATTTCGGTAAATTTATTAGATAATTAATACATTTTAGAAAAATCCTTGAAGGCCCAACTAATATATAAATTAATATTTTTTTGATATACAAATATATTTTATATTTTTTTATAATGAAAGTCAATTATTATTTTTTTTTCTCAAAATTGATTTTGGTTTGAACCTCGTCTCTAAATTTTTGTAGTGTGATGAGTTGATCTGGTGTTGTATTTTGTATTGCAAGAAGAAATTATTCCAATATCATTATCGATTTTAGTGTTTCTTTTCGTGGAACCGGTTCTAGAATAAAATGATTATCCAGCTTCATCATGTTAGCCCCCTAAAAAGAAAGACATACATGAAAATATATTGTTTATGTAAATTAATAGTTTATTAATTAATCGATGAATTAATATCTCGTTTAATTAATAATTTTCTCTAGTCTCAAGGTTATTAATTTATCGAAGTTTTACTGTATTTTAATTATGCTTGTGATTTGGTCCAACTGGGTACGGGTTGGACTTGATTATACTTGGGATTGGGTATTCTTTAATTTTTTTTATTGGGCTTAATTATTCCCATGGTCTAATTGGGCTTAATTATTCCCATGGTCTAATTGGGCTTAATTATATTTGTGATGGTGGTCCACTTTTGCCTAATTACAAATATACCCAAACTTAATCAAAATTCTCTTCAATTAGACTATCAATTTCAGTCTTATTGATAGCCTAATTGAAGAGATATTTTCTTAGGGGTATTTTCTGCTTTAATATAGTATAATAGATTTATATTATATTTTTAGCGGGGAAAAAAAATAGATTACACAAAAGAATCCCCCGAATCAACGGTAGCAAAACTTATTTATAATGTAGTGTACTCTTACTTTTAAACTGTTGGGTGCGATCCAGCGTCACTGAGCTTCTCCGTTTGAGCAAGAAGGATATTGCTTCTACAATATTGCTAGTGGAAACATCATTGAGATAACACCTCTTAACTTATAAATATATCCACATAAGTGTCTAAGTATTCTTGATGTCTTTCTCTCTTGATTATATCTACAAAGAAAAAAAAGATATGATCATAAAAATCAAAGACTTTGTATAGAACCCTTTGTCTCCGGAACAAAACCGTATGAATATTGATAAAACCCGTCAATGGGAACTCCTAACATAAAAAGACATCTACATGTATCACAAATATGAGAAGTGAACAATGAAAAAAAAATTACCGTGAGAGTAAAAACAATTTGAAACCTGGATTCCTTGAAGTTGCACTTACATGTTCCCTCTTTTTTGATAATCTTTGGTAATGAAAGACGGTACATGTTTTAATGATGTTCCTTATTTTTTTTAATGACCTGCAGAAAATGTTTGTTGTGCGCATAGAAACTAAATTAAGGAGAAGTAATCAGTAGGACATCAAAAGTTAAATAAAAAGTGAGCTACACAAAAACAAAAGAATCACACACAAAAACAAAAGAATCACACAGTAAGAAGCAAATGAATAATACTTGCATTGGAAGTCATGAAGAATCATGATACCCATAATTGTGTTTGATTGTAATGTTTATGTTATATACCATCAGCTATGATTGTGGGTTAATTAATGTCAAAATGTATGTTACAAATTTATTGTTTCTATATCACTTTCCTTGATAGTCTCTATTTCATTTTTTTTTTTCTTTTATAGTGGGGTAAAAAAATGAAAGAGATATTAATTCAATAGAAACTTTAAGAAATTCTTTCAATTTTCTTATTTTTCTCCATTTTTTCTTCTCATTTAAAATTTATATCTAATTCTAGGGTTCCTGGCACAACCAAAATGGCATGCCATTTAGAGATTTGGCATACCTTTTTCGTGGTTCTTAATAATTAATTAATATTTTGTTTTAAATATATATGTATATAAAATTCTATATTTAGAATACTAAATTTCTAGAAGATATGATTTACCTACCCAAATTTGAGTAGGATGTGAAGTACATGAACTAATTCCAATCCATATCAAAGTCCAAACCCTTAGACTTTTAGTATAATTGATAAACTTAGCCAAGAATGTAATTGATTAGCAATTGGTGCAATTGATGTCTTAAGCTCTTAGTATAAAGAATTTTAAACTTAGACTTTGAATAAACATGTGTTTTTTTATTTCTTATTTAAATATCTTCTAATGGAATTCTAAAAAAAATATATATATATTCTATTTTTGTTAATTTTAGTGTGATTATATTTAAACAAAATTATATTGTGTAACCAAACTTTGTATATATGTATATATGGTACACAAGAAAAATGGGCCCTATATGCAAGGGGGAGGGCAAAAGACATGCCAAAACGGGATGCCATTTAGCTTTGACATGCCAAAAAAATAGTCAATGCCAGGAACCCTATCTAATTGGTTGTGCTCAATTGGAATAATCGACCGACTTTAGGAGGTCCATTATACCTCGGGTGGAAAAATAACAAAGTCCTTCCGTCCACTTTCAATTCAAAAAAAAAAAAAAAAAAACTCTCTTCTCCGATTTTTCTTCTTCTTCTTCTCATCTCTCTCTCTCTCTCTCTCTCTCTCTCTCTCTCTCTCTCTCTCTCTCTCTCTCATCTCTCTCTCACTCTTAGTTCTCCTATTTTTTTTCTATCTTCTTCTTCTTCTTCTTATCATCTCTCTCTCAGTTCTCCTTCTTCTCTTCATCCCTCTTTGATTTCTCTTTCTAAAGTCGGTCCTCACCGTCTCACGGTTCTATATTTATTTGGGGTTTACAAATTAATCGATTAAAAATCGATGGGTTACGAATGAGATTTACCAACCATAAATAAAAATGATGGGTCTAAACCCATAGCAGTTTTGGGTTGTACCAGGCCTACTCTTTCTCTCTTCCTTCTTCTTCTCTCACCCCGACTTTGTTCTCACTTCTCTGCTATTAAACACACTCCCTTCAGTCCTTCATGTAGCTATTCTGCCGTCTTCCCCACATTTCAATTCAAACCCATTCTTCTATGCATGTGTGTATACCTATTCACACAACTCGTCGTGAACCCAATTTTACTCGACCTTACTCGACGTAACACTACTTTTACTCGACCTCACTTTGTGAATTCTATTCGACCTTACTCGACGTAACACTACTTTTACTCGAGCTCACTTCGTGACCACAAATACAAATCCAATTCGACCTTAAAAGACCTTCATTCGGCATAAGCCTATTTTTATCCGAGCTCACCCGACGTGGAGCTACTGTCATTCGACCTACATCGTCTTTATTCAAACACTATACGTTGTGATCCTCTTCAGTTACAATATATATCCAGATCCAACATATCCGCCCATTAATTGACCACACCGTTGGGCAATTAATGAGCTATCCGTTGTCCCAATCACCTATATATATGAACTACGTGGGCTTGATTCTGGGACTTAGTCACTCTCAGATACGTAGGCAACTATCTAAATCAGATAGCTCAGCCATTTTCACAACTTCATCTCCTCCTCATCTATTTTCCGATCATCTTCTCCAACCTACCTAGACCTAAATTTACCTACATTTACATTGGCGCCGACTGATTCGTGAACGAATAATAACCTGACATCCGACCATGGCAACAATCACTAATGAGCAGTTTGAGCAACTCCAGAAGCAAATGGCCGATCAGCAAGAGCAGATCAACAGACTGGTGACTGAAAAGATCCACCTTAAAAGCATCACCACCACCACTAATGGCACACCGCTCAACGGAGTTGCTACCAATATGCTCAACAATGAAGAAGTCACAACAACTGTCAACAACCCTGCCCTACCCACCTCCAGTAACACCGCCGCCCCAACCATGGCTGACCTTCAAGCTGCTCATGACAGAATCCTCTAACTGTCAGAGAAACTCGACAAAAATCACCAAGACTCACTCAAGGCTGATACAGAACAGAAGGTAGCATCAACAACACTTGAACGGTACAAAATCGAACCTCTTCATGATGACCTACTACAACAGGAACCACCACCAAACTTTATACCTCCAAAGTTCACCACTTACGACGGAAGTGGAGACCCAATGGACCACGTCCTACAGTTCAAGACAAGCATGGCCCTATGGCCAAAGTATAAGGATATTTTCTGCCGATTATTTTCCGCATCACTCCGTGGGAGTGCAATAGATTGGTATCATCGACTGCCTGAAAGATCCATTACCTCGTATGACCAACTGGAGTCACTTTTTGTCACCCAATATATCCACAACAAGAGAAGAAGAATCGAGGTTACTGCCCTTTTTCGTATCAAGCAGGACGAAACTGAGACAACAAAGAAATTTATGTCAAGATTCAAAAAGGAATGCCTGCGAGCCGAGAATCCAGATGAATACTCATGTCTCTTGGAATTCATATCCGCTGTCAACCCCAATACGGCACTAGGAAAGAATATTATCCTAGACTCCCCTGCAAGGTTGGAAGACTTGTATGTACGCGCGGACAAGTACATCAAACTGGAAGAAGCCCTCACAAAATCCAAAGAAAGAGTGGATGTTGTCCAAACAACAGAGTCCACTTACTCCAAACCAAAGACGAATCGATCAGAATACAAAGGAAATGCCATATCCAATGCCAAATCCAAATTCCCGAATCCGTTCAAGTGCTCATACAATCAACTCTTTGACCTCATCAAAGATGAGGATTACTTCCAGCCTCAAGTTCACGACCTCGAACCGATTGAAGAAAAACCATACTGTAAGTTACATAAGTGTCGTCACCATCTCACTGAAGATTGCCGTATTCTACGAGCTTACTGTCACAAGCTTAAGGAGGAGGGTCACCTCGATGACCTCCTCTCCGAAAATGAACCCGACCTCCGCAGCAAACTAGAGGCCAAACTGCAAAAGACCTCGACAGAGAAAGGTAAAAAGCCTAAGGGAACCATCAATATGATCATGGATGCTCGACCTCCCGAATGGTCAGCTCGTTCTAAGAAGCAGAAGATTCATCACATCCACCATACCTTCCACTTGACTCACAAAGCGATTATGGCTAAACAAGTCACAGGTAACAATGCTCTGGTCTTCTCTGACCTCGACCTCAAAAAAGTATGTCTCCCTCACAACGACGCATTGGTCGTCCATATCAACATTGGGGGGTGGATAATGAAAAAAGTGCTTATCGACCCTGGAAGTTCTTATGACGTAATATTTAACAAGGCATACAGTCAGATGCAAATGCCCGACTCGGTCCTCCAAAAACCGCAAGTCACCCTTTTTGCATTTAACTCGACCGAAACTGAGGCAAAAGGTGAAATTTGCCTTCCTGTGGCAACTGGTGAAAATGAAGAAGAAGTGACTGTGTACTGCACATTTTTCGTCCTTGATGTCCCTGCTCAGTTCAATGCAATTCTCGGACGAAAATGGATTCATAAAATAAAAGCAGTACCATCGACATATCACCAGGTCATCAAATTTCCTGGCCCCAGAGGCATCATGGAATTACGAGATGACCAGATCGAAGCACATGGATGCCATGCCATACCCGAGGTCATCCCACTCCCTAATAAAGTGGATACCCTCACATTGGCGAGCTCATCTAAGCCCACTGTCAATATGATCTCTGCAATCTGCAATGCAGTCGAAGAATCTACTCAACCCACTGGGGATGAGATCTCACAAGCTCAAAACGGCAAGGAAATTGTTCATCCATCCGACCCACCTGTCATTGAACAAGGTGAAAAGGTCAACATAGGATCGGATGACGATCCAAAATATGTCTATGTCGGGGCTAACTTGGACCCCATTGTAAAACAGCAACTTATTGCTACTCTGAAAATGAATAAAAACGTTTTTGCTTTTGCTTATACCGACATGCCAGGGATCAATCCCACTATTGCTTGTCACAGGTTAAATGTAGATACCAACAAAAAGCCTGTGAAACAAAAAGCTCGCAAACTAGCAGCTCATCTCGCCAATGCAGTTAATGCTGAGATACAAAAGTTAAAAAATGCAAAATTCATTCGTGAGGTCGCATACCCTGACTGGCTCTCTAACATTGTCGCAGTCATAAAACCTAACGGTAAAGTCAGAGTATGTATCGACTTCACGGACCTTAACAAAGCTTGTCCAAAAGATAGCTTTCCTCTCCCTCGAATAGACAAGCTCGTTGACTCAACAGCAGGTCACGAACTCATTTCCTTAATGGATGGCTATTCAGGATACAATCAAATAAAACTAGCAGACGAAGATCAAGAGAAAACTGCGTTCATCACTGAGCAAGGTACCTTTTGTTACACAGTCATGCCATTTGGACTAAGAAATGCAGGAGCCACGTATCAGCGACTTGCAACCAGAATGTTCCACGATATGATTGGTAAAACAATAGAAGTTTACGTAGATGATATGATTGTCAAAAGCAAGCACAAAGCTACCCATGTCACCGACCTCGAAAAAACATTCCTCCAACTTCATGAGTACAACATGAAACTCAATCCGGAAAAATGTTTGTTCGGCGTCGCATCGGGAAAATTCTTGGGTTACCTCATCACACAAAGGGGTATCGAAGCCAACCCAGAAAAAATCAAAGCCATACTTGAGATGCCGAGCCCAAAAACCAAGAAACAAGTTCAAAAGCTTAACGGCATGATAGCAGCCTTAAACAGGTTCATAGCCCGGGCATCAGACAAACAACGCCCACTACTTCAACTACTAAAGAAAGGGTCAACTTATAACTGGACACCTGAATGCCAGCAAGCATTCGACGAACTCAAGTTATACTTGGCTACGCCACCAGTCATCACGGTACCACAAGATGGCGACGTGCTAGGGCTCTACCTCGGCACGTCCGAACATGCAATTAGTGGAGTATTGTTCCGAGACGAAAGAGGTATAGAAAGACCAATATACTTCATCAGTAAGACATTGCTTTCTTCCGAAGCTCTGTATTCAAGCCTCGAGAAGGTAGGTTTAGCTTTACTATTCGCCTCACGAAAGTTGAAGCCGTACTTCCAATCACACAAAATAAAAGTCATCATAGATGCACCTCTTCGGCAAGTACTGGAAAGCAGAAACAAATCTACACGAATGGCAAAATGGGCCCAAGAACTCGGAGACCACGAGCTCATTTTCACTCCGCGAAGTAGCAGAAAAGGGCAAATCGTGGCCGACCTACTGGTCGATTACGCCATCGACGACAACTCATGGATACCCGATAACGAGGTCATCGACCAACCGACACCAAAAACTCCAACATGGAAACTCTACGTCGATGGCTCTAAAAACTTCAATGGCTCAGGAGTGGGAGCCACACTAATCTCACCAGACGACGCCATCATAGAAAAGTCAGTCCGATTAAATTTCACCTCAAGCAACAATGATGCAGAATACGAGGCACTCCTCACTGGCATACAAATGGCCATAACTTTACAGGTAAAAGAATTGTGAATCCTAAGTGACTCACAATTGGTAGTTAGCCAAATCCTCGGCGACTACGAAACAAGGGAAAAGACTCTGAAGCTATACTTGGAGCATACCAAAAAATTATTAAGTTGCTTCAACAAATGGGAAATTCAACATGTCCCACGAGATGACAACCGCCATGCCGATAGCTTAGCATATCTGGCCTCGCAAATCGACACCGAGTCACCTCGAACAATACAAATTGACATACAGTCAGCTCCGGCATATGAGGCAAAGATACATCAGGTAAATGAAGTTTCGGACTTCATAGACATCCCACCAAATGATATAGAAAAATCGTGGATGGGACCAATCATCAATTACTTAAAGGGAACATACCCAGATGATGATTTCGAACTACGTAAACTCGAACGAAAAGCCAAAAGCTACATCTTACTCGACAAAAGACTCTACCGAAAATCAACTCGAGGGCCATATCTGCGGTGCCTCCCACCAAAACAAGCGCACACAATTCTCGCTGAAATCCACCATGGAGAATGTGGAAACCATGCAGGGGCTAGGTCTTTAGCCCAAAAAGCAAGAAATCAAGGTTACTTTTGGCCATACATGCAGTCAGATTCAGACAAGTTCGTCCAACACTGTGACAAGTGCCAAAGATTTGCACCATTAATCCACTAACCAGCTCGAGAACTCAAAACAATCTCAAGCCCATGGCCTTTTGCAATTTGGGGGCTCGATATTGTGGGCCCTATCTTGAAAGATAAATCCAAAAAATGATTCTTACTTGTGGCAACCGACTACTTCACCAAATGGGTCGAAGCAATACCCCTACGACGCATTCGCCAACAAGATGTTAAAAACTTCATTTGGAAATTCATTATCACCCGATTCGGACTACCACATACTCTAGTCACCGACAATGGTCAACAATTCTGTGGAACTGAAATCGAGGAATTCTACCTCGATTGGAGAATCAACCACGCACTCTCAACACCTCGCTACGCTCAAAGTAACGGTCAGGCTGAAGCCACCAACAAGACCATTATGAATAATCTGAAGAAAAAATTTGAAGCACACAAAGAGAAATGGATAGAGGAACTTGATAGGGTACTATGGGCTTACAGAACGACACCGCGCACATCTACAGGAATGTCCCCATTTGCCTTATGTTATGGCACAGAAGCTATCATACCAATTGAGCTAAACTTCCTCACTACTAGATCAGAGCTCGTACAATCCAAGGAAAATGAAGATTTATGGGCCCACGAAGTCGACATGCTCGAAGAAAAATGAGACCAAACCGTAATTACCACTGCTCGTTACCAACAAGTTTTAAAAAGGAGCTATAACCAAAAGATCCGATCAAGGGAATTTCAAAGTGGAGACCTCGTACTCAGACAAGTTTTTTCCAATACTAAGAAGCCTGGGGACGGAAAGCTAAATCCTAATTGGGAAGGACCATACATTGTCAAAAACAATTTAGGAAATGGCGCATACACACTCATTGATGCTGAAGGGGAACAGGTGCCTCGACCTTGGAACTCCAAATTTTTAAAAATCTATCTACCCTGATGACCTTCAAGGGTTGACATCTTTCATTTCCTCACAGCAAGGTTAAGCCATAAAACCACAAGGGATTCATACTACAAAACAATCTATTTCGAGCTACATTGAACAACAAAGTGTAATGGCAGCCAAGCATTTTCAATTCAGCATACATTTCTTCTAAGGTAAAGTCAAAATAGTTGGATTACAAAATATAACGGACGTAGGGACAACCGAAGTCGGAATTCCCTACTTACGTTTTCAAACACCAAAAGAAACCTCACCATTCTCAACAGAATTACAAATGATACAATAACTATCAAGTTTGCTCCTCAGGGAGATCTTGGGTCGCTGCACCAGCATTCTCTTCAGCTCGGGGAGAGGGTTCCTTGTCAGCCTCCACATTCGAAGGAGCAGCTTCGGCGTTATTCTCCTCTTCCATGTCGTCACAAAAACGCTCAAGAGCGGAAACTTTGATGGCCTCCATATCTGCAGAGGTATCAAAGTTTTCTACCAATGACGCAAGCTGAGACTCACGACGAAGGCACCTCTCCTCCCAGGCATAAGATATCTGTCGCCACCCCAAGATACTCTCGATAGACTTCTGGGCATCAGCTTCCCAGCTCGCATTCACCCCGGCAAGCTGACCTTGAAGAGTTATCACAAACCTTTGGGCTTCATCCAGATTGGCACCGTATTCGGCACACTCTTTCTGGGAAGCATCGAGTTTGCCCTTCAGACTCTGGACTTCAGCTCGCAATGCCTTGTTCTCGACATTGGCCTTTTGCAGAGCCTCAACTTTCTTCCTTGCATTCTCGAGCTTCGTAATCCACTTGTTATGGATCAAATTCATCTGACATACAGCAAGGGAAGCATCAAAAAATCAAGCAAATGATAGGTAAAAGGATAAACCAAATCATAACTCGGTAAGTAAAACTCACCCTATACGCGCAAGACGCAAACTCTTGGGAATCCTCCACAAGAGATCGAGGCTGGATCTTCTTCGCATCCTCAAAGAGAAAACAGTTCTCCATCAACGAAAGGCTCATCTCTTTGTCATCCCAAGCCGAGTCATCGGCCTGCACATAAGCCTCACGGCAAAGGAATACCGGCGAAAACCGATTCGCCTCACCGGCAGAAAAATCTTCAGTCCCGTCGATAGCCGAAGGCTTAGTCGACCTAGAGGAAGGAAGTTGTGCTTTTCCTTTCCCCTTATCCTGAGCTGGTTTATCGACCCCCGATGTGGTCACAGGCTCAGGTGCCCTAGCTGGGGCTTTCCTCTTCTTAGACGGAGGAGCACGATCGATTGACCTCGAGCCGAAAAAGTCACTCAGATTCGGCGCATTTGGAACCTTACTCGCCAGAGGAGTAGATCTACCAGTTAGGGGAAATTCAACAGACTTCTTTGGTGGGGCCATGGGCAAAGCAGCCACAACCTCGATTGGCAAATCTCCTGGTCGAGCTGAGACCAACTCCGCAACTGGCAGGGCTACAGCGAGCTCCCCTCTCTTTCGCCTGACTCTCTTCGGCGCTGGAGCACTGGAGGTACCGACTTCGACTTCGGTACCTTTAGTAAATTTAACTCGGGGCTCACGAAAGAAATGTGCCAAATGGGGTAGCAATTTCCTCTTCTCAGCCCAAGACTTTTCAGCAAACTCGATTATATTACTTGGGTGCAGACGTCCGTCGATTGGCTCGTTATAATCCTTAGTCTGACCTGCGAAAGTAAATCAAACAAGTCAATAATCCGGTCGATTTGGCAAATAAACAAGAAAGTTATAGACACACGTGTACCTATGCTGGGAATAGCATATCGGGCTAAGAAGGCACTGGGTTGTACAAATTGACCACGAATTCTATATACCGGCGAATTTTTCCAACCGTCATTCGAGGTGGGTGGGTTAAACAGCTTACCTGGACCACAACTTCGTCTTCTATTTAGGGAACAGACATAATCCCTACTGCGACCGGTGACACAGGTAAAGTATGCTACGACGTCAGCCTTGCAGATATCGTAATTATGTAACCTGTTCAGATCCTCAAAGATCAGCATTGAGGTCCAGAAACTAGTGGGCATCATGATAGGGGCTACGTCGTAGTGATTCAAGATATCACATACGAACTTACTGAATGGAAGACGCATACCACCCCTAAGCTGGCAAGACAAATCAAAGTGGACGTCGTGTCCCCACACAAGTCAAATGACCTATCACTGACTCTATGCATTTCGAGGTCAGGAATCCTAATATTAAACTCCTCTCGAATCTCAGGAAACGACCTCCGAGCTTCATCTACAGTAAGCACCTTACTGCTACTAATTTCTACATCATCAACCCCAAGACGATTACCACTAACACTAGCTTCACCTACCTCGTCAAGCCGAACCTCTTCCTCGTTCTCACTAATGCTTTCAGACTCTCTATCACTCATTTTAACAAATTACTTTCTAAACAAACCCCCGATGACAAACCACAAGGTGGTATCCAATTTTCGGTAAGGATAAAGAGCAGACAAAGAAGCAAAAGCTTCAGAAACTCAACAATGGCGGAAATACTCAAGAGCAGCACACAAACAACAGAAATTTCGACAGATAAGCAAAGAAATCGAACAGATACAAAAGAAAAAGAAATAATTCGAATACCAAGTGAAGAAAAGGGAACAAACAAGCATAAACAATGAAGAACAGCAATGGTAAACGTAAGAGCAGCAAAGAAGAAAAAGAAGAAGATTAGCAGAGAAGAATACCTTTCGCAAGAGAGAGGGGAAGTCTTAAATCAGCAGCAAATTAAACCCTTGGTTTTCCAACCTTACGGTTAGGTTTTATAAAACCCAACCACTCCATCTTCACCGCTCAAATCAATCTAAATCAACGGTCCGATTTGGCGACGACGATCCAACCGCTGGAACCCTTGACTTCCCTCCCATTTCGGTTACTTTCTGAAAAATCAAAATTCAAACTACATTTCCACGTGGCTTACATAGCACACCCCCCCATAACTACAATCATTTCTCTTGTCTCGAAAACACACACTTACTTACTGCGGCACGCAATGGAATCTTTGCTTGCATCGTAAATCGAGAGAGAACAACCCATTAGACCTTATTACCTTATCTATTTTTTATTCGACTTGAGTCCAACACAGCCAAAAACTTACTTTCTCGCCTCAACTCAAATAAAAAAGGGGCTATGTGTATACCTATTCACACAACTCGTCGTGAACCCAATTTTACTCAACCTTACTCAACGTAACACTACTTTTACTCGACCTCACTTTGTGAATTCTATTCGACCTTACTCGACGTAACACTACTTTTACTCGAGCTCACTTCGTGACCACAAATACAAATCCAATTCGACCTTAAAAGACCTTCATTCGGCATAAGCCTATTTTTATCCGAGCTCACCCGACGTGGAGCTACTGTCATTCGACCTACATCGTCTTTATTCAAACACTATACGTTTTGATCCTCTTCAGTTACAATATATTTCCAGATCCAAAATATCCGCCCATTAATTGACCACACCGTTGGGCAATTAATGAGCTATCCGTTGTCCCAATCACCTATATATATGAACTACGTGGGCATGATTCTGGGACTTGGTCACTCTCAGATACGTAGGCAACTATCTAAATCAGATAGCTCAACCATTTTCACAACTTCATCTCCTCCTCATCTATTTTCCGATCATCTTCTCCGACCTACCTAGACCCAAATTTACCTACATTTACAGCATGTTTGTCTCATCTTCTTCTCAATACATTATTTTTTTTTTTATTTGTTTTGCAGATAATATTTGAAGCATTATAACATTCTTCTTCTTTGATGACTACTAATCTTTTGAAAATACTACGTTCTTCAAAAGAACCAAAACTATTTCCAATATTTACTACTACTACTAATCCCACAAATAAGTACCCTTTTATACCTCTTTCTTATAACTATCTTATAGATTCTTGTTCTTCTTTAAACCAACTTAAAGCTACCCATGCTCAAATTCTCACTAATGGTTTCTTAAAAAAACTTTCTATAGCTACTAACACAAAACTTATAACTAAAGCTTGTATATTATCACCTACAGTGTATTATGCTCGTAAATTGTTTCATCAAATTCCTTTTAGTAAAAGAGATTCTTATCTTTGAAAAACATTAATTAGAGGGTATGCTGATTTTGGTCCTTTTGAAGAAGCTATAATACTTTATAAGGATATGCATTCGTATGGATTGTTGGCAGGTAGTTTTACTTTTCCGTTTGTTATTCGGTCGTGTACAGTTGTATCGGCTTTTAGAAGAAGGGAAACAAGTTCATTATAATATTATTAAAAATAAGTTTGATTTAGATGTTTATGTTCAGAGTTGTTTGGTTACATTGTATTGCCAATGTGGGGAGATTTTTAGTACGGAAATGATTTTTGATGATGATGTAACACCCATGAGTTGGTGTTAGTCCCACATGGCCAAGGAAGTGGGAGTATTGGTAGTTTATAGAGCTTAATCATACTCTAACTAATGTCAAGGCCTTTTGGGATAAACCACATGGGTGGGCCCTGATCCAAAACCCTCTACTGCTGGATATCCGCAGTGATTAAAGGGGGACAATATTGAAATTAGCGAGCGGTATGGTGCTCGACGCACCGGGATGAGCGAGGACGAAATCCCGGGGTGTTAGAGTTGGTATCAGAGCCGACGACGGGTCGCCTGTTGCAGGTGGGAAGTACGCTGGAAAGGCCCAGGGAGCTCCAGGTACTTGTCTCACTTGGCAGGGAACGTCGGAGATTTTAGGACTGTACTGAGTGTACTGCTTTAGCACTGTACTGAGTGTACTGCAAAGCCGATGACGGCTCTATTTCTAAGGTGGTGAGATTGTAACACCGATGACGGCTCTATTTCTAAGGTGGTGAGATTGTAACACTCATGAGTTGGTGTGCTCTATTTCTAAGGTGGTGAGATTGTAACACCGATAACGGCTCTATTTCTAAGGTGGTGAGATTGTAACACCCATGAGTTGGTGTTAGTCCCACATTGCCAAGGAAGTGGGAGTATTGGTAGTATATACAGCTTAATCATACTCTAACTAATGTCAAGGCCTTTTGGGGTAAACCACATGGGTGGGCCCTGATCCAAAACCCTCTACTGCTGGATATCCGCAGTGACTAAAGGGGGACAATATTGACATTAGCGAGCCCTGATCCGAAACCCTCTACTGCTGGATATCCGCAGTGACTAAAGGAGATGAGATGCTTGTGAGGACTATTGTTTCTTGGACGTCATTGATATCTGGGTATGTACAGAATGGTTTGTTTAAAGAGGGTTTGAAAGTTTTTTGTAGGATGGTGGCTTCTGAGACTCAACCTGATGCGGTTACTCTTATGAGCATGCGGTTACTCGTATGAGCATTCTTCCTGCTTGTGTTGGATTGAGTAGTTTGAAGTTAGGAACAATGATTCATGGGTATGGTATTAAATTGGGCATGGATTCAGATATTTTCCTGGAAAGTGCTTTAATCTCATTGAATGGAAAGTGCTAGGATGTTGAGAGAGCTTGGTTGTTGTTTGATCAGATGGATATTCGGAATGTGGTGTCGTGGAATGCTATGATTGCGGCATATAAACAGAATGATACTGGTTGGGAGGCCATTGCACTCTTTGGGAGGATGTTAAGAGAAAAGGTTAACTTTGATTATATGACATGGTCAGTGTGATTTCAGCTTGTGCCAGTTTGCGAGAGCTTAATAGTGGAAGGACTTGAAATCAATGTTCCAGTCGCAAATGCATTTATTGACATGTATACTAAATGTGGCAGAATAGATTTAGGGAGGAATGTTTTTGAGAAGTTGCCTCATAGAAGTGTTGTTTCTTGGACTGCGATGATTGGAGCTTATGCGGCTCATGGTCATGGAGATGTTGCTCTTAAGCTCTTCTCAGATATGTCAAGGGAGAATGTAAGACCAAATAGTCTTACCTTCACCTCTGTATTGACGGCGGCAGAAATTCGGGTCTCTTAGAAGAAGGGAAAATGCATTTTGAGAGCATGAAAACAGACTAGGAATTGTGCCTGGTGTAGAGCGTTGTTCGTGTTTGGTGGACCTTTTTGGTCGCGCTGGTCAGTTACGTGAAGCTTATGAGTTCTTCAACGGGATGCCTGTCAAACCAGATGTGAGAGTGTGGATCTTTGCTTCATGCTTGCAGAATACATGGCAATCTTGATCTGGCTGAGCTTGTAGCAGACCAATTGTTCGAAATAAACCCTTGGGCTGCTACATACGATGTTCTTATGTTAAATATGCATGCAGAAGCAGGTAGGTGGGAGGATGTCGCCAAGTTGAGGAAGCGGATGAAGGTAAAAAAAATTTAAGAAAGATCCCAGGTCATATTTGATTGAGAATGACTCCAAACTTCTTAGCAGGACAAAAATGGCGTCCATCGTGAGGGAAAGCATATGATTTATTAACTCATACTGATGTTCCAGTTTGTAGCATGCACTTGCAATGACGTGCCATGTATAAGATAATTACAAAACCACATTGACTAGGTCCATGATGATCTAATGATCAAGCTAACATAGTCTTGCTAACATAGTCTTGTTCTCCTTCTCTGTACAACTGATATTGGAACAGAAACTCTTTTTTTATATGAGTTTTAGGATGATATGATTAGGAAGTTGTATGACAGGAGGATCAATGTTTCAAGAAGTTGGGGCTATATGCTTATAGCATTGCATATAAGAATGAACTAGGTGAGGGTTCTTTGGTGAAACTATCTAGTTGGGTATGTGATTGATTTTATTGCTTTCTTAAATGAGCCATAGTGTTTACTTTAACACACAAATCTTTGTACACTTTCATGTAATTGAGACACTGAAGATTCAGACTCTTCATGCCCCATTCTGAAAAACTTTATCTTTAGCTTCATTGTAAGTTCATGTCCTTGGACATCTGATACATATCCAACTTCTACTGCTGATTGAAGGTTCGAGAGATTGTTTATGATGATTGAAGGAATTGAAAAAAACATCCGTTTGTCATCCTCGTTCTGATTAGGTATTTGGAACCTTATTTGGTTCCAAAAACTTTGGTGTTTCCATCTGTTCTCAAGCAATGTGTCCTTTTCTATGATGGGGTTTGTCATCACTTCATGCAGGTACCCCTATCTCTTTCTTACGATATTGTGTTTTTCTTATTAAGTAATAACTCAATTAATCAAACCTTCGTGCATGCCTTTTGGCTAAAAGCTACCCATAATCTGGAAGTGGTAAAATGATAAAAAAATACAACGTACTTTCACAAAATTTTCACTTTATACAATGTACTAAAAATCACGCCAAAATATCAATGTACTTTAGAAAAAATTTCACGTTATACAATCTGTCTAAAACTGGCTAACGGACTGCTTACGTGGCTAATAATTATATATATGTATTTTTTTTTTTAAATGTTGAGTTGTAAATAAATTAAAACCAACACATCTACTTTAAAACGTGTCATCAGATCATGTCAACAAATGTTTACATCTAAACTGTCCATTAATCCCAAGATGTTAGAGATACAGATGTATTATTATTTTTATTTCTTATATCTCTGATAGAAAATCTAAACCGTCCATTAATCTCTACGAAACCTAAATAAACATTTCTTCCATCTCTCTTTCTCATAGCAACATTGAACCCTAAATCTTCTCTTTAATTCTTCAAACTCTAATTTTAATTAACCATTTTCTCACAACTAAAACTCTCACTTTCAATCAAACACTAATGTATGGTAAATTGGTGAATCTCAAGAAAAAATCGGTGTGGAACAATCTTGTTGTGTGTGTAAAAGAAAAATCTTCTTTCAAGTAAGCAATAACTAGTAGTTAGTTTAACACTAAAAGACAAACACACAAAAGCTAGGGTTTGAAATTGAATTGGGAGATTTGAATTGGAGATATACAAATTTGAGAATTTTTACATTTGTTGAATTCAATTGTTAAAATAGGGAAGAAGGATGTCAATCATGTGAGAAACATGTGCCTCACTTGATGTGTTGAAAATGTTGTTTAATTTTTTTTTTTTTAAAATACACCTAGATAATCATTGGCCACGTAAGCAGTCAGTTAGCTAGTTTTAGACAGATTGTATAACGTGAAATTTTTTTCAAAGTACATTGATATTTTGGCGTGATTTTTAGTACATTGTATAAAGTGAAAAATTTGTGAAAGTACGTTGTATTTGTTAATCATTTTCCCTCTGAAAATCAAAGGAGCCAAGTCAAGTAAATACACGTTGAACTTTATTTAGTATGTTAGAAGAAGACGTGGAGCTGACCATCATATATGTTATGGCAATAGATATCTCAATACATTAAACATCCGCCAACCGGAACATGAAGAAATAGTAGTTGAAAGTTTAAGGCAGATTTGTTGTGTCTCTCGTCAAATAAACCAAACATAATGAAGCATATTAGCTCAACTATGATTTCAACAACTTAATCTTTGGGATTCAAATAGAACCACATGATTTTCATGACTGTATCTTATCCCTGTGACCACTAAGTTTTGGTGGAGTCTTGCCTCATATGCCATGCTTCAGTAGTTGGCTCCTAATGTTAGAACACAATCAATCATCCTAAAAACTATCATAACAATATCCTAAGAATATTGCATGATTTGGGAAAAGTGGCAAAGTTGGTTGCGTAAGTTGATAGATTGACCATTTTGCTATATGTTCTACTTTACTCACTGGTTGTTGTTAGTCTATACAAGATGGTTCAGTTTACTGTCAACATTCACAAATTTTAGTATCCCAGTCACGATGTTATATGTTTGTTCATAGCAGTAAATGAATTGATGCTATCATTGTCCACCTTTTTTTTATTGAAAGGTAATTATTGTCCAATTCATATATTTGTAATTTATATCATCTCTCAGTTTTGGTGCTGCACATCTCATTCTGATTTGGTTCCAAAAACCTTGGTGCTTCCATCGGTTCTCAGGCAATGTGTCCTTCTCTATGACGGGGTTTGCCATATATGCCACGCAGTGACGCAGGTACCCCTATCTCTTTCTTACTACAATTTTTCTTCTTATAGCAACTCTATAAATTGATGAAACGTGTTTGCAGTTATAAATGTGTTTCCATATTTTTAAAGTTATTTGAGTGTGATTAATAGATTAAATGGTACTGGTGATGCAAGGGTGAAGTAGGTGACCAATGCGGAGAAGCATGAGAAGATCAAGTTCATTGTCTATCTTTAACAAATCCTGGCCCACAATCAAGTCATTCAGTTTCTCAGTTTCCCTTGGATGAACTGCAGTAACAAAATGATTAGATCATTCAAGCATATTCGAGTAAATGATGATCCAAATCCCAAACTTGAGCTTATGTTCCGATATAAAACTTATCATAACCTCTTTTCAAGGTTCTGCATCATGCCCTTTACATGTTCTAAAATCATAAGTGACTACAGAAAAATTTACATACTGTTGTGTGTAGAAAAGTGACATGTGGAGGTTACAAGTAATGGATTCCTATTAGGAATCGGTTTCCTTATTTGGCAACAAGTGTTGTGTAATTCTATTAGGATTCAATAAGACTTTCTAATCTATTAGAAATCTAAGTTCTGGATTTAAGAATTGGGTTACCAATTGGATTAACCAAAGAGGTTACAAATATTGGTGTTGTGTAACCATAAGAATTTGGAGCAAAGAAGAAAGTATGTGTAAGGAAACCTAAACTAAGGTTTCATTAGTTTTTTGTGTAGTTCACTTCTCAGTTATCAATAAAGCTATCTCTCTTTGTCCCGTGGATGTAGGCATATTGCCGAATCACGTATATTATTGTATTTTCGTATTTCTGCTTTAGTTTACATCTTTTGTGTTTGTTTCTTCACTAATCATATCAAGATCCTGTGTATTTATCGTAACATTGTGTTGGTTATTCTCGGAGAACACAACTCCCTTTGTGAATTGAAGATAGTTTTAAATTTGAGATAGCTTAGCTTTAATCAGTGGTGAAAATTATCATTGGCTTATCTACTTAAAAAATGTTCAGGTACTTGGATGTTGCTTTACAGAAGAATTCCACTTAAACTAAAGCATGTCGATCTAGTGGGGCTGCAGGTAGATTTTAAGGAAAGCTTGAGGTTTGCAGTACATTGTTGTGAACTTGTATAGTTGTTAATGTTTTGTACATGTATCAGGGACTTGTCGAAGTACAATTATTCAATGACTGTAAGACAATTGTTGAATTGAAATAGATGTCAAAATCTTTCTTATTAGTTGACATTAGTTTAGGTACATTAAACATGACTACATGAGTAATGCTAAAATCTTAGGGGTCAGTTGTTTTACGCAACTAAAACATTTCTGTAAGTCTGTCCAACAGCTTACACCACGAAGTCTCTTAAGACTGAAAGCTTACCTAGTTCTTCCTCTTGTTTCCTGCAAAACACACCGGTGTTGAGGCCGGCGTTAGCACTCCAACGTTCAAGTTAGTATCAAGTGTGGAAGAGAAGAAGACTTAATGTAACAGTGTAGAAATAAGAAAAAAAAAACATACCTTAACCTTAGGGTTTTTACCTATTTATAGAGTGCAGCATGCATGCTCTCATATCCGTCAGATCGGGTTTAGATCCAACGATCCTTCTGAGGTTACGTGTAACCTTCCTGGCCTTGGGTTTAGTCTTAGCTGTATTCCATGACGGATCACGTGGAATACCACGTGATCCGTACACTTTGTCTCTTCTAGTCTATCTGGTACTCCTGATTTTAGGTTAATCCCTATGATTCTTGGTACGACGAGCTCCAAGTGTAGCCTGGCATAATGATGCACTTACAATTTCCATGAATTTGGTCAGAATAGCATGGTAATGTTGACTTGGTGAAAATAATGTTCTACTTGTAGTTCTATTCTTTCTTTAACTCTAAATAGAGCCTTTTTTTTTCACCATTAGAGGCTTAAAGCCAAATAATTGAATAACCAATTAATAGAAATGAAATCTTATTTTGGGTTTTTTTTTTTAATAATCAATATATATTTAAAGGAGCTTAATTAGCAGTTTGCCATATAACAGAACATCATGTCTTTTGCAAGCTGATGGTTGTGCATTGGGTAATCCTGGACAGGGCGGAATAAGACTGGTTTAGTGGTTTGTAGGAACTCTGACATGGTAATCTTTGGTGTTAGGTGTAATAACAAGCTATCTCAGGCATTGGTTATTGCTGCAGAGGTGGCTTGTGATCATGCTGGCAAGATGTATGGTTTGAAGCTAACTGTATGGCAATGGTGAACTGTTTCACTAATGACAGAATACCTTGACGTTTATCAGCGCGTTGGAAGTTAGCTACAAACAGGTTGAACAACTGAACAAGTGGAAATTACTCACGCTTATAGGGTAGTAAAATATGCAGCTGATGCAGCCACAAAACAAGGAGCACAACTAGATTCAGGAGACAATTCTGTGGTGTACGCAGAAACCTGATTTTGTTAATGTAATTGAATGTCCTGATTAGGGGTGGAAATCAGACGGACGGATCAGAAATGGCATGTTCGAAAAAAAAAATAGGAAATCGGATTAACAAAATCCGATTAAGTTCAGGAAACAGTCGAATGGTTTGACCACAAGCTTCGTGCAGCCCTTCAGAATATTGTGGTTTCTGATGGACCTGGTTTTGGCGATCTACAACGGCGTATGGCAACCCTCCGATTACGTATGAGTGGACTTGGTATCTATTGTGCTACTGATGTTATGAAGTTTGCTTTCGTAGCTTCACGTGTGCAAACCAAGAATCTCCAAGACCACATTCTTCGAGGTGGTGATACTGCACCTATGGGTAATGTTTTTGATACTGCCATTGCTAGTTTACATCTTTCTATACCTGATTTTGATCTCAATAATCTTGCTCCAACTGCAACCATCCCCTTCAGACCCCAACATATCTTGGCGGAAGCATACTACAACAAGATTAGTTCTGGACTTGAGAGGGAATTTGAGTTGTCAGCTAGACCAAAAGCTGTGATTGGATGTGTGCAGTCAAAACATGCCAAAGATTTTCTCCTTGGTATCCCGATGGAAGGGCTTGGACAACGCATGACGCCTGTAGAATATTGTGCCATTCTTCGTTATAGATTGATGATCTCTCTATATTCAGATGGTGAGCTTTGTCCAGTGTGCAAGAAGAGCAGACTTGATGGTTTCGGGGACCATGCGGCCCATTCTAAGCATTACCCCAGCTTCAAGTATAAACATGACCACGTTAGAAATATTTTGTGTGATGTGTTCTGGCGGGCTGGAGTACAGGTTAAGAAGGAGGCTCCTGTTAACTTTTTTACTGATCCTAAGGAAGGAAGATCGACATTACGTCTTGCTGATATTTTGGTCTACAACTGGTCTAGAGGTAAACATGCGTGTGTTGATGTTACAGGGGCGTCTCCGATGGTTGAGATGGGTGCTGGGATTTTTGAGGTGTGGCTAGCAGCTAGCAATGCAGCAGCAAAGGTGGAGAAACATGTCGGAGCTTGTAGGTCTAACCAACATAGTTTCTTCCTCTTTGCATTTGACACATTTGGATTGCTAGGCTCAGAAGCAGTTGAGTTCCTCAGGAGAGTGCAAAAGATAATGGATAGCAACATGATGACTGCGGGTTCGAATGAATATGTATTTAGGAGAGTCGGGATTGCTATCCAGAAAGGACTTTTCGCACTGTTTGTAGCGCGTTTGTCCTCTACTTTTGTGTAATTCGTTGAGCTTATCAATATAATTTGTTTTTTGAAAAAAAAAAAATCGGAATAAAATAATTTCTTCCATTTTCATTCCAATTTTTTCGGAACAATAAAATTTATTCCAAGTTCGGAATATCGGAAAAAATCGGGAAAAAAAAAAAATTCGGATCAATCGGAATTCCAGCATAAAAAAATTCGGAATTCCAACTTAAAAATATATCGAAATTGATTGGAATTCCAAATAAAAAATGGTGGACGTGATCTGTTTTAAAAACTTGAAAATCCTGCAGTTGAGATACTATATTTGCTTATTAGGGTGTTTTTATCGAACATAGTAACATACCACCCCAACGATGGATCAAAGTTCTCGAGTATACTACTTTATAAAACACAATTATACTGCAAAATTTAATATAATTGCATGAACAAGAAATCCATTAATCTGACTAATAAGCATGGACCTTCAATCGAAAGTATAAGCTAACCAATAATTTACTATTACATTTTTTTTTGTTGAATCATACATTATACATTGATATTTGATTACATTAAGATTTGAGACTAATTATAATTTCTTATTGAGTCCTAATGTGATTTTAAACTTGGTATATAATTTTTATGTCTATATGTACGTATTTTTTCAAAAATGAGAAGAATTAAATCTTTTTAAATTATCAACAATTTCGGAATATTTATCAGAAAATCAAATTGGATTAACAATAAAAAAAAATCAGATCGAAAATCACATCAGATCGGATTCACTAGAGTATAGTTCCAATGTTCCAATTCCATTCCATTTTTTTTCGAAAAAATCGGAAATGGAGAATTCCAAAATTCCAAATTTGGAAAAAATTGGAATCGGCAGAAATTTACACCCCTAGTCCTGATAGAACCTATTTTAGATTTTCCTAAAATGGTGGTAAGGCTGGGTTGTATATGACTTTAAAATTATATTTCTTGTAAGTTGTAACATTCTTTGATTAATATTGGTTGTGCTTGTTTCCCTGTAAAGTTTGTAAAGAAAAATTTTAATCAACCGACTTTCCATCCACATTCAAAAAAAAAATATTTCTCTTTTCTCCAATTCTCCTTGTTCTTCTCGCTCACGGTTCTACATATTTGCGGGTGGATCGACAACAATAAACTAGAGAGAGAAGATGGAGTTTAAAAATATAAACTGGTGATGGTTTTGGTCCGGGTCATATGTAACCTGTTTTAAGCTATGCTGTCAAGCGCGGAGCGGAGCGGAGCGCCAGGCGCTCAGATTTCTGGGAACCGCCTCCACCGCTCAGGCGGCGCTCCGATCAGACCACACAGTTTACACTACTCTAAGTTTTCTAACAATATTTCTTTCCCATAATATTTCCTGAACAGTAAAGAAGAAGATTAAATTTAAAGAAGAAGAAGATTAAATTTGGATTTGATTAAGGAAGAATGAAGATTAGAGAAGAAGAAGTAGCAGCAGAAACCAGAGAGGTAGAGAGAGAACGTGAGAGGTAGAGAGAAAACGTGAGATTTAGTTTTTTTTTTTAGTTTAAGTTTTGGGCTTTTTTTTTATTTGGGCTGTCTTGAGCTCGTTTGTATGGGCCGCTCTGAACAAAGCGCTGGACTTGAGCGCCGCCCAGGCGGCCCAAGGCGTTTTAGGCGCTATTTTTGCTGAGCGGAGCGACCTCCTTTAGAAATAGGGCCTAGGCGGACAACATAGGTTTTAAGATAATCGATTACCGGGTTAATGGGTCAACTCACCGGGCTTGCTTTTGCTGATAGTCTGTATATGATATGAGTATATGACTAGTCTATACTACTATTATAAATCTGATTAAAATTCAGGGGTAAGTCCCGGTTAATGAGAATTAAGCTTTAGAATTTTGTCACATAATTCTCACTAAAATATCCTTTTAGTCATGTTTTTTTGGTAAATTTACATAATACCCTTTCAGTAATGGTTTTATTGTAATTTAACATATTTTTATTTATAAGTTGGATTTTTATTTATAATCAAAAGGTCTAATAATTAAAAAGAATTAAATTAAAAAAATATAATGAACTCCTATAGTCTTATGAAATATTAAGAAAAACTATCCAAATTTACTTAAAAAATAATTATTTTATAAGATTTAATAAATTAGTGTAATTTATAATATTTTTAAAAATTAATAACTTAAAACTTGAATGGTAATAAAAAAATGGATAAATTAAAATTAACCGGTGCTAAGACCATCTCCAAGGGTGAAGCTAAAACTTATAATTTTGGCACTATTCACCAAAATTCCTCTCCAACCCATGCTCAAATCTTAAATACTTAAAACTCAAATACTCAGATACTAATATATTTACTTATATATAAGTAAAAATTTGAGTTTTAAGTTTTTTTTGTCTCATGTGCAATCAAGCTTTGGGACCTACCTAACCCACAATAAAAAAAAAAAAAACTTTTCCATATTGTCCTCATCAAATATTTGGTTTTTCCACACAATCCTTATTAACTCAAATCCAAGCCCAAAGAAAAGGCCCATATTTTTATTGGGCTAATTAAATTAAAATGTGCACTAATTAAAAAATAACAATTAATATTAAATTAAATAATAATTAAAATTAATATTAAACAATAATTAAAATTAAAAATTAAATAATATAGAAAAGATGCACTAATTAAAAAGGGCTAAAATTAATATAACATAGTTAACCGAAAATAATATATGCATACCTAATGACCATTTTAATGATTAAAGGGCACAAATGAAAGTGTACAATACATATAAGATAAAATAATAATAATTAATTAATTATATATGTTATTAATTATTATTTTAATAATTTTATATCAAAAAATATAGGTTTATGGGCAGGAGATAACAGGACCGTATATATACACTATTTATTGAATAGGGTCCTACAGAGTTTTTTTTCGCTATTACCCTTGGAGGTGGTCTAAGACACTAGTGTTCTTTCTTGTCGGCAAACTTAATCGAAATCTCCGGAAGAAAGAGAGAGAGAGGAAGATGGAATTCAGAGTTCGAGATTACGAAGAAGAAGAAGCTACATATTCACTCTATCCTCGTATATCAACAACTAATGATCATCCACTCATCATTTGCAATCCTTCTTCTTCAATTCAGGTTTCTTTCTTCTTCTTCTTCTTCTTGTTTTGATTTAAATCTGTAGTTCTATATTCTATAAGAAAATAGACTTATTTTAATTAATCTTAAATGAGAATTAATGTGAAAATATTGATCACATTAATTAGTAATACATTTTTTTTTTGTTAGAAGCAAGAATCACATTATGATTATACTGTTATCGAATTTGATCTATGGAATATGGATTATGATTGTCCAATATTGATTGGGAACCTTTGGCGCACTTAAGTAAGACTAGAATCGAATTCACCTTAAAAAAAAAAAAATCTATAGTTCTAAATGCTATAAAAAAATCAATCTTAAGTAAGACTAGAATAGAATTAATCTGAAATGGATATTAAAGAATTTTGTTTTCAATATTAGTGTACAACCTTTTTTGTTAGAAGCAAGGATCACATTAGGATTATACTGTTATTGAATTTGATTTTAATGGATTATCATTGTTTAATATTTATTGAAAACCTTTGTCGCCCTTAGGTATATTTACTTTTTATTAATAAAGACTATTTTTATTTTTTGACATAGCCAAACTCTCTTGGCAAAAAGTTGGATAACACAGACATAGAGATTGTGAGTATTTAGCATACACAATTGTCAATTATGGAATTTTAAGGAGAGATACTTATGATTGATCGAGGCATGAATTTGAAATCATTTACCTTGACTAAATATATTTGTGACTTGGGACGAATTGAGCACTATGATGCCAAACTAAAGAAGAGATTTTATTACTTGGGAACCTTTGGCGCTGTATATTTATTGGGACTCTTTTTTTCTTGTGGTCGATAAAAGATAGATTTTATTACTTGATACCAAACAAAAGAACATATCAAATTATGATCCCCATTACAATAGCTATAGCATCACTGCTAGAGATACTTCCCCAATACAATATTGAATACCATGTCACATACTTTGTCTTCAGTAGTTAGCCTATGCCAGTGATCACTATCCCCCATCTGCACCCTCTCCTTTCTTCTAGTTCCCAACTTCCACTACCATAACACTGCTTTTGCAAATATTGCTATTTTCTCCAATGTTTTTTTTTTTTAATCCCTGAATAAGTGAATATACATTCATTTCTTGTCTTCCATACAGCGCATAGAACGACATATGGGACGAGCTGCCATACTTTTGACCCCCATCTGTTTGAGTTAATCTTCGGCGATCTCTGTAACCATTGACGCCGAAGCTTTCAATATGGGGAGCGAAGCGCCGAAGCTTTTATTTGTATTTGATGGCTGTTTATGTTCTTAATATTGAAATTTCTATGATAATATTGATAATAAATATAAATATCGGATTTGTTATCTTCGATACAACCTTTATTTCAATAAATTTTGAAAATCTTATATACTTTATATTGAAACTTGTTGATGTTTAATATTACTTTACTGGGGTACATACTGATAATTAAGAATTATTACTTCAATATGAGTGCAAATGTTGTTGTATTATTATCCATTTGAATAGCTTTTGAAAGCCTATAATTTTCTAATCATTTATAGAACAATATATTTGATGACAGGATAGAAACTTGTCGATTTTTTTAATTATTATTGCAGTACTACACAGTATTGAGTTTGCATGACTTCCTAAACACAGAATTTACAAAAACGCTGTGTAAAATAAGGAAGAATTTGATGTTTTTTTTTTTCCATGTAGGTTGATGTTGCAGATTGTGGGAAGAATGATTTCTATGACCCTTTGAGAATGCCAACTGCAAATTCAGAAGATGATACTACGGATCTAGATGTTCATGGGCTTCTAACCATAACAAACCTTCCAAGGGATGAAAATCCATACCTCTCAGCGAAAGAATGGGCATCTTTTAAAAGGTCATTGATGCAGAAGTTCTCCGGCTCAAAGCTAGTCACTATTTCTTCAGTAAGTTTTCCGTTTTCTTGGCATTATACTCTAGATCTAAACTTAAGGTGTTAGTCTTTAGGCGATGGTCGGTACTTGGTGAAATTTGAAAACCCATTTTTGATAATCCTATATTATGTTTGTCATTCCATTTTTGAAGGATAATGTATTAATTTAATATAAACATAAGAAACCAGAAAACTCATTCCTTCGTGTGTATCTTTCTTCCAGATTCTTGTTCCACTTATTCTGGTGTTGTCCTCCTGTTTTACCGGTAAAACAATTAACCGGCCTTAATCGAACAGAACCTTAATTTAAAGGTTGCCTTATTGGCTCTTTTGAAAGTCTTTATTGTGATCAAAACTCCAAAACATTATTCTGGTTTCTACTTATCCACATTAATAGTCTATATATCCTTTATGTTGTTGTAGAATTACCTTGATGAAAGACAATGGATTTCAACAAAGCCAATGCGTAAAATATTGCTTTAGTATTATAGGCAGTTATGTATTTTTATAAAGCCACGTATGGAAAATGCTGATTGAATGCAAGAGCAAATGGTGAAGGCTAAAACCATGTGATCTATAATGTGGTCGCAAACAAGACCCAGAAATCTTTTATTTTATTTAAAATTTTCTGGGGTTAAGGCAGACCCTGATCTGTTTATTTGATTCCAAAGCATACAGGTTAGTAGCTCTCTAAGAAAATGATCATTAGAGGGAGCTCAGACATGCGTACGAAAAAAAGTTATATAGGCTACAACTATTACTTTATATATATAGAAACAACACCTTTCCCATAATCATCCAGTGGAATCTAATGTCTCTCTTACTTCAGTCACTACAATTTTTTGTAACAGATCCGGGCCTAAATTTCATGGCCAGATGAGGCTCAAATAACCTTAATTCATAAGAACCTAAATTATTGTTTGAAGCCCATAGTCCGGTCCAATCTAGTTGGTTTTACACTTTTACCCTCATGGTTGGAAGCTAAAAAGAATAGAGACCCCAAGCAGGCTGTCAAGATCCATAAACCAATAAAATCAGATCATTTATAGGTTTGAAATGCCACGGAGGCGGTTTTGAGAGCAACACATCCAATAGCCAAAGTGGTAAACCATTATAATTTATACAAGCTGTTAGATGGATAGATTGATAAAATGAAAATGATACCGATACTTTCAAAAGAAACAATATCTAAACCTCCAAAGGACAAGAAGATAGAAAGTAAGGAGGAAACATGGACTTTAAAAGATAAATAGTTGCAGATCCGGATCCAATTTATTTCCAATGAAAGATAAGATCTATCCTAAGTGTTGGTATGGCTCGTTTGATTCCTCTTTAGTAAATAAATTTTAAAAACTGCTTTACTACTAGAAGAAAATCATGAACTGTGGATTCAGGACTTTATGTGTTGGGAACTTTGGTTTGCGTAGATGTGTCTATAGGTGTCTAACAAAGGTACGGCATATTGCCTTGAAGGAGGAGTTGTTTTTCAAGCATTATACAATTCTGCTAGAGCCACCATTTTAATTTTTCTTCATTTGACTTTGTGAGCTTGTGACTCTTGCAGATCTCTGATGCCATAATAGGGAGAGGGAAAGGTATGTTATCAATATCTCATTGGTTATCCACGAGTTTTTGCAAAACCTTGTAAAATCATAAGTTCATAACATCTATTTATTTGATTGCATTTTCTAATAGGTGATGGTTATAATAAACTCTTACTTAAGTTATTTGATGAAGAATTCCACAGTATATGAGATATCATCAACTGCCACACATTTAGAGGAGCTGGATAATCCGCCAAAGGCATCTGAAGATGGAGTCAAAGTCATTACACGCCAGGAGTTTGTTTCACGATTGCGTGAACTTCAAGATGAAATAAACCATTCTTGGAAGGCTGATAATCGTGTCACTTCTTTGAAATCATCCATCAAGGTATTGCACTAACGCTACCAGTCTCACTTTAGTATGATTGCAAGTAATTGCAATAAGAACATAACAAAGTTTGCTTACAGGTCAATGGTTGTTCTATCCTTATTTTCATCTTTGGGTTATATATTGGATGAAATGTAATTGTTCTGTTGATAAGAAAGGATAAAGGAGGAAAAACGTTCACTTGATCTTCTGGGCAGAATCTCTTGATATTCTGTTATAAACTTGTAGATCTTTTACCTAAACATTACATACTAAATTGGGGCAGTCCTATGTATTGATGGATATTAAATTTGCTAGGTAGAGCACCGGGTCCAATATCTCTCGCTGAGGGGTTGTAGTATGTTGATATTTTATAAATGTTGGTATTTAGAGAAGAAGACGAATGAGAAAGAGAGAGAGATTAAGGCTCTGTTTGATAGCATAGTGGGTAAAAACATGTTTTATGGCAAATTTACCACTTTTAAGTTTGTCAGACAAATTAAAATGGATAATGGCAAATTATTTTGGGTAAATTTAGTTTTGCTAATTTTTATCATTGTTTGATTACATAGTGAGAAAATAACATTTATTATGACATGACCCACTTAAATACACATCGAAACCTTTCATAGTGGGCAAATTAGAGGTGGCTAACAAAATCCATGTTTTATGTGGAAAATTTTATCCACCTTATAGTGGGCAAATCAGCCATAGTGGACAAATGTTAAAAAAATTTGCCACCACCCAAAAAACATATTAAACAATGGCAAATTAATTTATAGTGGGCAAATACATCCACTATGGTGATTTGCCATGGCAAATCACGCCAGTCAAACACAAACTAAGATTTTGTGTGAGATAGAGACAACAACCTTAATGATTTTTCCCTCTTGTACGTTATGTAATCATGTTTACTTAACCCTAGAATAATTTAGGGAAGGAGTGTTGCCCCGGACCTGAACCAACTGCACGGCAACATTGCACTTTCTACCTTTTAGCCACCCTCAGAAAATGGACCTTCTAAAATGAACACCCCCCCACCCCTCTCCCCCTCCAAATATATTACACACTTTCCTTAAGTATCAGTCTAAATGACCTCCACTCTTCTTATCATGTTTTGTGAGTACTGTTTTTTTTAAGCTATGTTATATGAGGTAATATTTTTGTTTACAGTACCATTTCTCTGTTGTGCAGGTTGCTAGGCTTCTATTGGACACATCTGTTTCAGAATTTTATCCAACATTGTTCATTATAGTCACTGAAGTGATGGATATACTTGGAGATATGGTGTGGGAGCGCATCAAAAGAAAAGCTGAATATGCTGATGATGGAACGAGAATCTGTTCTTTGCAAGGTATGTATCTCCTCAATCTTTAAAATAATAGGGTTGCATGTATTTCTTATATTATTCATATTGTGCCTGGATTAGTCATCCTCTGAAGCTATGCTATATTAGAGACGATTTTATATGGTTGCAGATTTTTAACTTTTGGGTGATCTTATTTATGCACAAGCTTGAAAGTTGTTAATCTGCTGTTCCGTTAATTGATATACATATTTAGAAAATATAAAAAGCAAGAAAAGAAGAAAGAAATGATTTGAACATAAAGTGAAAAGAAATTCTATTAGTGTTTTTCTTCTTTTTCTACCTCTTCTTTTTGGAAGTGAAGATCTTTGCATGATCTCTGGTTATTAGTTAGTGGTCGCAACTTTGTAATTGGCCATATTCTTCCTCATCTTTTTTCTTGTGTTTGTGTGTGTGTTTGTAAGAAACAAAATTGTCAACATGCTTACATAATTTGGCATATGCAAATGGTTTATTAAGTTGCTTTTTGCCTTGAACTGAATTTTCATTAGTTTGTGTGCAGAGAAGTTTAGTACCAGTGATGTCTGTTCTGATGCCAAAGAAACTTGTTATAACTGGTTTTGCAAAATCGGTTCCATCCATGAGCTTCTTCCACGCATGTGAATTTCTTACTCTCTCTCGCACATGTCTCTCTTTCTCTTTCCTGTATATGTTTTATTAATGTGCGTCAGTGTGTGTGGTACAAATACAATGATGATTCTGATATAAAGTATTCGGTAGAGATGGTTTATTGTTATCTACATAAATACATAAAGTTTTCTTGTGTTACAAGGGTATGCTCCTAGTATAGAGATGGGTTGGTTGCAACCTACAAGAACTATTAGGAGATTTATTGGGTCACTCCAAAACTGACCGACGCATTTACTATTTAGACAAAGCACTCCATTATATTTGTTTCTTAAATGGTAGTCCTTTCTGAGTTTCTGTTAGTTTTGAGTTCATCATTACATGTACTCTCACAAAGAAAGGAAAGTAGCTAATGTTTTCTTACGAGTTACTCTGTCCCATTTTCCTTCAATTATGTTTCCTCTTGTAGTTATTTGGAGCTTTCCATATTGCGCTGCTGGCGTTTCCTTCATGAGCATCCTTGGGAAATCTTACAACGGGTGGTGATGATGATCAGAGGGTTAGCTGATCCATTAGCATCGTACTATTGCCGTCTATACATGGTTTATTGTGCTCAGAAATTACTCCCACCTGATACAGGTAATTGTTATATACTCCAGTTTTTGTGATTTTGTCTTGTACTACTAAGTGGACACCTATATCTTCGTTAATCAGTATAGTATTCATCCTACGTCATGGTTGATCACTCGTACTTGCAGAAACACTCCAAAAAAATACGCATTTTGAAAAGGCATCTCCCTTAGATCCTTTGAGAAAGCCTCACTTTTTAGTCTCTCACATTTATTTCATATTAAAGGTAGGTGGTGAAGTGAGCAGGATGAACCAGTAGGAAGAAATTAGTGTCTGATTACCCCCTTAGCGCCCTGGTAGTGGGGTAATACCTTGTACTTGGGTTTTCTTGTATCGGATGTTTGCTCGTATACTTTCCTATTATAATATTTTAGGATAAAAAAAATAATAAGAAAAAAGATGAAGGAAAACAGAGATGGGTGCATGTAAACTGTGTTTTGTAATTTCCTGGGATGCTTAACTGGGTATTCTAGGTCCACCCTTCTTTCTGCTAGAATAGATCATAGATGGCATTTGATTTAGGGTATGGTATCTTCGTAACGTTATTTTTTTTTCCATGCGTACGTGCCTTATTTCAGTCTTCTCATTGACCTTGTTTTTGTTGCAAGTTGTAACAAGTTTTTTTCCCTTTTGTAACAATTCCTTAACAGGGTATCTCATTACATGCATTACTGACATGACAATCATTTTAAGAAGAATTACATCTGAAAAGGAAACCATGTCAAAAAAATGGGTAGAAGATAATGTGTCACTAATCAGCTTATTGGAACCTCCCCTTGAGTGGACTATGAAATGCATATGCATGGAAGCTTACAAGGTCAGTAGCAGATATAAATGTGTCATGACGATTTGATATCTCACTTTTTTCCTTTGTTGTGTTTTTCAATTTTAGGTCATTAGGATTAAGGGTTTTCAGTGCAATGTTTTGTCCATTGGTCAACTGCACAAATACACACACATAAACAGATATATATATATATACTAAGTTGCACAGACACGGACACGAGACACGGATGCGACACGACACGGACACGGCGACACGAGATTTTTGAAATATACAGGACACGGACACGTTGAGGACACGTTTACGTATTATATATAATATATTAATATTCAAGAGTTCAAGCAAATTACAAAGTTTAAAAGAACTAACATATCCAAAACGTCAGTTTACTGACTTACTAGATCGTCGATAATTCCAAATTACCAAACCTTATCGTCTTTTAGATCTCAAGTGGAGAAGTGAAGAGAAACAAGTCAAACAACAACTTGAAGAAGAAGAGAGGAATAGAGTTTCATAGAGAGAAGCATATGATGTTATTAGATAGAGGGAGAAAAGGGAAGAGATCTCTACATACTTAGTCACCTAAACTCTCTTTTCTTTCACATCTCAAGCAAAACCATGTAATGGGTATTGGTTTAATAGATATTTATGTGTTTTAAGTTGTTAGTTTTTATTTTCACTTCTTTCAAATTTTCTAGTATTATTAAAATCTACTTCAAAAAAAAAAAAAAAAATCAACTAAAACACACATATGTGTGTCCCAGAGGTGTCCTTGGCGTGTCCCCAACGTGTCCATGCTGTGTCCCCAACGTGTCTGAATAAAAAAAAAAATATTAAAAAATAGGACACTGATTTTGCCGTGTCCGACACGTGTTCGAGCTGTGTCCGTGTCCCAGACGTGTCCGACACCGACACTCCAGCCTATGAGTGTCCGTGCTTCCTAGTATATATATATATACACACACACACACACACATTTTTGGGATTCACATCCTCTCAATGTCATGGTGTGTAAATTCAAATGTGAATGGTAGAATTACAGGAAACAAGAAGTAAAGTGCATGTGTGTAATATAAAGATAATATCCTGGAATCTTACTTTTTAATTCAATAAAAGCTCGTACTTATTTAAAAAACACACACACACACACACATTTGTTAGATGGAGAAATCTTTGTAGTTTTAGTTTTCTCAGATTTGAAGCCATATTTTGCATACATCAGTTTTCCACATCGTTATGTTGTTTAAGTTACACTGCTTTGCTATTGATAATGCTTTTAGTATCTATTTATTTATTTATTTTTATTTTTTTTGTTAGTGTTTTGCCTTTTGCAAGTACACAACATTTAATTTTTTTAACGTTTCACGGTGGGTGTACCCAAAAGTTGGAGTCTCAATGTGGTGCACTAGCTACTGGACAACACATTCAGAGATACTTCAGTGACATGGTTTGGAAGCCATATGATCTAAACGATTTAGAAATAGAACTTTTATGGTAGAAACTAAGAAGAATAATCAAAACAAGATGAAATTTGGCGAGGTTTTCTTTTATTGCTCTTCAATATCTCAAAGATTATAATTAGAGAGCTTTAAACTTGCTTTTTTTTTGGGGATTATAAGGCAGTGGCTATCTACTGGAAACTAGGTTACAAGTCTTTTAACCCATGTTTACAATATGCCTTAGGTTATTGCCCTATGCTAGTATGCTTGCTACATTGTGGTTTGGTGTGTCTTCTAGATGGCTTCAAGTTGGCTTGCCCTTTTTAGGGTTACAAAGGTATTTATAGAGTGAATACAAGTTCCTAGTCCAATAGGGTTTCTAAATAGAGTTAATATTTTTCCTAGTCAAAATAAGATTCCTAGGAGGTCTTCATAGTCAAAATAGAAGTCTTGGAGTCTTTGACCGGAAAATTGTTCAAACCTTACATTTTTTGTTTGACCAAAATAGCAATGTTCGAATCAAAATAGTACAATTCGAACTAAAATAACAACTTTTGTTTTTGTCCTCCTATCAGAACTTGAAAGTTGTTTTCCCGACCAAGTACTTTGAACTAACACTTTCTATACTCCATTGGAAAGCTAAAAGAGTCTACTTTCCAATCCAAAATATGGATTTGATATTCCGATCACTGAGCATAAAATTATGGCTGTTTTACTACAGGGGTGTTGCCTTACATGCGCATACATGCTACATGTTACCTAATTTCAATTATTTCCGCATAACACCTACATCCTCTTGGATCATCATAGAAGACCCAAAAACAACTTACTAGGGTGTCACCTCCTAGGCTTCTTGAGTGCTTTGTACACTGATGATAGCAATCCCTTAAGTTTTCTTTGCCTTTCAAATTCTCCCAAAAGGATAACGTGTGTTATACAAAAGATTTTGTGAGCGATTTTCAAACAAAGCCTTTTCCACTTGGCACATGATGTCCTACGTAGGAAAACTACTCTATTCTTGTTAATAACAACTAGTAATGGTTAAAGAGAGCAATAACGTATTTCTAGACTCTGGAAACCTGATTTCCAGGAAATCCTTGAACACAACAAAATTGACAGAAAAGGTAATTCCAAAAAGTGGACAATCTGGGTAAGAATAGCACAAAGATTTGTCCATATTGCAGATCTTATGTTCATCAAATCGTTGACAGAGATTTTGACTGAAAATGGATGATTTTGGTATTTGCTAGATGGTATGTTAAGACTTAGCATAATCTGGAAGGTTATGTTTCATGTTATATTGATCCAAGAGGATATAGGTGTTAAGAAGTATTTGAAACACCCTTGTAGTAAAATCACCATAACTTTGTGCTCGGTGATCGGAATCTCGTTACGTCTTTTGGATTGGAAAGTAGACTCTTCTAGCTTTCCAACGGTGTATAGAACGTGTTCTAGTTTATAGTACTTAGTTGACAAAACAACTTCTAAGTTGGAACGTGTTCTAGTTTATAGTACTTAGTTGAGAAAACAACTTCTAAGTTGGAATGTGTTCTAGTTTACAATACTTAGTCGAGAAAAAAACTTCTAAGTTTTGACAGGAAAGCGCACGGTAGCAAAAATTGTTGATTTGGTCGAACAATGCTAATTTGGTTCCAACCAAATAACATGTAGGAACACTGTTGATGTCCCTTCAGGCCCTATGATGGTCTAAGACTCCAAGCCTTCTATTTTGACTATGAAGACCTCCTAGGAATCCTATTTTGAGTATGGAACAAGTATTCGCTATATTTAGAAAAACCTATTAGAGTAAAAACTTGTATTCACTCTATAAATACAAAACTTGTAACCCAAAAAGGGGTAAGCCATCTAAAAACTATCCAAAGCCACAATATAGCCACTAGCGCAAGCATAGTTTTGTAAGCTTGGGCATATTGTAAGCATGGGAGAAGCCCCACGAAGGAAGCAAAACCATAGTTAGATTGCTTTTAATCCAAAATGGAGCAAGTTGAGTTCTCTATTGTAGTTTGATTCCGCAAAACATCAATAAGAAAAACATTGACACAATTATCGTCTTCTTCTTTACATTAAGCATTGGATTATTTTGTTTTTGCCATCATTGTTTGATTATTCTTCTTTGTTTTCTACCAAAAGTTCTATCTCTAGGTCGTTTGGATCATATATGCCAAATTATCTAGAATGAAAGATATAGAAGAGTCTTTGATCGAACTAATAGAGAATTAGGGCACCAAGCAATGACACCAACCTGATTGCATCAAATTGGGTCTTTTTCAGACCTTGTATGAGTGGTGTTAGACTAGATGATTTTATAATGAGATGGAAGGACTTAATTTTACATGTACACTGAGTGAGTTTCTTCGTATTTTGGGCTAGCGTGTACCTCACACACTTTTATTAATGAAATTTGTGTATGTGAATTAACTAGCCAAAAAAAAGTGCAGGAGATTTACAGTGTTTTATGTAGTGGGCACATTGAATACGTAGGACTGTTGTTTGGCGTTTGTAATACCCAGGTTTCTTGAGTCGACTAAAGGAAAGATTGTCAGTCGACTGAACCTAGTTGAGCCTGACTGAAACGACATGTTTTGTTAATTTTACAGTTTTGCCCCTTGCTTGGTATAAAACTGAATCTAGGGTTTTGCCCCTTTGCTTTGGTGTGATTTCGTTCTTGATTTTAGGAGATAGAAGATGTTTTTGATGTATATTAAAATAAATGCTATCATATTAGTTAATTCCATGATTAAGGTTTATTGTTGAAATGTATGTTTGAATGTTAAACTTTGAATCTTTACATGTTTAATGTTATATTACTGCTTTAATTTCATTGTAGTAGTATCTTAATGAGATTAGAATCATGTTTAATGAAGTATAATCATAGTTGGAATGTTTAATTGAAATAAATGTATGAAATTCATGTTTAATTGATAATAGCAACAACTATGTTGACATCAAATCAATCCAATGTGCCGATGCATTGCCCTATTCAATCGAATGTGCCAATGCGCTACAGCTATACCTTGGTATGTACCCCTAAGGACGTCTCCCCCACCTCTGCCCATGCAGATATTTGTTGAAGCATCTAAATAGTATCCATGCCATATGTAATATCCAATAATCATCATCAGATTTAAACCAGAAGTCAAACAATGAATACTACTGTTTGGTCAAGTTATTAAATTAAACATGGTCTATGTTCTTACAAGGTTCAGTAGACTGAGCCTTCAGTCGACTCAACTCTGAACATGGCAAAGTTCTAATTACTGTTTACCACAAAGTCCATACATACATTCCTAAGGCATAAGAATACGAATGTTAAAACATTGTACTATCAATTAAACATGAATTCCATATATTTATCTCAATTCAAACATGATATACATTCCAATTATGATTATTATTCATTAAACATGATTCTAATCTCATTAACATTAAACATGTAAAAAATCAACCTTTAACATTCGCACATTTCAACAATAAACCTAATTGTGGCATTAACTAAATATGATAATATTTAACTTAGTTTACATCAAAAACGTCTTCTATCTCCCAAAATCAAGAGAAAGCTTCAAGGATGAAAACATACCTTAAATTCACAGTAGAGAAATCACACCAAAGCAATATAATCCAATTCCAAGCAATTTCCAACCAAAGTAAGTAAGCAAATCAAAACCCTAGATTATGAAAGGTTCTTAATCTTCTAAACTTTATTTTATCAAGTTATTTTGTGCTGGAAACCCTAGATTTAGTTTAATATCAAGCAAGTTGCAAAACCGTAAAATTAACAAAACAGGTTGATTCGGCCTTGCCCAACTAGGTTCAGTCGACTCAAGAAACCTTGGGTATTACAGTGTTCTATCTATCTATTGTGACCTCTAGAAACATTACTTTGCTATAATCTAATACATTTTGAGTTCAATAAGTTTTATGATCCTTAATTATTAACTATAAGAGTTTGGTAAGTGCTATTTTTTGTCTTTGGTGCTATTAATGTTAAATTTATTTAAATGCTTTTCAGAAGAGACAATATGATGATATATTTGTAAAGCTTCAATTAGGAAGGGGATTATCAAATTCGTCTGGGACTTCCAAATGTATCTCGATCATTGTTCATCATTTCCTCAAGGAACTTCCTGCAGAACTTGTTTGCTTGCATGCGTCATATATCTTGCAGCTGATCGAATCTGCTAATGACATTTCCCTCAACCAGGTAAGCATCAGTATCACCCTCATTCTATAACACTGTAGACAGTGCCGCCTTTTCGTACTGGAAGCTGTACGTAGCAGCTTTTGATTGGCCAATATGTAGTATCTAAATTACAGGTTGCTTGGGCTCAAGCTGTCGGAAAGAAAACCTCAAGTGGATTATGTTGATTCTGTATTGGGTAAAGTTTTCCAGGTACCGAGGCTCCCTCTTTGTAATTGTCTTTATGCATTTAATTACTATAATCTTCAGTCAAGGCTTTAAGCATTTCCCTCATGAGTCAGACCTGACAACCTGAATGTTGTTGTGTGTGTGTGTGTGTGTGTGTGTATGCTCATTTTCCTTATTTATTGAAACTTACATTTGTCTACAACTGTAGGTAATTACTCAATATAGTAGGCTTGATGAATACGTGAAGGTTGTGGATGCTTTTTTGGATATTGTCCTGCAATACAATATGGTATGTTGTGGTCTCTTACTCGTGAATAATGAATCGTTAATCGTTATATTTAGCTTGTTATATGCTAAACATTATTTATATATACTTTAACTAAAAATAGACAATAGAGTAATTGTTATGCCCTGTGAAGATGAAATTGTGGTGTCAGGGAATTGAAAGATATCTCGGATAGGCTTTCTTCTGTTTTTCTGGAGTCTGATGACGAGGCTGGTAGTTTAGCTGCCATGTATAGTTGAATAATTGTGCTCTGATTTCTTTCATCCCCTGGTGTCCAGAAAGAGGAGCTATTTCCATGGTGGGGAGGGAGAATTTGTTTGGCTGTGGTTAGGAGGTTTTCCATTTTAATTTAAGTATCGAGATACAGTGGCTTTGCCTGTGGCATGTTGCAATGTTACTACACTTGATAAGTTACTTTCCACCTCGTCGACTGTCGTGAAAGTGTAGGTGCTCTGCTCATGTTTTGTTGATTTTCGTAGATCTATCTGACTGGAGGAGAAAAGGTTTGTTTAGTCAGAGTCGCAGACCGATTGGTTTTTTTGACCGATTGGTGGTGGAGATGTCATGAGATGTGTCAGTGTACTCTGTCTCCTGGGGTAAATTTGCAGGTCTCAGGAGAGATTGAGGTCATTAAATCACATGATATCTCAATTGTGGAGGAAGTGGATCTGTCTCCTATTGACCATGCCGACCTTGTTTCAACAAATTGTTGGTGTTGGGGTCCTAAGTTCTATAACGGAGTCTGTTTCAACTTTCGATAGACCCACCAGTTCAGGTTCAAATTTTAAATCTTTCAATAGAGAAGTGGCAAGACATCATAGTGTCTTTTTCTTTGGGTTATGGGTGAAGCTAATTCTCTAGATTTACAAAGCACGACGGTTTCAGTAGACTCTTTCCTTGATAAGCCAGTTATTGCTTTCGTAGGGCCCAGTCCAATTAGGATTTTGTACCCAATTCAGTTTTAGACTAATGGAGTCCACTGATTAGGCTGTGGGACTGTGTCTGAAGAATAGGGTTAGTAGTCCTTTGGTAAAGGCTTCAAGTGGAATTTTGGGTTTGTTAGCAAATTGAGTAAACTAATTGACTATTATCATAGAGGATTTGGGTATGGGGATTCTTGAGCTATGCTATTGGAACATGGGGTCCTGAAGATAAATTTATGTGATATTAACCAAGTGTTTTATTGAAGAATCTGATTGTTAATTAGAATGTACCATAGGCTTCTAGTGAATGCTATAAGGTTATATATTTCCTTTGGCTTTTACACTTTTGGTTGCTTGGGGTGATGATCTCTCTCAGCTGTCTCTGCTGGCTATATATAAAATTATAAACCCCAGTACTAGTAGGAGTGGCGATCCATGCTTATATCCTTGGAGTTGACATGTTTTATCTCGTTGTGGGATGGCGTGTCAGTCCATGTCCACCTTGGACCAAAATTCAAAAGTTCACCTTGGATCCTTTGTGCAAGCACCACCGCACAAATCATATGCCATCATTCTGTTCTTATTGCATCTTCGAGGTACACCCTCTGGTGTGCATCATTTCTTAATGGCGTGTGGATAATTATCATTCATAAGTCATGGTCGAATTCTTTCTAGGTCAGTGAGAGAGATTTGAATTGGTATTTTTATTAGGGGTTATTTTATTTTAGGAAGTTTATGTTTTAGTGTATTTTGATTTGAGTAGGAGTCTTAGTTGGATTCCTTGGCTAGCAAGAAAATCCCATCTATAAATAAAGGTTGGGCTCCTTTTCTAATGAGGTTGTTTTGAATGAATACATAGTGAATTGATGTGTTTTAGGGTTTGATATAATCCCCTTTCTATCAATGTTCTTGATGCATTATTTTGATTATTCCTTCCTTGAACCAGTTTACATCACACATCAGTAATATCGTCTCCAAAAATTGGAAAGAAGTTGTTAAAGTTTCCGTAGAAAGCTTTCATAACTTGCCTTCATTTCACGCAAAATTTTGTCAAACATATCCAACTTTGTATCATGCATTTTTTCTAACACTAGATAAGCAATGGGTTAAAAATTGGGGCAGCTATCGGCTACATAAGAGGTGCCATGGGGTAAAATTGTACATAGGGACATGCATTGAGATTTTGGGTAACGGCATATGGGTATGGATAAGCCATATTACTCCTGGAATTCAAAATTCCTCCTGTTTTTTCTGATTTTGTTTTTTCTAAAATAAGACTCAAACCTACTAGGTCTGACTCAGTTTGGCACGGGTGGCTGGATACCTAGTTGCAGGGTTGCACAGTTTGGCGGCTTGTTACTTGGCTCGCAGTGGGCTCAAGTCAATCTGGCTCAAACGGCTTTGGGTTACTGGCACGCTGGTCTGGCTTGCTGGCTTGGCTAGGTGGACCTTAAACTGCATCTGGGAGCACCTGATCAAAGTTCCTTGTAAGAGATCTGTTTCTATCATGAACAGAACCAGAGAGATGAAATGGGAATACTCGAAAGAAAACAAAGCAAGGAAAAGAAAATCTGGAACAGCAATGTCCCAGTCTGATTCCTGCAACGGTGATATGTGATGTAGGACATATTAGGAGTTACTATTTTAATTCTAAGTATAAAGTAGGTTCTAGAATATATTGTTTAGGTCTAAGTATATTATATTAGGAATCATTATGTTTTTAGAAGTCGTTTTAATTTAGAAGTCGTTACTTGTTGTCCTTGTTTTCTTGCTAGATTATTCATCTTTTCATTCTTTTTACTTGGTGGATTCCAAGCTTCACGTTCGTCTAGGTTCCTAACCCTATCTTCTCATCTTCTTTGAGAGATTCTTATCTCTTTCTTCTAAGTTCTACATTAATATGACTCTGACGGCGCTCTCCCCTTTAACAGATGGAATTCAGCTCTGGTTTCTCTTTCTTCTATTCCACCTTCATTTTTAATCTCGGTTTCTTCTACGTTTATGACATATCAATCTCCAAGAATTAATACATAAGCTCCGATTACCATATAAACTGACTGGCGGAAGCAACAATCAAAATAAACATTGATAAGATTGATAGTAAGGAGAATACATCAAACCCTCAAACATATCACTTCACTCTTCATTCATCGAAAAGAACCTAATTACAAAAGGGGCCAAAGGCCTTTATTTATATTTGGGATTCGTTGCTAGCTATGGAATATGACTAAGACTCCTACTCAAATAAAATAAAGCCTAATAAAGATAACAATTCACATCACTCTCTCTGACCGAGAAAGAATTCAATCACATATTCTGAATAATAATTATCCACACCAACCATTACGAAATGGCTGCACATCACCCTCATTAGAGCTACATCTGGTGTACCTGGTAAACTTCGTTAACAACTCCACCTGCGTTGTAACTCCTGTAGATGCTTAATCTTGAACAATAGCATCACATACTCATGCCAAGTCCTGCTAAAACCATCAGCTGTTGTACCAATTCTAGTGTTTACACCACCCAAATCTTGGGCCCACACACCCATGGATCTATAAGTACCCATTTTGTCTCCACCTCACCAATACGCTTGAGCTCCATGTTGGGCCTCACCCATGCTGTGAGCCTGTGAGGTTTTATCCTATAAGGCCTCGGTACTAGCTAGAATGATATTCATGGAGTTACTGAGTTACATGTTTCTTGATGTGGGATAATATTTCGTTCCATCCCAACCGATTATGACTGCGTAAAATTACTTTGGATTTCCTTGAATGCTATACAAGGAGCTGTGTACATGATCTACAGGCGTGCCAACGCAATTAGGATGTCATCTTCCAATAGTGATGCAGTTCTTTAGCACCTGTGAACGTAATGTTTGTTCTTTATTTGAATATGTTCTTTATCTTATGTAGGATACTACTAAAGGGCTATGATATATAGGAATTTCTAGAGCAGCTATTTTCTATATGAACACATTCCGAATCATTGATCAACTGGGTACTGGTATTGATGTGGCTCAGCCTAAATACTATGTGATGCAAACTTTTCTAAAGGGTTGAATACTTGAATTGTCTTATCATTGTGTGCTTTGACAAGCCATATGTTTAAGTCTGACTCAAATGATTCTTTTTTTTCCCTCATTAACTAATATAAAAAGCAATATTTGAGTTGAGATTGTTTCTGATAGTCGATACTTTCATGCCTATCCAATTCCAAAATTATTCATAGCATACAGCATATTGATTTACGCACCTATTAGGTAATATATCATTTGGCTTCGTAAGTTTTACCTTTGTGGGTATTCAATCCCAGTACTTGTATTTTAGGTGTGTAATTTCTTTATTGGATTCCCTCTGTTGTATCCATTTCAGGATAACTACTTGACAATCATTTTGGATGGTATTTCAATACGAGCACAGAGCAAGGAGATCACTGAAAATGAACTGAGCAGTTTACAATCTATTATTCTAAAGCTTCTTGCTCATTTCAATCTCGTGGAAGAAGTTTTAGCATTGGTGAGCGTCTTTCCTTTGATGGAAGTTTTATTTCGTTTTTGTTATTGCTACATTTTGGTCTCCTTGTTGACATATTCTTTATTAATTCTTCACTTGGAAATATTATATATATTTTTTGTTTTAGTTCATTACTTGGTTGACACCTATCATCTAGATTCTTGAATCATACTATATTGGATAAGGAGTTTTTTTTTTTTGTTTTTTTGCTAAAAATTATGGAACTTATAAACTGTTGGTGCACACATAGACACACTAATGCTTACGATTTCAGCTGAGGGCTTCTATTGAACTCCATGTCCTTGGTCCTAGCTGATGAGCAGACACATCTACCTAACACATGTACATCTAGCCATTCACAATACACTTGTATATAAGATCTTATAATCTAAGTAATACTAGAAATACAAAAGATGAATTATATTGATAATAATTAGGTTTAAACTTACAAAGAAGCTAACTTTCTATATATATATAGAGAGAAACCACATAGACTTTATATCTAAGCTATGTGGGACTAAACTACACCTAAAGCCTACAATACCCTTACTTCCAACACTCCTCCTCAAGCTAAACATTCAGACTCTTAATTTTAGCTTGAAATACAAAGAAGTTCTCTCACATCCCCCATAAAGTATCTTGAGAACGACACCAGGAAGGATGTTCAATGGCAGGGATGACCAGCTGCGAGAAGAACCGTCTGCAGGGATGTCAAGCTACAGAGACAATAAAGGAGTAGGGATTACCAGCTGCTCAACCAAGAAAGACGCCGGAGGTAGTGGTGGTGACTAGGGTCATGTTCTTTTCTGTGGCTAGGGTTTACTTTCCACAAAGCATCTGGTATAACTTCAAAAATCAATAAAGACGAGGTACTCCAGGACGAAAGAAGGTTGATTTTGGAGTAACAAAGCAATTGAAGGGGCTAAACATGGGTTGCAGCGTAGAAAGAAGGCTGATTTTGGAGTAACAAAGCCGTTGAAAGGGCTAAACACGGATGGCAGCGTAGAAGCTTCAGTGGTGGCAGTGCAGAAAAAGCCCTAGAGAAGTAGTGAGAGGGCAGGACAATAATGGCACATGAAATCAACAACGCAAACAAGGCCCTCAAAAAGGCTGGACAAGAGCGGCGCACTATGGCAGCAACGCATACAAGGCCCTAGAAAGGGCTTGACAAACCGCGCATGACATCAACAACGCAAACAAAACCCTAGAAAAGGTTGGACCAAGAGTGACACATACCAACAACGCATGACGCATACCAACGACAGGAAGATCAAACCTGAATTAAAAAGAGAATAAATTTTTTGGATGAACAGTGATCCGTGAACAGTACCGATGAATAGTATCGAGATGAACAGTAATTTTGTGAAACAGTACTTGGTGAACAGTAGCCGTGAAATAGTACTCGTGAACAGTACTCAGGAAAAAAACAGTATCACAAGGCGCAGAAAAAAACAGCGGAAACAAAGACACAAATTTGACAAAAAGACTTTGCCGGAGCTCCACCGGCCACCGGCACCTGAGTTAGTGTCGCCGGTGGCCGAAAACCATGACCTAACTTGGCTCTGATACCAACTAGAAATACAAAAGATGAATTATATTGATAATAATTAGGTTTAAACTTACAAAGAAGCTAACTCTCTCTATATATAGAGAGAAACCACATAGACTTTATATCTAAGCTATGTGGGACTAAACTACACACCTAAAGCCTACAATACCCTTACTTCCAACAGTAATTGTTGTTTCAGTTTAGTTTATCTCAACTTCAATTATGTTACTGGTTAACTTGGATAGTTAATGTGCAAGTCTTGGTTAATTTATTTTAATTCCAAATATGGTAGTTACGTTTTTGGAAAGTATAGCTAGTATTAATTAAGCCTTTAGGCTGTATTCGTATTCGGTGTTTATGGACTAATTTTACGATATTTATGAAAGAGAGATTCGTTTTTGTTTGTTTTGTTATTAAGGATTCGTATTTGAAACCCCAAATTTACTTTCAATCTTGAGTATCAGACCCGAATTAAACTCACATTCGCAAGCTAACATTACGATTTTCCACCCAAACTTGAGGGCCTTATAATATAAGGCCCTTAGTCCTAATCTTTGAATAAGCCCATTACCATTCCCTCAGTAAAATTCTTATATTATATACAACCTAATTATTTTGGATGCTTTATATTCTTAAAATTTTCGAACAAACTCTTGCCAATCGAGGAGAGTTGTTGGTATCTCCATTTTGTAAACTCTCCATAAGTGGCTCCATGAGGTGGGGTGGGGCACCAAAAGTGACTAGAAATCTTATCCACATAATACTGATGGTATAGCAAACTCAAAAGAGGCGAAGAGTTTCTTTTTAAAATATGCAATGATTTGGCAGTATCCTTGCTCGCGTTTTGCATTTAGCCATTGTGAATGTCCATTGAAATAGTCAGTATATTTGAAAAGGCAAACCTTTTAAGAGACTTTCTTGGCGCAAAATTTATTGAAGGTCATTTAGGATGATGATGTCTAAGCTAATGGCTTTTTGTCTAGAGGCACTTTGACTAACCATCACAAGCTTCGTAATGGACATAGTGAACATGGCACTATAATTAACTTCGAGTGGTTTTGCGCTATAACAAACATCCTCCAAAGGCATTTCTTCTCCGTTTGCAACTTTGTGTGCTTAGTAATCTCTCCTTTGTTGTTCATGATGCTCTTCCACACACAATGGATAACCAAGAAGGTTAGCCACACCAAAATTTGCCACTCTCATCTGAAGTTCTGAAGCATACGTAGTGACAATTGACTCCTTGCAAAGAGAAGTGTCCTCATCTCCAAATCTTTAGTCACGTCAAGAGTGTGGCCTTGTTGACTTCCTTCCCTCGCAAAAGGTAAGGTAGTACATTATGGCCACATTGGTTGTGCCTCACAATATGACAAATAACTTCCCATCAGTTTATCTAGTCTCTTAGCTACACTTGTTGGAATAGGAGATGAGAGAGATAGTGAATCGTAAGGTTGGAAAGTGCCCTTTCGATGAGAGTGATGTGACCCCCGCCCGTTTCCTTTTCTTTAGACAAGAGCTTCCTTCTCCAAGTGGCTAGCCTTGGATTGAGAATTGCAATCACTGGCTTCTAAATTGCTTCAACTTTTAAATGAAGTGTTGTAGAGGAAGGCAAATAAAGGGAAGCCCCCACTCTGCATCCCAACATGTTAGCATAGTGGGAGATATTTTGTGGCCCCAATATTATACACATGCTTGTGTGGAAATTGACCAATAACCCCTACTTGTGGACATACTTAACACAAGGCTCCAAGCAAGCAAGAGTATCCCAAGGCTCAAAAGATCGATTTTAGAGATTAGAGGGGAAAATGACCAAGGGAAGTAACTAGTTAAGGTAAATCATTTAGAGAAAACAAGCAATCAAGTGCAAACTAGTGTGTGTCGACTTGAAGCGATTAACAACTGACACGAAACAGTAACTCAACAACCAATAAAGCTTTGAAGCATATGTTTTCACTTTTCAGAATTTATTTAGACTATAACGATGGAAAAGGGGTTGCTAATCTGACCTGACCGATTGTTTGTTTATCTGTTCCACAATTGCACAATCAAAGTGAAATCCAATAAGTGAACCTCAAAAGAAATGTATAATTGCCTCAAAGATCTTAGTGGTGACCTCCAACTGCATACAGAAAGTCTTGGGTATCTCAGTGTCTGCACTTATGGGCAATGAATATAAAGTGTTCCCATGGACTTGTCTTCTACAGTAACTAAGCAACTCCACCACCTCTTCACCCGTGTAAGTCTGTATGAAACTGAATAACAGAGTGATCTGTATGAAACTGAATAACAGAGTGACAGACAGCTAGATGTTATTCAAATGGGTTCCATATGTTTAAGGATGTCTACATGATACAATTTTTCCTTCAAAGGATAAGAGTTAGTTAACAGTTCAGCCGTGAAAACTTCTTGGTGAAAGCATGGTTAGTAACTCTTTTCAGCATGTCATAAACAATGACTTCAGAATTCTTCGCAAACCAACACGGATATGAAAATTGGACTGGTCCGATACCATGTCATGCGCTTATAAGAAAACAGTAGCAAATCAATAATTGCATATTGAAAGCATAATTCCTATACTATCCTTACAATATAAATTCACAAAAATGTCCAACATGTAGTATAAATATGGGGTTTCACTCTCTTAGAGTTCAAGTATACCTGTTTTTAGTAATAGAGCTCTCCAAGAAGGTTATTGCAGTATTCATTTGTTACTGTATTGATCGGTTTGCAGAATCATTTTGCGGAGATCTTACATGTGATGTACGGGAGCTCCAGGGATGTTGTAAATATGCATATACTTGATAAGGCTACAAGGTATGCTTGATTATGTAATATCTTACAATTTAAATTTTATTCAACTCGAGATGTTTTTTACTCTTCTGCATACTTGTGACCATCGTTATTTATTTTTTATTTTTGTGTGTGTGTGTGTGTGTGTGACCATGGTGAAATTTACTTGTTCAATTATCTTTTATTTGTCCTATCTGAACGCTCAAAAAATTGAAATTAGTTTAGTATAGTCTCTTAGTTTCATATAAACCAGCATGTCCCGAATTTATTATGACAAAACGAATTATTAAAATGATCGAGTATGGTACAAAAGTAATACTGATGTGATAACAATTTAATCAATATCTGATCCCTATATATTGTTTGACAGGAATGGCTATATTTGTGATCCTACAACCATACAAATGCTTTTTGAAATCTCTCAGGCTCTTCATGATTGCCTAGATATTTTTAGTGTCAAAGATGACCATCATGAACAACAGGAACACTTGATTTCTCGGTTTGTCCAATTGGTAAGTTCTTATAACCATTTTCCCCTCTTTCCCCTTTTTGTTACAGTATACGAGTAATATCGGAAGGGTTTATAAATTCCAACAATGGTTAGGTGGACTATGGAGCAGAGATGGAACACCACCTTACTTTCTTAGTTGAATGTCGTGGAGCTTTCGGTAGAATTAGTGAGCTTAAGGTATGCCCTTTCATACGTGGATGACATTCTGAGGTTCATGTTCTGATTCTCTGTCTTACTACTCGCAGATATATAGATTTCAATACTTAGGGATACTAGTTTTGTCAATTAAGTGGATCTGTGGATGGTATCTTACATTTGAGATACATTTTTTAGCCCCAGTGAGTAGTATTCTGCTGTAAAGGCTAAGCTGCATAACACTTTGACTCAGTGGTCTATGTTATGAATCTTAACTCTACTTAAAAGGATATTGTGATTTTGACATAATTATTCTTTCAATTTGACCACACCTCCATTGATTTCATTACACAATCATCATATACAAAAACCTAACCAATGCATTGAGGATTGTATTTATTGATAAATTAAACCATCATGTGGAATTTCTCTTTATGGCAGGAGGTTCTTGTGCGCTCAAGCAACAATTTAGTAATGAAAGAAGTCAAATATGCAAACAACGTTGTCGATTTTGTCAAATCTTGCATAGCTTTTAATGAAGTTACAATACCTTCTATTGTATCTACCACAAAGAGGATGAATCTCTACCTTGAAACTATTGAAGTAATAGTTGATTTTTTTTTTCCTGTATTCTATTTTAGTCAAGTGTTCCAACATCATCTATGCTCATTAAAGATATCCTTCTTTCAGGTTGCTCTGTTAGGCGGTTTAGTTTGTCATGCAGATGGGCTTATTCATTCAGCGATTGATTGTTTACAGAGCGTAGACCAATCTGAAGGTTTGATGTACCCCTTCATTTAGTGAAGTTCTCTTGTTATATAAGTACTTTTTCATTAAAATATCCGCTTGGTAGAGCTAGCTTCAGTTAAGAGCGTGAATGTAGACATTGTTGGGAATAAAGACTGGCAAAAACTTTCATTCATTGGATCTACACATGTAATATAAAATTCATAAAGCTACAAAAGCATTAAAGATATACTTGTTGATGTCTCTTTGATGGCTAGATTCTCAAAGATTTTCACCACTACTGCCACAAAGCCTTCACGTACTTCAACTGACTTTTCTTTATGCATCCACCAAATTCACACAGCTTAACACTGTTTTACACTTTACAAAATAGCAAAGACTAATGGTCTCTTCACATGTTTCGTCCTCTTCTATTTCTAGAGAGAGTTGTGAAAATATCTAAGCGTAGGTTGTGGGATTCAGTTTGGATCCCATATTTCTTATTTTACTGAGATCATGCTTATCCAACTTTTGGGGAACTAGTAACCTTAATCAAATAAGAACTGTATCTTTGATCTCAATAATTGTGGATAAGCCCATTAACAAATCCATGATATAATAAGGTCCATGGAATATGGCCCATTGGGATTATAATCTTCACTGCACACCCATGGTTATTCGACCTTATTATATCATGGATTTTTTAATGGGCGTATCCTTGATTATTGAGATGAAAGATACACTTCTAATTTGATTAGGGTTACTTGTTTACCAAGAGTTGGATAAGCAGGATCTCAATAAAATAAGAAATATGGGCCCCAACTGAATCTTACGACCTACGCTCAGATATTCTCACAACTCTCTCCATAAAAATAAGATGACGAAACAAGTGAGGAGACCATTAGTCTTTGCTATTTCGTAGTGTGTAAAAAAATGTTAGGTTGTGTGGCTGCAGAAAAGTCAGTTGAACTACGGCAAGGCTTTGTGCAACAGTGGTGAAAAGCTTTGAGAATCTAGCCATCAAGGAAACATTTGCAGGTATATCTTTAATGTTTTTGTAGCGTTATGAATTTTATAATACATGTGTGGATCCATTGAAAGAAAGTTTTTGTCAGATTTTATTCAAACAGACATCACCGGAACAGATGATGTTCATCAGTCTCCCTTAAGTGATTTATTTTAATGTTGAGTAAGTTAATGGAATCCTCATTGAGTATTTAGTTGATGGACTATTAGATATTGTCATAAGTGTCTTATTAAGCTCTTAACTGAAGCACATTGTAACATAACAAACCCACAATTCCTTTGAAACTTGTCAATGGCCTTAATAAGCACACAGACTCAATGTATGGGATTACTTGTGGGCTCCATGACTCGAATTTTGTTCGGAGAAACATCATGGTTGTAATAATATTAAGTTTTATCCTGCCTACCAAAAAAAAAAAAAATATGTTAAGTTTGATTGGTCAATGATACAAAGTGACCTTGATAATATTTGAGTGTATATATTGGTAAGGTAAGTAGTGGGCTGCCCAATTTGTTTCAATGCCAACTCACTCTACATGCCTACAATTCAATTTAGAATTGTTTGATTTCATAACTTTAGGACAAGTTTATTCACTTGTTTACTGATAAACACACTATTTTCAAGGCATTTACCAGTCTTGTGCATTTTTACCCTAAATGAAATAATTATACTCATTTTAGATTACTTAGAACTTTGACTTTTCTAGTTGCGTTTGTGAATTTGTGGTGATTTTAGGAATTAGTGAGTTACCAATTGATTTGTCACCTGAATTACTTGACAAAGTGTTTAATTGGAGCCTGTCAATGATTAGAACCCTTCTTTTATGGTTGAGCATCTGGATTATTTAGGGTAAAAAGATATCTTGAATTCTCGCGAGTGGAGATTGGGTGGTTTGACGGCGAACCTCCTTAGTGTGAAGCTGCAGATTTGCAGCGGACCACTGTTTTCTTACAACGGGTAGTCCCTGCTGAAAACAATCCCTGTAGACAAATAACACTTACTTCCATTCACGGAATAAATTTTGTTTTTTTTTTACAAATTCAAAATCTTCAAGAACAAGTGGAGACTTGTTTCTCTTTGTCAGAATGTGAAGTTTGCTAACAACTGTTTTATATAATGTTATAGTACTAAATGATTATTATTACCCCTAAAAAAATCTAAATCATATATTCTGACTAGTCTCTAACATTTCAAATCTATTTATCTATTGTCTTTAATGCTATCAAGCAAATCCTATCCCAAAATTTAATTTAGTCAGACGGGCCTTATACAAACCCTAGCTCATATACATCAACCAATTCATGCCATCTTTATCTCAATAGCCCTCTTTTCATCTATTTGCTCATAGCTCTACCCACCAAAAAAATTTTATGTAAGTCAGGTAAAAACTAACGAACATCCAATTAAGATAGATGACACAGATCGACACATTTAGACGTCCAACAATCAAAGAAGATGAAGAGGAGAAAGAAAGTTTAAGAATCAGCATAATCTGCTCCAGGAACACTTTCCGGCCAGGTCCCATTGATTGATCATAACGATATCGTGGAAATGCTACACGGACCCATATATATAGGAATGGAAACATAATCACCTTGATAATTAAGGAATATGCCTTTTATATTTCAATCCTTTAGATCTACAGTATTTCAAAATAGATTAGTTGAATCTCAAAATTTCTGTAAATCCGGCGAATATCATATATCTAGCAAGTCTTTTGGGAGTATGTCGTATTGGGGATTTCAACTCTGATCTACATCTGCGCTATATAATACTCCTTAATCTAAAATAGCAAAATATATTTTCACCATGAAATTTTGCGAGATTTCGTACAATGGTTCACTATAATGGGTTGTTGATCCTTGTTTTTCCTTAAAGCTTGTTTTTCCTTAAAGCAGAAATTTGAGCATGATCGAAACTTGTTTTTCCTTAAAGCTTGTAATGTCAAGCATATACCTTTTGCAGCTCCCAAATGATGAGCAGGGACGAAAATCCTATGCAAAGGACGTTATTATGACTCAGCATTTGTGTTTTGTACAACTTCTAGATGATATTTTGAGTTAATATTGTAGAGGGTGATGCTATTTAGAGGCTTTATATTAGATATTAATCAGTACAAGTGGGGTTCTGCATACCAGGCTCACTTCTTAAAACATAGAAATAAAAAATGTCACTGTGACTGCTCAGAAAGTGTCTCCTGTAAATTTTCGAAAGGTGATGTGTCTTGTGGTCATTAGACGCTCAATGTGAATATCTTTGGTAAAATATTTTCTACAGTCTTTCTTTTGGTGGAAGTTATTTCAAGCTCCCTACAACTGGAGTTGTTCTTATTTGCTATTACTTTTTTGTCATATTGCTACTTTTTGAGCATTATGGTAGTTATATAACTCGGTTATCTGCTTTATAGGCTTAATACTACAGAATGACTCAAATGGAGTTCTATCCTGGATACGAAAGTTATGCAGCCTTTTGGTTATAATTCCAGGTTATAATTTAAAGAGTGTACTTATTTCAGTTTATAAGTTTTATCTTTGTGCTATACTGCCATCTTCTTCTCTGATGTTATTGATATGTTACATTTACGTGGAATACTCTAATGAAGGTCAATATCACAAACTGATGTTTTAACTATGTCATTTTGTACATGTACTCTTATTTTTATTTGAATTACGCCATGCATTGAATTTGAATATGCGTATCCTTAAAATGTCCTTTGTAGGGAACCCTGAACAAGGAGTTGCTTACTATCCAAGGAGCATATTAGCACTTGTTGAATCTCAGTCATGGTTAGCCTTTATTTTCACATTATTTATTTGTTATGAATGTGATAAATTTACAATTGTGTTATTTGTTTATGACTCACTATTGCAGGATAACGCCGCAGTTGAGATTACGAGTATTCTGTGCAATCCTTTCCTTATCAACAACACTTTCTCAAAATAAGCTCCCATACCATGCTTACAATACAGAGGTTTGTGTTATCTTCTCAGTCTTTTACTTCTTCATTAATTGATAAGTGCATATTTTCATCAAGAAATCTTGTGTTACAGATTTTTTTTTTTTGTTTGTGGACTGATATTCAGGTTGTGGGCAATGACCAACTATTTTATGGAGACCCTACCTATCACCAAGAACTGGAAGCCCTATGCAGTTCTGTTCTTCCAAAAGTAATTGATAGTGTTCTTCAAGAGCCACATAAGGTAAGCATCTTTGAAAGTAAACTGTATATAAAAGAAAATAAATAAAGGGTTATTTGTTTGCACGATGTAAAAATCCTAAAAATAAAACGTTCACAAAATGCAATGTAGCATTTTATTGACTACGAAAACTATTGAAAGGTTACTTAATTGGATATTATTGCGACTTCGTTAGAGTTGAGTTCCGCATCCTTATATAACCAGCTTTTTGGGAAAACATCTCCTCATTTTCCAAGTAATCAAACATGGGGTTTAGTGATTTTTAGGAAACCCAATTTTGCCACTCTAATCAAACATACCCTAAAAGAAGTTCATAACAATACACTTTTTTTTCATTTTGGGTTGACATCATTTTTGGTGTGCAGGTCATTAGAGGAAATTTGGCGCTAGAAGCATGCAGTTACATTTTATCAGCTTATAAGGTAACTTCAGTTTTCAACCTGTGAAACAGATTCTGCAGTTTTTAAGTCAATCAAAATGGGAAGGGAAGAACAAGAAATCTTGTGTATATAAGAGAGCATGTGGCACCTTTGCGAGAACCTTCCATTTAATGGTTGTGTGAATAGTTTGTTGACATACTTGATCAGCGTGTAGCTTTTGTTCAGTCTTTTAGGCGGTCTTTACTTATAAAGTTATTAGTGAAAAGACATTGAAAAAGAAATGAAAAGATGTACATGTACAAAACAAATTCTAGAAATACGAATGTTGGAAACACTGATTTCTTTTCCTAGTCTCCTTAAGTCTGCTGAACCCAACATACTTTTCCGTTCTTCAAATATAGAATCTGATACCTTCTGGTTCTTTAACTGCTATAGACTGTAGGATTTGAATTGTTACTTGTTATGGTGGTATCTAAAAGAGTGTCTGACGTGGGTAGGGCATATTGATCTGAAGAAAATTACTTTCTTGGTCATTATTCTTTGTGACAAAAGTATTGTTCAGACTTCAGGTATTACTAATCAAACTCTGGATAAATTCATTGCTCTCTAATCCTGTGTTTCTCTTCAGGCAAGTAGTGAAATATCAACCATCTGCGCAAAACTGATCGAAATTGCGAAATCGTGTTTGAATGTGAACCACAAGTATATGCGAAACACAGTAAGGTACATGGACAAACAGTTATCAAGTATTTTAGGAGATGCGACTACACCTCGTGTCTCCACCTGATGGAATAATACATCACTGAAGGTTTTGGTTGCATTTTTTGAGATATCACTACTGTAAATATGTACAATTTCCTTCCAAAATGTCACATTTGGAAAATGTGATCTATGTTTTGTTCAAAAATGTCTGTATCATTGTGCAAATTTAATGACTGGAAATAAATGAAAACCATGATTAACATCATGCATTTTTCCTATTTTACTGCCTTTTTCTATTGGCATACATATTACAGAAATATTACAGAATTTCTGTAATAATTCACTTCAAATCATGAAATCTTTTCATCAAACCCAAAAAAATAAAAATAAAAATAAAAATTGTTTTTATTTATCAATTTTATTGATAAGCTCAACGAATTACACAAAAGTAGAGGACAAACGCGCTACAAACTGCGCGGCAAGTCCTTTCTGGATAGCAAACCCGATTCTCTTAAATACATATTCGTTCGAACCTGCAGTCATCACGTTGTTATCCATTATCTTCTGCACTCTCCTGAGGAGCTCAATTGCTTCTGAGCCTAGCTTGCGATAACTTCATATTACAAAATAGTAACTTCATATTACAAAATAGTTGTAAAATTAAAGGTACCACCGAGACTTGAACTCGGGTTACTGCATTCAGAGTCCAATGTCCTAACCGCTAGACCATGGGACCCATTTTGAAATGTTTTAAGTGAGGAACAATTAATTTATTTTTGTTGGGAAATCACGAGAAGGTTTTGCCATTTAAGCTCGTCAGGCAAGCAAACCCCCACCTGTATTAACTATTAAGATCAAAAAATGTTACTCTCTTTCGTACACAGGTCCAAAACCTATAATGTCATCATTGTCATAGAAGTATACTTTAGTCACACTCTTCCTGATCAAATGTTCACTTTAGTCATTGTACTTTGTCGTGTTTTGCAGTTTGGTCATAACATTTTTTTTCTTTCAGTTTGGTTATCAAAGATGTATTTTGTTTGCAATTTAGTCATCAGTTAAGTCTATGTTTTCTAGCACTTAACAGAAAGTCCTAATGACATTTAACCATCTTACGTGGATTGTTAAATTTTAAAAATAATTTTTTTTAATGTTTTTCTTAATTCAGCATAGCACACATGCAGCAACAACTATTTGAAGGCACATGAAATTTTGCAGAATTTGTTTTTTAGCATTTTGTTCTCATTTTCTTCTCGAACATATATAATCTGCAAATCATGCCGTATGGTGCTTGTTTTTCTGAATTCAAGTATTTTATTTTCTTTCCACTCGTCTTCTTCTTCTTCGCTTTCTTTCTATTCTTCTAGATTCTGTTGCAAATTGAAGCTATGAAAAGTGAAATTATTCCACCTCTCTGTGTTGTTTAAATGGTCTATCCTGAACTTCAGAGATTGGACGTCTGAAACCCCAAACACAAACATTTGGATATTGTGAAGAAGCTGAACGAGGTTTAGTTTTTGTTGAGTATAGTTTCAATAATAAACCTGGACCACCAGATCCAATTTGATCAAGAAGATTCAAATCTTGTAATTGTTTTTTTCTTTTGCAAAAGTTGAGCTGGGGTTTGGCACGGACCCCTACTTGTTATTTCAAATAAATCACGATCTCTGGTACAAATGGCCTTCCCTATCTTTACAAACTAACAGATTTAGTTCTTTAGGAATAAGGTTACTAGAAATAATACATGTGTCATTAGAACACTTCAATCTGGTTAGCCAATCCGCAGCAGTGTTGCTTTCCCTGTAAATATGTTTGATCTGGAAATCCTGAAAAGTGACTGCCAAGGCCTTGATTTTGTTAATCAGATGCTTGTTCCTCCATGTGGGCTTGGTAATTCCTAGAATCCCCTCCACTGCTTTCTTTGAGTCTGAACCAACTTGGATTTTGACAATTTCCAAATCTTTACACACCTGTGATAGACCCATGTGTAACTCAACATAGCCAATGATAGACCCATGTGATCTCCCACAGTAAGTCATGAGGACTTCTCCATTGTGGTTTCTCAATAATCGTTTTCGTCTTGTTACTTTGTATTGTTGTTGATACAGTTTTTTCTATTACTGTTGTTGTTTTTTGTCAATGCTTGAGTTAGGTTTTTCATGTTTAGTGCTATTGAAGAAGAAATTTGAGCAAAATGAAAAATTTAGAGGAATTGGGGAAAATGAAATTGAAATTAATTTGAAACTAAGAGTTTGAGGATTGAAATTGGGGAAGAAGATGAGGTGGGTTTTGAATTACAGATGAAGTTAGTGACAGATTCCTTCGATTCCACGTTTTTTTTTTTTTTTTTTTTTTTTCTATGGATGAAAAACCCATTTTTAAATTTGTTTGAATGATAGAAGGAAAAAAAATCAATCGTCCTAACATTCCTAATTTTGACAAGCTTTGACTATTTTGACCAACTTTGAATGTTATTTTTCAGAGAAAAAATCAATGTATTTTAAATTTAACAGTCCACGTAGGATTGTTATCTGCCACCAAGAATTTTAATTGATGACTCAAGTGCAAATAGAATACATCTTTTATGACCAAATTGACAGAAAAGCCCCATGTTTAGGTGCCTCTTCCCCAATAGGCCCTGACATGGGGTTATCTTCTCAAACAAGCCCTTTGACTAGATCATAATTTTTAGTAGGTCAAAATTACCCTTGTATTCTATCTTCTAATCTCAACCTTTTATCCTAAATCAGGATAAGACAAAAAAGCAGAAAAAGACAAAAAACAGAAAAGGACAAAAAAACAGTTGGTGTATAACTTTTTGGTTTTAACATTTGAAAATATTATAAGTTGTGTTTTAGAAATCGAAAATCAACATGGTTTATATGGTTGGAAAGGTCTCGACGAGATCTTTCAAACTAGATCCCACATGACTATAAAATTTTAAATTTAAAAATTTAATTTTTTATAAAAATTCAAATATTTATAAAAAATTCAAAATTTCATATTTTTTTTTTACCGAGAAGTTGGGTTTCGAGAAAAAACTCCTTATGATTTCAAAAGCTTACTCTAAAAATCTAAAAAAATCACACATTACTATCAAATTCAGGAGTTTTTATTTTTGTCCTCTAACATATATCTTCTTGTCTTCTAACACCAAAGCAATATCCTCTAAATTGTTGTTTGTTGTTATGTAAATTACAAAGACATGATATCCATTCCATATTATTAATATATGTGAATTATAGTCTGTAATTTGATGCATGAGTTCGATGTCTCAACTGAGGACAAAATCTTTATAGTACAGAAAAAAAAAAGAAAAAAAATTTGTATTGCTATGAAAAGTTCATAAAAATGTTTAATGTATAGTTAACTTCACAAAAAACTTCACAAAAGAACATAACCCAGTCTATATATTGTTTTTTAGGTTACATCTCAAACCATAAGAAAAAAGAAAAAAAACATAATTCAGACTAAACATAAATTCCTCCTTTTGCATGGTGTAATGTCAATAAGCTCGTTAAATTTGTACTCCATTCTCCTTTCCTATCCCTCACACCAAAACAATATAATAGCTCAAATCTTTAATCATTATTTTATTTTATTTTTTGGCAAACGGGGTTGAGGGCACCCCTTACCCCTTTAAATTAGATGAGGAAACTTATATCAAACAATCAGTTTTCTAGCATGTTTTGAACCAACGATCTCTCCACTTTATGAGATGGATGCAACCATTGAGCCACAGACTCGAGTGCTCTCTAACCATCATTGAAACTAATAGTCTCTCTTTATTTAAACACTCATGTCTTCTTGTTTTCAACAAAATCCAAGTAATACATATAAAACCATGACCAATATACTTTGATAACTAGCTTTAATCCATCTTTCAAAACTTTTCAGTATATAATATAATTTAATAAAGATACTTTAGCATTAAGGGGTGACATTAACTTTAGGGATCTGTTGACCAGGTGGGCATATGCTCTACAGGAACAGTGGTAACTCAGCTGTATTGGACATTTGAGGATGTTTGTGCCCCCCTGTTTCTTTCTTTTCTCTTCTCTGTCTTTGAGTGGCCTGTTATGCTCAGGAGCTAGGTGTAGAGAGTTGTTTTGGTTTTTTACCTGACGGTGTACAGTCTTTGTACATGCTGATCATGCGATGTATATCCTACCTTTGGGTGTGAATATAATGTTGTTTGATTCAGAAAGAGAAGAAGAGACATACTTTTTATCAAAAAAAATATTGTAATTTAATAAATTTGCATGTTAAGTTGATACAATAGCTTGTTTAGAGGATAAAGGTATATTGTTTAGAGAACAACAATCAATGTTTTAGCGGATAAGACCCTTACAGTATATAGAGAGAAAATTATCGAAAAAATAAAAAACACATTTTTTTTTCTTTTTTTTTTCATACCCATGTGGGATCTTGTTAGATAGATCTCGTCGAGATCTTTCCAACCATATACATCATATTGATTTTTACTTTCTTAATTAAAAGATATACAAGTTATAAATAATATAACAAAAAATATTAATTAATATTAAAAAATTTATTTTTGTCTTTTCTTATTTGTCTTATTCTGTTTTTTTTTCTTTTGTTTTTAGTATGAAGGGTATAATGGTCTCACAAAAATTGCTAAAAGGTAATGTGGTGGGTCAGGGGGCTTGTTTGTGAAAATAGCCCCATGTCAGGGCCTATTGGGGAAGAGGCATCTAAACATGGGGCTTTTTTGGGATATTACCCAAAAAAAATTGTTGTGACCAAACTCCAAAAATGGGCAAAGTATAATGACCAAAATGAACATTATCAAGCTATGAGATGGAAAGCACCATGTGAAGACTGGACTCTATTGAACACTGATGGCTCACTTATTTAATTAGAAATTGTATTGGCGCAGTGATCATGGCATAATCTGCAGGTTCTAGTACAAGGTCCATTCTGTACCTTGAACTTAAGGCCATTGCACAGGGATTAAAGTTGGTGACTGAAATGGGTTTCAAGAAATTACTAATACACTCAAGACTCTACAAGAGATCAGAATCCTACAAAGGAAAACCACTGCACCATGGAGAACTACTACAATGGTACCTGGCATGTGGGAAACTATGAACAAGATTGAAGAGGTCAGGTTAGAATACATTTCCAGACAATTCAACAAACCAGCTGACTGGCTTGCAAATCTATGTGATACAGATGGACACTTGATTTCATTTTATCCACCACTACAGTCTGAACTGCAAACTCTTGTAAACTCTGATACAAAAGGCTCCTTGTACTTTAGAAAATTTTGATTGAGCAATAAACTGGTAGGGGTCCATGCCAAACGCCAGCTTGCCATTTGAAAAAAAAAGGTCATTCCAGAGTTAATTCTATCATAGAGTTAGTGACGGATTCAGGAATTTATATTAAGGGGGGTGGGGGGCTTGACAAGGTAGTAAAAAAAATAAAAATTTGTAGCACACTATAGCAAAAATTGACTTCTTAAATCCACATTTTCTTTGTAAAGAGCAAATGATTAGCCTTACCAAGTTACCAAATATATAAATTCTAAATTGAATTGAAATTGTGATGGTGTTTAATAGATTTACTAAATATATTAATTCCTTAATTATTTGGTGATAATATTCCAATATTATGGAATTTTTTTTTAATTAAAACAAATTTTATTGATAAAAAATTGAGGAATTACATAAAGTTAGAGGACAAACGCGCTACAATTGGCGCTGCAAACCTTTTTTGAATAACAAAACCAATCCTATGAAATACATATTCATTGGAACTCACTATCATCACATTACTATTCATCACTCTTTGTATCCTCCTGAGAAGTTCAACTGCTTCTGGTGCTAAAAACCCAAAAGTATTGTGGGTGCAAAAATTTGATCCACAAACTCGAGATACGTATAAATTAATCGAACAGTTACAATGAAAGCCTTGTATAAACAAAGATAAGATGGGGGGTATACAATGAGACTGGACTTGATCGGGATCAAGTTGCCTACGTATCCAAGAAGGTGAACTTGGAATCATGTCTCTGCTTCCGCTAAGCTTTAATAGAGTTGCTCAGTGGAAGACTCGTAGGTCAGGAGGTTTAGAACTCCTATATTTGTAGTAGGCTGGCTCAACCACCCTCTGGTTTTGACTCCATGAACTCAGGTAGTTCAACTGTGAAAATGCTTTCCGTGGAGATAGCTTGCATGCTGCCGAGCGGTTATCTCCTTGGTTTGAATTCCCTTTGACCAGGATGAGTGTCACGTGGCATCCTCTGATAGGTCCTGGTTCAACTTGGGTCTTCCTTCATATTTTCCAGCGGGCTAGAACCATGGGTTCTGTTAGCTTGGAATCTCGCTGGACTTATCCAGTTGGTTGGGACTTGGATTGACCAAGCCTGAAAGCAAAAACTTGGGCTTGACTCCTCTGCCCGGAGGCCCAATCTTCATTGCATACACCCTGGCCAGGTCCACTGAACTTCTGTGTTAAGCCTTCGGATGAGCCTCTATCACTCCTGGACTTTACTGGGCCGGACCTGGCCTACTTGACTGAGGTGCGCCTGGTCGATGTATGGGAGCCCACAGTTCAACTTTTTATACAGTAACCGGGACTCCACCCATTGGTCGTGGACTATCCGGTGGGTCAAGGTCCACAGAGTGTATGTGGACTCCTTGAGACCGGGTTGGGCCTTACCTGATAGCCCAGTCCTGACTGGCTAATGCTCAAGTGCTCCCGGTTTAGCTTCTTGTACAACCATCACCTGTCGGTTTTTTAACTAGGGTACACACACGGCCCCCTCTTTGTTAAGTAGAAAATCTGTTTGGGAAAGATCTTCGAAATATCTTCCCCGGCTGTTGAGATTCATAAGATTCCTTCCTTGACACGCTTCTTGATGACGATTCCGCATTCCTTGGATCAAGGACTAGGGTTTCTTTCCTCCTCTATAAATAGAAAACCGGAGGTGTAGAAGGATATCCACTTCTCTTTCCCCAGTTTCTGTTGTTGTTGCTGCTGTTGAAGCTTCAGCTGAAGAATAATGGCTGACGACCGAAGTACCATCCAAAAGTATACTGTGGATATGCGAGAGAAAATGATTCTAGAGATCGAAGATCGGGATCGCCTTATAGAGCTGATGACAAACGGCTTTTTGGAAGACATTCGTCAGGCGCGCTTGAGCCTGTTTGCCTTGAACGGCCAGCTAATTGCTGACAAAAGCCGGAGGCTCGAGGCTGCTACCCAACGGATCCGGTTTCTTTAGAGCGAACTGGCCACCGCATATGTACTGTTGGAGAAGCTGGGGTATCATCTGGTCAAGGAAGAGAAGAACCCTTGACCTGTATTCCCCCCGGCTTCCTGCACTATGTAGGGGAGTAGTGCCCCTGATTGAAAGAAATCAATGAAATTATTTGTTTATTCTGTTTTTGGTTTCCTTCCAACTGCTGAGTCACCACTCTGTCAGTCTTCTGAGGATGAGGGTGCTCTTGCGAGTGGCACCAGCCTCTTGTAAGGTACTTATTTTGAATGACTCGTGACTCCCTTTCTTCTTGGACGAAGGAGTCCCTTTGATAACTATGGCAGATTCTAGGTCTCTCTCCAGTGCAGTGAGTGACAATCGATCTGAGATAGTTCAAAAATTATCACGTCAGGTGGATGACCTCAAGAAGAAGATCGGCGAGCTTCGTGAGGAGCAGCTTCTTCATGAAAATATGCATGATACCCGGATGGCTGGTATGAAGGAAACTGTAGGATACTACCGGGTGAAGCTGGAGAAGAAGGTAGTCGAGCTGTCAGAGGCCAAAGAGCGAGCAGACTTCATTGTGGCTTCATCTTGGAAGGCTGGGTACGTCGCTGCCAAGATTAAGTACAGCCTTCCTGACTCGCCGGAGGGGTCTAGTGATACAAATTACTAGGTAAATATACTATTGAGTGCGGAATTAAACAATAGCAATAAATAAAGATGAACAAAACACAAGATCTCAAAGAAAACTATCTTCTTTACTAAATATTCTGAAGATTACAAGAATCTCTGCCTCACAATACTCTCTAGACAAACTAAACCCAAGTTGTCTCAATATTTCTAAACACAGTAAACCTTAGTGGTTTTTCTAAACAAGCTAATAAATAGTTGTTTCTCTCTGTATTGGTCTATCTTTTAGTTTATGCCAAAACATCAATATTTTTAGGTTTTGGACAACTTGTAGTTGGCCAAGGAAAAAGATTTCCTATTTCCTAAAATTTTTATCCTTGTGTAACAAGGAAAATTCTTATAAAGACTTTTCTTTTCCTTGTCCCACAAGGAAAAGAAAACTAAGTTCTTAAAAAAAGGATACACCTGTATCATGGCTTCCCCCTTTAAGAGCTTAAACTCCCGTTTAAGTTAGAAACGAAGATTAGGAAACTCGAGAGCTCCCTGGTCTTTGCTGAACCATTTAGCTTTGCTTGGAACTTAACCAACACGCCCAATGCGAAACATTAACCATCTCCCACTTCGTGTCTTAGTCACCTTGCGCTCCAATATGCAATCTTTCTTGAATGTCTCCTCTCGATCAACCCAAGGACATGTCATCAAGATAAACTTCCACAAGCATTTACTAATCTTTTAGCATGTGTTGTCGTTACCAAGTCAATTCCTTTTGGAGGTGGAATTGCTCGAATAACAAATTGTTCTCCACCCTTAGTGAATGTATACTTCTGAGCCCTCCTATCAAAAAGAGCATACCTATCCCACAAATAGAGGTTTCCTAGAACAACCTGACAAATATCCAATGGAACAACGTCATATGTCGCCTCATCAATATAAGACTCATGAAGAGCAAACTTGAATGTGCATTCATGTTTCACACTCGAGCCGACGTCCTTCTGAATCCAACCCAATGGATAAGGCTTAGGATGTTTCACGGTTTTCAAACCAAGCTTCTGAACCAAAGCTTCTGAAATCAGATTTTTCTGATTTCCTGGATCTATAATAGCGTCCACCAAACTGGTCTTCACATGTAACTTAACACAAAAGAGTTGCTCTCTGGGGTCATCTTCTTCAACCTGTGTATGATTAGCTGCCATCATGTTGAGCTTGAGGTTCGGCTCTGTTATTCTTGGTACTTCCTGTGGACCTTGTCCGACTAAAGCTGCAGTCATTTTCCCCTCCTTCTCTTTCAACCCTTTTGGCTTGAGATGTGGATACTTCTCCCAACATTTGTGCATCACATGTCCCGTTGCTTTACAATGACTGCAAATCAACGTTTCTTTCCCATCAAACTCACCTTTTCCCTTCTTTTTAGCATCATCATGTTTGCTACTATAACCATTAAACTTACCACCAGATTGTTTTTCATCTCTTTCTGTACTGTTCTTCAACTTGCCTTCAATGGCAATAGCTTTTACAGTAGCCTCCCGTATAGATTCTACTGCAAACAACTTCAACTCCTTCCGAATATACTCACTCAAACCTGCCACGTACTTCATGTATGTGGAGTAATCCTTTAGATTGATATCCAAAACCATTGCTTGATTCTAAAATTTGGTTGTATATTCTTGAACAGATTGATTGAAGATCTGGCGTAAGTTGTACCCCTTCTGCCATCTTTCTTCCAGAAATCCCACTGGATAGAATTGTTTCTTAAGCAACTCCTTGAACTTCCTCCACGATACTGCCCCTTTCTCATCCTGATACTTGCGATAGGATTTCCACCAAGTTAATGCATGACTTGATAGTTTCAAGGTCGCGAAGGTAATCTTCTCTTTGGACGAATAGCCATAAAGAGTAAAGTATGTCTCTAGACGTTCAATCCAATCGTCTAGTTTCTCCAGATCAACACTTTCATCATACATAGGAATTTTAACTTTGAAATCAATCCTTAGATTTTGAAAAGAATTCTTACCTCCATGATGTGAAGTTTTGAAGTTGTCGATTTCTTCTTCTTCCTCTGCTTCTTCCTCCTCTTCATCCTCATCGGAGTCGTCTTGTTCAGAAAACGAACCCATTGTTTCCTCTGCATTAAGCTTGGACAAAGTAGAATTCATCGACCGCATCTGGATCTGAAACGAAGCCATTGTTTCCTCTGTACTAAGTTTCTGCTGCGGAGTAGGTGTCTCCTCCTCCTCCTCTGATTTCTTCAGATCTGTTCCAGTCATCTTCTTTTTCCTTGTCTTCTTAGAATATTCTAAAGACACAAGAACTTTACCTAGCTTTCTGTACTGCGAAAGGGTTAAGACCATAAACCACAAAAATCTCCACCAGGGAATCGAACTTTGCTCTTGATACCAACTAGATACAAATTACTAGGTAAATATACTATTGAGTGCGGAATTAAACAATAGCAATAAATAAAGATGAACAAACACAAGATCTCGAAGAAAACTATCTTCTTTACTGAATATTATGGAGATTACAAGAATCTCTGCCTCACAATACTCTCTAGACAAACTAAACCCTATTTGTCTCAATATTTCTAAACACACTAAACCTTAATGGTTTCTCTAAACAAGCTAATAAATAGTTGTTTCTCTCTGTATTGGTCTATCTTTAGGTTTATGCCAAAACATCAATATTTATAGGCTTTGGACAACTTGTAGTTGGCCAAGAAAAAAGATTTCCTATTTTCTAAAATTCTTATCCTTGTGTAACAAGGAAAACTCTTATAAAGACTTTCTTTTCCTTGTCCCACAAGGAAAAGAAAGCTAAGTTCCTAAAAGAAGGATACACCTGTATCATCTAGTCGGGATCCTCTTTCTCTGATGCAGTTCAGTTCCGGTCGCACTATGTAGGGGATTTGATGCATTCCGTATAATGCATTTCGTAATAAAATAATTTCTTTTTTATCAATGTCTTGAGCTCCGGTAGATAGGTCCGGTTACTTTCTCATCATGATGAGTGCAGGAACACATACCGGTCAATCTTCCTTTGACCGTGGTGACATTGACCGGAGGTCAACATGTCGCTGACCTGGACCATGTGGACCCCACCTATACATGCTGAGTTGATCTTGGCTAAGTGCATGATGCGGGTTCCAGCTGACGTGGGATCCCAGATGACTGTGCGGTGTGGGCCCCATCTGACTGTGTTAAGTGGGCCCCACTATATTTACTCTAAATCTTCCTTTGTTGGCGAGAAGATGTACAGTTTCAACTTCTTGTGAAAGCTTGTGACTCTTCGCTGATCGAGTAATTAAACCAGTTGGTTTAATGATCTTTAATGGAGAGTTCATTAAGATATTTGGAATACCATTAGCCGGTGGACCAAGGGCTCTTCTTTATAAAAAGGAAGGCTCGAAAGAGAGAATGGTATTCTCTTCACTCTCTTTCTCTTCCTTCTTCTTCATTTTTGTTCCGCCATCAGCCGGAACCCTAGGGTCTGAAACTCCAAATTCCGGTGATTCTGTGCAAATTTTGTTCCAACGATGAGGTGAACTTTGGTTCTGAGCTCTAGTAGTGACAAAGAGCCCCAGAATTCGGCCCCCGTCCCTCTGCTGATGAGGGCGGGCCGAGTGGTATTCCATCGACTGGGCCTCCTTCGCCTGCTGGTGTGGCGGAGGTGGCTCCTCTAGATTCTGTTGAGCCTTCGTCAGAAATGCCCAAGAGGAGGTCGCAAGCTTCCTCTAACCTCCCCCAGAATCCCGAGCTCGAGCGGATGAGCGCGGCGGAGGTCCAAAAGCAGCTTGGTTGGAGGGGGGGGGGGTTCGATTTGGTTCTCACCCCTCCATTTCCGATGGTTGCTCTGGCAACTTGATCGCGATAAGTCTTTATCAGCTCCTGTGCGCTATGCAGCTCCCGCTGCATTCTTCTATTTTGAGGCTGTTGTCGTGGTGGGGGATCCCGCCGGGTCAGATGCAAGTGTCCTTTTGGATAATTGTGCGTCAGATTGGGCTGATTGCCCTCCACCACGAGATTCCCTTTGGCCCGGTCGAGATGTTCATGCTCATGAAGCCGATTGCCCGGGAAGCCAAAGAACGCTGCTTTTACGCCATCTCTTTGCGTACTGCCCGGAGGTTGTCTGGGCTTCCCAATCATTATGGGAATTGGTTCGAGCCCTGCAACCGGGTGTCAGGGTGGTCGTCTGACAGTAGCATACAGGTGTCGCGGGATTTCATAGGTAAGCATGCATCTGACCTTACTTTCATTTTTGCCCTTATGTTTTGCGTGCTTGTTGAGCTCCTACTTAGGAATAGTTCCATGGTTGTGCTTGCAGGGAAATGTCAGCTGCAAGTGTCTCTGCCAGCAGGGGTGTTCTACTATGCTGCTGAAGGAAACATTGAGCACTTTTTCAGTTTGCCCGCAGACCTGTGGGACCTGACACTTCCTGATCAGATTGTGATGCACATCCGCTTCCCGGCCAGGCTTGCAGCCCTTCCGGCCCCTCCGCAAGTCGTGGAGGTAGAGTCCATCTCTGGTGAGGGTGCTGCTACTGTGGAGAGCACAATCCCCAGTGCCGAGGAGGAGCCTCCGGTTGAGAGTGAGGCTGTTGATTTGCCGGGGGGAGATGGACGACTGGCCCGACGAGGCTCTTCCAGTTAAGGGAAGGTCTCCTCCTGATGAGGCAATGCTGGACGTTCTGCCGGAAGTTATCCCAGTTGTCGGGGATGTCCAGGTCAGTGATGCTAGCTCCGTTTGTCATTCAAACTCTCCTTTAGGTCGCCGGAGGAGGCCACATGTTTTTTATGGCTCATCTGACTCCTCCGGTGATCCAAGCCTGATGTCGAGGGATAACGGACTTCTGCTTTCCCGTGGGTCTGGTGAATTAGTTACTGAGGGAATTTTTCCTACCCCGGTGCAGGTACATACTGCGGTGGACAACCTGGCCCAGTCGGAGATGGTGGGAGGTGTGTCCGAGGAGACGGTGGTCGCCTCTGCTGCTGAGGGAGGCGAGCCAACTGTGATCTTGGGGGGTCCACCAGACGTAGTGGACGCCCCCAGTGCTGGAGATGATGGAGTTGAGGCTCCGGTGGAGGTAAGACCTTCCCAGCCTCCTGCTGTTGAAGTTGTTTCTGTACAGTCCCTACCCCGGTTGATCCGAGGGGAAAGGCTGTTGTAGATGAGTTTACTAGGGGCTCAAAGAGAGTTGTTTCTGCCTCCCCTGCTGACCAGGGAGAGGCTGTACGCCTGAGAAGGGAGGATGCCATCCCTCGGGCGCTGAGGGGACCAGTGACGGGGACTATCCGGATTGGTAGTGGCTCCCGGGTCCCTGTTGAGGATGCTCTGGCCGTCGAGGACGTCCAGACTGAGGTGGAGTTCACCGTTCCGGGTACTTCCGATGATGAAGCCCCGGTTTATGGATAGGGTGACCAGGTCCCATATACTGACCTGCCCACTAGCCCCACTGTGCAACTGGGTCCCGAACCGGGCGAGTACCAGCCCGAGGCTACCTCGGAGTTTCCTCTGCCGACGTTCACCATTCATCCTGCATTTCTGAATGGGGATCCGATGTCAATTGGGGACTCCGGCATCATGAACATCCATACTGCCTTCGATTACATCTTCCAGAACCTGCTCCCGGAGGACCAAGCATATTACAGCCGCCTTTCTCGCGACTGGGCGATGAGGGTGGCGGCCCAAAACCTGATTGCGGAAAGGTTCCCTGCCTTGAGTTCTGGCTTTAGACTTGTTGATGCATGTATGTTTATTTCTGAATTTTGTTTCTCTCGTCTGTCAGACAAGCTACCATGGCCCGGGTCTTTGAGCTGAGTGTCAGACCCCGGCCTTCTGCCTTGGAGGATCTGGAGCGCCTGCGAGCTAAGAATCGACAGCTCGAGAAAGACTTGGCGGCGGCAAACAGCGACTGGTGGGCTCTGGAGGAGGACAAGTGGTTCATGGCGGCGGATTACCACAGCTTGGACTTCACCCTGACCGCTTCTCTTCAGAGAGAGGAGGATGCCAAGATTTCCCTGAAAGAGCTGGTGGCCACCTGCGGGAAGCTGACCCGAGAGAAGTTGGAGTTGGACCGGCGACTCTCCCTCAAGGAGGTGGTGTATGACCGGGCCGCTGAAGAACTCCGGTTGGCGAAGGCTGCATACTTGCATCCTCGACCAGCTGGAGAAGGAGAAGGCGAAGAAGGGTGGTGATGGCCCCGGTCATTCTTCTCAGCCTTAGCTTCGTTAGACTTTTGTAGAAAGGTTCTTGTCCTGGTTACCGGGGGACTCCCTCTTGTATATCTTCTTTTCTGAAAAAGAAACAAAAAAATTTGTAGTGCAAAAAAAAACAAAAAACATCTTGTTAGATATTTTTACCTTATTTTCAGCATTTATTACAACTGTCTATCTCCCTCGCCCCCTTATCGTTTTAAGGAGTTTTCCTTGGGACAATAATAGTTCTTTTTCTCGCTGACTTCCTTGCGATCCATGGTTTGATGCTCAAAGCGGATTCATCCCTGTATTGCAAGCTTTGATCCGGGGGCAGGCTAGCTTTCCTAGCAGCCCCGTTTTTTTTTTTTTTTAAGAGTGAATTGAATAACCTCGCTCTTAAAACTGGTTTCCAGGACCGGAAGCTAGGTCTAGGCTTCTTGGGCCTAAAAGGAGTGTAACTCTACATTTAGGACTTAGCCAGGATTGGAAGCTAGGTCCGGGCATCTTGGGTTGGATGCGGTTTTGATCCCAGACATCCTTGATTTCCAAGGCCGGAAGCTATGTCCGGGCGCCTTGGGCCTAAAAGGAGCATAGCTCTGCATTTAGGACTTAACCAGGATCGGAAGCTAGGTCTGGGCATCCTGGGTTGGATGGGGTTCTGATCCCTGACATCCCTGATTTCCAAGGTCGGAAGCTAGGTCCGGGCGCCTTGGGCCTAAAAGGAGCATAACTCTGCATTTAGGACTTAACCATGATCGGAAGCTATGTCCGGGCATCCTGGACCTCAGTGGAGACTTGGTCTAGCACTAGGATTTTCAGCAATAATACAAAGTACTCAAATTCTCGCGGGAAAGAATTTTTATTGAAATCATCAAATGGAGTACATTACTTGTAGAATTTCTTGAGGTGGAAAGTGTTCCATGGTCTAGAGAAGAGGTCGCCGGACAGAGTTCTGAGGAAGTACGAGCCTTTCGCAACATGTCTGTCTATGATGTAAGGTCCTTCCCAGTTTTCTCCAAGCTTTCCGGCAGTTGTATCCTCAGTCATGACTTTGACTTTCCTCATGACCCAGTCACCCGGATCGAACTTCCTCTCTACGACTCGCTTGTCGTATCATCTTTCGATAGTTTCCTGGTACCGGAGGAGGTTTTGTAGGGCTTGTTCTCTCTTGTCGTCAAGAACGACTTTTTCTCTTGTTAGGATCCTTCATTCTCCCTAGTAAGGACTGCTTCAGTATGAGTTGTCGGAGCTAGTAGTTCTGTTGGCATTACCGCTTCTGCTCCAAAGGTAAGTTGAAAGGGTGTCGTACCGGTGGACCTTCTTGGGGTGGTCCGGTATGCCTATAAACCCCCGGGAGTTGCATTACCCAGTTGCCTTGCCAGCGAGCAAGGCCGAGACAGAGGACGAAGGCTTCCTTGCCAACGACCTGTATAATTCTTCATGGTTATTGTTCAAGGCATATTTGAAGGCTTGAATAACGACGCTATCAAATGCGTCATGTACTTTTGACAATAAGGTTTGGAACCTTTGGGCAAAATTCTTGAGTGTTTCGCTTCGGTCCATCTACAGAGAGAACAAGACTTCAACTCCCTTCTTCGTCTTCACATTGAAACGGTATTATTTTTCGAACAACTCAGCTAGTTGTACGAACTTGTGGATGGATGCGGGTGGCAGATTGTGATACCACGTTTGTGCTTCACCTTTGATTGAAGCAGCGAACATCTGAACTGGACATAGTGCTCTTGCAGTTCATAACATGCTGAATTGGACAACCACTCGTCTCATCATACTGCTCGAAGGGCGGCTGCTTGAAGCTGGCCGGGACTATATGACTCCTGACTCCTTCTGGCAATGGTGACACAGCTAACCTTGAGAGAGTAAGTTTCCTGATTCGTTCATCCCGGTTGGCTTTGTTGGAAACAGCCAGGTCGATCATCTCTTGTAGATTGAGTTGATTCATCTGTTCCACATTCAGCTCCGGTTGTCTCTGATGGTCGCGGGCCCTCTGGGGAATCCTTCACCTCTGACCGTGGCGTGCAGGGGCAGTGCTTTGGTGCCTCCTCCGGTGTTGTTCTTCTGGTGGAGTTACTTCTTCTACGGACACACTGGGGGTAACCCTGTGGCCATGACATAGCCCAGGTGTTCTTGACGTCAGTGGCGATATCTTTGAACTGGGGAGATAGACATCCTATCTATCCTTGGTGCTAGCCTGTCCCAAACTGGACAAGTATCATGGCTATGAGAGGTAAGACTCCGGTCACTACTACATCTTCTAAGGAGATGGACTTGAAGACGGGGCAGAAGATGACTGGCTATCTCCGACCCTGGTTCTCTTCTTTCTTCCCAGTTCTGCGTTTTGCCTGGTTAGCCGCTTGATGATTGCAGTTGTGGACTCGACTACCGGGCCTTTCCCCTTTTGCTGCTCGGTATAACCTCCTCCCGTTGCCAGGGGAGAGGTTCTCTGGCCTCTTCTTGCAGCGGCTACTCTGGATGGTTCTGGATATTGTGATGTCGGCATCCTCACAGTCCGGTTGGCTGTATTAGGATTGCCAGGATCATTAGTGATTTGCACCACTAAATTTTCTGCCTCCGGCTGTCCACTTTCAGAGTGTTGTGAGCCTTGATCGTGGCCCTCACTCTCGAGAACTGATTTTTGATTCACATGCTCTGTTGCTTCAAGAACCGGAGACAGAAGAGAAAGGTTCTTTGTCTGACTTTCAATAACTTGGCTCATTCCATTGGTGGAACGAGTCGGACGTCTCTTACTTCCAGCCATTGCTGCAGCAACTCCAGTATGACTGGATCGAGATTTCTTGCCAGGCTCTGGAATTGATGGGAAATTCAGCCCCACGGTGGGCGCCAAAGAGTGTGGGTGCAAAAATTTGATCCACAAACTCGAGATACGTATGGATTAATCGAACAGTTACAATGAAAGCCTTGTATAGACAGAGATAAGATGGGGGGTATACAATGAGACTGGACCTGATCGAGATCGATCAGCCTGCCTACGTATCCAAGAAGGTGAACTTGGAATCAAGTCTCTGCTTCCATAAGCTCTAATGGAATTGCTCAGTGGAAGACTCCTGTATTTATAATAGGCCAGAGGAGGCTGGCTCAACCACCCCTCCGGTTTTGACTCCATGAACTCAGGTAGTTCAACTTTGAAGATGTTTTCCGTGAAAATAGCTTGCATGTTGCCGAGCGGTTATCTCCTTGGTTTGAATTCCCTTTGACCAGGATGACTGCCACGTGGAATCCTCTGAGGTTCAACCTGGGTCTTCCTTCATCTTTTCCAGCGCGCTAGAACCATGGGTTATGTTAGCCTGGAATCTCGCTGGACATATCCCTGGTTGGGACTTGGATTGACCAAGCCTGAAAGCAAAGACTTGGGCTTGACTCCTCTGACCGGAGGCCCAATCTTCATTGGATACACCCTGGCCAGGTCCTTTGAACTTTTGTGTTAAGCCTTCGGATGAGCCTCTGTCGCTGTTGTACTTTACTGCGCCGGACCTGACCTATTTGACTGAGGTGGGCCTGGTCGATGTATGGGAGTCCACGGTTCAACTTCCTATACAGTAACCGGGGCTCCACCCATTGGTCGTGGACTATCCGGTGGGTCAAGGTCCACAGAGCATATGTGGACTCCTTGAGACCGGGTTGGGCCCTACCCGATAGCCCAATCTTGACTGGCTAATGCTCAGGTGCTCCCGGTTTAGCTTCTTATACATCCATCGGTGACACCTGTCGGGGTTTTTTTACCCGACTTCAATACCTTCTGTACATGTTGGTTCGCTGCACATGTTGGTTCAAAGGCAAAAAGAATGAAACAATGTTGGTTCGCTGCACATGTTTCCTCTTGCTTCAGTACCTTACTTGCAACTGCTTGACCCACTTCAAGCAGGGTTTTTTTTTTTTTTTTTTTTTTATATATATAAAAACAAATTTTATTGATAAGCTAAACGAATTACACAAAAGTAGAGGACAAACGCGCTACAGACTACGCGGCAAGTCCTTTCTAGATAGCAAACCCGATTCTCGTAAATACATATTCGTTTGAACACTCAGTCATCACGTTGCTATCCATTACCTTATGCACTCTCCTGAGGAGCTCAACTGCTTCTGAGCTTAGCAATCCAAATGTGTCAAATGCAAAGGGGATGAAACTATGTTGGTTAGCCCTACAAGCTCCGTCATGTTTCTCCACTTTTGCTGCTGCTGCATTGCTAGCTGCTAGCCCCACCTCATTGAATCTGAAGAGACTCATATCTATGGGTTCAACGGGGAGCCAGTTCGGTCTTCCAGGGGAGTCCACCTGCCAATCACAGTGGGATTCAACACCATCGGGGTAGACTTTATGTTGGTCGATTCTTCCTCCTGCTACAACGTTATCTTGGGAAAGGACTGGATTCATCAGATGAAAGCAATCGTGTCCACCTACCACCAGAGCCTCAAATTCCCTACTCCCAACGGAATTTGCAGCGTTAAATGAGATCAAGGGATGGATTTCAAATGCCACCTCCATGCAGTCAAAGGAAAGTCTATTTCAGAAACCAAGGGAAAAACTATTCATGGATTCTCATCAATAGCAACCAACTCCCGGTAAGTCTGTCAAGGGGAAGTCAGACTTGAAAATTGGGGTATCACTTGTACTCGACGAGCTAGAAGAAGTCATAGTGGGACTGGAGTCTCACAAGACCACCTATATCACTTCCGGTTTACCAAGGGCTGAGAAAGATCTCTTGATTACACTGCTCCAGCAGAATCATCATGTTTTTGCATGGAGTGTTAGCGAAATGCCAGGAATTGACCCTTCAGTCGCCTGTCACAGGCTGGACATAGATCTTCAGCACAAACCAGTCAAACAGAAACCAAGGCGCATGACACCAGATCGAAAGCTAGCAGTAAATGAAGAAGTTGACCGGTTACTATCAGTCAACTTCATCAAGCCACTCATCTTCCCCACCTGGGTCTCAAACATCGTGGTTGTCCCAAAGAAGAACGGTAAGATTCGAGTTTGCATAGATTTTACTAATCTTAATTAAAGCATGTCATGTGCACCCGTATCCACTCCCCAGCATCACAGACATGGTGGACGCCACCGCTGGTTACCATAGGTTATCCTTCATGGACGCCTATTCTGGATACAACCAGATTCCACTTCATAAAGAAGATCGAGAACATAGAGCATTCATCACAGATCGGGGGCTTTACTGGTACCGGGTGATGCCATTTGGTCTAAAGAACGCGGAATTAACGTACCATAAGCTAGTCAACACTATCTTCAGCAAGCTCATAGGACGCACCATGGAAGTCTACATAGACGACATGGTGGTCAAAACCAGGGAGAAAGATAATCATTTACGGGATTTGCAGCACACATTCGATATCCTCGCACATGAAGTTGAATTCAACCAAATGCACATTCGATATCCTCGCACATGAAGCTGAATTCAGCCAAATGCTCATTTGGTCTTTCTTCTGGGAAGTTTCTTGGCTAGCTTTCTAATGACCAACCGGAGTATAAAAGCCTATCAAGATCAGATCCGGGCAGTTCTAGAAATTCCCTCCCCAAAGACAATGAAGGAGTTCCAGAGATTAACCGGGAGATTTGCCGCTCTCAACAGGTTCATCTCTCGCTATTCAGACCGATGCAAGCCATTCTTCAATGCGATTAAAGCCAATTCAGAATGGAATCTTACTTGCCAGAAAGCCTTTGATGAAATCAAGGCATATCTTACTCAACCTCGAGTTCTTACAGCACCTCAAACCGGACAACCAGTCGGTATTTACCTGGCCGCATCCGATATTGCAGTCAGTGCAGTTATATTTATGGAAGAACCAGAGGAGAAGCTAGTATACTTCATCAGCAAAGTGCCACAGGGAGCTGAGACAAGATATTCAAAGATCGAAAAAATTGTCTTAGCCCTGTACATAGAGCCAGGAGGCTAAAGCCATATTTCCAAGGGAGGACCATCCCCGTAAGGGAATTTAGCTACTCATCGTTGATGATGACATGATGGAATAAATAACAAAACATCATAAAGGAAAAGTGAATGGATTGATATTGATAATAATTGAGTTCAATACAAAAGAAGAAGATGAACTTTTATCTCTTAAGCAATGACTATACTAAACCCTAGCTATTACTTCTCTTATATAGAGAGTACAAAGCATATTATTTGCTAAAAAAGTCTTCCAAGTTAGGTCAAATTCGTGGCTGCTGTTGTTGGTCTTCTAGAGGCATAAGGACTTTAGCAAAACTTAATCCTCTTGGGCTTAAGTTGTAGTTTGGGCCAAGACCTTCAATTAGACAGCTCATAGGCCCAAATCATACTTTAGGATCTTCATGTAAAGCCTTTTTAAGATTGGTCTTTAATAAAGGCTTAAATAGAAATTCTGACTTGTGAGCCTCATCATAACTCGGATTGGGATGAGATTTGGGCCACCCGATTCGGACATAAAGTCATGTCCATAGGACCAGTCCACGGGTGTCCCTCAGCAACTCTGTAGGTGCAAGTATCAATTCTCCTCCCTTGTGCAAATAGCATCCTTTTGGTGGCTTTTCTTGACTTTTGGCGGGCTTTAACACAATATTCGTATTTCGGCTCATGAAACCTACACAAATGACAAAAAAACACTAATCAATAGATATAACACAATAATATAAGCTAAGTGCTATTCAAACAAGGTGTTATTCGGGGGATAAATATACACTTTTGAGGACTTATCAAATACCCCAAACAACACTTTGTTTGTCCTCAAGCAAAGGTGTGGAGAAAAGAATTAAGGACTCAAAAGAGAAATAGAACTTGGGTGATTTCATTAACCATATGCATCAAGGCTTTCAACCACAAGGGTTTTTCAAATGGAGGAGTTATAGTCTCCTGAGGGTTTTCCAGAGAAGATACCCACAAACTTACTACAATGACTAGTCCAAAGAACAGGATGTTCCACCATTTACCTCAGAAATGGTTATATCAAAGATAAGGATGAGTATTGCAAAATTGTTCATATAAGATAGCGTACTACAAATGCATGAAAATTCAATGAAGCTCTAGCCGATATTTTTTGGAATCTTCATTTCTTTTTGAATTTAAAATATTTTTGGAACATTCTAGCTTTTCAGGAATTCTTCAAACTTTTTGGTTTTCAATATTTGGTTTATCTCACTAGTTTGGAGATTTCTTTGTATTTCTCCTTCTTCTTGTAACCAGATAAACAATCGTCCTCATGTTCCAAAAACAGTGGGTAAAAGGACCTATACATTCTAAGGGTATTTACTCCCACAATGGAGTTGGGTAAAGATAATGGGCTTAAAAAAAGGCTAAGTAACAAGAAAGGCTCAGAATGGTCAATCTAAGGGATAAAACCACATAGGGTAGGCTAAGGTAAACAGGGTTTAACTAAATGTCTTTGTATCATTTCTAAGTACTGATATGGTGATCATGTCTTGAATAAGCTACAAGACCCAAGTTTATATTACACCCACTTGATGTCATGTCAAGGCTAATTGGACAATGAATATGAGACTAAAAATAGACAAAACTGAGAGGTTGAGTCTTTTGACTCCAGATGAACATAATAACTCTCCAAGAAAAGGACGGGTCTCAAAAGCTCACTGGGTTAAGTCTCCACAATTATTCCTCAAGTTTCTCAAGGTGTAATTGTATTTGCACATGTAATCTGTCATAAATGCAAGTGAATGACATGTTTATGCTCATGCAAATTGATATTAGCGTAAAAAAGTATTTAATTTCTAACCTATATCAAAAGATTAGATTTTTATTGAATTTTCCTTCTTGTGCCTGTATAAATTGGATATCATAGTACACAAGTAACAAGCAAGGGTCGTACCCACCTCAGAGGGGGGAGATCTTAGCTCAAACACAATAGAAAACAATGGTTAAAGAACACCAAGGGAATCAATAATAAGATTTTAGATTGATTCTACTTCCTACAGATAATAATAAATAGTAAACCCTAACTTAAGAATATGGTATAGATGAAAAGAAGATATATGATGACATAGGGGGAAGAGTTGGTATCCACAAACTAAATCATGCAAACATAACATGTTGTTCCTTCATGTTCAATCTATAACAATCAATTAGTCACCTCTCGGTTATTACAACTAATCATTAATATCTATGATAATTAAGTAGTCACCTCTCAGCTATTCCACCTAATTAAAATGGGATTCTCTTATGCATGCTATTGAATATGTCTTATTAATTAAACCATCACCTCTCAACTATTCAATCTAATTAATTCAACATATTAATTCATAAATAAATCGTCACCTCTCGGATATCAATTTAAATACAAAAGGGTTCCAATAAGAGATATATATTGCAAACATGTAATAATCACCTCTCAGCTATTTCACTACGCATCTACAATAAATATAAACACTACCATTAAAGCTAGGTCTCCCTAAACCCTAACAATAATATTTTAACATCATGGATAACAATAACATGCAAATAATCATACTTACCTCACATAGCGAATTAGAAGTAAATAAGCATTAAGAACTTTGAATCACAATGAACAATAAGAACAAACATGGTGCTTTTGCAACATCAAGAGTGCTTCCACCATCCCCCTAAGGAGATTTAACTACTCATCATTAATGATGACACCATGGAATAAATAAATAAATCACAAGATATCATAATGGAAAAGATAATAGAATTGATATTGAATATTGAGTTTGATACAAAAGAAGAAGAAGAAGATGAAATTTTCTCTTCAATCTTCAATTCATAAAAAACTACCTAAACCTTAGCTACTACTTCTCTTATATAGAAAATACAAAGTAGAATACTTGCATGCAAAGACTTCCAAACTAGATCAAATTCGTGGCTGCTGCTGTTGGTCTTCTAGAGGCATTAGGTTTTTAGCTCATGGGCCTAAGTTGTAGATGGGACCAAGACCTTCAGTTTGATAGCTCATGGGCCCAAATCAGACTTCTGGATCTCCTTGGGCTGCCTTTTTAAGTTTAGACTTTAAATAAAGCCCTAAATAGATATTCTGACTTATGGGCCTCAATAGGATCCGGTTTGGGCTGAGATTTGGACCGCCCCAGTTTGACATAAAGTCAAGTCAACTAGTCTGACGGTGGGGTGCCCTCAGCAGATCTTGTGGGTGCAAATATCAATTCTCCTTCTCTTGTGCAAATAACACATTTTTGCTTGCTTTTCTTGACTTTTCACAGGCTTTAACACAATATTCGCATTTCGGCTCATAAAACCTACACAATAGACAAGAAAGCACTAATCAATAGATATAACACAATAATATAAGCTAAGTGCTATACAAACAAGGTGGTATTCGGGGGATAAATATACACTTTTGAGGACTGATCACACATGTAGTATGAGACTCAACTACTTTGTGAAGCAATAAATGTCCTTAAACTTGAAAAAGATAGAATTCAACCATTATATTCATCATTGATGGTGTTCTTAACTTTTGGAAAGGTCTTTGTAACAGATTGTTTTTTGGTTTTTCAAAATTTTTGAATTTTTACACAAGTATGGAAAAAGAAGTTTGAAATGTTTTTGCAAAAAGGTTGTAATACTTTCCCACCCTCAAACAAAAATTTTGCCTTGTCCTCCAGGCTCATACTAAGCATAGGAAAGAGGGAAAGAAAGATATTATCATGAATGTACTAAAAATTCAAACCGTTTTTATAAATTCTTGCCAAACAAAATTACCTCCACATACATAGAGATTCCAATGAATTCCATACTAAGACACAACTGAAATAAAATATGCCGAAATAAAGGACTGACTCAACATAAAGGGAAATCCTACTCTACTCAATTGGTACCCAAACTTAGCTCTTAGGAAAACCATCCAACTCATCACGCCAATCAATGAGTACATCCATCATCACACCCCAAGGACCCTCACCATACTTCAAAAACTTATCGTCTCTATTTAAAAGAGGATAATCAACATTATCAGAATCAACCACCCAAGTGAACCGGCGGCTTCTCCTAATATATCGATGAGTTGGATCCATAGGTATATATGAGACAAGTCCAATCATTGTACCTGTCTCGCCAATTAGGATAGCTATTAAGGATAATCTTACAGATATCAGCAGGGAACACTAGCTTATCATGTCTCAAAAAGTACACATTACGGATACCATCTAGAATCCAAGTGGATTGGTCAAGTGGATAGGTCAAGTGCATAAAAATTTGTAGATGTACCATATACTGCATGCATAGTAATATCATTGACATAGTCCAACCTCTCAACACCCAACAAGTTACGCATAACCCATAAAACAGTAGTAGCAACATTAGCAGGAAGACAAGTAGTAGGGTGACCATCAGGAAATAGGCAAAAGGTGCAAGGACCAAATTGATGAAGGTAATTGTCCAAGATATCAACATCATTGTCAACAATATAATTCTAATAAGGTACGACAGGATGGAAGACAAAAGGATTACCCATGGTAAGAGAGATAGCGATAGCATTGAAAACGACTATAGAACCATGCATTTGAACCTAGAAACCATCAAAGGGAAGAGCGTCACCAAAAGGTAACATGAGGTAAAAGTCTTTTACCATAGAAGGAGAATAATCAGCAGTGGGATCATAAAGAAAACCTTCCCAACCCTTGTCAAAAATCTCATCCCGAAAAAAAACTCCATAAGGACCATTCATAATACCAGAAAAATCTATCTCGGGAATAATATCCATACTAGTTGGCATCCACAACTCATTCTGAACATCAACCATTGCAAAAGAACAAAGATAACACCAAAAACCAGCACGAAAATCGAGAAAATCTGCACAAAAACCGAAACAAAAAACTACTGATAGACTCGAACTCGACTCGAGTTCAGGAAGGCATTTCTGGAACTCAACTCGAGATTTAGCTGTTTCCAGAAAATAAAAAGCTTTTTAATTTTTAAAAGTGACGACCTCCTTACTTTGGTTTGGTATTTATAGGCAAAAATAAAAGAGTTTGAGCCCAATTAGGACTCAAAAAATTACATATATCCTTACGTTTCCTAAAAATCAAAACCCCAATCATTTTTCTTTTAAAATATCTGAACTTAAGTCCCTAAGATCAAAAAATTTTAAAAATAACTCCACAAGTCCAGATTTTGCAATAAAGCCCATGAATGACTAAAAATTTCAGAAAAGGACACAAGTTTGAAAACTAAATATTCATCCATTTCATTAATATATTTAAAATAAAGTACATGGATTGAAATTTAATACAAAAGAGCAAAGGACTAACAAAAACAAAATACACGAAAATAAAAACTACAATGGATGATTACACTCTCAACCTATGCTGTCAAGGGCGCCGCCTGAGCGTCACGTCGCTCAGCGCTGCCTAGGCGCTATTTCTGAAGGGGGACGCTCCGTTTGGTGAACGCAGCGCTTAAAACGCTTTGGGCCGCCTGGGCGGCGCTCAGGTTAAGCGCTCTGTTCAGAGCGGCCCATATAAACGCGCTCGGGCGGCCCAAACCTAAAAAAAACCATATAAAAGTTAAGAAAAAGAAAATCTCTCGTTCTCTCGCTGGTCTCTCTCTCTCTCTCTTCGTCTCTCCTGCTACGGCGGCTACTTCGTTCCTGTTGCACTTCGTTTCTTCTAATCTTCTTCTAAGTTTCTTCTAATCTTCTCAAATCAAATCCATACCAAGTCAAATCTTCTTCTTCTTCTAATTTTTTCCAATCAAATTCAAATTCTTCTTTTAATTGTTAGTAAACAGTGTTTATAGAGTTGCAGACTACAAATTTGCAGTTTACTGTATAGGAAATATTTAGGAAATGAAATACTCTTAGTAAACATCAGGTCTGATCGGAGCGCCGCTTGAGCGGTAGAGGCGGTCTTCAGAAATTTGGGTGCCTAGCGCTTCGCTCTGCGTTTGACAGCATAGCTCTCAACCACGTCGCCGACGAGGCTGCGCCTGGTCTTCATCCAACCGACGCTGGATGTCCTCAACGACATCCATAATCTCTCCCATTCCCCTCCAGAGTAGCTGGAACCGCTCCTCATTGGTATGAATCTGCTCAAACGCCCGCTGATCGTCAGGCCTGTAGTGAGTTGGCGGCTCCTCCTGCGGGTCCCACAACAACTGTCGACAGACAGACAGTCCAGGGTTGGAGACCTCAAGACGGACAACCGATTCTAGAGCTAAGACAGAAGGAACAGACGCCTCCCAATAGTGCAGAATACTCATCACCAGGCTAGGAGCAAGCGCAGAAGTAGAACGGGCGCTGGTGATGGTCTAGAAGAGGCGGCGAACCATGCAGTAGCCATGGAGGTCCTCCTGGAGAAATCGCAGGATGTTGATGCCCTCCGAAAACAGCTCGCTCGCCCTCGTCGTCCCAAGGACATTGGTGGTCAACCAGTGAGCCACCAAGCCTTGGTTCACTCGGAGCCAACCGATGGAGATATGGCTGTTGTACCGATGAGGTGCCCGATCATCGACTAGAACAACTTCGATGATGTCAGGAGTCATCAGTGCAACTTCCTGTTGAAGAGGAACTTCATCGAGGTCGAGGCCCATGACAGCAGAGATGGTCTCGGGCGTGAGTGGGAATTGATGACCTCGATCCCAATTGACGAAAATGCCCTCATCGGTTGACTCCATTGACTCATAGAATCGACGAACCATTTGAGAATCAAATGGCTCATAATCCAAGCCAAGGAGTGCATCCAAACCTCAAGCATAAATTCTCTCTACAAAACCACTCCCGAAGCGATTATCATCGAAAAGACGAGAATAATCGCGTTCGCGAACAACCACTCGAGATCTAACTCTAGGAGGCATGATAGGAACAAAAATTGGTATAGAATTGAAGAGAATTGAATGAGGAACAAAACCCAACTTGAAATTTCGAATTTGGACTAGAATTGAGGGAGAATCGAAAAGAGAGAAAGCAGATCTGGTGGGATCTCGAGTCGAGTTTGAAATGAACTGAAATGATCTCGACTCGAGTTCTGGTAGGGAAGAGACTCGGTTGACTAAGTTTGATCGATGTTGACTGAGGAATGAAAGGTTTGACCGTGACTTTTCTAGAATACCCATAGGTATATATAGACAAGTAACTTCTACGTTACGCAACCCCCCACTAATGGAATTGGTGAAAATGACGGTTTTATCCCAAGGATATTGTGTGTACCCTAGGTAAAATACCCGACAGGTGTCATCGGTGGATGTATAAGAAGCTAAACCGAGAGCACCTGAACGATAGCTAGTCAGATCTGGACTATCAGGTAGGGCCCAACCCGGTCTCAAGAAGTCCATATACGCTCTGTGGATCTTAACCCACTGGATGGTCCACGATTAGTAGGTGGAGCCTCGGTTACTGTATAAGAAGTTAAACCGTAGGCTCCCACAAATCAACCAGGCCCACCTTAATCAAGAGAGCCAGGTCTGGCCCAATGAAGCCTATCAGCGACGAAGGCTTATCCAAAGGCTTGTCACAGAAGTCCAAAAGACCTGGTCAGGGAGTATGCAATGCAGATTGGGCCTCCGGTCTGAGGAGTCTAGCCCAAGTTTTTGCTTTGAAACTTGGTCAAATCCAAGTCCCAACTAACTAGATAAGTCCAGCAAGATTCCAGGCCAACAGAAGCCACTGTTCTAGCTCGTTGAAAAAGATAAAAGAAGACCCAAGTTGAACCAAAGCCTATCAGAGAATGTCAAGTGGCAGTCGTCCTGGTAAAGGGGGATTCAAACCGAGGGATAACCACCAAGCAGCATGTGTGCTATCTTTACAGGAGCATCTTCACAGTTTGAACTGCCCGAGTTCATGGAGTCGAAACCGGAGGAGTGGTTGAGTCAGTCTCCTCTGGTCCACTATAAATACAGGAGTTCTCAACCTCCTGAACTACGAGTCATTCACTAAACAACCTCTATTACTGCTTGGTGGAACCAGAGACTTGATTCCAAGTTCATCATCTTGGATAAGTAGGCAGCCTGATCTCATCAGGTCCAGTCTTATTGTATACCCCAATCTCATCTCAGTTTATACAAGGTTTTCAATGTAACCTTACGATTAATCAATACGAATCTTGAGTTTGTGGATCAAAGTTTTGCACCCACAGATGCGTAATGGCACGAAATAATTCAAATTTAATTTTAAAAATTCGGTGATAATGGATAAATATATCCTCGCGAATATAAATACCATTAAGATGTCAAATAATTCAAAAAATCAAGCAATAATTATTCAAAATTCTAAAAATTGAAATAAAATCAAATTTATAACCGCAATAATTATTTAACCAAAAAAACCTTCAGGATCAAGTTCGAAAGAATCTTCAGGAACATCACATCTTTCATAACATGTACCTATGATTTGTTCTTTAGTTGGAGTAACAAAGAGGACTGTGATTGTTTTTATGCTGTTGTTCTATAGGAAGGGACAACATGTGAAAATATGTAAAGCTCCTTTGGTGGTATATGTTATGAAGCTACTCCTTTCTTCAGACTATAAGGGCTTTTAAATCCTTAGAGCATGTTATTACTTCAGTCACATATATCTTTCAACTTTGTTATTTCTTTACTCGATTAAACTTTTGTTATATATTAGAAATTTAGACTACAACAACACAATAACCCACACAGTTGTGAGAGTATGATCATCAAGCGTCAGCTCACTCAATGATTTTTTAATGTACAGTATTTGCATAGTTGTGGTGGAGTTTAGCTTTTGGTCTTTTAAAATCATTAAATCTCTGAACCATTGTAGGGGTACTACATACTCCGACCAATCAAAAGCAGCCAGGTGGCACAATCACCAATCTGTCAGGTCGCCACAATCTCAACTCGCTAGCAGCTCGACTAAAGCGACCAGACTACACAACGACCAGCGACCTGCTATTCACACGTGCTCCTATTCAATGCACAGAATATTCCCATCAGTTACAGAATTAATTCACAAGGATGATCCTCGCGCGTTACACATTTAATCATCATTATGATGGCGGAGAATCTGCAAGATCCACGATCCACGCCCTTCCATCTTCTATATAAACAGAACTACGATGGCTTGATCTCTAAGTTCAATTCCCCCGAGCTAGAGTACGTAGGCAATCTCGATCTCAACGAGGTGCAGCCACCCCAACCTCCAATATCCCCATTTGGTCAAGTCTCCATAACGACCTGACCCTGTTGATGCATTAATCTAGAAATAGGTTAATACATTTGGCGCCGACTGCAAGGAATTCGATATAATCGAAAACCCAAAACCCTCCCACCCTTAAATCAAAAATCACTCGATCAAATGTCCAATCAGGAAGTCACCATCCAAGATTTGCAGGCACAAATTACACGTCTGCAGGAAGAAAATGAGCGTTTAAAAGCCGCTCAAACCAACCCCCAGCAAGGGGAAAATAGCGGACTTGGAGTCATCCCTGCTGATGATTCCAACCAAAAGTTCGAGCAACTCAGCCAGCAGCTGGCGGAGTTCAAAGCATCTCAGGCTCTCCTTCACCGGTCCAAGAGCCACACTGCAGAGCAACTTGCTGTGCAGTCCCTTCAACAATTCCAGGAGTCTCCTTTCTCCAACGAGATCCTGGAACATGATTTGCCGAACAAGCTAAATGCCCCCAAGTTCGACCAGTACGCAGGAGTCGGAGATCCAACCGACCATGTCAAGGGATTCCGAAAGTCCCTTCCTCTGATCAAGGAGGATCATCTTTTGTGTTTGCTGTTTCAGTCTAGCCTCACCGGACCAGCTCTCGACTGGTTTCATCGATTGAAGCCAGGATCCATCAGCTCGTTTGCGGAGCTTGAAAAACAATTCGTCATCTTCTACATCCACAATAAGAAGCGCCCGATTACCATTGACTCCATCTTCAAAGTCAAGCAGAAGGATGGTGAGTCACTTAGCGTTTTCTTTTCACGTTTTAAATCTGAGTTACATTCCATTCAGGACTTTGCAAAGGAGCATGAGACCTTTGCAACTATTGCTTTCTCTCACGGACTGATCCAAGGGTCCGACCTGCACAAGTCTCTGGCAATGAAGAGACCTTCATCACTTGACGAGCTCTACTTAAAGGTAGATCGTTACATTAAGCTAGAAGAAGCCCTCACGGGGAGGGAGAAGAATCATGTAGTCAGCAACATTGAGGCTGGCTCAAGCAAACGACCTCGATCAGAAGGAAAGAGGTTCAAAGCTAAATCGCTGCCTACCGAGCAGCGAGAGTATCACCGGTTTACGCGACCAGCCGGTTATATCTTCGAAAGGATCAAGCACAACCATTGGTGCAAAATTCCTGCCTTCACACAGCTGGAGGATACATCTGGTCGCCCGTACTGCAAAGTCCATAAAGTACGGTGTCATCAGACTGATGACTGTCGCGTCCTGAAGCGCGCACTTCAAACCTGGGCCGATGAGAAAAGGCTCAACAACTGGATCCTCGGAAGGAATGAGGAGTCCACAGGCAAGAGAATGAGGAAGGAATCCAGAACCCCTCCTCGTTCACCAAAGCGGGGTCAGAGCAAGGCCAGAGCGGCCTCCGCAAGCCCAGCACGCAGCAGAGGGCGTAGCCTCTCCCAGCGCTTAGGTCCAACAGGCGACCTACGCGATCATATAAACAAGAAGGTCGCAAACAAGGTTGACAGCGACAGCGACTCGGACAGTCATGTGGTCTACATGATTGACGAATCTCATCACACCCCTGTCTCTAGGGACAAAAAGAGACGAGTAGAACATCTCCACCATGTCTACTCTATCAGTGGCCGAGCAGCTCGTTTCAACATCCCTGCCCGGCAAGAAACTGACATCACCTTCACCGAAGACGATCTCAACAAGGTCGTTACTCCACACAACGACGCACTGGTCGTTGAACTCAGGATAGCAGATTATACCATCAAGAGGGTATTCATTGACCCTGGAGCTTCATGTAACATTCTCATGTACCGAACCTTCAAGGACATGAGGCTGCCCGATTCAGTGCTCATCCCAGACTTCACACCGATCCTTGGCTTCAATAGTTCAAGGGAAGACCCTAAGGGGGAGATCCTTCTGCCCGTCACTGTAGGCAGAAGGGAAGATAAGGTCGTTGTAACCAGCAAGTTCAGCGTCCTGAATATCGCAAGCAAGTACAATGCGATTCTGGGTCGAAAGTGGATCCATGCTATGAGAGGAGTGCCGTCAACTTACCATCAGGTATTCCGCTATCCCGGCCTTTATGGGATAATGGAACTCCGCGGCAATCAGAACACCGCACAAGAATGCCACGGTGTTATTGAAGCTGTCCCATCATCAAAGCCATCCACCTCTGGAGTTAAGGATGGTGATGTCAAAGGAAAGAGCCTACTCCCAGCAGAGGCTCAGGAGGGCAACAAATCAAAGAGCCCATCCAAGGAAAAAGCTGAACCTGCTAAATAGCAATTACAGAAGGAGCAAGCGAGCTCCCCCAAGCTGAGTCTCGGAAGCACCGATCCAGGCGTCCGAGTTAACATTGGGTCAGATGAGGACCCAAGGTATGTCTATGTAGGTTCAGAAATGGAAGAAAATAAGTTCGCTCATTTTGTAAATTTTCTTTCAATGAATAAAGATGTTTTTGCTTGGTCGTATATCGATATGCCCGGAATAGATCCATCAATTGCATGCCATAGGCTACGGGTCAATCCCAATTATCGACCTGTGAAGCAGAAACCAAGGAGACTTGCTCCCAAGTTTCACGAAGCCGTCAATGAAGAGATCAATAGACTCAAACAGGTCGGCTTCATCAGAGAAGTCGATACTCCAGACTGGCTAGCCAACATAGTCCCAGTCCTAAAGAAGAATGGGAAAACAAGGGTCTGCATCGACTTCACGAGCTTGAATAAAGCCTGTCCTAAAGATTCATTCCCACTGCCACGAATCGATAGGCTAGTCGATCAGACATGCGGTTTTGAGCTACTGTCATTCATGGACGCATACTCAGGGTATAATCAGATCCCAATGTACGAGCCTGATCAAGAAAAGACCTCTTTTACAACTGAGCAAGGTATTTTCTGTTACAAAGTCATGCCATTCGGGCTAAGGAATGCAGGAGCGACCTACCAGAGACTGGTCACCAAAATGTTCGACGACCTCCTAGGTCGAACAATGGAGGTCTACATTGATGACATGCTAGTAAAAAGCGACAAAGAACGAGATCATTTGTACAACCTCGACCAGGCATTCCAAAGATTAAGGCAATACAGAATGCGTCTTAATCCAGAAAAATGTCTGTTCGGGGTCGCATCAGGAAAATTCCTAGGCTACCTGGTCACCAGACGAGGCATCGAAGCAAATCCAGATCAGATCAGAGCCCTGATCGACATGCCAAGTCCAAAAACAAAGAAACAAATCCAGAAGCTCAACGGCATGGTTTCAGCTCTGAACAGATTCATCTCCAGAGCATCAGACAAGTGTAGACCAATGCTTCATATCTTAAAGAAGGGGGCTACATATGAGTGGACAGAAGAGTGCGAGAAAGCCTTCGATGATCTCAAGGCATATCTGTCTACTCCACCAGTTCTTACCAGACCAATAGATGGTGATGTACTTGGCGTTTACCTCGCAACATCAGATTTTGCGATAAGCGCAGTACTCTTCAAAGAAGACAATCAAGTGGAACGACCTATCTACTTCACAAGCAAAGTCTTACAGCAGGCTGAAATAAGGTACACACCTCTGGAGAAGTTAGCATTAGCATTACTTTACGCTGCATGCAAATTCAAGCCTTATTTCCAAGCACACACTGTAAAAGTAATCACCGATCAGCCATTACGCCACATACTAGAGAAGAAAAACAAAACAGGTCGTATGGCTCGATGGGCAGCCGAGCTGGGTGATTACACTTTCGAGTTCGTTTCAAGACAGGCCGTCAAGGGTCAGGTCGTTGCAGAATTTTTGGTAGACTATCCAGCAGAAGATGTCAATTGGGAACCTGAACCTGAAACAAGGCAAATCCAAGACAACCCCCCAGATACTTGGCAGCTGTATGTAGATGGTTCCCACAACTCCAATGGAAGTGGAATAGGTAGTGTGCTAATCTCTCCTGAAGGCTCACAGCTCGAAAGAGCAACTCGTCTGGACTTTTCGACCTCAAACAACGAGGCCGAATACGAAGCACTCATACAAGGCTTAAAAATGGCCATCGACTTGCAAGCAGTTCGTCTCAAGGTGTACAGCGACTCACAGCTGGTAGTCAATCAGATTACCAGCAATTACCAGATCAATGGGGTCAACCTCATCAGGTATGCTAACAAAGCAAAGGAGCTCATCAGCAAGCTCAGCTATTTCACAATCGAGCATATACCTAGAGACGACAACAGACATGCTGATTCACTGGCATTTCTAGCATCTAAGATCGACTCAGACAGACCGCGGGCCCTAACTATAGCAATCAACTCACAGCCCGCATATCTCCTCAAGGAAGAGGATATTCATCAAATCTCCGATCTACTAGAAACAACTCAAGAAGACATCCAGGGTACTTGGATGGAGCCATTCATGGTTTATCTGCAAACTGGTGTCCTACCACTCGACAAAAAGGAAGCCAGTCGATTGCTGCATAAAGTAACAATGTACAAAATCCATGAGGGCAAACTTTTCAGGAAATCAGCAACTGGATTGTTATTACGATGCTTGATCCCGAAGCAAGGTCAAATGATATTTCAAGAAATCCATGAAGGCGAATGTGGAAACCATTCCGGTGGGCGTACTTTAGCCCATAAAGCAATCTCCCAGGGATACTTCTGGCCAAGAATGAAGGAAGATGCAAAGAAATTTGTCTTAAAGTGCAAAGAATGCCAGCGATTTGCTGATAAGCAACACCAGCATCCAAACGATCTCATCAACATCACTGCCCCATGGCCATTCCACATGTGGGGGCTTGACATCATGGGCCCCCTAATCAAGGAAAAGAAGTCTGAGAAGAGGTTCGTTCTAGTAGCCGTAGACTATTTCACTAAATGGGTGGAAGCTGTTGCCTTAACCAACGTAACACAAGCAGATGTCCAACGATTTATGTGGGAAAATATCATCACAAGGTTCGGGCTACCTAAACGGGTAGTCACAGACAATGGCACTCAGTTCGTTGGGAAGAATATCAAAAAATTCTACGACCTCTGGAAAATCGAGCATTCAAGGGCAACTCCCAGATACCCACAAGCCAACGGCCAGGTCGAAGCTGCAAATCGACAAATTCTTACCAATTTGAAGAAGAAGCTCGAAGACCAGCATGATCAATGGCCACAACAATTGGAGAACATCTTATGGGCTTATAGAACAACTCCTCGCACGTCCACAGGGATGTCACCATTCAGTCTTTGCTATGGAGTAGAGGACGTTATTCCCACTGAGTTAACATATGGAACGACCAAATCTCTTCTGGTCGACACAGAGCTCAACAATCAGATCTGGTCGTTTGGAGTCGACCTCCTAGAAGAGCGACGTAACCACGCCACTATAAAGCTTGAGCAATACCAACAGAGACTCAAGCGAGCTTATAACAAAGGCGTGCGACCAAGAACTTTCCAGCCAGGGGAATTAGTCTTAAGAAGAATGTTCAGTAACAAAAGAAAGGACACTATCGGCAAACTCAACGCCAATTGGGAAGGTCCTTACATTATCACAAAAGTCCAGAGCAACGGTTCTTATCGTCTTCAGACACCAGAAAGGGAGATCGTTAAGAACCCGTGGAATGCTTTCCATTTAAAGAAATTTTATCAGTGAAATGTAAGCATCCATACATTGCATTTCAATCAATAAAATCAGCTTTGCCTTCATCTCTGCTCAAACATGAATGGCTAAAAAGGTCTAATCCCTCGACCTACAAGTCATCAAAACTCTAGTCCCTTTGATAATTTAGAATTTTGTTAAGTTAAATCACTATCAACTTAACTTGGTGCATTGGTCATCCTCTTCCCACGACCCAAGCACAATTATGTTAAAAGCGACCTCAACCCCCGATCAGGTCGAACAAATGTCACACATTGTTTGCAAGTCCATTCAAGCAGACAAAACGACATAATCAACAATGCAAGGTAAATAGTTGAATTAACTTTTACTTTATGAGATTTTAACAATTACAGGTACAACCAAAATAGAATCAAGGCATACAAGAGGAACTGTTTCAGTGCGTCCTGCTTGCAGCCATTCATCTCGTCTACCTGCCTTCTGAACGAACTACCAGGACTTCCTGGAAACTAGCTCGCATAAATGAATACATCCAAAACTCATCAAAGTAAAAGCTGATTACTGACACCAAATACAAAAGACAAGAAGTTCTCCACTCAAGCTCTCAAAGATTACAAGGGGGGGCTCTCAAGAATAAGCTATGGAAGACATACTGCAACAATGACCGCAGGAAGCAAACCTTGCACAAGGTCACCCAATACAAGAAAGGAAAACCAAGGTTACCCAATATAAGAAGGGGAAAACCAAGGTCACCCAATACAAGAAAGGAAAACCAAGGTTACCCAATATAAGAAGGGGAAAACCAAGGTTACCCAATACAAGAAAGGAAAACCAAGGTTACCCAATAAAAGAAAGGGAAAACAAGGTTACCCAATACAAGAAGGGGAAACCAAGGCGAGCTCATTGCTGCACAGACTGGTCGCCTGAAGTATCAACTTCAATAGGGGTTCCAACGACCTGGTCACTAGGGCCCATCGAGGTGTCCTGAGCTGGCGCCGAAGTATCTCCAACACCACCTCGCGTCTCCTCTCCTTCGGGCGACCCCATCAAAGCTTTCTGCAGCTGCTCACAGTAGGCCTGCCACGCCGCACCATTCTCCTGACTTACGTTCTGCCAGTGCTCAGCAGAAGCGTTAGCAGCAGCCACATTTGCCTTCAAATGCTCATTGGCCTCCTTCAGCTGCTCCACTGTCTCCTTCAGCGCCGCAACCTGAGCATCCCTATCCCTCACCTTGCACTCCGCAACAAGAGCAACATTCTTCGCTTGCTCAAGCTTGTCATTCATCGCCTTCAGCTCAACCTCAGCCTGGGCGCCAACTTCAGCAACCAAGCGAATCTCTTGGAAGGTCGCGTTAACCTACAAAGCGCAAACAAATTTAGACAACAACGACTAAGCAGAAAATAATACTTATGGCAACACCTACCAAGGACAGCGCCGAATTCAACTTTGAGCAGTTGACCAAAAGAGATTGAGACTTCACTTCTCGAGCATCAGCTTCCAGAACGATGCCCTCATTCACAGCCCGGGCGACGCAGGGGTCAGCAATAGCACTGTCGTTATCATACACGACATGCCTCACACCACGCCCATCCAAGTAGTCGAAGGGCCCAGGGCGAAACTCAGACATCACACCCTTGCCTTTCTGTGAAGGCCGAGCAACAGTCTTCATCGACACAGCAGACACCTCTGGACCCCTAACAGGCGGGGTAAGAGCAGGTGTCGGCACAACGGGTCTCTCCAACAGCTTCAGAGTACCCGAGTGAGACCTCTTCTTCTGCCCAGAAAATGCAGGCAGCTTGGGAAGTGAAGGCGGAGGAGACACAACTTGGGGGCTCGCCACTGCCTCCACCTGGCGCGAGCCACCACCAACTCTCTCATCCTCCACAGGCCGTTCTTTCTCCGGCCTACGAGCAGCACCAGCAGGCCGCTCTCTCTCAGCAGCCCTCGAGCTACACACAGCTCGTCCCTTCTCCTCAGCAGACTTCGAGCTACCACCAGCTCGTTCTTTCTCACCACCCCGCGAGCTACCACCAGCCCGTTCACTGTCATCAGCTCGCGAACCACTACCAGTTCGTCCACCACTCGCTTTGTGCACAGAAGACATGTATACTTTCTTCAAAGCTTTCCTCCTCTTGAGCTCTTCCCAGACAGTTTTTGGACCACCTTTAGGAATGAAATGCTCCTTTAGGTGAGGCAGAAACGAGATCTTCCGCTCGTCAGTCAACTTGCCAAAGCAGTTCAAAGCAGACTGGAGATCGTTCTTTCTAAGATGATCGTCCCGAATCGCTGCAGCAAAAAAATTCAAACATATCAAGATCAAAAACAAGAAGACGAACTATCATCAAGCTACAGACAACTAACTTACGATCATCATTCCTGATCGTATGACGCAATTGGATATCCCCTTCAACAATCGACCCAGTGAATAGCATGGGATCTTTCCACCATGGCTCGCTACTCACTGGATAAATCAAAGGCAAACGTTCTGGCCTAACCTGCATGTTATAGCCAGAAAGTTCAACCTTCGAAGAGCGTTTGAAGCAAAAGTGGTTCAATACATCTTCTGTTGTAATGTTCCACCTATGCAACTTGTTGAGGTCGTCAATTACCCTCATGTTCCGCCAGAAATTACCATTCATCTGACAAGGGGCTCGCCTAATGGCATTCAACAAGTCGACCACCAATTCAGACAACGGCAACCTCAGACCAGCACGGAATTGGTTCAAAGTCAATACAGTAGATGAAGGATTATTAGGTCGATAGTCAGGAGAAAGTAAGCGGTCCCCAAGAAACCTAATCTCTAAATGCCTAATCGACCTAAATTGGTAATGCCTCCTAACAGCAAAATGCCTATATACATAGTTCATATTCACAATCCTACACATTCTACCATTATCATCTTCAACCATCTCATCATCAGAAGAATCTGGACCATGAGAACCACTAATCTGGGGGCTCTCTACATTTTCATCGGGAACGGGAGACGGAGGGTCAGAATGAGTACTCTCAGACTCATACTCTTCAACTCCAACATCACTCAAGTGATCATTTTGCGAATCACTACCCTCAGACATTACTCTCGAACAATACAGAAGACAACAAAAGAGGAAAAAGAAAGAAAATAAACAATCAGAGAAAAGAGAAGAGAACAAACCTCATGAGCTCTCAAAGTTCTTCAGTTCGCAAGACAAAAGCGACAGCAATTCAAATAAAGGCAAGATGAGTAAACCTACATCAACGTAACTACAGTTTATATACTATAGCTCGAGAATTCCTAGCCATCGATTCAAAACAAACGAACGGCTGAGATCGACAAACGGATCCATATGCAGTACAGTCATCCTCCACTCACAAAACGGTTCGCATCCACCGTTGGATTGATCCACGTGCAAGACAGACAGCAAATCAGGCAGTACGTGCTTCAGTTGCCATAATCACACATCTAACTGCTCGAGGAAACTCCTCCACTTCCCCATAACAGCGCCATGATTACCACAGACAGCGCTGCATGACTGCCACGTCAGCAACTTCAAAAAGCAAACTACAAATCAGCTTCGATAAGAGTAATTAGTCTTTTCAGCCCGACTCCCATAGTCGACCTAAAAAGAGGGGGCTTATGTAGGGGTACTACATACTCCGACCAATCAAAAGCAGCCACGTGGCACAATCACCAATCTGTCAGGTCGCCACAATCTCAACTCGCTAGCAGCTCGACTAAAGCGACCAGACTACACAACGACCAGCGACCTGCTATTCACACGTGCTCCTATTCAATGCACAGAATATTCCCATCAGTTACAGAATTAATTCACAAGGATGATCCTCGCGCGTTACACATTTAATCATCATTATGATGGCGGAGAATCTGCAAGATCCACGATCCACGCCCTTCCATCTTCTATATAAACAGAACTACGATGGCTTGATCTCTAAGTTCAATTCCCCCGAGCTAGAGTACGTAGGCAATCTCGATCTCAACGAGGTGCAGCCACCCCAACCTCCAATATCCCCATTTGGTCAAGTCTCCATAACGACCTGACCCTGTTGATGCATTAATCTAGAAATAGGTTAATACAACCATCCAATATTATCTGTTTAGTATAGTCTTTCCCTAGAAACTTTCTACTTCATCTTGTTTCTTTCATTCTGTGCAGTGGCTTAAGTTCGACCGAACAGTGGAAGCCAATTGGTTAGAAGAGGTTTCCTTAAGTGATTGAGGACAGACAGGCTTAATAACATTAAGTAATCAGTGCTAGATGATTAGTACTTTATTAACTAAAATTATGATAATGTTATGATTGATCAATTTTTAAGGTGGTAGGTTCTAATCGACTGGAGATGGTGACTTAGGTCTCTTGGGACGATACAGTGGGGAAAAAATCTGCATCATTTATGTGAGGGAGGATGATGTAGCTGATAAGACGTCATTAAGATTATATTGGTGGTTTAGGTAAGGACCTTGGTTAAAAAGAACTTAAGAAAAGCATGGATGAAAATGGCATTCTAATTTCACTGGCAGCACCATCAGCAGCATATAAATTAGGTTTGTCATTCATCTTGTATTTATAGTATATTTATTTATGCTATAGTGGATTTACAAATAATCATCTGTTTAGCATGTGAAAAGAAAAACGGTCCCTTAGCGATGTATGCCGGTGATATCATAAAGTAATGGTTTGGGGTATTTTATATTTGGTCCCTCTAAAACATTTGTATTTAGCAAGTGGTATAGAGTTTTTCATTTATTAGTATTTAGTCCCTTTTCCGTTACTTGACTAACAGTCAACTCAATTGACTGTAGTCAAACCACCCAATTTTTCAAAATACCTAGACTACCTATGCACGTGCGAGGCACATGTTTTAGTGAGAAGAAAAATAAATTTTTAAACTCTACCTTGACAAAAGAATAAGTTTTATCACTTAAATTTGCAAATGAAGAACTACCCATTAATGATTTTGAAAAACCCAATACTCATTGTTCTTCATCCTTCAAAGTTTATTGCTCTTGGTCTACGAATCACTTTTGTAAATCATTTTTATGAATTGGCTTATAACATAAAATAATTTTTAAGCTTCTTTCTCATCTTCTTCATCTTTGAGGTATAGAGAATGTTTTGGTTTTGTTGGGTATTGGGTTTCAATTTCTATTACTTGACAAGAACAATGGATGGGTATTAGGTTTCCAAATTGGAAGAGAAGAAAAATGGGTATTTGGTTTTCAATTTTAATTGTTTAGCAAGAACTATGGGTATTAAGTATTTATAGAAGAACAATAAGTGTTGGGTTTTCATTTTCAATTGCTTGACAAAAAGAATGACTTTTCAATTGCTTTAAAAGAAAATTGGGTTTCAGTCTTGATAATTTTTGGGGTTGGTTTTCTTGATTTTGTATTGAGGGTTGTTAGATTGATGGGATATTACTTTGCAAGATTTTGTTATTGTTGTTTATCACTATCTTTGTTTTTTTATTTCTATTATTTTGTTTAGTTTATTTCTATTTATTGGTTTATTTTGGACCATTGGATGAAGCATAGAATGATATTTGTTGTTCATAAAAATGCACATGATTAACATGTGCATGGGTAGTTTAGGTATTTTAAAAACTTGGTTGGTTTGACTACAGTCAACAGAGTTGACTATCAGTCAAATAACGGAAAAAAGGACCAACTGCTAATAATTGAAAAACTCTATACCACTTGCTAAATATGAATGTTCTAGAGGGACCAAATACAAAATAACCCTAATGGTTTTCCATTAATTTATCTACTTTCTTTTGAAGGGCAATATATATACCAATAATCTATCATTACCGATTTCAATAGAATTAACCTGTAAGAACATAAACAAATAGGAAGAAATGGAACCACGTGGTGGGGGAGAGATGGAAGAAGAAGAAAATGTCGAATAAGTGGGAAAGAAGAGAAGGGGTGGGAAGAAAGGAGTATTGGTTTGTTCGGGGGAAGAAAGAGTCACTTAAGGCAAATCGGGCCAATTAACCTAAATACAATATGCCCAACTTGTATCCACAAAGTAAAAAACCCTAAATACAATTGGCCCAACCGAAGTATCCACGAAAGTGAAAACTGATCAAAGCCACAGATCTAATCTACTATTAACTCGAGATAATCCAAATCTTTAATTATAATCCAAAGTTATCTATTGTGCAAATTTTTGTTGGGATATTAGGCTCTGTCAAAGCCTATTTATTATGACAATTATTATTTTTCTATCACATTATTATTCATGCATAATATTGGGTACTCTATAAATATATATATATTCATGTGATGAGTCAAAGGCTCCTTAGGTAATTTATATTGAATAATCATACGTGTGTGAGACACATGTGGGAGATATGATTAATTCTAATTACCTCAAAGTATTCGCAGTTAGGGATGAAGTTGGGCACTTCATTTATACGACTGTAACATATAGGACCACTATAAGATAGAGTGATACGTCTTAGTCACTGGAATGGTTGATTCCAAGTCCATATGTTGGTGTAGTCAATAACTGACACTGAATGGGATAGTAATGAGTATTCACTTTAAATTCACTGTTAAAGAAAGTGTACAATAACTCATTTTACTAAATAATCCCTAGACTTGAAGAATTGTGATATATCAGATTGTCTTAGGTTTGTCACTTTGAGATGTTTTACAGTGATGTCTATATAGACTATATTCTAGGCATCTTGGGTGGTAAATATATTGACATGATGGTAACACGAATTCTAACATAGGATCTACCGCTCTTTAGAGTTGATATTCGCCATTGTGACATTGATTGAATATAAACCCGGCCGGTTCAGGAAAAACGTTTTCCCGATATTCAATTGTTATTTATTGTTGTGTCACAATAAGGCAATTCAAATAACCATGGGTGTGCAGTGAAGATTAGGATCCTAATGGGTTATTATGAATATAGTGATAGAGGGATTTTAAATTAAATATTTAGTAAGCATGGGCTTTTTCTTAAAGTTTCCATGGGTCTTGTTATAATCATGGATTTTGTTAATGGGCTAATCCATGATCATTGAGATGAGTCCAAATTTGATTAATATTACTTGTTAACCAAGTGGTAACTACTTGTTGACCAAGTATTGGATAAGGGCTATCTCAGTGAAATGAGGAACGTGGATCCCAACTGAATCCCACGACCTATGCTAGATATTTTACAACTTTTTTCTATATATAGAAGAAGACGAAAGAAGTGAGGAGACCATTAGTCTTTGGTTTTTCGTTGAGTAAAAAGGTATTAGGTTGTAAGCATTCGGTGGATGGTAGAAAGAAAGTTTGTTAAAATTCGTGAAGGTTTCGTGGCATCCATTGTGAAAGGTTTTTAGAATCTGGGTATTAAGGAATCAACAGAAGGTATGTCTTTAATGTTTTGATCAATGCATGTGTAGATCCTGTTATAGAAAGTTTTTATTACACTTTATCACTAGCAGTGGTATCAGAGCAGTTCACATGTTATTATATACTATTCGTAATAGTCAAAGATTAGATCTTTTATTTATATATGATATTAAAGTAGTCTCGATCATGAATAGCAATGAATGAAGACATAAGTTGTACTTTTATGCTTGTCGTTAGTAGTGGATAATTAATGCTTCCTGGTTAATATGTTGCATTGAATTGTATACTTTAATTATTTAATAATATCTGATAGTGATAGATCTGAAACCATCATTAAAGTCTTATGAAATAAACTTACATGGTTACACATACATGTATGATGACATGTATGATGTTATGTATGAACAGATAAGGATGCATAGATAATATGTATTCTTTACTCTGAATGTTTTACTTGTCTATCTTTAGAATTTAATTCTAATTATTAATTTGGAATTTAATGTGAAGTAATTAATGTGTTGCTTGTTTTAACTATAATATGCTCTAGCTTGTGAAAACAATTATACTTGCTTCCGCTTTTTTTGATCTAGATATATAGGGATATGTAAGATGTTGATTTCTGGTTTTAGTACTTTAAATCAATCCATCAATAGCATCTGGTTGTGCTTTAAAGAGTTATGTTTTATATGTACGTGATGTATTACTTTCACACATAACAAGATTGCTTTATTACATATAAATAATCTAGTTTTCATGTTGGTTATCATATTATTCGTGAAGTCCCTCATTGGATTCCAAGTGAGGGCGATTTTGTCAAAACCCCATGTGTTTGTGCGAATACCCCACTAAAGATTTTTATTTTATCTTAGCACTAGGAAGTTAACGATTCTGTCAAAGACCTGTTAGCAAAATCTGACATGGATTATTTAATAATAAATAAATCTGATGTGGCATAAACTTAAATAAAAATACACGTGTTATAATCTCGTTGAATAGATGTGATTAAATCCGACGGCTATGATATGTTGGAATTATATTAGAATTTGAATCTATTTAATCAGTTGTCTTCTTCCTCAAACTAACCTTAAACTTCTGCAAAACCAGTTTCATCTTCTTCCCCAAATAAACCTGAAACTTCGACGGTCTCCACTTCTCTGTCGAACCCCTTATTTCTATGTTCTTCTCTTTGACTCTCTCTCTTTCTCTTTCTTTCCTTCATAAAACCATTTCATTCTTTCTCTTCTACTTCTCCATCTCTCTCTTTTTTCAAGATTTACTGTAGAATATGAAAAACCCAATCAGTCACATAAAATTGCACTCAATTTCCATATAAAACACTAATTAACTCACAGTGACATTTCTCCAAAACCACATTTGGGGAAAACAAAATATTGATAAATTGAAAACAATCAAGTGCAATTCAAGACCCAAAATTCAAAATCTAATCTACAAAATTACATAATTTTTCATACTAACAATTCTAATTTCAACAGGTTATAAAGAAGGAAAAATTAGACTTAACCCCCCAAATAATGGACATCATTTGAATAAACCCCCACATATTTAAAAATTTTGACTTTGAACCCCACCGTTTGCTTCTGTCCAGTTTTCCATCCTAACCACATTTTGTCTTCCCAAATACCCTTTCTCCTTCTAATCAACTAAAATCCCATAATTTTTTAGTACCAAAATTGGTGTTTTCTTCTTAATTTTCCATTCAATGTCTTCATTTCCATCAAATAGTTTTGCATATCAATTCTTATGGATTTTTGTAAACAGTTTTGCATATCGATTCTTATGGATTTTTGTTCTTTTGAATTCAAAGTTCTTGTGGGGTTAGAGAGGAAGGATTTCAATTATTGGATTTTGGGTTTTGGGTTATTGAAGATGAGGAGAATGATTGATTGAGAGATTAATAATAGTCTGCAATTCGATTCCCAATCTTGTGAGTTGTGGGTAAGAGATGAGGAAGAGAAAGATGCAGAACAAAGATACCAACAGCCCTAAAATTCGAACATAAATCTTATTTTTCTGCAAATTAATTTAATTAAAACCCCAATTTGACTTATAGGTCGAAATCAACAAAAAAAAAACATTCTCTAAGTAAATCATTCTTTAGTGGTGGTGGGTAATGGTGGTGGTAGTGGTGGGTGACCATTGAAGTTTGGGTATTTTGCATTCTTGATCTTCTTCTTCTTCTTTCATCAACATAAATAAATCTATCCTCTCATCTCAACCATCCATTCAATAAGGATTAGAAAATGATAGCCTACTACATCATCACCATTTCCTCTTTCACAAGATCTGTCTTCCCCTTCAACTCTTCAACCACCACCACCACCACCTGCACATGAAGAGTTCACCACCACCACCAACAATGTGTTGTTACCTTGTAAGATAAGATAAAAAAAAAAGGTAATTTTTTTTCTCTGGTCTCACTAACAAGGGATTATTTAGGGTATTTTAGCTAATAAGATGAGGAGGGGTATTTGGGAAAACAAAGATATAATTTGGATGAAAAACTAGACGGATGCAAACGGTGGGGTGCAAAGTCAAAATTTTCAAATATATAGGGGTTTAATCAAATGAGGTCCATTATCTGGGGGGTTAAGTCTAAATTTCCCTATAAAGAAACAAATCAAAACTACAACATAAAGCAATTGAAACAAAGATCATTATGGCAAATTGAAGAAGATGAAAAGAAGTAGAAAATATACTGTATAACTACCACTAACTCCATTTTTTGGACCTTCAAGTGGTCCAAATGAACCTGACATTGTAATAAGAGCCAAAATAGGTAAAAAAATAGCTTCTTTTTCACTTTATATATGATGAATTACTTCAAAATATTGAACAATTTGAAGAAATGAAGGTTCAATTCTCCCCATTTCTTATTCAATTCAACAAAAACCAAGAACAAGGTTTCGAAAACGGCAGTGGTGATAATATGGAGTGTTTGTTATTTGTTTCGTGATCAAAGTGCTCAAGAAGCAGTAATGAAGAGTAATGGATTGACAAATATTTTGTTGATTATGCAGAGTAATTGTTCACCATCTGTTAGACAAATGTGTGGTGATTTGATTAAGATTTTTCGCTGTAAACTCAAAATCTTGTTTATCGATACCAAAACTACACATATAATGTCGTTTTAATTCTAGCCGTTGATCGAAATTAACAAGATTCAGACACGTACCCCTGTTAAATAAAACTGTTGTTAATAATAAATAAAAAGCCACGTCTGTATTAAGAGTCCACGTCAGAATCAAGCGTTATGTTTTTGCAGAATCGTTAACTTCCTATTGCTAAGACAAAATAAAAATCTTTAATGGGGTATTCGCAAATAAAAGCATAAAGGGGTGGGGTTTTGACAAAATCGCCCTCCAAGTGATAACAAAGGCTTTTGGTTTATGAACTGAAACCCAAGCTAAATCATTGTCAAGTCAAAAGAAATATATTTTTGATTACAAGAAACTACATCCCTACGGATAAGTGTCTTGTGAGATAAAATATTTTATCTATTAACTAATCTTATGAAGAAGTTTGTGCAAGTACAGTAGGAGACTATTCCCCAAGGAAAAATCATTCTACTGTGTTGCATAGAACTAAGACAATGGTGCACTTGGTGAAACCGGCACTAAGTTTGTTTGACATCAATTTTGTGACAAAGTGTCCTTGGTTATTTCGCCTTGAGTTCATTGTTAAGAAAACCGTGTTGTACGCGCGTCGTCCCGTGTCCTTGTCTTCGCGTCATGTGTCTCAAGTATGATGTTTGTTTCAGGACGTACGTACCTCTTAAGGACGTTCGTACGTATGGTTAGGCAGCAGAGAAGTTTGTGTTCTGGACGTACGTACCTTTACAGGACGTTCGTACGTCCAAGTAGACAGCAGGCTTATTTTTGTTTGGAGACGTACGAATGTCATATCGACGTACGTACGTCCAATGTGGGTTTTCACTATTTCGGCCCATTTTCCTTGGTTTCCAACCCTAAGTATAAATAGGGTTTCTCTTCCAAAGAACAAGTTAGTTCTTTGGCCGTCCAATTCACCTCTTGTTTCTTGGAGTTTGTTTAGGTTTTGGTTTAGGTGGTTTTGGTGATTGAACTCATCTTCTTCTTCCCCATTCATCTTCTTCTTCATTATTGTTTATATTGATTTAGCTTCGAGTCTTCTTGTGTGTTCATCAAGAAGTCGAGTATCCTTGTGTGTTCATCAAGGAACTCTGGTGTAAGCTTGTTTCATAGTTCGGCTTCGAGTCTTCTTGTGTGTTCATCAAGAAGTCGAGTGTCTTGTGCGTACATCAAGGTGCTCTGGTGAAGTCAAGGTGTTAGAGATAACCGGGAGTATCAACTCGCAGTGAGTGCAGGTAGTTGGTAGGTTTGTACATCTCTATTCATCTAGTGGATTTATTTGTTGTCGTGAGGACAACCGTGGACGTTTCCCATATTGGGTTTTACCACGTTAAAAATTTCTGCGTGTTATTTACTTTCTGCTTGTTGTTTGATTTGGTTGAATATCGAACTGTCAGATTAGCACTATTTGTAGTTTCTCAATTGGTATCAGTCGCTGGGGGCTGGTTAAGGAGCGTCAAGGCTCACGCTAACGATCCTATGAGTGCAATGATGGTTCATGAGTCTGGTCATAATAATTTTATTGCTAAATCGTCTAAATCTACAAAACCAAAATCTGATTTTGAAAAGGATGATAATTTGTATGTTGTTAGCAATAGTGATTGGGCTCTTCTTTACAGACTTTCTGCAAAAGAATGTGAAAGATTACAAAAAGCTAATATTGATTTGCAGGAAAAATTTAATAAAGCTAATTGTAATGTGTCTACTATTTCTGATAATGTTTGTTTTGAAGATAATAGTGTTTTGCAGACTAAGGTTGATTCTCTAGAACAACGACTCAGACATTGTGCAGAGGACTATATGCTTCAAGGGGAAGTTTATGAATCCAAAATTGAAAATTTGGAAAAGGCTAATCTTTCTTTGCAGGATAAAATTGAGATTCTTGAAAAACAGATTTCTTGTGCTGCAGATGATACAATTTCTATTTCTCAATTATTTGACAAAGAAAAACTTGACTTGTTATGTAGAATTGCAGCTTTAGAGAAGGCCAATCAGGAGGTCGATGAGAAATACAAATCTCTATTGGTGCAGTATGAGGTAACAAAGAACGATTTAACGTCTACTCAACTCCAATTGCAGGTTTTGGACAAAACTAGATTTGATTCTCCTATTGATAGTTCTACTAGTTCATCTAGTGTGATTACTCCTGTAAAATCTACTAGTTTGCCTGCCCTTTTGCCTACCCCACCTATTGAGACTAGACTTAATGCTACTAATTTTCAGCATGTTTCTCGTAAGAATTTTAAGTCTAAGGTTAATGGTAAGGCTGTTTTTACTGATAAGCCATATTGTTCTCATAATGGAGGTATAGGTTTTGTTAAGGCACCATGTCACAAATACAATGGTGACATACATGTTTCATCTTCTACTACCACATCTTCTTATAAGAATTCTTTGAGTAAGTCTAATGTTTTTCATTGTTCTTATTGTGGTAGAGTTGGTCATTTGGATAGCTTTTGTTGGGATTTTGATCAACATGTTTCATCCTATTCTCGTGTTCCTCATCGTTATAATCATGTTGATTCTAATGTTCCTTCTTGTGCATTTTCTAGACCTTGGAATTATAATGGTTCTCATCACATGTTTAAGAAAAACAGGTATTCCAACAAAAGGAAGTCTAAGACTAAGGTGGAATTAGTTAAGGACAAGTGTATTGCAAAGCGTGTTAAGGGAAAATCTCATATCTTTTCACCTCCCAAGGTGTGCACGCCTAGTGTTAAACAAGTATGGGTAAGAAAGGATAAGTTGAAGGTTTTTCTGGACTTGCAAAGGTCTGGTGGTGTCCCATATTTGGGATGATGTAGTTTATTTCTAGCCTTGTGTTATTTGAATTGCATATTTCTCTTATCACATAGGCTATTTGTTTGGTGCTTCTATTTTTTTTTATGTTTTGTTTGTTTAGCTTGCAGATCATGTTGCATGTCTGAATATATTGTTAATAAAAAAAAAAGGGGGTTGTAGGTACTCCTTCTTTTTTTTTGTTTTATTTATTTATTCCATGTATGTGTTGTTGGATGCATCTTTTCTGAGATATTGGTTTAATTCAATTGTCTTAAATAAGTTGCAATATGTTTGGGTGTTTTCTCTTTCTGAACACTTAAGTATGTTTTGGTATGTATCATGCATTTTTCCTCGCTTGTTTGCACAGTGCACGGCATGCTTGCATGATGGGAGTTTTTTGGAAACCACTTACATATTCTTTGAGCTCATAGAACTTCTCTATCTCTCGAGTATTTATGTGATCTTGAGCTATCTCTCCTTTGTTTTGGTTAATGTTCATCTTGTTGTTCGTGTTATTGAGCATTCTTATCTTCCTATAACAACTCTTGTTAGTGGTCAATGACTCACTTTATCCCCAGCCATTTGATTGTCTTTGAAGCAATATCAGTTGGCTAAGAACCCGTTGGGGTTGTGAGGGTTATGCTCTGACGGATGCACTCAAGAGATGTTAGTTCTTGTGTTGCACGTTATCATGGTATTGCACTTCTTGAGTTTGTGTTTGTCAAAAAGATGTAGGCTACACCCTACCCTCGTGTATTTGAAAAGATGGAGGCAAAAATCCCTCCCACGCGGGAATGACATTAGAGTGATGTAGACTAAACTCCACCACATGCGGCAAAATAAAAATCCAAGCGCATATTCATTTTTTTTTATGTAAGGCATACAAAGTTTATATTCCTTTGCCTTTTTAATGTCTTGGTTTTCACTTGAAATATCATATTTATATTCGTTTGCCTTCTACTCATAACGTTTGTTTCAAAGGGGGTTGAAGTTTGTTTCTTCTATGCTCACTTACTAATCTAATCGTATGTCTCTTGTTGATGGTTCTATATTCTAGGTCTTCAAAGGGTGTGTTCTAGTGGTGAACTTTCTCTCTCTTTATGCATTGCATTGCATCTACACACACCGAGGTTTAGTTTATGATGCACTTCAATTCTCTTATTTGTTCAATCTTTTGTTTATCCCCATATATTGCCTCTTATTTTTGTACGAATTGGGATTGGCTACTGTTTTGGAAGTTCATGATGTATTCCTCTTCACTTTTATGGTACATCGGTTCTTTTCCTTTTATCTTCTTATTATGGTTTGTGTTGTTAGTTATTCGGTTTGTTTTTTTTTTTTTTTTTGTTATTAAGGTTAGTTCTCTATTGTTAAAAAAAAAAAAAAAAAAAAAAAAAAAAAAAAAAGGGAGTACGAACGTTATTAGCACGTTCGAATGTTTGTGGAGGCAGATGTTTTTTTTTGGGGGGGGAACGTACGAACGGTGTTATAACATTCATACGCATGTTCAGGCAACAAGGTTTTTCATTTTATCTTGATGCTGCATTATTATTTGTCTGTTATGCTTTGGATTAAGAGTTTGTTTACCATGATCATGTTGGGTTCATACCATGGGATATATACTTGTTGCCTAGATAATTTTGGAACTTCTTGTGATTATTAATGGTTGTGGAGTTTCTTGGACATGTTTAGTATCATTTTGGTATGCTCATGTAGTGTTTTTGCCTATATGTTCTGTATTGCTCACCAAGTGTTTGGTGAAATGCCTGAATGGAGTTTCCTAAGGTTTTTCTTGGTTGTTTTGTTGGTTTTACTTAATTGTGTGGTGTTTATAATGTTGTGTGTGTGCAGGACATGCCTCCTAAGCGAGCTCGGACTACTCCCACCAAAGAAACACCCAGTTCCAAGGGTGCTTCGTCGTCGGGCACACGTCCTCCTCGTGCTCAAAGGAGTAGAGGCGTCATTCCTTCGGATTCTTGTATGCTTGTTGTTCTAGCATTGGTTGTTGCTACCACCACTTAGACTGCTCTTTTCTACTGTATGCAGGTTCATGGACAATGTGCGTGTCGTCAACTTTATTTTTCTCTCAGTAACTTTACAGGCAGATGTTCTTGCTGAAAGTGTTTATGGCTTACTCTATTTTGGTTCCATTCCTTGGTAATTATTTTCAGTCGGTGTTTCATTGACATACTTAGGTCCGATTGTTAGTATAATTTGGTTTTACACTTCATGCTTTCTATTTTTGTCATTGGATCACATGTGTTTGATGTGATTTCTCAAGGTAATAGATCTCAATTTGTTTTAAGAAGGCTGCAAGGTATGCATAAGCATATTTTGGTGATGAAATCATGTTATTGGTGTATTCGTTTGTCATGATTTATATTGATTCATGTTTTCTCATAGGTTCTCATCATACTTTTCTATGTTAGGATAATATTCTTGAATTCCCTTGTTGGCTGGCTGGTGTTTGATTAAATGCTTATGAGACTTGCCTATCCTCTTATTGTTGCTTCTTGTGCCTGGTTGATCCTATTTTTTCCTACAATAGGTTTGATTAGATGTGTTCTTGGTAGTCTTCTGCAATAATCCTCATGCAATGGTTCTGGGCTACCACTGTTCTACTTTGGGATGCATATGCTCAGTTTGGTCATCTATTGTTAGCAATTCTCTTCTATTGACTCTCTAATCCTTCTGACAATGTATGGCATGTCATCGGAGTCTTAGTGTTTTGGCAGGCAGGAAATTTGCTCTGAAGTTGGATTGTTGTTTTGTGACTTGGTGACATCGATAATCCTTGCTCATTCTTCAGTTAAAGCATTTTTTTATGAGCTTGATGATTGCTTATCTTGTTTGGCATATGTTAAACTAATTTTTGGGTTTCACTAGGGGTGGGCTTACAGGTTTATTCCTTTTATGTCTCTATTCCGTTGTGTTTGGGATAATATTTTCTTATCCTTGTTTATAAGATTCTCTAATTCTCTTTTTGTGGTTGGATGAGTTGTTTCAGGATCATGTACAGATTGGATTTCTCCATGGATTCTCAATGGATTTTCTTATACTTTACGTATCTCTTCCTGCAGATACTCATATTCCTGTAGTTTTGTCATGGGATATTGTTGGATGTGTCTAATATGCATGGTTTCCCTATTATCTTTTTACATATTTTTTTCTTGCACATTTCTCACAGGTTTGACTATTTGGTTCTTGGTCATTATTGTACCTTACCAATTTCATCAGGTATGGTATTTCTTCCTTTTTGTTTGTTTGCTTTTTTTTCTCTAGATATCTTCCTACTATGAAGTCGTCTCTCTGGAGTCTATCTCAGGTTGTTATGGTCGGTTGATTAAAGTGATATTCTGGTGAATCATTTGTTCCGATTGATGGTGTCCTGACTCTTTCTTATATGTATAGGTTTCTCTTGGTTTCTATCAGGGATTCATGTTATGTTTTCTTTTCTTCCCTCTATTACCTATATAAGTATTCAGTGTCTTGTGTCTGTGTTGGTACTCTTTCTTCTTCATTTATATGCCTAGATCTCTCTCATGTTTTTTTTTGTTTTGTGTGTCATGGATTCCAGATTTATGGTATGGTTTTCTCTTTACTCTCTTCTACCCTTGTATGATTGGTTCTTTGTGTGTTTCAAATATCCTTATTTGGTTTGTTTGTTCTAGGTGCATCTTTCTCATATGCATTGCATTTAGGTGCCACTTTTGTTTAGGGGGAGAATTCTTTGTATTGACATCGTGTTAACAAGTGTTTATTTTATGACTTCCGTTGCATATCCTTTTTGTTGTTAGCATGATTGTTCTCTTACTTTTCTTCTTTAATCTTATTTGTTATGGTTTGGTATTTATCTTTTCTCTTTCTTTTGTTACCTTGCTTCATTTGTGACAAAAAGGGGGAGATTTATGACTCTAATACTAACACCTTCTTCTTCCTTGTTAGTGTATTTTTGGGTTATGTTTCAGGTATGCTACACGTATAGGGGAGTGAACGTGTTGATGTTTAGAGGTTGTACAGTTTTGGGTCATGTTTCAGGTATACTACATGTATGGGGGAGTGAACATATATGATGGAGTGAAAGTGATGATGATCACTAAGTGTATGTACAGTTTTGGGTAACCTCGAGTATTAAACCTTGGAGTTCATGAAGTATGGGGGAGTTGTTCGAGGAACTTCTGTTGGCTATTTGATTGTTTCAGAATTTCTTGTTGCTTCCGTTCGGTCTCTGATGATTAAAGTGTCTTGCTCAAGCTGGAAGTCAAGAATTGGTGACTTGGTATGTGTTCTACTTTGAGTGTTTTTGTAGGCATGTATTATAAATGCCGTTGGTTTGGGTTTGTAAGCACGTTTTATAAGTGCTATTAGAGTCATAGGTTTTTTTGTCACAAAATCAATGTCAAAGGGGGAGATTGAAACCGGCACTAAGTTTGTTTGACATCAATTTTGTGACAAAGTGTCCTTGATTATTTCGCCTTGAGTTCATTGTTAAGAAAACCGTGTTGTACGCGCGTCGTCCCGTGTCCTTGTCTTCGCGTCGTGTGTCTTAAGTATGATGTTTGTTTCAGGACGTACGTACCTCTTAAGGACGTTCGTACGTATGGTTAGGCAGCAGAGAAGTTTGTGTTCTGGACGTACGTACCTTTACAGGACGTTCGTACGTCCAAGTAGACAGCAGGCTTATTTTTGTTTGGAGACGTACGAACGTCATATCGACGTACGTACGTCCAATGTGGGTTTTCACTATTTCGGCCCATTTTCCTTGGTTTCCAACCCTAAGTATAAATAGGGTTTCTCTTCCAAAGAACAAGTTAGTTCTTTGGCCGTCCAATTCACCTCTTGTTTCTTGGAGTTTGTTTAGGTTTTGGTTTAGGTGGTTTTGGTGATTGAACTCATCTTCTTCTTCCCCATTCATCTTCTTCTTCATTATTGTTTATATTGATTTAGCTTCGAGTCTTCTTGTGTGTTCATCAAGAAGTCGAGTATCCTTGTGTGTTCATCAAGGAACTCTGGTGTAAGCTTGTTTCATAGTTCGGCTTCGAGTCTTCTTGTGTGTTCATCAAGAAGTCGAGTGTCTTATGCGTACATCAAGGTGCTCTGGTGAAGTCAAGGTGTTAGAGATAACCGGGAGTATCAACTCGCACTGAGTGCAGGTAGTTGGTAGGTTTGTACATCTCTATTCATCTAGTGGATTTATTTGTTGTCGTGAGGACAACCGTGGACGTTTCCCATATTGGGTTTTACCACGTTAAAAATTTCTGCGTGTTATTTACTTTCTGCTTGTTGTTTGATTTGGTTGAATATCGAACTGTCAGATTAGCACTATTTGTAGTTTCTCACTTGGCTGAAAACATTATTGTCCCCACAGTTTATAAATAATGTTATTCAGTAGCTAAAGTCTTGAGAATCATACTTTGTTAAAGTTTTTTTTTGTATTATAAATGTTATAAGACAAAACTTGAGAAAACAAAGATTGGTAGATCTCATTGAATCTGCCAAGTTATGTTAAATGATTTCCATGCCCCAAGGATAAGAAATTATTTATAAGTGTTGGTTTCCAATGTTTATATTTAGTATTAATGATTTGACAAGAGGGTACTGATCATTGTAAAACATAAGCATGAAGTTGGTCGTCGAAACTCCCAAAAACCAATTATTTTATATATATGCATTAGAATAATATAAATGTGCATAATTGTCTACAAATATGTCTCAATCAAATTTCAGTCCCGTGGCCTCCATTCTGAAAGACAACAAGTTGTCTGGACCTAACTATGTTGACTGGAAGAGAAGTTTGAACATTGTTCTGACTACTGAAAGTTATAAATATGTGTTGTCCACTCCTTGCCTAGCTGTTCCTCCTGCTAATGCTACTGCTAGACAGAGAGAAGAATATGAAAAGTGGCAGAAAGCTAATAAGATGTCAAAGTGTTATATTTTGGCTTCTATGTCAAATGTACTTCAACATCGTCATCAGAACTTTGCTACAGCTACAGAGATCATGGAAAATCTGCAAGAGATGTTTGGTGAACAAAACCGAACCAAACGTCAAATTGCAATGAAAAATTTAATGAGCACAAAAATGGTTGAAGGGACTCTAGTAAGGGAACATATTCTCAAAATGATTGATTATATCAATAAACTGGAAATCCTAGGGGCCGTTATTGATGCCCATCTCAAGTTGATGCAGTTCTTCAGTCTTTGCCTGAATCGTTCAATCAGTTCAAGTTGAATTACAACATAAACAATATGCAGCTTTCCCTTTCTGAGTTAATGAACTCACTGCAGCAAGCTGAAGACTGTTGGGATATTAGGCTCTGTCAAAGCCTATTTGTTATGACAATTATTATTTTTCTATCACATTATTATTCATGCATATTATTGGGTCCTCTCTCTCTCTCTATATATATATATATATATATTTTATTCATATGATGAATCAAAAGGCTCCTTAGGTAGTTAATATTGAATAATCATACGTGTGTGAGACACATGTGGGAGATATGATTAATTCTAATTACCTCAAAGCATTCGCAGTTAGGGATGAAGTTGGGCACTTCATTTATACGACTGTAACATATAGGACCACTATTAGATAGGGTGATATGCCTTAGTCACTGGAATAGTTGATTCCAAGTCCATATGTTGGTGTAGTCAATAACTGACACTGAATGGGATAGTAATGAGTAGTCACTTTAAATTCGCTGTTAAAGAAAGTGTACAATAACTAATTTTACTAAATATTCCCTAGACTTGAAGAATTGGGATAAATCAGATTGTCTTAGGTTTGTCACTTTGTGATGTTTTACAGTGATGTCTATATAGACTATATTCTAGGCATCTTGGGTGGCAAAGGTATTGACATGATGGTAACACGAATTCTAACATAGGATCTACCGCTCTTTAGAGTTGATATTCGCCATTGTGACATTGATTGAATATAAACCCGGCCGGTTCAGGAAAAACGTTTTCCCGATATTCAATTGTTATTTATTGTCGTGTCACAATAAGGCAATTCAAATAACCATGGGTGTGCAGTGAAGATTATGATCCCAATGGGTTATTATGAATATAGTGGTAGAGGGATTTGAAATTAAATATTTAGTAAGCATGGGCTTTTTCTTAAAGTTTCCATGGGCCTTGTTATAATCATGGATTTTGTTAATGGGCTAATACATGATCATTGAGATGAGTCCAAATTTGATTAAGATTTACTGGTCAACCAAGTGGTAATTACTTGCTGACCAAGTAATGGATAAGGGTTATCTCAGTGAAATGAGGAACGTGGATCCCAACTGAATCCAACGACCTATGCTGGATATTTTACAACTTTTTTCTATATATAGAAGAAGACGAAAGAAGTGAGGGGACCATTAGTCTTTGCTTTTTCGTTGAGTAAAAGGGCATTAGGTTGTGAGCATTCGCTGGATGGTAGAAAGAAAGTTTGTTGAAATTGGTGAAGGTTTCGTGGCATCCATTGTGAAAGGTTTTCAGAATCTGGGTATTAAGGAATCAACAGAAGGTATGTCTTTAATATTTTTATCATTATACGAATTTAATGCATGTGTAGAACCTGATATAGAAAAATTTTATTGTACTCTAAGTTCTAACAATGGTATCAGAGCCAGATTCACATGTTATTATACTATTCGTAATAGTCAAAGTTTAGATCTTTTATTTATATATGATATTAAAGTAGTCTCAATCATGAATAGCAATGAATGATGACATCAAAAGTTGTACTTTTATGCTTGTTATTAGTAGTGGATAATTAATGCTTCCTGCATTGATTTGTATACTTCTATTATTTAATAATATCTGACAGTGATAGATCTGAAACCATCAATAAAGTCTTATAAGATAAACTTATATGGTTACACATACATGTATGATGACATATATGATGTTATGTATGAATAGATATGTATTCTATACTCTGAATGCTTTACTTGTCTATGTTTAGAATTTAATTCTAATTATTAAATTGGAATTTAACGTGAAGTAATTAATGTGTTACTTGTTTTAACTATAATATGTTCTAGCTTGTGAAAACAATTATACTTGCTTCCGCTTTATTTTATCTAGATATATAGGTATATGTAAGATGTTGATTTCTGGTTTTAGTACTTTAAACCAATCCATCGATAGCAACTGGTTGTGCTTTAAAGAGTCATGTTTTATATATATGTGATGTATTACTCTCACACATAACAAGATTGTTTTATTACATATAAATAATCTTATTTTCATGCTGGTTATCATATTATTTATGATATTATTTATGAAGTCCCTCATTGGATTCCAAGTGATAACAAAGGCTTTTGGTTTATGAACTGAAACCCAAGCTAAATCATTGTCAAGTCAAAAGAAATATATTTTTGATTACAAGAAACTACATCCCTACGGATAAGTGTCTTGTGAAATAAAATATTTATCTATTGACTAATCTTATGAAGAAGTTTGTGCAAGTATAGTGGGAGACTATTCCCCAAGGAAAAATCATTCTACTATGTAGCATAGAACTAAGACAATGGTGCACTTGGCTGAAAACATTATTGGCCCCACGGTTTATAAATAATGTTATTCAGTAGCTAAAGTTTTGAGAATCATACTTTGTTAAAGTTTTTTTTATAAATGTTATTATAATATAAAACTTGAGAAAACAAAGATTGATAGATCTTGTTGAATCTACCAAGTTATGTTAAATAATTTCCATGCCCCAAGGATAAGAAATTATTTATAAGTGTTTGGTTTCCGATGTTTATATTTAGTATTAATGATTTGACAAGAGGGTACTCATCATTGTAAAATATAAGCATGAAGTTGGTTGTTGAAACTCCCAAAACCAATTATTTTATATATATGCATTAGAATAATATATATATGTGCATAATTGTCTACAGATATGTCTCAATCAAATTTCAGTCCTCTGGCCTCCATTCTGAAAGACAACAAGTTGTCAGGACCTAACTATGTTGACTGGAAGAGAAATTTGAACATTGTTCTGACTGCTGAGAGTTATAAGTATGTGTTGTCCATTCCTTGCCCAGCTGTTCCTCCTGCTAATGCTACTGCTAGACAGAGAGAAGAATATGAAAAGTGGCAGAAAGCAAATGAGATGTCAAAGTGTTATATTTTGGCTTCAATGTCAAATGTACTTCAACATCGTCATCAGAACTTTGCTACAGCTACAGAGATCATGGAAAATCTGCAAGAGATGTTTGGTGAACAAAACCGAACCAAACGTCAAATTGCAATGAAAAATTTAATGAGCACAAAAATGGTTGAAGGGACTCTAGTCAGGGAACATATTCTCAAAATGATTGATTATATCAATGAACTGGAAATCCTAGGGGCCGTTATTGATGCCCATTCTCAAGTTGATGCAGTTCTTCAGTCTTTGCCTGAATCGTTCAATCAGTTCAAGTTGATTACAACATGAACAATATGCAGCTATCACTTTCTGAGTTAATGAACTCACTGCAGCAAGCTGAAGACTTGGTCAAGAAACAACCAAGTGTGATGATCTCTGAGAATGTTAATGGGCCTAAGTCAAAAGGAAAAGGCAAGTTTAACAAGGATAAAAAGTTTCATCCTGGTGGGCCAAGAGGTGGTATTAAGAAACACACTAAGGCAGGAAAGGTGAAAGCAAAAGGAAATTGTTTCCATTGTGGGAAGCCTAATCATTGGAAGCGTAACTGTCGAGTTTATCTTGCTTCATTGAAGAAAGATAATAAGGAAGGTATGCAATCTTTTCTTTTAGAAGCCAATTTGTTGGTTCAACAACCTTTTAATTCTTGGTGTATAGATTCTGGTGCTAATAATCACATCTGCAATTCGTTGCAGGGGTTCCAGATGACAAGAAGGTTGAATGAAGGAGAAGTGTACCTTACCTTAGGAACGGAAGCGACAGTACCTGCATTAGCTATAGGAATTTGTTTATTGCATTTAGGAGAGAGAACATTAGTATTAGAAGACTGTTACTATGTTCCGGAAATAAGAAGAAATTTGATTTCTGTGTTTAAATTAAATGAGTCTGGATATTCCACTATTTTTGATTCAAAGGTTGTTATTAGAATGAATGGAAAATATATCGCTTCCGGTTTTTCATATAATGGTCTTTACTACTTGTCTCTCATGCATGAACTTAATAATGTAGCTATTGACTCTCATAGCATTATTCCTCAAAAGAAGAAAAGTCCTTCTTTAAACCCTACTTACTTATGGCATCTAAAACTTGGTCATATTGGACTAAATAGGATCGAAAGGTTAATTAAGGATGGGCTTTTGAGTTCTTTAACTCTTGAACCTTTTCCAACCTGTGAATCTTGTTTAGAAGGAAAAATGACTAGAAGGTCCTTTAATGCTAAAGGAAATAGAGCCAATGATTTATTGGAACTATACATACAGATGTTTGTGGTCCAATGAATGTAAAAGCAAGAGGTAACTTTGAATATTTCATCACTTTTACTGATGACTATTCAAGGTATGGATATGTGTATTTAATGCACAAGAGATCTGAATCATTTGAAAAGTTCAAAGAATTTAGAGCAGAAGCTGAAAAGCAAACTGGAAAATCCATTAAAACCCTTCGATCAGATCGTGGTGGTGAATATATCTCAGATGAGTTCAAGGAGTACTTAAAGTTTAATGGCATTTTATCTCAATTAAGTGCACCTAGAACTCCACAACAAAATAGAGTTGCAGAAAGAAGGAATAGAACCTTATTAGATATGGTTCGATCTATGATGAGTTATTCTTCATTACCTATCTCCTTTTGGGGTTATGCTTTAGACACTGCTATATACATTCTGAACTTGGTTCCATCTAAATCTGTTCCTAAAACTCCTAGAGAGTTATGGTCTGGACTAAAGCCCAGTCTAAAGCATTTACATGTGTGGGGTTGTCCTGCACATGTGCTAAAAGGGAAAATAGATAAATTAGAATCAAGGACAGAATTGTGTCTTTTCATAGGGTATCCAAAAGGGACACGAGGTGGTATGTTTTATAATCCAAGAGAAAACACAGTATTTGTAAGTACAAATGCAAGGTATCTTGAGGAAGATTATATGCAACAACAAAAACCGCGTAGTCAAGTAGTAATTGAAGAATTAATTGGACCAGCAAATGTTCCAATTGAATCGCCTCCTATTCCAGATGAACAAGCTTCAACTAGTATTAGAACATTACCTGAGCCTACTCCAGTACTTCGTCGTAGTGGGAGATCAATTAGACCTCCAAAAAAGTTAACTCTATTAGGGGAAACTTTTTCTGTTATACCAGATAATCAGGATATTGATCCAATAAACTATGATGAAGCAATTTCTGATATTGACTCAAGGAAATGGCTTGATGCAATGAAATCAGAAATGGAGTCTATGTATTCCAATGGTGTCTGGGAACTTGTGGATCCACTACCAAATGTTAAACCAATTGGATGCAAGTGGATTTACAAAAGAAAAAGAGGTCCTGATGGAAAGGTAGAAACCTACAAAGCAAGACTAATGGCGAAAGGGTATAATCAGAAAGAAGGAATCGACTATGAGGAAACTTTTTCGCCAGTGGCCATGTTAAAATCCATTAGAATTCTTTTATCAATTGCTGCTCATTATGATTATGAGATTTGGCAAATGGATGTAAAAACCGCTTTTCTAAACGGTTATCTCGAAGAGGATCTTTATATGATCCAACCCGAGGGTTTTACATCTCCTGGACATGAGCATAAAGTATGCAAGCTGGAAAAGGCCATTTATGGACCTAAGCAAGCATCTAGAAGTTAGAATAAATGTTTTGATCATGCAATCAAGTCTTTTGGTTTTGCTCAAAACTTTGAAAAATCTTGTGTTTATAAAAAGGGTGAAGGTGATGCATCTGTGTTCTTAATACTCTATGTGGATGATATATTACTCATTGGGAGTGATGTGGGAATATTATCTACAGTAAAAGTCTGGCTATCTAAACACTTTGATATGAAAGATCTTGGTGATGCAAACTATATTCTAGGGATCAAGCTTTTGCGAGATCGAAAGAATAGAATGATAGGATTGTCTCAAGCTGAATACATTGAAAAATTAATAGTTAAATTTTCAATGGAAGGTCCCAATAAAGGTTTTTTACCCTTTAGACATGGAATTGTTCTCTCTAAAGATCAGTGTCCTAAGACAGCTGAGGAAAAGAGAAAAATGCAGGCTCATCCTTATGCTTCGGCAGTAGGAAGTCTCATGTATGCTATGTTGTGTACAAGGCCTGACATATGTTTTGCAGTTGGGATGGTTAGTAGATACCAGAGTAATCTAGGTCCAGAACACTGGACATCAGTCAAACATATCATCAAATATTTGAGAAGGACAAAAGACTATGTCCTTACTTTTGGGAACAATGACATCACACCAATAGGCTACACAGATTCTGACTTTCAGTCTGAGCTTGAAACTAGAAGATCTACATCTGGTTATATATTTACCCTTGGAGGTGGAGCTATCAGTTGGAGAAGTGTGAAACAACAGTGCATTGCAGATTCCGCTAATGAAGCTGAGTATGTTGCAACAAATGACGCGGCAAAGGAGGGAGTGTGGTTAAAGAAATTTCTTCAAGAACTAGGAGTTGTACATCAACCATCAAAACCTATTACTATATTTTGTGACAATAGTGGGGTTGTGGCTCAATCCATAGAACCAAGATATCATAAGAAAGGAAAACATATAGAGCGCAAATATCATCTTATTAGAGAGATAGTCCAGCGTGGAGATGTTGCGATTTCCAAGATTCCTTCGGCAGATAACTTGGCAGATCCATTTACTAAGGCTTTACCACAGAAGCATTTTGAGCCACACGTTGATGCTATGGGTCTTAGATATGTTCCAAATTGGCTTTGAGAGCCTGTGGGAGATTGTTGGGATATTAGGCTCTGTCAAAGCCTATTTGTTATGACAATTATTATTTTTCTATCACATTATTATTCATGCATATTATTGGGTGCTCTCTCTCTCTCTCTCTCTCTCTATATATATATATATATATATATATATATATTATTCATATGATGAATCAAAAGGCTCCTTAGGTAGTTAATATTGAATAATCATACGTGTGTGAGACACATGTGGGAGATATGATTAATTCTAATTACCTCAAAGCATTCGCAGTTAGGGATGAAGTTGGGCACTTCATTTATATGATTGTAACATATAGGACCACTATAAGATAGGGTGATATGTCTTAGTCACTGGAATAGTTGATTCCAAGTCCATATGTTGGTGTAGTCAATAACTGACACTGAATGGGATAGTAATGAGTAGTCACTTTAAATTCGTTGTTAAAGAAAGTGTACAATAACTCATTTTACTAAATATTCCCTAGACTTGAAGAATTGGGATAAATCAGATTGTCTTAGGTTTGTCACTTTGAGATGTTTTACAGTGATGTCTATATAGACTATATTCTAGGCATCTTGGGTGGCAAAGGTATTGACATGATGGTAACACGAATTCTAACATAGGATCTACCGCTCTTTAGAGTTGATATTCGCCATTGTGACATTGATTGAATATAAACCCGGCCGGTTCAGGAAAAACGTTTTCCCGATATTCAATTGTTATTTATTGTCGTGTCACAATAAGGCAATTCAAATAACCATGGGCGTGCAGTGAAGATTGTGATCCCAATGGGTTATTATGAATATAGTGGTAGAGGGATTTGAAATTAAATATTTAGTAAGCATGGGCTTTTTCTTAAAGTTTCCATGGGCTTTGTTATAATCATGGATTTTGTTAATAGGCTAATACATGATCATTGAGATGAGTCCAAATTTGATTAAGATTTACTGGTCAACCAAGTGCTAATTACTTGTTGACCAAGTAATGGATAAGGTTTATCTCAGTGAAATGAGGAACGTGGAACCCAACTGAATCCCACGACCTATGCTGGATATTTTACAACTTTTTTCTATATATAGAAGAAGACGAAAGAAGTGAGGGGACCATTAGTCTTTGCTTTTTCATTGAGTAAAAGGGCATTAGGTTGTGAGCATTTGGTGGATGGTAGAAAGAAAGTTTGTTGAAATTCGTGAAGGTTTCGTGGCATCCATTGTGAAAGGTTTTCAGAATCTGGGTATTAAGGAATCAACAGAAGGTATGTCTTTAATGTTTTTATCATTATACGAATTTAATGCATGTGTAGAACCTGATATAGAAAGTTTTAATTGTACTCTAAGTTCTAACAATGACTTGGTCAAGAAACAACCAAGTGTGATGATCTCTGAGAATGTTAATGAGCCTAAGCCAAAAGGCAAAGGCAAGTTTAACAAGGATAAAAAGTTTCATCCTGGTGGGCCAAGAGGTGGTATTAAGAAACACACCAAGGCAGGAAAAGTGAAAGCCAAAGGAAATTGTTTCCATTGTGGGAAGCCTAATCATTGGAAGCACAACTGTCGAGTTTATCTTGCTTCATTGAAGAAAGATAATAAGGAAGGTATGCAATTTTTTCTTTTAGAAGCCAATTTGTTGGTTCAACAACCTTTTAATTCTTGTTGTATAGATTATGGTGCTAATAATCACATTTGCAATTCGTCGCAGGGGTTCCAGATGACAAGAAGGTTGAATGAAGGAGAAGTGTACCTTACCTTAGGAACGGAGGCAACAATACCTGCATTAGCTATAGGAATTTGTTTATTGCATTTAGGAGAGAGAACATTAGTATTAGAAGACTGTTACTATGTTCCAGAAATAAGAAGAAATTTGATTTCTGTGTTTAAATTACATGAGTCTGGATATTCCACTCTTTTTTATTCAAAGGTTGTTATTAGAATGAATGGAAAATATATCGCTTCCGGTTTTTCATATAATGGTCTTTACTACTTGTCTCTTATGCATGAACTTAATAATGTAGCTACTGACTCTCATAACATTATTCCTCAAAAAAGGAAAAGTCCTTCTTTAAACCCAACTTACTTATGGCATCTAAAACTTTGTCATATTGGACTAAATAGGATCGAAAGGTTAATTAAGGATGGGCTTTTGAGTTCTTTAACTCTTGAACCTTTTCCAACCTGTGAATCTTGTTTAGAAGGAAAAATGACTAAGGTCCTTTAATACTGAAGGAAATAGAGCCAATGATTTATTGGAACTTATACATACAGATGTTTGTGGTCCAATGAATGTAAAAGCAAGAGGTAACTTTGAATATTTCATCACTTTTACTGATGACTATTCAAGGTATGGATATGTGTATTTAATGCACAAGAAATCTGAATCATTTGAAAAGTTCAAAGAATTTAGACCAGAAGCTGAAAAGCAAACTGGAAAATCCATTAAAACCCTTCGATCAGATCGAGGTGGTGAATATCTCTCAGATGAGTTCAAGGAGTACTTAATGCTTAATGGCATTTTATCTCAATTAAGTGCACCTAGAACTCCACAACAAAATGGAGTTGCAGAAAGAAGGAATAGAACCTTATTAGATATGGTTCGATCTATGATGAATTATTCTTCATTACCTATCTCGTTTTGGGGTTATGCTCTAGACACTGCTATATACATTTTGAACTTGGTTCCATCTAAATCTGATCCTAAAACTCCTAGAGAGTTATGGTTTGGACTAAAGCGCAGTCTAAAACATTTACATGTGTGTGGTTGTCCTGCACATGTGCTAAAAGGGAAAGTAGATAAATTAGAATCAAGGACAGAATTGTGTCTTTTCATAGGGTATCCAAAAGGGACACGAGGTGGTATGTTTTATAATCCAAGAGAAAACACAGTATTTGTAAGTACAAATGCAAGGTATCTCGAGGAAGATTATATGCAACAACAAAAACCGCGTAGTCAAGTAGTAATTGAAGAATTAATTGGACCAGCAAATGTTCCAATTGAATCGCCTCCTATTCCAGATGGACAAGCTTCAACTAGTGTTAGAACATTACTTGAGCCTACTCCAGTACTTCGTCGTAGTGGGAGATCAATTAGACCTCCAGAAAAGTTAACTCTATTAGGGGAAACTTTTTCTGTTATACCAGATAATCAGGATATTGATCCAATAAACTATGATGAAGCAATTTCTGATATTGACTCAAGGAAATGGCTTGATCCGATGAAATCAGAAATGGAGTCTATGTATTCCAATGGTTTCTGGTAACTTGTGGATCCACTACCAAATGTTAAACTAATTGGATGCAAGTGGATTTACAAAAGAAAAAGAGGTCCATATGGAAAGGTAGAAACCTACAAAGCAAGATTAGTGGCGAAAGGGTATAATCAGAAAGAAGGAATCGACTATTAGGAAACTTTTTCGCCAGTGGCCATGTTAAAATCCATTAGAATTCTTTTATCAATTCTTTCATCTGATGAGTCAAAAGGCTCCTTAGGTAATTTATATTGAATAATCATACGTGTGTGAGACACATGTGGGAGATATGATTAATTCTAATTACCTCAAAGTATTCGCAGTTAGGGATGAAGTTGGGCACTTCATTTATACGACTGTAACATATAGGACCACTATAAGATAGAGTGATACGTCTTAGTCACTGGAATGGTTGATTCCAAGTCCATATGTTGGTGTAGTCAATAACTGACACTGAATGGGATAGTAATGAGTATTCACTTTAAATTCATTGTTAAAGAAAGTGAATAATAACTCATTTTACTAAATATTCCCTAGACTTGAAGAATTGTGATAAATCAGATTGTCTTAGGTTTGTCACTTTGGGATGTTTTACAGTGATGTCTATATAGACTATATTCTAGGCATCTTGGGTGGTAAATATATTGACACGATGGTAACACGAATTCTAACATAGGATCTACCGCTCTTTAGAGTTGATATTCGCCATTGTGACATTGATTGAATATAAACCCGGCCGGTTCAGGAAAAACGTTTTCCCGATATTCAATTGTTATTTATTGTTGTGTCACAATAAGGCAATTCAAATAACTATGGGTGTGCAGTGAAGATTATGATCCCAATGGGTTATTATGAATATAGTGGTAGAGGGATTTGAAATAAAATATTTAGTAAGCATGGGCTTTTTCTTAAAGTTTTCATGGGCCTTGTTATAATCATGGATTTTGTTAATGGGCTAATCCATGATCATTGAGATAAGTCCAAATTTGATTAAGATTTACTTGTTAACCAAGTAGTAACTACTTGTTGACCAAGTATTGGATAAGGGCTATCTCAGTGAAATGAGGAACGTGGATCCCAACTGAATCCCACGACCTATGCTAGATATTTTACAACTTTTTTCTATATATAGAAGAAGACGAAAGAAGTGAGGAGACCATTAGTCTTTGCTTTTTCGTTGAGTAAAAAGGTATTAGGTTGTGAGCATTCGGTGGATGGTAGAAAGAAAGTTTGTTGAAATTCATGAAGGTTTCGTGGCATCCATTGTGAAAGGTTTTCAGAATCTGGGTATTAAGAAATCAACAGAAGGTATGTCTTTAATGTTTTGTTTTTATACGAATTGATAATGCATGTGTAGATCCTGTTATAGAAAGTTTTTGTTACACTTTATCACTAACAATTTTATGTACCCTTTGTAGATTATAATATTAACTAGTAAAACCCGTGGCGCTGCCACGATTGTCAATTAATTTTATACTGCATAGTAAATTTTAATTTAGATCAAAATATTTTGTTTGTTCGATTAAAATTTGACGATCATATTTTATTTTTTTTTGATTAGTTGATATATGATTTAGAGTTGGTTGAACTTGAAGTTGTAATCCCGTAGTCTGCACTCTTGGTAATAATTGTACTGGGAATTCTACTACTGTCAAGGATGTTTTAGAAGAATAAGAAAGAAAGCATTAAAAATTAATTAAATCTTGGATATATCATTATACTTAAAATATTCTATATCAAGTCGCAAACTCGGAGCAACGTGTTAGTTTGTATTGACAGTTTACATAACATTGTATTTTTGTCGTATGTATGTTTTTTGATTTGTTCTAAGCATTGAAGGTCGTCTATGTAGCTTTTGAGCAGCCATAATTAGTATTTCCAACAATTTAGGGGGAAGGCCCCGTTAAGTTAACCTCGCTTACTAATAATAATAATAATAGAGGCTTACAGCGTAGTTTGTAGCTCGTTTGTTTTCTAACTTTGTATAATTTCTCAAATTTTTATCAATAAAATTTGTTTTTGATTAAAAAAAAAAACATCATTTGTATATTTTCAGGTTTTTGAAATTACATCTCAATGATCATATAGTAACAGGTTCTATAATAAGAGGTTGATTGATGAATACAATATGCATCCCAGAATGAAGCCAGAGAACAAAACTGAAGACCAACATCCAAATTCGGAATGACTAAAACTAAACATATATATTCAAAACCAAAACAAATACTTCCTCAGGGACATATGGAACAAACATATAATAAACATCCCTTGTGGAGTTATTAACTGCACTAACACCAACAGACATTACAAAAGTATGAACAAAATAGGGGCAGTTATCATTAGGTAGTTGATATCAGAATCATATCACATCAATATCAATTAATATAAACTAAATAAAATTAGTATTAGATATTTACCAAATGGCAGAGTATTAAAAGTTCTTCCCTAACCAGTATCTATCAAATAGCCCAAAACTCTAGACAAAAGTAACTATTTTCAATGGAAATAAAATGATGATCCCGTCCACTCAAATTACACTCTATCTCGGTCCTTCATTCAAAGGCCCACCGGTTGTCCTTCCTAACCTTTTCTTGCTCTGGACTGAAATCATTCTTGATGTTGAGTCTCTTTTGTAGTCTACTGTTTGATGATCTTTGCCACAATCTGGAAAGATAGAATAATTTGCAACCTGAAAAAATAAAAGGCAAAATGCAAATAATTCAGTCAACAACATAATTGAAGGAGTTTAAACTGAGGTTTGGGTATGTGCTAAATAAAATTCAAACCCAAGCACATAACACGTTACAGATTGTTTAATGTTGGGGCACCTCCAAAGTATAGTTTTTGAATTTAAAATTCAATATTTGTCAGGGAGTCCAATAGTGTGTCACAACAATTAATCATACCAGAGTGGACAATCATGATGATACAATGAGATTCCAACTGAAAACGATAAATTAGCTATTTTGGTCCCCTAACTTTCTCCAAATTTTCAGTTGAGTCCCCAAAGTTTAAATTGGTCAATTTGGTCCCAAATCTTTCGAAACATTTGCAAAAATGGTCTCACCGTTACCAAGCATTTAATGCCATTGCAAAAATCTAAATTCTAAAGTCATCAAACCAGAAACTGGAGAAAGATTTAAATAGAAATGAGAGATAGAATACGTAATAAACTTGAGGAAAATAGTACTTTACGAATGAGTAATCTGGTCATACCTGTAATCAATTAGAGAAGAACTTCAGGATAAACAACATTGGTTGTTTTGTCATCATCTTCATTCCCTAGGAGAACAAATATTCGATTGGAAGAAGTACACCTTGATAATGCCACATATAATTGGCCATGACTGAAGACATGGTTTCACAAGTCTATACCCACATACTTAACTGATTGTCCTTGTGACTTATTAATAGTCATTTCAAATGCCAATCGAACTGGGAATTGTCGTCGTGCCATTTGGAAAGGCGTTTCTGAAACAGATGGTTGAAGAGTTATACGTGGTATGAATACATAATTTCCAACATGGCTACCATTAAGTATCTTTGCTTCTATAACTCTTGTAGCAAACTGGACAACCATTAGACGCGTTCCATTACATAAACCATCTCTCGGTTGAAGGTTCCGTAGCAACATTATTGGACAAACAACTTTAAGTTGGAGTTTGAATGGTGGAAGACTCGGTGGATCCAGTGCTTGCATATTCTCGTTTGATATACTGTTTCCCCTATTCTCGATTGGTTGATCATCTTCAATGGCTTTATCAGCAGCTAGGTACTCATGTAATTCACCGGGAAAATGATTTATTGCTAATTCATTAAGAGTAGCTACATCATCATTGCGAGCAGAGAGAATAGATCGTTCTTGCAAGTAGGTCTCGGTAGCTACCTCTTCCACATTCAGATTGGGGTAAACTTTAAACAAAAGATCTATGGTACTCTTACACCTTTTGATCTCCGAAGGCAATTCCACATCTTCTTTAGGATTTGTTCCTATCTGTAAATTATAATATTAAGGGTATAATAAGAAAAGGTTTAAACATAGATATAAACATAAGAACTATTGTTGAAATTTAAAAATTACCTAGATATGAAAATAACAAATATTGTTGAAATTTAAAAATTACCTCAATCAAATAATCTGCGAACTTGACATTTTCAGTATCATTATTGTTCAGTCGCATATTTTTAACCAAAGTTAAGAGTCTAACACCACTCCACAAATGTGATTTTGTTAGACATGCACGAACAATTTCTTGTCTAGTTCCTTTAGTAATGACATGGAGAGTTTGTTTGAAGTCATCGCCCAGAACAACTGTAACTCCTCCAAACGGTTCTTTAATTTCACGAATATCCCTTAGTGTACGATCAACAGCTTCCACGCAGAACCTATGTTGCATTGGTACTTCATCCCATATAATCAGTTTCGCTCTCTTGAATAATTCTGCATGGATTGTTTGCTTTGTGACTGAACAAACAGAGTCGTCTAGAACTTCAAATGGAATTTTGAATGTAGAATGAGCTGTTCTTCCTCCTGTCAATAATAAAGATGCAATTCCTGATGAAGCAACCATTATCACAATATGACCTTCACTTCTCAATGTATCTGCTACAGTATTATAGACGAACGTTTTTCCTGTTCCAGCCGGACCACTTAGGAAAAATACTTGTCTACTATCATTACGAACAGAATTTGTAATCTCTGTATGGCATTTAGTTGTTCAGTATTAAATCTTGCAACTTTTTCTTGAGCCTTTTCATATAATCCCTGATACACGAAATTCTGATGCTCTGTAATGAGACAGTTGGTAACTACTTCATTCAATGTTTTACACGGTAAAGGCATGTTTGGGAAATCTGATAATGTCTTACCACTCTCCAACAAGTAGTCGTTCATTAAGAACAACCCATAGTCACAAACATCACTATCACTGGGATCTTGAATGCCAAATTTTATTTTCAGTTGGTACGGCAAGTCGTCACATATTTTTAAAACATTTTTCTCCGATAGATAATACATCAGTAAGTATATTATTCAATGAAACTGAAGGCTACAGTGCAGCAGGTGGAAGGGTAAATTATCAGGGACTGTTATGGTGTGTGTTGGCAAAGGACTCGATAATAATAAAATCCCTCTTAATTGATTCCTTGATACCAGGATGCGTAACTTTAACAGCAACAACAATGGGATTGAGTTGTCTATCTGGGTATCGAGATCTTAAAGTAGCTCGGTGCACTTGGAAAACATGTTCAGATGCTACACTGTAGCTATAGATGCAACAGTGTTTATAGCTATAGATGCAACAGTAAACAATTTCCATATTTAGATAAAATAGTTTTAATATTTAGACATATAAAAAGAATTTAAACATAAATTCCGAGTACCTGATGACCAGTTTTCATTATTACAGCTTTTTCTAGGCATTTGTCCCATTCATTGTCATCTTCTAGAAGACCACGAGCAATGCATGCTTCTCTGTATGTCTTATGTTCGATGCCATCCACACTATATAAGGATTCAAATGACGATGGTCCTTTCACAACGGTTAATAGTAACCTAAGGTAAAACCTTTCACCAGAATTCGGATTGGCAAAATACATCCGACCAATAGAAAAGGCTGAAGTAACTCTTGGTGTCCATTTCTTGTTATCTTTGCACCATCTAAAATGTTCAGGGAATTGTTGGTAAGTATAAGCTTTAGTAGTAGGATTTTTTTCATACCAATCGAAATATGCAGTCAAAGATGATTTCTGATTTTCAGCCTTTTCTTTTACTTGTTCTGGCGTGTCATTAGGATTGAAGACACACACATGCATACCTTTCAGATGAAGCGCAAGTCTAGTGACACATGGTAGTCCTTCATGTATTCGAAATCCATATAATCTCCACACTGCTTCAGTAGGACCTACATATCGAGAATCAAGATATTGTTGAATTTCATCATCTTCCGCCCCAACCACCATTGTGGTTCTATCATGGCCTTTGTAAATGTACTTGTGAATATATTTGACTGCCCTTACTGATGCACAAATTTCCACATTAATGTGGCAATCAACATTTCTGATAAATGAGGATTGTATGGGACTACATCTTTGTTATCAACCGGGTGTCCTCTAACATGATAACTTTTACCAATTTTTCTTCGCCTATAGATTGGGTAGCCATCCACATCTATTCTAGTATCATTTACAGTTTCTCTTGGATATCTAGACTTGCAAACCTTGTTCTCCATACATACTGATTCCATGTTGCGAGTACCACAGGGACCATGAACCATGCATTTTTTGATAGTTTCGAACAAAGCTAGATGTTTTATAGGATCAGGGAACTCAGCACTAACAATTCTGTCCACTTGATCTGTCGTCCTGATTTTATCTTCAGGGTGAAGAAAAAGCAATGCATGCATATGTGGAAGGCCGCGTTTTTGAAATTCTATTGTATACACATTTGCAACAACTCTTCCAAATAATCTTTTATTTACTATTTCATGCATAATTGCTTTTCTTTTAAGCTCGAACACACGTGCAACTAAATCAGGACGATCTAATGCAGCTTGACCTGGCTTAAGCTCATTCTGAATTTCTGGCCATTTTGGATTAGAAGTCACCGTCATGAATATATCTGGATGTTTGTAGTATCTGGTAATCGCCATAGAATCCTGGTAGATTTCATACATATGCCTTGGACTGCCTAAATGAGTGGACGGTAGAATGAATTTTTTCCCAATGTCATTAGGATTGTGACCATTGGTAACAATATCTGTCAATCCACTATATACATCGCAGCACAGATCAGCTTGGTGTGTTCTAATCCACTATAATCGATTTTGTTCATAGGACGCCTAGGCATCTACAATAAATTGTTGGAACAAAAGGCCAGCTCAAAATAAAGCAGAATATTCAGTCGTTCTCTCAAATAAGCGATAGCAGAAATAATGAAGCTGAGTCAATCTATTCTTTTTTTCTTTACCTATAACTGTAAAATACCGTTCGTTCTTGACATCCCAATGTTTCATATCTGTAGACCAACCAAGATCTCCAGTTGGAAATAGTAAGACATAGTGTGACGGCAAATACAGTGGGTGGCACTCGCTTATTCTTTCTAGATTGTTATTCTTCAGGTGCAGTATTATGTCTCGCTTCGAAGTCGGTTCAGTCTCATCCCCAGGAATAATAACAGCAATATCTTCAGACGTTGGGAGATTATAGCGTCTAGGATCAGTAGTGGGCGTATAAGCTAACCTTATAGGTATACTTTCACCGCCATTGCTATTAGCTGATTTCAGAACATCATACACACATTTGTATATTTTGCACAACTCATTTGATTCCAATCGAGCTTCTTGAATTATTTTCAGAATAGCTGGATTTAAGTGCAGGTTCCTTTTCTGTCGGCATTCCAATGCAATATGAGGATCATAAATATATAGCTGTGAATAACTTGGAGATTTGTTTGATTCCGGTAACAACGATCCAATTTGATGGGACAACTGACCATGAATTGTGAAAGAAGTTGGTCCTCGACCTTTTAAAATACGTTTGTCCATCGAAACACCCAAACTGGAGAAGGCATTAGCAGCATTATAGAATCTAATATCTTTCCTGAAAGACCTTGCCAGTGAATTTCTCCCTTCGTATAGCAATTTAATAGCAGAAGGCAATGGTGTCAGTAGTGACAACTTTATCTTTCCTTGCAGGCAACACATACCGAAGAATGACTTCTTTTTAGTGGATTTAGTCAATCGTTCATCTAACCAATGATAAGCAAAACATGATGGACATATGACATCCATTTTCCCAAGATAGTGTCTTTCTTTTGGAACATTTTCTACTGGATCGATTGGTATGTGAATTTCATCTTCTAATATAGTATCGTAATGAGAATCACTTACAGGATGAACAACAGTAGTACAATAATTTCCTTCCATATTTGTCCTTTCTCTGGAAAAAATCAACAAATGGAGAAAAATATTAGTTCTTAAACATAATTCTCAAATTTAAAAATTAAAAGAAAATAAACTTGTCTAAGAAATAATTTTTCTGGTCAAGAAGAAGAAGAAGAAGAAGAAGAACCTGCTTATCTAAGAAATAAACTTGTCTAAGAAAATAAACATTAGTTCTTTTTTCCTGCTGTAGCAGCAGCAGCATTAGATTAACTATTAATAAAAGATTGGACTCGATTAATATTTAAGAAGTATTTAAATAAACTTGATTAATGAACCTATCAGCAGCAGCAACTGCAGCATTAATGTTTAAAGATTAAAGATTGGACTCGATTAATGAACAGCAGCAGCAGCATTAATGTTTAAGAAATAAACTTGTCTAAGAAAAAAATTAGACTTGACAATTAATGTTTCTGCCAACATTAGACTCGGTGGAACTTTCTGCTTGTAGAGGGAAAAGATTGGCTCATGGAAGGAAACAATCTTATTATGTAGCCAGTAAATCTAACTTTGGCCGGGAGGAGGTCTAGTTTGTTGTTGCTCCATGGGAAAGAGTTTAATAAATAAAAATAGGATCCTGGGAAACAGATCATGAAATGTAAATAAGATTGTGTAGACCATTTCTACCATACCAATTTGATTAATGAACCTAGCAGCAGCAACAACAGCATTAATGTTTAAAGATTAAAGATTGGACTCGATTAATGAACCTAGCAGCAGCAGCAGCATTAATGTTTAAGAAATAAACTTGTGTAAGAAATAAAGATTGGACTCGACTAATGAACCTAGCAGCTATTAGCTGATTTCAGAACATCATACTTCACAATTAATGTTTCTGTCAACATTAGACTCGATGGAACTTTCCGCTTGTACAGGGAAAAGATTGGCTCATGGACTTACAAATCAGGGGAACTTGCTATTAAACTACTATGCAGTAGTGTGTCTGTCAATTCTGGCCTTAATTGGTCTTATTTTAGACTTGTGCTTTACTACTTAAGAGGGAGAGGTCACCAAATTAAGGCAAGGAAGCGATCTGATTATGGAGTCAGTAAATCTAATTTCAGGAAAAAAAACCTTATTGATTAAATTGATTACGACTGTAGTAGGTTTTAACCCAATGGTGAGACCATAAAATAACTGTAGTTGCATAAAAATTAAGACTAACGTATTCCTGATTATATAATTAATCTGAATATGTGTTTTGCGATTAATATGTAGGATTAACTTACTTGATAGGGTATCGTTTCATAACTTGGTTTTCACGGGTCGAATCTCCAGTTGATGAAGAACCATACAAATAATATGTAATCTCATCATCTTCATTCTCTTCATCATCTTCAACTATAAGTTCATCCACATCATCATTTTCAATAATAAGTTGTTTTCCTTTTTGCCTCTTTGATATTCTCCATCTTGTAATGGTTGTGAATTTTCATTCATTATTCCATCCATTGTATACGAAAACTCACATTGCTTAGAACGTTCACTCTTTCTTCGAGCACTTTGAGGTAAACTTCTTTTGTTTTACCTTGGAACACTGGTCAAAAAATATATGTTAGAATTTGTTATTTTTTCCCATAGACGAAATTCTTTGAATGTACTTACTTGCTTAACACAGGTTCATTAGAGGTTGTTACTTCTTCATTCGTTTTCTCTGCGCAATCATCCCTTATTTGTCTTTGTTTCTTTGCAGCTGGTTCCCTGCATTTTTAAAGTAATAAATTTAGTTGCTTAAATTATTTTTAAAATATTTATAAAGTAACAGTAGTAGTACTTACTTGATAGGGCATCGCCTTTGTGTGCTATTTTTATTTGAGCAATCCTCGTTTGTTTGACTATTATTCCTTGTGATTGTTAAACTGTTAAGGGGAAAGAAATCAAAATTAGTAAGTTATTGAACTTATTTAATGTTGATTCATGGTGTGTATATTAATTGAACTTACTTATTTGATGTTGATTCACTGAGTTCATCATCTTTTCTTTGTCGCTGCTTCTTTGTAACTGATGAACAGTCGTCAATAACAAATAGTTGTTTTTTTTTTTTTTTGAGACATATGAATTGAAATTAAAAATTTGAAAAATATAACATGAATCGAGCTTACTTGTTTAGGGCAGATATTTCCTTTTCTCTTTCTCTTCGTTTCCGCTGACTTTCAGAACGCTTGGATATCCCTTCATTTGCATTGCATATATGTTCCATTTGATTCTTTTCATTCATTTCTCTCTCTCGTCTTTTTTGTTGAGCTTGTTTCCGTTTACTTACTGGCATATCATTTAGAACATTTGTTATCAACCAAATATCAATGTCTCGAGCAATTTTATTGGAAGTGTTTGTTGCCTGTAAAATATAAGATTTGAAAATGTGAAAAATGTTAAAATAGGAGGGAAACAAAAAATAAAAGTGGAATTGAGGTTGCAAAGTCGTAATTAAGCAATCCTGACTTACTCCAATTCTTTGCAATCCATCCAAATTCTCTCGAGTTCGGACTTGAAGTACCATAATATTTGAAGTTATTCAAAATACCCTTCGAGAACGCAATCTACGTTCATTAAAATAACACAATTTAAGTTAGGGTTTATTAACATAACACAATTTAAGACAAATTACTCAAACAATTTTAGTAGCAAATCAAACAATTTAATCAAAAATAGAGATTAACATAATGGTTGAGTCTTTAAAGGTAATGACAAATAAACTTGAATATTGACCTATGACATTGATATACCATATGGTATGAAACTCTGCAATTCCATTGACTTGGTTAGGCTTGTGGACTGTCAGCAGACTGTTACTCGGTTTGGCTTGACACTAAAGTCCAAGTCCAAGACTTTTACTCGGTTTGGCTAGTCGTCCCGGCTAACACCTACAGTAAACATTGGGCGGTGCTCTTTCAATATAACCTACTACTGTTATGCTAGGTTTATACTCTATAACATTCAAAAAGCTATGAAATGCGGAAAAATCTGGTTGGAAAGACTCTACTTTTGGAAAGCCAATAGGACTTGTCCGATGTTTGGACGTACACCAGACATAAATACTAATGTAAAAAGTGTTATACAGGGTACCGGCATTTATGTTATTTGGAGTAGAGATGATGGGCAGATTAGCGAAAGTGATGAACCTATTCGCTGAAACTATTGTTAGCTTTGGGCCAAAGTTCTAATGAGTTGATTATTCTGGAAAAGGTTATCACTTCATGTTTTTCTATGTAAGGTATACTAACATTGGATACCAATATATAGAGATTTTTTTGAACAATAAATAGACTAATTGTATACTAACAAAGGAGTACTGTGAAACAGATTAATTGTTTACTAATTGTATTCAATCGTGTCATTGAAGAAGAAGAAGAAGAACCTGCTGCTGCTGGTGCTACTGTTGTTGCTGCTGCCTCCTTTGAATTCGAATTAAGGTTTTGCTGCTAGAGATAGAGGAATTAATCTCCTTTGAATTCAAAATTGCTGCAGATATCACTAATCCCCTTTAGGTGTTATACAGGGTACCGACATTTATACTGTGGGCGGACTCTATAATTTGGAAACAGTAATGAATGGAATTGAATAGATAAGTTTATGTTGATCTGAACTCTGGTTTTGTAAACGATGATTATTATTATTTTTAGATAAATACATCAATCCCCTTTCTATTGATAATAATAATAATACATCAATCCCCAATGATACTGAAGAAGAAGAACCTAAGATTGCTATTGAAGAGGACCAGAAATTTTTTAGATAAATACATCAATCCCCTTTCTGAACTCCGATTTATGAAAGATCAAACGATGATTATTATTATTTTTAGATAAATACATCAATCGAAAACTATTGGTATCTATCCGAATACTTATAAAACGATACAAAACCTTGAAAGTATTACACCCTAAAAATTAAAAGTGAAGGGAAAAGTCTGGGTACCGGACGTCCAGTTCTATAGCTGAATACATATATACTGTAGGTAGAATAAAATATTGAAGAAAGCAATAAGAAAAATTACCTTGTATCTGTGGTAACTAACAAATCAATAAATACCCTTCAAAATGAAGACCTGTGATCATTAATAGCACAAATTTTAAATTTAAATTAATCCATAATTTAAGCAGAAAATCCAATAAAATTAATAGAAAAGACATTGTTATATGAATGTTTTTTGGAATTCTATTGATCCATCACAATAGCATTGGTTACATCTAGAGCATAGAAAATACACTGAAACTATTGTTAGCTTTTGGGCCAAAGTTCTAATGAGTTTATTATTCTGGAAAAGGTTATCACTTCATGTTTCTCTATGTAAGGTATACTAACATTAATTTGTAATGAAGAAGAAGAAACTGCTGCTGCTGCTGATGCTACTTTTAATTGATGAATTTAACATTGGTTGGATATCAATTTGTAAAGATGCATACTGTAAAATCAAATAAATTCTAATGAAGAAGAAGAACCTGCTGCTGCTACTTTTAACGATGCTGCTGCTGCTGCTCGAAAGAATCGTTGATTGGATCTCGAAATTGGTTTGGCAAAATTGCTGCAGATTGATCTCAAACAATCGTTGACTAAAACTAATCTATTCGAAATTTATGCAGATTTTAGAGAGTTCGATTGCTGATGGAGGAATTAAGGTTTTGAGTTCGATTGCTGATGGAGGAATTAAGGTTTTGCTGCTAGAGAGAGAAAGAGAGAGGGGAAATGGTTTGCTGATCTCAACCATCGGATGATATGATCTGAACCATTCAATAGACTTAAGTTTGGACCCAATCTAATCCAAGGACTAATAAACCAATTTATCTCTAATACAATCACAGCCGCAGATCTAATCTACAACTTCGAACCCGAGAGAATCTGGACCACTACTTATAACCCCAACTTGTCTATTTTATCTATCCTTTGTAGATTATAATATAGACTAGGTATGACCCGTCCCTCCGGGACGCTTATTTTTAATTATATTTAAATTACTAATTTTTATATCTGGACACAAATCTAAATAGACAATTGATAGTTAAATTGATTAAAATAGTTAATTTGAATTTATTTTTATATCTGTATGAGTAACTCAATGATAATAAACGCCAAAAAATTGTGATTGCTCTAATATAATTTGCAAAGTCCTCTATATGTAAATCATAGAGATAATTAAACCTTTTTGTTACTGAAAAATAAATCCTATACTATTATTTGTTGTAGACAGAAATAAATTTAACAGAGATAAAATAAAGAATATATTAAATTTCCATAGCTTCATCTTCGTGACTTCTGTCTTCTGAATTGATATTTTCAATTGCAGCTGTGCGAATCTTTTCTATTAGTTTCACATATTCCATTCTTTCTTGAAAATAGTTGTTAGACCATTTTTGGACTTCATTTTTTGTCAAGAAAATCCCTGAGTTGAGCATTTGACCCTAAACTGTAGCATAGGATATATGTGGATCACCTTCTTTTGATGATGAACCTACCTTTACACCATTTGCAACGTCTTATTGTGATGTTTGCATAGTCATTCCATTTTCTAGATGCATTTTAAAGGTCATTTCCTATGCCATGATTAATGAAGGAATGTGTAGGTGTTATCTTCTTTGGAAAATCTGAAAAATATGCCTCCAAGTATGGCTTGTACAACTGTTTGATAGAATAGTCCTCATGTCATATTCCATATATGAAGGTTGATCAACTTGGTCAAACAATCCTCATCACATTGTACGATAGAATAGTCCTCATATCGTGGTTTAATGATCTAAAAGTTCGAATAAGAAGAGGTTCATGGATATCATTCTTTGCAAGGTGTTAGCCACCCTGTTGAATTCCTTGTATATTTTTCAGTCCCACCTTTTGTAATTTTCTAAACCATGGCTAGAAGCCTAACTGAAATGATTGAGTTTCCCATAAACTATCTTCACATTGCACAACAAAATTAAAATTAATATTCGCCATTCTGATGAAGTTGAACTCAAGGTTCTAATGCCATGTTTCTGTTATTCCAAATCTCCATCATAATTTCCACTACGTACGAGATATTTAGTACCTACTTGCTTTGGTTGCTCGATTAGGTTATTCTCTTGCTAAAGATGTTTACTGTCACTTATATTAAGGAGCATAATCATATATCTACAAACTCAGAAGCACCTATCTATAACTGTCACCAGTCTCAACTTTACACTGATGGTACGTATAACATTAATCTCATCAAAGCATGATGCAGTTCTTGGTCAGCATGACTGACGCACCATCAGGTATGACCCAATGACTGCAAAATACAAAGGAAAATAACAACCATAAACCAACTTCAGTAAACTGTTTACGTCTTGCCCGTCCAATCATTCGTTCTTCCCTACAACACAATTTGCTCTACAGTATTATTTCTATATCAGATCTATCTGTAGAATATACTTTTACCACCCAATCATCTTGAAGGATACAATCATTCTGTCATAATTTAGTATGCATCCCTTAAACCGATATATTTTTTGATCCTATGAACTTTCAGAATAATGCCACACAATTCCTTAGATTTCGTTGACAGTATGTTAGTACCACCCACCCCTTGCTACATACGCTGAAATATAATGTTTAATTAAGGAACAAAATGATAGTATTCAAGCCAAATGGCCGGTAATTCTGGGATTTATAGTAAAGTGATGGTTAAATGGAGGTGTTCTTTGATTAAATTGTATAAACAACAAAGTAAAATTTGTAGACACTAAATTCAAAATCAATCTCAGTTAGCTAAAATGTACACATATTTGCCCTAAAATTAGTTCAATAGAAGTTATCATGCACAATTAATCTTGGGCAAGAATTATGTGTTGTGGGGGATAAAATGGGCTGGTAAGATGCAGTAGATTAATTCATGAATGTATCCAAGGCCCAACATACAAATTTAAGTGTAACCAAACATTGCCTGAACCACAGATCACCAAACACGGTGACGAAAATTATTTATTTTCTGATGAATTTTTTTCCAGAAGACCAGTTTGAATATTAATGATAGACCTTGCAGACATCGCACAACCTAAGAATGGAAATGTGTCTGGCGTGCAAATATTTGTCAACCAACCCTTTGCATGAATTCTTTATCCTATAAGAACGTCTTTGCATGCAAACCCAACCAACCTGTGGTACTGGAAGTATTCAATTAATCATATTCTGATAAAACTTTCTAGAGGTTGTGAAAGACTATTTATACTATGGGCAAAAATGAACTGGTTGACCTTTGTGCTTCATTGTTTATTAGATTCATAGCTATAGTCAGAAATTTCCAAGGCCGCTTTCAAAGAGTTTGAAAGATTGCTTGGTGAATCTGATGGTTCATTTATCATTCAGAATAGTTGTTCTGTTGATCTCATAAGCTCATTTGAATTCTTAAATATCGGTTTTATTACTTCCTGATTTTATGTGGCTGCAACAAAGAAGTTACGGCATTCATTCAACCATTTGTATATAAAGAAAAAATATATCTAAGTAATCAATCAACATTTACCATTGGTGAAGACATGATTTTTAAATTGAAACTTGGCTTTGTTAGGTGATAATCCATAGTAGCTTTTCTTCGATGGAAACATCCAGTTCCACAATAGTTTAGTCCTTGAATTTCCAGCAATTCAACACAAAAAATATTGTTGAAAAGTAAGTACTTACATTAGTGATAGTCTTTGCTATCACCTCAACACACCATTATATCTATAAAACAAAATTTTTTGTTTGCGAAAATTTTGATTTTTCTGAAAATGTATAGATGAAATTAAAACTATTCACGTATAAATAAAATTTGAAGCATTGACATGAAAGCAACAACGATAATATTAGGTTGAAATCACTAATAGAATCGTTAGTCAAATATCAAATTAAAAATAGAAATATTAATTAATTGTATAAAGCTCATATAGTCCAGGTTTAAGGATGGGTTGTATGTATTATTTGTATAATTGACTTTGGCTAAAGATACTGAAAATAAAAATTAAATTAAACACAAAAAAACTTAAATTCCAAATTTTTCTTTGTTGAAAAAGAGAGAAAAAACAAAGTGTTCATTGATGAAAATATGAGAGTAGAGAGGTGATAGAGGTTTGATGATAAGCTAAAACTGATCGATAACAGGGAGAGACGTATGAGACAGATAGAGTAGTATAATAGAATCTATACTCTCTATTAAAGTTAGGCATGCCGTTAAGCAAATATTCTCTCTCTAAATTATAAATAAATTGATGCTTTAATTGAAGAGAATTTGATTAAAATTTAGAATTGAAAGGTCATTTTAGAACTTTTACGCAATAGTTAATTAGTAAGTCTATTTAAGTAATTTCACTCCAAATTAAATATTTAAAGTTAACCAATATAAGATAAACACTAATTTGTAAATATCAAAAGTTGATCCATATGAAAAAACTGATGCTTTAATTGTAGAGAATTTTGTTAAACCAAAATTAAAAGATTATTTATTAAAATCACATAACTAAAATTTATCCAAAATATATTCAAAAATCAAAAGAAGTAAACACTATAACTTGGTTAAATCAATATGTATACAAACCAAATCAATTGAACATCTTATCCAAAATATTGGTATTTTGCCAAAAGTTAAAATTAAATCTTTTGTTAAAAAAATAAAAATATAGTAACATAAGCAAAATAATGTCAAGAATTTGGATTGTGAGCTTGGAGATATAATTTACACTCTAAATTAAAAACGTCAAATTATATTATTTAAATTGTTAAGAAAATTATATAGATAAACAAATACAGTAAATAAATCCTCAAAAAACTATCATAAAATAATAGTAATTTATTATTATTATTATTATTATTATTATTATTATTATTATTATTATTATTATTATTATTATTATTATTATTATTATTATTATTATTTCACATTATATCTTCGATGACTACACAAAAAATGAGAATACAATTTAAATTAATTTGATCTAAAACTTAAAAATAAAACCTTTAAATCAGGACAACAATAATTTTATGGAGGACTTATAAAATAAATATACATATACGTAATAAAATTCTACTTTCAATCAATTTCAATAGCAAAAATCAAAATCAAATTATAACACATAAAACTTACATATAAAATAACACCCGTGCATTGCACGGGTTAAATAACCCAATCTCTATAATCTCATTAAAACCCAATCTCTATAATCTCATGTGCAAATCTTGACCCTTGTTTGTCTTTTTACCAAGTTTATAAGTGTCGGTTATAATATAGATAATTTTATGGAGGACGTACTTATAAAATAAATATACATATACGTAATAAAATTCTACTTTCAATCAATTTCAATAGCAAAAATCAAAATCAAATTATAACACGTAAAACTTACATATAAAATAACACCCGTGTATTGCACGGGTTAAATAACCCAATCTCTATAATCTCATTAAAACCCAATCTCTATAATCTCATGTGCAAATCTTGACCTTTGTTTGTCTTTTTACCAAGTTTATAAGTGTCGGTTATAATATAGAGAATGCACGGGTTAAATAACCCAATCTCTATAATCTCATTAAAACCCAATCTCTATAACCTCATGTGCAAATCTTGACCTTTGTTTGTCTTTTTACCAAGTTTATAAGTATCGCTTATAATATAGATATAGATTCCCGAAAAAAACCCAGATTAAATCCAAGCTGTCAATTGTCCACACAAACTTATACTCGTCCTCCCTTATAATATAGAGCTGTAGATTTAGATAAAATTTTCTAGATTTAGATAATATTTTCTAGAAGGACCATTCCCATCCATAAATATCTATGATTACAAATCTGACATGTGGCCTCTTCGGCTGGTTTCCTTCAACAGATAAAGTAACACCTTCGCAAACAGAAAAAGTAACACCTTCACAATAGATAGTATAGCTATAGCATGTACAGAATTAGGAATAGCGACAGATTTTTGAGAGAGAGAGAGCAAATCTCAACTAACACCAAATCTAAACCTTTGATTACAAATTATAACACTATTCTTGAGAAAACCCCAAATTCAATCCAATTCGTCAGTTGTCCACACAAACTTATACCCGTCCTCCCTTATAATATAGATAGATATCATTGTGGAACACATCAAACATCTGATGGCTATTTTCATATTTTCAAGTACGTACATTCTCAACTTGACAAAAATTATATTTGCTAGGAATATGGAGTACCAGTAATCTATTTTCATTCCTTGCACTTAGTAGACATTGACAAAAAGTAAATGAAATAGAAAACAAACTCCAGTAAAGATGATGATATAATTTTCAATACATTTCAATGGGGGATATGAAAGGGACCCAAGTAGCAGTAAAACCTACTTACTGCAATTTTATGAAATTTGGAGTTTCCCTTCATTTGTGATCTAATGTATGTAAATGTGTTGCAGATGGGATTATATCCAAGAAAATCGCAAGATTCACACATCGTATGGTTGCCTTCTAGAAAGGCTTAACTACATGGGCTACAAGGGATCTTTCCGCCACATTACAAAGTAAGTCATCTTTATCATCATAATAGTTTGTTAAATAATTCGAATTTTCAGGATGTCAACTGTTATAACAATACAAGCCAATTAAAAGACGTTTGACTGCTAATGGACAACTATGCAAAGATTGTTTCCCAAAGTGATGAAACCTCAACAATCGAGCCAAACCAAATTCTAATTGAGACTTTGAGAGTGTTGCAGAATCCCACTCCCTCGTTTTAAATATTTACCACTTATTTTCCATTTAATTAAACATGGGAAATTGAGAAATCTATTTCTCGGACTTGAAACAAACAGATTTACCTGAATAAAAGCTCCTCAATAAATCTACAGAAAAGCTCCTCAATTAATCTACAAAAGGGTATATTTGAGGGAAACTGAATAAAATATAGAAAGTAATAACCGGCCTGAATGACACTTTAGGGTGGACAGCTTGCAACAAATTTCTGAATATCTTAAGATTGGAGAGCAAATTTCTGAATATCTTAATTAAGATTAGAGATCTTTTATCATTTTGAGTAATCTTGTAATATATGGGGAGCATCACCAGATTCCACAATCGACTTTTATGGCAGTGTGCAAGAGGACAATCTTGTTGGACTCTCAGACCTATTTTTAGGCAAAAAATTGGGATGGCATGTCACATGTCGAATTTCTTAAAAAACCCACTTCCTCTCCCAAAGAGCCCATCTTAAATTGGAATCTCTCCACCTTTTACAATCCCACTTTGTGACAGCAAGATGGATTTATCCTAGTGGCGCACAATCCCACTTTGTGACAGCAAGATGGATTTATCCTAGTGGCGCACATGTGACGCCTATGTGGAGACGGATAAATCCACCCTACATTAAGAATGCCCTTGTGAACACTAATGGTAGTCTATTTATTTTTTTGGGATAAGTAGGGGAGGAGGTGAGTTTGAGGAAAAGGGCTCATTGATCTGACCCAATGTTTTGAAATCTTAAGTTATAAAGCATAAGTTATAATGCACAAGTATGATATAATATAGTATGACAAATTTTATGAGATTATTAAATTTTTCATCACTGTTAAAACCCTTCTTTCTTTTCTCTGTTCTAACTAATATTTGTTCAAGTTTCAAGCTTTATCCCACTGTATCTGTCTACTAATTTCAACTTTGAAATTTCAAATTACCTAAAATTTGTCTTCTCACAATTTTGCATCATGGGAAAAATCAAATTTAAGTCTGGGAACATTAAGTATCCCTTTTTGTTATCATATCTGCCATTTTTATTGCTAGGCTGATTGTTGTCGAATTGAAATCAGGGATATAGCATTAAATAACCCTGAAAAGAGGGGAGAAAATAAGACTTCAAACACTTGACATACAACAATAATTAGTATCAAGTAGATTCTGGAATACCAACTTTTGAGATTCATGGTTCAGAACTGTAACAACTAATGTCCAAAAGTGATCGCCCACCCAGTCGAAAAGCAAAAAGAAATCCCTTTGAGTGAATTTACAAATAAACAGTCGCAATTGGTCAAATGCACTTAAAAATTCAAAACAACTGACTAGGGAATTATTCTCAGGCAACTCAGTCGTTTGCAGAATAATATTAAGCAAGGGTTGTGATTAACCTTCTGGTATCTTTTCGGCGGCTTGCTTATTACTGTCATCTCCATTTGCTTCTGTCATAGATGAGTCTGGCATAACTTCACTATAAGCATTCACACTACAAGCATCTTCAACTCCTGGAACATCAGAACATTAGTTATAGAAGCTTCAAAGCAATTACTATGTTGAGACTATAGACATTGAACTTCAGAAAGACACTACGACAAAGATTGGTGTTTCACCTTCTGCTATCTTTTCAGCAGCTCTTTTATCACTTTCAACAACATTTACTTCAATTACAGATCGATAAATGCGGCATGAGTTTGATATCAACATTGGCAATTATAGCATCTTCAGTTCCTGGAAAACCAGCACCATAGCGTTGGAAGCTTGAATGCTACTATTTGCATAATTTGACAGAAACATAAAAAATGGAACTATAAAAAGACGTAAAGATTGGCTTTTGACCTGCTGTACTTTCAATAGCTCTTTTATTTGTTTCGTCTCGACTTGCTTCGATCACAGATAACTTTGGCGTAACTTGGGTGTTCACAGTAATAGCCACATCAGTTCCTGGAACATCAGCACCATAGTCTTGGAAGGTTAAATGTAAGTATTATTTTGATAAGTTTAGCAAAATTTAATGACAAAGAGAAAAGATTGGCATTTGACCTTTTGCCACTGTATCACCAGTTCTGTTATCGGTGTCATCTCTATTTACTTCGATCTTACATAAATCTTGTGTAGCTTTGATGTCAGCATTCACAATAATAGCATCTTCACTTCCTGCAACATGAGTACCATAGTCTTAAAAGGTTCAATGCAAGTATTATTTTGATAAGTGTAGCAAAATTTAATGACAGAGAAAAGATTGGCATTTGACCTTTTGCCACTGTATAACCAGTTCTGTTATCGGTGTCATCTCTATTTACTTCGACCTTACATAAATCTCGTGTAGCTTTGATGTCAGCATTCACAATAATAGCATCTTCACTTCCTGGAACATGAGTACCATAGTCTTAGAAGGTTCAATGCAAGTATTATTTTGATAAGTTTAGCAAAATTTAATGACAGAGAAAAAATTGGCATTTGACCTTTTGCCACTGTATCACCAGTTCTGTTATCGGCGTCATCTCTATTTACTTCGATCTTACACAAATCTCGTGTAGCTTTGATGTCAGCATTCACAATAATAGCATCTTCACTTCCTGCAACATGAGTACCATAGTCTTAGAAGCTTCAATGCAAATATTATTTTGATAAGTTTAGCAAAATTTAATGACAGAGAAAAGATTGGCTTTTGACCTTTTCCTACTGTATCACCAGTTCTGTTATCGGTGTCATCTCTATTTACTTCAACCTTACATAAATCTCGTGTAGCTTTGATGTCAGCATTCACAATAATAGCATCTTCACTTCCTGGAACATGAGTACCATAGTCTTAATGGTTTGAATGGATATACTATTCTAATAATCTCGACAAAATATGAGTTGTGGAAAGTATTTAAAGACTTCCATAATAATCATAACTAATCTTACAATATTAAATTATTAGAACTCAAATAGTAGAAACACATGATACCCAATATTAAGTGACTGTATTACTAATATTACACTACAGTAATAGTGATATCTATCCAAAAATGTCATATGCTTTCTATTGACAGCTCAAAGCGCAGGTGTAGACCATTTTGAAAGATGATTAACACAAGGTTTAAATTTCTGAAACTATTTTCTTGGATAGTGATAGATGTATTAGTGTGCCAGACTTAACGATATGCATATAGAATGCCACAGATTTCCAGAACAAATAGTTCAAGCTTCCATGATATAAATTGAGAAAAAAGGTAATTAAAACTGCAGAATGTGTACTTTTACCCAGAATTTGATGGGTTACATACCTGCGATATTGTCAGCACTTATAGAATCTCTTGGAAGAAGAATTGATCGTGGTGAATTGTCCTTTGTTGGATTTTTGTCTTTGTGAAAATCAATGGGGTTGACTTCAATCTCAATTTCGTCGGCAATTACTTTTGGTATTTCTCGTAACAAGCGCTGTCTTTCAGATGATGTCTGAAGCAACTCCTTTCTGTCAAAATACTCACAAAGCGTATAACCATAACATAGTTAAGAATCACATGTAATCTGACAAAGCAACATACTCAAGTTACCACATATTGAGAATCAACTGCATAACAAGGATCAATTATATGATCTCAAGTGATTAATGAACTCTTGGCTGAAGGTTTCATTTAAATATCTTTTGGAGTGATGGACAGTCCAACAGTCACATACTAAAAGCAAACAGCGATCACTCCCAATGTTGAAAAATGTGCAATAAGAGGGCTTGCCAGACGCCTACATGTATTGCTTAAACAATTAAGAAAATGTTGCTGACAACAATTGTAAGATATATTCTTCCCTACACGCCTCCAATTGCTATCAGACTAAATCTTGGAGGTAACATCACCATTCATGTGTTAGGTGCCTTTAACATATTCTCCGTGAGATTTAACCTAGGGTATTACACAAACATGAAATAAGTACAGCACGTAAGTTGCCAAAAAGGAAACGAGTGTAATTGCAAGAGAACCAAGTATATGACACCGAGTTGTCCTGACAGGGTCCGTGCGACTATGATTATAATTCTGCATGACATGAATTAAGTATTCTCTCTGTCAATAACATGGGTTATCAGTCAAGTTTCCAACACTAAGACACTTAAGGCCATTAGGGGCCAAAACTTAATAATTGAACAAACAAACTCATCTAGTGCTTGGCAAATAGATCTAACTCTTGAATCCACGCTAATAAGTTGGATATTCTATAAAATTGTATCTTGGTAGTGGAGGAAAAATACATCACACTCCCTACAATATATATATATATATATATATATTTGAGAAGAACACGATCAATATAATAAGAAGAAAAAAGATAAGAAGTACAAAGAGATCAAGGAATGAGCTATCCCTATAACCAGACGCATAAAAAAATAACAAAAAACACCCAACACGCCAAACCCCTAGCATCAAGAGGCTAAAAGAATCGACTCCCAGGATAAAACAAACACAGGAAACAGAATGCTCCTTAAATCCTGCCATCAAGCAATATTATTTTGTTCTTGAATGCATTTGAAACTATGTGTGCTTATAAGCGACAATTTAAATTATTTTAAAATTTTAATACAGATTTCCAATGAAAATCAATGAGGGAGTTATATGTCCGTGACCAACTTCAAAGATTAAAATAATTGAATACGTATCAGAGTTAAAAAATTTATCCTTAAGGTTTTCACAAAAGAACAAGGAAAAAATAATACCGATATTCTCTCCACCTTGTAGGCCACTCTATCTTTTGGGAGCTTCATCCTCCAAAACATACAGTCCATGCTTTCAAGAATGCTCTTATTAGGCTTTTAGATATGCTGTGTGGGCTAAACTAATATGTGGATAAATGAATTACTAATGACTTACATATCCACTTTGCTTATCAAACATAAAAGACCATTGCATATCATACAAAGTCTATACGAAGGTGCAGAACATATTATGATTTATGAGTATACGAGTATAGGAATTACAGCTGCACCTTGAAAGTTTGAATTGGAATAATAAATATTTCCTTATATGCGAAACTTGAAAATTTTCAAAATTACTAGGGGAAAAAAGATCCAGGTATGGGTTTGTGATAATCTTAAAATAGACAAAGAGAGTGAAAAGGATATTCTCTACGCCATCCTTTCTCATTTGCTTGATCGATGAGTTTTTGTAGGAGGACCAGCTCTTCTTAATCCACTGAGAAGCAACATGAAGACATTTATGTCGTAAGAACCAGAATGCTCAAATTTGATCAAGAAATAATACATAAATCTAAATAAATGGCAAGTTTATGGGTATGCAACTGTGTTGGGATACACTACATGAGCATGCCTGGAAGACGTTTGATGGCTCCTACCGTGGAATTTTACTGGCTGAAATCTATAAGCTTGTTAGACTCTAAGAACTTATTTGCGCTATAATCTCTCTTAAATTACATTAGCTTCTGAAAAAGTAATCAGATAAGTCAGGTGGGTATACACATTAAAAAAATAAGTGATTATCCAGTGAGCAGCTCCTTTGTAACAACAATGTGACCAATTTGTAACATTACCACCAGTTTCAGTTTAGTGTCAACCTTTGTACCAGGAAAAGGGATATCACAGGTAATTGCATTACATTCATACAGTAAATTAATGGGAACGCAATAAAACCACCTCATAGATGATTTTCTATAACATTTCTCACACAGTTAGGAGATTGTGTGACCCAACCGTAATCAGTGTGGCCAGGTTTGGAGTTTGGACCTTGAGCTGAACTGGAAATGGTTTGAATATGATTTCAGATATTTGTTTTAAATCAGCCACTTAAAAAAACAGATAAAAAGATACAAAATGAATTACTTATTAAGATTTATTCTTTTACATGTGTGAAATGCCTTTATTAGAATTCCCTTTTATTTGGAAACCATATTTCTTCCCCTTACCTTAAAATTTAATTATATTTTTAATCCATTGGAATTTTTATGTTGTACTTAACTAGGTATCATGTTAATTGGAACATATCAGATCCGCCTGAAACCGTTGAGTTTGGTTGTGAATTTTGGATCTTTACTCCAGATAGGGAAGAAAATATAGATAGAACATCGATCAATCCAGATCTGACTGATTTCCATCCATACACGCTATTCTCTTAAACATTGAAGGGGTGGAACAGGTAGGATGGGCGTGAAAATTGGCATGGGCATCGAATAGTATGTCCCTTGCCTATTCAAGAGCAAACAAATTATTGCAGTATCAATAGTGATCTGAAAATTTGGACGGATAAGAATATATTACATGTTCAGTTAGGTCCTCATGGAGTCTTCTCGCCTTTTGTTCAAGTTCCACCTACAAAAACATTAATTTGAGATAAGGAGACAAACATATAAACGCTAAACCCAGAGAAACTCAATTGAATGAAATGATAATTTGACAAATCAGATAAAGATCAACTTTTTTTGGTTTAAAAGTTTGTATGGCTCGTTCAGATCTGAAGTATCTATGCCAGATTACTAATATCTATAATTATGAACTTCTATAAACAAAATGAATACTGTATAAGTAGAATGACATACTCTTGTTTCACAACACCATTTTACTGAGATTTAAGTAACAGTGGATATAAAATCTTAGATTCTTAGGTCTCCACCCTTAGTTTAGTCTACAGGAGACTGTAGCTTGCCACATGTTGTAAACCAGTTTCTCTAAAAGCTCGAACTTGTAGGGGGAGGCTACCACAATGTATATTAACCGGAATACCGGATAAACTGGTAGGCACATACCCAACCAAACACGGAGGTGGACTTTGCCACTCTCCCAACTGGGACACGGGCCGCACATACAGTTAGGCCCACAGTCCTAACCAAACATGGGGGTGGATCCACCAACACTCCCCCTCAGCAACATATTTATTTTAAAATGTTGCTGCAAAGAATCGAACCCGTGACCTCCCAAGACCGAACCGCTCTGATACCATGTTGTAAACCAGTTTCTCTAAAAGCTCGAACTTGTAGGGGGTGGAGCTGGAGAACGACGAACATAAACCTGTAGAGGTTTCTCCAATGATGGAGGATTAGTATCCAACACAGGTAAAGGTCTAACAGATGTGTTCTCATTAGATGCATGACGATGTGGGTCAAATGAAATTGATTGTTCCTGCAATGAGGGTTTAATACCAAAGAAAGGTGTATCCTCTAAAAAGGTCACATCCATAGTATGATACAACCTACGTGTGTGTGGATCATAACATCGATAACCTTTGGAAAATGAAGCATACCCCAAGAAAATGCACTTAAGTGCTTTATCATCCAACTTAGTGCGAGTAGGACTTCGATCCTGAACATAACAGACACATCCAAAGACTCGAGGAACAATAGGAAATAAGATTCTATCAGGGTGAAGAAGTTGGAGCGGGGATTTACCATTCAAGACACGGCTAGGGGAGCGATTGAGAAGATAAGATGCAGTGAGAACAGCCATATGCCAATAAGATTTCGGGACATTCATGCCCCGTAGAAGGCAACGGACAGTGGCCATAAGACTGCGATTTTTTCGTTCAGCAACTCCGTTTTGTTCGGGTGTGTAAGTGTTCGATAGTTGCTGAAGGACGCCCTCCTTATGAAGATGAGAAACAAAAGCATCTGATACATACTCCTTAGCGTTGTCAGAACGAATACACTTAACGACAACATTGTACTGAGTCTTAATCATCTGAAGGAACTGGATAAAGCATGTAAACACATCAGATTTTTTCTTCAGTAAATAGACCCAAGTACATCTAGTAAAATCATCAATAAATGTAACATAATAGCGGTGACCAGACCAAGAGTAAACTGGAGAAGGTCCCCACACATCAGAATGAATGAGATCAAATGCACAAGAAGACCGATGCATGCGAGAAATATAGCTAGACCGAGTATGTTTGGACAATGCACAAATATGACAATGGAACTTTTGGAATTTGCAGGCTTTTATTAATTCAGGAAATAAGACACATAAATATTGGAAGTTAACATGACCCAAACGAGCATGCCACAGATTTAAAGACTGCAAAGAGAAATCATGGGAACTAGGTGTTGGCAATACAGATGCTTGCAAAACAGTAACAGGCGGCGGTGGTGGTGTAGGTGGTGGATCCCCAAAGTAATATAAGCCATCATGTTCATACCCCCTGCCAAAAATCCTCTTCGTACTCCGGTCCTGTAGAAAACAACAATCGGAGAGAAAAATTACTGCACAGTTCCGACTTTTTGCTAATCGACTAACCGATAGTAAATTGAGAGCAAGATTAGGCACATGTAAGACAGACTGTAAAGTAATCGATGGTGAAAGAGAGATTTCCCCTTGACTAAGAATGGGAGTAGGGTATCCATCAGCAAGACGTACAGAGCGATCCCTAATGGGTACAGAGGATGTAAAGAGATTTGACTCACCAGTCATGTGATCATTAGCACCTGAATCAAGGACCCAAGTAGGTTTTGCCGGATCTGTCCTAACATGAAAGGCATTGGGTGTACCTGAAACAGCCATAGCTGTAGGAGCACCGGAATCTGGGGTGTGGACACTAGAGCTTGACCCACGTGATGCTTGCATTATAGAGAAAAGTTGATCAATTCTGGAATTCAACTGATTAAGGTCCACGGACTGATTTTCGAATGATGCTTCAGACATTGCTGCTGTACGGGCAACTTGGGATCTTGGGTTTCGAGGAAGATTTTTGGGCCTCATCTCTGGATGTATTTTCCAACAACGCTCCTTTGTATGACCTGCAATCCCACAGTGGTTACACACCATGGTCTCTTTCTTACGACTTCCACTAGAAGGAACCTGAGGGCGTGCTTTGGAATTAATTGCAAATGCCATTTGATCAACTACAGGAGCAACCTCAGAAGCAACTTTAACACTAGGAGATAATTGGCGACGATGTTCATCTCCTTCTACAAGAGCATATACTTCACCAAGAGATGGAAGAGGTGAAGTATTCAGAATCTGCGTACGAAGAGTCTCAAACTCTACTCGAAGTCCCATCAGAAACTGATATATCTTCTGTTCTTCTAAATGCTTATTGAGTTCCTTGGCAATAGTTGGAGTCATACCATCAATGGAAGCAAATGAATTATACTGAGCTAACTCCTCCCACCTTTTCTTGAGATAACCATAGTAAAGTTTCACAGAATCATTCTTTTGGCTAGCTTGAGAAATGTTTCACAGAATCATTCTTTTGGTGGATCCACCAACACTCCCCCTCAGCAACATATTTATTTTAAAATGTTGCTGCAAAGAATCGAACCCGTGACCTCCCAAGACCGAACCGCTCTGATACCATGTTGTAAACCAGTTTCTCTAAAAGCTCGAACTTGTAGGGGGAGGCTACCACAATGTATATCAACCGGAATACCGGATAAACTGGTAGGCACATACCTAACCAAACACGGAGGTGGACTTTGCCACTCTCCCAACTGGGTCACGGGCCGCACATACAGTTAGGCCCACAGTCCTAACCAAACATGGGGGTGGATCCACCAACACCACAGACAGGAAAAGTAATAATTTACTGATGAATTCATGTGAAAATATTGTGCCAATGTTTTTTCTGGGACTCACCCATGTACTAAAGTAATCAACAATGTTGGTGCCAGTTGATCTCAACTGTTAAAACCTTTGCCTGATGATACCAGAGGTCTTGGGTTTGAATCCCGCCAGCATTACCGAATGACTGATCTCATTTAAAACAGGCTTACCTCCAGCTTTTGCCAACCCAAAAAAAGAAAAGAAAAGAAAAAAAAAAAGTAGTTTAGTATCATCATGTTACATTGATGACTTCATAATTATAGTAAATGATGAGGATAATGCTATTTTTTGAAAGCTTAGAGATTACGTCCATTGTACATTTGGAAAATGGACTAAATGTAGCTATTTGCAAGAAACTACAGATTCAAATATTAATATAGAAAATTAAAGAAGGTAACTTACTATTGTAAGCCTTTTAAGCAAACCATTTTTAATCCTCTCATGCAACTCTTCAATTTCTTCCTGTCGAAAAAAAAAATAAAAATAAAAAATTAAGTTACCTGGACATCTATCTTATTGTGACAATATAAACAAACCATACATGCAGGTACATGTGTATTTGACTATGCAATGATATGGCCATAGGGTTCACTAATCAATCATTTGACCAAAGCTTAATCCTCATAATTTATTCAAAGATATTCCGCATATAGAAAAGAAGGAAGACAATATATAATACACAAAGTCCCTAGATTGTCATTTCAAACCATTTTCTGGGTTTAAGAGATCAGATACCAATGATAGAAGTGGTGTTTATAGATGTCGTGCTTGCATGATCAGATACTCTTCTTCAGCATGCAATACTATTTTATCACAGTGCATTGAGGCTTCACTCAATTTATCAACAATTTTGCAATAGAATTGCACATAATGGGTACTATTCCTGAAGTGGATTGAACATTAGCTGATCAAGCCCTAATGGTATATTAAAGTGTTAATTTAATAATCTCGAGTACTAATGATAAGCTGATCAAGTTTCGGTGCTTTTGTATTACAATGTTTATGACGGTTAGGTTCATATAAAACAAAATAATATGTTTCATAACAGGAAATTGTAGTCCACTGATCTCTCAGAGATATGCTATGTTATCTTAGTGAACTGTCTACGTTTGCTTCAGTATAATCTAATCCCCTTTGTGATACTTAAAGAAATCTGGTAGGAGAGGAGCCAGAGACATATCAAAGTGGGCTCATGACATTGCTCAGAGGATTATTGACAATTTCATTCCGTTGTATTTTCTTGGGAGAAAGTGATTTTTGCAGCTTAAAATTGCAACTTTATATATAAAGTGGTAATTTATTTAAGAGTATCATAAATTTATTTGCCACAAAAGCTGATTTTGTATTTAAGCCCGTTTTCCAACTTCAAACTTATGGTAACCATGGCCAACAGCTTATGAAAATGCTAAAATTTACTAATGAATGATGTTAAAGCCATTAATCACCTCCAAAAGGTTATCATCAGACAACACGCAAATCCGAGTGTCTTCCTTCATCTTGGAAAGTCGCAGGGTAACTTCCCAAGTAATGTTTTCGGTCCCCTGAGATTTCGTAATGCCTGAGATGTCAAACAAAAGTATGTATCATTATAAGCTGGTCATTAATTATATATATGGTTTATAATATCACATTAGGGATAATTAAATAGCCACAAATGGCTGAACCACACAGTCTTAGAAGGTGGACATCTTTAAAAGGGAGTGAAACCCCATTAAAAGGATTCCCCTATGAGGTCCCTATGAAGCCATCACTTTATTGGATTATCTGGTTGCACACACACACACACACACACACACAAACAGAACTACAGATTACCTGTAACTTGCAGGAGTTGATACGCACTTTTCCGGAAGTAGTCATATGGATTAGATTTCACCCTCACAAAGCTTCCCAACACTTTGTCATCAAAGGTCTCTGGGGTCAACAGAAAATCTTCGATGAGCGTTCTTTTCAAATTAATCAGCTTAATGTTATGATCTGTTACTTTAGCGAAACAGCTTTTAGGAGTTTCTAAGACATTTTCCTTCTCATCTTTCCTTCTTCTCAAACTTGTTGTTGTCTGCCTGTTGCAAGTCATTATGGTGTCTTCATCCTTTTCATCTGATTTACAACTATAGTCACCTTCCTCAGACTGCTCCATGTTCTCAGCAAAATGACGTTCCAAAAGGTCATAGATTTTGTTTCGGTTTATAGACTTTCTACTGAAAATGGACTGCAGCTTTATATCACATAGAACCCTCTTCTTCTTTTCCGGGTGAGTCAGCTTGTTCTCATGTATATATTCGAGGATAATATCTCGCACCTCATTTTGACCTATGGGAATAGTTGAATCCTTGCCAATAGATTTAAGAAATTCTATAAGGGATTTTGATCCCCACCCCATAAACTCCCTTCTTTTATGTTTGCCCTTTTTGGCATGTTTCCTAGGAGGCAGCCATTTAGTCTCTTCTGCCCTCAACGAACATGGCTCGACATCATTCTCCACATTTTCATCAAAATCTTGATATTCCACCTTGTCCCCAAAGAACTTACCCTTCTTCAACAGGATATTAGCAGACCGCACATCTTCTGAAGCTAAGCCTTCCTTTTCTTTTATTATTTCCCAATATTCCTTGAACAAACATTCATATGTACTTCTGTCCTTGAAATCTATCTTGTTCTGAAAATACAGAAACCAAATCCATGAACAACTGGAAAAGGAATGAACAACTTATATAAACAAAGGAAGGTGAGGGTGTTTTTTCGTTTTTCTGAAATTCATCAGCAACATCAATATGCAATACAAAATTGATGTTTAGAACTGTCGATACAGTGCTCATCAGTTGACTGTCGAATTCAATCGGCAGATCAAATATCAAAGCGAAAAATTTGAAAAAGAAGGTTCATTATGTTGACAGCCTATGAAGCACAGAAAGTTTCGAGCAAATGGGTGATGATTGCAGTTTCAAGTACAGGCATGGAATGCTAAATGCACATTGTGTCGTAGGCTTGTAAAAATTGTTCCCTTGGCTTTGTCTGAACACAACTCTTTTTATTATTATTATATTATGCTCGTTTACCGTTCAAATAAAAAAAAAAAAAAAAAGTTTACATTCAGAGGTGAATTTCAGGGTACATTTTATAGCCTGGGGTGGTTACTGGAAATACAAGCATTACCTAGATGTACTAATCCTTCTTAATCTACTCATTTCATTGCACCATCTACCACATATTCCTGATAATTGGCTAAAAACAGAAACAGAAACGTGACTGATTTTGAAAACAAATGAACTCTTACTCAAAGTAAGACATTACATTATCACTTAATTGTATATGAACTCTTTGCAGTTATAAGGGCAAATACTGAAGTCGTGACCTCTTCCCAGTTGGTAAGATGTTTTGGGAAGATTCTTCATGCCATTTGTAATGTAAAAGCACTTTTACGGGAACGGTCTCGTATGGATATGTGAACAAGATCCTTTAGATAGGAGGATTTCACTTTGAGTGGGAACTTCTAGTTTTGACTGAGCTCACATAATGTGGAGTTGTCATGTAACTTCTCTGTCAAAATTTCACATTAATCTCAAATATGTTTTGCCAATGAAGAAAACAAGAACTCTTCAAAAAACAAACATACCCCATCCGAATCCACATCAATATTCTCTTCAACTAGCAGAGCAAGATTTAAGCAGTCACTGCAAAATCCATCCTTCCCTCTAACATGCACGAACTCGGCCATGTTGATACACTTCTTGCATACCGCATTTGTACAAACAAAGCAGCGGTATGTTGAGCCTTTTTCACAGACGAGGCATGAATGCCAACCTGCAATTTAATAAATAAAAAAAAAACACAAGCACGCTTGTGATTAATTCAAACTCGATATGTTTCAAGAGATATCATATCACAACAACTAATGCTAGGTAAATACGTATTATTAAGTAGAGCGTCTGAAATTTTTTTGAAATAACTTTACATCTCAAATCGATAATGATTGCAGAAGGTAAAAAACAATAGATATAATATAGTTATATTAACAGAAAGATGGCAATAGACTTACCACAAATCCAGCGCTTTCCAGTTTCTAAAATATTTTCTTGTACCTTCACACACCCAGGATGGTAAGCCTTCATACATTGCCTAAAAACAATACAAAATTATAATAGTTGTATAAAACTATGTGCCAAGATACAATTCAGAAGAAAATTGGCAAAAATAGGAAGAGAAAATTACCAAAGAGAGATTTAATTTGACCAAACATGCCGATATTGACACAACCCTTTTAAGCATTTTTAGCATCTTTTGGCATCTTTCGTTCTATCTCAAAGAACTATTGAGGATATTAAACAGAATTTGCAGGAAGCTCCTATGGAAAGCGACTGACGTTCCCTCTTTCATTAGATGGACATATACTTGCCTTTCTTATGATGAGGGACACACTAGGGGATCAGGAACTTGGCCACAACAAACCGTTCATCTAATCTCAGACACGTATGACATATTCTCAGTGATAAATAGACTTTGCAGATACACCGGATAATGATTAAGTGGGAGAAAATTTGGCATATTAACATTCTTAATGATCTGGATGAGTTGATTAAAGTAAAGTTGCTGTGTGCACCTTGAGGTTTGAAATTAGTTGTGAAGACTTGCTCCCCACCATGTTATAGATGCACCAAGTACTAATAATATTCTTTGATACATTAAAGGTATACATTGATGTAAAGCAAAGGTTACTACATCAACAAGGAAATAAGCAAGGATTAGCTAGATACTAATTCCTACTACCCACAACCCACTTACACCCACAATGAACAAAACTATGGGACGGAAACAACAATTGTAGCAATTAACAGTCTGAAACCCTTGGCACATCAACAAACAGGACTACATGCAAGGATAATCAAACCTTATGGTCTACATTTTAAGAAATCCACTAAAGATCATATATATATATATATATATATATATATATATATATAACAAAATGGTGTTTCACTAAACACCTTAAAAGTTTACTTCCCCTTTAACCAGATCAACAATTCGAGATTGTTTTCACCAAGAATTGGAAGGTAGAAAGGAAAAGAAACATCAAGGATTTCTTTCCTAACTAGTCCCACATATATTCTCAGGTGTCCTTAAATCCCTACAGTATCTACCAGAGATACACACCATAAACTTGCTGTCAGAGCTTTAGGAATTGAGGAGGACTCCCAAATGATAGGGTGACATGTTGTCAGTTTGCCGCCTATAAGGTAATTACCAACACACCCCCTTGATCAAATTGCCAAAACTACCCACCCTTGTTTATACTTACCAAACTACCCCTCATGTCATATACCAAAGTAGCCTAAAAAAGAATTGCCATAAAGGTCTACCCCTTCTGTACTCAACTAACAACATATTCTTATTCCTTACCATAAAGGTCTTTTTTTACTATCAAACCTTGATGATAAAGACACTCTTAACTGACAGACTCACACCAATTTATTGACCTGAATGTCCCCTTCAAGTCAGAAACTTTCCTCAAACAAACAAACCACATCAAAAGCTGCTAAAAAGTCACTTTATCATTTTCTATAAAAACCATCTTCCACCCACTCTTCAAACCTTCTTTCTTTCTTCCCTGCCTTTTAAAAAGTTTGGGAACAAAACAAAAGGGCTATTTCCATGACCAAAATCCAATTCCAAGTGATGGACAACAAAAATTCGAATTTTTCTTTTTCAATGTTTGTGAAAACTCCCTCAAAAAAAAAAAATCTCCAATAAGTTTTTAATACATAATCTGAAATTATGAACACACACACATTAAAAAAAAAAAAAATAGTAAAAGAAGGAAAGAAGAACTGACTTGAAATCACAAATAAGAAGTTCTCCACCATCTTTGCAAATAAAACACCAATCTTCAACTTCTTCTTCATTCTTTAGTACTGTAGGTCTTCCTCTTTTTTTCTTCCTAGAGTAAGGCATCTTTAATTCTCTCTTTCTCACTTCAACTCTGCTTGGCTGCTTGCAAACAAAAAAAAAAAAGACTAATTTTTCTAACTTGAGAAGATCATTCAACAAATCTCCATTAGTCCATTACATTACTAATTCTTCCAACTTGAGAAAAAAACTGGTGAAGAAGAGAGAGAGAGAGAAAAGGTGAAGAGAGATTTTTTTACTTGTTTTTCTAGATAATATCGATAATAAATGTAACAGTACTAGTTACGTTAACTGGAGGGGTTAAATTAAAGTCGGTGAAATTTAAAAGTCATTGTTGACTTGTTGTCAATTTGGGCCAAACACATGCATATACCCCTATTCCCTTTGACACTTCTCCGTAAGCCACAATTGAATGTAGTGTGTGACTTTATTTGCCCAGGTACTACAAGGCAATGGAACACAGCTGAAGTTGGGAGTATTAAATGGTGGCCTCTGACCAGTATGCTACATATCCGGATTTTGTCACTTCCTTTATTTATTCAAGCACATTCGGACAGGTTCGTTTGGGCACAAGAAAAGTAAAATCAGCTTACATGATAATATATCCACCTCCAAACTCTGGTCCTAGTTTCCCAATGGGAAGGTGGGGGAGGCCACCAACAAGGTGGGGAAGTCTCACCGTGGTATCCACCTCCCCTTAATGGTTCGCACGACATTACCAATGTTGTTTCTCTTCGTACGGCAATTCAAATGTTGTTTTATTTCATAGTTTCACAATTCTTACTCCTAGGGCACCAAACAAAACTACAAGAAATAAAAGCAGACTCTAACTGACTCAAAACATTTAAAATAAAAACTTTAACAACCCAGTAAACTCTATCTTCATCTTTGGCATTTAGCGCAGGAACAACATTTTGACAATCTCCTTCAAAAATAACTTTCCTAATCTGACATTTTATTGTTAACATGACGGCACACTCTGCAGCAATGGCTTCAACAACCTCAGCATCACTTTCTTTAAAAATACGATATCCACAGGCTATCACTTTATTATCTTAATCTCTGATCAATACACCCACCGCAGCAGTACATGTCTCCCTATTAATACCACCATCAAAATTAGCCATAAACACCATCAGGAGGAGCAATCCATTCTACCACATTATATACATTATCAGTAAGATCAAAACCAGGTTCAGATTCCACAGAAAAAAAATATCCTTTCTTCTAAAGTTCTCGATTATAAGCAGTTTTATTTAGGATAGTATCATTTGAGCATTGTACTTTAGCAAAAATACAATCATTTCTGTGCAACCATATTTGATATACCATATGAATAACATAAGACAAATTCCCATAGTTATTTTCAATATCCTTGTCATGCCAACAGACTAACTGTCTAACTCATCTTTCAACATCCCAATCAAACCTACAATTAAGATTCATAGCCATAGGACTCATAAACCATAACCATTTAATCCACTCACATTTAAATAATATATGTTCGATTTCCTCTAAATATTCGTCACACCAATAACAGTTATGATTTCCTCTAAAACCCTTTGCACTAAACACAGAACCTGTAGGTAAAAACCCTGTAAAAATCTTCCACATGAACAAGACCAAGAAAGCAAGCAATTGCAACTTTCAAATTTTCTTAAGGATCGTAGAGTTTAAAACTCTACTAGTAGCAACATTCAAACCCATATTATTTTAGTGGTAGGCATTTTTAATATTATATCTCCCTTTTTCTGTCCCAATACCAAATAATCTCATCAAGACTATGCCTTCTAATATTTATACTAGTAATACTACTCCATAATGGGCGAGAGAACATGTTATGCATCATTTCTAAATTCCATGAAAAAGAGTTTAAATCAATAAGCTGATGAACAAAGAGAGCGTTCATCCCATCAGGGACTTCCATAAGGTTACACAAAAACACAGGATTTCCTTTTCATATTGTCCATGGCTCTGTCCAAACATTTAGCTGGACTCCATTCCTAACTCTCCAAAAACAACCTCTCCTCACAAGGTCAACAAACTTTCTAAGCCCCTGCCAAAAATTAGAGACATCACCTGTGAATTTAGTTAAACTCTTCCACTCAAGATTATATTTGGGATATAACCTTTTAAAAATTTTAGACCAAAAAGAATCTGGTTTCTTAATGATCTTCCACCAATGTTTTACTAATAAAGCTTTGTTCATATTATTAGTTTTCCTAAAACCAAGACCTCCGCTTTCTTTAGCCTTACATAAAGTACTCCAAGATTTTAAATATATAACTTTTGAATCAGGAGTACCTCTCCACCAAAAATCCTTACGAATTTTATCCATTCTATCACAAACAGATTCAGGAAGTTTATAAGTAGACATGGAATAAATAGCAACAGCTTCAGCAACAGCCTTGATCAAAGTCATTCTACCTACTTGAGATAGAATTTTTGCCTTCCAACCTGCAACTTTTGATTGCACTCTATCAATCAAATACTGAAAATCTTCTCCTTTCTTCCTACTCAATAAGACCGGTACACCCAAGTATTTTTCTACCTCACAGAATTTTTTAACTCCTCACATCTCCCGAATCCGTTGTTGAGTTCTCGCACTCACATAACTACTGAAAAAGACACTAGATTTCTCATAATTAATTGCTTGACCTGAAACTTCACAATAATTTTCAAGAGTTTGTAATAGACTCTCTGCCTCTTGCATATCTGCTTTACAAAAAAGAATTAAATCATCAGCATATAATAGATGTGAAATACTAGGAACACCTCTCTTCATTTTAAAGCCATGAATGCTTCCTTCACTCTTATTTTTATGTCACCATTCTCAAGAATGCCTCAGAAACTAAGATAAATAAATAAAGAGATAAAGGATCTCCTTGTCTAATGCCTCTACCTGGGACAAAATTCCCAAAAGAAGAACCATTGATGAGCACTTGAAAAAATACTGTAGAAAAACATTGATGAATTAACTGAATCCATTTCTCACTAAAACCTAACCAGTTAATAAATTTTCCTAAAGAAAGACCACTTCACTCTATCATAAGCCTTAGCCATATCCATTTTTATAGCTACCCAACCCTGTTTTGGCTTCTTGATTTTTTTTTTTTATTTTGTAAAATAATTCATGGACCAAAGAGGTATTATCTGAGATAGTTATTCCCTTAATAAGATATGGCGAAATAATTTTATCGAGATGAGGTTTAAGCCTGTTAGCTAGAATTTTAGAAATAATTTTATAAGAAAAATTACACAAGCTAATAGGCCTAAAATGAGAAGGTTCATCAAGTGTTTTTTTCGGAATAAGAATAATTGAGGTGTTATTAATTCTAGTCGGGAGCCAACCATCAGTGAAGAATTTTTGTACTAAAGCAATAATAGAGGTTCCCACCCATTCCCAAACGACTTTATAAAAAATACTTTGAAAACCATCAGGACCAGGAGCCTTAAGGCTTCCCATTTCCTTCACAACACCCTAAATCTCGTCACTTTGGAGAACTCTAGCCAAATCAACATTTTCAATCTCAGAGATACAAGGCTGGAAAAGATCTTGAATTCCATCCCCACCATAGGATTAGAAGATGTGAATAGCTCAGTAAAATAATTTACAAAGGTTTCACCAATATCTTTAAAACTACTCTTTCAAACCCCATTTTTATCTTTAGTTTTACTAATCCACTTTCTTCGTTTTCTATAAACAGTAGACAACTGGAAGAATTTAGTATTTCTTCTATTATCTTTGAGCCAAGTCAAACCAGAAAGTTGTTGCCAGTATTCCTGTTCCATTTCTAACAAACCATCCAATTCTTTTTTCTTATTTAATACTGATTCATAATTTTCTTTATTATCCACAGAATTCCATAGGACATCCAAATCTCTCCTCACTTTTTTAATTTTTGAAAAAATATTACCAAAATAATTTTTATTCCATTCTCTCAATTTTTTTCTTGTTATATCTAGCTTAATTATTACTTTATCTCCAGGAGATCCACAAACCTCTGTATTCTAAGCAGTTGTAATTGTTTCTAAACAAGATGGACCTTTAAGCCACATTTTATGAAATCTAAACAGTTTATGATCAGGTTTATCAATTTTCGAAAGAGCAACAGTTAAAGCTAAATGATCCGACGACCCATTAGACACATTACTAGCCACAACATCAGGAAAAAGAGTCACCCACGAATCAGTCGCAAGAACTCTATTAAGTCTTTCTAAGATTTTATGTTCAAAACTCCTATTATTTGCCTAAGAAAATTTAGGGCCTTGGAAACTTAAATCGAAAATACCCAAATCATGAATAAGTTCATTAAATCCACAAGACTTCTAGGTAGAAAACCATTTCGGCCTAACTTTCGTCAGCCCTAGCTACGACATTAAAATCACCTAGCAACACCCATGAGCCAGACACATTACATGCAATCGAACGAATTTCATCACACACATATTTTCTATGCACAGGAACAGGGTGACCATGTACAAACACATGATAAAAACCAATTAATGTTTAAAGGATAACCAAAAACTTTACCAGAGATCACATTATGTGAGGACGCCAAAATCTGGATACCAATGTTATCTTTCCAAAAAAGGGCAAGTCCACCACTTCGACCTCTAGCCGACACAAAATACAAGTGCTGAAACTTTATTCTCTTTCTGATTTTTATTAACCTGTATACCTGGATCTTTGTCTCAGAAAGAAAAATCACATCCGGCTGAGACGTTCGGATGAGGTGTGGGTGCAAAAATTTGATCCACAAACTCGAGATTTGTATTGATTATCGTAAGGTTACAATGAAAACCTTGTACAGACTGAGATGGGATGGGGGTATACAATGAGACTAGACCTGATGGGATCAGGTTGCCTACATATCCATGGTGATGAACTCGGAATCAAGTCTCTGCTTCCGCAAAGTTCTAATGGAGTTTGCTAAGTGAAAGACTCGTAGTTCAGGAGGTTGAGAACTCCTGTATTTATAGTGGACCGGAGGAGGCTGGCTCAATACTCTTCCGGTTATGACTCCATGAACTCAGGTAGTTCAAACTGTGAAGATGCTCCCGAAGAGATAACGCGCATGCTGCTTGGCAGTTATCGCTCGGTTTGAATTCCGTTTGACCAGGACGACTGCCATGTGGCATCCTCTGATAGGCACTGGTTCAACCTGGGTCTTCCATTATCTTTTCCAGCGGGGTAGAACATTGAGTTCTGTTGGCCTGGAATCTTGCTGGACTTATCCAGTTAGTTGGAACTTGGATTTGACCAAGTTTGAAAGCAAAGACTTGGGCCAGACTCCTCGGACCGGAGGCCCAATCTGCATTGCATACTCCCTGGCCAGGTCCTTTGGACTTCTATGATAAGCCTTTGGACGAGCCTCTATCGCTGCTGGACTTCATTGGGCCAGACCTGGCTTACTTGATTGAGGCGGGCCTGGTCGATGTATGGGAGCCCATGGTTCAACTTCTTATACAGTAACCAGGGCTCCACCCACTGGTTGTGGGCCATCCGTGGATCAAGATCCACAGAGCGTATGTGGACTTCTTGAGATCGGGTTAGGCCTCCCCGATAGTCCAGGCATGGCTGGCTAATACTCAGGTGCTCCCGGTTTGCCTTCTTATACAACCACCGATGACACCTGTCGGGGATTTTACTTAGGGTACACACATCGCCCCCTCTTTGTCAAGTAGCAGAAAATCTTCTTGGGAAAGATCTTCGAAATATCTTCCCCACTCTGTATATATATATATATTATGAGATTTTTACCAGTACAAGTAATCCCCAACCTTCTATTATGAGATATTTCTTCACGTCCCCTTTAAAGTTGGAAAAATGGGCAAGAAAGATGTAAAATTTAACAGGTTTCGACTCAACCTGACAGGTCTGATGGTGAAACCCGAACCTGACTTGTATATTAAACAGGTTAACAGGTTCGGGTCAAAATGACCCGAAAACCCGATATAGGTGAACCCAAACTTGTTTATCTCGGGTCAGGTTCGTGTCGGGTTAACGGGTTATGGGTTGTTTTGCCAGCCCTACTGGTGATGGTGCTGCCCCCGCGGAGAGCGTAGTTCCCAACGCTGGGGAGGAGCCTCCGGTCGAGAGTGAACCTGTTGATCTCAGGGGGAAGATGGACAATTGGCCCGACGAGGCTGTTCCAGTCGGGGGAAGATCTCCTCCTGATGAGCTCATGCCGGATGCTCCACTGGAAGTCATCCCAGCTGTCGGGGATGTTCAGGTATTTGATGCTTGCTCTGTTCGTAATTCAAACCCTCCCTTGGGTCGCCCGAGGAAACCACATGTTTTCTATTGGTCTTCTGACTCCTCCGGTGACCCAAGCCTGATGTCGAGGGACAGTGGACTCATGCTTCCACGCTGGTCCGGTGAATCGGCTACTGAAGGATTCTTTCCTATTCCGGTGCAGGTACATGCTGAAGTGGACAACCTGGCCCAGCCAGAAAAGGTGGGAGGCGTGTCTGAGGAGACCATGGTTACCTCTGCTGCCGAGGGAGGCGAACCAGCTGCAGTTTCGGGGGGTCCTCCAGATGAAGTGGACGCCCCCAGTGTTGAAGACGTTGAGGCCTCAGTGGAGATAAGACCTTCCCAGCCTCCTATTGTTGGAGTTGTTTCTGTCTAGTCGCCTGCCCCGGTTGATCCAAGGGGCAAGGCTGTCGTGGACGAGTCTACCAGGGGCCCGAAGAAAGCTGCTTCTGTTTCCCCTGCTGACCAAGGGGTGGTTGTTCGCTTGAGAAGGGAGGATTCCATTCCTCGGGTGCTGAGGGGACCAGTGACAGGGACTACCTAGATTGGTAGTGGCTCCCATGTCCCCGTCGAAGATGCCCTGGCTATTGAGGATGTCCGGACTGAGGTGGAGCTCACTGTGTCGGACACTGCTGATGATGAAGCTCCGATTTATGGGTGGGGTGACCAGGTTCCATACACTGATTTACCACCTGGCCCAACTGTGCAACTGGGCTCCGAACCGGGTGAGTATCAGCCCGAGGCTACTCCGGAGCTTCCACTGCCGGCGTTCTCCATTCACCCTGCATTTCTGAATGGGGAACCGATGTCGATTGAGGACTCCGGTATCATAAACATCCACACCGCCTTTGACTACATCTTCCAGAAGACCAGGCGTACTACAGCCGTCTCTCTTGCGACCGGGCGATGAGGGTAGCAGCTCAAAACCTCATTGCGGTATGGTTTTCTGCCTTGAGTTATAACTTTAGCTTTGTAAATGCATGTATATTTGTTCCTAACCCCTGCTCTTCTTGTCTGTTAGATGCAAGCTGCCATGGCCCGGGTCTTTGACTTGAGTGTCAGACCCTGGCCTTCTGCCTTGGAGGATCTGGAGCGCCTTCGAACTGAGAACCGTCAGCTTGAGAAGGATCTGACGGCGGCGAACAACGACCAGTGGGCTCTAGAGGAGGACAAGCGGTTCATGGCAGGTGACTACCATAACCTGGACTTTACCATGACCGTTACTCTTCAGAGAGAGGAGGATGCCAAGGCTTCCCTGTTAGAGCTGTGTGGGGAGTTGACCCGGGAGAAGCTAGAGCTGGATCGAGGCCTCTCCCTCAAGGAAGTGGCGTATGACCGTGCCACTGAAGAGCTTCGGCTGGCGAAGGCTGCCTATCAGCAGGTCCTCGACTAGCTGGAGAAGGAGAAGGCGAAGAAGGGTGGTGCCAGCTCCGGTCCTTTTTCTCAACTTTAGATTGGTTAGGTTTTTGTAATAGGCTCCTGTTCCGGTTGCCGGAGGATTCCCACTTGTGTATCTCTTTACCTGAAAAAGAAATAAAATTTTTGTTGTTCAAAAATATCTTGTTAGATATCTTTCCTTTAACTCCAACATTTATTATAACTGTCTATCTCCCTCGCTCCCTTATCGTTTTAAGGAATTTTCCTTGGGACGAAAACAATTCTTTTTCTCGCTGACTTCATGGCGATCCATAGTTAGTTTGATGCTCAAAGTGGATTTGACCCTGTCTTCCAAGACTTGACCCGAGGGCGAAGTAGCTTGTCTAATAGCCCCCGGTTTTAAGAGTAGATAGCCTCGCTCTTAAAATTTACCAGAACCGGGCTCAGGGACCCAATCGAACTGGTACTAGACCTTGAAATTTGTCCAAGCATTCTAGGCCTAACCGTCCTGTAGAGGTTGACACAAGACTTGCTGAGTGGAGATTAGTACTCTATCACCCATTGTGCTAAGACCGGAAGCTAGGTCCAGGCATCTTAGGCCTAAAGGGAGCGTAACTCTACATTTAGGACTTAGTCAGGATCGGAAGCTAGGTCCGGGCGTCTTGGGTCTAAAAGGAGCATAACTCTGCATTTAGGACTTAGACAAGATCAGAAACTAGGTTCGGGCATCCTGGACCTTAGTGGAGACATGATCTTGCACTAGGATTTTCAGCAGTAAACAATACAAAGTACTCAAATTCATGGGGAAAAAAATATTTATTGAGATCATCAAATGGAGTACATTACTTGTAGAATTTTTTGAGGTGGAAAACGTTCCAAGGTCTGGAAAAGAGGTCGTCGGTCAGAGTTTTGAGGAAGTATGAGCCCTTTGCAGCATGTCTGTCTACGATGTAGGGTCCTTCCCAGTTTTTTTCGAGCTTGCCGACTGTTGTATCTTCAGTCATGCATGACTTTGACTTTCCTCATGACCCAGTCGCCTGGATTGAACTTTCTCTCTACGACTCGCTTGTCATATCCTCTTTTTATAGTTTCCTCATACCGGAGGAGGTGTTGCAGGGCTTGTTCTCTCTTTTTGTCAAGAACGGCCTTTTCTCTTGCTAGGATCCATTCATTCTCCCTGATAAGGACTGCATCAGTACGAGTTTTCGGAGCTAGCAGTTTTGTAGGCATTACCGCTTCTGCTCCAAAGGTAAGCTGAAACGGTGTCATACCGGTGGACCTTCTGGGAGTGGTCCGGTATGCCCATAAGACCCCCAGGAGTTGCATTACCCAGTTGCTTTTTGCTTTATCCAATCGCTTCTTGAGTGTATCCAAGATGACCAGGTTGGATGCTTCTGCTTGCCCGTTTCCCTGAGGGTAGTATGGGGCTGAGAAGTTGTGTTTGATCCCCAAGGACTTGCAGAACAGCCAAATATTATCGCAGTCGAACTGTTTTTCATTATCTGACACCAACTCTTGGGGAATTCCAAACTCGCAGATTATATTTTTCCATAGAAATCTTCTGACATCAGAGGCGGATACATATACCAATGCTACGACTTCAACCCATTTGGTGAAATAATATGTAGCGACAAGTAGGAACCTGACTGAGTGTGGAGTTTTAGGGAGCGGTCTCACAATGTCTAGTCCCCACTTGGCGAAAGACCATGCGCTCAGGATGGGGTGCAATTCGCTTGCCGGGGCGCGACCGACCGGGGCATGCTTCTGACAAGGGAGGCATGCCTGGGTGAACTTCTTGGCGTCCGTCATCATGTGCGGCCACCAGTATCCTTGGATCATTGTCTTCTGTGCTAGATTCCTGCTCCCAGAATGGTTTCCGCAGATTCCAACGTGGATTTCCTTTAGTATGATCAGGCCTTGTTCTGGAGTGAGACACCTGAATAAGACCCCAGAGCCATGGCTCTTCATGTATGGCCTGTGTGACTCCCGGTGTAGGATAATAGTGAATTTCCACGCATCCCTCCTAATTTTGGCCGATAGCTTTGGATCTTCGGGGAGTAGATGATGAATGAGGAAGTTGATGTATGGCCTCCTCCAGTCGTAGTCGTTGTTGGACTGCAGTTCGACGTCGATTCTGTCTACTTCGGAATTCAGGTTGTCTGGAATATCTTCAATTGGTTCCTCCGGTGAGAGCTCTAAATCGATGTGAACATGTGAGAGTGGTGGTTCTGACAGGTCCGGTTCATCTGGTTTCTTCGAGGTGGCATTGCTTCCAGCCGGCCTCTGGTGAGGCAAGAATTCTAGTCTTCGAGTTGTAATTCTAGTAGGTCATGTGTTTGACCCTAAGAAGGAGGATTCGGCTCGCTCTATGTGCTGGGCCCGGAGCCGGGCTGGGAAGCTTCTTCATCTTTTTTCCTTTTCTGTCCTCTGGTAGTGACCATGAGGACTTCCTTCCAATGCATGCGTTCCAGAAGTAGACCTCCAGTAATGTCATGTCTGGATCTCTGGGCTCGATACTCGGCTCTTTCTGATATGCGATTGATAGTTGCCGGGGATTTGTAGTGCTGATAGAAGAGGAAAGGTATGACAAGGCGTCTGCATCCCTGACATCTATCCTCGGTCGATGCTCGACTGTGATGAACTTGAACTTTGCTGCCAAGGAGTGGACGACATCAAGGTATTTCTCCATTCGGTCGTCCTTGGCTTGGAACGATCCAACGAATTGGTTCGCTACTAGCATGGAGTCTGTCTTGATCATGACTCTACGCGCGCCCAGTTGGAGCGTTGTCCGAAGACCATAGATAAAAGCTTCATATTCAGCCTCGTTGTTGGAGGCTGTGAATCCCAATCTGATAGACTTTTCTGTTCTTCTGGGCCAATCAGGAGACAACCAATGTCGGATCCTGTACAGTTACTGGATCCGTCAGTGTAGATTGTCCATGTTTCGTTGTCTTCTTTAACTGGAGACTCCTGCGTCCGAGGGGTATCATTCGCCCCCAGTGTATCTTCTTCTAACTCTGGATTGATCGGGACGTCCTCGATGGGAAAATCTGCCATCAAGGAGGCTATTGCCCCTTTTCTGCGGTTCTGGGTTCATACCGGATGTGATATGCACTCAGATAGCTGGACCACTCGATCAACCGATTAGATTCTTCCTGTTTCCCAAGAGCTTTTCTGAACGGATACTCAGTGTAGACTTTGACTGCCCTCCCTTAAAAATATGGTTTCAGCCTCCTGGCTGCATGTACCAGGTCTAAGGCGATTTTCTCGATTTTTGAATACCTTGTCTCACCTCCATGTAACACTTTGTTGATGAAGTATACTGGGTTTTCCTCCGGCTCTTCTACAAATATGATCGCACTGACTGCAATATCGGATGCGGCCAGGTAGATACCAACTGGTTGCCCGGTCTGTGGTGCTGTAAGGACCGAAGGTTGAGTAAGATATACCTTGATCTCGTCGAAGGCTTGCTGACAAGTAGGATTCAATTCCGCATTAGCTTTGATTGCATTGAAGAACGGCTTGCATCGGTCTGAGTACCGGGAGATGAACCTGTTGAGAGCAGCCAGCCTCCCGGTTAACCTCTAAAACTCATTCACTGTCTATGGGGCGGGAATCTCCAGGACTGCCCGGATCTGATCTGGATTGGCTTCTATGCCCCATTTGGTCATTAGGAAACCAAGAAACTTGCTAGAAGAAAGACCAAATGAGCATTTGGCTGGATTCAGCTTCATGTTGTGTCGTGCCAGGATACCGAATGTCTGCTGCAGATCTTGCAAATGATTGCCTTTCTCCTTAGTTTTGACCAGCATGTCGTCTATGTAGACTTTCATGGTCCGGCCTATGAGCTCGTTGAAGATGGAGTTGACCAGCTTCTAGTACGTTGTTCCTGCGTTCTTCAGACCAAATGGCATCACCCGGTAGCAGTAAAGCCCCCGGTCAGTGATGAATGCGGTATGTTCCTGATCTTCTTCATGAAGTGGAATCTGGTTGTATCCAGAGTAGACGTCCATGAAGGATAACCTCTGGTAACCAGCGGTGGCGTCCACCATGTCTGTGATCCTGGGGAGTGGTTATGGGTGCACCAGACATGCTTTATTAAGATTAGTAAAATCGATGCAAACACGAATCTTACGGTTCTTCTTTGGGACAACCACGATGTTTGAGACCCAGGTGGGGTAGATAACTGGTAACCAGCGGTGGCGTCCATGAAGGATAACTGGTAACCAGCGGTGGCGTCCACCATGTCTGTGATCCTGGGGAGTGGTTATGGGTGCACCGGACATGCTTTATTAAGATTAGTAAAATCGATGCAAACACGAATCTTACGGTTCTTCTTTGGGACAACCACGATGTTTGAGACCCAGGTGGGGTAGATAACTGGTTTGATGAAGTTGACCGACAGTAGTCGGTCGGCTTCTTCATTGACCGCCAGCTTTCAATCTGGCGACATTCGCCTTGGTTTCTGCTTGACCGTCTTGTGCTGAGGATCAATGTCCAGCCTACGACAGGCAACTAAATGGTAAATTCTTGGCATTTCGCTGACACTCCATGCAAAAACATGGTGATTCCGCCTGAGCAGTGTGATCATGAGATCTTTCTCAACCCTTGGTAGGCCGGAAGCGATGTAAGTAGTTTTGTGAGACTCCAGTCCCACTATGACTTCTTCTAGCTCGTCGACCGCTTGTGATATCCCGGTTTTCAAGTCTGGCTTCCCCTTGACAGACTTGCCGGGAGCTGGTTGCTATTGATGAGAGAGTCCGTCAGGAAAACAATATTTCCCTTGGTCTCCGAAATAGACTTTCCTTTGACTGCATCGAGGTGGCACTTGAAAGCCATTCCTTGATCTCCTTTAACCATACAAATTTCGTTGGGAGTAGGGAATTTGAGGCAATGGTGGAAGGTGGACACAGTTGCTTTCATCTGATGAATCCAGTCCCTCCCAAGGATGACATTGTAGCAGGAGGGGGAGTCGACCAGCAAGAAATCTATCCCGACGGTATTGAATTCCATCGTGATTGGCAGGTGGACCCGCCCGGAGGACTGAGCTGGCTCCCCGTTGAACCGATAAATAACTCCATAGCTTTGTAAGCACATGAGAACATGACACTAGAGGTGCTACCGACGTCGACCATGACTCGCCGGACCCGGTAGACGCCAATCCATGCACTGATAACCAGGGCGTCGTTGTGTGGGTAATGTACACCCCTTTCGTCTTCTTCGGTGAATGTTAGACTCCCAGGGACAATGGACTCTTGCTAGTGACCGGTACAACTCTTCATGGTTGCTGTTCAAGGCATACTTGAAAGCTTGAATAACAACGCTATCAGGTGCATCTTGTACTTCTGATAGTAGGGTTCGGAACCTTCTCGCGAAGTTCATAAGTGTCTCACTCTAGTCCATCTGCAGGGAGAATAAGACTTCAGCTCCCTTTTTTGTCTTAACATTGAACCGATACTTTTCCTCGAAATCTTCCAGTTGTATGAATGTATGGACGGATGCGGGTGGCAGGTTGTGATACCACGTCTGTGCTTCGCCTTTGAGTGAAGCAACAAACATCTTTGTGAGTAACTTGTCATCATGGTCCCAGATGGCCATGGTGCTCTTGTAGTTCATGACATGCTGAACCGGGCAGCCGCTAGTCTCGTCATACTGTTCGAAGGGTGGCTGCTTGAAGCTGGCTGGGACTATGTGGTTTCTGACCTTTTCTGCCAAAGGTGACACGACCAACCTTGAGATAGTGAGCTTCCCGATTCATTCGTCCCGGTTAGCCTTATTGGTAACGGCTAAATCAATCATCTCTTGCATCTTGAGTTGATTCATCTGTTCCACGTTCAGGTCTGGTTGTCTCTGATGGGTACGAACCCTTTGGGGACTCCTTCCCCTCTGATTGTTGCGGGCGGGAGGAGTGCTTTGGTGCCTCCTCCGGCGCAGTCCTTCTGGTGGAATGACTTCTTCTACAGACCTGCTACGAGTTACCCTGTGGCCATGACGGGGCCCAGGTGTTTTTGCACGTCCGTGGCGGTGTTTCTGAACTGGAGAGATAGACATCCTATCCCTCCCCGGAGCTAGCCTGTCCCAAATAGGGCGGGATCACGGCTGTGAGGGGTAAGACTTTGGTCACTTCCTGACCGAGACCTTATCTTCTTTTGGGGAGACAGACTTGAAGACGGGGCTGAAGATATTTGGTTATCTCCGGCCCTAGTTCTCTTCTTCCTTCTCAGCTCCGCATTCTCCTTTGTCAGCCGCTTGATGATTGCAGTTGGGGATTTGGCCGTTGGCCCTTTCCCTTTCTGCTGCTCAGTGAAACCTCCCCCCGCGGCTTGGGGAATGGTTCTCTGGTCTCTTCTTGCAGCTGCTACTCTGGATGGTTCATGATCTGGCAATGCTGGTATCCTGACAGTCCGGTTAACTGTATTCAGATCACCAGGATTGTTAGTGATTTGCACCACCAAGTTCTCTACCCCCAGCTATCCACTTTCAGAGTGTTGTGAGCTATGATCATGGCCTTCGCTCTCGAGAACTAATTCTTGATTGACGGGCTCCGTTATTTCAAGAACCGGAGACAGGGGAGAAAGGTTCTCAGTCTGACTTTTAGTAACTTAACTCATTCCAATGTTGGAACGAGTTGGACGTTTCTTACTTCCAGCCATTGCTGCAGCAACTCTCTGGTATGACTGAATTGAGACTTTTTCAAGGCTCTGGAACTGATGGGAGATTCAGCCCCACGGTGGGCGCCAAAGAGTGTGGGTGCAAAAATTTGATCCACAAACTCGAGATTTGTAAGGTTACAATGAAGCCTTGTACAGACTGAGATGGGATGGGGGTATACAATGAGACTAGAGCTGATGAGATCAGGCTGCCTATGTATCCAAGGTGATGAGCTCGGAATCAAGTCTCTGTTTCCACAAAGCTCTAATGGATTTTTTAAGTGAAAGACTCGTAGTTCAGGAGGTTGAGAACTCCTGCATTTATAGTGGACTGCCTCCACTATAAACTCAGGTAGTTCAAACTGTGAAGATGCTCCCGCAGAGATAGCGCGCATGCTGCTTTGCAGTTATCCCTCGGTTTGAATTCCCTTTGACCAGGACGACTGCCATGTGGCATCCTCTGATAGGCTCTGGTTCGACCTGGGTCTTCCATTATCTTCTGCAGTGGGCTAGAACAGTGGTTCTGTTGGCCTGGAATCTTGCTGGGCTTATCCAGTTAGTTAGGACTTGGATTTGACCAAGTTTGAAAGCAAAGACTTGGCCAGACTCCTCGGACCGGAGACCCAATCTGCATTGCATACTCCCTGGCCACGTTCTTTGGACTCCTATGATAAGCCTTTGGACGAGCCTCTGTCGCTGCTGGAGTTCATTGGGCCGAACCTGGCTTACTTGATTGAGGCGGGCCTGGTCGATGTATGGGAGCCCATGGTTCAACTTCCTATACAGTAACCAGGGCTCCACCCACTGGTCGTGGGCCATCCGGTGGATCAAGATCCACAGAGCGTATGTGGACTTCTTGAGACCGGGTTGGGCCCTACCCGATAGTCCAGGCCTGGCTGGCTAATGCTCAGGTGCTCTCGGTTTGGCTTCTTATACAGCCACCGATGACACCTGTCGGGTATTTTACCTAGGGTACACACATGAGGTCCATTAGATTTCGAATTGTAGAGGTAGAACCGAGACCCCTACAATTCCAGGACATTACCATGGTAACTGAGGCGGCTGTTCAGGGACAGCCCCCGCGAACCCCACTGTATTGCTTGCTTGACTTGATTCCTGCGCTTCATCATTTCCACCTCGTCGATTTCTATTGGCCCATTCTGCTGGGTAGTACATATGCAAATAATTATCCAAATCCACTCCAACTTTAGCATCACCAGTGGTTTGTGTCTGCACCTTTTCTGCACTCAAAGATTCGAAGCTGAATTTTGGAATTTTACTGTACTCTTCTTCCACCATACACTTTGCTGCTGTTGTCATCATACTAGTAGGTAACTTAACTCCAAACTGATCAAATCACATATTTTTGTTTTGTGCACTTCACTTCTTCAGTCGCGACTCCTTTATCTTTTTTCTTCTCCAGATTATTAATTTTGGGAATAAAACCTTTTGACACTTTATTTGCCGAATCCACTTTCAATATTTTTGTTTTACCTTTCTCTAGATTTTTTCCTGAATTCAAAGAATCATCAGTTCTCTGCCGCTTTTTAGTAATGGTATCATCCGACGAACTCGAGCGAGTAAGTGGTTTTATTACTCTTCTTCTCTTTAGATCGATTTGAAGACCACTCTTTTTGGTTGTAAAGTTATTACTTATTAGGTTTGGGTTCAACTTAAGGCCTTTAGATAACTTTTTTTTAATACATGTAGCTGGGCTGATCATTTTAGATGGGATGAAAGGTGACAAACTTGGGATACAAGAAGATGGGCCTGACTCAAGCATTAAGAGATGGGTTTGGATTTTTTGTTGGGCTAATTGAGTTGGGTACAAAGTTGGGTTCAAGATTCTGGTTACAGTACTAATAACTTTATTGGGTTTTGAATGGGTTATAGGGTTAGAGGATATACCAATGGGGTGGGCATGGGTAATAGTTTCAACTTTAGCAACATTGGACTTAAGTAACCTCGTCCCCGAGTCTTTCTCCTTAATCGAGTTTTTTCCCTCCCAAAGTATCTTTTTCTTTATCTGGAACCTCAACACAATTCTCGCCGATAGGGGTTGGCAAAACCGATCCGAAACATGTAAACCAAACCGAACCGAACCGATCCGAACCGAAAATAGGGTGTTTACATGTTTCCATGTTCGGTTGCAGTTTCTAATTTGGCAAAACACCTGCTTTGGGTGTTCGGTTGCAGTTTCGAAAATTTCCAAACACCCAAAACCGAACCGAACATGTATTTTGTATACAACCCACTAGTCCACTACAACCCATCTCTCCATAGTCCAACCCATCCCATCTGTCCAGGAGTCCAGCCCAATATCCAAGTATCCAACAGTGAACAGACCACTACAGCCCATCTCTCCATAGCCCATCCCAGCCCATCTCTCCATAGCCCATTTCAAATATATCAGTTTTTCGGTTCGGTTCGGTTTTATTCGGTTAACCGAACTTAATTATATGTTCGGTTCGGTTTCGGTTTTAGTTAAAAGTATTCGGTTCGGTTCGGTTCGGTTTTAAAAATAAAAAAGTTCGGTTTCGGTTTAGACTTTTGCAAAACACCTGCTAGGTGTTCGGTTGACAGTTTTGTCCAAAACCGAACCGAACCGAACCGTGCCCACCCCTACTCGCCGATACCAACAATATCCTTGAGCATCATGGACTTGTTCAAAGTATCAACAAAAAGTCTCTCCACATCCTTATTATTATCAATCAACTCCGTTTCCTTCGCAACTGCCACACCCTGATTGAGTCCTGGATGATAGGGATATCACCATTGACCACGTTTTCAATTACTCGTGAAGCATAAAATTACACTGTACATCAACAGTTGTATTTTTCCTACATCCATCATCACCTAGCTCACCTCTGTTCATTGGAATTCCTTCCGCAGTGCAACCAATACTCCTCTGATCAATCTCCATTGTTGTATTTACTGTATCACTAACAACCTTAGCACCATTTCCTTCTTCTAGTAACTGCATTTGCGAATTCGATTCAATACAAAAATTTCTCTTCTACAGAATTCCTTTTTTTCAAATTTTAATTGAGTTGCACGCATAGTCCCAGAGAACTTCAATAATTTTTTTTACTGGTGTTTGACCTTCAGTGTGGATCACTTGAGGATGATTGAGCAAGTCTGTACAGATTTTGAAGTTGTGTCCAATCACCCCACAGTAATAACAGAAAAGAGGAAGACCCTCATATATGAAACTTACTGAAAACTCCTTATCTCCTACGGCCACTGGCACACTCATCACTAATGGCTTTAACTGTTTAACATATGCATACGGACCTGAAAACGAACAAACATTGCACTACCTTCTACTCTTCCGACAGTATCAAGATCAGTAACATGCCAAAATTGAGATTCTATCATATAGATATCATCATAGCCTGTTCTTTCCAATGGAAGATCAAATACCTGAACCCACATATGAATCATATGGAACGGATAATCATTAGACCTCCAAGCTTTAACAGAAAACACATATCCCTGAACATTCCAAGGACCATTCTTAAGGTCAAACCTCAAATCATTCACACTCTCAAATTTGACCTTAAAGAGACCTTTGTGAAGAACATATAAAGTGACCCTTTCTTTACTTACCAGCTTTGCTCTAGTTCTCTTTTAATCTCATCATCATCTTCGTGATTTCGAGCAAAGAATTTTGCAATTACACAGTTCTTCCATTCCTTTGGTGTATCATAATTATTTCGAAGCTTTATCACATCTGGGAAAGCAGGAATCTTCCACTTCTCTTGCAAGCCATGTTCGAAATCTTCCCAAGACTCTCCTTCAAGAATATCTGCAACTTCATTCATCATCACACTCTTTCCTTTATCAGCCATTGCAAGAATAAAAGGCAAAAGAAATTTAAAGAACATTCACAAAAGTACTAAACCACGAGCAGAAAGAGAAAGCCACACACAAAAGTTTAGTAAAAGAAACAAAGTATATCTAGGATTTTAAGGAAAAGAAATAGAGAGAATACAAACAGAAAAGATTTGAAAAGATATTTGAATAGATTTTTACAAATTTAAATGGATAGAATAAGATTTGGTTTGAAAAAAGATTGAATGTCTGCGCAGTTTAATTTTTGCCTTGCGCAAGGCTTCTATATCCCGCAGCTACAACTCCATTAACTACTACTTTCTAGTCTTTTAGAGTAGAGAGTTAAGAATTTTCACCAAAGTTAAAAACATGAGTTTAAACTTAAAATAATAAAGAGGGAAAATAAACTATAATCCCCGTAATTAAATTGAAGGATACATCCATCTTCACTCATTGATTGTTTTCATAAGAAAACCATCTCTTGGAAGATTGCTATCACTGAAGTAAAACTCAACCTACAAGAAAAAAAAAATGCATGTGTTGACATCACAGGGGCATCTCTGATGGTGGGGTTTGGTAATGGAAATTTCGAAGTGGGTCAGACAACCATTCATGCAGCTGCAACTAAGGTACAGAAACACGATAAAGCATGTGTAGCGAACCAACATTGTTTCATTCATTTTGCTTTTGACACTTTTGGGTTTCTAGCACCAGAAGCAGTTGAACTTCTTAGAAGGGTACAAGAAGTGATGAATAGCAATGTCATGACGGCGGGTTCCAATGAATATGTATTTCGTAGGATTGGTTTTGCTATTCAAAAAGGGCTTGCAGCGCAGTTTGTAGCGCGGTTGTCCTATACTTTTGTGTAAAAAAAAACGATTTTTACCAATAATTAATAACGATTAATTGAATAGAAATTGGTTTAAGGATTGAAAAGATTAGATTTTTATAATCTAACGAAGAACTTTCTTTGTTGTTTCTTCATCTGAAGCAGATGTTGTTGCCATTGTTGTTAGTGTAATTGAAGTTAAAGCTCGAAGAATAAAAACCGAAACAGTCAAACGACATTACTACTGCAGTGCGCCAAAGCCCAAGCCCAAACGACATTGTCACTATCGTGCGAAACGTGAAATCCATACGACATGTCTTCTGCCATGCGAATCTTGAAATCCACCTCGCCATTGGGAGATACCCACCTTTCCTTCGTTCCACCGATGGATTTTGGGCTAGAGAAGGTGGATTTCGCTGATGTGGAGGTGGGTAAATGCACCTCCCATTGGCAATGCCCTTAGGGTCATTAAGATTTGAGCGACGTTTTGTACTTACTGTTCATATTGTGAGGCACTCTATGACTGCACATATCAAAGTGTTGGTTTAGAATTAGCATGACAACCTCTTTGCAACTCTGAAGCGATTCAAGCAAAATATTCACATTTTTGAAATCAATATTCCATTCAAATTTAGAGATTTCAAGGCTCGCCAAATGTGTAAAAAAATGAAACAACAAGGGAACTTGTCTGCATTGGCATAATTAAGGCAATTGCTATTTCCACCACCCGATTTTTTAAGTGCACACCCCTAACAAAAAATAATACCAATCCTATCCTAAATTTAAAAACCGGTAGGTGTGTGTGATTTGCACACCTACCAACGACACACCCACACTGCCTAAGTTATTTGCTAAGTTGCCATGTTTAATGAAAATTGATCACTTTGCGCTTATTTTTAAGGGTAATATCCCAAAAAAGCCCCATGTTTAGGTGCCTCTTCCCCAATAGGCCCTGACATGGGGCTATTTTCTCAAACAAGCCCCCTGACCCACCACATTACCTTTTAGTAATTTTTGTGAGACCATTATACCCTTCATACTAAAAACAAAAGAAAAAAAACAGAATAAGACAAATAAGAAAAGACAAAAATAATTTTTTTAATATTAATTAATATTTTTTGTTATATTATTTATAACTTGTATATCTTTTAATTAAGAAAGTAAAAATCAATATGATGTATATGGTTGGAAAGATCTCGACGAGATCTATCTAACAAGATCCCACATGGCTATGAAAAAAAAAGAAAAAAAAATGTGTTTTTTATTTTTTCGATAATTTTCTCTCTATATACTGTAAGGGTATTATCCGCTAAAACATTGATTGTTGTTCTCTAAACAATATAACTTTATCCTCTAAACAAGCTATTGTATCAACTTAACATGCAAATTTATTAAATTACAATATTTTTTTTGATAAAAAGTATGTCTCTTCTTCTCTTTCTGAATCAAACAACATTATATTCACACCCAAAGGTAGGATATACATCGCCTGATCAGCATGTACAAAGACTGTACACCGTCAGGTAAAAAACCAAAACAACTCTCTACACCCAACTCCTGAGCATAACAGGCCACTCAAAGACAGAGAAGAGAAAAGAAAGAAACAGGGGGGCACAAACTTCCCCAAATGTCCAATACAGCTGAGTTACCACTGTTCCTGTAGAGCATATGCACACCTGGTCAACAGATCCCTAAAGCTAATGTCACCCCTTAATGCTAAAGTATATTTATTAAATTATATTATATATTAAAAAGTTTTGAAAGGTGGATTAAAGCTAGTTATCAAAGTATATTGGTCATGGTTTTATATGTATTACTTGGATTTTGTTGAAAACAAGAAGACATGAGTGTTTAAATAAAGAGAGACTATTAGCTTCAATGATGGTTAGAGAGCACTTGAGTTTGTGGCTCAATGGTTGCATCCATCTCACAAAGTGGAGAGATCGTTGGTTCAAAACATGCTAGTAAACTGATTGTTTGATATAAGTTTCCTCATATACTTTAAAGGGGTAAGGGGTGCCCTCAACCCCGTTTGCCAAAAAATAAAATAAAATAATGATTAGAGATTTGAGCTATTATATTGTTTTGGTGTGAGGGATAGGAAGGGAGAATGGAGTACAAATTTAACGAGCTTATTAACATTACACCATGCAAAAGGAGGAATTTATGTTTAGTCTGGATTATGTTCTTTTTCTTTTTTCTTATGGTTTGAGATGTAACCTAAAAAACAATATATAGACTGGGTTATGTTCTTTTATGAAGTTAACTATACATTAAACATTTTTATGAACTTTTCATAGCAATACAAATTTTTTTTCTTTTTTTTTCTGTACTATAAGGATTTTGTCCTCAGTTGAGACATCGAACTCATGCATCAAATTACAGACTATAATTCACATATATTAATAATATGGAATGGATATCATGCCTTTGTAATTTACATAACAACAAACAACAATTTAGAGGATATTGCTTTGGTGTTAGAAGACAAGAAGATATATGTTAGATGACAAAAATAAAAACTCCTGAATTTGATAGTAATGTGTGATTTTTTTAGATTTTTAGAGTAATTTTGAAGAGCCTTTGAAATCATAAGGAGTTTTTTCTCAAAACCCAACTTCTCGGTAAAAAAAAATATGAAATTTTGAATTTTTTATAAATATTTGAATTTTTATAAAAAAATTAAATTTTTAAATTTAAAATTTTATAGTCATGTGGGATCTAGTTTGAAAGATCTCGTCGAGACCTTTCCAACCATATAAACCGTGTTGATTTTCGATTTCTAAAACACAACTTATAATATTTTCAAATGTTAAAACAAAAAAGTTATACACCAACTGTTTTTTTGTCCTTTTCTGTTTTTTGTCTTTTTCTGCTTTTTTGTCTTATCCTGGTTTTAGAGGATAAAAGGTTGAGATTAGAAGATAGAATACAAGGGTAATTTTGACCTACTAAAAAATATGATCTAGTCAAAGGGCTTGTTTGAGAAGATGACCCCATGTCAGGGCCTATTGGGGAAGAGACACCTAAACATGGGGCTTTTTGGGGATATTACCCTATTTTTAATTATCATGAAATATGGAAAAAATTGCCCAATGAATGATAATTTCACATTTAAAACAATAATCAAAGCCTTTAAAATGAATTTCATCCAAATCCAAACCAAGAAAATCTATTTTGACAAAATCGCGCACAATTTGACATTTGATTGAACCTGGACAAAGTTGTCCTCTTTAATGAAAATTAACCACTTTGTGCTTATTATTTTACCATTACCTTCCCAACACTTCAAGAGCTCTGTTCGAATTTCAGATAAGAAAGCATCATCGATTGGAAAGTGGGCCCTACTTCCTGATGCAACTGAGTATCGACAACTCATTGGTTCACTTCAGTATTTGGCATTCACTCGACTTGACATTGCCTATGATGTACATCATGTGGCACAATTCATGAGTTCCCCTCGTACTTTACATCTGATTGTCGCGAAACAAATTCTTCAATATCTCAAGCGTTTCCTTGTATTTCGGCTTATTGATTCGGCATTCATCTACTCCACTTGTGTTATGGTATTTTAATAAACTCTGGAGTACTGGATTAATTTGATTTGGAATTTGACTTGGTCTCAAATATCTTCAGCACGTTTCTATTCAGTTGATTTATGATTTATCCACTTCAGTTTTGTGCGCACATATCCCTTAGATTTTGCTAAACAGTTTCACAACGTTCTACTCGTTTTTCAGTCTATTTATACTCCCCTAAAACAATGGTTTTATATATCTTTTCCTTTGAGTATTACAGATCAGAAAAAAATAATGAGTTGTGTGAGTCTCTATAAGTTCTTTTAAGTTCTGTGCAGAGAAGTAAAAGAACTCCTTTTCCTTGGCTGTTGTATCCTGGAGGTTGCACGCCCTCTTCTGCATTTAGTGAGAAGACCGAGAGACGCGAAACAACCTTAAAGAGAGCGACCTAGTTCCGCGTCTCAGCCATCTAGTTATTATCTTTCTTCTATTGATTGCAGGTTAATACTTCTCCAACAACTTGCCATTCGGGATTACTCTGATTAAAATTGGGCAGGGTGTCCTGATACTTGTCGCTCTACTACTGGTTTTTGTTTCTTCTTGGACTCTAATTTAGTCTCATGGAGTGCCAAGAAACAACCTACTGTATCACGATCCAGTGCCGAGGCTGAGTGTAGATCCCTTGCTCATGTGTGTGCTGAAACTACTTGGGTGTCTCATATGTTACGTGAGCTTGAACTTGCGGTCTCAGGTCCTATCATTCTTCTTTGTGACAACCTGAGTGCCACCTATATGGCATCCAACCCAATATTTCATGCTCGTATGAAACACATAGAGTTGGACTATCATTTCATTCGTGAACGACTTACTCTTGGGGACTCACCGTGTTTAGTTTGTTCCTTCTGCCGATCAGTTTGCTAACATATTCACTAAAGGGTTGCACAAGCCTGTCTTTCAGTTTTTGCGCTCCAACCTCGTTTCTCCAGGACAGTCGAGTTTGCAAGGGAGTGTAAAAGCACATGTTTAATGTGTATTATGTAATATATTCTTAGGATTAGATTTGATTCCTAATTTGTATTACTTAGTGAGCATGCCAATTAGGGATGTTCATGGGTTGGTTCGGGGCCGGGTACCCCTATCTCCGTCCCCATCCCCATTTAGTTTTTCAGTCTCCATCCCCGTCAATTTCACGGTTTAAAACTATTCGGGGAACCCCGTCCCCGCCTCCAATGGGGATCGGTTCCCCGCGGGGCTCCATTTTTAGTTTTAGGTAATCAAAAAATAATAATAAAAATAATTCATAAATTTAAATTATCATAATAATATCTTGAATTACAAAATCAAGTTAGAACCTTCAACTAAATTTAATCCAAACAAAATACAAGCTTGAAATCTTGAACACGCAGCCACAAGTCTAACAAAAAAAAAAGTCGAAAATTGCATTGCCAAATTATAGTCTATATTAGTTAATTTTTAAATTTAAGTATATAATCGGGTCGGGTTCGGGTTTGAAGACCATAATATCCGTCCCCGCTCCAAAACCTACTCGGGTTTCAAAATGACCTCCATACCCACCCGATCCCCATATATACTCCTCCATATCCGCCCCATTCGGGTCGGTTCTCCGTGGGGACCCGCCTCCACAGGTTTTTTTACATCCCTAATGCCAATTGCATATATATACTTACCTCAATATTGAGAAAATAATACATTGAATTCAATTCTTCTTCAACTACAACTGATTACTGATCTAAATATGTTTTAATTATTATTGGTTGAATGAATACTTTTGAACTCAATTTTTTTTTTTTTTTGATGAATTTTGAACTCAAAATTGGTTAAAAGAATGAACTCAAATTTGGGGGGCATATAAGTACATGGCAGTCCTTTTAAAAAGTCACATCTAAATAAGTAAGTAGAAGTTAAATAAATGTCATTAAATTCATAAAAGCATGCATTATAATGCTTGTCAATTGTCATTCAATTCATATGAAAAAAAAAGAGATGGACTTTCTCTCTGTCTGACTCTTTTTCACTAATCTTGCTTTTTCCTAAGTATTAGCTTTAATATCTAGACTAGACTACTAGATTATATTTATTATTCTCACCAAAAAACCAAACGTTAGACTTCTTCATGCTTTAAATTCTGTTTTTCTTCACTTCATCTTGTTTCTTGTACTCTTTAACAAAATAATTACTAACAATGTTGGTGTTGAGAAACTACAAATAGTGCTAGTATAACAAATGTAAATTCAAACAAGCAATCAAACAATACGCAGAAAGTAAATAACACACAGAGATTTTTAACGTGGTAAAACCCAAACAGGGAAACGTCCACGGTTGTCCTCGCGACAACAAAATAATCCACTAGATGAAAAGAGATGTACAAACCTATCAACTACCTGCACTCACTGCGAGTTGATACTCCTGGTTATCTCTAACACCTTGACTTCACCAGAGCACCTTGATGTACGCACAAGACACTCGACTTCTTGATGAACACACAAGAAGACTCGAAGCCGAATTCACAATAACTCTTGAAGATCACAAAGATATGAATTGAGAGAAGGGGGAAGAAAGGGAATTGAGTTCAATAGCCACAAACACTTTCAATATCAAAACCTAAACCAAAACACATGAACTAGAAGAAGAATGGACGGCCAAAGAACTAACTTGTTCTTTGGAAGAGAAACCCTATTTATACTTAGGGTTGGAAACCAAGGAAAATGGGCCGAAATAGTGCAAACCGACTTTGGACGTTCGTACGTCGATATGACGTTCGAACGTCGCCACACAAAAATAAGCCTGCTGCCTACCATGACGTACGAACGCTCTAACTCGGTACGTACGTCTCCACACGAAACAAGTCTGCTGCCTACTTGGACGTACGAACGTCCTAACTGCGTACGTACGTCCTGACCAAAAGATGTTTGCTGCTTCAGTGGACGTACGTACGTCCTAACTCGGTACGTACGTCCAGAACCCAATAACTTTTCCTGGACAGAACTAAGAACCACGAAGGACACGAGACGACCATGCGTACATCTTGATTTTCCTAACAATGAATTCAAGGCGAGATAACCAAGGACACTTTGTCACAAAATTGATGTCAAACCACTTCGTGCCGGTTTCAATCTCCCCCTTTGACATTGATTTTGTGACAAAAACCTATGACTCTAATAGCACTTATAAAACGTGCTTACAAGCCCAAACCATGGCATTTATAAAACATGCCTACAAAATCACTCAAGATAGAAACACATAACAAGTCATTAATTCTTGTTATCCAGCTTTAGCAAGATGCTTTAACCATCAGAGACCGAACGGAAGCAACTAGAAATTTCCGAAGCAATCAAGGATTCAACAGAAGTTCCTTCGAGCAACTCCCCCATACTTCATGAGCTCCAAAATATTTTTGACACTCGAGCTCCCCCATAACTATATAACGTCTAAAATCATCAACACGTTCACTCCCCCATACGTGTAGCATACCTGAAACATGACCCAAAAATAACCTAACAACAAAAAGACGATTGTTAGTAATTAGAGTCATAAATCTCCCCCTTTTTGTCACAACAAGTGAACAAAATAACCAACCAACAAAAGAAACGATCAAAGAACAACAAGAAACAAATAACCAAGAAAAAGAAATCAATACCAAACAATGAAGACAAAACAGATAAAAAGATAAACCAAACCCAACTGTTAAAAGTTCAGGAAATCAACTAATAACCAAACATAGGAATCCATAACATAAAAGACAAAACTACAAAAACACAAGGCTTGAATTAACGAATTCGAAAAACCCGTTCCCAATGACCTAGAGGAAGCTTGGAGAAGTAAGCTTCCGCACGAGCCGAAGGCCTATTCCACCGAGCAATCACATGATCATCATAATCCTCCAACCATTCACTCTTACAAAACAACTCCTCAATTCTGCTGTCCAAGCCACAGTCGGTAAGTGGAGCAGCAAGTCCTGGAACCTTCGGATAACCAACCAACTCCAAGATGTGATTTTGAAGATGTCCCGGTAATCTCTCCCAATGATTGACATGAACCAAACAAGGATTAAGAAAAGGTCGATGAATATAGTCATACCCATGGGGAACGCGACATAAACGACAAACCTTAGCATTGTTTTTGTACTCCATCACCATAAACGACACATAACCAACAGCCGGTACAAAAATTCCATGAAGTTCATATTCTGCCATAGAAAATTCTGAAGAACAAAGAGAGAACTAGCAAGAGTTAAGAAGACACAATAGGAGTGAAAGAGGAGAAGACTCCCCTATATATAGGAAAAACAAGAGTAAACCTAACATGGGCCCAATAAGAGAGGTCCATTACCTAAAAACAGAAATTTACTGCAAAACAAAGAAAAAACTTGAACTAATATGAAAATAGCAATATCCAATAACATGCTCAATATCCAAAAAAAAATAGAAACAAACCGATATAGCAAAGGAGCAAAGTTAAGTACAAAAATGTGGAGAGTAAGCCAGAAAACCAACTACTCGGACTCCGAAGCACCATCACTGTGTTCACCATCACCCTCGTCCTCACTCTCTGAGTCATCACCATCACTCTCACCTGGAACTGAAGGCACCTCTTCCGGAAACGGAGGCAAGTCGGTGGGAGTGAAGTCCAGCTGTAGATGACGCATCTGAGCAACGTTCATCGCATGAATATCACTGATCATGACATCATGACGAGAGAGAATGACCCCAAAACGATCTAACCGAGCATCCATATGATCCTGACGACGTCGGAGAGAGGAAACCCGAGCATCAATTGCTGCAACAGCCCGATTGCCCCTAGCAGAGGCTGAGATGGGGCGTCCAGAGGTCAAAGCCCGATCAAAATCATCATGGCGAACAAGAGCCCTGCTTCCCCAAATTAAGTGATGCGTCAGACGCGCACCCACGGACTCAAAGGCCAACTTTCTAGACTGACAGCCCTTCTTGATGGCGTTGACCCAATCATGGCCAACAAACCTTGGAGGGCTCACCCCCATATACTGTCCCTGAAAACCCAAGTGGTTGAGTATAGTCATTATAAAGCTAGGGAAAGGAAGAGTACCCTTAGCTGCATCGATCTGAAGCATTCGAGTGTAGATGACCTCAGAAAGATGAAGATGGTGCACCGACATACAGACCACTAATTTGACCATGTCGTCGGTCATGATGATCTTGTTGCCCTTGGTGGGGTAGATGTTGGAGTGGGCAACCATGTGCAAGAGGATGGCGCTGTAGTGCTTGGCATGATACCTTTCTGTGACACCATCAATAAACATCTGCTGAACTTGATTGACAAAGTCAATTTGAATCGTATCCGGAACGGGCCATCTGACAGAAACAGCACCTTCAGGAATAAAGTCACCATCAATACCCAACGCCTCACGTACCACCTTAGGAGAAATGGTGTATCTCCGACCTTCAATCAAGACGGAAAAACTCGAGCGATTCTGCGAGGGTGTCTTCGTCTCATAGAAGGCTATCGTATGCTCAACCGAGTACTTGGTGATTGGTTGAGCCACCCTTAGCCAATTCCGAGTCTCAAAGAATAGGGATATGTTGCCAAGTTGAGTAGTCCCAAGAGGGGTAGCAGCGATGTCTGCCAAGTCAAAGAATCGCTCAGGAACAATAGCTTTTGCTCGAGGATGAGCACCAAGAGATCTGGGAGGAGGCGACAAGGCCGGAGTGGAGCTTCGACCCCGTGGAACGCGAGAAGATGATGCACCCTTAGACGCGGATGCCGTGGAGGTGGGAGTGGTGCGTGCGCGCTTTGAAGCAATTGTCTACACAAGCACAAATAAAAAATGTAAGAGAATTGACAGAAAAACCAATAAAAACGTCATTTAGGCATTTCAACAAACACTTGATGTGCAGAATCTTGATACATGCCATGGACAACAATTTAGAATGTCAAACGCCCAAACACACAACCAAATAGACCCAACAATAGAGTAGAAGTTATAAGAAACAGAGAGAGCCAAGTTGGCCACCAATTGCAAGGAGATGAAGAGAAACACTAACCAACACAATCAATATAAACCAAAACAAACAATTCCAAAAGAATTTAAACTAACCATGCAATTCAACAAAACTAAGAGAATAATCATGCAATACAAAAAGAGGAAGGAGAGGGAGAAAGAGAAGAATGTGGGAAGGAGACGAGTTCACTTACTTGATAAAGAACAGAGTATACACCAAGGAAAACAAAACTGCTTGAGAGAAGCAATAAACAACCACCAAAGAAGAAGAGGAAGAGAAAGACCAAACAAAAGACGTTGAGGGAAGGTGAAGACTTCCTAATGTTCGTGCAAGAGAGAAGAAAGGGGCACGATTGATGTAACAGTTAGCCTTTGGTTCAAAAAATTTGAATTTAAACACAAATGGGCCGGACTGTATGATGAACGTTCGTACGTTCTGAAAACGTTCGAACGTCGGGACCCAAAAAACCAAACATCTGACTAAGATCACATTCGTACGTCCTAGGAGCGTTCGTACGTTTAAAAAAGATCTGCCCACCTAAACGTACGAACGTCATGAAAGCGTTGGTACGAACCCATTTTTTTTTTTTTTTTTTTTTGAAATATATATATATATATAAAAATGAAGAACCACCCAACCAGTCAGATAATAACCCAAAGAACTACCAAGAACAAATATTGAGAGACATCACAAGAAAACGCTTCTACTTATCATAAGGATTCCAATTACAGCCGAATACAGTATAAACAACCCTCAACCTCAAGACAATGCAAAATCGAAGAACGACATTATACACCATGACATGATACTTACTAGAATGATGCAAGCATGTAGAAGAACCTGATAGACCAATACCAACCTCCGGAAACAAACTAAAAAATGATCATTGAATACCTTGAAAGGCTTTTGCAAGTAGACCAAGGAGAAGGTGAAACCGAGCACAACAAAACCAAGGAAACACAGAAAAATTGTTATTCTTCTTGGCGTCCAACTAGACAAGTGTGACAGACACTTAACATTCCTTTTTTTTTTTTTTTTTTTTAAAAAAAAAATGCCATTCCCGTGTGGGAGTATAAAGTATCTCCATCTTTTACCAGAACACGAGGGTAGGGTGTAGCCTACATCTTTTCGGCAAAACACACTCAAGAAGTGCAATACCATGATAACGTGCAACACAAGAACTAACATCTCCTGAGTGCATCCGTCAGAGCATGACCCTCACAGCCCCAACGGGTTCTTAGCCAAATGAGTATGCTCTCAAGACATTCAAATGGCTGGGGATTTTGTGAGTAATTGACCACTTACAAGAGGTGAGTAAATATAAAAGAAAAACAACGATCATGAAAAGAAACCATAGAAAACTGGAGTTATACAGGTATTGAAAAAGACAAGCCAACCACATGTAAATGCATCATGCAAGAAACTACCAATACGAAGAGAGTATACCCTACAACTATGTATGACACAATAACAGTTGAGGACGCCAAACTAGAAACATCTGTAAAATGGAATCCACACAATAGAGAATGTAGTATGTCCTCAATACCAACAACAATAATAAATGACCAAACCTAAACATCCTAAACACAGACAGTTCCAATGAACACATTAGGTATATGAATGCGGAAGAGGTGTAGTGACAATGAAACAGTTATCAGATGAGCGACTACCCGTTAACACCAAGATATGATTGGAATCAAAAACATCACACTTATTATCCTCAAACACAACCTTAAACTTAGCATCACATAACTGACTAATACTCAATAGATTGGACTTAAGACCCTTAACAAAAAGAAGCTCATGACTATTGAGCGATCCAACCTCAGAAAAGTTACCTTTACCTTCAACCGGAAGCATTTTACCATTACCAAACCTAACCTTACCTCCATAACCAAGAGTCAGGTTATCAATCAGAGTCTTATCACCTGTCATATGGCGCGAACAACCGCTGTCAAGATACCATGATAAAGGCATTGGTTCAACCAAACGAGCCATGTGAGATACTATTTTCCTGGATGCATCCATACTCCTATCCCAGAAATGTGGTGGTGGAGTAGGCCTGGGTGTTGTTTGAGGACGATTTCCATAAGGAGAAGTTCTGGGTAAACCCCACGGAGCATAGCCATTCCACATGTATGGAGCCTGCATGGAGAAAGTAGAAGACTTGTTCCAATATGAATTACCTGCAAAAGAAGGATGATGAGCAGGATACAAATTATTCCAACAAAAAGCAGAAGTGTGACCCATGCGACCACATGTTAGACATTTAAAGCCTTTGTGTCTAAATTTTTTTTTTCGAACATGCTTTACATGAGTAACCTTGGGTGGTGATACCACACTAGACACCTGCACAGGAGCAGGAAGAGCGACACTTGTTGGTCGCACAAAGGTAGTGCGGGAAGTGCTAGCAGTAGAAAGAGGAACAGATGTGTCATAACCTAAACCAGATTTATCTGAATGGGATTTACCAATTCCCAACAGAGAGTTTAGGTTAGCACTTACTTTACCAAACCCAACCAATTGTTTGTTAGCAGCAAACAACTCAGCTTTTACTTTCTCATGCTCCAATACAAGGGATCGATACCGTGTCTCCAGATCATTATTCAGTTTTTCCAGAGTGGCAATACGCACTTGGAAATCCTCCTTTTCCTTCACAAATTCTTCCTTCAACATGTTGGAATCACCTGTAAGATTGCATATATCCTGCCCAAGACTATCTACCTGATCCTGCAAGACGGTGTTAGTTTTTTCAAGCAACTTTACTTGTTGCATGGAAAACTTATACATATCACATAATTCACTAGTAGTAGCATGAACACCAGAATCAGAAACATTAATATTATCAGTAGAGGATACAATACCTCCTGGATGTTCATCCAGGGATGCACTGAAGACCACATAATTGGAGACAACATTGGAGAGATTCCCATCATCATCTTCATCTGAATCATCCCATGTTACTGTGAGGTTCGCTTTGGAATTATCACCAGGTTTGCGATCCACCTTCTTGTCACATTCATTTGCAAAGTGTCCATATTCACGACACTTGTAACATTGGACATCTTTACGATCAACTCGAGCTCTTCTCCCATCCACAGAGAATCGCTCAAAACCACGACTCCTAGGAGCATTTGAGGAATCAGGAAATCGCTTTCGAGGGTCTCGATTCTGTTGATATTTCAGAATCTTCTGAAAGCTACGTGACAGAAACGCATAGTTATCATCCACATCCTGTTCTTCATCATCAGAAGGTCTTGTGGAAGGTTCTTTAGACGATGTAGCTTTGAATGCTATAGATTTGTTCTTCAAAGGTTCTTCCAAAGCCTGTTCCATCTCACATGTCCTTAGTTTCCCAGCAAGTGTCTCGATGGACATGTTCTTAATCACATTACTCTCAGTGATGGCATCCTTACGAGAACGAAACCGAGGAGGCAAAGCACGCAATATCTTACGTACCACTTGTGTGTCAGTATATGCATGACCAATAGCCGCACTGCAGTTTATGATGTCTTGGAGACGAATAAAGAAATCATCAAAGGTCTCAGAATTATCCATCCGTAGATTCTCAAACTGAGATGTTAACAGTTCCAGCTTACTTTCTTTGACTGTTTCGTCACCTTCATGTGTACAGATAAGCCTGTTCCATGCATCTTTAGCCTCTTCACAGCCTTGCACCCGACGAAACTCACTAGCATTTAATGCCATGAAAATAGCATTGAGTGCCTTGTTGTTATAATTTGCCAACAACTTCTGTTCAGGCGTCCACTTTTCACGTGGCGTCAGTGATGTAACAGCAGTATCACCAGTACCTGTAGTAGTCAGAGGTTCTTTCCACCCTGTGACAACAGAAAGCCAGACTTCTTCTCCTAAGGCTTGGAGATAAGCTCGCATCCGTACTTTCCAATGACCAAAGTCTTTTCCACTGAATTGTGGAGGAAGACTTGAAGTAGCAACCTTGTGAGGTTCCATAAAGCACTATTGATCGTTAGCGTGAGCCTTTACGCTCCTTAACCAGCCCCCAGCGACTGATACCAATTGAGAAACTACAAATAGTGCTAGTATAACAAATGTAAATTCAAACAAGCAATCAAACAATACGCAGAAAGTAAATAACACACAGAGATTTTTAACGTGGTAAAACCCAAACAGGGAAACGTCCACGGTTGTCCTCGCGACAACAAAATAATCCACTAGATGAAAAGAGATGTACAAACCTATCAACTACCTGCACTCACTGCGAGTTGATACTCCTGGTTATCTCTAACACCTTGACTTCACCAGAGCACCTTGATGTACGCACAAGACACTCGACTTCTTGATGAACACACAAGAAGACTCGAAGCCGAATTCACAATAACTCTTGAAGATCACAAAGATATGAATTGAGAGAAGGGGGAAGAAAGGGAATTGAGTTCAATAGCCACAAACACTTTCAATATCAAAACCTAAACCAAAACACATGAACTAGAAGAAGAATGGACGGCCAAAGAACTAACTTGTTCTTTGGAAGAGAAACCCTATTTATACTTAGGGTTGGAAACCAAGGAAAATGGGCCGAAATAGTGCAAACCGACTTTGGACGTTCGTACGTCGATATGACGTTCGAACGTCGCCACACAAAAATAAGCCTGCTGCCTACCATGACGTACGAACGCTCTAACTCGGTACGTACGTCTCCACACGAAACAAGTCTGCTGCCTACTTGGACGTACGAACGTCCTAACTGCGTACGTACGTCCTGACCAAAAGATGTTTGCTGCTTCAGTGGACGTACGTACGTCCTAACTCGGTACGTACATCCAGAACCCAATAACTTTTCCTGGACAGAACTAAGAACCACGAAGGACACGAGACGACCATGCGTACATCTTGATTTTCCTAACAATGAATTCAAGGCGAGATAACCAAGGACACTTTGTCACAAAATTGATGTCAAACCACTTCGTGCCGGTTTCAGGTGTTAATTTGCTGCTCTCCCTTCCCTTCATCTTACTCTTGATCATCATCTTACACTTACACTATCTCTTCTTCTAAAACACCACTACTTTATATGAACAAGAGAAGAAAACCACAATCTCATCATTGGGTGAGAGAAGGGTTTTAGTCACCAAAACGCATTTCAGGTATGTAATGTATATGTGTTTCAATACAATGATCTATGTTCTGACTTTTTTTGTTAAAATCAAATCAAACATTTTCTTGCACCCTAAAACACTAATAATTCATATAAGTTTTTTGTTATAATATATTACTACCCACTTTACTTGTTGTCTGTAGTTCGGGTTTCGGTTTGTACATAAACTGTTTGATCAACAATCCATCCTGCTTTTGAAACATTGATAGAAGTTGTTTTTTTGAGTTGGTTGTCTTTTGTGTCAGAGTTCAAGAACAACACGCAGAAATCCCCTTTGAGAGTTTACATGCACAAGTATTTTTCCACTTTTCAAAATCCAAAACGAGTAAAATGGCACAATCTATGCATGTTTGTAATTTCCATGAATTACTAAAGGTGACATTGAAGCTCTGTAACAAACAGAAGTTGAAGATGACTACTGAAGACAACATATGCAGCTTATCTATTAAGCTTCCCTACGAAACCCCCATTTCAGGTACTAACTCATTACTTTCTTTTTACATCTTGAATGACTAGATTTATGTACTTCTCTTGCTTTTACACAGCTATTTTTGGCTTTGCTCAAAGTCATTAGCCGCTTCGCCATATTGTTTGTAGTGGCACAAAACACTGGATTACTAGCTTCCCTATTAGAAACATAGATAGATGACACCAATGTAGTACACATGTTTGAAGTCAGTCTGAAAGGCATGCATGATGCATGTATTCACTAATTACTACTACGTATAAGCAGTACAAATAAGAAGAGCAACTATGTAATTGTAGTAATTCCAAACTTAATCCAATTTCTCGGTCTTTTTCTTCAGCACTGAAATTCAGCAATCAACCGCTTTTTCAAGCAAGGAAGAGGTTGAAGCTTGATAATGAACAAGAAATGGAGATAGTGAATGAAGACAGGATAAGCAGGTTACGTTGCCTATTAAGCTTCTTCATAAAATACTTTCTTTCCTTGATATGAAATACGTGGTTCAAACCAGCGTACTATCAACAAAATGGAAAGATCTCTGGACTTCTCTTCCAAATCTCAACTTCAACTGCATTAGTATCTGTGAAAGCACAAACAAAACAGCCAAAGATGATGGCGAACAGTTCATGAAATTTGTGGATCAGGTATTTACTCATCGCAAAGGCTCTAATATACGCAAGCTCCAGTTGTTCTACGACAAAAAGCATGACTTGCAACGAAAACGTGTTTATCCATGGATCCGTTCATCAATACAATATAATGTGCAAGAGCTTGATATACATCTTCCGTTTAGTTTTATTCAGGTCCCAATATGTCTGTTTAGCTGTAAATCTTTAACAGTATTGAAGTTGGATTTTGGATTATTTCAACGGTCCATTGATATCCCTCGTTCGGTTTCTTTACCTCATCTAAAAAATCTGCATCTCCAATCAGTTTGGTTTGATGATGAAGAGTTGACTAGTATGTTCTTCTCAAGCTGTCCAGTTCTTGAATCATTAACCATATTGGACTGCCATTTTCATAATATGAGGATACTGCTGATTGACTGTCTTAAACTTAAACACCTGTCAATAGAAAACTGTTCAGACGGTAGTGACTATGACGATCTCGTTCATTGCAAGATCGGGATACAGGCTCCAAAACTTTTTTCTTTTAAGTTTAAGGATCACATGAGCAGAAATTATATTTTCCTTCTCATATCCGTAGTCAGAGTTGACCTTGACATGGAATTAGAAAAATATTTGAATACTTGCGAAAAAAAGGCGAAAAACTTCCGACATCTAAGAAAGAAGAATATGCTCAAAACATGATATCGCTTCTCAGGAAGGTTAGCAATGCGGAAGCTCTGACATTATCATCTTGGCTTATTGAGGTAAGTCATCTTCCTTCTTTAAATTAAAGTAATAAATATGATCTCACTGATATTTCTAGACTCCTAGTTAAATAAATGTTGTAATTAAATCTACATTTTAAGAGAAATTAATGCAATATGTAGATGAAAGAGTCATTAAGAGACAATACTGAAAAATAAAATATTTCAGTCACTTGGGGCTTTACTGCCAGACTCTCAATTAGGTTGACACTCCAGTATTAAAAGGAAAGGTACACATTTAAGGCTAGAGGTTTGTAAAACTAAAATAGGACCTAAGCTAACTCCAAAACTATCAATTGCAAAGTTCACTTCATTCGGAAAGGACTAGATTATTCATACTGGCCATAGATTGTTCCCATCTCTATCTTAGCACCCTTGGTATTGCTTGTGTCCCAAGACAGGTACCTTCAATGTAGGGTTAGTCGATCCCAAAGTTGAACCAGCTCCAACTGATTGCACACACTACACCCTTCACAACTGCCTGTCTGCCTGACATTCACCTCAGACTATCGGTCTATCCAAAACCTATGCTCCTAGCTTCTAGCAGCATTCCCTAAAAGTCTTTAACAACGACACATACCAGCACTCCTAGGATTCATTCATTGTGCTTGACGAAGATAAAGGCAGAGGAAAGAACATAAGCTGTTGTGAGGGAAAGTGCCAAACACAACATGGTCTTCTACAATAAAAACAACGGTGAGTTGTTCTGCTTCTTAATAACGTATTCTTCCATTCAAAAGAGTTTCTTTAGTGTCAACATATATATCAGCCAAATCATGATCATTTTGAATTCCGACTCAACCTGAATAATTCGATAGGCGTCAGCAAACCATACGCAAAGTGAAGATGGACAATTATTATTCTGAAGAACACCACAACCAATTAAAACCCTGCTTAGCAAGACCAGAATCATCTGTCTTATGGCCAGTTTTTATTCTGAACAACACCATCACAACCAGGTAGACTTTCATTATGAAGACTGGATCAATCTGTATTAAGTGAACACATCCAACCTCTAAGCTTTTTCCATGTTACAAAATTTTGAAATCGGTTGCATGCAGCCTTGACGGAGTATGCAAATCATGTTTAAAATGGCATCCAACTATCCAAGAAAGCAGGAATTTTTTATCTTTGAGAAATCGATAATGACATTCAACATATATCAAAACACTTCTGAGTTATTTGATTGATCAATAAAAGTTTGATGCAGTGTGGTCAACAATGTTCTTTCCATTGATGCATAATAGGAGATGTGTAAGAGCATCTCTAATGGGTCTCCTATAATCTAAATTATAGGAATTCCGAAAAAAACCATTCCCTAACGCGTCGTCTATAATTTTAGCAGCCGGCTATCCACGTAGGATGTGGTGGGCCGGTCTGCTAAAACTTCGTCCAAAATCGAACCAAAGATAGGATTATAGGAATTGCTAAAATAAAATGTTCCACGCTGGTTCAACCAGCGTGGAACTTTTTTTTTATTATTATTTTAATTCCACGCTGGTTGGAACTTTTTTTTTATTATTATTTTAATTCCACGCTGGTTCAACCAGCGTGGAACATTTTTTTTTTTTTTTTTTTATTCCACGCAGGTCAAACCGGCGTGGAACATTTTTTTTATTTTTTTTTATTCCACGCAGGTCAAACCAGCTACTGCCCCCAAGCCCAGCCCCAAGTTCAACCACACGAAGCCCAAGTCTTCCACGCTGGTTGGACCAGCGTGGAACAGAAAAACATTTCCACGCTGGTGCAGTGGAAGATATAAATTTGGCAAAAAAAATAGGAAACGCGTTAGGGATACCCCTGATATAGGTATGGAAGACCTGCTAAAAAAAGTGATGGGAGACCCATTAGAGATGCTCTAAGTATTGGTGTGCAGCAGCAGGTATGTCCTCTTTTATGTACATTGTTGTTGTTCTCATTTGTTCCTTTTCATTTCTTTTGGTATTAAACATTTCATACATGTACAGGTTATATCTAAGCCACCAGCTTTATTGCAAGGGTCGCCCTTGCAATTTCACATCTTGAAGTACTTGAAGCTGAAAACATGGTTTTCTAGAGAATGTGTTTGTGCTATACTGAACTTGCTGACAATCTCTCCAAAAGTAGAAACTCTTATTGTCGAAGTAACTAAGGTGAGATCTAGATTATTTTTTATCTTTTGTGCCTATCAGATAGCAAAATAAACTCATGATCCTCTCCAACAACATGGTCCCTTAACTTTGTGAAAAACCAGTCCCAACTTTCATTTTTCTCTTTCATAACAATTGCGAAAGCGATGGGGAAGATATGGTTGTTGCCATCAACTGCAATTGCTGTAAGAATTGTGCCAGGGTATCTTCCCTTAAGAAAAGTTCCATCAACCAAGATTATGGGACGTAGAGTCTTCTTGTAAGCTCTAATTGTAATACCATATGTCCAAAATATGCATTCAAAATTACCCAATGGATTGGTAAGAATGTCTGTTACTGCATCTGGATCCACATTCTTCAGCTCATTGCAGTATGTTTCACGCATTTGGTATGAGTGGCTGTAGCTTCCTCTTATCTGTAAATAAATAAACAGTTAAGCTCTTTGAAGACGATATAGTACTTACTCTAGACGATTGTAATGACTATGTAACAGATAGCTTCGTCTTTCTAAGGGATAGATTTAATTTACCTTCCTCATTGCCTTCTTTTTAGCTAACCATACAACTTTGTAAGAAATTTTGACCATGTATTCTTCATTGATTGCACTCACCAATTTTAGGGGTGGCAAGTCTGGGTTGTCCCTCAACCTTCTCATACAAACTCTTGAAACCCAATCACTGTTTGCTTGGCGGTTTTTATTTCCAACCCTAAAGTTACCGCACGAGTGGTCATCTCTAAGTGTTTTTATAATCCAACTTCCATCAAAACCATTTGGGGTTGCATACAGATACCATTTGCACCCACCAGCTGGACACCTAAACATCATCCTCTTACTGTTTGTGTTTACACGTTTTAGATCTTTTTCCATTTTAATCGCGTATGTTTGGACATCCCTTTCAAGCTCATCACGATTGTTGTAGATTACTCCTCGTTTAGGTTGCACATAGTCGTTGTGTGCAGGCTCTGTGTGAGGAGCACAACCTACATTTGCCCTTTTAGTCGCAATATAGGAGGAAAAAATATTGTTAAGTTCGCGTTTTACCTCATCGAAATCACGATTTTCCTCAACCCTAGTATTATGTTGCAGTGGTACATTGCTAGGAAAAGGCACATTGTTCTGAGGAGGCACATTATTGGTTTGAGACGGCATATTGTGTTGTGATGGCTGATTATTGTCCATATCGTCTAGATTGTCAAACCTATCGATTATATTGCACCTGACTCCCTCTTTCCTCTCATTTGCATCGGCCACATTGTCACCTTGCTGCGTGTCTGCGTTATCACCAACATTTGGGCTGCCTTCTTCGGAGATTGGTCTAGAAGGACCAAACATTGGTTGACTATCATCCCACATTTGATCCTCGAGCTCATCTTCAGTATTCCAAGATGCAGGTGAGTCGAAAACTTCTGGATCTGTATCCCAATGGTATTCCTCACACTTAGGAGATTGAGAGTCCTCCTCACTATCATCATCTATTAATGTCGGTTGTATCTTCTGTGCAGATTGAAGAACATCATCAACTTCTTGTAATGAAAGTGAATCCCAAAAACCATCATCTTTTTGCATGGCAGAAAGAATTCCAGCTGCATCCATGAAACCTTTGCTTTTAACAGATAGCGGTGTACAAGTAGTGGCTGATAATGGATTGGTAGCAGATGTGGGAGTATGTTGGATTGGAGGGGTTTCCAAAACTACAGGGTCATTTGCATGCCCCATTCCCTTGACTATCATATCAGCACTTGGATCTTGAGTAGGAGTCTCCAACCTATATTCATCAGGAATATTAAGAGGTTTGGTGGGTGTATGATAAGTAGAGTAATCGGGTTTACTTTTAGAAACCTTCTTTTGTAACTGCATTGGTGGTATCTCCCTCTCTTCACTCAAAGGTGTATAAGAAGGAATAGCTTCAGGAAAAAGCTTTCTTTTCCCTTTGCTTTTGGGAGCCTCATTTTGTAAAACAAATGATATCTCCCTCTCTTCACTCCTTGCTATTTCAGGTACAATCTTCAGTATAGGTGGTTTTCTATGATCAATAATCCAAACAGATATGCACATTGTAGCTGCATTGGATATGGAAGCTAACATTGCCTTATAATGATCTTCACATTCAAGTTTGGATACCCTGAGGTTGACTACTGCTCGAAGTGACCATGTTCCTTTTGGAGGATTGCATAAGGAAGATACCTGTTTGAGGAAGTCTGTATAGGTCGTCTGAATATTAACAATCCTTATTCTTGACTCTCCATCCACATATCCAACCTCTTCCCCCTCAGTTGTGACCTCCAACAGACCACCAATCGATAAATTACATTGAAAGTATTCACTGAAAGTATCCACATGTTAATAATGTTGATTAGTATCACAGTGTTATAGTAGTTATTCAAAGTGTTTCATGCATTCTAAATTGTATCTGCTACATTCTTCTAGTGTATCTGCTACTGGCAAGAACTGTTGCTTTACATAGACAATCTATCTGCTACCTACAAACTGAAATCTTAAAATCTTTAAAAATGAAAGTTTGCATCTTTAAACCAAATTGCATCTTCAACAACAAAGCTTGCATCTATAACAAACTTAGAAATCAAATCAATTCAACAGCAAAGTTTGCATCTTGCATCTTGGCCCGGCCAACTTTAAAAATCAATTAAAATCTTTCAAAATCAAAGCTTTCATCTTCAAATATTTCAAAATCAAACCTTTCAAAATGAACAAATACAAACTAACTTAAACAATACTAAAGGTTACCAAACCATTAGGAATTTAATGCGAATTTAATTCGAAAACAGTATGAAATTGAATAGCAAGCCCTCTTAAATATCAATCATTACATTAAGGGTTTAAATGCTTACCAGGTATGGGTATTTCCTCGAGAACATTAACTTTCTTCTTGGTTGTCTTTTGTTTCCCCATTAAAACAGTACCAAAGTGTCTTTATGTTGGTGATGGTACCACGGAAAAACCGAAATTGTAGGTGATAATAACACAACAACCTAACAACTAAGTGATAGATTAAAACCTTGAAATAGAAAAACCTTTTTTATATAATAGCAGATATAGAACAACAGAAAAATCAGTGAAGAAGAAGAAGAAGAATAAAAAGAAGGAAAACCTTGTTTAAGGTTTAAGGTTTGCAAAAGAGATGGACGGTTGAGATGAAAAAATGAGATCTAAGGGATAGTGTTTGTTTGCATGTCATTATCATGTTTAATGTTGAAGTACTTAAGAGAGAGAATGATGGTGATGTTTAAAAGTTATGTACTTAAGAGAGAGAATGTGTAAGAAGGGTAGAAAAGAAAACAAAAAAGTCTTTGTGCTTGTTTGGAAAAAACTTTAGACTTGTTGCTTATTTGGGAATGTTGTGCCTAATGTTGTACTTATTCGGGAAATTACCCATATTCTAATATCAACTTCAATTTTACTGGAACCTACAGTTCGTTTAATAATATACATATGGCCATATGGGTTGGGTATTTAAAACGAAGCTTAGATTTCATTAAAATTTAAAGTTGGAACTCAGAGTTCCGTCTTATAGAACCCATTATATTTACTCGTGAAAACTGACATTGCAAAATTTCCTATTGGTACAACTTTGGTGGGGGTTTTGACTACCATGTTCGAAAGGTGATTTCAAACGTGGTTTACCTTACGTGGCACTTATGTTGTCAGGAATCAACCTGACTTAGGTTTTATAGATCTGAAATGAAAAGAAAAGTAGAAGAAGAAAGCAATAGAAGAGAAAAAAAATTAGAGAGAAAAGAAGACAAATAAGAATAACGTGATTTCATTCATGATAATGGTTTGTTTTACGATTCATTCTTATATAAGGGAATTGTACGTTATAGCTCAACCATTATCTAACTAACACATGTCATCTGACTTAGCATGTCTGACATTCCTTCCCCCTTGAGAAGCATCCTTGGCCTCAAGGATAAATTGAGGAAACTGCTTGACCATGAAACTGTAATCTTCCCATGTAGTAGTCGAAGGATCATCCAGAGACCATTGCACCAGCAATTGAGTGATGGCCTGATTGTTGCGAGGAACCATACGACGATCCAATATAGCAACTGAAGAGAGGAGGTACTGACCCCCATCATCTATTGGAGGCAGGTAAGGAGAGGGAACCACTGTCATACCCACCTTCTTTTTAAGCTGGGAGCCTGGGATACATGGAAAACATTATGTTTCAATGAAGAAGGAGGTAAGTCCAACTTATAGGCAACTTTGCCAATTCTAGGCAGAACCTTAAAGGGACCAAAGAATTTGGGGGCAAGTTTAAGATTGTGTCTCATGGCTATTGAGGTCTGGCGATAGGGTTGAAGACGGAGGTAAACAAAATCTCCTTCTTCAATTTCTCAATCAGTGCGATGGTGGTCGGCAAAAATTTCATCCTATGTTGGGCTTTCAACAAATTATCCTTGATGATAGAGAAAGCATCAGCTCGATCGTTCAAAAACCTATCAACTCCAGTAATACCAGTGGAAAGTGAAACCGGCACGAAGTTTGTTTGACATCAATTTTGTGACATTGGATGTCCATGGTTATCTCGCTTTGAGTTCATTGTTAGGAAAACCAAGATGTACGCATGGTCGGTTCGTGTTCATGTCCTCTCGTGTCTTCTCGGTCAAGTTATTGGGTTCTGGACGTACGTACCTAGTTAGGGCGTACGTACGTACCTAGTTAGGGCGTTCGTACGTCCAAGCAGTCAGCAAGTTTGTTTCGGATGGACACGTACGAACGTCATATCGACGTACGTACGTCCAATGTGGATTTTCTCTATTTCGGCCCATTTTCTGTGTTTTCCAACCCTAAGTATAAATAGGGTTTCTCTTCCAAAGAATAAGTGAGTTCTTTGGCCGTCTAATTCATCTCTGGTCTTGGAGTTTGTTTAGGTTTTGGTTTAGGTTGTTTTGGTGATTGAACTCATCTTCTTCTTCCCCATTCATCTTCTTCTTCCTTCTTCCCTATTCATCTTCTTCTTCATTGTTGAATAGTGATTTAGCTTCGAGTCTTCTTGTGTGTTCATCAAGAAGTCGAGTATCCTTGTGTGTTCATCAAGGAACTCTGGTGTAAGCTTGTTACATAGATCGGCTTCGAGTCTTCTTGTGTGTTCATCAAGAAGTCGAGTGTCTTGTGCGTACATCAAGGTACTCTGGTGAAGTCAAGGTGTTAGAGATAACCGGTAGTGTCAACTCGCAGTGATTGCAGGTAGTTGATAGGTTTGTAAATCTCTTTTCATCTAGTGGATTTATTTGTTGTCGTGAGGACAACCGTGGACGTTTCCCATATTGGGTTTTACCACGTTAAAAATATCGTGTGTTATTTACTTCTTTATTGTTTTATTCTTGTTTGGTTTACTATTGGTATATTGCACATATATTGGGTTTTCAATTGGTATCAGGAGCAGGGCGCTTGTTAAGGAGCGTAAAGGCTCACGCGTAGATCCTTAGTGCAATTTTAATGGATTCTGATAAATTTGGAACACTAATTTGTCCTCCTAAATTTGATGGAATTAATTTTCCCTATTGGAAAGTTCGTATGGCTGCGTATTTGCAGGCTATGAGTGAGGATGTGTGGATCGCTGTGGAAGATGGTTGGTCACCACCGAGAGTTACTACAGGTAGTACAGATGAGGTTGTTACAAGTGTAAAGCCACGAAACACATGGAGTGTGGAAGACAAAGTTGCTTCTACTAACAACCAAAGAGGGCTTAATGTTATATTTATGGCTTTGGATGCTAGTGAATTTCGGAGAGTTCATGGTTGTATAACATCCAAAGAGGCTTGGGATAGGTTGGTAAGAACTCATGAGGGTGACATTGCTGTCAAAGAGATGAGTTCATGGTTGTATAACATCCAAAGAGGCTTGGGATAGGTTGGTAAGAACTCATGAGGGTGACATTTCGTATGGCTGCGTATTTGCAGGCTATGAGTGAGGATGTGTGGATCGCTGTGGAAGATGGTTGGTCACCACCGAGAGTTACTACAGGTAGTACAGATGAGGTTGTTACAAGTGTAAAGCCACGAAACACATGGAGTGTGGAAGACAAAGTTGCTTCTACTAACAACCAAAGAGGGCTTAATGCTATATTTATGGCTTTGGATGCTAGTGAATTTCGGAGAGTTCATGGTTGTATAACATCCAAAGAGGCTTGGGATAGGTTGGTAAGAACTCATGAGGGTGACATTGCTGTCAAAGAGAGTAAGCTTGAACTTCTTATTACTCAATTTGAAACTATGAAAATGGATAATAATGAATCTTTTGATGAATTCTTTATTCGTTTGCAGGATATTATCAACACTAGTGCATCTTTAGGTTTAGTGTACACTGATACTCAAATAGTACGTAAAGTTCTTCGGTCTTTGCCATCTAGATTCCGTTCTAGGAAAGATGCCATTCAAGAAAGCAATGACTTAAAGACCATGTCCATAGAGACCTTAGCAGGAAAATTGAAAACTTATGAACTTGAGGTTCAACTTGAACAACCTCAAAATAAATCCTTTGCTTTTAAAGCTGGAACTTTTGAGGATGTACAAGATGAAAAAAATTAATCATGATAAGTCTCTTGACACTAAGCAACATCTAAGTATCATTTATCGTTATCTTAAAACATATTTTTAAGACTATGAAATATAATGGTTTGACTAACCATGGTTTTGACGAGTGTAAGCTTCCCAAGAAATTTGGTGCACAAGGGATAGAACAATAAAAAATCAACTTATCTACCACTTGGGAGGAAGATGAAAGCGATGATGATGTTGATGATGATGTAGCGGAAGACCATGCTACACATTGTGTTGCCTATGGAGCATCTTTGAATGAGAATGTGGATTGTCAGGTAACCGATATTGTCGATCATGAATTCGATGATTCTATTTTGGTAAGTCCTGGTGAGTTAAGGGAATTACATATGTCATCTGTTAAACAATGTCAATCCTTGCGTAAGACTAATCAGATTTTAAATGATATGGTTGAGTCTCTTGTAAAAGAGAAATCTGTACTTGCAGGTGATATGGATGCCTTATCTGAGGAATTTTCCGAAGAAAAGCTAGATTTCCAATCTAGAATTATTTCTTTGGAAATATCCAATCGTGAGATAGAAGATAAGTATCGTTCCTTGTTGCTTGAGCATGAAGCTGTGAAAAAGGATTTATTTGCTTCTACTAAGCGATTGCAAGGGTTTGAGAAAGCTTCAGTTGATCTAGACACCCTTATTAAAAGTGGAAAGTTTTCTTCAGATAAGACTGGTTTAGGATATGACTATGTTGGAGCTTCCTCCAGTTGTGTCCCTCCTCCTACTTCTTTTGTGAGGCCATCATTGCCTCCTTTGTTACCAAATCCTCATATTCCTACTCCGCCTCCACCTATCAAGGCTTTTGAATCTAAGTCAAATGTGATGACCAAGAACAAGACAAGTCCTAAACATAGACATTTTAAGTGTTTTACTTGTGGTCGGTTAGGTCATACTTCAGCTTTCTGTTGGGATAAAAATTCCATGGTTCCATATTTTTCTTCTTATGGTAATAATTATTGGAACTCACATTGTTCTTTTCCTGTATAGGCTCATCATTCCTCTTGGCCTCCTTTTATGCGAAGAAGTGGCCCTAAAAAACCACAACACTTCAACAATAGAAAAAAGGTTGTGCAAAAGGTCACCAAACCACCTCACATATGGGATAGAAGCATCGATGCTGCCAAATGTAGTATAGAGAATGAGAGGTTAAGGATTGGAAAGTCTACTATCAGGGATAATATTCAAAAATCCTCCATATCCGGGTCCAACTTGCAGAATATCTCTCAAGTATGGGTACGAAAGGATGACTTGAACGTTCTCTTTTGACTTCTTAAAGTCAGATTGAATATCATCTTCGTATTTTTATTTATTTTTGTTTGTTTTCTAGCCTTGTGTTATTTTAATTGCATATTTTTCTAACCATATAGGCTATTTGTTTGGTGTGTTTTGTCTTTCTGTTTATGCATGCTTTGTTTGTTTGGGTTGAATATCATGCTCTTTTTTTAAAAAAAAAAAAAAAAAAAAAAAAATAATAAAAAAAAAAAAAAAAAATTTTACTTTGTTATGGGTGTTTGGGATACACATACTTTGTATATGTGGTTAGATTGGTCTATTACTTTCAATCATTCTTGTATGCTTAGTACTCATGAATATAACTATTTTATTACACTTAGCATACGCTTGTGCTCTCATGTTTAAATTTTAGACCAATGTTCATCTAGTTGTGTCTCAAGCATTTATCCTTGCTTGATTACACTATGCACGGCTAGGTGACACTTTGAGAGTTTGTTTGCATATCTTTTTCCATCCTTTGAACATGATGAACTTCTAGGATAATCATTAGTTGGAAATATACGTATGCATGCCTTCTTATGTTATCTTGATTATTCGTATGAAGGCAATATGGTAGTGGTCAACAATTCACAAAATCCCCAGCCTTTTGATCTTCTTGAGAAAGAAATCATTCGGTATACATACCCGTTGGGGCCGTGAGGGTCATGCAATGACGGATGCACTCAAGAGATGTTAGTTCTTGTGTTGCACGTTACCATGATGTTGCACTACTTTGAAAAGGGGAAGTAATTTGAAAAGATGTAGGCTCCATCCTACCACATGTTGCAAAAGATGAAGGTAAACATCCCTTTCACATGATAATTTCTGCACATTATAAAAAAAAAATAAAAAAAATAAGTGCATTTCCCCGTCTCTGTATAGGTGTTTGTGGAGTGAAATCCTTCTAATGGTGAATACTAGTTGTTTTGAGTGTTCTTATGGTTTGTGAGTGAGGTGTGAAAATGACTCTCTTTGTGTTTTCTTTCGCTTTAATTCCCACACACCAAGGATGTTTGTATGATGCATTTCTAGTAGATGTTTGGTTTCTTATCTTAATTTTTGATTGGTGCGTACTTTGTTTAATGAAACCAAGTTTATTCATCTTTACTAAGTATCTTGTTTTAATTGAACTTGCATATACTCTCTTCTACCCTTGTATGCATGGTTCTTTGTGTGTTTCAAATATCCTTATTTGGTTTGTTTGTTCTAGGTGCATCTTTCTCATATGCATTGCATTTAGGTGACGCTTTTGTTTAGGGAGGGAATTCTTTGTATTGACATCGTGTTAACAAGTGTTTATGTTATGGCTTCCGTTGCATATCATTTTTGTTGTTAACATGATTGTTCTCTTTCTTTTCTTCTTTAATCTTATTTGTTATGGTTTGGTATTTTTTTCTTTTCTCTTTCTTTTGTTACCTTCCTTCATTTGTGACAAAATGGGGGAGATTTATGACTCTAATACTAACATTTGTTTCTTCCTTTGTTAGTGTATTCTTGGGTCATGTTGCAGGTATGCTACAAGTATGGGGGAGTGAACGTGTTGATGTTTAGAGGTTGTACAGTTTTGGGTCATGTTTCAAGTATGCTACAGTTATGGGGGAGCTCGAGTATCAAACTTTGGAGCTCATGAAGTATGGGGGAGTTGCTCGAGGAACTTCTGTTGGCTCTTTGATTGTTTCAGAATTTTTTGTTGCTTCCGTTCGGTCTCTGATGGTTAAAGCGTATTACTCAAGCTGGATATCATGTGTTGGTGACTCGGTATGTATTCTACTATGAGTGTTTTTATAGGCATGTTTTATAAATGCCATGGTTTGGGTTTGTAAGCACGTTTTATAAGTGCTATTAGAGTCATAGGTTTTTGTCACAAAATCAATGTCAAAGGGGGAGATTGAAACCGGCACGAAGTTTGTTTGACATCAATTTTGTGACATTGGATGTCCATGGTTATCTCGCTTTGAGTTCATTGTTAGGAAAACCAAGATGTACGCATGGTCGGTTCGTGTTCATGTCCTCTCGTGTCTTCTCGGTCAAGTTATTGGGTTCTGGACGTACGTACCTAGTTAGGGCGTACGTACGTCATGTAAGGCAGCAAACATGTTTTGGTCAGGACGTACGTACCTAGTTAGGGCGTTCGTACGTCCAAGCAGTCAGCAAGTTTGTTTCGGATGGAGACGTACGAACGTCATATCGACGTACGTACGTCCAATGTGGATTTTCTCTATTTCGGCACATTTTCTGTGTTTTCCAACCCTAAGTATAAATAGGGTTTCTCTTCCAAAGAATAAGTGAGTTCTTTGGCCGTCTAATTCATCTCTGGTCTTGGAGTTTGTTTAGGTTTTGGTTTAGGTTGTTTTGGTGATTGAACTCATCTTCTTCTTCCCCATTCATCTTCTTCTTCCTTCTTCCCTATTCATCTTCTTCTTCATTGTTGAATAGTGATTTAGCTTCGAGTCTTCTTGTGTGTTCATCAAGAAGTCGAGTATCCTTGTGTGTTCATCAAGGAACTCTGGTGTAAGCTTGTTACATAGATCGGCTTCGAGTCTTCTTGTGTGTTCATCAAGAAGTCGAGTGTCTTGTGCGTACATCAAGGTACTCTGGTGAAGTCAAGGTGTTAGAGATAACCGGTAGTGTCAACTCGCAGTGATTGCAGGTAGTTGATAGGTTTGTAAATCTCTTTTCATCTAGTGGATTTATTTGTTGTCGTGAGGACAACCGTGGACGTTTCCCATATTGGGTTTTACCACGTTAAAAATATCGTGTGTTATTTACTTCTTTATTGTTTTATTCTTGTTTGGTTTACTATTGTTATATTGCACATATATTGGGTTTTCAGAAAGAACCTGTGGTACCGAAATCATAGGTGGTTTGTAGCCATACAAAGCTTCGAAGGGACTGAATTGAAGAGAAGTGTGATATATAGGAAGAGTTGTACCACCACTCAGCCATGGAAACCCATTTAGACCAACATTTAGGCTGCTGACTTGACATGCATCTCAGGAAATTCTCTAAGCATTGGTTGAGTCTTTCGGTCTGCCCATCGATTTGAGGATGGTAGGTTGTAGAGCGATGCAATGTAATACCCAATAGCTCAAATTTAGTCCAGAACTTACTTAAGAACAAAGGGTCTCTATCACTGATAATAGTTTGAGGCAAGCCATGAAGTTTATGAATCGAGTCAAGGAAGGCTTGAGCTACTTGTGAAGCAGAGAAGGGATGAGTCAATAAGATAAAATGCGCATACTTTGTGAATCTATCAACCACCACTAATATGGAATCATACCCAGCTGACTTGGGGAGGCCTTCTATGAAATTCATTGCAATTTCAGTTCACGGCTTGACCGGAATTGGGAGTGGTTGCAAGAGACCATGACTGGGAATTGTTTCAGATTTATGACGCTGGCAAATGTCTCAATCGGCAACCCATTTCTTAACATTCATAAGCAAAGAAGACCAATGAAAGAACTGAGTAATCCTTTTAACTGTAACTCGCACACCAAAATGACCACCCAACCCAGAAGAATGTAGCTCGGCTAAAAATTTTCATCGCAAGTCACCATTGTTTCCCACCACTAATCTGCCTTGATACCTGAGGAGTTGTTGATGATATGAATAATCTGAATTTGAAGCATCAAGTAGTAGTGTGGCTATAATGGACTGAATAGTGGATCCCCTTCATAACTTTGTACAAATTCCTGAATCCATGTTAGCTGAAAAGAAGAAAGAGATTGGAAAGATGCTTGGTCGTCATTGGCCCTGGACAAGCTATCAGTGACAATGTTCTCTGCCCCCTTTTTAAAAAAAATCTCATAGTCATATCCCAACAATTTGGATAACCATTTATGTTGTAGAATATAAGTGATTCACTGCTCCAGAAGAAATTTGAGGCTCTTATGATCAGTTCTGATGATGAAATAGCGCCCATACAAATAAAATATCCACTTCTCGCCAGCAAAAATTATTGCCCACAATTCTTTCTTGTATGCCCACAATCCTAACTTCTTTGGAGGCAATGGTTTACCCAGGAATGCCAATGGTTTGTTGTTCTGCAACAACACTACTCCAACTCCATTGTTGCAAGCGTCGGTTTCGACTATGAATGGAAGGGAAAAATCAGGAAGTTGCAGGACTGGTGTTTGAGTCATAGCCATTTTTAATTTATTGAAAGCTGCTTCGGCTTCTGGACTCCATCGAAATTGGTCTTTCCTTAGTAAATCAGTGAGTTGTTTGGCAATTAAACCATAGTGTTGCACGAACTTGCGATAATACCCTGTTAACCCCAAGAAGCCTCGTAAAGCTTTAAGACTTTTAGGTGGTAGCCATCGTAACATTCCTTCAGATTTGATGGGATCTGCTGAGATGCCAAGATGAGAGATGATGTGGCCAAGATAATCAAGTTCTGCTCGCGCAAAGAGATACTTGGAAGCTTTGGCTAATAGTTGATGTTACCTCATAAGACTGACAACTTGTTGTAAATGCTGACCATAGTCCTGCAATGACTTGCTATATACCAAGACATCATCAAAGAAAACAAGAACAAATTTTCTGAGATGGGACTGAAATACCTGGTTCATCAAACATTGAAAGGTGGCCGGCGCGTTGGTAAGGCCAAATGGCCTAAAGTCTAAACTCATAATGCCCAAAGTGTGTGTTAAAAGTACTCTTATAGATATCAGGTTCATACACACGGATTTGATGATAACCAGCCCTTAAGTCCAGCTTGGAAAAGACAATAGCTCCATGTAATTCATCAATCAATTCTTCAATTATTGGAATAGGGAATCTATTCTTCATGGTCATGCTGTTTAACCTCCTGTAGTCCATACACATTCTCTAGGAATGATCTTTCTTTTTGACTAAGATCATAGGGGAAGAGAAAGGGCTCTGAGAAGGTTGAATTATTCCCAAATCCAACATTGATTGAACTTGTTTATCGTCTCTGTCTTCTGAACAAATGGGTATCTATAAGGCTTCACGCTGACAGGTTCGGCGCCCTCTTTTAAACAAATTCTGTGGTCCACACTCCACAGACCGTGGTGGGGGCAACCCTTGAGGCTCCGTAAAAATATCGGCAAAGTTCAAAAGCAACATTTGCACTTCCGCAGGAGTATCTGTGGGTTGAGAGTTCTCGGAAAAGGAGTGACTAGAAATCGAGTACCATACCATGTGGGTTCTGTTCATAGAGTCTATTAGTGGCAGCAACACAAATAATTTTCAAGTCAGCCTTGTCCTGAATACCATCAAAAACTAGTGTGGTACCCCCAATCTGAAAAGACAATTTTAAGGTTTTGAAGTCCATGGTTACAAGACTTATTTCTTTGAGCCATTGCACCCCTAACACAACGTCACATCTCCTAAATGGAAGTAACCTGACTTCTGATTCAAACTGGTGCTCCTGCATAGACCATTTGAAACTCGGGCAAACCTCATCACTGACAATCTTGGCGCCATTAGGTACATTAACAATCAATCTTGAAGCTTCAATTAAGGAACAACCTGGTTTTTTTTATAGTATCCACGTTTATGAAATTGTGGGTACTACCCGTATCAACCAGGATGGTGATGTATTTGCCATTAACTTTTCCCCTAATCCCGATGGTTTCATATGAAGTAACCCCAGTCAGAGCATTAAGGGAGATGGATGTTCCTGAAGCATTATCTGTCACCTCCACATTAGTCATTTCAAGCTCATGAGGAATTTCTGTAACTTGGCCATCATCCATTTTATTTTCCACCATTAACATATACAGTTGTCGCTTCTTACACACATGCCCCAAACTGAAAACTTCATCACAATTGTAACACAACCCCTTATCTCTTCTAGCTTTCATTTCCAATGGTGTCAGTCTCTTGATAGTGATTGATGAAGTAGGTGAGGGTGTACTTGTTGTAGAACTACTGCTAGCTTTACTACTAACATTAGAAATAGTGATCTTGTAAGAACTGCTGGGTATAGAGTATCTTGTATTAACTGTTGGACTAGAGGAAATACCCTGATGAGAAGAATAATATTTGAAAGTGTTTCTGGAATTGCATTGTATATACTCAAGGGTAGCTTCCTGTAACCTAGCTATATTAAAGGCTTGAGTCACCTGACTGGGCATGTGCATCTCGACTGGATGTCGAATTTTCCCTTTTAGACTAATAAAGCTATCCACAAAATATTGTTCTGTTAATTGCCGGTTGTTCATCAGTAAGAGGGCCTTCAATTCCTCAAATCGGTATGTGATAAGCATCCACTATGGTACTCTGAACCAGTTTATTGAATTCCCCTACTATATTCTCATATGATTCAGGTGAAAACCTTGCTCTGATAGAAACAGTGAAGTCAGCCCAAGTAATTCCATCTAGAGATTCATACATGGATTGAAACCAAATATCAACTTGTCCTTCTAGATGCAAAGAAGCGAAGAGTACCATTTGAGATTTTTCAATTGGATTAATTGAAAAATAGTTGTCAGCTTTCCGAATCCAACCTCTGACATCATCACCTCCATTGTATTTAGGGAGTTCCAACCTTGGTATTTTCTAATTCCCACATGAAGAGTTAAGTCCGAAAGAACTTCGACTATTCTCAACTAATCTAGTTGTAGATCCAATTAAATTTGGATTACTACCATGAAATCTAACTGAAGAATCATCATTACCTTCGTTTACACGAACTAGATTAGCAGGAGAATGCCCAAGTATTCTTTGGGTAGCAACAGATATATTATTTGACGAAGAAGGTGGATCTGATTGATTTGAAACTTCAGCTGCAACACCTTTACCAATATCTTTCTCTTGAATTCCCAAAATGGATTCAATACCAAGTGAAATGATATCAAACCGTTTCTTCATGTCCTTCATTGACATTTTGATTTCATCAACATTTCCTTTGATTCCTATTACATCACCTTGCAATGATGTTTGTTTGACCGTCATTTCATCAAATTTGGTTACCAAATTCTTCAAATTCGCTTCCAATTTCTGATTTCTAGTAAGTCATGTTTGATTGATGGGTAATATTCCCAAAAACCCCATGTTTAGGTGCCTCTTCCCCAATAGGCCCTGACATGAGGTCATCTTCTCAAACAAGCCCTTTGACTATTTCATAATTTTTAGTCGGTCAAAATTACGCTTGTATTATATCCTCTAAAATCCACCTTTTATCTTCTAAAGTCAGTACAAGACAAAAAACCCAGAAAAAAAACAAAAAACAAAAAAGGACAAAAAAACAGTTGGTGTATAACTTTTTGGTTTTAACATTTGAAAATTTTATAACTTGTGATTTAGAAATCGAAAATCAACATGGTATATGGTTGGAAAGATCTCGACGATTTAAACAAGATCCCACATGACTATAAAAATTCAAAATTTCATATTTTTTTACTGAGAAGTTGGGTTTCGAAAAAAAAAAAAAAAAAAAAAAAAAAAAAACTCTGTATGATTTCATAAGGTTTTTAAAAATTACTCTAAAAATCTAAAAAAATCACACATTACTACCAAATTCAGGAGTTTTTCTTTTTGTCTTCTAAAAAAATGTTTTCTTATCTTCTAACACCAAAGCAATATCCTCTAAATTGTTGCTTGTTGTTCTGTAAATTACAAAGGCATGATATCTATTACATATTATTAATATATGTGGAGTGAATTGTAGTCTGTAATTTGATGCATTAGTTCAATGTCTCGACTGAGGACAAAACCCTTATAGTACAGACAAAAAGAAAATTGTATTACCATGAAAAGTTCATAAAAACGTTTAATGTACAGTTAACTTCACAAAAAACTATATACTCTTTTTAGGTTACAGCCCAAAGCATAAGCAACAAGAGAGAACATAACACAGTGTAAACATAAATCCATCCTTTTGCCTGGTGTAATGCCACGAAGTTCATTAAATTTGTACTACATTCTTCCTTCCCATTCCCCACACCAAAATAATATAATAGCTCACATCTCTAACCACTATTTTTTTTTTTGGCAAACGGGGTTGAAGGCACCTCTTACCCCTTTAAATTACGTGAGAAAACTTATATAAGAAACAATCAGTTGCTAGCGTGTTTCGAACCAACGACCTCTCCACTTTGTGAGATGAATGCAAAACCGTTGAGCCACAGACTCATGTACTTTCTAACCATCATTGAAACTGATAATCTCCCTTTGTTTAAACACTCATGCATTCTTATTTTTCCACAAAATCCAAGTAATATGTATGGAACCATGACCAGTATACTTTGATAATCAGCTTTAATCCACCTCTCAACACTTTTCAATATATAATGTGATTTAGTAAAATTGCATGTTAAGTGGATACAATAGTTTGTTTAGAGGATAAAGCTATATTGTTTAGAGAACACCAATCAATGTTTTAGCGGACAAGACCCTTACAGTATATAGAGAAAAAATTATCGAAAAAAATAAAAATTACATGTTTTTTTTTTCCATACCCATGTGAGATCTTGTTAGATAGATCTCGTCGAGATCTTTCCAACCATATACATCATATTGATTTTTAATTTCTTAATAAAAAGATATACAAGTTACAAATAATATAACAAAAAAATTTAATTAATATTAAAAAATATGTTTTTGTCTCTTTTTTATTTGTCTTATATTTTAATTTATCTCTTTTGTCTTTATTACAAAGGGTATTTTAGTAAAACAAAATAAAAAAAAAGTGGGGTAAGGGCTTGTTTGAGAAGATGATCCCATCTCAGGGCCTATTGGGGAAGAGGCACCTAAACATGGGCCTTTTTTGGGGATATTACCCTTGATTGATTGAATGGATCGGAAAAAATGCTTTTATACCACTTGTCAGGAATCAACCTGACTTAGGTTTTATAGATCTGAAATGAGAAGAAAAGTAAAAGAAGAAAGAAGTAGAAGAGAGAGAAATTAGAGAGAAAAGAAGACAAATAAGAATAGTTTTATTTCATTCATGATAATGGTTTATTTTAGGGGGATTTAGAGATACCCCCCAAAATAATAGGAACTCTTTGAGATACCCCCCAGATTTAAATATCATTAGAGATACCCCCCAGATTTTCATTTCAAGCCGGTCAACCAAGCCATTGACCTATGTTTGACCCATCTTTATGTTCTTTAGACAAAAATACCCTTTTTTTATTTGAACCTTAATCCTAGTCATCTACTTGTATGCCATGTCAGCAAAACCTTTAACATAAATAAATTTTACTCACATCCAACACCCATACCCCATTAAATCATAACCGTCCATCTCATGTAATTCAAACCCATTGATCCTAACCACACACATACCCCATTAATCCAAGAACTTTAATAGTGGTGGTGGAGAAATTAGTGGACTTAGTAGTGGTGGTGGAGAAATTGGTGGTTTTTGTAGTTGTGTTGGGTGATTTACGAGTACAAAAGAAGAGAAAAAAATTGTTTGTGTGAGAAAAAAAGGAGAAAGAAGATTTAGTAGTGGTGGTGGAGGTATTGGTGGTTGTGGGGTGATTTATGAGAATAAGAGAGAGAAGATTTTTTTGTGTGAGAAAAAGATTAGAGAGAATATTTAGTAGTGGGGGTGGAGAAATTGGTAGTTTATTAGTGGGGGTGGAGAAATTGGTAGTTTATTAGTGGTGGTGGTGGAGGAATTGGTGGTTGTGGTTGTATGGGGTGATTTATTAGTAGAAGAGGAGAGAGAAAATCTAGTAGTTTGGTGGAGGAATTGGTGGTTTTAATAGTGGTGGTGGAGGAATTGGTGGTTGTGGTGGTGGTGGTGGTGGTTGTGGTTGTATGGGGTGATTTATGAGTAGAAGAGGAGAGAGAAGATTTAGTAGTTTGGTGGAGGAATTGGTGGTTTTAATAGTGGTGGTGGAGGAATTGGTGGTTGTGGTGGTGGTATGGGGTGATTTATGAGTAGAAGAGGAGAGAGAAGATTTAGTAGTTTGGTGGAGGAATTGGTGGTTTTAATAGTGGTGGTGGAGGAATTGGTGGTTGAGAAGAAGGAAGAAGAGTTGGAGAAAAAAATATTGGTTTCTAACCATAGGATTAGATTTGAGGGTTTTATCTTATTAAATAGTTAGGATTAGATCTAAGTTTACATGATATGGCATACATGGTAATTGGGTTGGATGACTAGGATATAACTTCAATTGAGAAGGGTATTTTTGTCAATATAAAAGTTATATTGGTCAATGGCTTGGTTGACCGGCTTAAAATGAAAATCTGGGGGGTATCTCTAATGATTTTTAAATCTGGGGGTATCTCAAAGAGTTCCTATTATTTTGGGGGTATCTCTAAATCCCCCTTTGTTTTACAATTCATTCTTATATAAGGGAATTGTTACAGCTCAGTCATTATCTAACTAACATGTGTCATCTGACGTAGCATGTATGACATATGTGAAGGGCAATTGTCTTCTCTCGATTGGGATTAATTGCTCTGCCGTCTGTCTAGCACTACAGACCCAGTGAAGAGGCTTTTGACACAGCTTTTTATTAATCTATACCAAGCGGGGAAGTTGGATCCAATAGAAAGAGTGCAACATATGAAAGTTTTCTCAGTGGAAATTTCCATTCATTTTACTACCATTACCCTACTCATTCCAAGGTTTTTGTTCGTGGCACACTTTCTTGATGGCGGGTTTTATTTTTGCTAATAAAATGAGATCAACTGATAGCTTTTTGTGTCATTCAATTTGGATGAAATTTTTTCCATGGTCACCCAATGTCATAACATACCTCATAGATGAGAGTTTCACAATTTATGACGTTAGAAAGTTTTATCACTAGAGCTCTTTTTTTTTTTTTTTTTTTTTTTAAGGTAATTCAGAGGGGGTTTGGCATGGACCACTACCTGTGCATTAGAAAAATGGGGGACCTTAGAGCCTGAACCTTGAGTACAAACATAGGCCTAAAAAGGCCTACAAATATGGGTTTCATTTATCAGAAATAGTTTTGTTTTTTGCTTGCGAGTTTCTCAACATTACAGTTTGAGAGATGAATAACTAGAAAATTTAGGTAAGAGATACGGAGGAACATTCTGAATATGGGGAACATTACAATTTCCATGCCTGATAGCTTGATCCAATAAAACTAAATTATTTATGAAGGTTCCAGTAGTGTTCTTGGGTATGGAGGAACATTCTGAATATGAGAGACACATCTCAACAGTTCATGAAGTATGATATTTCAGATAGAGTTTCAACTTCACTATGGTTAAACACCCATGGTGTAAAGAAAGAATTCTATGGAATAATGTAGAAACCAGAAAAAGTTTACAACTATCTGATGAAGATGCAATTGTTTCTGAACTGATAGAGAATGGGAGTTGGGGTCAAAATGTGCACAGTTTATACACGAAGAAGAAAATTCTCAATACAGAGATTGATAGGTACCTAGAGGCGACATGATCATCTGGAAGCCTACCTCTCATGGAAACTTTTCAACACACTCAGCTTATGTAGCCTTGAGAGTTTCTACTGAAAAGGTTAAGTGGTAAAACTTAGTTTGAGGAAAGTGGGTCGTGCCACGACACTCCTTCATTGTTAGTTGTGGTTATCTGAAAATATGGCTACACAAGATAGGCTAGTTCAGAGACATGTTATGCACACTTCAAAGTGTTGCTTTTGTGAAAAGTAAAGGGAAAACTCTAAACACAAGGCAAAAATGGGGCTTGATATTGGACTAAATACAGTAAATTAGGAATGGCTCAAACTATTTGAGTTTTGCAGCAGAAATGACTTGTTGCGGCCAACCACTTGAAGTAAAACACATGAGTTCACATATACAACCAGTTTGGATGATTGTTCTCGTCGTGGTCATCATTAGGTATTTATGTCATCTTCTTATTGACATTTTGGTGAAGCCTAAGGCAGAGCAAGTGACCACACATTTGTAGAGATTAGCTACTAACAAGTGATTACAAATAGTTTGAAATTTTGGAGCACTAGGAACCGCTTCTTGTTCAAGACTCTTTTGTAACTGTTTTGTTGTTTGGCCATAACAATCCAAGGGAGAGTGGAGGTCTCACAAGCATCTTTTAGGTTTTCCCAACTACTGGGTTTAAAGGCAGTGTAAGGACTACCATAAAAGAAAGAGTGGTTTCATTTCTCCTTAGTTTTAATGTCACTTATGTGAGTGTTGATGATATACTTGTTATTAGAGAGGATTTGTATTTGAAGGTTTGAGTTCCAAAGAAGAAGAAGACCTCCTGCCATGTTAACAGAAGGAACAAAGTGGTGATTCGAGTATCTAAGATCGGAGATGAGCCTATTGGTAGCTTCAGTGTTGGTCTTAGTTCCACAAAGGAAAAGAATATCAGGTTTGTATTCCTTGACCAAATTTATAAGAGATCTAGAAGTGGAGTCATTAATTTCCGCAACCTCTACAGTTGGAAGCTATGGTTTTTATTTCAGGATTGATGTGTCTTTGATATGTGGTTGTGTGACAGTAGTGGTTATGGAAGTTTACATACCAAGAATTGTAAAAGTTATGATGGGAAGAACTAGTGTCTACATTAAAATGAATTTTGGTAGATAATCTTTTTTTTTTTCTATAAGTTGCTAGTATGAGTGTTTTGAATATTTTCCATACCAAGAGTTTTAACATGAAAATTTTGGGCCTTATATCTTTTCACAAGCAGATATGGAAATAGGTGTAAAATCATGGATAAACCAAACCAAACCAAAACCAAAACCAAAGATCAAACAAAGAAATATACCATAGGATCCAGATATAAACATAGATGTAGCTAGCAGAAAATTTAATGTATCCTTGATGTTCAACAGGTTTCAGCAGTGGAGTAAACAAGTAGCAGTGTGGTAACTTCATAGTTGTGGTGTAAGAAGTATAAGTGTGTGCATGTCTCATAATGCAAAGAGTGGAGATGAATAAATGGTGTATTGTGTATGGAAACATTTTCTTAATATGGCATGATAACAAAGAACTAATATTGGATGAGATAGATGGATAAATGAACAGTAATACGAGAAGGAAAAGAAGGAAACTTACATCCTCATTGTGTTCAATTCTGACAGCATCCAACACTATTGTATCTCCAGCTCCTGATCCAACTTGTACCGGATTTTGGTTGAGAATTTCAGTAAGGTCGGGTTGTTGTGTTATATCAGATTGCAGGTTGATGGTATCAAAGTTTGAAGACCTACCAGAGTCCAGAGGGGTCTACAGGTCGGAAAGAATCAGATTCGATGACTTGTGCAAGATGATTTTATTTTGGGTAGTCGATACCTTGAAATTCGTGTGTTCATCTCATATTCAATAATCAAAGATGGGACTTCAAGATTCTGAGATTTTTGATTTGGTGCAACTCTGCTCCAAAATATGGGACTCCAAAAGGTTGCTGATGGTTTTGGGCTTCTGGTTCAGCTAAAGTCAAACTGGCCTGAGTGTGGCCCAAAATAGATTGTGGACACAAGGTGGGGCGTGTGACTCTTCTTCTTCTTCGTGCCCCTTCTGACCTGAGCTTTCCCCCACCTCCATCTAATATCCACCCTCTCTTGCATTCCGTAATCCCTAGTGATCTTTTTTTTTTTATTTCACATGATTTATTTGTTTTTACTTTTGTTAATCGAATTTCTTCAAACACTTTGAAGTTGTTGTTATTGAAGCTCGTAAAACCCTAGTTTTGGTCCTAGTGTTGGCGATTTCTACAAACAAACACGGTCGGTAATTGATTAGCAGATCTCGATTAGTTGTTTTTTTTTTTTTTTTGTTTGGTTTCTGATTTAAAATTATCTCAGGTGGAGAAGGAATGATGGTGTGGTGATTGCTGTTTGAAAAGAAGAAAGAAACTCATTTTGATTAATTTTTAGTGGTTTTTGTTTCTAAAAATGGCAAACAAGTCGGCCAATAAGAAAACCTTATCTGTATATCTTTACATTCCAAATATTATTGGTAAGTTTAATCTTCTTTGTTGTGTTTTTAACTTTGAAATCTGCGATTGATTAGTAATACCACAGAAAAGAAATAAAATGTGATGTTGGTTAGTATATTTTTAAGAATCAATACAAACTAACAAGAGTTGTTGAATTCTTTAAAATGGATTTTTTGTTGGAGAACAAATTGGCTCACAAAATAAATCCTAATTTTTTTATGCTCTTCTTGATCAAAATGTTATTAGATCTAGCTACTTAAGGTTATTTGTTCATTTGCCAATCACTAATGACTATAGTATCATTTTGCATTTTTGCATCTGGATACAGGATACATAAGAGTTCTTATGAACATTGTCGCATTTGCTCGATGTTTTTCAGATAAAAAGTTGTTTTCAGTTCTATATTTTATCAGGTAACTTTTGAATAATTATTAAATAAGTATTTTTTAGTAAGCTATTGTGTATAAGGCTTCTGGAATTATGACAAGCTGATTTTATATGGTTACAGCTTTATCTGTGATGGTATAGATGGTTGGTTTGCCCGCAAGTTCAATCAAGGTATCATTGTACTACTACCTTAAAATTACCATCATGGATTCATTTCCATATTATGAGTATTCGTAGAATAATTTGAGCAGCTTTAATGCGCCAGATTTCAAAGTAGCTATGTTTTTCTTGGACAATGGGATTGATCTACAGTTGTGCAGCTTGTCATTTAGAATTTTATTTCTCTTTTATTTTTGGAGTTAATTGTGTGAAATGAGTATTACTACAGAAGATTCCATGTATATGGATATGGATTGTGATAATGTGAAACTATTCAAAGCAGATTAGTTTCTTTGTGTTATTTTATGTTTTCTTAAGTAGCTACTGACATGGTTAAATTTTTCTTCATTCAGTTTCAACTTTTGGTGCTGTTTTGGACATGGTAACCGACAGGTTCTCCTCTGTGAAATCCAATTTAATATATGACCTGCTATTATATTTGTATGATGTAGTTCGGTTCAGTTATACTCTTAAGCTCACTCAGTAAACATTTCTTCTGGTTCTCAGGGTCAGTACTGCTTGTTTACTTGCAGTTCTCTCCCAAATTTACAGGTAAGCCTCGAATATTTTCTGATGCACTATAGGATTTATTTGGATCGATTATGTAGACTGGATTTTCTATGTTTTTTATTAGATATTTTCTGCAGGCCTGGTTTGGTTTTCTTGTCATTGCTCGCTTTGGATGTCGGCAGTCATTGGTTGCAAATGTACAGGTAGGGATACTTGGATACACAAAATGCTTATTTGTACGTACTGGAATATGTTTCTTTAATATCATCACCACCAACACCAACACAACACTCGCAACAAAAATCTTCTATCCTTGAGAATTTTCTCCTTCTTCAAATATATCATGTACATGATCTGGTATAAACCTAGTTGCCTTTTGCAGTACTTTCCTCTCAGGCAAGGTTAGTCATAAAGATGTGAAAGACAGCACCAACTGGCTTTTCAAGGCATACTATGGAAATCGTTTATTCATGGCTTATTGTTGTGTGGCATCTGAGGTAATTTATTTGATCAGCTTTATGCTAGCTTCACCCTCTCCTTGCTTTTTCTTGAAAACCGTTTATTCATGTATGCTGCAGGTTCTTTACATCATCTTGTTCCTAATTGCAGAACACCAATCTGAAAGTGTTAATGATGTAAGTCTTAGACTTAATCCTTTTATGTGGTTTTACTGAAGCATCTCCTTGTCACACCCACGGTAACTCCGTCAAGAATAATTTTGATTTTGTTGTCTTACTTTCAGGTTGTGATGAATACTTTAAAACACAGTTCACTTTTTTGTTTTGGATTTTCTTTAGTACTGTTTGGATGGGCAATCAAGCAAGCAGTCAACGTCATACAGGTAGAAAATTTTCTCTTGAATTATTGAAATTGGTTGCAAATGAATGACTGTATATGGATCCTTCAAAAGAAGGAAATTTTTTTTCTGGAAAGTGGCATGTTGATTTTCTCCCAAAATGTGAAGTCCATCGAAATTACCAATACAAAAGGAAGGTTTATTTTTATGGCTATCTAAGTGCCCGGTTCTGCCTTCAGCAGGGCAGCTTTCCATACCCCATAGACACCCTAGCTATTCTCTTAGTGAAAGTCAGGGTTTGCATGAAACATCCACTTGGAACTTAGACGCAAACTAGCATGAGCTGTTATTTAATGACATGTTTTAGTTATTAGTAACGATCAGTTCCAAATGTTAGAATAGGTGATAAAACAGATTAGAAGAAGCATTTAATGGAATCATAGCTAATGCTTTGTGAAATCTTCCAAGACCTCTTTTTATTTTTCTGTTATTAGTAATCGACAACCTGTCTATGTTTATAAGGGTTGGACTATCTATACGCTTCTAGACAACCATTTTGTGTTGAACAATTGTAATTATAACCAGTAATTAAAAGGTTTTTGTAGTTGGCATTTTAGTGCTTATGACTTCATTGATAATTGGTGCATATGTGTAATATCTTACTGAAATTTTAGTTGCAGTGACTAAAATACATCTCTTAGGGCTCTGTGTTTTTTCCAAATACTGAATATGATCTTCTCCCATTGGCATCGTTGGAAAAATCAGCTTCTTCCGACATTTTGAAACAAATCAACTTAGATAAACCATGGACTATTTGTTTCGGAAACAATCCATGATGTTTTGTAATGATTACAGATGAAGACGGCTGCAGATGTATGCGTGCTCTACGATCTGAACAGAAGTCACAGACCTTGAAGTTTAACCTCTTGTTATGTCAGGATGTTGAGGTGATGTAGACAGGAGCCTGTGTGTTTGATCTTGCAGTTTGCGTTTCTAACTCATAATGTATGTCACGCTAAATCTTTTTTATGAATATTGGCCTTAGTTCGTACAACACATTGATATAATAGGGAGTGTGTGTTGTTTTTCTCATTGCCACATCTAGTACAAGATGAAACTCATGGTGTACATTCATTTGTTATAATGGTGGTGGCCAGGAATGCATGATGAAAGCCTGAAAGGCCCTTACAATGTATTTGCAATTTGGATCTCTTTTTGGCAGTTAGTCACTTGTGCTTTCCAGAATGGATAGTCAGATACTGAGGTATGTCAAGGCATTTTAAGCAAGAGTATGCCGTGAAACCTTCAAGCAAGATTGATAAGGACCAGGAAAAAGTTGCAGTTACTGAATGTTATTGCAGATATGACAGCTAGGTTTGCGTGGATTTAAAGAAGGGATGGGAATATTGGCCTGAAGTAAGACCTCATTTAATTAATAGATATACCCTCCCTATAAGATCCTGAGTTGTAAATCTCATGTAATAGAGATAATGTGACATGACTCTAAGATTGTGATACTTCTTTTCTATCGATACAACTTCTTTCCTATATGTTTGTACTATGCTTTATGAGAAACATTTTAGTTTATAATGGACCCTTGATCGTTATCCATATTTCTTCTTTAACAAATAAATTCTTATCTTTACAATAATGGTTTTTATGTCTGTGTGCTGTGTTTCTTCTAATTCTTGCATATTATATTATTAAATATTTTTTGAATCACTCAGGGTGTGAATTGCATTCCACAACTCTTTTCATAAAGTTCAGGACTCATTTCTGCAATTACTCACCTTGGAGTTGGGACTTACATGTTGGTTCTTCTCTTTAGACTGACATTATCTTCTCTTTTCCAGAGTCAATTTCCCATTCTCCCTTATTAATAACCGAAAACATCACCTTTCATTCTTAAATAGCCAATAATGGTTTACACAAACCCGATGCGTAGGATGAGCTTCACAACTATTATATAAAAGCTATATAAACATCACCTTTCATTCTTGAATGAAATAGTTTTATTGCATGTTGTAGCATGAAATAGCATGGTAAAACCGATTCCGATTCAAAAACCCGATTCTTTAAAAAATCAACTGATTCTTATTGACCGGTTGGAATCACTAGAGTCCGAGTGAAACCACCGGTTCCGGTTGGAACCACCCATTTTCTGTCACTTTTTAAAATTTAAATTTTCTTTCTTACTTTGTTACATTAATAAAATGATTTCCTACAAACTTGATGACCATCTCAAACTTCAATTCTTAAATTTTTTAAAAAACAAATACTACTTTTGAAAAACATAAACTTTGAAGAACTGAATAGGCAAAAAACCCTATTTAAAATTGATGATTAAACCAGTTTAAACAAATAAATTGCTAGTTCCAACCAAATGAATCACCAATTTTTAGATGAGCCAAGTCAACATTGACTCTTTGTCCCAGGTAAGACCGAGTCCGAGTTAACCCGACCGAGTTTTTCAAAAACTCACCGGTTGGTAAAACCATGTGTTGTAGGGAAAAAAAATGAACCCCTATAAGGTCCTAAAATACACAGTTGGCTCGGTTAGTTTTACCCTTTTCTTCTGGATAGTTTTACCCTTTTTCTTTCTTCTTCGTTATTTTATATGTTCTCTTCTGAATCTCTTCACCGCGACCTCAACCACCAAATAAACAAACATAATTTTTGCATATTTCTTCTCTCTTCCCATCTATATCTCCTTAGCCCATCTTCTTTCTTCAAATGATTTTTTTCTCCACCACAATAAAGATCTTTTTTGGTGCAAGTTCAGTTGAAACCAAAATTCCTAATCACTTGAAAAACCTAATAGGGTATCTTAAATATCGCGAAAGCTTGAAATCTCATGCATAATTCAGTTATTGAATTAGTTCTTTGTGACCCCCACTTACTCAATTATACAAAATAGCTTCCAGTGGTGGATCTAGGAATTCAAAACAGGGTGGGTTGTGATGAACTAAGAAAAAAAAAAACAAAACCATAAACCGAAAGAAATGAAAAATTAGATTAAAATCGACATAGTTCTCATTATTCAATAAAGACAAGAAAAACCTATAATTTGAGACACTAATAGAGTTGTGCCCTTCGAGGAACACTATCAAACTCATCAACAACTGACTCTACATCAATGCCTTTTACAAATTCACGTTCGATGTAGATAACCATGCAGTCTGCTAGAAACTCATCGTTCATCTTATTGCGAAGTTGGGTTTTGACAATTTTCATAGCTAAGAATACTCGTTCTGTGGTTGCTGTGGAAACAGGATGAGTCAGTACAAGACGAATCAATCTATCAACCAAATTATAAGCTATAGACTTTCTTGTTTCAACCAATCCTTCACATAACTCAAAAACTGTAGACATATTCCGAAAATGCAGGATCTGGAATCACATCAAGCTTATAATGTTGCAACTGACCTCGTAAAATGCTTATTTCTTGTCTCGTGAAATCCTGATAATAAAAATTTTCGGCAAGACTGCAAATGTATTCAATTTCAAAAAACTTAAAAAAATCTCTGGGATCCAAAGCAGAGCTAAGTTTAAGAAGTTCCATTGCATCCTCAATGAACCTATTCTTTAACTCCATCAACTGATGACCTATCACTGCAATAAATAAATCAACATGATAATGATGTTCAACTGTAATGCAATCATTTTACTGGCATGCATAAACGACGTGTTCCTATCATGTAGCGATCATCCATATTAGAAGTATCAATATCATGCTTTTTGCAAAAAGACAACAAATTTTCCAAGAAAGAGTTCCACTTTTCATTTTTTCAATTCTTGAAGAAGAGCCTTCGTTGTTGAAACTAAATTCATAGCATTTAGGATGTCTTGGGATTTCTCTTGCAAAGCTTGACATAATAGATTTGTCACTCCCATAGTTCAATGTAACAAATGCAAGAAAAAAAATAAAATCAAATGTTTTCAAATGAATATAAGCTCCCTTTGTTTCCCCGCACATCGAGTTATTAGATCCCGTCTTCATGATGCTTTGAAGAACTGTACACATTGCATTGAACATATCTATCAATCTGGTAACATAAGCAAAATGGGAACTCTAACGAGTAGCTCCAGCTCGCTGCAAATTGCTAATCTGATTAGCCCCCTTACCAGTTTTATTTTCACCAGTAGCTAACAATAATGCAACTTCGTATTCTTGAGCAAATTGTAACTCATTTCTACACTTGGGAGAAGCACTGACAAGATTGACAATGGAAGCTAACTTTGAGAAGAACAACCATATATCATGCACATCCTTTGAAGCTGCTAATAGTGCAAGTTGCAATCGATGTGCAAAACAGTGTACATAATATGCACATGGGCACTCTTTAAGAAATAATGCTTGTAACCCATTCCACGTGCCAAGCATATTGCTAGCACCATCATAACCTTGCCTTTGCATGTTTTCAATATGAAGATTGTAATGAGAAAGAACATCAGATATCTCATTTTTTAATGTTAACGCTTTAGTATCTCTGACGCCAACAATTCCAAAAAACCGCTCTCTCACAAAACCACCGATGTCAACAAATCTCAGAACAATAGCCATCTGCTTTTTAATAGAGTTATCCTGTGCTTCATCAACAAGAATACAAAATTTCGCATCCCTAACTTCCTGGCGAATCTGATTTCTCAGCATTTCAGCAAGAATATGCAATACTTGCTTTTGAATTTGAGGGGAAATATACATAGGATTTTTTGGGGCATTCTCTAAGATAACTTCGTTGATCTTTTCATCCAATTTTGCTGCAAAACTTACAAGCTCAATACAATTTCCTCTATTTTTTTATTTAGTTGATTTGTCATGACCCCTAAAAGCACATCCTTGTAATGTAAGCCATCTGGTAACCCCAGTAACCTCTATTGTTGTCTTAACTCGCAGCCGATTCTTTAGAATATCCTCTTTGGATTGTGTATTCATTACTCTGTCTATATGATGAGATGGTTTCATTAAGTCTTCACAAAATCCTACTTTTTTCATATGTAATGAATTTGGACCTCCTACATGCTGCAAAAATGCACACCTATCACCATCGTTAACTCTCTTCAATAGTGAATGCAGGATACTTTGGTGGATTTGTTTCAAAAACAAAGCATGGAAAACAATAAGCTTTATCTTTTGCTGTAGAGTACTCAAGCCAAGAGAATTGACTGAACCAATTCTTTCCAAAACTACGATTTTGGGTTTCTGATTTTGTTAGTGGATACGACTTGAAAGATGGCTGAAATGGTCCCATTTTGAGATAAGCTATTCAAACCTCATCACGCTAATTCATAGAGTAATCACATATCCGACCACGTAATCCTGGATCATGTTCGAAAAAAGAGGTAACATCTACTTCATTAGGTTCAACTCTTGGAGTTTTGAAGGGCGTTGATCATCATTATCGCCTACTAAATTAACAAAATTAGATGAAGAACTTCCAACACCATTTGATGTATCTTCAACCACTGGTTTGAAAAATGAAAGGGTACTTTTGTTTTTGTTTGGATGACTTGGGTGCTTGACGACGATTTGACATTGGACCTAAAACCATAAATTGATTTAACAACTAAATGAATAATAATCAACGACAACCAATAATACTTTGTTGATCATTAAAATTATATTAACTAAAAATCTAATTCAAAGGTCTTTTCGAAATTTACTGTGAATAAGTAAACAACTAATAAAACAACAAAAAATTTAATATAAAAACCCAAACTAATCTTAATTTATAAATTATAAAAACAATTAACAAATACAATAAAAAGAAAAGGAAAAAGAAAAAAAATTTGTATAAAACAAAATTACCTTCAAAAATAGATGAGAGGAATCAAAAAGTGGCAGGTTAGCAATCCAAAGTCCAAACGACCAGCAGTCACGTAGTACAAAAGCTTTGTTGTATTTTTTTCTTGGACGAAGAAAGTAGAATAAATTAGAGAGAGAGAGAGAGTAGAGAATCCCGTAGCCTTTTTTATTTTTTTCTATATCAAATTACAATATCTTAATATTTCCTAATATCAAGGAATCAAGAATTGTGTATTGACTTTTGTGATAATTAGTTACTGGGATTGAGGAGAGAATACATATATTAATAGTAATTACTAAATATATCCTGCCCCTGCTATATAAATCACCCCGGGCTCCAGCCCTGTCAAGCCCACTCTATCATCCGCCCCTGATAGCTTCGAAATAGAGTTGTGTTTGACTGTTTGTTATGGAAGGAGTAATGGGTTTTACAGATAAAACATAAATTGGACAAAAATATCAACTCTTTAATGAATTGGAAGTAGTGTTTGAAGATCGGGAATTTGTTTGAGATGGTGTTAATTGTTGAATGATAAAGTAGTCTAAACTTCTCAGATTCATTCAAAATATTAAATTACTTCAAAACAAACACATCTACGATAATGCATCCTTTATGAGGCATGTCGAAATGAGAATTTGAAAAAACAAAATTTATTGAAGCATGTCGAGTTGTGGAAATGACTAACCTTTGAACCATTTCTTAATCTAACAATGCAAAGAGGAGTTCATTCAAAAGATATAATGACATACAAATCACAAAATTTTTGTTGATATCACTGGTTACTATGCAAATAGTTGATTGCATAGTGTGCAAATATGTGTGCAAAGTGCCAACACCACTTTGCGAAGCCTTTCAATGAGTCACTAAGTGTCTTGATGAATACAAAATGTCATAAGCGCTTTGTAAACTTTGCAAACACATATTTGCAAAATATTCATAATGCAAATATCTCATTCCATACCTTGCAACACAACTTTGCCAAGCGTCCCAACAAGTCATGGCATAGTTTCAAGTGTCTTGATGGAAACCAAATGTCATGAGCTCTTTGTACATCTTGCAAACAAATCTTGTCCAACATTCACAATGACAAATGCTCATTCCATACCTTGCCAATACAACTATGCATAGCCTTCCACCAAGTCTTGGCATAATTTTATGTTTGTTTGATGAATTAAATCAATGATCTTTTACTTTGTAACTATATCATACCCCAACAAGCACTACAACCAACTGGGTCTTATGCGACCTTAAATGCAATGAAGATATAGCCTACCCCACATAAACAAGTCATGGCATAGTTTCTAGGTCTGTAAATTCAAAGTTTAGTATCAAGTGTAATGATAGTGTTCTCTGAAACTAATATTATTTCAAGAAATAATAAAGAAACAAAGTGAGGATCTTTGTGGGCTTGAACCACCATATTTTGAGACGTAGTAAAGCTATACTCATATTCTCAAGTACTCTACCATTTGAGATAATATCCATTGAGATCAATACTTTATTCCCTTCTAGTAATACACTTATTAGATTCATTGTCAATATAATTCTAGATCTGCACAGAGTCGTTGCAAATATAAGTCTAGGATGTAAAGAATTGTTTGTAGAAAAGCAATGATCCGATAGCATATTATGCAAAGACTTGTTGGAAGATTCAGAGACTCATGCAAAAAATTTAAAATTAACATACCAAATCAATCATAAACAACACACTCATCAAACGAGTTTTCATCAAATACATAAAGAAATAAAACCTAAGAAAGAAGTCGAACAAAAAAAAAACGAATTTTAAGTTACCCATTTAAGTGAAAATTCTTCTAAATTGATGAAAAACAATAAACATAGATTATAAGTTATATAAAACACCCAATTAATAACAATCTAGAACCTCAATCCTTCAATAAACTCAACGAAATGAAAAGAGCTTTACATCAATTCGTTATAGAAGAGAGAGAAGAACAAAAACAAAATAATTTTTTTTTGTTTTACAAAGATTTGGAAGAGATAAGGGTATATTCGTCCAAAAATTTCTGTTTAAATCTAGAAAAATGGCCTCTTTTGTATTTTGGTTTTTAAAGAGGGTTGGAAGTAACCCAATTTTACTTAATAAGGGTAAATTATGCCAACTAGGTCTTAGCCAGGTTTTTTATGCTTTTTAAATACTTAAGAGGGGCCCTAAACCATTTATGTGTGCATGTTGTCATGCATATGACATCTCAACTCTCAACTCTCAAGGAATTGTAGATTAGTAACATTGTAAATGATTATGTTTATGTAGTTCAAATACTCGTATCTTTTTTTATTCTTTATTTCTTATATTTAAAGTTGCAGATTTTATAGACGCAAACTAACACATAAAAGCCTAATGACCAGCATGCACTCTAAAGTGCATAGTCAGGTACATACTCCTAGAGAACGAACCTCCATATCTTAGCAATATTTTGTCAGCACTATTAGATTACTAATAAGTAATAGATATATGCAATTCGCTGCTTATACTTACATTAGAAACTTGACAACTCCTTGGCAGGGTGTATCATCAACATCTGGCCAAATTACACAATTCAACTTGGAAGTAGTGTGTTTGTTGTAGGGGTACTACATACAAAAACCAATCACATTATGACATGTGGCACATTATACTTACTAAAAAGGTCGCATCCATTATGACCTAATATGAGAGCAGCTCACATACATGACCGCTGACGACCTCAGATCATACACGTGCGCTAAATCAATGCCCATAAGATATTTGGTCCGTTACACATTTATTACCAAATATCGCGCAATTAATAGATGTCGGAGAATTTGTATGATCCCATGATCTGCGCCCTTCCACCTTGTATAAATACACAAAACTACGATGGCTTGATCTCTAAGTTCCACCCCCTCAAGGTAGAGTACGTAGGCAATCTCGACCTGACGAGGTGCAGACACCCCTGATCTCAAACTCCCATCTTGGTCAGCCACCTTGCGACCTGACCCTGATTAAATGCATTAATCTGGAAACAGGTTAATACATTGTGCGTCGACTAAAAGGCTTGTATTTTATTAAAAAACCAACCCTCCCACCCAAGTCAAATCTCGAATTACCGCCCACTTAGCCAATGGTCAACCAAGAAGAGATTATCCGAGATCTAAGGAATCGGAACAAGGAATGCTACAAGGTCATGCCATTCGGCCTCAGAAATGCAGGAGCAACCTACCAGAGGTTGGTAACTAAAATGTTCGACAACCTACTAGGTCTAACAATGGAGGTCTACATCGATGATATGCTAAACAAGAGTGATCAACAACAGAATAAGTTGACTTACCTTGACCTAGTATTTCAACGGTTACGATAGTACAAGATGCGACTTAAACATGAGGAATGCTTGTTTGGGGTCGCTTCAGGAAAATTCCTTGGATACCTGGTCACCAGAAGAGGAATCGAAGCAGACCCCGATCAAATCAGAGCACTGGTCGACATGCCCAGCCCAAAATCAAAGAAGCAAATCCAGAAACTCAATGGCATGGTATCAGCTCTCAATAGATTCATTTCTAGAGCATCCGATAAATGCGGACCAATGCTTCAAATTCTAAATAATGGGGTTACGTATTAATGGACCAAGAAATGCGAACAAACTTTTGTCGACCTCAAAGCATACCTATCTACTCCACCAGTTCTCACCAAGCCTAATGATGGAGATGTGCTCGAAATCTACCTCGCCACTTCAGACTTTGCGATCAGTGCAGTACTATTCAAAGAGGAAAATCAGGTCGAGAAACCTATCTACTTTACAAGCAAGGTATTGCAACAAGCAGAAATAAGGTACACACCTCTGGAAAAGTTAGCATTAGACCTTATTTCCAAGCACACACAGTTAAAGTAATCACCAACCAGCCACTTCGATATGTCCTAGAAAAGAAAAACAAAAACAGGTCGCATGGCTCGCTAGGCCGCTGAGGTCGGTGATTATACCTTTGAGTCCGTATCTCTCCAGGCCGTTAAGAGCCAGGTCATAGCCGATTTCCTAGCAGATTACCCTGGTGAGGATTCAAACTGGGAACCAGTTAGAGACCAGACCAATCCAGGTCAATTCTCCAAACACCTGGCAATTATATGTTGATAGTTCCCACAACACAAATGGTAGTTGCATCGGAGTCGTACTCATCTCACCTGAGGGCTCACAACATGAAAGGTCGATACGACTAGATTTTTTGACCTCTAATAACGAGGCCGAATACGAAGCACTAATTCACGGCCTACTGATGGTTGTCGACCTACAAGTAGATCGAATAAAAGTTTTCAGTGATTCACAGCTCGTGGTAAATCAGATCACAAACAACTACCACATCCATGGAGTCAATCTGATAAGATATGCAAGGAAGAAAAATGTGCTAATCAGCAAATTTAGTTCCTCGCAATACATCATATCCCAAGAGATGACAATAGACATGCTGACTCACTCGCATTCTTTGCGTCCAAGTTCGAATCAGATCAACCTCGAGCTCTAACAATAGCTGTAAACACGCTGCCTACGTATTTAGAAAAAAAAAAAAGTCAATCAGATCAACGACCTCCACAGTACGACCTTAGACGATATCAAAGGAACATGGATGGAACCCTTCATCATTTACTTACAAACTGGCGAGCTCCCCCCAAGAAGGAAAAAAACCAGACAGTTATTACACATGGCCACCATGTACAAGTTACATGAAGGCAAACTGTTCTAAAAATCAGCCACTGGGTTACTCTTAAAGTGCTTAATTCCCAAACAAGGGCTAATCTTCCAAGAAATTCATGAAGGAGAATATGGAAATCACTCTAGAGGTCGCAATCTACCTCATAAAGCGATCTCGCAAGGTTATTTCTGGATGCGAATAAAAGAAGATGCAAAGAAGTTCGTACTAAAGTACAAAGAGTGTCAACATTTTACCGACCACACTCATCAACACCCTAACGACCTTATCAACATAACAACCCCTTGGCCATTCCTCATGTGGGGGCTCGACATCATGGGCCCCTTGATCAAAAAGAAGAAATCGGAGAAGAGATTCGTCCTGGTCGCAATAGAGTACTTCACCAAATGGATCGAAGCTATTGCCCTCACAAATATAACTCAAGCAGATGTGAGAAGATGATTTTTGTGGAAAAATATTATTATCAGATTCGGCCTGCCCTAAAGATTAGTTACCGACAATGGCATTTAGTTCGTTGGAAAAATATTAAAGCATTCTACGAACTCTGGAAAATCGAGCACGCCAGGTCAACCCCTCGATATCCACAGAGCAACGGACAGATCGAAGCTGCAAACAGGCAAATCCTACCTAACTTAAAGAAGAAGCTTGAAGACTAAGAAGACCAATGGTCTCAACAACTCGAAAACATCCTGTGAGAATACAGAATTACTCCTCGAACATCAACGAGAATGTCCCCATTTAGTCTATGTTATGGAGTAAAAGTTGTCATACTAATAGAGCTCACATTTCGCACGACCAAATCACTCCTGGTCGATACAATCAAGCCTGGTCTTTCGGTATAGACCTGGTCAAAGAAAGGAGGAACCATGTAACCATCAAGCTCGAACAATACCAGCAAATGTTAAAATGGGCTTACAACAAAGGAGTACGCCTCGAAGCTTTCAACCAGGAGAGCTCGTAGTATAAAAGATGTTCCACAACAAAAGAAAAGCAAATGTTGGGACGCTTAATCCTAACTGGGAAGAACCTTACATCATTACAAAAGTCCAAAGCAATGGCTCCTATCGTCTACAAACTCCAGAAGGCGAAAAGATCAAGAACCTATGAAATGCTTATCATTTAAAGAAATTCTATCAATAATGTAAGCATACATTCACAAATTTTATCAATAAACGAGCTCGAATTTGTCTTCATCTCATTTCATACATGAATGGCTACAACAGGTCGAAACTAATCGTGTTAGACCTTCAATTATCAATACTCTAGTCCCCTTAAAAATTGCACATGTGTTAAGTCGACACCAACAATCCAACTAACACACCTTCACCTCAGGTAAGATCAATGCCACGACCTAGGTACCACGAGCTCACCACCAATCGACCTCATCCCATTCTAGGTCAAACTTTTACACTTAATCGAAATTGTCTGCTTTCTGACAATTAACTACTCAGAGCATGCAATAACAAAGACAAATATGAACAATGTAAAAAACTGGGTAATTCTTTTATTACTTTGAAAATATCCTAACTATTATAGGAAAAACGATATGGTCGCCAAGTGTACATTAAATAAAATCCTATACTACTTGGGGGTTATTTCAGTGTCCTCGACAAATCCAGCTCGCAATTACATACCTGCATAGGAAAGTAGAAACAAGCGACCAAATGCAAATACAAATTTATTTAAAAAAGGTAAAATTGATAAAAAAAAAAAAAAATACAACGTACCATACCATTTTCCCCCATTAATACAATGTACAAAAAATCTGACGAAACAATGCTTGTACTTTCATTTTGTTTCTACGTTATACAATCTGTTAAAATGAAGCTAACAGACTGCTTACATGTACAAAATTTTCTGACGTGGCTTTATCTAAATAAATAAAAGTTGATAATAATTTCCAGCAGTTAAAAAACGGCACGTGATTCTCACGTGATTCTCTGTTTATAAACAATTGAATATTTCTTCTTCTCGAATCGATTTATCCCCAAATCAAAGTTTCAGAAAACTATGTTTTCTAAGCTCTAAATTCAGGCTTCATGTCTTTATTATCATTCTCACCACCAAACTCTTCCATCAATATTGGTGCATCAAAAGCTTCATTATCTTCCTTTTTTTTTTGTTCAATTTCCTTTCCATGTCTTCTTCCACCTTTTATAGAGTGAGATATCTTACAAGTAGAGAGAGTGTTGATGCTTTTGTGGCAGTTTGTTACGAAATTAGGGTTTGGAGATGAAAATTGAATATTGGGAGATGAAGGTGTGGGAGATGAACGTAGGTTTTAGCACTTAGGAAAAATCGATTTAGGGTTTCCTATTATTTTATTAAGAGATTGACCAATGACGCGAAACTTGGGTGGGAGATTTATAGACGTCTAAGATCGAAACATGTGGTAACAAGATCTGCTAACACGTGGATCACTTAAATTTTTGTTATGTTTTTTACACCTCAGCATATTCATTAATTAGATAAAACCACATCAGAAAATTTTGTACATATAAGCAGTCTGTTAGCTTCATTTTAACAGATTGTATAAAGTAGACAAAATGAAAGTACAAGCATTGTTTGGTCAGTTTTTTTGTACATTGTATTAATGGGAAAAAATGGTATAGTACGTTGTATTTTTTATCAATTTTACCTTTAAAAAACATGCAAGAGGAAGTATTTCGTGGTCCTACTTGCAGCCATTCATCTCGTCTACCTGACTTCTGAACGAGCTACCAGGACTCTCTGAAAACTAGTCACCAAAAGATCAGGAGACATCATCTTAAACATAAAGAGTTCAAAAGAAAAGTGCATAAGATAAAGAGCGCAACCGACGTGCCGTAGCATATCGATCACTAATGTTTATGGCATATACCCAACACCAATGACCAGGTTGCCAAAGACCAGTCAGGTCAAAACCAAACCAGCCTAAGACTATTGTTTAAGGCAAACGGCTAGAGAATAGAACCAAGAGCGCCAAGAACTAGCCTGGTCGTAACCAGACTAGCTCAAGACTAATGTTTAAAATAACCACGCAGGGTTACCAACCAACATCAAGCAAATGAACAATGAAAAACCTCACAAACACTCAAAATTAGAAAGAAAATGATCACTACTCCTGGATACACTCCTCCTGCTCGACCTGCATATCATCAACGCTAAGCTGTTGCGCATCTCGGCCCAACGAGGTGTCCTTAGGGGCAATCAGCTCAATATCTTAATGCCCCTGTGTCTCCACTTCAATGGGTGAAACCAAATCCTTCAACTATCTCTCGAGATTAGCACAGTGTTCCTGCCACAACAACCCGTTATCTTCACAGCGTTTTTGAGCAGTGGCCAAATCAGACTTCAAGTCGAGCACTTCGAGTTCGAGAGTAGCGATATCTTTGTCCTTGTCCTTCAGCTTCAGGTCAAGAATCAACAAATCCAGGTCGGCCTGAGCACCAGATTCGACGATACCTCTCACCTCTTGGAATGAAGTGTTGTGTTGCAAACAACAGTAATGAGATCAACTAGGAGATAGACTAGTAAAGCACCTACACTCAGGAACATTCAAATAACTTACCAGCGAGATGCCATAGTTGATTTTCGAGAACATATGCCCCAAGCTCTGACCCATCACAGCAAGATGATCAGCCTCTAACACCATTGCCTCATTAATAAGTCGGCAAACATAGGCGTAAAAAAGGGCACTGTTGTTCGACATCACCTGAACATCCTCTCCCTTCCGATTCTTGTAACCAATGGGACCTAGGAGGAAAGGACCAGCGACCTGCTTACCCTTGCTCGCAAAACGACCAGAAAACTTGGACGCATGATCCTCGGGACCAAGAGATCGAACCACGACCTTAGAAGCTTGAATGATAGGAGAAGGAGCACTAATCTTAACAAAACCTAAAAGAGACTTTTTCTTACTTTTCGAACTCACATTGTACTTAGGAACGGATGGTGGTGGAGACACAATCCATATCTCATCAACATTGATCATCTTGTTAGAACTGCTCTTACCTTTCTCACCAGATTTTCTCAAACTAGCCATAATGTTCGACCTCAAAGCTTTCCCCCTCTCCAACTCATCCACAACAGTCTTAGGACCACCCTTGGGAGTGAAATAATCCTTCAGGTGAAGAACAAGCTTAAGTTTTCTCTCGTCCGACTAAGACCCAAAAATGTTCAAGTTAGTGTCAAGATCAGTATTCTTGGTAAGAGAATCATCCTTGATCGCTGCAAAACAGAAGCCGTGTTAACAATCAAAGAATAAAGCAACTAGATAATAACGACCTACGATGAATGACCTACAACTTACGTTCATCATACACATTCCTAGTAACATGAAGCAGGCAAATATTTTTCTCAGTAACATGAGCAGTCAACAACATGGGCTCTTTCCACCAGCCCTCACTACTAACAGGATATATAAGCGGCAATCGTTCTGGACGAACTTGCATGTTATACCCCCCCTCACTTTTGGCTGATCGCTTAAAGATAAAATATTCTAGAACGTCAGCCACAATCAAATTTTACTTATGGAGATTATTGAGGTCGTCAATTACCCTCATATTTCTCCAAACGTTGTCGTTCATCTGACATGGAGCTCGCTTGACAGAATTCAAGAGTTCGCCGACAAGTGTGGACAGGGGTAGTCTCAAACCAACCCAAAATTGACCCAAGATGAACACAACAAAGAAGGGGTTATTAGGTCAATACGCATCAGTCAACAAGCGATCTCCCAGAAACCGAATCTCCAAGTTTTTTATCTGGTCTAGACCATAACCAGACTGGAAATCCAAATGCCTCTTTACATAATAACGATTTACAACCCTATGAAGTCTACCATCATCGATCACCTTCCACCAATGAATCGTCCTCACTATCATCACCATGAGGACCACTACTACCAGAACTATTATCAACACATCCAACTCTCTCCCTTTCACGAGAAGAGCTCGCCCCACTATTACTTTGAGTCCTTTCATCACTTCCAGACTCATACTCATGATTGCCACTATCACTCAAGTGATCGTTCTGGGAATCAGTCACTTCGGACATCCCTCAATCAAAAGACAAAAGAAAACAAGGAAAAAGAAAGGAGAACGAAGTCAAATACAATAAAGGAGACTGAGCTCTTGAAGAACCTCAAGTCGCACAAGTAAATGAGCAGAGCTTCGACAGTAAAATAATTTTGGTAAGCAAACATCCAGAAAATAGATCCTTATATAGTCACAGTGAAGTAATGCAAGCCGTCAATCAAAATCAAATCAACGCTCGATAAAAGGCAAGGAAGGGGATTGGATTTTCAATTTAACCACACATACGTAGCTCTTCAGATCAACTGTCGGATCATCCACGTGTCTTAAGAGGAGAAAATATAGCCTACGTGTTGCAGTTGCCATAATTATTACAATTAAACAGCTCGAGGAAATCACTCCACTTCCCCATAAAAGAGCAATAATGATGTACAGGAGCAACGCATGAAAGCCACGTGTGCCACTTTCAAAATTCAAATCAAAGTCGATCAAAGAACGTCTTGTCGGAGTTCGAATAACCTCTTTTCAGCCCTTCAATCAAACTACAAAGAGGGGGCTTATGTAGGGGTAATACATACAAAACCCAATCACATTATGACACATGGCATGTTACTCTTACTAAATAGGTCGCATCTATTACGACCTAATATGATCCGACCAGAGCAGTTGGCATACCTGACCGTTGGCGACCTCAGATCATACACGTGCGCTAAATCAATACCCAAAAGATATTTGATCTGTTTACACATTTATTGTCAGATCACACAGTTAATAGATGTCGAAGAATCTGCCTAATGCCATGATCTGCGCCCTTCCACCTTCTATAAATACACAGAACTACAATGGCTTGATCTTTAAGTACCACTCTGTCGAGCTAGAGTACGTAGGCAATCTCGACCTCACGAGGTGCAGTGATAAGTCCTCAAAAGTGTATATTTATCCCCCGAATAATACCTTGTTTGTCTAGCACTTAGCTTATATTATTGTGTTATATCTATTGATTAGTGCTTTCTTGTCTATTGTGTAGGTTTCATGAGCCGAAATGTGAATATTGTGTTAAGCCCGCCAAAAGTCAAGAAAAGCAAGCAAAAATGTGTTATTTGCACAAGCGAATGAGAATTGATATTTGCACCCACAGATCTACTGAAGGCACCCCAGGGTCAGACCAGTTGACTTGACTTTATGTTAAAGTGGGGCGGTCCAAATCTCAGCCCAAACTGGGTCCTATTGTGATGTAGGACATCCTACCTACACCAATTGGTTTCCTATTTGGGTTAATGTTTATTTAGAAGTCATTATAAGTTTAGGATTTCTATTTTAGAGTCTAGAAGTTCTAGAATAGTTGGTTTACTATTAAGTTGATATTAGTAATACAATTCAAAGTAGGATTTGTATTTTGATTTATTTGTTTAGGAAGTCCTAGTGCTAGTTGGTCTAAGTCTTTAGTCTATATAAAGAGTCATGCTTTGTAGAACAATTATTCAACCAATTCAATTATTCAATCAATACAATTAAGATTTGTCTCTACAATTTATTTTTCTTTAGTTTTGTTTTAGTTCTTCCTTGTTTCAAGGCAATCCTCCCCTTGGGTTATTCAAGGTTTGATTTTTAATCGCTTCCGCTACGTCATATTGGAGCCCACAAGTCAGAATTTCTATTTTAGGTCTTGTTTAAAGTCCAAACTTAAAAAGGCTCTACAAGAAGATCCAGAAGTTTGAATTGGGCCCATGAGCTATCAAACTGAAGGTCTTGGTCCAAGCTACAGCTTAATCCTAAGAGAATTAGGTTTTTCTGAAGACCTAATGCCTCTAGAAGACCAACAGCAGCAGCCACGAATTTGACCTAATTTGGAAGTCTTTGCATGCAAGTATGCTACTTTGTATTTTCTATATAAGAGAAGTAGTAGCTAAGGTTTAGGTAGCTTTTTATGAATTGAAGTTTGGAGAGACAAGTTCATCTTCTTCTTCTTCTTTTGTATCAAATTCAAGATTCAATATCAATTCCATTATCTTTTCCATTATGACCTCTTGTGATTTATTTATTTATTCCATGGTGTCCTCATCAAGGATGAGTAGCTAAATCTCCTTAAGGGGATGGTGGAAGCTCTCTAGATGATGCAAAAACAGCATGTTTGTTCTTATTGTTCATTATAATTCAAAATACTTAATGCTTATTTACTTCTAATTCGCGATATGAGGTAAGTATGATTATTTGCATGTTATTGTTATCCATGTTGTTAAAATACTATTGTTAGGGTTTAGGGAGACCTAGTTTTAATGGCTTTATTTATATTAATTAAAGATGCGTAGTAAAATAGCTGAGAGGTGATTATTACATATCTGCAGTTGATATCTTTTATTGGAACACTTTTGTAATTAAGTCAAATAGCTGAGAGGTGATGATTTAGTTATGAATCAATATGTTAAGTTAATTAAATTGAATAGCTGAGAGGTGACGGTTCTCAGTGCAATGCAAATGAATGACTCTTGTCGACTGAAAACTTGCCAAGGTGTCTTGAAGGAGTTTGAGATAAGCTGACATGTTTCCTGTTAATGCCCTGTATCCTCCATTGACCTGTTCGGCTACTAACTTTGAATCAGTGAAGATAGTGAGCTCCGTTACATGGAGCGTTTTGGCTAGCTGTAAACTAGAAAACATAGCTTCATATTCGGCTTCATTATTTGTAACGGGGAATCCCAACCTTTCTGCTAATTCAACACGTGTATTCTCTGGAGTGAACAGTACCACACCTACGGCGAACCGATCTCCGCTGACAGATCCGTCTGTGAACAAGCGCCATCCTGTGATGCTTTTCCAGTCATCTTGGGTCCTTTGATCATCGTTCTGTATGAGATCTGTGTCTATAGTGATGTCCGAAGACCAAGTAAGGTCCTCGACGGGGAATTCGGCTAAGAAGTCAGCATAGACTTGGGATTTTTCCGCCTTTCAAGACTCGAACTGTATGTCGTACTTGCTCAGAGTTATCGACCATTTTTCCATATGGCCCGCCTTTTCGATTTGGTGCACAGCTTGTTTTAGAGGCAGATTTGTGACCACGGTCATGATGTAGGCTTCGAAGTATAGGCGGAGCCGTTGAGCTGAGAAGAACAAGGTTAGACCATATTTCTCAATTCGGTTATATCTTGTTTCTGGATCTGTCAGCTTTTTGCTTAAGAAGTAGACCGGTGCCTCTTTGTTACTATCGTGCCTTGTGAGAACAGCACTAACGGCGACCTCGGACACAACAAGATATATGTACAAAGTTTCACCTAGTGTTGGCTTAGATAGGATTGGCGGTTGAGCAAGGTAGTGTTTCAGCGTCTGGAAGGCTTGCTCACACTCGTCGTCCCATCTGAAGGAGATGTTTTTCCGTAACAACTATAGGATTGGTTTGCACTTGTCGGTGGACTGAGAGATGAACCTTCCTAGTGCAGTGATACGTCCTTGTAGGATCTGAATGTGTTTCTTCGTCGTCGGCGAAGGCATTTCTGCTAGTGCACGGATTTGATCTTCGTTAACCTCGATGCCTATTTTGGTGACAATGTAGCGGAGGAATTTTCCGGACATGACTCTGAAAGTACATTTTTCCGGGTTGAGCTTCATTTTGTATCGGCGGAGGATCTCGAAAGTCACCTTCAGATCCGTTAGATGGTCATTTTTCTCTTCTGATTTGATGAACATGTCGTCGATGTAAACCTCTACTGTGTTTCACAATAATCCGTGAAACATGAATTCCACCAAGCGCTGGTAAGTAGCACCAGCATTTTTGAGACCGAACGACATCTTTGTGTAGCAAAATGTCTTGTTGTCGGCGTAGAATGCTGTTTTAGGTTGGTCCGGCTCATACAGTGGAATTTGATTGTACCCTGAGTAGCCATCCATGAAGGATAAGAGGGCGAATCTTGCGGTTCGGTCTACCAACTTGTCGACTTTGGGCATGACGTACATGTCCTTGGGGCATGCTTGGTTGAGATTTGTGAAATCTATGCAGACACGAACCTTGCCATTCTTTTTCATAACGGCGACGATGTTGGAGACCCACTCGGGGTATTGGATTTCCTTGATTATTCCTGCTTCGGCCATCATGTATACCTTGGCGAGGATGGCTGTTTGGAGGGATGGCCTTATTGCCCGTATCTTCTGGACTACCGGTGTAGCGTTTGTGTGCACGTTGAGTTTGTGCCAGGAGATATCAGGATTAATGCCTTCCATGTCTTTGATTGACCATGTGAACACATCTTGGTTCTGTTGTAGGAATTTGATTAACCGTTCACGGATTTCACTGTTCAGACATGTTCCGATGTTGGTGATGCGCGGCTCACCACCGTTGGATAGGTCAACGGACTCTGTGGGTTCCACAGTTCTTGAATAAGTGATCGTTAGTTGTCCGTCGACCTTTTCATGTAGCTGCTATTGGGTAGAAGAACCCGGTGACTCGTCACCCCCGGTGTCCTTCATCAATGTACGGACTGTTGCGAAGTGTGCTGTATGCGACAGTGCTTGATCGCTACGGATTTCATACTGACCATCATCTATTGGAAACCGTATTCTCTGGTGAAAAGTAGATGGTACAGCCCTCATGGCATGAATCCAGTCTCTTCCTAGCAATGCATTGTACTCCGACCCTACTTCGACGACTACAAACCTTGACATGACTGTCTTTGTGTGTGCCGTTACTGGTAAGGTTATTTCTCCCAAGGGTTTGCTTGAACCTCCGTTGAAACCGTACACATTTCCCTTGGCAGGCGACAAATGGGTGGAGTTGAGTTTCATCTGGTGAAGTCCTCTAGTAAATAGAATCTCAACATTGCTCCTGGGGTCAACAAGGACTTTCATGACATTCCAGTTACCAATTGTGATGGTAATGACCAACGCGTCTTTTCCTGTTTTTTTTACTACCTTCAATTATCTTATTACCAACAATAAGACAAAAAACATTGTAAATAACAGAGTTTCTCATGTTATCCATTTTTTAACAAAACTTAAAATGGGGTTTGTTATTTAGGTTTTTCTTACCTCAACTGGGGATGGAAGGGTCAAGTGTTCAAATACTGAAAATGGAGGTACGTACAGGCACTCATGGCTGTTCTATTACAATGGACCACTAATAAATATGGACCTAAGGAACTGCATTACCTAATATTTAATATGCATAGTGAAAAAAAAAAAAAGGACACCCTGGTAAATAAAATGACTTCTGAAGAAGATTCAAAGCAATTACAATCAATCAATCTACAATAGTAAGCCATTGATTTATAGATGAGAGCTAATACATAACAAAAAGAATTACTATAGATGAGAGCTAATACAGAACAAAGTAATGACCAACCTGATACTTATGTTAAAATATAAAATTCAAATAGTAAAATACCTGATATGCTAGCAAATGAGATGTGATTGGTTATGTGACAGAAGTTGATGAAGAAAACAAATCAGAGTACCTGTATTAAAGAGTTTGATGAGTACCTATATCCAATAACAAATATAGGTTACCTGTAAATGTAACAACAACACTTAATCTTTGATTTATGCTAGCAAATGAGATGTGATTGGTTATGCGTTTATTATTGAACCATCTCGCTACTCGCTATATATAGATGTGGTTCAAATTTAATATATAGATGTCCATCTCGCTGCTATATTTTGCTTAGTCTATTCAATAAAGCAAGAAGAAAATAATATAAAGGGTCATTGAAGTTTGTAAATTTTATAACAGCACATCAGCACATCAGAAAGTTGCAATGTTGCACATGTTGTTCACTTACTATTTTGTTTTTGTTTGCCCCTCAGTTTATTCGTACATGTGGATTTTTCCTTGACCTTCTTTATTATTGCTTAGTGTTCTCTGATTTTTTTTTTTTTTTTGGAAGATAATAAATGCGACACTCTTCTTAAATTTTGAGTTGATATATACTTAGTAAGTCATAAATACTGATTAAATCAGACATCGTTTCAATGAGAGCTAGCTGAGGGGATGTAATTAACAAAACACAAATGGGAGGAAAAACTGTAACTGTTAGTATATATTGAGTAACCTATCGGCAGAAAATAATCGTGAAAAAACTGTATCTGAAAAATTGTAATCCAGATTACTTAATGTTGGTCGACAATCCACATTACTTGCTATTACCATGCAATCCTTACTGCCTTACATGTAAGAGAGGAAAGGTGGAAGGCAATTAAACCTACTTTCATATCCTTGGTAGTAAAAATGATATGAGGGAATATGGTGGGGGTAATAACGGAAAGTTTGCCTCCAAAAACTTGTTTTCATGATGCTATGATACACCTCTTCAATTATCCATTATCTTATTACCAACAGTAAGACAAAAAACATTGTAAATAACAGAGTTTCACATGTTATCCATTTTTTAACAAAACTTAAAATGGGGTTTGTTATTGAGATTTTTCTTATCTCAACTGGGAATGGAAGGGTCAAGTGTTCAAATACTGAAAATGGAGGTACGTACAGGCACTCATGGTTGTTATATTACAATGGATCACTAATAAACATGGACCTAAGGAACTGCATGACCTAATATTTAATATGTATAGTGAAAAAAAAAAAGACACCCTGGTAAATAAAATGACTTCTGAAGAAAATTCATAGCAATTACAATCAATCAATCTATAATAGTAAGCCATTTATTTATAGATGAGAGCTAATACAGAACAAAAAGAATTACTATAGATAAGAGCTAATATATATAGAACAAAGTAATTACCAACCTCATACTTATGTTAAAATATAAAATTTCACCACACAAATAAGAGCTAATACATAGATGAGAGCTAATAAGTTGAAGCACAAAAGATTTCACCACACAAATAAGATACTTTTCATAACGTGTTCGTGACATTTCTCTCGCAATCAAGAGAGCATCTATCACCTACGCAATCATGCTTCCAGGTTTTTATAAAATTTATAATTTCATATGATAGAATGGAGAAAAAGAATCCAAATTTGGGAGATTAAGAGTTCTGGAAAAATTAAACTGATACACAACAACACAATTTGAAGAGAAAAAGAGGACCACACATTGGCAGCATTACTTGCATCTTTAGTTAAAGAAAGTTGAGAATTTTGTTAGCTTTTTCTAAGATGGAGAATCGAGAAATAGAAAATCTCAATTAGTTTTGCGAAGTCTAACCCATTACTTTCTATTCATCTTAAACACATACTAATACCTATACCCTTTAACTTCGTTGTGGCCATTAGCTGAAATAAATTTTAATAATCAAATCTACAAAGAGAACAATGGTAATTTTTCTTTTACATTTTCACCACACAAATAAGATACTTTTCATAACGTGTTCGTGACATTTCTCACGGGATCAAGAGAGCATCTATCACCCATGCAATCATGCTTCCAGGTTTTTATAAAATTTATAATTTCATATGATAGAATGCAGAAAAAGAATTATTATGGGAGATTAAGAGTTCTGGAAAAAATAAACTGATGCACAACAACATAATTTGAAGAGAAAAAGAGGACCGCACATTGGCAGCATTACTTGCATCTTTAGTCAAAGAAAGTTGAGAACTTTGTTAGCTTTTTCTAAGATGGAGAATCGAGAAATAGAAAATCTCAATTAGTTTTGCGAAGTCTAACCAATTACTTTCTATTCATCTTAAACACATACTAATCCTATACCCTTTAACTTTGCTGTGGCCATTAGCTGAAATTAATTTTAATAATCAAATCTACAAAGAGAAAAATGGTAATTTTCCTATTACATTTTCACACAGTATTGTGGCTAGTATTGTGGCTGAATGATGATTTTTTAGCCATTGTCAGTTTCTCTTCCTATAACTGATGTTAGTTTCTTAACATTTTAACATAATATAACTGATGTTAGTTTCTTAAATACTTTAGATTAGGCTGAATCATGTATGGGTATGTCCCTCATGTAATATCCTATGTAATTTTTTTTTATTATTCAATATATTTTTTGCGCACTTAGTAATAAAAAATATATTCTATACTAACGATACTGGCCATGGTCAAAGTTTAATGATTATCATCAATTTATTTGAGTTCAATCTGATTATTCTGTGCTACGATACTGGTCAAAGTCTAATGAGAGAAACACCCACAAATCTAGAGTATATATTGGTTGAACAGTCTAATGGAATAGGACAACTAACTAACAATACTGGTCTAAAAAGTATATAACCTCACAAATAACCTAGATACACCCAACATAAACGCAGTCATTTTGTATGCAAGTTATGTCATACTGTAGTTGGGCTTTACAATTGACTTTTGTAAGTGTTAAATGTGCTTAGCTTTTGTTGATAGTGGAGTAAATCAGAAAGCGTCTATTGTTATTGGAAAACAACAACTTGAGGAGAATCTTTTACAGTTTGATCTAAATACATCAAGATTATGGTTCAACTATAAACTTATGGCCAGGCGAACCACATGTGGCAAAAATATGAAAGAAGAAAAATAACATAGATGAAGATGATCATACCTTGCTTGTATACTGGTTATCTTGTGAAACCGTGGATGTTTACCTGCATTAAAAAGAAAGTGGTTAACTGCCAATATGTCATAACTGTTAGTAAACATGTTGTATCTTTAGCTTCTGCTTTATTTTATTTTGAAAATAATTATGGCGATCTTCTTCTTTTTTTTAGGTGGAACAGTTCATGGTAGCTGGACATACACATGGAAATTCAAACCAGTTGATAGAATTAATCTAGGTTGTATGATTCTTTACAATAATTTGTATGAAAAAAACATGACGGAGCTTGTAGGGCTAACCAACATAGTTTCATCCCTTTTGCATTTGACACATTTGGATTGCTAGGCTCAGAAGCAGTTGAGCTCCTCAGGAGAGTGCAGAAGATAATGGATAGCAACGTGATGACTGCAGGTTCGAACGAATATGTATTTAGGAGAATCGGGTTTGCTATCCAGAAAGGACTTGCCGTGCAGTTTGTAGCGCGTTTGTCCTCTACTTTTGTGTAATTCGTTGAGTTTATCAATAAAATTTGAAGTTTACATTTTTTAATTAAAAAAAAAAAAAAAAAAAAAAAAATACGAGAAATAGATTGTAAAGAAGTTGAGAATATCGAAGCAAGAAATAGAGGCACACTGTGCTGATCTAAATAACAAATATATAAGAGAAACCGGTGCGAAAACTCTGACCATTTTCATTCTCTTAGAAAAATCGTGATGACAAAAAATACGGAAATACTGTCCTGCCAATATCAAGTTTATGGCAGAAATAAATCTAATTAGAGTGAACTTCTCATATTGTGGTTCACTGGTACATGCATATAAATGAGAGGTTATGTGCTACAATGGACATGTTTGAAACTTTACCTGTCTAAAAATGGCATGAGAACGTAGTCATGAACTACAAAATCCAAAGCCTAGGGGACAATCACCAATAGTGTCAAGAATTTTGCCTATAAATGACCAAAAACAAACACAAAGGGTTGATATCTTAATCTATCAGTTGAAGTTGCATTACTTCCATTTGAAGTAATTAGTTTATATATATACTTCCATTTATTTTTTATGAAATTCAAACCAGTTGATAGAATTAATCTAGGTTGTATGATTCTTTACAATAATTTGTATGAAAAACAAACACAAAAAAAAAAAAAAAAAAAACGTTTGAGGCTATTCTGGTGTCCAAGTTGAGTGTTCCTTATAACTAAACCAACACAGGCTCCTGGCTCTAATGGAAGCATCACTTGGTAATACATTTTGTTACGATAAATTCCCATCGGGTTTCATCGCTTCTTGGCATATTGATTTCTATTATAGAAGTCCATTCCATTTGACTAAATTAAGAGGTTGATACCCCACGAAAAACAACCAAAAGATATTTTCAGTTCTTAAACTTACACTATAGCCACCTTCTAATATTTTCATACCGCAATACGTAAAATAAAAAGCCGTGTTCATTATGAAAATTTTTCATTTTTAATCATATTATTATGTCATTACTATGTATGGTTTGGGATGCGTTAGATGTCAAAACAAATATCTCAATGAGAGCTAGGTGAGAGGATGTAATGCGCTTTCATATGAGGGGATGGGGATTATATACTTGTTGTTTTATAAATTAGAAGATCAAACCACTACCTGAAAATATATGTGGCCATGGGCATGGCCCTGTTCTCTACATCGCTGCCAATCCAAGGTTCCATGGCCATGGCCCTGTTCTTCAAATGACGTTAGCTGTTCAATTTCATCAAACGTACATATGACACCAAACTGTTTGGTCTGACTATTCTCATAAACCTTTGGAGAGGTATGACGCCAACCTGAGTGTTTTAAATTTTAAAACGGATCTTGAAGTTTAAAAAGGATTACACCCACCTACAGGCATAATTTCTAAGGTTGTATCAGATGTTTTGAAAGAAATGCCATTAGTGGACACGCATGAGCCAAACAACCTCCGCTTGGTATTAGGATTGGACATTTGATTGACGACTCTTGCTATAGTTTTATTGAAAATTTGGTTGGTTGAAAGATTAGTTTCCATTTTACCATTAGTATCGCCCATTCACCCTTTTCCTCTACTTCATTTCACGCATCGACCTAGAGTTGACGGCCACTTTGAAAGTAATTGGGTGCCAACAGGGTGAGCAGAGACATATTCACACATTGAAATAAACTCATCAAAGGAGATCAATATATGCATAATGTAGGGCAGGAAATGACAAACCATTTTTATTTGCATGAATAGTGAACAAAACCGCAAACTACACATACAAACACACAAACAACACAAAAGGTTCCTCCTTATAAACACTACATCATCGGCTCACTCCAGATTTTCCTTCAAATAATTCCTAAAGTGTGTATCTGATATATCGTTGAGAGTTCTTTCCATTTTCAATAAGAGGGCCTGTGGAACATCACAAGTTAACTTTCATAATCGTACCGAAAAAATGTAGAAATTTTATTCATGTCATGAGAACAATTCCAAAACGTTTAATAAAGGACCTACATGCGGGCAACATGACTTCAACAACTGCTAGACTCGGCGATTCTAGCAGCTCACTGTCAGGCACCGTCCATTGTGACTGTCTCTGATTGTATATACCCATTACCGAGTTCCTTCACTCGGAATACCAAACACCGACTTTACACTTATTTCATCCGACTTCACATCTAATCACACTTCCGACATTTCCATCTTAATCTTATCAACTCGGTATGTAAAACACCGACTTGGCACTTATTTCATCCGACTTCGTATAGAACCATTTCCATTCAAATCCTAATCTCATAAAATATCCGAGCACACCCGACTTGGGGCTAACTCACTCTAAATACCGAGTTCGACACATTCAAACTCCAGATCAAACGACGGTTACGAATCTATCCCATTAAATCCCTGAATATCCGCACAATTTATGATCCGAACGTTGAGCCATTATTGATCCACAACCTAAGCCACCTATAAAAGGAACTACGTTTGGCTTGATTCTGGATCGCCCCTTCCAGATACGTAGGCAGCTATCCACGCTCAGATAGTTCAGCCACTCTCAATCACTCAAAACCTTCCTCTCTCCGATCATCTTCCCCAACTTTCCGGCTAGAATTTCTACAACATTTACATTGGCGCCGACTGACTGTGAACGAATCATAACCTGACGAAGACCATGGCTGGAATCACACAAGAGCAATTTGAGACCTTCCAACGACAACTTACTGAACAACAGGAGCAGATCAACAAGTTGCTAGCTGAAAACGCTCAACTGAAAAACCCTACCATCCCTCCGGCAGCTGGCCAAGCAACTGATGAAATCAACACCAACAACCCTATCGTCATACCAACTTCCAGCAACACCACCGCCCCCACCATGGCTGAAATGCAAGAAACCCACAACCGCCTCCTACAACTTTCAGCCCAGCTTCATAAGAACAACCAGGAATCTGGTAAGACCAATACAGCTCAAAGGGTGGCCAACACCACCTTAGAAAAATATAGGACAGAGCCCTTACATGATGACCTCCTTCATCAGGAACCACCCCCACACTTCATTCCCCCTAAGTTCACAACCTATGATGGAAGTGGTGACCCCATGGACCACGTCCTGCAATTCAAGACCAGCATGGCACTGTGGCCCAAGTACAAGGATATCTTCTGCAGACTCTTTTCTGCCTCACTCCGAGGTAGTGCTATCGACTGGTACCACCGACTCCCAGAACGCTCAATCACATCGTACGACCAGCTTGAGGCACTCTTCGTCACCCAGTACATCCACAATAAGCGGCGAAAAACTGAGGTAACCGCTTTATTCCGACTTAAGCAGGGTGACACCGAAACAACCAAAAAATTCATGGCTCGCTTTAAGGAGTGCCTCAAGGCAGATAGTCCAGATGAGAACGCATGCCTGTTAGCATTCATCTCGGCTGTTCACCCCGAAACCGCCTTAGGGAAAAATATCATCCTTGACGCACCACCGACACTGGAAGACCTGTATGTCCGTGCTGATAAGTACATCAAACTTGAAGAGGCATTGGCGAAAACAAGAGAGCATGTCTCTGCCGTACAGACGATCAATTCCAAAAATCCAGAGCCCAAAACAACAAAAGGTCCCCCCCGAGGTAAGCAATCTAACAGCTCGGTTAAGCACAGGTTTCCTAACCCGTTCAAATGTTCATATACGCAGCTGTATGAACTAATCAAAGAAGAAGATTACTTCAAGCCAACAATCCATGACCTTGAACCCATAGAAGAAAATCCATACTGCAAGTTACACAATTGCCGACATCATGCAACAGAAGATTGTCGGTATCTCCGAACCTATTGCCACAAGCTCAGGATGGATGGACACTTGAATGACTTCTTGGCAGAGGAGTCTGATGACCTCCGCCAGAAGATTAATGATAAGCGCAAAAGAACAGACAACACCTCCAAGGCAAAAGGAACGATAAACATGATCATGGATACTCGTCCACCTGAATGGACATCCCGAGCTAAGCGACAGAAAGTGAATCATATTCACCATATATTCCAGCTCACTCATCAGGCAGTGATAGCCAAGCAGGTGCAAGGAAATAATGCACTGATCTTTTCTGACCACGACTTGAAGAAGGTATGCTTGCCACATAATGACGCACTAGTTGTCCATATCCGAATTGGTGGATGGACCACTAAGAGAGTGCTAATAGATCCAGGGAGCTCTTGTGACGTACTATTTAACAAGGCTTTCGCTCAAATGCTCATGCCCGACTCGGTCTTACAGACCCCTAATGTCACACTCTTTGCTTTCAACTCGACAGAGACAACGGCAAAGGGCCAGCTTACCCTCCCTGTCGCCACAGGAGAGGATGAGAATGAGGTTACAGTTGAATGCCTCTTTTATGTCCTTGATGTTCCGACACAGTTTAATGCTATCCTGGGTCGGAAATGGATTCACAGGATGGGAGCTGTTCCGTCTACATACCACCAGGTCATCAAATTCCCTGGACCAAATGGTATAATGGAACTCCGGGGTGACCAAATTGAGGCACATGGCTGCCACGCCATTCCTGAGGTCATACCCCTCCCTAATAAGGAAGCAAAAAAGGTGACAGTCGTTAGCCCTAAAAAGCTCACTGTCAACCAAATTTCTGAAGCCACTGACGGCAAGGCCACTACTGAGCCAACTTTTGAAGCCACTTACGGCATGGCCACTACTGAACCGATCTCTGAAGCCCTTGACGGCAAGGTCGGAACTGAGCTAATTTCTGAAGCCTCTGACGGCAAGGCCATTTCTGAGCCACTCACTGATGCCACTGAAGGCAAGCTTGTCACCGACTCCCCAACCATCGAGAAGGGTGAGCCAGTCAACATAGGCACTGAAGCCGAACCTAGAGTTGTATATGTAGGAGCTAATTTAGACCCTATTGTAAAAAAGCAACTCATTGCAACTTTGAAAATGAATAAGAATATTTTTGCTTGGTCGTATATTGACATGCCTGGTATAGACATTAATATTGCATGCCATAAACTTCATGTCGATCCAACGAAAAGACCAGTAAAACAAAAGGCACGGAAATTGGCACCCCACTTAGCAAAAGCGGTCAATACCGAGGTCCAGAAACTAATTGATGCTAAATTCATACGAGAAGTCAAATATCCCGACTGGCTCTCGAACATAGTAGCCGTCGTGAAGCCTAACGGCAAAGTTCGTGTATGCATAGACTTTACAGACCTAAATAAGGCATGCCCAAAGGATAGCTTTCCATTACCAAGGATAGACCAACTAGTGGATGCTACTGCGGGCCACGAGCTCCTCTCAATGATGGATGGTTACTCAGGGTATAACCAAATTAAGCTCGCAGAAGAAGATCAGGAAAAAACAGCATTCATTACGGAAAGAGGTACGTATTGCTACACGGTTATGCCCTTTGGCTTACGCAATGCCGGGGCTACATATCAACGACTTGCAACGCGAATGTTCGAGGATATGATAGGTGACACCATGGAGGTATATGTAGATGATATGATAGTTAAAAGTAAACTCAAATCATCTCACATATCCGACCTGGAAAAGACCTTCAATAGGCTACATGACTTCAACATGAAGCTTAACCCACAAAAATGCCTATTTGGAGTCGCATCAGGCAAATTTTTGGGCTATCTCATCACACAACGAGGAATTGAAGCTAACCCCGAGAAAATCAGGGCAATATTGGACATGCCGAGTCCATCAACGAAGAAGCAAGTCCAAAAGTTAAACGGAATGCTAGCTGCACTAAACAGGTTCATTGCTCGTGCATCGGACAAGCAAAGACCATTGCTACAACTACTCAAGAAAGGTTCCAAATACGAGTGGACGACAGAATGCCAGCAGGCATTCGACGAACTAAAGCTTTACTTGGCGACCCCGCCAGTCATAACAGTACCCCAGCCAGGGGACGTACTCGGATTATACCTTGGCAGCTCCGACCATGCAATCAGCGCTGTTCTCTTCAGAGACGAACAAGGTAACGAACGACCCATTTATTTCATTAGTAAAACTCTGCTACAGTCCGAACTCAGGTACTCTAGCCTCGAGAAGGTAGGACTGGCCCTATTATTCGCCTCTAGGAAGCTGAAACCATACTTTCAGTCACACAAGATTAGAGTTATAACTGATGCCCCATTGAGGCAAGTGTTGGAAAATAGGAACAAGTCAAGTCGAATGGCTAAATGGGCCCAGGAGCTGGGGGATCACGAACTCATTTTTACCCCCCAGAATAGCAAGAAAGGCCAGGTCGTCGCCGACCTGCTTGTTGACTATCCAATCGAAGATATCACCTGGATACCCGAGGAAGAACCGCGGGACAATTTCCCACAAGGAGAACCCATGTGAAAGTTATATGTAGACGGCTCAAAAAACAATAACGGAGTCGGGATAGGTATAACACTCATATCTCCTGAGAAGGTAATAATCGAGAAGTCAATACGACTGAACTTCACCTCTTCCAATAACGATGCGGAATACGAGGCCCTTGTAATGGGCTTACGAATGGCAAGGGATATTAACGTCCAAAAAATCAAGATTTACAGTGATTCCCAGTTAGTAGTAAGTCAACTACTTGGGGATTATGAAACAAGGGAAGAAACACTTAAGTTATATCTTCATTACACGAAGTGTTTGCTAAGCAGTTTCGAGGCATCTGAGGTAAGGTCCTCGGACCGATTTTCTGTATAGCCTTCCATCGAGGATCAAGTAACTCTTAGATTTTTGTTCCAGTTTTCTGATTTCCGACTCGTCGTCTGGATAGACTCCCTTAATGTAGTTAATTATCGGGGCCATCCACGAGTCCTGAATTTCTTGTTCAGATATGTCAATGAAGTCTGAGATTGTATTGACGTGAAGGGATGTGTCTTCGTATGCTGGAGTATTTCTTATTTGGACCTGTATCTCCCTGGTTGTTTCCGTGTCGACCTGGGATGCCAGGTAGGCGAGACTATCCGCATGACGGTTTTCATCCCGGGGAATATGTTGGATTTCCCATTTCTCGTCAAGCTCAGATGATCCTAGCAGAAATCCACCAAGGAGAGTGTGGAAACCATGCCGGGGCTCGTTCCCTAGCACAGAAAGCAAGAAACCAAGGATACTTCTGGCCCTACATGCAGGCCGACTCGGAGATCTTTGTGCAACATTGCGACAAATGCCAACGATTCTCTCCTCTACAAAATCAACCCCCGAGAGATCTAAAAACGATATCTAGCCCATGGCCATTTGCCATGTGGGGCCTCGATATTGTAGGACCACTTTCGAGGGATAGGAGTAAGAAACGATATCTCTTGGTTGCCACGGATTACTTTACTAAATGGGTAGAGGCAATTCCACTTCGGAAAATTAGACAACAAGAGGTCAAGAATTTCATTTGGAAATACATAATCACTCGATTTGGCTTACCACACACATTGGTTACGGATAATGGCCAACAATTTTGTGGTAACACGATTAAGGAGTTTTACTCGGATTGGCGAATCAATCACGCACTATCTACACCAAGATACGCACAAAGTAACGGTCAGGTTGAAGCCACTAACAAGACAATAATGAATACGCTCAAGAAAAAGTTAGAGGCGGAGAAAGATAAGTGGATACAGGAGCTAGATAGAGTCCTATGGGCCTACAGAACGACTCCACGCACATCAACAGGCGTCTCACCGTTCGCATTATGTTACGGTATTGAAGCTGTTATCCCCACCGAATTGACCTACTTAACAACTAGGTCGGAATTGGTAGAATCAGAGGAAAACGAAGACCTACTAGCACATGAGGTGGACATGTTAGAAGAAAGGCGAGATAAGGCTATCATACAAACAGCTCGTTACCAGCAAATACTAAGGAGGAGCTACAATCAAAGAGTAAAACCAAGGACTTTCCGAACAGGAGACTTGGTCTTAAGACAAACCTTTCAGAACACCAAGATCGCGGGCGATGGAAAATTCAACCCCAATTGGGAAGGACCATACATTATTCAATCCGACTTGGGTAATGGAGCATACAGGTTAATTGATCATGAAGGAAACCGAGTCGATAGACCGTGGAATGGAAAATATCTTAAGGCATACATTCCATAGAATACAAACTTCAGCCTAGAGCATCAACTCTATACTTAGAATATTTAAGGCAGACAATAGGATGCGTACATGAATAAAACAGATTCTTTCAAAACAAAGTGTATATTCAAAACATTCATCTTCGAAGGACCGACCTGAGTCGAAATTATCCCTCTTTAGTTTCATACAGCCAGGTGCTCAAAAGCAAAAAACCTCACATCTCTCAAACGAAGAAAATAACTAGGCAACAGCCTCGTGATCCATGGCCTCAGCTCCTTCCCCGTTCGGCACAACGACCTCATCAACCTGCGCACCAGCCTCGTCCACTCCATCATCACGCTCGAGTTCGCTAGCCAGGTTAGCAACTCTCTCCATCTCCACTTGTTGATCCGAGTCGAACTGTGCTTGTGCTTCAGCATTGATTTGCTCATTATCTGCTAGAGGATCAAAGTCGGAAATGATTTCCTTAAGCTTCAACTCGCGACAGATTCCTCGACGCTGCCAGTAATACGCCATCTTCTGCCAAGCAGTGATACTTTCGACCGACCTGGCATTATCGGCCTCATACCTCTCATTGGTATCCTTCAACTCGGCATCCAGCGCAGCATTCTTCTTCTTCACCTCCAACACTTCCTTGTTTACCTCCAACACTTCGCTGTTCAGGATCCTCACTTTCTTCTCCTCCTTCTCTAGCCGATCGCGCAGCTTCTTCAGCTCGGCACGTTCGGCAGCAAGTGCTTCCTTAGCCTTCCTGGCCTCACGCTCTTTCTCATTAGCTCTCTCGAGCAGAGCCATCCACTTGCAATGGATAATGTTCATCTGAAACGAAGGACCACCCGAGATTAGCAAACACAAATATCGAGGAAGGAATATAAAAATCAAAAAAGAATTTACCTTGTACATAGACGAGCTCAGATCCTTCAAGTCGTCCATGATCGAACGCTCGCATACCCGAGCCCCATCAGCATCTAGAGCAAGGTGTTCCATCAGGGTGATGCACATATCTTCATCCTCCCAAGCAGCATCGCTGGATCTCACATAAGTATCCTTGTAAGGGAATACAGGTGCAAAATGACCATCAGCAGGGCAAGTCGGTGGAACATCATCATCTACCTGGACCGACTTCCCTTTTTGTTGCTTCGCCTGCTGGGCACGGACTCGCTGGGCCTCCCTCTCTTTCCCAGCCCTCTCAGCATCGCTGAGGATTGTTATGCCAGGTGCAGCGATGGTCACACCCGCAGACTTCGAAGTTTTCCTCTTCTTCGAGGCTTCCAACTCGATCTCCACCCTACCGAACTGGCTGCCCGGTGGGCCAGGAATAGGCTTTGGAGGCATCGGTAGAGCGGCTCGAGGAACGATAGGGATATCTCCGGGTCGGGGACAGGCAATTGTGGCAACTGCCACAGCAGTAGGTAAGTCCTTCTTCTTTCTGGCCGCCTTCACCTTAGAAACAACTGGCTCGGTACGCGCACCACCAGCAACTCTTTTTGGACGGGGATCCTTAAACAAATGCGCAAGGTGAGGCAGGATCGCACGCTTGCGTTCCCAGGACTCTTCCGCAAACTCGATAATATTACCCGGAAGGATGCGCCCGTCAATCTTCTGATTATAATCCCGAGTATAATCTACAGCACCTACCAAGGGAAAAGTCAGAGACCATGGAGGAACAAAAAAAATAAAGCAAGTACAAAGTACAAATCAAACGACCTAAATACCTATGCGGGGAATGCGTAAGTGCTTCAGGTAGGCACTAGGCTTGATAAATGACCCTCTAATCCTATAACATGCCGACTTCTTCCAATTATCATTGGAACTCGGTGCATTGTAAAGTTCATGAGGACCATGCTCAGCCCTCCTATTCAGTGAAAAGGAAAAGTCACCAGACCGACCCTCTACACATGTGAAATATACTACGACGTCGGGCTTGCATATGTCATAGCCGAGCTTGTTCAGCTCCTCAAAGATTAGCATAACCCGCCAGAAGCTGCTGTTCATCATTATCGGGGCTTTTTCATAATGATTGAGGACGTCACAGACAAACTTCGAGAAGGGAAGTCGCATCCCAGCCCGCAATTGACCCTCACAGATCAGAGTCGATGTGTCATCCCCACCGAGATCGAACAGCCTACTATCTACCCTATACATCTCGAGATCTCGAATCCGGATGTCGTATGCTTCTCTAACCTTCGGAAAGGCTTTCCGAGCCCTCTCTATTTCTACCTCATGTCGGCTAAATACCTCTTCATCATCTACAGCCCGACTAGTACTTGGCTCACCACCACCAGTATTCTCGCTAACTCGCTCACTACCACTACTCATCTTCACCAAATTAAATGAAGAACAGACAAAGAACAACAATGGCGGAAACAGTAAAAGGAAAAGGAAAATCAAGCGGAAAGCGATAAACAGAAGCAAAAACAAAAATGCAAACACCAGAAACAGATTCAAGAAGCAAATTCCGGCAACTTCAACGGAAAAAACAAGAACTTTAAGGCAAATCAGGCAAGAAACGTGAAGAGAGAAAACAGAAAATGAAGAAGAAGAAGAGAGAGTTACCTTCGAAATAACTCAGCAGCGGAAGCTTTAAACCTTTGCAAAAACCCTTGGTTTCTTCCAGCAGTTACAAGCATAGTGTTTTATAAAATCATGTGCACAATCTCAGCCGCACATCTTATCAGCAATCAACGGTCAGACGCTAATCTTCAAATCTAACCGTCCAACCTTTTCATCTCCCACCAAACCATAATCTATTTTTCAAATTCAAATCCGCAAACATCCTCCACGTGTACATACAAAACACGTATCTCAAGAAGCAATCATGACCTAAACCTCGAAACTATAAGCTAGCAATCAAACCAGCACACAATGGAATCTTTGCCTCTTGGCGTTCCATAAAACATCTCTTCACAGCCGACTTGATTTCCATTTACCCTAAAGGCAATAACTTACCTTCAGTCCAAATGGAAAGGGGCTATGTATATACCCATTACCGAGTTCCTTCACTCGGAATACCAAACACCGACTTTACACTTATTTCATCCGACTTCACATCTAATCACACTTCCGACATTTCCATCTTAATCTTATCAACTCGGTATGTAAAACACCGACTTGGCACTTATTTCATCCGACTTCGTATAGAACCATTTCCATTCAAATCCTAATCTCATAAAGTATCCGAGCACACCCGACTTGGGGCTAACTCACTCTAAATACCGAGTTCGACACATTCAAACTCCAGATCAAACGACGGTTACGAATCTATCCCATTAAATCCCTGAATATCCGCACACTTTATGATCCGAACGTTGAGCCATTATTGATCCACAACCTAAGCCACCTATAAAAGGAACTACGTTTGGCTTGATTCTGGATCGCCCCTTCCAGATACGTAGGCAGCTATCCACGCTCAGATAGTTCAGCCACTCTCAATCACTCAAAACCTTCCTCTCTCCGATCATCTTCCCCAACTTTCCGGCTAGAATTTCTACAACATTTACATGATGAAGCTTCTCGATATGTTACCGTCGATTGTGAGTATCTCCAAAAGTGTGTAATTTATTATGATTCTTATATTTTGGTGTTTGTCAGAAAGTAAGCCAGAAGGAAGGGGTCTAATATCACCACGTCTGCTTCGATATGTGGACGAGGTAATTATTCTCTATTTTTCTTTTGTGTTTTAACCGAATCTCTTTGTATATCTCTTTAATTTGTTCCAAACTCATACAAGGAGACTACGTAGAAGTGCTTTCATGCATTATAAAAATTTGTAGTCCATACATTCATTTCCTATTTGAGGTAATGGTTATTGTTCAGATTTATAAGGCCGCTTGGACAGTCGATCTTACAAGTCATTAGTTGTTTAAATATTACTTGAAGCATCTTTGATGAGCATGCGTAGAAGTGTTGTATATATGTATCTCATTGGAGTTGTACTAAGATCTGCAAATGTTAACTCATTTTGATTTGGAATCTAATTGCCAAATGCGTATAAACTTTTGTTTATGAAGGAAAAATATTTAATGAAAATGGGGATAGAATGTTTATCATGAAATAAATATTAGGCATTAGTTCTGTAATGTATAAACTGCTACAGTAACTTCTATCAATGAGTCCAATGCATTTGGTGTGAGTGCGCTGGCATAATTAATTCTTAACTTTTCATTAATATACTTTTTTTTCATTTTAATAGCCAATCCTAAATATATGAAATGGTTAAATTTCAGATCTCTTCAAAGGAGCACATTGTATATAATTTGTTGTTAACATGGAGATTCAGATAAGCACATTGTATATAATTTGTTGTTAACATGGAGATTCAGATAGAGGAATATATATATCAGTTATGCTAACATGTACCTTTTCTTCTCTAGCAGCATCTTCATCGAAGTCCACTAAGTATTCCAGGCTTTATATCAAATCTCATCGTCATCTTTATCAGGTAATACCCTTTTACAGTACATACGCCACAAAAGAGATGCATTCATATAGCATAGAATTGACTATGGGAAGTACTCATGAAGCCAACCCTTTTTAAGTCATGGTTTAAAATATAGCAGATCATTGACTGTTGCGAGAACTATCTCTTTCAGTTCTGGGTGTCTAGAGCATAGGTGAAAAAATCGTTTTACTCCGGATATCCGATCTCCAAAAAACCGGATTATTCCGCGAATATCCGACCTCCCATGTCGGATTTTTGAGGTTTGGTAAATTCAAATGTACCGGAATTTTTCGCGGATATTCGCGAATATTCGTGAAAAATTCGGAAAATTGGGAGGTTTTCTGCACTTTTCGTGTTTTTCTTCTGATTTCGATATATAAACTTATAATTAAAAGAAAAACATACATTACAAATTAAACACACGACAAATCATACAAGGAAGCTAAGACGGAACTATTACACAAGATAGTTTTACTCATAGGTGAAAAAATCGTTTTACTCCAGATATCCGATCTCCAAAAAACCGGATTATTCCGCAAATATCCGACCTCCCATGTCGGATTTTTGAGGTTTGGTAAATTCAAATGTACCGGAATTTTTCGCGGATATTCGCGAATATTCGCTAAAAATTCGGAAAATTGGGAGGTTTTCTGCACTTTTCGTGTTTTTCTTCTGATTTCGATATATAAACTTATAATTAAAAGAAAAACATACATTACAAATTAAACACACGACAAATCATACAAGGAAGCTAAGACGGAACTATTACACAAGATAGTTTTACTCATAGGTGAAAATGTCGTTTAAATCCGGATATCCGACCTCTCAAAAACCGGTATATTCCGTGAATATCCGACCTCCCATGTCGGATATGGGAGGTTTGGTAAATTCAATGTACCGGAATTTTCCGCGAATATTCGCAAAAAATTCGAAAAATTGGGAGGTTTTCTGCACTTTTCGTGTTTTTCTTTTGATTTCAATGTATAAACTTATAATTAAAAGAAAAACATACATTACAAATTAAACACGCGACAAATCATACAAGGAAGCTAAGACGGAACTATTACACAAGATAGTTTTACTCATAGGCGAAAAGAGAAATGCAAGAAGTGTGACTTCTCTGTGGAAACTACTCATTCAATAATCTTATGACACGTGCATTCCTTTCTACATTCTGACTTGCAATAACCTTAGAAGCATTAATTGTTACTTTTAATTGAGCGGGAAAATGATTAATGAAATTTAACTTTCTTTATATTATACAAAGAGACAACAATGGAGTTGTAGCTACTATGCACAACTGAACCCCATCCCAATAGAAAGTTTTCAAACGTCCGGTGCCTTTTGGACCTTTTTTTTATAATTTCACCGAAAATTCTAGTTCGGGGGGATTAAAAATAAATGTGTTAATTTCATAATCGAAAATTTCATAAATTTCGTAAATTTCGGTTTTTGCCGAATATTTCGTGAATATCCGATAAATTCCGAACGGCATGGGGTGTTTTAAATTCCGCTTATATGTCGTATGCCGTACCGATCCGAATAGCCAAAAACCGGAATATTTCGTGAATATCCGGGCGGCAAATTCGATTTTTTCACCTATGGTTTTACTCATAGTTTTATTTTAATAATCAAAATAAAAGACATGCTAACCCCAGAATGATAGACGCCCCATGTTAAAGTGGGGAGACAAAAAGGTAACTTGCGAGGCCCACTGGTCCTACACAAAAGCAAACCAATTATGTATGAAAAACCAATTCGATACCAATTATTCACTACACAAAAACAAACCTTGGATACAAACAGACAACAAGTGAATGAAAACTTTATAAAAGTGAGAGAGAACTTCACTTTGGCATGGGCGTGCTTTTTTTTTCGTTTCTTTCTGATATATTGCTCTTGGAGGGCCATGAAGTTCGTCGCGAAAGTTTCCAAACGTCTAGTGCCTTTTGGACCTTTTTTTGATAATCTCATCGAAAATTCTAGTTCGGGGGGATTAAAAATAAATGTGTTAATTTTATAATCGAAAATTTCATAAATTTCGATAAATATCGGTTTTTGCCGAATATTTCGTGAATATCCGATAAATCCCGACCGGCATGGGGTGTTTTAAATTCCGTTTATATGCCGTATGCCGTACCGATCCGATCTCCAAAAAACCGGAATATTTCGTGAATATCCGGTCGGCAAAAACGATTTTTTCACCTATGGTCTAGAGTTTTCAAGGCAAAATAAAAGAGACTGTCATATCATCTTAGAAAATATTTAATGGAAATATAGATCTCTCACATTCTAAAACCAAGCATTGTATTGATGGTTTTGATGACATCATTTTGTTTCACTTAACTATGCTCCAAATTTGGCTTTCCAATTAATTAGTACTATCTGCAATAGGATTTAGTATGAGAACTGTACATTACTCCACATTTTCCCTATTACACAGACTCAAGACGAGGTTAATAATACTAAAATATTGACCTTAGGTAGTGACACCACTGACACCTCTAATAATGCAACCAGATGCATCACATAAGGAAAATCTTTAGTCGAGTCTTCAATTGCTTAAGATATAGATGAAATGATGAATGCCTATCTTACAATGTAGTTATTTATTTTTATTTTTTTTCTGATAATGTACATCTTAAATGTTTGTCTTCCACCAATAACAAAGTTAAACAATAAAACACATTGCGAATGGGGATTAATAAAATTTAGTATATCTATCTTTTATGTGAATCAGATCTTGTTTGAGCTATAAAATATGTCAATCTTTTGATTAGTATGATTGGTAAAGACATCAATTTACCTAATTTCACAAGTCCGAATTTCTGTCTCCACACCAGATTTAGACTTTTCTCTGCATCCGAACTGGCTTGAGAATCTGAGCCCACAAATATCTCTTTGTTATAGTAGAATAATAGATTGTAATGTTGTGATCTCAATGTGAGACCCAACTTGTATTTATAATAGAAATAGAAAGAGATGGGCCTGACCCAGTACAATATGAGTAGAATTACTAATATTACAATACTCCCCCTCAAGTTGGTGCAAAGATATCGAGAAGACCCAGCTTGCGAATAAAAATTTGGAGATCGACAGAATCCACTGGTTTTGTGAGAGTATCAGCAGTCTGAGCTTTACTCCGAACAAATGATGGAGAAACAATACCAGAACGAACCTTCTCTCTCAAGAAATGCACATCAATCGCTATGTGCTTAGTCCTCTCATGTAGGACAGAATCTGAAGCTAAGTGAATAGCAGATTTATTATCACAATGAAGAACAGAGGGTCCAGTTTGTGGAAAGCCCAACTCCCCAAGAATAGAACGAAGCCACATAATCTCACAAGTACCCAATGCTAAAGCACGATACTCAGCCTCAGCGGATGAACGAGAGACAACCGATTGTTTCTTGCTCTTCCAGGAGATAAGATGATTCCCACGAAAAACACAAAAACCAGTAGTAGAATGACCGTCACTAGAGCGACCATAATCAGAGTCAGTGTAACACTCCAGGGGACCCTGTGGTCCAGATGCATAGAACAAACCTAAGCCTGGGCAAGACTTTAGGTACATGAGAATATGATCAACTGCATCCATGTGAGACTGGCAAGGTGCGTGCATAAACTGACTAACTCTACTCACAACAAAAGCTATGTCAGGTCTGGTATTAGACAAATAGATCAAGCGTCCGACAAGGCGCTGGTAGGCTGAGGGATCTGATAATGGTGCTCCTACATTGGCAACTAACCGACTGTTAGGAACAAGAGGAGTAGAAACTGGCCGACAACCCAACATCCCTGTATCAGTCAAGAGATCCAGAACATACTTCCTCTGAGATAAGGAGATTCCCTTAGGGCTACGAACAACCTCAATGCCCAAGAAGTATCGTAGATGACCTAGGTCCTTAACCTCAAAGGCTCTCCCGAGGGATTCCTTAAGTTGTACTATGCCTGCAGTATCATCTCCTGTGAAAATAATATCATCCACATACATAAGAAGATATATACGATGCCCTGAGATACTCCTGACAAATACTGTATGATCAGAGTGACAACGGACAAATCCATCTTGAAGTACAAGTACCACTGAAAATCTACAAAACCAGGCACGCGGTGACCACTTAAGCCCATACAAGGACTTACGAAGACGACAAACCTTCCCGGCATACTCCCCCATAGTACGGAAGCCTGGCGGAGGATCCATATAAATAACCTCATCAAGATCGCCATTAAGAAAAACATTCTTCACATCTAACTGATGAAGGGGCCAATTATATGAAGCAGCCAAGGAAATAAAAAGCCGAACGGAGTTCAACTTCGCTACAGGAGCAAATGCAGCACTAAAATCATGGCCAAGAATTTGTGTAAAACCTTTCGCAACAAGGCGTGCCTTATACATTCAACTGTACCATCAGCGTTGTATTTCACATTAAAGACCCATTTGCAACCAATGTTGCGTGCCTGAGGGGGCAATGAAACCAACTCCCAAGTCTGATTATGTTCAAGTGCAACCATCTCAACTTGCATAGCTGTTATCCAATGAGGATCTGCCATAGCTTCACCGACAGTTCGAGGAATTCGAATAGAGGAAGTAGAAGTCACATATGCCCGATAACAAGAAGACAATCCCTGATAAGAAACATACTGAGCAATAGGATGATTAGTGGAAAAACCAAACTTATTCGGAGGATTTCGAACCCTGGGGGGATAACGGGGTTCAAGAACAATAGCAGGAGAGTCATCAGTGGACACAACATCAGGATCATTAGTGTGAACAATAGGAATATCATCAGAAATAACATGAGTATCACTAGTAGGATTGGAAATGTTACCTGAAGCGGGTGGCAGGGTGTAAGGATGAGCTTTGGAGCGACGAGTATACACCTGGAGGGGTTTATGAGTAGGAACCTGAATGGATGGGGAAGTAGGGACCACCAGAGGAGTATAAAAAATAGGGGTAGAGTAAACAGCGGAAGACTCCTCCTCTGATGGTAACAAAGTTCCCTGCACAGTCATAGAAGGCTGAAAGAAAGCAATATGCTCAGCAAAAGTAACATCCAAAGTATGATAAACACGATGGCTAGAGGGGTTATAACATCGATATCCCTTAGAAATGGGAGAGTACCCAACAAAAATACACTGAATGGACTTGTCATCAAGTTTAGTGCGGGAAGGACTCTTATCATGAACATAACAAACACACCCAAACACCCTAGCTAGGAATAATTGGAAAAAGAACACGACTAGGGTAGACTAGCTGGTGAGGGGTTTGACCATGAAGAATCCTACTAGGAGTGCGATTTAGAAGATATGTAGCGGTAAGAACAGCAAAATGCCAATATGACTGAAGGACATGCATCCCCCTCAACAAGCAACGAACAACACCCATAAGACTCCTATTTTTTCTCTCAGCAACACCTTTCTGTTCAGGTGTGTAAGGACAAGTGAGTTGTTGAAGAACACCTTGTTGGTTAAGACGACTAACAAACTCATTAGACACATATTCTATAGCATTGTCTGATCTAAGAGTTTAACCACGATTAAACTGAGTTTTGACAAGTTGGAGAAACTGTGTAAACAAGGGAAGAACATCCGACTTTCGTCGAAGTAAATAGACTCAAGTGCACCTAGTGTAATAATCAATAAATGTAACATAGTACCTATGGCCTGATAATGCAGTAACAGGTGAGGGACCCCAAACATCAGAGTGAATTAAATCAAACATAGCAGGTGATCGATGCATGCGAGGAATGTAAGAATTTCTAACATGCTTAGATAAGGAACAAGTTTCACAATGAAAAGTAGAATTTTTGCATGCTTTCATTAATTCTGGAAAAAATTTACACAAATACTGGAAGTTCACATGACCTAACCGGGCATGCCAGGTTTTCACAAACTCAGAACTAAACACGTAATGGCCTGATTCAGGCAAGACTTTGACATGCAGACTCGAAACAGTAGAAGGTGGAACCGAAGGTGGATCATCAAAATAGTACAACCCATCGCGTTCATATCCCCTGCCAAAAATCCGCTTCGTACTCAGGTCCTAAAGATAGCAAGAATCAGGTAAGAATACAACAACACAATGAAGAGATTTAGCAAGGCGACTAACTGATAAAAGATTTAGAGCGAAATGAGGAACATGTAAAACAGACTCTAAAGTAATCTGAGGAGAGAGATGGACAGTGCATTTACTAGTAATAGGAGTATATGAGCTATCAACAAGGCGAACATGATGAGAAAAAGGGATATGCTTAGTCAATAAACTATACTCACCAGTCAGATGGTCATTGGCTCCTGAATCAAGGATCCAAACAGGAGGATGAGAACCAGAACTAACATGGTAAGCAGAAGGTATACCTGTAGCCGCAGTCATGGCAGTAGAACTCGATTTCCCCTCACGGATAAAAGAAAGAACCTCATCCAATCGTTGAATAAAAGGACTCGAATCAGTAGAAACTCCCCTTGAAGAAGAACTACCATAAACCTCAGAAAATGCAGTTGTACGTGGTTTACCACCCCCAGATTTACCAACCTGCTTCTTCGGGCGAAGTTCTGGATGCAAAAAGAGGCGAATAGAACGAGCCCATGAAGGAAAGTGGCGCCCATTTAGTAAAATGGAAGTGACCTTCTGAGATGTTGGAAAGTTGGAATATCCCAAAATATTGTCTATACCGACAAAATCATTAGGCTTCTTGGGAACGACTTCTAAAGGATTTGTTTCTGTCATCACTAAAAACAACACAAACTTAAAAAGGAAACAAAACTATATTGCACATGAACAGTATTGATGAACAGTACCCTTATGAACAGTGTCAATGAACAGTACCGAGCAGAATTTAATAACTGCTAGAAGAGAGGTCTGCAGGGATATCCTGCTGCAGAGAAGAGAAGAAAAAGCAAGGATTACCAGCTGCTCATTGAAGAGACATCTGCAGGGATATCCTGCTGCAGATACGAGAAGAGAGGACGTCCGAAGGCGGAGTGGTGGTGATTGGTGGTGGAGGTGGCTAGGGTTTTATTTCTACAAAGCTACTGATACCAAGTAGAATAATAGATTGTAATGTTGTGATCTCAATGTGAGACCCAACTTGTATTTATAATAGAAATAGAAAGAGATGGGCCTGGCCCAATATGAGTAGAATTACTAATATTACAATAGTTATCTATGATCACGTGGAAGGCTGAGAAATGGAAGAGACAAAATACTCTCCTCCATCCCATTACCATGGATAGAACTAAGGTATTGAGAGCTTGGACTATAACTATGGTCATATTAATCCATTTTTCAATGCCAACCTTCGTGCTTTAAAACAATTCTCCCCAAATGAATTGTTTGTAAAATTGTACTTGTTATTGCTGGATTATCGAAAATGATCTCTTCAATCATGATTGGAGGAGTAGAACAAGAGATAAAGTTTTATAATATATTTTCCTGAAGTGGACTATGGCTTTCCTTATTGGAATTTTAACTGGGGTAATCGGCTAATCGCCACCCTTATGAACAAGCTTATCATGAAATTACGACGAAAAAGGTGGCTCACACTTTTCATTGATCAATAGTATTAACTAACTTTTTGAAGAGCAGTGTTTGCAATTTCTCATGAAATTGTACCCTTTCTAAAAGGTGTAAATTGATGTTTGTTGCAGCTATCTGGTGGGCTTCATACTTTTCACTGGGGATCGTTTGTTGTTGTTCTGTGTCATGGCATGGCATACCTGAGATCAAAGCTTATCTAAATAGTACTGACACACCTAACATGTTCGGTACTATTAATTCACTTCCTTTGTTAAAGTGTATTGCAAGTGCTTGCGGACAGTATTCACAGCCCTATAGTTGTCATCATTTGAGGGCTACATCAGAGTTATTAATCAAGGATAGGTGTTCTTAATTATTTAATATAAAACATATTTGAAAAACTCTGCATGACGTGAATTACAGAATTTTATTATGGATGATGGGAGTCTCTTTTCCCTTTTAATCTCAACTTATGATATCAATAGTTGTATAACTATTGCAGTCCTTTTTAATTGTTTAGAATATGAGAGCAAACTCTAGACGAGTGTTTCATCTTGGCTAATGCTAGCCATATTCTCCTAACTAAAGGAATTAGCCTATGGAATGCTGTTAAGTACCCAACCAAGAACTGTGGAGGTAGACATTTATGCAAGGACGAACCTAATATGTAAGTGCATGCATTATAAATTAAATTCATTTATAATGTGCCATATTTCTACACACCTCATTGCATTTTTCTATAGATATTTGTTTCACTGTATTTTATGGAGAATTTTAGCATGTTGTCATAGATCAATGAAACAAGATATCATTGCCAGTGAAGCTTTAAAAGAATTTCAACGACAATTTGGAATTTAATTCTCTAAAGCAAATGGGCAATTTCAGGCAATAAACTATGAAAAAAAGAGTAACTTTAAAAAATGATGCTTTTGTAAACGGGTATACAACTCTAATTTTCTCTTTGTGTGAGTTATGATAATTCTGAGAACGTTGTTGTCATATGCTTACCAACGGAACTAAGATTGCACAATTATTACTTATTCTCATTGTTAATTAAAAATTGGAAAGATACAAAGAAAGATAAAGTCTCAACTTCAATTGAAAGTTGAATTCTGGCTATCATTGCCACTCTTTAAATTTAAGACCTATAATCATGTTACCTCTTGAAAAATCCCTCAATCCTGTAGACTACGATGTAACTGTGGTTATCTACTAATGGTGTCCAAGACTTATCCTTTAGGTCTGCACTAATGATTTATAGTTGAAATAAACATATTATATGCCCAGGGCATAGGCTCTTTACCAATGAGTGATTGGCTACGCATACGATAAAACTATCATCTGTCAGTTAACCTAAGCTGCCGAGTTTTAAGAGTATAAATGTTAGAGTTCTTTACCATGATTCTATTCTGCTTTGGATCTGTTCCGAGTTTAGTCTGTCTTACCATGCAATTCAGTTCTGAAGAGTCGTGAAAACTTAGATAATTGGCTTAATGTGAGTCTGTCATTTAGCACAATCTATGGTGATTCTATTTATAGTTCGGGATATATTTTAACACCAGTCAAAAGTTAAGATTTAAGATTAGACTGAGACCCAAAACGAAACAATTCATATTGATTTCTTTCAAGCTCTTGGTCGAAGATGCTTGACGTAAACAATAGTATCAGATAATAAGAGCCAGCATATTTTAGTATTTGTATATTGGTATTCCCTTTGTGAGATAATTTCCTTAAGAACTCATAAATGCCTCTAGCTTGAAGAAGAAATTAATTTGTGATCCTCCAATGGGTTTGATAGAGTGTTTTACAGGCATTAGAGCCGTCTACTTTTGAAAATGCAGCCCCTAAGGCCAAATGGATTTCAAAATGATTAGAGTAAGAGAAAAGGTACAAGGAGAATGCTGCAGATCTGAAATCCATTATTACTGATGAACTACCTACCAATTGGGTGAAGTATTTTCCAGTGTGTTATATTACTAATGATATTAGTGTTATATAACAACAATAAGTCATGTTTGTCTCTCTCCAGGTATACACTGCAAAGACAACAGTCGTTTGCTTGCTGGGTTAATGTGCATGGGCAAAAAACTAAATGGGAACGCTACCCAGGGAATGGTAGATACGGGAGCGACCCCATAGTTTCCTTGTTGTCCATGAGGCGAAACGTATTGGATTCAAGTTGGAGAAGTATTCCTACTGCGTGAGAGCCGTAAACTCGCAGGCCTCTCCTATTCACGGATTTTAAATGATCACAGTCTTTTTTTTTTCAGGTATAAACATCCAATCTCTTCTTGGGCAGATAAAATAGTGCACAAAAGTAGTCCAATTTTTTCGTTTGTTTCTGGTAATTGGTTGAATGAACACTTATTTACTGAACTGATTGTTGTTCCAAAATCCAACGGGTTCCACTCTATATCAGATGTTGTTTATGAAAATCAGAATAATATATTCCAAATATATATATATATATATAAATATATATATATATATATAAATATATATATATATATATATATATATATATATATATATATATATATATATATATATATATACTAGTTCTACCCGTTGCTTCGCAACGCTAGTGTCAACAATTTTCTTCAAAAAAATACTTTTATTTTTATTTTTGTTTTTTTATTTTTTTTAACTCAAAAAAAAAAAACAAATTTTATTGATAAAAATTTAAGAATTTTATTTTTTTTATTTGTTTATTTAATTGAATTTACTATAAATAAATATTTTCATTTGATTTTTACCATAAGTTATAATAATTGGTTATACAGTTTCTAATGTTTTTGTCATTATTGTGTGCGTGTTGTTTTTTTTTTTGCAAAATTTGCTAAGCATTATTTGATGTTGGTTAAACGGAGTAATATATATATATATATATATATATTATAGGATATTCAAATGCTAATTACATGTACTTTTTTTGCCTGCAACTATGTACAAAAATCGTACATAGTTGTAACATAGCATTTTATAGGAAAAAAATGAAAATCTCCAATCGTACCATAAATCTAAATCTTCCTAAAACAATACTTAAAATGTTTCAAATATTGAATAATTGTTTGGGTGAGATGCTAAAAATTGTCTTAAGTTCCGTTAAAAACTACTTTTGCCTGCAACTATGTACAGAAATGCATAATGTTACAACCCACTTTCGATTTGCAAAGTAGTAGAAAAAACCTGTAACTGACAAAACTAACCACAAGGAAACAAAACCAACCAGGTATTCCATTTTCTTCGCAGAATATTATAGCCATCATATCAATACAAATAACACCTCTTGAATCCAACACCCTGAAAGAAATGTGTTCCAATGCAACATTGTTACTGCTTCTAAAATGACACCGTTAATATTTGTGCCTTCTAGCATTGCATCAGCATTTACTGGAGAAGAATGAGGTGGTTCTAAAGAACGATTAACTAAATATGCATTAACCTTTAAATATCATTACCACCAATAAAACAAATTACAATGTCTGGACAACATGCATAACCTGCAGTGCCAATTTCCTCCCTAGGACATCCTCGTGATACATAAGTCCCATACCCCACAACATCACCCCAGATAGATCTTAAATTCCAATTAGCTCCCGGAAAGGCTCAAATTTCTTCCCATAGTATCGTTCAACAACACTCCAGAACTTCACTGTACCTCCGCTCATGCCTTCTGCCATATGTTTCAAAGAATTGAGATAAACATAAAACACTTATGGATCATTCTTAAATTTAACAGATGGAACAACAGTTAGTTTTGTGTGGCTGTATAAGAAGAGCTTGGTGTCATACTGCCATTACCGCTTTGCCAAAATTTGTAAGGGAACTTGAACTTATATATGTATCTTATAACCTTTGTATCTTTTTGTTTATGCAATAATTTTTGCATTATAAGCTACATAATCAAAAAGTGCTCTGCACTTTTCTGCTTTTTGTAATAAAACCTCGCATCAACCCCCCCCCCCCAAAAAAAAAAAAAAATCTGATAAAATAATCATTAATAGCAATTATAATCTGATAGTGGGTGTAATGTTTAAAATTTGGTGATTGATACTAATGGATGATGAAGAGAGAGATGACCTGATGATTACTCTGTTAATTGATTGATACTAATGGATGATCACCTCCGTGTGATTAAAAATCATCAACCTGAATCTCCAAAATAAGAGAGAGACCAACAATAAGAGAGTTAGTGACTTGGTGAAATCAAATCAAATCTTGCTCGTACAAACTTTTGCATTGCAGAAGATATGGAATCCTCTGCTGGTGGTGGTGGTGGAATTGGGAGAGATGAAAGAGAAGAGAATTAAAAGAGAAGAGAGTTTAACTTGAATCAGTATATTACACGAAATAAGAAAGATAGACTACCTGGTTCAAATCGATTGATGGCAATGAAGAGACTGTGCGCTGAGATTGAGAGAGACGAATGTGGAATTTTAGGTTTAAGGTTTTGTGAGGAAGAAACGTAAGAGTTTCATTCAGAGAAATTAAGGTTTTAATGTTTAATTAATTAGGGTGTTATTTTATCTCTCTACTGTTAGATCAAATATCACACATCCTACGGTCCAAAATATCTCTCAAAATTATCTATCCGTCAAAACTGTCTCCCCAACTTATGTATCTTTTGTGTGTACCCGTGGCAAAAGCCACGCTAGTTTAAATTAGTATTTTATAGTTTTTATATATATTATATTTTGTTTATAATTTTTTTTTTATTTATAATATGATTTTGATTTAATTGTTATGAAATATCTATGTAATCTTCAGAGCAATAAAAATCATCCATATACATTTGGTACATTATATCTGTTTCCTATTCCATCTCCGCAGCTTTTCTTTTGTTCATTCTGTTGGTGAAATCTTTCACTTCTTGCATCCTTATGTTTACGAATATCTTTGTAGCAAATGATGATTCCACGTAGTATCCTGTTTTGAAATTATTAAATTATAAAGTTAATATTATTATATTTTTGAATAATATTTTATTAAAATTATAAAATAAAAAAATTAATTAAATTAGAAGACAATCCTTACCAAATTTTGGTTCATGATATTTTGCTAATGTTGAAGTTACGATGACTATTGGTTGATTCCCATTTTCTTTCAATTTGATTGCCTTTTCGATTTCTTTTGTCGATTTACCATAAAGTTTAACTCCCAATAAATCATACCTGCAAAATAAAAATTGTATAAACATTTGTTAAATCAATTTTTATAAATAATAATTAATAAAATTTTATCTATATTTTTTTTGTTAATATACCTTTCATTTTTAATTTTTATAAATTGCACTTTTGTTGTTTTCTGTATTTCGCCCCAAGAATGCAATCTTCCAATAATATCTGTAAAAAAAAAAAAATAGTTAATATCTTTGAATAACCGTAGTGAAATTATAGATATGAATTATGAGAAAAGTACTTGTTTGTCTTACCAAAGCATCTTCTGTTGTTTTGTAAATTGCAATATTTTGGTATTTTTGAATAGTCCAAAAAATTGAATTTGTTCATAGGAAAATCCAAACTATTTTGGTTGTTTTCTTCTATTTTTGTAAAATCCTGTATTTCTATTTTATATTGATGATTTGTAAATTGTATTCCATAGATTTTTGTTGACTTGAATCTAGCTATTGTATAGATGTTTCCTTCAACTATATTTTTGGTACATTCCCTTATATCCTCTTTATTGACTCTGGCGTGTATTTTGTCTCCCTGTAAAATATATATTTATATTGTTAGGATATAGTCGATAATATTACTCAAATATATAAAAAGTAATATTTATGCCAACAAAGAAAAAATATATTCTACTTTATTAATTTAGTTCATATTTACCTTTGCATCCATCAATATCATATGGATTCTTATGGTTGATGAATTCGTTTTATCAAACTCTTTCCATAGTAACATAACTTTTACAGTTATTTTCCACTCGTAATTTGTCCCTTCAATCTCTGCTATTGATATATCTTGTACCTATACCATTTTTTTCCTTTAAAACTGTAAATTTGAAATGTAGCATTGGTTAGTACATTTAATTTTGACCCATAATGTATTGTGTGTGTAATGTGTTATTACAAGTACCGTAAAGCTAACAATAATTAAGTTTAATGATATGAGTAATAATGATTGTCTAAATCATGGTTTTCTTAATTTAATTTTTCTTTCCACGATGCATGAATGGATACTGGATGTTGTGTACCTATCACAGGTAATTCTGCAGGACATAATGTATGTTGTTGTTTAACACTCTATGCCTATCATGAGAAACTTGGCAGTGGTTATTTGTTTGCTTTTTATTTTGATTTTTTTGATTTTGCTGAAGTCATTCATAACTTAGGAATTAATTTGTAAATATTAATCATGTGGTTTTACTATTAGCTATTTTAGAACCTCATATGTTTTTGTTTGTATATTTTTATGATAGAACTCCTTGAGCATCAATATATTCACTTAATTCTGAATTTATAAATGCGCTGGTTTGGATGGTTGTCTACTTTTACGTCTGGTGGGATTTTATGGTTGTCCAATTTTTCCTTCAGTTCTGTTTGAAAGTTAGGTTTTACTTATATAGATTTTTGTAGTCGGTTTTTGTGAGATGGTATTGTTGTAGGAATAGAATTCTATATAAAGTTGGAATTTTCTGAGTCGGTTTTGGATGGAATATGTGTATTTTTGGTATATTCATATTAGGGTTATTTTTCAGTTGAATTCTAATACAGAGATTTTCTGAGGCGGTTTTCTGATATCCATACAGCTACATTGTGGATATCCAAGAAGCTCTCTCTAATGGTAGTTAGTTTTGTATTAGATTGAATCATTGAGATAAATTCTTGTAAAGTTGATAGATACCTACAGCTCACCTGTGTAAAGCTTTTAATTGCTATATTAAAATCTTTTATCTTCCTGACCTGTACTCCATGCTATTCTGTCGTTTTTACAGAATAATTAAATCTTAACACTGGTTGATCTATAATTAGTTCACTACACAGTACACACCTTATAAATAATAGCTTCATGAAATTGTTGAACTGTTTTTCATTGGTGAGGCATTTCAACTTTCTCGTTGAACCAAAAATGAAAAATGTAAGATTTCTCCTGAAATGAAAAAAAAAAGTGCATAATTGATGCCTTTCCAGGAAATTCAGAAAGCTTAAATAGTTTTCGAAAGGACTTGACTTGCAGAGCATCTTGTAGCGCGCTTGTCCTTGTCCTCCACTTTGTGTAATTCTTCAAGTTTTTAAAGTTTATCGATAAAATTTTCTCGTAGAAAGAGAGAGAGGACATGCCACACGGCAGTAACACCATGCATGAAAATGTTGAAACTTGATATGAGATTCTCACAATAAGTGACCGGCCTAGCTCATTTCAAACCTTAATTAATTAAGTCCAGGAAACAATAAGCGAAAAAGAAATGGTTAACAAAAAATGAACACAAGATAGTGAAAAATTAAATCTTATATGTAGTTCTACACCAAATAATTATCAATTTGACAATTCAATGCCACAGTTCACCAAAAAAAAAAGAGGGAAATTTGTTCTTTATCACCTTAATTGCTTAGATGGGGGATTGAGGGGCATGGTATTCCCCTTTGGTGGTTCTGAAGTTTCAACTATCACAATAAGTGTCCTTATTAATTTGGTTAATTAATAAGATTTTTTAATAATTGAAAATGCAGTTGATAAGCCAATAAAACTAATACTAAGGAAATTCAGTACACCCTCCCTAGCTCTTAGTTATTATTATTTATTAACATCTGAGAAATGAGAATACATCCAAGATTCAACATTAACTAACTCTCAGATTACATACATGTTCTACCATACTGCTTGATCAAAGGCGTTCAGAACCCAATTCAAGGCAAGGTGAAGCGCAGCTGTCCTTGATATCCATACAGCTACACTGTGGAAGAATGGATCTTGTGCAACGACAGACTGCAGGAACTGTCACAACTGCTCTTTATATCAGTGCACTGACATTGTGGTGGAATAGACCTTGTGCACCTGCATAGATTGCAACAGCTTCCATTTGCATCACCATCAACAGCTACAACAACAACAACAACAACAACAAATTAAAACTAATATATATATGTGCAACTTAATTAGAGAAAACAATATGAACCTAGAGTTGTTTGATATAAAAGGACTAAAGAAACAACTGTTTCGAACAGAGCTGAGGTAGAAGTAGCTGCAAATGAGAAAAGGACTAAAGAAACAACACAAAACAAGATAACTGAAGTTCTCATTTTCTTTCTTCTCTTCAGAGAGTTAGAATGATTTTCACATTCCAAGATGTTTCAAGTATTTACAGTATGACAGTGAGATGTAGGAAGTGAATCATACACATGAGGCGCCTAGGTCACAGACAACTTGTTCAACGGCATACCCAGTTTCTCATGACTACTTTTTAAAGCAGATAAAAGCTTCTTGGGAGTCTGCGAGAAACCAGGGCAAAATAAGCAAAAACTATTGAACTGAAAGTGAATTCAAATCAAAGAAAATGAAAGATGGTTATCACAAGACGAGCAAGAGATGAAATGTCTACAATTTTTTATTTTTTTATTTTTTATTTTTTTGTTGTGATAAACTGTAATAATTGGTATTAGTTGACAAAGTATTACATGCTTGAGACAGTACATCAGGTAATAATCTGCCCATGTAGACATTCTTCCAAGGTGTTACTACCCCTTTTGAAGATGAGAGATACGAAATTAAATGCTTCACAGAAGGAATAGAGAATTTGCATATTCTTATGTAAACAAATAAGCAATCGAAAGAAGTTTATAGTTGTACTTACAAGTCACCTCCCATGACTGGACGGCTGGACCAAATTCCTTCAAAAAAGAAAATCCAATCATAGCAATAACATTTGCAGTTCCTCTTTGATCTTGTTCCTACCTTTGGCTGATTGGCAATGTAAGGGAAACCAAGTTAGGGAAAACAAATTAAAAAGAGGCAGAGAAGGAGTTCTCGATGGGGTTTAGTTTAATTAGGGTTTTAAGATTTTAAGTGAGTGGAAACCAAGTTAACTTCTAATCTAATCTCTGCCATCCATCTGAGTTATAACATCCTACGGTCTTAGTTGTCTCTAGACAAACTTATGTACCCGTTGTCGCTTATAACTTAGATTAGTTAGGATGAATGGGAAAGTCGACAAAGTAACATGAGATGGAGAAATGAGCAATTCAACCCACAATAGATGCCTACCCTTTATAAACAGATTAGAAGGTGTCACATGTAACATTATTAGAAGGAACAATTTTTTTTTTCTCCATAGTCTTTTTGCTATGTTACATGTAGGTGATCCCAAATGCTACACTGATTAATGCGGAACTAATGTTACACTACAAGGCATTTTTAGGTCTCAACTAATTCACAGGTTGTTGATAATAAATACTGAACTAATTAATTTTTCTGGAAAACTTAACAACTATTTTGTGGAGGGGTGTGTGTGTAAATCTCTTTTATCCGAATTTTCGAAATTAGTTTTATCTCATCAATTATATAGTAATTAGAATTTTGCAGAGATGATTGCAATTTCAAAACGTAGAAGAGAGTGATGTAAGAACCTGATTAGATAGATGACAAATGTTACCCATAAGAACTAATGTTACACTACAAGGCATTTTTAGGTCTCAACTAATTCACAAGTTGTTGATAATAAATACTGAACTAATTAATTTTTCTGGAAAACTTAACAACTATTTTGTGGAGGGGTGTGTGTGTAAATCTCTTTTATCCGAATTTTCGAAATTGGTTTTATCTCATCAATTATATAGTAATTAGAATTTTGCAGAGATGATTGCAATTTCAAAACGTAGAAGAGAGTGATGTAAGAACCTGATTAGAGAGAGTGAAACGCAGCAGCACCTCTTCCTAAAATAAAAAACCTCTTGTTACTTAAGAAAGACGAAAGAGATTAATAACAATTTATAATAAATATTAAGGTTAAAAAAAATGGTTGTAAAGAGATTAAAATGTTCAATTAACTTTTATAACAAAATTCATGAATTTGTAAAAACAAAACCAATCAACCAAAACTTAATTTAAAGGTCTGTTTGCTTAAAACCTAGATTTCATATTTCAGAGTTAAAAGCCATTCGTCTGAAATGGAAGTTGTACTTCAATCTTCTCCATTCCTCGTGATTGCTATATTAAAGCTTTTAATCATTTAAAATTAAACAAACGATAGTTGCATTAAAATAGATCACTAACTTTGTGATAAACTGTAATAATTACACAGGCGATCATCTAAGGTTAAAAATCTTAACCTATGTAAACTCAGCTGTATCTTCGATACAGCTCCAACTGGCCATACACTGCTGTTATTGCAGTTCCCAAGTAAGTTAGATAAAAGACTTGGAAAAATAATGACCTTGAAAAATAATTTTGGTGGCATGATTGGTGTATGGTGTTAATAACCATTTTTGAAAATTCCTTAGGGTTTAGACACGACACTATTGATTAACCATCGAAGCAAAGGACAAAATAGAGAACATTGCTAAACAAAAGAGAGAACATAACATCCAGTCACAGTTAAATAATATTCTATTTGTCGATTGAGATCGAAAATTACTGCAATGCAATTAAGCCTAAATAAAAGCAGTATTCTATGCATTAAGGCATGTATATGAAAAAAAATGATCAAAGACATGAGTTACTGAAGGATTTTTACCATATAAAGGCGCAATGTGCTTCCATTAGAGTATATGTAATTAGTTATTGATATCGATAAAAGCCTAAATACGTAGTACTCCTAAGTAATAAGGATGACATGGAATGAATGAATGATAGATTAAAACCTAAACAACTTTATATCCAATATCATATATAAATCTAATATAAGCCAACCATCAACAGATTTGGGGAAGTACATAGTTAACCACTAATTTAGAATCAGTACTGTGTAAGTATCATACCTGAGATAGACTTAATTGACAAACCCAAGTAAGAGCGTTTGCAAGCTTTTGAGCTTTACCTGCATGTTATGCTTAAGGTTATAACGTGTTTATCATGGCGTGTAACACAATCAATGGAAGAACAAAAGCAATATAGAAATGGTGATAGAAATTTGCAAGTCATAAATCTGAAATCTACAACAATATTTAACTAATTACGTAAAAACTCAACAACTCTTTAGAACCAAAATTTTCGTTCTTAATTATAATGCATGTTTTCCCTGAAACAAAAAGCTTAAAGCCGGGAGATGTACCATAAAATGAAATATATATCCTCCTAATATAAGCTTAAAAAAACCTCATTGCTAACGGGTTAGCAATGCATGACAGAGAGAAGCGGAAAAGAGTATTCTGAGATGTCATTCTCAGAATAACCAATAAAAAAAAATTATTTAAAAACTATTAGTCAGGTGAAAATTGGCCCAAAATGCGTACTGTCAGCTGAATTATGTATCTATATATCATTGCATCCACAAATGCTTCAGGTGAAACCAACTTTCGTTCATGGTCGGAGCTCAAGTAATTGTTGATGAAATCGTTCGATCCTATTGTAACAGAGAAGATAGATTTCGAGCGAAGCTGCAGAAATTCTTACATGTATCTTGATCAAAGTTATAAATTTTCATATTCCTCGTGCATTTAATTCTAAAGCATATCTCTATAAACTAATGCATTCATTTTGTTTTTATGTGATTTCCCATGTAAATCTCCATGGCTTCAGGGACATCTTTATCTAGCCAGGTCGATATATTTTTTTTCTATCAATTATACATAGTTCATGCTATTAATTTCAGAGTTTTGTAGGTGTGTGTAGTTTTATTTTATTTGATTGCAATGCAAATTAAAGTTTTGACTATTATGTGGTTTGGTTCTATCTGTTTACTGTTTGTATTGACTATTAAAGTTCTTAGGTTTTTCCTTTGCAGGGTTGTCCACAACAGTGGGGAAGTTTTGAAATGACATGGCATAACTCAGAGCTCTCAGTGATGGACTGCATTAATTGAGGGAATATGTATACATTCGTGTGGAGGTTCAAACAGACTATACTTTTTTTTTAACACTCATGGAAGGAAGGTTTTTTTTACACTCTGGTAGATGATTGTATAAGTACTGCAGTGCTGTAAAATTTAAGTTGCAGTGTATATAATGCAAAGCTAACCATGTAGGTGACCTGTTAGCTAAGCGAGGTTTATGGTCCTTAATTACAACAAAACCACACTGCCATATAAATTTTGTTTGTATTGATTATAGTGTGTGGAAAAAGAATATTTTCTTTTCTAGCTTAATTGCAGCTGCATCTATCATCATCATGGATGATGCAACAGCTGATGAGCTGCATCCAGCAAGCAATAGTACTACCAACAACAACAAAAACACCTTATTCTAATCTCTGATTGACATTTTCTCAAACACCTTATTCTCAAACTGAAATTTCTTCTCAATATCCATTACCCAAGATGTATAAACAATTTCAGAAGTAGTATGTGTTTCTACCCAAGATATACAAACAATTTTAGAAGAAGTATGTGTTTTGATTTTATTGAATTTCCATGGAAACATATAACTAATAATTGTATTATAATGGAAACTACACAGGATCGCTTAACAACTATGAAACATGATCAAGGAAGTCCAATTTCAATTCCATTTAATAACTTTCCACATGAAGATTCAGGAACTAAGGTTTTCTTTCTGAAAATCTTCAATTATTCAATTACACTACAAATATAATGTTTTATCAAACAGATTTAAATTGGATAGTAGTTTTACCTGAATAAGAGATGGAAGATGATAGGATTGTTGATTGAATAAAGAGGTTGATACAGAGAAATCCGAGAGAGATGAAGAATTAAGGTTTGGCTTAGACAGTAACGTTTGGTGAAAGAATAGAAGAGGCGAAAATAATCAAAACAGTACAGAGAAACCTTAATTTATGTGGGTGCAACATCAAATTGGGCCTATTTTACGATCCGAATTGAGTCCAAGTCTGGTAAAACCGACTGGACCATCCACTTAAGTTTGAAATTCTAATCTCAACCGTTTATCTCTGGCACAACAATCTCGAAACAATTTTAAAAAGGATCCGACGAATTAAAATGTCTCTCAGCTTATTATAGTATAAATTGTCTCCCCAACTTATGTACCCTTTGTGTCTTATAACTTAGATATATATTATCAAACAACAGCGGGATTGCACCGCTAATTAACTATTTGAGGGGAAGTCTGCAACAAGGAAACCTTTGTTATTGGTTGACTAAGTTGCAGGGAAATAATATGAAAACTGTGATTAAAAAAGTCATTAACGTGGGTTTGGAGGAGATGCTCCTGGGACCATGTTAAGGGTAGGGGTATTAAACTAGCCGAATGAGTCGAGCTTTGGTATGTTCAAGCTCGGTTCGTTTATAAACAAGTCGAGCTTGAGCCGAGCCCAAATTTTATATGAGCTTTATTTTATATTCAAGCTCGGCTCGTTTAGCTATACGAACGAGGTCGATCCGAGCTTTTAACGAATCTAGCCCAAGCCGAGCTCGAGCTACTAGATTAAATTACACATAAGTAGGATTTTATCTAAACGAGCCGAGCTTTGGTATCTTCAAGTTCGGTTCGTTTATAAACGAGTCGAGCCCAAATTTTATATGAGCTTTACTTTATGTTCAAGCTTGGCTCGTTTAGCTATACGAACGAGCTCGAGCCAAGCCCGAGCTGTTCGGTTCGTTAACAACCCTAGTTAAGGGTTTGTAAAGTACAAAAAGCCCAGCTAAGCTTCAAGTTACGTAAATTGCCATTATTTAGAACCATAGTTTAAAATTCTGAATCCGGGCAAAATTTCGGATTCAGAAAAAACGGTATATTCCGACATTCCGACCCTCGAAACAATTATGTCACTCGAAATGTCGGGAATATTCCCGAAATTTACAATGCCGATTCTCTAAAAATCCGGCGTATTTTGCCGAAATTTCGCGAAATATGTTGGCATTTTGAACTATGTTTAGAACAACTAGATCACTAAAACACCTAATTAATCAAGGTTTGAATTGTAAAAAAAAAAAACCCTAAAAGATTTTCGACCGAAGTCAGGAGGTCCTTTTAAAGTTGGGATGCTAAAATCTAATGTGTGTGTCCGTCCCCTTTTCTGTTTTTTCTTTTTGTGGGTTCACCAAAATTAATAACACATTCAGAGAAAAACCCCTATCTTGTCTCTGCATCCACAAAATTGATTGCCGCATCTCCTAGGTATACAATTTCTTCTCTCTATCAAAACTTTCTTATCTTGATTGTATGAAAAACTACTACTTAATCAGAAAATCTTGGTGGAATGCCAGATTTGAATTAAACCTGCTATATATGATTCTTAAGTTATATTCAATTTGCTAAATTCATTGTTCAAACTGGTAATATATGAATGATGTAGTTTTGAGGAGTATTATCAATGGCATATTTAAAATCACTTGAGATATGGAGGGAAGGTAAGGCAGCGATAAATAAACAAAAGTGTGGTAAGGAGTGGGAGAAATAAACACCATATCTATATTATAAGCGACAACATGTTTATAGTATAGATTCGATGTATATGATGAACCGTCGGATGATCATAGAGATTATAATCATTAATTTTGATTTAATTGTAATCTTTGGATTATATTTTCCGTTGAAAGAGAAGGTTTTCGTAGGTTTTAGAACAAGGGAATTGTTGATTAGGAGTTTTACGGTGAAACTGAGGGAGTCCCCTTCCTTTTTATTGAGGTCGGACTGCAAAATAGAATTGATTTTGCGAGTGATTTGTTCAGTTGATCTGAACAAATGGTGCAATAATGTGTCAGCTTTTTTCCCTTGTTGGTGTAATAGTATTGTTGGTGTAATGGTGTTGGATCTAAATTGATTGCAAAGAGGTGTTTTATCCATAAGAGCTTGCTTAGCTTTGTTCAGTGTTTAGTAACGCTGATGATACCAAGCTTCTATTCAAGTCCAGCTTTTTCGTTTGAATGTTTGGGTATTTATACTTGACAGTGGCATGGTAATATCTGGTTATTTTATAGTTATTGTCAATACCCTCCCTATTTTCTTATCACTTTCATCTTCTTTTTATACAGATTAAGGTTTCTCTACACAATGAATCATCCAATTCTTAATCGAAAGGTAACTCAATTACTCAATAAAAGCCTAATTTCGTCATCCATTTGTTCTTAATCTAATAAGTGAATTTAGATAGAAGTCAATGAGTCTATTAATAGCTTTTTGTGCCCATTCATTGACGCGGTTGATTACCATTCTGCGTTTCATCTAAATTTTCATTATATCCATCAGTTAGTATAAAAACACAAATGGACATTTTTTAGTTGGGATTATGATGTGACTGCTTAATCTTTCTCTAGGATGAACTGTTTTTTTTAAAACACTTTCAAGAGAAAAAGAATGACTCTTGGACAAGCAGAGACCTTCCAGAGGTTCGAAATGGACATTTTTAGTTGGGATTATGATGTGCATGCTTAATCTTTCCCTATTAGGGGCGGTTTTTTCAAAACATTCCCAAGAGAAAAAGAATGGCTCTTGGAGAAGCAGAGACCTTCCAGAGGTTCGAGTTCTTAAGCCACAAAGCAAGTAATAAATTAAATCGGCATCATATGGGTGGAAAATACCATCTGGGTATACCTTCATTGTTGTCGATGAATGTATAGGCATTCCTAACTCAGGTATGTTTCTCAACTCAATTACTCAAAGCCCTATTTCATCATCCATTTGTTCTTAATTAAAGGTACTTTGTTGTTGGTAAAGTTAATTTAATATAGGTTTTTTATAATTTTTGTTAGATATTTCATGGCTTTTTAGTTAATTGACATGTTTCTTTGTCATCTATTTTGATTTATTCTAGGTTTCCTTGTCTCAGTGGACTCTACATGAATTTCCAGGTAATACTTTGAAGTCCATTAGTTTATTTGGTATATTAAACTTATTTTCTTACTTTTGCATTTTATCATGGCCCAAATTAAGTAATAGCATGTTATATAGTGCAAGAAAACAGATCATGACTCTTCTGATTGAGTGCAATATTATTTGTTGTTCTAGATCAGCATGGTTCAAAATCTTGTACTTGAGTTTCTTGACATATTCTTCTTTTTGGTTATTGCCTATAATTAGTACCTCTTTAACAGTTGATCCTTTTCTGCAGATGGCCAACATTGAGGAATGTATAGATGGACAGTTCACCGGGAACCTAAGAATAATTTTGATGGTAAATCTCAAATCTCTTACTTGTATCAATTGGTAACTGTTTCTTCAACATCTAATTCATGATTCTCTGTTGGTAATTGTAAAAAGTTTAGATACATTGTATATGACGGTGGCAGTTTAGATTGCATACAATTTGAATAAAAATCCAAATAGATACATTGGTTTTGTGCTCAATCTCAGAAAAAACATGTCAGTAAACGAGTATTCATTTGTGTTCTGTCTATTTTGTAAAGGGCAAGATTTAGCCGTATAAGCTACAACAATAATGCATGGAGTTCGTTACAGTAATCAAGTGTGATGTATAGATTAAATGTTACAGTGTTGGAAACCATGTTATGAGGGTGTGTGGCTATGTGATTCTTTATCTAAGTAGCTTAATGATTTTCTATATAGCAATTTCCATTATACCAACTTACCAAGTAAGATCTCTCAGTTAGAGAAGAGAAAATAAAGAATAAAATGAATTTGATATGTGTTCTACTAATAAAAATAATAATTAAAATAAAATTAAACTTAGTAATTCTACATCAACCCTGACCTTCTCCTTTCCCAGATGGGGAGCAACCTGCAACCCGATAAACAGCAGCCCAAATTACACTTGCTCTATGGTGTCATTGTTGCTCCGTTAGCTATCACTTGGTTCAGCACTACATCTCACTACTTTGCTACTGACCAGTGACAAAAATACAGTCGTACAAAATCTTAATTCACATCAATATTAAGAGCTTATAACTATTACGCTGCTAATTTCAGCATTAAAACTAAAAGCATTACATGAACTAAAACTTACAAATTTTTGTATACATCTCACTGTGATAAGTGCCTTCTAAGAAATTATTTTTCTTAGGGTAAGGATTCAGTGCACCAGGTATAGAGAAAAAAAATTTGGTTTTCACTTATTCTTGTTTGCCATGTGTAGAGAAAACCATAGGTTTTAACAAAGCTTCAAATTAAAATTTTGTGTTGCACACAAGGCTTAATAGAGTGTAATTCTTCAAAATTCGTATAAAAGTAATGAAATAAAGGCTGACTTAGTTGGATTGTACAAAATTATTTTATTTAACACCATTCTCAAATTGATTATAATATCATGGGGATGGTTTAGATCCCAGTCAGAGACAACTTCCCACCACATGCAATTTGATCCTGCTTTAGAACAAATTGCTAAAAACGATATCAAGCCAAATTGCCCTATAAATAGTTAGGCTGAAGTCATATTATGCAGAGAGAAGATAGAATATAAACTCTGATTCTTCTTACTGATTATTTTGTGCTTGTTTGCAGTTTATACTTTTTGGAGGTTAGCTTACCAAAGGACATGAGCTTGTAGCGGCAGACTTCAGAGCTTTTGTAAATTGCCAATCATTGCAGGTTTTAGACTTCCCAATTGACTTCTTTACTTGTTATATCAGAAATATATGCACTCTGGCTTAAAGGCCTATGTAATATCAAGTTATGAACATTCTTAATGGTATTGTGCCAAAGCTAATCATGTAAATGATCTTATAAATCATTGTTATTCTGCTAATTGTCTCAAATTCCCAATACTCTTATAATATGAGTCTATTTTACGTTTAACATTTTGGTGATTTAAGCATCTAAAAATTGTATTCTTGAGTCCATCAAAAACATACAATCACAAATCTTTTGGTGATTTAAGCATCTGTTAGCCGTAAGGTATACACAACCACACATAGTGAAATATAATCTAACGCGCTAAAGGTTTCACCACTACCATTAGATCATTTTCATAATTTACAATGTGATAATTTAGTCCAATGAATTCATATGATCATTTTAGTCTATTTGATCATTTTCGTAATTCTTCTTCCCACAAAATTGTCAACTGTTAGACCTCTATCTCACATGAAAAATCAGAATAAAGAAATTGACATATGTTAGCACCTTACATATCTGCTTATATAAGATGACAGTCTCTGTTGTGGTTTGAAAATGAAATGAGTGATTTTATGGTAATTATGCTTGTATGCGGACTGCTATATAAGCTGCTTCGTCTGCTTGATTTTAACAGTTTATATAGTTTATAAGTTCATCTGCTTCGTCTACTATAATTGGCATGCTCAAGTTTTAATAGTTAATGAGTTCATTTCTATAATATTAATATACCGTTTGTTTTGACTGTATAAAAAAAAAAAAAAAATTTATATGAACTTTATACCTGCTGTTTTTCATCAAATAACTTGTGGGGTTTTTCCTCATCTTAGGCTCCCACAAACATATTAAACTCTTAGTTAAATTCTGAATATGTCCATTCTCTGGAGTTGTCTGTGAATACACATAAATTAAAATAATTGAATAGTTCTCATACATTCTTGGGTACGTAGGGGTGTTATTCGAGCCGAGCGAGCCGAGCTTTGAATGCTCATACTCGGCTCGTTTTAATACGAGCCGAGCCCGAGCCGAGCCCAATTTCTGAATCGAGCTTGGTTTTATGTTCAAGCTCGGCTCGCGAGCTATTTATCAAGCTCGAGCTCGAGCTCGTTAGGCTCGTTTAGCTCGAGCCGAGCTCGAGCCCTCCAAGCTTGTTTAGGACATTCCTTCCTGAGTTTAGCAAGCTTTCCAGAATCATCAACTTTGTAAAACTGCAACACAGCAAGCTTAACCTTCTTCTTCTTATGCTTAATCTTCTTTGGCTTAGTATAAGTCTTCTTCTTCCTTTTCTTAGCTCCACCTCTCAATCGAAGAACCAAATGAAGTGTTCATTCCTTCTGAATGTTGTAATCAGCAAGTGTTCTTCCATCTTCAAGTTGTTTTCCAGCAAAAATCAATCGTTGTTGATCTGGTGGTATTCCTTCCTTATCTTGGATCTTAGCTTTCACATTGTCGATTGTGTCTGATGATTCAACCTCTAAGGTTATTGTTTTCCCTGTTAGGGTTTTCACGAAGATCTGCATCTTCGCTTCAGATCTGATCAACAAAACCTTACTTCTGCTTCTTCTTCTCGAGCTACTCGTCTCGGCTCGAGCTCGAGACGAGCCTAAAATCTGTTCAAGCTCGGCTCGTTTTACAAGATGAGCGAGCCGAGCCGAGCTTTAATCGAGCCGAACACGAGCCGAGCTCGAGCTGCTCAGCTCACATAACACCCCTACAATTGTGGAGGTTGATAATGGAAATATACTATGATCCAAAAGATAGTATTGTCATTGTACATACATCCATGACTTCCTTGAAAAATATGATGTATGCATTTTATTCACTACAAAATGGAGTGATCATGTTATCCTGATAATTTAGTGAAAAACAGGGGACCTGGATGAAAATGGGCGAAATTTCCTTTAGGAGTCCTTTAAGAATGAAGGAAAACGACAGAGATGATATATGCTAAGGTATGTTTTGTCTGCAGTCTTTCTTGAATGTGTAGCTTCAGATATTTGTCTCTAATTATATTAGTCATGCTACTCATTTTAAATTTTAGGTGAACAAAACTGATATTTTAGGTCTGCAGTCTTTTTTGAATGTGTTGTCTACTACCTTTTGGAGCAAAGGTTATAGTTTTGACCGGGATTAGTTGTAATTCATATCCATCAGTAAGTACCTGTTGACAACGATAAATCCTATCTTGTAAGGACGAGGGTTCAAGCCCTTCCTCCAACATTGGATTAAAACACAAGGACGAAGGTTCAAACCCTTCCTCCAGCATCTTAATTTTCTTAGTATATTTTTGGTATAAAGCATATTGTTCACATTCACTATGCACTAAGACTTAGTTTTCACCACATTTTAAAAAAACAAAAAAATCGTTTGGAGTTGTATTCCCAGGTTATGAAAGAATATGGTCTTAAAGGTAAAGTTGTAATAATTTTGTTTGTTAGGAACACATAAATCCGTAAAGGACGAACCTACATTAAAGAACACATCTTTTTTTTTTGTTTATATGAGCTCATAAGTTTTTAAAAGTTTATTTTCTGATCGACACCATCAATCTCTCTTTTTCTGCAAGCTTACAACACATGTAATTTACTTGCTAAACTCCAAGGAAATAGTTGTTGCTTAATATTTATAAGTTATGTTACATATATTCAATTACCCTTTTCTATTCACTGGAAAAAAAAAAACCCAACCATTTTCTGGTTTTAAGAAATAGATTTAATGAAGCAAAGAAAAAATATATAAAGTCACCCCACTGTCCCTGTTTAATACCAAGTCACTAAACCTGTGGACATATGCTGAAAAGTGGATAGGAACTGACTCTGTTTTGTAGGATGGAGATTGGATAGTATCTCATTCTGCATAGTTGTTTATGACTTCACGAGGCTCTGTATTGATATAGAGCCTCACATTTAATCAACTATTCTGCATGGTATTTAACTGATTCAAAAGCAAATGGATTTTACAATTTAAAATGAAAAAAATAGTTTTACAGATAACAGATATCAGAAGTTTTGTAATAAGCCCTTACTTTTCTGTTTAATTTACTTGCCTATCTCCACAATAGATTACAAAAGAAGACTTGAAGTTAATCACAGTGCTCAGCTGGGATTTTTTTTGGCTTTCTGTTCTCGGTACAACTCTGTCTCAACTTCTTTCTTTACATATTTAGTTCATTTTTCTTTCTGGCTAAATGATTTCGCTGACTAAATCAATTACCATGACCAACAGATTGATAAGCATGGTTCAGATTGTTGCTCAATAAATCAGTAAACCAGAGTAAAGTCGAAGATCTTTGATGGATATTGTAATGCAGCAACGTCTTGACACTTCCATTGGGCATGTACATAAATATTGGACCTATGAAAGCAATTACTAATATAGACAATATTACTCTTCTTAATAGAGGTAAACTATACTGCTATGTAGCAATTACTCTCCTTAAACATAGGTGCAACAGTATGTAGCCGAAGAGAGGATATGATATGACTTTTGAGATTTAGCTCTTCGGCTCGTATTCTTGCAAACATAATTAGCGCTTTGGCTTTTGACATTATCTCTAATTAACTTCCCGAATTGAAATATCTCTGCGTATTTCCTCTAATTTTTGTAAACACCAAATCTAAGCTTTGAAAAGTTTTGTGGTTTTATTTTAGAGCTCCAAATTTTGTGATTGTAACTTTGGTCAATAGAGACCAAGGTTTGTAATTATGTCATAGCTGTCCATGAAACATGTGTTTTTCATCATTGATTTTATTTACAGCTAATCTCTTCTTCTCTTTTGCTCGCAAATATCTGCTAGGTTACTCTTACAGTAGTATAACTGAACTTCTTTTTTTTTTCTCAGGTGCTCTCTTTTCCCTTTTCTTCTTCATCTTCCATTACATAAATGGTCCAGTCTCAATTCTACTAAGCATTTCAGGTATTGTACTTGCTCCCTCTAAATTTTATGTATTCAATAACTGTAAGCAAAACTCACCACTATATAAAAATTAACAGTTCAACAAGGGAACCAATCTATGTATGGCTTACATTTTATGTATGGTACCTGTCACTAATTATATTGGAGGCCATTTAGATTGCCGACAACAAAACTTTAGCTTCTTATGTAGACAAATACAGAGAGTAAGAAAGACATATGATGTCTTTATATCAATGTGAGACAAATTCCTAAAAACATAACTATTGGAAACCCCAAAGGAAAAGTGCATCTATATCAAATCCAGATGCCTCTGCTTGATAGTCATAATGTCTTTTCTAAAGACTTGAGGTTTAGGGCTAAACAAACTACATTACTCAACTCAAGTATTACTGATGTCATGGTTAAGAAGATCAATCCCAAGCGTTATAGCATAGTCACAGAAAGATGAAGCAAAATATACCTCAGTTGTCTCTATCCAGCTATGCCTTTGATGACCACTCCAAGTGAAGACAAGAAATTGCCATTGAGCAGGTCCTACTAGAAACTTTGCTGCACATGGTCAATACTGCCAGTCATACTAAAAACTTCTTAATCATAAATTATTTACGAAATTATATAATCATAATTTGGTTAATGAGTAGATTATTTTCGTTCCTAGAAATACCCGTGACAGATAAAATTGGATATTAACCTTGACGTATCCAAATTGTGGTTTAAGCATGGGCAAGATATAAGGATGATCATCCTAAAACAAATAGGGAATTTGTTTTTATTATAAGACTGAAAACAAAGTGCGGTTTTGAAGAATACCTTAACCGTTAACTGAGGCTTGAGAAGCATAATCCCCTAAAGTCATTGTTGGTTTTAAACCACAATTAGGGGGTCAACTCAAAACTTGAGGTCCTTTTCGATTGTTAACAAATTGAAGCCTATTCCCATTAGAGAACATATCCCATGTTCTAAACTCCACCTTTAGTTCTAGGAGCTTTTCGTTAAGCTAAGATTCACAAAGGTTAAAATCTTGCGCAAAAATCTTATGGCATTCGTCCAGTGTCTCTCTGGTATAGGCATTATAACATTCTCATTTAGTCCAGATACAACTGATATTGGTATATATAAATTATTTAAAAATAGTCTGTAAGTAACAATGTGGGAGTGGGGGTGTGGGACTAAACTAAGTTTAAGTTCATGAATAAGCTTTCCAAGTTCTGTTCAGAACCGAGCAAAAAAATACTATTCCTCACTCTGCAGGATGTATATGAAGTATATTCCGAGTTACTGATCTCATTAAAAACAGGCTTACCACAACAATTTTTAGGGGTAGGGGTCCCCTTCAACAACCCCGCTATCATACCAAAAATAAAAAATAAAAATATGAAGTATATTATCTATGGTGTTGTCATAGGTTGTTTGGAATCAACTCCGCTGATAATGAAGTGAAGATTGTAGTGTGAAACCTAGAAAATGATTTCCGCAACTGCAGTTATTAAGCACGCACCCTTGTACGATCGACAAAGAAGTCTATAACATGAGAATAAAAGTGGGATTTCGAAAACGCTATCAAGCTTAATATCCAGGGTGTATTTTATTCTGTCTAATCTCAAGATTGAAAATACACAAAACGTGTCGGTAAAAAGAATGCACTAGGTTAATTAATGGTGTATATATCTGACAAATTATTACAATATATTCCAGGATGAACTAACCAATGTTCTGTCACCTTTGCAAGAAGAAACACAAAATGCACATTCAAAAGTTCAACAAATGTTTCTAGGTACAGATTGCTTTGAATACAATAGGCCAAAAACAAAAGACAACGATTAGAAAAGTTGGGGATTCTCATTTAGTCCAGATACAATTGATATTGGCAAGACTGAGACGGGCGAGGATACTTTGGAGAACATGGACCTTATCATCTGCAACACCTCTAAGTTTTCAGGTATGGACCTAACTGAACCCAGCTGAACCACCCCTGTTTCTGCGGGGGATGAGGATGATAATCTGTTAGGAAGATCATCTCTGTGTCTGTCTGTAACTTGGTCCAACTCAATCACATAAATTTGTTATTCAGATCATCCAAATTACGTATTGAGCTTCCGAAGTACCATCTTTCTCATATTTTTAGTGTCTTCCATTAACAAAAAAGGTACCCTCAGATTCCTCTCCTTCTTTTGGTTGTCTACAATATCCATCTCCCCAACCAAGAAACAATTCCCCAGATTGGACCTTGATATCTGCAGAAATATAGCATAATTCCAGGTAAATTTGAAGCTTTTAGACTCTCCACCAGCTCTGAATGCTTGTAATGCAAGTTCAGATCACTTTCACCAGTAGTAACCAAACCTTCTGATGACACATTGAACATGAAACATGTTATCATTTGAGCTATAGAAATCCCTTTGAGATTATTTTGAATCACAATACATGTTAGAGTGTGGATATTTTTTAGAAGACAGGGTAAACACGCATCTGGCTGACTTCCTACTTCAAAGAATTAGCTAGATCACTTATGTTTGACAAAACAGACGTATATATGAATGTATAATTTTTCCAATTATAACTACGAGTAACTACGAAATGCTCATTATCTGACTGAATCTACCTCTGTAAAGGGACATGTCTATGGAACAAAAACTTGATGAGAACACCACAACTGATAGATCTTTTAGTATTTTGATTGTTTGTTTAAAATTTACTGGAAGTTAATAGTCATAGTCTTACTGCATGTGAAGTACTTGATTTGTTAAAATATTGCAGAATTTGATATTTACTGGGTCAGAAGCCCTACATGATATATCATTAACGTTGATCATCATTCATAGCTTCATTTTCTATTAAACTGGTTGATTTTCTACTAATATTGGTTGATTCAATTTGACTTAAAAAATGTGTTCTGTTAATGACCGCAGATTGCCAATTTCAAGGATAATTTTCATTGATTTAAAAGTGACCACAGCTACGAGGTAAGTTTTCTTGTTTTCTTCCTTGAACATTTTAGTCTATATATACTCATTCAGTTATATTCTGCAATGATATCACATTTTAGTTTATATATTCAGCTATACAAGGTATGGCTTTCCTTTTATCCGTCTGCTCATTAGGTTTCGCGATAAGAGCAGTTTGATATGAAACTTTTTTATTTAAGTTCTAAATTCAAGCTTTTGAATGTATGTGATGATTTGTTTATGTTTGTGATTTTCCTGTAAAATGGCTGCCTAACGAATCAATATCTTCGTATATGATTCTACGTCCACAATAGTTGACGAAACCGATTTTCCTATGTAGTGAAACAAAAATTATTGGACCGCGGTGTGATTAGTAGCAAAAATGTAGAAATCAGTTCATGGACTATTCGCAACTTTAACTAAAAACGGCTATTTATGGGTGACACAGTCAACAAAGTCTGTGAGCTATTAGGTACGGCTATAAGTTCATTTATTTATCTGATGTTATATATCTGTTGATCAAGAAATAATTTTCTTTTCCTTACGACCTTCAGCTCATACCAAAACAATACTATTTTTCTTAGCTATGTTGAAGAGCATATCTTTAAGATATTCAAGTGAAGGTCCATCCTATATATTATTATTAGTGACTTGCTTGAACATATGCTACATTTATTTGTGAGCCGAATATCAGATTTTTGAATAAACTGAGGCTAGGCCAGACCCCTGCCAGTTTAATGTTAAAATACGATGTGAAGATATCTACTAACAAGATTAAAAAATTAGATGATGGCCAGAAGGGCAGAATCATTTATACTGTACTACAAATCTTATCTGACATATAAAGGTTAAGGGGGTTTATTTTAAACGTCTAAGGGTAACCTTATACGATGTGGAATGCACTGGTTAAGGTGTTATCTGATTATGAGATATTGATGGATGGTTAATAGATGGACAATTTTAAAATGGCGATTAAATTTGTAATGAAGCCACGGGTATACCTGTGACCTGACCAAGTATATAATCATTTTTACCTCATTACAATGTGCTTCTGGTCCATCTATTTGAATGAAACATTTAAATAGGAACACAAGATCATAACATTTTTTGAAAATATTTGCATTTAGCATGTAGTGCATATTTAACTGGTGTATCTCAAATGGTTAGAGCGTGTGGTTTTAAACCACAAGGTCGAAGGTTCAAGCCCTTCCTCCAACATCTTTATTTTCTAACAAGTAGCTTTGACATATATCATAATGTACATAATTAGCTAGAGTAGCTCATTTTGTCAGTCTCTGGCTTTCTAAGAAAATTATGCTGCAGTGGACCAGGTAAGGAAATTACAATCAATTCTATGATATTGTCATCATATTCATACTGTTGTGTTCCACACACCTGACTTCATCCTCTGAAATTGTTTTAGACTATTTTTATAGCTTTCTACTTTTGTTATTGTTTTCAATAACCCATATTGTGTGTTATACCGATGTCCATCTGCCTCACCATATTGTTTTAAACTATTGTTTTAAACAACATAGGTTATTGTTTTCCATATTTTGTATTATACTGATGTCCATCTGCCTCACCAATCAGCTACACTGCACTCTTTAGAGTTCAAATGACCAGGATATGTAAGTTCATATGAATTGGCAAATAAACAAATACTTGCATTGCATTTCCAGAAACTGTACCGAAATTAGAATCTTGATGGAGGAATATGTGTAAACTTATTTCGTTTTAGATGCATGAATTTTTTTTTTTTTATTAAATTTAATGTCATACTTTTATGTATTTGGTGGTTTCTGATATCACTGCCAAATTTGTGCAATTTTGACCTTCATAATCATTAGATTGGATTGTGAAGTTTATTGTCAATTTGATTTGATCACATGAGCATTGTTTTGAATACACGTAGTTGTGGTGACATAGGTTTACTTGGAACAAAACATTTCATTCTAGAAATATGGAACTATGAAAACAACTTCCAAGAGCTCTTCAGGTAAAGTGTCTTATGAAAAATCTTCAGATTCGTAAGTTTCAATTCAATATATAGTATATATTTTGTCAATAGTTGATAAAATAGTTTCAACTAATACGTACCTAAAATATTGTATTTTATAATGTGAAAAGGATTTATAAAATAATTCACTGAACGTAATTTTCACCAATGGTATCGAATAGTTATATTTTTGCTTGTATGCTAGAAAAAAAATTAATCAATCTCACAATTTTTTAACATGGTAATCTGCACTATGAATCTCAGGAACTTCTCAACCGACTTCTTTATGGATGAAATTATAACAACTGGAGTTCTAGGTCCTTTGGAAACTATGACCAAGTGAAGACAAGAAATTGCCATTGAGCAGGTCCTACTAGAAACTTTGCTGCACATGGTCAATACTGCCAGTCATACTAAAAACTTCTTAATCATAAATTATTTACGAAATTATATAATCATAATTTGGTTAATGAGTAGATTATTTTCGTTCCTAGAAATACCCGTGACAGATAAAATTGGATATTAACCTTGACGTATCCAAATTGTGGTTTAAGCATGGGCAAGATATAAGGATGATCATCCTAAAACAAATAGGGAATTTGTTTTTATTATAAGACTGAAAACAAAGTGCGGTTTTGAAGAATACCTTAACCGTTAACTGAGGCTTGAGAAGCATAATCCCCTAAAGTCATTGTTGGTTTTAAACCACAATTAGGGGGTCAACTCAAAACTTGAGGTCCTTTTCGATTGTTAACAAATTGAAGCCTATTCCCATTAGAGAACATATCCCATGTTCTAAACTCCACCTTTAGTTCTAGGAGCTTTTCGTTAAGCTAAGATTCACAAAGGTTAAAATCTTGCCCAAAAATCTTATGGCATTCGTCCAGTGTCTCTCTGGTATAGGCATTATAACATTCTCATTTAGTCCAGATACAACTGATATTGGTATATATAAATTATTTAAAAATAGTCTGTAAGTAACAATGTGGGAGTGGGGGTGTGGGACTAAACTAAGTTTAAGTTCATGAATAAGCTTTCCAAGTTCTGTTCAGAACCGAGCAAAAAAATACTATTCCTCACTCTGCAGGATGTATATGAAGTATATTCCGAGTTACTGATCTCATTAAAAACAGGCTTACCACAACAATTTTTAGGGGTAGGGGTCCCCTTCAACATGAACTCATGTGGTATATAACACCACATAAAATGATAACTAAAGCACAATAACATAAATAGAAAATAACAAGTCTTCTACACTGTAGGCATACATTTTTTTGGAGGCTCCAGTCCATACTCAATAAGTTCCATACCAAGGCGTTTTCTCATAAGAATAGGATTTTGACTGAATTTGAGGGGTTTTCCCCTGATGATACAATTAGTATAAGCAATCAAAAAGCTCCACAACAGTCGCCATCAGGTTGTTGTACACATTCAACAAATTCCATATCCCATTCCATTTCTAAGTCGAAATCAGGCAATTTTAGGTTAGCAGCAAAGACCACGTACACCAAAATCTTCTCAAGGCCTAATTGTTGTTGTGTTGGATTTGTATAGTCCAAAGAATTATATACTCTTATCTTCTTCTTTCCAAAGCTAAAGATCAAAAGTATCCAGTGGTTACATTTGACCTGTGTTATTAACGGATAGTAATGACTATTTAGAGGATATAGAATAAATTATTTAGAGGATGGACTATGTTTGATTTAACCGATACAATTAGCGATGACTATCCAGTGATTTTGTGTACAGTCTTAGTTCTTAGAACATCACCCCATTATATAACAGGCTAACATAAACCACATAACCATTATATAATTTACAAAATAAGGTGTCTATAATTAGCAGATAAGATAATACCAAATTAAGAATAAATGTCTAACATTGTGCAAATATCAAACACTATTCTAACCAGATAATATTTTACCATTTAGAGGATAAGGATTTGATAATAAGCCGATAATATATCATAAAATATGAGGATAATGTTCAACATTTAGCAAATAACAAACATTAAAACTAAACATGCACCATATCACCAACTTCGGGATAAAATTCTAACATTTAGAGGATACAATATGGCAAAACTGAAGATAAATGTGAAACTTTTAGCAAAGTGGATGTATCTGACATCAATGGTCAGAGATGCATCTGGTTGTAAGCATAATAATGTCAGAAGGTATAATCGATTCATATGATGTATATCATAACCAGAAATGGGATTATTTCTTGCTTTTACAATTGCATCATTGATCATCTTTTCCCTAATATATTTCATGCCAAAATATTTCTCTCTAAATGGACTTCTGACATATTTTTTCATGAACATGAACTCATGTGGTATATAACACCAATTGCCAACCCTGAATTTAAAGTCACATCTAATGGTGTGAACCGCGTTCATACTCCCCCAATCTTGTACAAAAAAAAATAAAATTTGAACCCTAGATTTCACAATTTGTGAGGTAATCATGTGTATTTGATCAGTTTGAAGATCTAAAAAAAAAAAAAAAAAACTTCCTTTGCTTTCTCTTCAATTTCTTCTTTTTGCTCTTCATCGGAATCTCTTGTATATTGGTTTCCACAATTTGGGTATCACCTGTTTGCTTTTTGCTTCCTTTAGGTAGTTTAAAAACCATTTTGTAGAAATTAACAACAATCTGATGAAAATCTAAAAATTTAGCAAGATTTTTCGAAAGATTTGGTTAAAGAAAGAAGGTGTTATAAAATGGAGGCGGTTGGGGAGAAGAAGAAGATAGTTATGGTTTAGTTTTTTAGTAAATTAAGGAATTTTGTTTTCTAAAACCTTTCCCGCTTCCCAAGCCCGCCCAAACTATAAACACGTGTCATAATCTGGTTGGAATGCACAAGTCTTTATTCAATCCTACCCGTACACATCATCTACTTATTAACAATTATTTATTAATTTTCTTAAAATTGAATTTCAAATCAAAGGTTACGATTTAATAATCTTATTATAAGGAATCAATGGTTCACATTTAATATACCTCTATGCATGACAAGTCACATCACCTTTTACATAGTCAAAATCAAGTTAAAAAGTACAAAGGATAGTTTAGGTAAGAAAAAATCTGAAAAGTATAAAATGGTAGAGTAATGTGGCTGTTTGGGAAGATTACCTCTCATGAGTGGCTATGAAGAAGCACCTAAATGTGGTGGTTTTTTGAGAAATTCCCTTTTGTAGTATTTCTTACATGTCTATCACCAATGTGTTTTTGGCGGTAAATAAACAACACAAACTCACCATTATTATATCATATCTGATATCCCCACCAAACTCCAATTCTTTGATCATCCAAATTTCTTTCTTTGTGACAACTGACAATCAAAGAGGCAGGCAATTAATTAAGTGTTCTCCAAAAAAATATTATTTCCTGTTTGATATTCTTGAAGTAAGGAGGGAATTTCGGTCTCACTGAATTCGATCTTCTGTATTCTTCAGCCAAATCGCTAATTCTGTCACAACAACAACTATAACTCTTCATTTTCTTTACTTTCATGAATGTTCTTCAATTTGTTGAGTATAAAGATTCTAATGAATGACGCCATGATTAGAGCTTCTAGGGTTTTGATTCAATTGTAGTAGAAATTATTTCATGTTTGATAACCAAGAATTCAAACACCTTGTTATTGATACAAATTTAGAAATTGATGTTCATATTGGCAAGAATTGTCTTCAAGGCAGAGAAGCCATTAACTGCTCCTGACATCCTTGGAAACTAAGAATTGTGTTTGAAGGTGATTTTTTTTTTTTTTTTTTTATACCTCAAAATTTGGTTTTCATAGGAATAAATTTATGTTATAATCTTTGCTTGTAAAGTGTTTGATGAAATGTCTATTAAGAATTTTATTAATCTTGGAATTTTATATATGCTTGGACTATGTGTGTTTATGTTGTTTGATGAAAGGCCTGTGACTCTGTGAGGGATATGATGGTTTTGTTTTTAAACGACGAAAATTTTGTGTTTAAAGATTAATACTCTTAAGAAATTTCTCATGTCTCTGTGTGATTCATTGTTAAATGTTGATATCCAAGTGGATTGTGATTTTTTTTTAATACTTCAGTGCCGTATTTTTTTTCACATACTATCATGATTATCTTAAATGATCACAACTTTCGATACGTCATTTAGGCATTCAAGTACAACTGTTGAAGAAACAAGGAGAATGTTTTTAATAAACTCATATGATTGATTTTAACATAGTGGAAGTAAAAAATAGGTATCCAGTTTCACAAAAAAATTATTTTAGCTTTTATGATGGATATATAAATTTAATACGTGGGGTCACCTATGTTCGTTTGCAGCAAATTCAAGTCGAAAGGAGTACATAATCACCCCTTGAAGGTTAACATAGAGAAACAAAAAACCCTTAATATTGATAACTCATATATATGAACAAGAAGCTCGTGTATATACATACACTTATCAAATACAAAGGCAAACAATTGTTTAAGTGCTTAGTGTCTATTTGTTAATTTCTAACTTTTAAAGGAAGAACAGAAGAATTCATCGACAAACATCATCTATGAACTTCCATTTGAACTAATGCAATGACATTTTATTGCATAATTGTGGAAGGATTAATAGAATGTCCAACGAACTTACATGCTATTATGTAAGTTGCATTGTATACTTATCAGATTCAACTCCTGATTTTTTATCCCATGCTCCTTAGGTCTGGCAACAAGAAATTAGATTATCAACCTATGGTGAAAAGGTTATCTTCAAAGGAAAATGGAATTGGAACCCGCACTAAGCATATGGTGGACGATGTAGACTTGCAGCTGCAAAATAGTGCTGAACCGATTTGGCAGACACATAAACATAAAAAATGCAAGCGTCAGGGGCTTAAAGAAGAGGTACTTTTTTATGAGACATGTCAATTTCATTGATCATACATTTTCATCTTTTGATTTTTGTTCTGTTTCATAGTCCCGCACAGAGAACTATTCTTAACTATCCCTTTTAATAAACACGATTTCTTCGACAAAAGTCTATTTGGACTATACACCATAATTTTTCCATTTTCGATCCTGGCATACTTTACCAATACATCTATAAATATGTAGTTTTAACTATTCTCCTTAGTCTTTTCTTGTGACATAAATGATTTCATAGTGACCACTAATGATTTGTTGATTTTACATGGTTATTTAAATTTTTATCTTTTTGTTTAAAGGTCTTGGTATTTATCCCTGTTTCAAATATTTTTTTTGTTAATTGGAAACAATTTATCCTCCTACCTGGTAGTCTTCGTAGTTGAGTTTTTTACTCTTCTGATTTTTCAACAAAACGTTTTCCAAACTCATATCTGAAAGAAGAATCAACTTCTCCAAACATTTGACAAAGCATTGTAACCGAAATACACAAGGAAAGTTACCTGATAAAAAAAAAATTGAGGTTGGGCTTCCTTTTCTGGTTCAATATATCAGTTTGAAACCAACTATTGTTTGCTCCTACGAAGTAAAACTCATCATCCATTCGTCAATGGAATCACCCGAAATGATTGGGAAAACCTTATAGAGGAAATGAGAAGACTGACTGAGAAAGAAAAATGGTTGTCTTAGTAACGTAGTCATTTGTTATATATATGAGAAACCAACTCATTTAGAGTAGGGAGAGCTACTGGAGGTTGTGAAAAAAAAACAAAAAACAAATGAGTTCATTGAAGGAATTCAACTCAAGCCATAACGCGTAATTCTCAAGATCTTGACATGCTTTTGACATGCTCAAGCCATACATGTCCGGTACTGTGGACTGTTTGGAATGCACAACATAATTCCATATTTGAAGAAAAAGAACACAATGTGATCATTTATGATAATGAGAGTAAATGCTACAATATTATACTGAAATCTGGAAACTGAAAAGAGAAAGGAGCACAGATTTGAAAAACAGGTGATTCACTGGCAAAAGTTAATAGGCTTCGACATTGTCTGGTCTAGTAGAGCTGCTGCTATGTTTGAGTTTCATTCAATCAACTCTGGATCTTTGGCATTAAACAGATGAAGGTGGTTTTGAGTCCTCAACTCATGTTTCCAGTAATAATTAGATGTTGTATAGGTTTTAGGACATCATCACCTCCACCTTCGCGCAAGATTTGTAAAGGTGGACATTAGATGGTTGCCACCCAGATGCCTGTTGACACCTCTCTCATGAAATTTGTCAATAAAAATATCATTAATAAATAAACGAGAGTGAGGGGGCAGTAGTGGCAGATATCTCTTTATTGCTAGAAATAATTTAAGAAATTTGTCCTTGAAACTTATGGAAATGGAATATTATTCAATTTGTAACTATTAGGGCATCTCTAATGGTTCACCAAATTTGATGGGCCACCTCAGCAGATTTGGTACCGATTTGATGGGCCATTTGATGAAAAAAACTTTAGTTTCTAATGGTTCACCAAATTGAGGCGGGTAATGAAGTGCCACTTAAGTTGGGCGGGCTTTGAAGAGCCACTTAAATGAAAATTTTAGTTGAGGCGGACATCCAAGTGCCACTTAACCCAACAGTTAGTTGAGGCGGGCAATGAAGTGCCGCTTTAAGAAAAAGCTAAATAAGAATTCAGTTGAGGCGGACATCCAAGTGCCACTTAATTGAAGTGGGCTTTGGAGTGCCACTTTAAGCGGCACTTCATTAGCCGCTTTAAGTGAAGCGGTCTTCTCTTGCCCGCCTCACCCCAGTATCAAACCTTAAGCTTTTCATCAAATTTGATGAACTTTTGATGATTTTTGGCAAAATATCAAATTTGAAAAACTTTTGATGGTCCATTAGATGGAGTTTTTTTCACTTTTTCATCAAATTTGAATTTGATGATAGATTTGATGAACCATTAGAGATGCCCTTAGACAAATTATACTTCTTTAGGGGTGTGGCTATTATTCAGTGTCCATCTTGTCGTTTAGCCCTGTAGCCTCTGACATGAGGTGATGATCACAACAATAGCGAGCTACTGTGCAGTAGTAAAAAGATTGACAGAGCTAATTTTGCTCGAAAATCTAAAGAGGCTAGGGTTGTGGTGAGATGCTAAGTTTAAGCCGACATAAAAAGATGTGTTGGTGAATGAGGGAGGGTGTCGTTACCCAATCAAAATCATAGCAGAAATCAAAACTTCTGCTTTCTGGTGTTGGAGGCACTTGGGAGAGCTGGTGGTGTGTAGTGCAAGCGCATGGGAGAGCTGGCAGCCAAAGTGGAACTGATGTTGAGATAGGGGTGTTGTAGAGGGTTACATAACAACCAGTCATGTGATGGAAACAGAAGATTCATTAATGTTGTCATACTTTGAAGCACACTGACTGGAGATGTTCACTGGGGTAGCATCCAAAGATGAAGGTGATTGATGATGGAGAAGCTCTCAGGGTAGGAAGCGGAAGACTTAGATTGTGTGTGCCTGGAGTAGGGTGGGGTGGCGGTGTTGTTTGAGCTCAAATCATGTTGGGTTATGGCTTGATTCATGTACATTTTTTAGGGTGTGGGACTTCAGGCAATCATTTTATGGCTACTTGTCTAATGGTCGGTGTAATGTTTTTGGTGTTTGGATGAGTTTATTTAATATGATTCTGCTATTGCATATGGACTTTTTTTTGTAAGTGCGATAACATAGACTGTGCATTGTTTTTTTTTCATTGTCATTTGACATGTTCATATGGTTTTGAATTTTAAAGTTTAAACAGTGTAAGCTTGATGTTCAAGTATTATGATTGTTATTCAAATCTATTTATTTTGTACCCGTGTCATTTAATCTAGAAAATTTTCTTGTGCTAGAGGATGAGTTTATTAATAATTGCCTGTTGCACAAAACGAAAATCCTAGATCCACCTCATTTATATTTTATTTTTTGCTTCGTCAAATTAAGTTTATATATATATATGGTAGGTCGAGATGACCTTCGATCATCAGAATTTAAATGAACTATAGGATAACACAAACAAGGGAAGTCTCGCCTGTCTAAACATCAAATCCTCCCATCTGGCTACAAAATAATCAAAAGAGATAACCCACTCCCTAGAGTCTTTGGTTCAATAATACAAGAGGCCTTTCAGAGTGTCAATGATTGCAGTCCATTCAAAGACCCCAGAGAACTGCAGTTGGAACCAGACTCAAAATATTTCTACATCAGGTATCCTCCTCGTAGCAGTGTCAGTCTCATATCTCATTTTTCGCGGAATTTCATTTGCCACTTTAGTGTTCGAGTACAAAGACTTGGGGGAGGACCTCCAGTTCATAACTGGCCACCAAAGAAACGTATCAGAGCCATATCGTGTGTGTGGCACTGTGGCCCGATGTCAAGCTTTTTCAGTAGAAGATCTAGGCTTTGAATCTCTTAATGGTTGTACCCCTCTCCATCTTTCTATATGTGTACTATATAAAATCCACAACATTTGGTTACAATTGAGACCCTTCGACCCTTGGAACCCTTGGTTTTACTCCTCCATTATCCTCATTGGGGGTGGATTCCCTATGTTTCGGTGAGTCCTAATCGGCCCACCAATGACCAGTTCGAGAAGCAGTAGCCCACTAGAGAATCTATGGCTCAGCTGCCTGCCTCTTTTCCTATACACCTTCCAAGCGATTTAGTAATCTTTTCCATAGATGGAGGCTCGCTGCCACACCACAGGCCACTATATCAATGGATTCCTCAATTTCTTTTCCCCAAGAGTTTCCACTACTCACTGGACCCAATTCCTCGAACAGAGGGCTCACTAGAATAGGAAACAAATCCATATCCTGCAGCCATATCCTCCAAGAGAGGACCCAATTTCTTCTTTTTGGACGCTATGGCCATTTACTCACACTAATATACCTGCAGCCAAAATTGCTTTAGACTTATACTTACTGTGAAGGAATGGAGGAATGCAGCTAATGGATTGAAGAGTTTTTGAAAGGAGTTGAGGTCGAAAGTTTCATAAACCATTAAAGTACCGGTGTTTATGGCTTTGAAAAGCATTTGAATGTGGGATATGGATAGTGATTTACTGTATTCCTAAGCTATGATTAAGTTAGAAAAATAATCTCTCTTGTAGTCACATTTTTGTAATCAGATAAAAGAATAGAACCTTCTTCTGTGTCTCCCCCCCCCCCCCCCCCCCCTCCTTCTTTTTCATATCTGTGTTTGACATGTGTCTTAGTGTGTCCATGTATCCTTAACTTTTTTTTTTTTTTTTGAAATATGGTGTGTCCATTTTACAGAGAATATTTCAGTACGATATACCTGTATTTCGAAAATACTGGACATTTTTTGGTATTTGCTTTTATAGTATATCTTTTCGCCTTATGACTTTAAAATCCGTATTCTCTTGTGTTATTACTATGTGACATAAATACAAACTGTTGCCATATTATTGTTACAACAAATTTCAGTGATATGTTGGATGTTGTGTTCTTGAACGAGAAAAGCCTATCTGATCATCAAAATAAGTTTAAAATCATCCTTTAAATATATCTGGTTGGTTTGTTTTTCCAATTGAACTTGTTTAAACAAAAGTGGGGTTTTGACCTTTTCACGACATTTACATACACATACATGTAGTGTAGTGTTTAAATCTGACTGATGTATCACCATGATTTCTATGTGTTACACAACCAATTGCAGACCAAGTTGCAAGTACATCGTTAAGGATTATTATTGTAGATGGAACATATTACATGATCTCAAATAGTCAAATCTCAATGTTTTTGCTTTTACTGGTTATTTTCTGTTTAAATATGTCCTTCTGGTAAGCTTAACAGAATTTAAATTGTTATTGTTAAAGAGTGTTTACCAGTCTTGTTGAGTAATTATATTAACTCCTTGTAGATTTCTTACTCATTTTAAGTAGGCTTTTTAAATGATGTACGTGCGAAAGTTAGGCTCACAAAAGACCTTACTGGTATAGCTGGAATTTCGAAGCCAATTAGGAGGATCATACCCATGCAGAAATTTGATAAAATGGCAAAATAAATTGGAAGATGTTTTATACCTCAATGAAACTGGTTCAGCGAAGTATGGTCCGTAACCAGCTCAGCTATCGAGGTTTGTGTGCAATCAGTTTTGGCAGATAAATAATGGGAAAGGTAAGTAGCTTTAATTTTATAAAATACCATTATCTGTATGTAAAACTAAGCGTGCCATTGTAACATTCCTGCCTATAAACATCAATATTGTTCCCACTTAATGACTATAGAGATCTCGCAGTGTGTGGTTTCGTTCACATCAGAACTTTCCAGGAGGTCCTTTCCATATTGGTATTGATTCCGCCCAAACACGCTTAGCTCCAGAGATCTTATGGGATCTGGTTTCAAGTGCATGTCCTGAAAGGGACTCAATATCAAGGCACCCCTGACCAATGGAAGGAATAAAAGGCTGAATTGGAAGCTTTTGGATGTGGAAGCTTATAAGTTGCTAATTTAGAAGAAATCTGCCTTCATCAACAAGTCTCACCAGGAAATTTAGTTGAGGACTGAGATCACTGTAATCTTTGATTTTGTATTAGCCGATGTAATCCATTTTTCTTGTAATGAGATTTTTCTTGTTTCACCTTTTTCATCTATTATGTTGATTTTTTTTTTTTTTTTTTAAATTTCTGTCTTCCAGGGCAGGAGTATTCCAGATGAGTATCTTTACGGTGTTATTCAAGAGCTCTACAGCAATATTTGGAGTATTATTAGCTTGTGTAGTAGTGGTGGTGTAGAACTTTTTTCCTTCATTGTAAAAACTGAAAGCAAACAGAAACTGGTTGCGCTGATTAGCGATTTAAGATATCAGACCCACTTCCTATTACATTGCTGCACTCTATTGTTGATCTTTGAGCAAATTTATATTCGGTTGTCAGGAGCAAATAAATTAATGTCCTACATACTCTTTGTGACATTAATTTCTGATTAAATCTGTGCTGCTAAATTTGTGGAATTCAAATGAGCAAAATGGTCATTTTATTTCCCCTAGCAATTATACCATTAGTAGATCAACATTTAACAGAAAAAAGCTGAAGAAGAATCTGCAACGACAATGTTTGATGCAATTATAATCACTTGCAACTCTCCAACTGTTGATACTAAAACTGCAACACTTGCAGTCTCATCAAAGGGAACATGTGCAGCGTGGGCTACAACTTGTCTTTACAGAGCTAAGCATATAACCATACAAGTACCACAGGCATATAGGTAGATAATTGGTAATTGCATTAATATTATGATGCCTAATTCTTCCCCGAGTACATTGTCACCAGATAATACTCTGAATTCTCACGCGCACACATCAGTCCCTCCTCTCCTAAACCCACCTCTGCTATTCGAAATCATAATAGTCCAGATCAATCAAGTTCCTCCGTCCCAAATTATAAGTACCTATTGAAATATTCTACTTATTAAGAAAACATCATTTATTGTTTGTCTACTAACTCTATTTTCTAATTTACCCTTATTTAATACTAATTACAATATCTAACTTTTTATTAGAATAATTACTCTAATCTCAAAACAAAGGTAGTATAGACAAATGAACTATTTAACTTAATTAATATGTGTTCAAAATTCAAAAGCGACATATATTTTGGGACAATCTAAAATAGAATAAAATACTTATAATTTGGGATAGAGGGAGTAATTCTTTAGCAATACCAGTTACCAACACACGTCAACCCTGCAGTCTACTACAACCAAAAACAAGTAACACGGTGGGAGAAAAATAAAAAACTGAAGATAATAATAAGTGTGTAATTGCTTGCCAGTCAAAAAACTGGTCTATTGCTTGGTAGTGCATTGTATACCCTGTGAACATAATACTATAATAACAAAGAAAACCCGAAGATCATTTAGAACCCACATGTACATGTAAGTTCACCCTGTAACAAAACAATTGGCACTTTAACTACATATAACAAAAACAACTAATTACTAAAACAGGTTAATTCAATAAGAGCACAGTATCAATAGACTTAATAGACACACAAAGATCACCTTTGAATCACACATGACAAAAAGACCTGCTAAAACCATGGTTATGGTGTTGATCATGTCCTTCTCAAAACACTCCACAAAATATCAATAGACCTACTAAACACAGATCATTGGTTCATAGTTCAAAGATCACCTTTGAATCACATGACAAAAAAGACCTACTAAAACCATGGTTACGGTGTTGATCATGTCCTTCACGAAAACACTCCACAAAATATAAACTACCTAAACCTAATATCAAAATCCACAGTCAATATTCACTTTTGCACCGCATTCGCCATCCTTTGCATCTTTACTCATCATCCTCTGCCAATACCTGCAGTCATTACACTACATATTATCAAAACAACGAATGAATGCACAAAACCATGGAGCTGCACCAATTTCTGATTGTCTTTCAAACAAACAACCACAAAAAAGAAAAAGAAAAAGAAAAGTGTGCTAAACTGAATGTCATTGATATTTAAACTAGCAATAACAAATGCAAATAAGAAGCCATGTAGGCTACGTCTAATCTTCACCTCATCAGGCTTTAACCACATACATACAGAAACCAGTCTCCATTTTTCCCTGTATACTTTTCTGCTTATATGTTTGGGTTTGAGACGAAGAGAAGAAGAAACCTTAATTATGTGCCAGTGCGTCTGTTATTCAATTTTTAGCTAGAATGATGGTCAACAGGGTATTGCACTATTGCTTTGCTAGAACCGTACTTGTCCTACAAGTGGCTTTTCGTTTCAGGATGACAGGGACAAGCAGGAATGGTGTTTTTGTTTTGAACAATCTTGTTCAACCTTGTTTCAATTGTAAACAGAATATTTTGTTTTTCTGCTTTTATTTATGGGACATCTCAACCTAGTGTCTTTTCTACTTTTTATTCGTCTCTTCAAACAGAGCTCAATAAACTACACTCATTAAGCGCAAAAATAAACATTTGTGTTTATCCATTTCATATACACAGTTAGGAATTGCAGCTTCTACTAACCAACTGCTAAAAATTTGAATGCAAGTCTATTTACTGTATAGACCATTTAGTTTGGAGCCAATCAATTGGGTGGTAAGAGGGTGACAATCAGGTATCAAATATGAAGTGACGACATGCATGAAACCAACATTCAACATATGCTCATAGCAAGCAATCAAATTTTGGTAACTAACAACACTTCCCACTTATCAAGTAATCCACAGCCTTCAACAATTCCTCAAACACCAAACTCATGCTACACTCCCCATTTGATAAGTTCTAGTTTTGGTAATCCCACGTTGTCATTTACGTCATTGTGTTGCATATATATCTTCACAGAAATAGACTATTACAAACTCATCTTGATGATTTATTTTAAGTTAGTGTGGTGTTGTGGTCTTAGGTGACAAGATTTAAGTCTAAATGTTCGGTGAACTCACTGAAGCACTATGGTCTTGGTTAAGGTTGAAGGATATGGGAAATCTATGGAAGGTTCATTCACGAGGACTGTAGTGGGCAGTATATATTCAGGAAAAGGCAGCAACACATACAAAGTTATAGAAATTTGTGAAAGAGTGAGTTTGAAGACCTCAGTTTGTAAAATGCCTTCATGTAAATGGTGTTTACCTCTACGTTTTGGTTGGAATGTCCTATGAGGGTTTGTCTTCTTTGGAAACTAACTTGACCCATTTTGTTTTTTGAATCTTTATGTGAGCAATTCCCTCGACACCACAAGGCTTGTATTCTTTTTGTAGACAATTGATAAACTTTCAACCTTGATAAAAAACAATATACTAACGAGGCTTGTATTCTTTTTGTAGACAATTGATAAACTTTCAACCTTGATAAAAAAACAATATACATCCCGAATCTTGGTACAGTTATGGGAATAAAAAAGGAAATTCTAGGTTGAACTCCTAAGTTTGAATGAAGCCAAGCTAGATTATACAATACCATACAGAACATTTAAGGTCTACACATGGAACTAAACAGACCCTTGATTTTCACGATCCCAACTTCAACAATTAATCATGCAAAAACAATTTAGAAAAGTATACAAAGGCATATAACAGTTCACCAAAAACAATTTCCAATATACAAAAGCAACATCATAGAATCTAGCAATGAAATAATTTATCTACGAAACATACATTGTAATGATACCACATGTTTCCAAACAGCGCATTTCACTTTCAATACAATTATAAAAGGTTTCTAATCTAACTAAATACTGTACAGCACAAAATTAGAGCTAGATTTTGCAGAAAACCCATATAAACTGGAAACCATCAAATTGTATGCCATATGAGTGATATATATATGTATTTATATAATGAAATTTAGGAGAGTAACAGAAATAAAATGATTGTAAAGAAAATCAGTTACCCCATATTTCTATTTCTTGAGAAAATCCAACTTGAGGTGTGTTGTCTCTTTAATCAATTCCAAACGTCGCAAGTAGATTTCCATCTCATCAATAATCAACTCCTTTGCTTTTAGATTTAAACTCACAGCATTATCTCTTCCAATACACTCTTCCCACTGTTTGTTGCGAATCAAACCAGGTGGTAGAGTAGCATTATTCCCCTTCCAAAACTGTTCCAAATAAAAAAACTCTGGAACGTCAAGACTAACATTTGGCTGTTTTGATTCCTTTATCTTGAAATCACCCCAAAATTTTTCAGAGAGTTGGTACAAATGTTTTTCATGGAGTGATTTGCCATGAAATGGATCCTTAAAACCAGACCTAACCCTTTCCACAACTGAAAAATACTTGTCTCTTAACTTCCTAAACTTACCCTGTACTTGTTTCATTGTAAAATCAATAGACAAAGATTTTTCTATGGATTTAAGAAGGGTTTCAAACTTGGGGTTGAATCAATGAAAACACTGTTAGTTTTTGTCTTAAATTCTCTCATACCGTTTAATAAAACCAACTCATCAGCATCACTCCACAATTTCTCAAATGGATTCTTTGAAGAAGAACCAATAATGGGTTTAGGTTGAGCAGCATTTTTCTCAACTTGATTCATAATATTTTTTGGTTTCTTGTAAGAAACCATTCTTCTTCTTTCATTATCATCATCAACACTTTTCAATGGTCTTTTCATTGATATGTTTACAGTCTTCTTCTTCTTCTCTACTTGTTCATTCTTTTGACTAATTTGTTGTTGTTCTTCTTCATGACTACTTTGAACGGCATCTTCATCATCTTCATATGATGAAGTTGATTGACTAGTACTAGTAGTTGTTGGAGAAGCCATTGAAATGGTTTTGAAAAAGGTTTAGGGTTTAAATTTGTTTGGAAGGTAATGGGAAGAAGACTAGAAGAGTTGCAGAGTTATATAGATTACAGAAGAAGAGATATATGGAAGAAGAGTTGTATGGAAAGATTTTATTATTTTCCCTTTCAAAAGAGTTGCAGAGTGTTATATGGAAGAAAGTTATATGGAAAGATTTTATTCTTTTCCTTTCAAATTTCAAGACTTGCAGTTGCAGAGCTGTTTGTGTTGGAAATACAAGATGACTAGACTAGACACTGTACGTGCTATAGTCTACACTCTACAGAGAAGACGTAGTGGTGTGGGAACCGGGGCACTGGGATTTCACATTCAATATCATCATAACTCAAAAGTATTATGTGTTACGAGGATGGGGCATATGAAACGATTTGCTTTTCTTTGCTTATTGGGTTTCAAACCTGACCAAACACTACTCGGACCACATCCCAAAGTCCCAACCCATAAAATACAAATTTGGACAAAGAGTGCCTTTTTAATGGGAGTGTACGCGTGTAGCTATGAAAGCTATATATCCACCTGTGTTGTGTTACTACGTAGGATGTTAACATATTTTCAAGCATAGGTGAAAAACTCGAAAATGTCGTGCCGATATTCACGAAATATTCTGGTTTTTTGGAATTTAGAGCTGTAAGGCATATGAATAATAAACGAAATATAAACCTCCCAATGCCGCTCGAATTTTTACGAATATTCGCAAAATATTCGACAAAATACGAAATTTTTGAAATTTTCGATTATAAAATTAACACAGTTATTTTTAATTCCCACCAAACTAGAACTTTGGATAAGATTATCAAAAAAAGGTCCAAAGATTAACAATATGAATATTTCTTGTTAATGAAACCTTGGATTTATTAAAACTAAACAAACAAATTAGCACTGGTTGTCTACCTCTCGATCCAGAAGGCACTGGACGTTTGTAAACTTTCTACTGGGATGTGGTTCGTGGAACCTCCCTTATTCTCAAGGCAACATCCAACCTACCTATGTTTACCGTCATTTTTCTTATGGGAACCTCCCAAAGTGATGATTCCAGTGTACCATACTACCAAACCCAACCAGATTCAAGTGGTTCTTGGTTTTCTAATATAGGGAGTTGGTTGGCCCCAATGACAAGTAGGTCGGACGTGCAGTAAGCCGATAGATTAATGTCGGTTCAACAATACTCGAGATTTCCTATTTTTGAATCATTTGCTCCGTATTGTATGGATCAAGATGCATATGATATGTATGTACCAATTCAGGTCGTACGAGCAAACAATATCATGGAAATATTACTGTACTGAGTTCGTCCCCACACGTATGCGACTCGAAGCTCATCGGTTTGACTTGGGGGGGCGTCTATCATTCTGGGGTTAGCATGTCTTTTATTTTGATTATTAAAATAAAACTATGGGTTGAGTTGTTATGATGTTGTTTGTGTTTAGTTCTTATATTAGAAACAAATAAAAGTTCCGTGTATATCTGTCCGATATTTTCGATTTTTTCACCTATGAGAAAAACTATCTTGTGTAATAGTTCCGTCTTAGCTTCCTTATATGATTTGTCGCGTGTTTAATTTGCAATGTATGTTTTTCTTTTAATTATAAGTTTATACATTGAAACCAGAAGAAAAACATGACAATAGCAGAAAAACTCCCAATTTTTTGAATTTTTCGCGAATATTCGCGAAATATTTCGTGAGAACCATTTTTGCCAAACCTCCCATATCCGACATTGGGGTCCGGATATACGCGGAATATTTCGGTTTTTCCAAGGTCGGATATTCGGATATATTCGAAATTTTCACCTATGTTTTCAAGAACTGCTGCACTTAACCCTCCCCCATATTATAAAGTCTAGGGTTACATGTTTGTAAAACTTCCAATAAAATGCCGAAAGCTTGCAATTTTTATGTTTGATAACATTGATAAGTTTGGAGTTAGGTTTTGGGCATTCGGGTTATGTTTGATACCTGCTCTGGATTTCTTGACATAATAGCTTGCTATACTGTTCCGTCACGTACGTGTATGAATCTGCACATATATATATAATCTGCACTTTCTAGATGTTCTAGTTTTGAGATTGGAGTCATCCTTTGGTTAATACATGGTCATGTTGTAAACCTTAAGCTGATGTCGTTTAGGTTGTTCTTAGTTGCTCATAACAATTTAATTTGCTCTCACCCTTTATTCTTGAATGGTTGATGTCTTTTTTTTTCATTTGATGGAAAATATTTTGCTTTAAATCCAATTTTTTAATTGTATGTATTAGATTTAGACTTTTAATTTGTAAGAACTACGTACCCAACTATAAGATTTAGCCTTTTAATGTGACTTGAGCATCAAAATTGGAAATATATATAATAACTTAATAAAGTTGGTAAATGCCCTTGTTCATATATCTGGAGTCCTTTAATTTTAGAGAAATATAATGGTGTAAGTGTGGCTTTAATGGCCCAACAGTTGGTTATTGGCAGAATAACAAATGGAACACAGTTGTTCAGCCAAAGAGATGAGATCTTTCGTGGTGGAAATTTTGTCTGAGTAAGAATAACAAATGGAACATAGTTAGGTTATTAAAGTCGAACAAGTATGGGAGTTGGTTGAAATATCAAAGTCGAACAGGCTATCAAAATATGTGTAAGGAGTACAGAGACACTACTCTTAAGGGCGCAGTGGAGCAGATGTATACAGAGATGGCTTCTCGCCACAGGGTGAGGTTCCCATGCATGCATCCAAATTATCAAGACAACAGCCACTATATATCCCTGCCAAGCTTTGCAAAAGAGAAAGCACATACAAAGCAATTTAACAAAAATGTCCTGGATGGTTTTGTTGAATGAATTCAGATGTTGCCTTTGAAAAGTTTTGGTTATTTTTTGTTGAAACCCTTTTTATATTATGTACTGTCATTTTGTTGTAGTTATCTTTCCAACATCAAATATTTGGGAAACCTAGTAGATGACTTATTTTTGATCTGTTGGTGGTTTGCACTTTGGTATATTTATGTTAAACTAGATGTTACAGGAAGCAAATGTAGCTATTTATTAATTCATGATTTGTTGTGTTATGTATGATGCAAGTATAAAAGGAGAAATCAGTCAGCTTGCTAGACGTTGATTTAGTATTTAGTGACCTAGTGATGCTACTGATCAACAAAGTGCTGCAAGGGGTATCTTAAATGCAATCCCTTGAAAATTTTACTCAACAAAGTGCTGCAAGGGATGTCTTAAATAAAATCCTTTAAAAATTTTATTTGGGATTTAATTGCTATGAGACTTGAGTTTGCTTAATTACAAAATGTCGTCAATGGTTGAATGTGGCTTGAGGTCACATTTGTCATATGTCCTCGATGGTTGAATGTGGTCACAATGAGGTCATTTGTGATTAATTACAAAATAAATATATAGTAAAACCTCTCTATAGTCATACTCTTGGGACCAAAATGAATTATTGTTATAATTTAATAGAGTTTTATTTTAAAAAATTATCATATAATTTTAATAACGATATAGTTTTAAAAGAATAACTAGTCCTTAGGCCCATGCAATGCACAAGCAGATCTTATTGCTTTAGGTTTTTTGGGGGGGTTTTGTGTTGCTTTTGGTTTGTAGCTTGTTTATATTTTGTTTATCCCGTTTCAAAAGTCTATGATATGGTATGATTTCATTTAGAATTATTATAAATCTTTAATTATTGAAATTGAATGATTGTTATATGTATATGGAAATTAAACTCAAACCAGTTAAAGATATCCAAGAAAGTGGGATTCTGCAGCACTTTCAAAGTCTCAATTAGAATTTGGTCTGGCTCGGTTGTTGAAGCTTCATCACTTTTCGGAAATAAACTTTGCACAATTGTCCATTAGCAGTCGGGCGTCTCTTAATTGGCTTGTAACAGTTAACATCCTGAAAATTCAAAATATTTAGTAAACTATTATAATGATAAAGATAACTTACTTGTAATGTGACGGAGAGATCCCCTCAGATCTGGCCCATGTAGTTAAGCCTTTCCGGAAGGCAACCATATGATCCATGTATGTGTGAATTTTGCGACCTTCTTTGATATAGTCTCATCTGCAACACATTTACATACATTAGATCACAAATTACGGAAAACTTAAATTTCATGAAATTGCAGTAAGTAGGTCTACCATTGAAATTTATTAAGGATTATATCATGATCTTTACTGGAGTCTATTTTCTACTTTTATTTACTTTTTGTCAATGTCTACCAAGTGCATGGAAAGAAAATAAATTACTGTTACTCCATATTCCTGCACAATATACTTTTTGTCAATTTGAGAATGTACTTGAAAATATAAAAATGACCATCACAAATATGGTTGATGTGTCCACAATGATATCATATTAATATTATTAATGATTTTACTAATAAACTTGCATAACTGCCCATATGACTTAGAATATTGCTGAGTTTTGATTTCTGTGTTGTCGAGAGATCTTCAACAAGCATCAAATATACATGTCAAATATACATGGATCAAATATAAACATATAAGTAAACGTAGACTTTGAGTAAAGAGGAAGATGGAGAAGTTGTACAAATGTAGTAAATCATCTAGTGATTTCAATGCAAATCTTAGAGATACTTATAAATTACTACTTCCACTAAATAATTATTTAGCTACTTATTCGAAAAAAGATTACTGGTAAACTTATTGAAGTTAAAATTGTTGAATTGAAAGGAATTCGAGTTATAGCATTTTATCAATGACGGCCAATTACTGTATTAGATTTATTGGTGATAATTTGGTCTACTGCTTATAAAAAATTCGAGTTAGGGTTATTTATGAAATTGGATGTATTTAAGATGTGAAATTAAATATTGGCCCATTTTTATTTATTTTGTGTAGTTACAAAAATACCCAAAATTGAATGAAGAATTCGAGTTAGGGCATTTTATCAATGGTGGTCAATTACTGGTAGATATAGTTGTGATAATTTGGTTTACTGCCTATAAAGAATTCAAGTTAGGGTTACTTATGAAAGTGGTTGTATTTATGATGTGAAATTACATATTGGCCCATTTTTATTTATTTTGTGTAGTTACAAAAATACCCAATTGAATGAATTTCTCTTCAATGGTTATTTGAAAGGCTTGTCAACTGGTTCATGACAAGGACAAATTAAAGGGAAGGCTGGATATGGAACACATGATATACAAACATGCAAACAACTTTTGGACTTAGGTAAGAACCCATTTCTCTTTCTTAGATTTCAATTTTATGATAGCTAGCTAATAGTACTCACTTAGTGATAAAAACTTAGCACTTGTTTGGAACGGGATTTATATCGGCAACCTTAGTAATATGTTGGAAGAAAATAGGTGTATGGGACTGATTCCGACTGAATTATAAGTACACAATCTAGTTTGAATTCACTTGGTGCTTGGTGGTGACTTAGGGCAAAGAGTGGATAGTAGGTAGTATGGACCAGATGAGTTTTTGTCTTAAGGCTGATTCATTGGCCGGTTAATATTGGGATGAGGCAGTAAGAAATGATTCTAATTGGGACCAAATTATAGGTTATGAGATGAAAACAATGGGTTAAAGAATTTGCCTTCTCCATTATACTATAACCGCTGATCATTGTTGATATAGTTAAAAGCAAATATAAACCCAAATAGACTACGCGTCATCGATTTTATAAGTAGCTTGTAACATTAATTCACTTTGTGGAATTATATATTTATTTTATATTATCGCTTGCATTTTTAGGAGCTCGTGTAATTTTTGTACTTGAGGTTTTGGAGGCAATAAATAGAGGAGCGAGCAAGAGGTAGGGACTTACATTTCTTTTATACTGTCTTTTCATGTGTCATATTTTAAATGTTGCAAATTAACTGATATATTACTGATGATAAAAAATGCATGCATGGTTTTGTTTGGTATATATAGATTACTCGTGGTTTATCGATTATAGCTTCTATTAAAGTGATTAGTTACAGATATCATGTTTTATACTGGGTTTATTAAAGCAGTATATGTATATCGAAAATGTTTTATAAATGGAAACACTATTGAAGGTTTTATTGCATCTCTTTTCCAGGATGGGAAAAAGAGATGGATTTTGTATGTGGGATGTGGGATTCCAGTTGTATGTTGGTGTGGTGTGCGGTTCCTGAATTGGGAATGATCTGGGTGCTTACACAAAAATATTATTACAGATTGGATTATAATCCCTTTGGCTTTGGCCTGGTTACGGTAGCCATGGAATAAGGGATAGTCTCTTCAGCTTTGGCCCGGTTACGGTAGCCGTGAATAGGGGACTGGTTTGATGGTTGATAAATTCAGGGACTCTTCACATATGCCAGATTAAATTAATTATTATTAAAAGACACCCTATATATATTGTATCACGATGCGGCCTGGCAAGGGATCCATGAATTCCTACAAAGAAGGAATTGTTGTCATATTCTAGAGATGACAGTTCTTTCTAGGATTACATATGCAGTGTTCACCTTTAGACGGTTAATGGGCACTTTCTAGAGGCGAACATTGTAGGATGTTTTCGGGAATTTCTCTTCTACCTTCCTGGATTGCCATGCTTTTAGTGCTATTTGCTGTGGATGGTTAGTGTGTTGTGGGGTTACATGCTACCTCGAGGAGGTTAGACGCGGGGAGTGAGAGGTAGTCCACTCCTGGACGTGTGTCAGGATCCTGAGCAGTCTGCAGTCGTCAAACGGTTGACAACCGTGATAGGTGATTCCCTCCTCGGGGCGTCGTGGTCAGAGGGCCCACCTGAGCCCTAGAAGAGGGTTAGTGTGCTCGATCACAAAATCGGTAATCCCCCGACTGGTTAATCATGAACTAACGGTGCAGGTTCACATCGGTAAGTATTGAACTAAGATATTGCCTGGGACTGGGGCCGAGTACCAGTCGTACCCTCAACACTCTGATAGGATACAAGTACCCAACATATTGTATGAATGCTTGTATATATTTATTATTTACAGTAGAAAGTTACTTTCAATTATTAAAACTTGCATTCTTTTAAATGTTTAGTATGATTAATCGTCATGCATGATTAGTTAGTATATTGGAAATATGAGTCACTACTGAGCAAATGGAAATGCTCACCCTATCATTAATCCTTTTTCAGTTAAATAGTTGCTCGAGGATAGATCGATTCAACAGATATGGTTGTGCAGAGGTTACAGAGGGGATTTGTATGAGTATTCGTGCGATAGATGTTCTTAGTTTCTTTTGTATAGAAGTGATCACAGTTTGTATTATTATGTATTGTATTAAGTTATGTATTTGTAATGCTAATTATATATATTAATATCATTCAGAATCTTGTATTATTATATTATTATCATGGGTTGGGTTGTTCGAAACCCTCGATATCTGACATTGAGTCATTGGAATTCGTGTTAGGATTTTGGGGCGTTACATAGCCCGTTTCAAAAGTCTATGATGTGGTATGATTTTATTTAGAATTATTATAAATCTTTGAATATTGAAATTGAATGATTATTATATATATATAGAAATTAAACCCAAACCAGTTGAAGATATCCAGGAGAGTGAGATTTTGCAGCACTCTCAATTCTCAAAGTCTCATTTAGAATTTGGTCTGGCTCGGTTGTTGAGGTTTCATCACTTTGGGAAACAATTTTTTCACAGTAGTCCATTAGCTGTCGAGCGTCTCTTAATTGGCTTGTAATAGTTAACATCCTGAAAATTTGAAATATTTAGCAAACTATTATGATAATAAAGATGGCTTACTTGTAATGTGACGGAGAGATCCCCTTAGGCCCATGTAGTTAAGTCTTTCCGAAAGGCAACAATACGATCCATGTTTGTATGAATCGTGCGACCTTTTTTTTATATAGTCTCATTTGCAACACATTTACAGATCACAAATTAAGAAAAACTCAAATTTCATGAAATTGCAGTAAGTAGGTTTTACTGTTTGAGTCATCTTTCATATCCCCACCATTGAAATGTGTTGATGAAGATTATATCATCATATTTATTGGACTATTTTCTATTTTTATTTACTTTTTGTCAATGTCTACTAAGTGCAAGGAAATGAAATAGATTACTGGTACTCCATATTCCTGCAAAATATACTTTCTGTCAAGTTGAGAATGTACTTGAAAATATGAAAATTGGCCATCGCAAACATGTTTGATGTGTGTCCACAATAATATTATATTAATATTATTAATGATCTTATTAATAAGCTTGCATACCTGTCTATTGACTTAGAATATTGGTGAGTTTTGATTTCTGTGTCGTCGAGAGATCTTCAACAAACATAAAATATACATGTATCAAATATAAGTAATAAACAGACGTAGACTTTGAGTAAAGAGGAAGATGAAAAAGTTGTACAAACGTCGTAAATCATCTGATGATTTCAATGTAAATCTTGGAGATACTAGTAAATTACTACTTCCACTTGATAATTATTTAGCTACTTATTCAAAAAAGATTACTGGTAAATTTAATAAAATTAAAATTGTTGAATTGAAAAAAATTCGAGTTAGGGCATTTTATCAATGGTAGTTAATTACTGATATTAGATCTAATGGTGATAATTTGGTTTACTGTTTATAAAGAATTCGAGTTAAAAGTTATTTATGAAAGTGGTTGTATTTAAGATGTAAAATTATATTTATATTGACTCATTTTTATTTATTTTGTGTAGTTACAAAAATATCCAAAATTGAATGAATTTTTCTTCAATTAGGTTATCAATTTCAGCCTAATTGAAGAGATACAGTAAAACCTCGATAAGATAATACCCGATAAATTAATTATCTCTTTTAAATAGTATTTTTGGCTGGTCCCAACTTGGGCATGAGTTGATAAATTAATATTTCGCTAAATTTATTAGATAATACATTTTAGAAAAATCCTTGAAGTCCTAACTAATATATAAATTAATATCTTTTTGATATACAAATATATTTTATATTTTTTTATAATAAAAGTCAATTGTTGCTTGTTTTTTCTCAAAATTGATGTTGGTTTGAATCTCGTCTCTGAATTTATGTAGTGTGATGAGTTGATCTGGTGTTGTATTTTGTATTGCAAGAAGAAATTATTCCATTATCATTATCGATTTTAGTGTTTCTTTTCGTGGAACGAGTTCTAGAATAGAACGATTGTCCAACTAGCTTCATCATGTTAGCCCCCTAAGAAAGATATACATGAAAATATACTGTTAATTATGTAAATTAATAGTTTATTAATTAATCGATGAATTAATATCTCATTTAATTAATCATTTTCTCTAGTCCCAAGGTTATTAATTTATCGAAGTTTTACTGTATTTTTTTAGGGGTACGTGCTGGAGTTGATTATACTTGACTCTAATGTTGATAGAATGAGTGTTTAATGTCATACCTTTCCATTATTCATTTCGAATCATCTTAGTGTGTAATGAGTATCTATCTACGGATTAATCTTGATAAATCTATATATTAATTATTATATATTTGAATTGGTGGATTCAATCTCTTGAAACTCTCATCATATTTATCTTCCTACAATTATTTCTTACATTAGTAGTAGTTAATCACCATATACCTTGCTATATTATTTTTTCCTTATTCTTTAGATTAGTAAAAATGAATTTTTTTTCTTCATTTAACTTGGTTCTCTCTTAGACGTGGATTCGATAACCTTTTCTTGCACATATACTCGTTTTAGGTAGTCAAAGCAAGGTTTTGAAAAACGCGATCTAATTAACGACTATTTCACGCTCTTTTAAATGTTATTAGCGCGATCATAATCCATTAGATTTTAAATCATAATCTAATAGATTTTAAATTATTAATTGGACTTAGGTTATGCAAGATGTTGAGATTTTTAACCTAGGTGGGCAAAATAGCGGTGATGAAATCCACTACTTTTATCTTGTTGGTTTGTCCTTATCTAATATTTTATGCAAATGCTAAATTAAATGCTCAATACACTACTCAATTAAAATAAACCGCTAACTTGGGCTTCATGGTGAGAAGGTATACTTACAGGATTGGGCCACTAAAGATGAATTAGTGTACGAACCCGTGTAAAAATAAACTTGTCAATTGTCCGTGACTATTTGTTGTCCTTCTCTACCAAAGAGAGTGAGTGTATACAAACTAAATACAAAAATTGAAACTATAGTCTACTATAATTTAATTGCTAAATGAAATTGAATAAAACACAAGTAACTAGAGAAGAGAGAAGAAAACAAACTCAGTATGGAAGGTGAGAGGGTTGGTTGGGTCTTAATAAACTGTCGATCAGTATGATGACGTCTTTTCTTCCTTGGTTCGATTCCTTCTTAGACCGGCAACGAAGCCATTTGAAAGAACACGAAATAGTCGTTAATTAGATCGCCTTTTTCAAAACCTTGCTTTGACTACCTAAAACGAGTACAACTTCAAGAAAGGGTTATCGAATCCACGTTTAAGAGAGAACCAAGTTAAATGAAGAAAAGAAATTCATTTTTACTAATCTAGAGAATAAGGGGAAAATAATTTTGCAAGGTATTGGTGATTACAGATCAGGAGGCAGAAACCATGGCTCAATGTTGTGGAATACAATTAGTTAAACCACCAGTCACTTATCTAGGCCTCCCACTCATATCTTCAAGACTTAGTGTTAAAGATTGTTACTCTATTATTGAAAGGCTTACAAAGAGGGTAACTTCGTGGAAATCGAAGCACTTATCCTACACTGGCAGACTTCAATTGATGGAGTAAGTTCTATCCTCATTCCATGTGTATTGGGTAAAAACATATTTGTTGCCAAAAGCTGTTGGAAATACTATAGGGCAACTTTGTGCTAGATTTTTCTGGAATGGTGCAGACATGGCCAAATCAATGCATCATGCAAGCCTGAAGAAACTAAGTCTTAAAAAGGAGTGTGGTGGTCTGCGGTTGAGAAATTTTCACACCTGGAACCAATCAGCATACCAAGGACTAGTATTCGACATAGCATACAAAAGACAATCAGTATGGATAACTTGGGTGTGGATCTACCATATCAGAAATAAGGGGTTTTGGACAATGGGAATTCCTGCTGACTGTTCTTGGGTATGAAGAGCAGTCTTGAAGGTGAGGGAAGAAGCTAAGGAGCAAATGAAATACTTGATAGCTGATGGCAAGGACATTAAGCTATGGGAAGACCCATGGTGTGAGTTAGGGCCATTAAAGATGAAACCAGAGATAGTCAACTGCTGGACAACAATTCCTGGAGATGCTACTCTTGACTGCATTTTAGCCAACAACGGGATTGATGAACACTTCCTGAGGAACATCCCAAATGCTACAGCTGAGGTTATTAAACAGGTAAGTATTCTGCTTCAAATTGGTAATGATAGGCTCATTTGGACTCCTAACCCTGCAGGCAAATTCACTACCAGGAGTGCTTACGAAGCACTCATCCAATCTCATGAAAAAGTGGAATGGCACAAATTAGTCTGGAGTTACAAGGCAATTCCAAGACATAGAATGACAACATGGATGTTGCTGTCAGGCTCCCTTCCAACACAGGACAGACTAATCAATAAAGGGATCCTAACAAGCTCTGTATGCATCCTCTGCAATGCCAACAAAGAGAACAGTAGGCACATGTTCTTCCATTGTCCTTTCTCCCATTTGGTATGGAATGGTATCAAAACATGCATGGGATTCTGTACTAGGCAAACAACAGCTCAAGAGGAATGGGAGATGATAATCCAAAGAAGCAGGAAAAAAGGAATGAAAGGGGAAGTGCTCAGTATCTTCACTTGTCCAGCTGTGTATTTTTTATGGAGGGAAAAGAACTACAGAAGATTTAGAGGGGAACAAGCCACTGCAGAGGTAGTCAAAGACAGGTGCATTAAAGAAATGAGAATTTATATCCAGAGAAAGCTCCAAGAAGTGGAGGACACTATAGAGAACAGAGTAATGGCAGACAGAATGGGTATCTCCATCTCCTTTAAGCAAAGAGAGAGGAAATTGTGTCAGTGGAAACCACCACCTGAAGGAATGTACAAACTAAATGCGGATGGTGCTGTGAAAGAAGAGAAAGCAGGATTCGGTGGCTTGATTAGGGACTCAACAGGCAACATGGTTGCAGCATATGCAGGGGGGTCCAAAGAAAGAGAAGTGATACATCAAGAAATGGCTGGAGTCTTAGAAGGAATGAAGCTAGCCAAGCAGATGGGTATTAAGAAGCTACAGGTGTGTTCTGACAGCTTATGGTGTGTGAAGGTCTTAACAAACATAACTAACTCACCTTGGTATTGCGTGATGCTAACTGCAGCAATTCTTCACCTGGCTCTACAGTTCCAGGAGATCACTTTCGAACATGTCTATAGGGAATGTAACCAGTGTGCAGATTACCTAGCTAGTATAGGTTGTACTGAGGATGAAGGACTGATTACTTTTACTCCACTGATGGATGAAATTTTGTGTAGACATGTTAGTGATGATATGTCAGGCACAATTTATGAGAGAGTGTAACATCTTTTTGATCTTATAATACAGGTGGGGGTCTGCCTAACCCCAGCTTAATTGTCAAAAAAAAAAAAAAAAAAAAAAAACTACTACTAATATAAGAAATAATTGTACGAAGATAAATATGATGAGAATTTCAAGAGATTGAATCCACCAATTCAATTATGTAATAATTAATATATAGATTTATCAAGATTAATCCGTAGATAGATACTCATTACACACTAAGATGATTTGAAATGCATAATGGAAAGGTATGACATTAAACACTTATTCTATCTACATTAAAGTCTATCAATTCTAGAAAATCAATGATACTTCTTATCATTAAATGTGAGGAAAGACTAAAACACAATGTACAACTATTATGTTGGTGGCAAGTGAAAAACACAAATAGTGCTAAACTAACAATTCAGTATTCAACCAAATCAAACGATACGCAAAAAATAAATAACACGCAGGAATTTTTAACGTGGTAAAACCCAATTTGGGAAACGTCCACGGTTGCCTTGGTGACAACAAATAATCCACTAGATGAAAGAGATTTACAAACCTACCAACTACCTGCACTCACTGCGAGCTGATACTTCAGGTTATCTCTAACACCTTGACTTCACCAGAGCACCTTGATGTACGCACAAGACACTCGACTTCTTGATGAACACACCAGAAGACTCGAAGCCGAATTCACAATGATATATGAGAGATAGGGAATTGATGAATTAAGAAGAAAGGGAATTGAGTTCAATAACCAAAACAACTTCAACACAAAACCTAAACCAAACTCCAGAACAAGAGAAGAATTGGACGGCCAAAGAACTGGCATGTTCTTTGGAAGAGAAACCCTATTTATACTTAGGGTTGTAGAACACAAGAAATGGGCCGGAATTTAACAAAATCCATATTGGACGTACGTACGTCGAAACGACGTTCGTACGTCTCCACACAATAAACGCTTGCTGACTACGTGGACGTACGAACGCCCTAACTAGGTACGTACGTCAAGAACCAAAAATTTCCTGCTGCCTAACCTGACGTACGTACGCCCTAACTCGGTACGTACGTTCAACACGATTGAAGTTTTGCTGACCTGTGGGACGTACGTACGTCCTAACTAGGTACGTACGTCCTGAACCAAAAACACACTTTTGACACACTAGACGCGAAGACAAAGAGTCGGGATGACGCGCGTACAACGAGGTTTTCCTAACAATGAACTCAAGGCGAGATAACCATGGACATCCAATGTCACAAAATTAATGTCAAACAACCTAGTGCCGGTTTCAATCTCCCCCTTTGACATTGATTTTGTGACAAAAACCTATGACTCTAATAGCACTTATAAAACGTGCTTACAAACCCAAACCATGGCATTTATAAAACATGCCTACAAAAGCACTCAAGGTAGAACACATACCAAATCACCAATTCTTGACATCCAGCTTGAGCAAGAACCTTCCATCATCAGAGACCGAACGGAAGCGACTAAAAATTTAGAACAACTCCCCCATACTTCATGAGGTCCAACTTTAGTTACTTGAGCTCCCTCATAACTGTACAACCTCTAAACATCAACACGTTCACTCCCCCATACTTGTAGCATACCTGAAACATGACCCAAAAATACACTAACGAAGAAAAAGAAGGTGTTAGTATTAGAGTCATAAATCTCCCCCTTTTTGTCACAAGAAGTGGAAGAGGTATAATTAACAGTAAACAAGGCAAGACGATGAATAATATAAGGGTAAAATAAATAATAAGAAAAAATATATTATCCCTAAAACTTAAAACTTGCATGAAACAAATATCAACCAGAAACAGAAGTCCATAACCAGAATTAACAGCAAAAGCAGAAAAACAATACTCAATTTAACGAATTCGAAAAATTCGTTCCCAATGACCTAGAGGAAGCTTTGAGAAATAAGCCTCTGCACGTGCCGAAGATCGAGTCCAACGAGCTATCACATGATCATCATAATCCTCCAGCCATTCACCAGTACAAAATAACTCCTCGATTCTGCTGTCCAAGCCACAGTCGGTGAGAGGAGCAGCAAGTCCTGAAACTTTCGGGTATCCAACCAACTCCAAGAAAAAAATAAGTCCATTACCAAAAAAAAAAATAGTGTTAAACCGAAAAGACCACAGAGACCTTAGGTCAGAGAGAAGCACTACAAAGTTCCCAAAAATCGATGGACTCGTACCCAATAAAAACAGGCAATATGTTGAGGGATCCAGACCACATGCTCAAAAGGAATGAGAGAGCACATAAGCAATACACCATACGTAGCACCAACCCCAAGGGAGAAGTTTTTTTTTTTTTTTTTTTTTTTTTTTTTTTTTTATAAATATATGAAATAAGTGGCATGCTCGTGTGGGAGTTTGATACACCTCCATCTTTTACCAAAACACGAGGGTAGGGTGTAGCCTACATTTTTTCGGCAAAACACACTCAAGAAGTGCAATACCATGGTAACGTGCAACACAAGAACTAACATCTCTTGAGTGCATCCGTCAGAGCATGACCCTCACAGCCCCAACGGGTTCCTAGCCAACTGATAATGCGCTCAAGACATTCAAATGGCTGGCGATTTCGTGAGTGATTGACCACTTACAGGAGGAGACAAGATGAGAAAAAAAATCCACACGATAAAGAAGGGGTATACCAATAACAAATTCTAACATATAAACCACGCATTATGCAACGTAAACCAGGAGAGTGACCATGAAAGATCCCAATGACCTTATTTGAGCGGAAAGACTAAGAACCCCAACATATTGCACATTTTTTAAGGACGACACCCAAAACAATAATCAAAAAAAAATATGCCCTCAACCGAATATGGAGAACCAACACAGACCATTACGACAAAACAAACTTGACCAGATATATACAGAGAAAGAGAAAAATAATATACAAGGAAGAAGAGAGAGAGGAGAGGAGACTACCAGTAACATTTAGGGAAGAGGAACAACCCCAATGGACTTGCGCAGATAATGAAAGCGGGCTGCATCAAGAGGTTTCGTAAGAATGTCCGCGAGCTGATGTTCAGTAGGAATGAATTCCATTGCTATATCACCCTTCTCAACCGTCTCACGAAGGAAATGATGACGAATGTCGATATGCTTTGTTCGTGAGTGTTGAACAGGATTTTTGGATATGCTAATGGTGCTGGTGTTGTCACAGAACAAGTCCATCGCCTTTTGTTGGATGCCATAGTCTCGAAGCATCTGACGCATCCACAGAAGTTGTGTACATGCACTAGCTGCAGCTATATACTCAGCCTCACACGTGGAGATGGATACGGATGATTGTTTCTTGCTATGCCAGGAAACAAGATTATTCCCAACATAGAAACAACCACCACTGGTACTATGACGATCATCAAGATTACCACCCCAGTCAGCATCACAATAACCTGCCACAACACTATTTGTATCTCTGGTAAACCATAATCCATGATCAAGCGTGCTACCAACATACCGAATGATACGTTTAACAGCAGTGAGATGAGATTCCTTAGGATTAGCCTGAAACCTTGCACACACTCCAACACTATAAGCAATATCTGGACGACTAACAGTGAGATACAAAAGACTACCAATCATACTACGATATTCACGAATATCAACAGACTTACCCATAACATCCTTACCAAGACGTACCCTATCACCCATGGGAGTATCTTGACCACTAGAAGCACTAAAACCAAATTTTTTGACAAGTTCTTTGGCATACTTTGTTTGAGAGATGAACGCTCCATGATTAAACTGCTTCACCTGCAAGCCAAGGAAAAAATTTAGTTCCCCCATTAAACTCATTTCAAATTCAGAACTCATTAACCGAGAAAAAGATTCAGAAAGAGAGGGACAAGTGGATCCAAACACTATATCATCCACATAGACTTGTGCGAGAAGAACATCGTTTTCCTTTCTCAGGATGAAAAGGGTTCGATCAACACTACCACGAACAAATCCTTTCCCTAATAAGAAGGTTGTCAGGCGTTCATAACATGCTCGAGGAGCCTGTTTTAAACCATACAATGCTTTTTGCAGTTTGAAGACATGATTCGGAAAGGTGTGATCAACAAACCCCTTTGGTTGTTCAACATAGACCTCCTCATTGAGAAGACCGTTGAGGAACGCACTTTTGACATCCATTTGGTACAGCTTGAAATTCAAATGGCATGCCATAGCAAGAAGAAGCCTGACAGATTCCAACCTAGCCACAGGAGCAAAAGTCTCTCCGTAATCAACACCTTCAATCTGACTGTAGCCCTGAGCTACGAGCCGTGCCTTGTTTCGCACAATCTGCCCAAACTCATCCAATTTATTTTTAAAGATCCACTTGGTGCCAACCACATTAGTGTGAGTAGGTCTGGGAACTAATGTCCAAACATCACTACGCTTAAACTGACCGAGTTCTTCCTACATAGCAACTAACCAATCATCATCAGTAAGAGCATCAATAACGTGTTTAGGTTCAAAAGAGGAAAGATAACAAACATAGTGAACACAGTTTGTCTCCTTGGCCTTTCGACGAGTCAGACGCTGATCATTAATATCCCCAATGACATCCCCTATGGAGTGATGTTGTTTAACACGGGTTGATGCTTTAACAAACAACTCCTCAGGCTCAGCAGGCACAATGGAGGGATCTGGAGGCACATCAACCGCCCCTGGCGGTGGTGATACAACATCATCCAGTGTGGGCACAACACTGGTCCTACCAGGCAAGTCCTTTGAAGTAATCGAAGAATTATTACCATCAACACCATTATCAGGTAACGAGAACGACATGGGAGACATGTCAACAGAGTCTGACAAGGGTGAGAGAACTGTAAAATCCTGTGTACCAGTAGAAACAGAAGGGTCAGATAAAATAGTGTCATCAACAACAACATTAAAAGATTCCATGACCTTGCGAGTGTTGTAGTTAAATACTCGAAAGACCCTACTATTTGAGGAATAACCAAGTAAAAGAGCAACATCACCTCGACTATCAAACTTAGACAGACTTTGTCTGTCCTTGCACACATAGCAAACACTGCCAAAAACTCGCATATATTTGAGATTTGGCTTCTTACCATACCATAGTTCATAAGCCGTTTGTGTAGTACCAGATCTCAGATATACACGGTTCATGATGTAACAAGCAGTATGGACTACTTCCGCCCAGAACTTGGTAGGAACATTCTTCGCATGTAACATTGCACGAGCCATCTCCTGAATAACACTGTTCTTCCGTTCTGCGACTCCGTTTTGTTGCGGAGTGTATGGGGCCGAAAATTCTTGCCACGTACCATTTGCAATGCAATACTCAATAACACCTGTGTTTGTGAACTCACCGCCCCTGTCACTTCAAACATGTTTAATTTGAGTATCTTTCTCATTTTGAACACGAAGACATATCCCATGAAACTCAAGAAATGCATCAGATTTTTCACGCAAGAATGATACCCAAGTAAAACGAGTGTAATCATCAACCATAACTAAGATGTATCGTTTGCCCCCTAAGCTGGGAGTACGAGTAGGACCCATCAGATCCATGTGGATGAGTTCTAAAGGAGAGGATGTGGTTATAGACTTTTTCTTGGGATGTGGACTCCGTATCTGTTTACCTAGTTGACACCCCCCACACACAGTTTCGCGATTCCTTCCAAGTCTAGGAACTCACTTAATATATTCATTTCGAGTTAGATTGTCTAGGAGTTCAAAGTTGACATGACCTAGCCGTTGATGCCACAACAGACCCTCATTCAGTTTGCTAGGTAAGCAGTTTATACCAGGTGCAACAGGCTGAATGGCATAGCAATTATCCAATGTGCGTTTACCTGTCATGACACACTTACCCAAACTATCAAGAACTGTACATATATTTTTAGAAAAATTAACAGTATGATCAGTATCGCAAAGTTGGCTAATACTGATCAAATTAACACGCAACCCATCAACTAATAAACAAACATCATTCGAGGATAGACCAATACCAGTAACAAAGCCTTTACCAATTACAGGAGCGCGCTTACCATTACCAAAAGTGACACATCCACCATCTATAGCAGTAACGGAGGAGAAAAGTTTGGCATTACCTGACATATGTTTCGAAGCACCACTATCAAGTAGCCATTCACTATCCGAGCTTGAAACATGAAGAGCAGTAATCGCCACATTTGAAACATTGCCTGCAAGGTTACAAGGAAAAGAGTAAGATGCGTATGGATAAGATGGATAGGCATATGATGGCTGTGAGAACAGCGGCCATGGTTGTGGAACAGGAGCGGCCACGACACACTGCGATGCCCAATGTCCAAACTGCCCACATAATGAGCAAGACATTTGACGTTTTCTTCCTTGAAGGGGAGCGCGCCTAAAGGGTTTCCATTTACGCCCGATGCCTACCGTGGCCACAGATTGATGATTATTAGACTTTTTGGTAGGAGGATTGGGCAATAGCGGAGGTAGTTCAGAAGATGACAGCCCATTGCAGTTTTCAAAAGACTTAAGGCAAACCAGTTCCTTTTTGACATCCTCGAGTTCAGTGGACAAAACACTACACCGGGCTTCCCATTCAACATTGTCGTGCTCAAGAGCAACAAGATTGCTCAATAAGTTCACCTTATCAATCCGCCAAGATTCAGTTTTCCTATCCAAGGTTGACATGGACGAGGAACTAGAAGAGTGTAAGTCAAGTCTGTCTTGAAGAATACTATTTTGTGCCTCTAACCGTAGACATTCCTTTCTGGATAACCGGTATAGGGTAGCCCAATCATCATTGTCAACAAGAATCAATTCCCTGTCACAGTCACTAGAGCATTCTTTACTAGCAGTTGATTGTTCATCAGACAATCGAGCCACAAACGAGACATGTGGCTTACCAGAGTAAATCATAGCACTAGAAGGATCTACGCGTGAGCCATTATGCTCCATAACAAGCGCCCTGCTCTGATACCAATTGAAAAACACAAATAGTGCTAAACTAACAATTCAGTATTCAACCAAATCAAACGATACGCAAAAAATAAATAACACGCAGGAATTTTTAACGTGGTAAAACCCAATTTGGGAAACGTCCACGGTTGCCTTGGTGACAACAAATAATCCACTAGATGAAAGAGATTTACAAACCTACCAACTACCTGCACTTACTGCGAGCTGATACTTCAGGTTATCTCTAACACCTTGACTTCACCAGAGCACCTTGATGTACGCACATGACACTCGACTTCTTGATGAACACACCAGAAGACTCGAAGCCGAATTCACAATGATATATGAGAGATAGGGAATTGATGAATTAAGAAGAAAGGGAATTGAGTTCAATAACCAAAACAACTTCAACACAAAACCTAAACCAAACTCCAGAACAAGAGAAGAATTGGACGGCCAAAGAACTGGCATGTTCTTTGGAAGAGAAACCCTATTTATACTTAGGGTTGTAGAACACAAGAAATGGGCCGGAATTTAACAAAATCCATATTGGACGTACGTACGTCGAAACGACGTTCGTACGTCTCCACACAATAAACGCTTGCTGACTACGTGGAAGTACGAACGCCCTAACTAGGTACGTACGTCCAGAACCAAAACTTTCCTGCTGCCTAACCTGACGTACGTACGCCCTAACTCGGTACGTACGTTCAACACGATTGAAATTTTGCTGACCTGTGGGACGTACGTACGTCCTAACTAGGTACGTACGTCCTGAACCAAAAACACACTTTTGACACACTAGACGCGAAGACAAAGAGTCGGGATGACGCGCGTACAACGAGGTTTTCCTAACAATGAACTCAAGGCGAGATAACCATGGACATCCAATGTCACAAAATTAATGTCAAACAACCTAGTGCCGGTTTTAGCAAGAAAGAGTACGTTCGTCTTTCAGACCGTTACTCAATGTGTCCCCAATAGCTATAGCAAAGCGTATATTCTACCCACTAAAAGAATTTAAAGAACTAAGAAGAAAGTAAATAAACACTGTTATATGTTTCATTTCACAAATAAATTATTACAATTATTTACTTTTAATTTTCTCTCGAAACGCTAGATTCTTGACCTCCAGAATTACTCTAATGGATTAAAGCTTAATAAATCATATATTAACTACTACATAAAATGAAAAGGCTTCATCTCTCCCTTGAAAAAGGGAGATTAGGCTAGCATAATACTAAACTAAAATCTATTAAATGAAATGACATAAAATAAAAACTAACTAAACTAGAAGAAGAAGATGAGGAAGAAGAAGAAGTAGAAGTAGAAGAAGAAAAGAACTTTTATTAGAATGAGTTTTTGCTCTCACTTCTTGATGATGAATACAATGAATAGTGCTCCCTATTTATAGATCCATAGAGAGCCTAAAAGGAAAAAAATTGTAAAATATTACATAATATTTAATTTGATTAATAATCAAATCAATTACTAAACATTTGTGGAAGAAAATATCAAGAATAAAATCTTTGAATGATTCTGGTCAAAGATTAATGAAAAACATGTTGGAAATCAAATCCTTGCCACCATTGTTGCCAATTCTGTATAAAACTACCATATAGTGTTATTCTAGAAGATGCTGGCAATCTTCCTTGGATGATTGAGTTGTCTCAATATTCTTCATATTACACATGCCAGAATCTTAAATATCAACCTTGAAATGATTCTATACTCCATCTTCTATTTAGTAGTCTTACTTCACTTATCTCTTTAATGGGCCTCTCTTGGACTTAAGCTTTGTAGATAATTTACGGGCTCATTTAGAGTTAATCCACTAAGATTCATTCAAGGCTTTGACCATTTGGATCCATGACTTTGGGCTTCAAACTTGACTTTTCCCTTTTTACTCTTTTTGTATTATTTTGTAGGTTTTTTCTTTGATTTATTCTTTTCTAATTTTTTTCCTACAAAAATACGAAAATAATACGAATTACTCTAATTCAAGTCCGAAAGTTAGTTCTAACATCATACTAATTAGGGGTAAAAATTACGTTTTTGGATACTTATCACAACCCGCAAACTAGCATTTGCTAGTCCTCTAGCAAAAGAGTGAAATAAAAAAAATAAGTAGACTAAAACTTTATTTAATATACAAGTTATACCATTACGCGGTAATTTACAACCACTATTAATTAAACTTTTATTTAAACTATTAACAACTATTTTATTTCACTTTATTCATTCTATTATATTAACATCCATAAGAAGCAAGAAGAATTATACACAAAGCCCTTGATACAATCATACATTGATCGAGGTTTTAGAAAATGAAAATTTTGATGTTTTAAAATTTGTTAGATTTGAAAACGATGAAATTATGATTTGGGCATAGCACATTAGCATCATACTGTCACCCAAATTAAATCTTCTCAGTAGTAAATTACCAATCAATAACCACTTTTGTCAGTAAGTTATTGCCTTAGACATAAATAACTCATTTTTTTGGGGGGGGGGGGGGGGGGGGGGAAAGCGTAACACCAAAGTAAATGAAAATGATCGAGATTTTAAGAAATGGAAATTTTGATGTTTTAAAATTTGTTAGATTGAAAACAAGGAAATTTTGATTTGGGCATAGCACAATATTGTCACCCAAATTAAATCTTCTCAGCAGTAAATTGCCGATCAATAACCACTTTTGTTAATAAGTTATTGCCTTGGACATAAATAACTCATTATTTTTTTATTTTTTTTATTTTTTGAAAGCTTAGCATCGTAGTACTGCCCAAATTGAATCTTCCCAATAGTAAATCGCCGACCAATATTCAGTATAGTCAACCAGTTATTGCCAACTACCTTAGACATAAAATAAGTCAATATTTATTTTGAAAGTGTGGCATCATAGTGCCACCCGAATTAAATCTTCCCAGCAATAGATCACCAACCAATATCCATTATAGTCAACAAGTTATTGACAAATACATTAGACATAAATAACTCAATTTTTATTATGAAAGCGTATCACCATAATGCCTACCAAATGAAATCTTCCCAACAGTAGATCAACATCCAATATCCATTATAATCAGCAAGTTGTTGCCAAAGACATTATACATGAAATAACTCGATTTTTATTTTAAAAGCGTAGCACTATAATGTCGTCCAAATAAAATCTTCCCCGCAGTTGATCACTAACCAATATCCACTACAGTCAGCAAGTTATTGTCGACTATTTTAGACATGAAATAACTCGATTTTTATTTTGAAAACGTAACACTATATTGTTGCCCAAATTAAATCTTCCCAACAGTAAATCGCTAATAAATATCCACTATACTCAGCAAGTTATTATCGACTACCTTAGACATGAAATAATCTAATTTTATTTTGAAAACGTAGCACTATAGTGTCACCCTATTTTTTAATAAGAAGTTAATTGCGAATATTAATTTTTTTTTTATTGCAACTAAATTTCTTGACAAAATAAGTTTCAAAACAATAAAATTAGAAAACATAATCTTTTCGTTAAAACAATATGAAAATATTTTTATATAAAAATATGAGTTGTATATCGAATTCAAAACAATTTTATTAAGTATGAATTTTTCGAATATCTTACTTCATGAATTTTTCATACGATTATATTTTTTTTTTCTTTCTAAAAACAAAAAATAGGCGTGTGCCCAAAATAAAACCTATTTACAAGTTAATATGTGCGTAAAACTTGTTTAGCAGGTAATATGGGTGTATACGTAAAACCTGTTTAGCAGGTTAATATGAGTGTGTTAAATTTTTTTTTTAACGGTGTGCCAAAAGTAAAAAGGGGTGTGCCTTTAGCTAGGGGTAGAGCTAGGGGGTTGAGAGTGCGCATTTGCGCCCCCTCAAATTTCACGAAAATATATTTTTTGAAATGTATTCCACAAAATCTGCATACTGTCTAGATCTTAGAATTATAAGCGGACTCTTTCTGAATCCTTCTATAAATAAAGTTGTCACAGTACACTAAGTAAAATTCCTTTTTAATATTTTGTTTATTTGTTATACTAGTGCCTTACCCGGTGCAGTTAATTTTAAATTATCCATGTCCGATTGGTATTCAAGTTTTAAGTAATTAATTTTATTAAATATTATAAATTACACTAATTTATTAAATCGCATGAAATAATTATTTATTAAGTAACTTCATTATTCTCGTTGTATTTTGTTAATTTAATTATTTTTTAATTATTGGACCTTTTGCTCATAAATAAAAAATTCAGCCCATAAATAATAATATGTTAAAGAACAATAAAACTATTATTTAAAGGGTATTTTGTAAATTTACTAAAAAACCATACCTAAAGGGGTATTTTAGTCAGAATTAGGTGACAAAATTTTAAAGTTCAATTCTCATTAACCGGGACTTACCCCGGCCTGAATTTTATTGAGATTTTCTTTTCTATGAAATTAAGAATATCTTGTAGTTGTTTTTTATTTTTTAATTAATAACAGATGTTAATTAGAATTTTTTAGGTTTTTTATCGATTGTTAGAAAATACAATCGATAAAAGTACTTGATTTTTTTTAGAAAGAAGTAGAGGCAGTTGAGTCGAGTGCTCTCCCTGAGTGAAATTCATGGCTACGCCACTGCCTTTAGCCTTAGCCTACATATATACATTGGGCTGTAACTTTTGAACTCGATCCAATTACCCACCTATAACTTAATACAGTATAACCCCTATAAATTAATAACCTTGGACCACCAAAATCTATAAATTTAACGTGATATTAATTAATCTATAAAGTAATAATCAATCAATTTAGCGACCGAATTATATTTTTCAGTTTTATTCTACCTACACTGTTTGTTTTTCTTATTAAAAATACGATATTTTGACTTATTTAAATAACTAAGGATTTATCACACTATGATAAATGATGAAGATATGAACTTAGGTTTTACAAAATTTTAAACACTTAGTATTTTTCCATTGTGGCCCTGCTTGTTTGGGCTGCAAAAAGACGAATATTTATCTATCTATCATTAGATTGGTCCATCTTTAATCTAGGGTAATATCCCAAAAAAGCCTCATGTTTAGGTGCCTCTTCCCCAATAGGCCCTGACATGGGGTCATCTTCTCAAACAAGCCCTTTGACTAGATTATATTTTTTAGTAGGTCAAAATTACCCTTGTATTCTATCTTCTAATCTCAACCTTTTATCCTCTAAAACCAGGATAAGACAAAAAAACAGAAAAAGACAAAAAACAGAAAAGGACAAAAAAACAGTTGGTGTATAACTTTTTGGTTTTAACATTTGAAAATATTATAAGTTGTGTTTTAGAAATCGAAAATCAACATGGTTTATATGGTTGGAAAGGTCTCGACGAGATCTTTCAAACTAGATCCCACATGACTATAAAATTTTAAATTTAAAAATTTAATGTTTTTATAAAAATTCAAATATTTATAAAAAATTCAAAATTTCATATTTTTTTTTTACCGAGAAGTTGGGTTTTGAGAAAAAACTCCTTATGATTTCAAAGGCTTTTCAAAATTACTCTAAAAATCTAAAAAATCACACATTACTATCAAATTCAGGAGTTTTTATTTTTGTCCTCTAACATATATCTTCTTGTCTTCTAACACCAAAGCAATATCCTCTAAATTGTTGTTTGTTAATATGTAAATTACAAAGGCATGATATCCATTCTAAATTATTAATATATGTGAATTATAGTCTGTAATTTGATGCATGAGTTCGATGTCTCAACTGAGGACAAAATCCTTATAGTACAGAAAAAAAAAAAGAAAAAAAATTTGTATTGCTATGAAAAGTTCATAAAAATGTTTAATGTATAGTTAACTTCACAAAAAACTTCATAAAAGAACATAACCCAGTCTATATATTGTTTTTTAGGTTACATCTCAAACCCTAAGAAAAAAGAAAAAGAACATAATCCAGACTAAACATAAATTCCTCCTTTTGCATGGTGTAATGTCAATAAGCTCGTTAAATTTGTACTCCATTCTCCCTTCCTATCCCTCACACCAAAACAATATAATAGTTCAAATCTCTAATCATTATTTTATTTTATTTTTTGGCAAACGGGGTTGAGGGCACCCCTTACCCCTTTAAAGTACATGAGGAAACTTATATCAAACAATCAGTTTACTAGCATGTTTTGAACCAACGATCTCTCCACTTTGTGAGATGGATGCAACCATTGAGCCACAAACTCGAGTGCTTTCCAACCATCATTGAAGCTAATAGTCTCTCTTTATTTAAACACTCATGTCTTCTTGTTTTCAACAAAATCCAAGTAATACATATAAAACCATGACCAATATACTTTGATAACTAACTTTCATCCACCTTTCCAAACTTTTTAATATATAATATAATTTAATAAAGATACTTTAGCATTAAGGGGTGACATTAGCTTTAGGGATCTGTTGACCAGGTGGGCATATGCTCTACAGGAATAGTGGTAACTCAGTTGTATTGGACATTTGGGGATGTTTGTGCCCCCTTGTTTCTTTCTTTTTTCTTCTCTGTCTTTGAGTGGCCTGTTATGCTCAGGAGCTAGGTGTAGAGAGTTGTTTTGGTTTTTTACCTGACGGTGTACAGTCTTTGTACATGCTGATCAGGCGATGTATATCCTACCTTTGGGTGTGGATATAATGTTGTTTGATTCAGAAAGAGAAGAAGAAACATACTTTTTATCAAAAAAAAATATTGTAATTTAATAAATTTGCATGTTAAGTTGATACAATAGCTTGTTTAGAGGATAAAGGTATATTGTTTAGAGAACAACAATCAATGTTTTAGCGGATAAAACCCTTACAGTATATAGAGAGAAAATTATCGAAAAAATAAAAAACACATTCTTTTTTTTTTCATAGCCATGTGGGATCTTGTTAGATAGATCTCGTCGAGATCTTTCCAACCATATACATCATATTGATTTTTACTTTCTTAATTAAAAGATATACAAGTTATAAATAATATAACAAAAAATATTAATTAATATTAAAAAAATTGTTTTTGTCTTTTCTTATTTGTCTTATTCTGTTTTATTTTTCTTTTGTTTTTAGTATGAAGGGTATAATGGTCTCACAAAAATTGCTAAAAGGTAATGTGGTGGGTCAGGGGGCTTGTTTGAGAAAATAGCCCCATGTCAGGGCCTATTGGGGAAGAGGCACCTAAACATGGGGCTTTTTTGGGATATTACCCTTTAATCTATTCTTTGATTTAAATGACCCCCGCCTAGTTTAGCTTAAATGAAATTGGTCCCCCATCTAAACTATTAAATGAAATTGCTCCCCCATCTAAACTATACTTAAGAATGAGGTAATTATAGATGGTCCCCTACCAAAGTTTTTAGAAAAATGTGTAAAATCTTTGCACTTTTGAAATAACACCAAACTTTTGCATAAAATTTGTTCGTAAAATCACTTATCAAGTGTTTCGAGCATATTAAATTAGACTAAATTTTAGGTAATTAAGATTATGTATGTAGGGTAACCAAGCACGGCCACAATATGTATAATATTTAACTGAATTTAATAACAAACTCAAGCGAGATTTAATTTTTCAACAAAAAATTAATTTTTATTCAAAGAAACTATGAAAAATTATATATTGTTTAGTACATTATTAATTTACATAATGGTTGTGTTTGGTTCGGTGAAATTCAGATTCCACCGAAAATGTGATTAACACCCTACAATTTAGGAGATAAAAGAGGAAAGCAGATTCCGGTGTAAGCTAAGACGATGGAATGCGGTTTCCTTAAATTTAAAATGGAAAGTTTAGACAAATGTATCAAGTAATTATCTTCGCTAAGATTTCATTCTATCTTGGACTCACTTTCTCCCTTTTTTTGATTACGATCTCTGTTCTTTTTTCTTATCTCTGCCAATAGTGCCATCTGCTTTCTCGGAATCCAAATTTCGGGAACCAAACACAGCCGACCAATATATGGATGTATAAAAATATATAATGGTCTCTAAAATCTATTAACTTATAAATTTTGCGAATTTATTAATTGAGTACATTGGCTAGGGGTGGACTCGGTTCGGTTCGGGTCGGATATGAGGTATTTTTGGGACCGAACCAAAATAGTCGGTTTTCCATATAAGCAAATCGAAACCGAACCGAATACTTACAGAAATCGGATCAAAACCGATACGAGATACTCGGTTACTCGGGTTGGGCTTTAGTTATAGGCTTTTTTTAAAATGGTAAACAGATCGTAATTAGAAACCTATTAACAGATCTAGTTTCATCTTTTTCTTCCTAATTTCATCTTCTTCTCCTTTTTTTTTTTACTAAAGATAATCATAAGATAGATGCAGATATGATTGAAGACATATAAATTAAGTCAAACTATGAATCATAGGAAATTTTAGAATCTTTGAAAATCATAAGAGAAGAAATGTTACAGATAAGAGATAAGGTGAAATATAAAAAAAAATACGAAGTCATTGTGTAATTTCAGATCGATTCGGATATTTATTACAACAGAAGTTTAGTAACCGACTTTGAAATTCTTGCAATCGAAATCCGAACCGAAATATTTAGAAGTTGAAAAAAAAAAAATGTGTTGAGTTAATCAGTGTGTAGAATATTTGATTCGATACATTGCATTATATGCACCTAGATTCAATAAGTTGAATTAACTAATGACTCTAGTATTCACTCTGAAAAATTTAATGAAGTGTTGGATTTTTGAATTTTGAATTGGTCAATAACTATGATCAATAATCTTAATCTTTACTGGACCTTGATAATTGAAGTGGAAAGTAATTTTTTACTCAAAAAATCAAAAAATTGAAATATCTCTATAAATTAATATTATTAATTTATCAATAAATTTATATCTCTCTAAGTTAATAGAATTAAGGTGGGCTGGAGGCTTTTAATTTTAATTTATAGAGGTTTAACTTAATCTTTACTGGATCTTGATAATTGAAGTAGAAAGTAATTTTTTTACTCAAAAAATCAAAAAATTGAAATATCGCTATAAATTAATATTATTAATTTATCGATAAATTTATATCTCTCTAAGTTAATAGAATTAAGGTGGGCCGGAGGCTATTAATTTTAATTTATAGAGTTTAACTGTATTGTATTTACAAAGTTGTTAATATTTTGCAAAATCCTAGCTCATTTCCAGCTCTAAAAAATGGTAGTGCCAAAGATCGATCAAGTCGATTTTTTCAATAGAATTGGGTGGTGTCGGAAATGATCATATCTCCTTGTCTGAAACTGGTGTTGAATACCTCAGGTACAATAGCAAGTGATCAATATCTTAGGTACAAGCAAGTTTAGATTCACGTTTGAGACTAACTTTGGAAACTGTATCCTTTAACCATTGTTTTGTGCAGCTCAACACTAGCTTTCAGGAGGTACGTCTGGTCGCTGAGGTTGGCGTGAGGGCTGAGATCGAGCTGAAGCATCTGGACGAGAAGCTCGAGCAGGCTAAGAACATTGTTGTTGTTGCTGAGACGAAGGTGAGGGACAGGGATGGGGAGATTGTAGCGCTGAGGGAGATGATAGGGGGTCTTAGAGGTGAGGTTACTGCTGCTAAGGACTCTGCGGCGTACTGGGAGGGCGCGTGCCGAAAGAATGGTGTTGAATGGCAGGCGTATTGTGAGAACCTCAAGAAGCAACTGCTGGGGTCGCCCAAAGGAGAGGAGACGCTAGTTGGTGACGAGGTCGCTCTAGTCCCAACGCAGGACGCCTCGATGGGCCCTGGAGATGGGGTAGAAGGACTCCAGAACGAGCTGGTCGAGCCAGACGAGCGGACTTCGCAGCAGTGACCTTCTCTCTGTCTTCAGTGATTCCTGGTGTTTTCTTGTTCTTGTATGCATTCCTCACTGCTGGACAGTACATCTCCTTCTTCTTCTCACGTTCACTTTTCATCTTCTTCTCACGTTCAGTCTTCAGCTCGAGTGGTTGTGAGGTTTAGCTAGATGGTCTTGAATGCTATTTTGATGAGTTGTATCATAACACTAGTGATCGATCTGCTTCGGCAGGTCGATTGCGCCTTTATTTTCTGCATTTATATTCCTTGTTGTGGATAATGTAAACTGTCTCATTTGGGCGACTAGTTTCCAGGGAGTCCTGGTGGCTCGTTCAAAAGGCAGGTAGACGAGATGAATGGCTGCAAGTAGGGCGGACTGAAATGATTCCTCTTGTATGCCTTAGTTAAATGAATTTGTTTTTTCCTTCTCGTCGTTGTAGTTTGCCTTTGGTTTTGCAGGTAGCTTCTCTCTTGCGAGCTGGATATGTGGAATGTTGGCACAACCCCTAAGTAGTTTAGGTCGATGTAATAGATCGCTTTTCCTGTAATAGTTAGGCTTTGAAGTAAATAAATAAAATGAAATTTCACTTGTTTACCTTCCTCGCCTCTATTTTATTTGCATTGTCTGCTTGTATTGATTCGCAAACACCAAATAGTAAGTCAAAAACTTGACCTGTTCTAGGATTTGGTCGGTTGAGTATGAGCTCGACTTTACTTAGGTCGTGGGATAGTTATGACCTAAGTAAGGAGTGTTAGTTGGATTACAGATGTCAACTTAACACTTAAAAATTATCAAAGGGACTTGAGGATTGATAATTTGAAGGTCTGGGGATTGAGTTAGACCTATTCAAGCCATTGATATTTGAACTGAAATGAAGGAAAAATTGAGCTCGTTTATTGAAATATGAGAATGCATGCTTACATTTTACTGGTAAAACTTCTTCAAATGATAAGCATTCCATGGATTCTTCACATCTTCCCCTTTTGGAGTTTGAAGGCGATAAATCCATTGCTTTGGACCTTTGTGATGATATAAGGACCTTCCCAGTTGGCGTTGAGCTTTCCAACATTTGCCTTTCTTTTGTTGTGGAACATTTTTCTTAATACGAGCTCGCCTGGTTGAAAAGATCGAGGTCGGACGCCTTTGTTATAAGCTCGTTTGAGCCTTTGTTGGTATTGCTCGAGCTTAATGGTGGCGTGGTTCCTCCTTTCTTCAGCCAGATCTATTCCGAACGACCAGGCTTGGTTATTGAGCTCGGTATCGACCAGTAGTGACTTGGTCGTGCCAAATGTCCGCTCGGTTGGAATAACAGCTTCTACTCCATAGTAAAGGCTAAATGGAGACATTCATGTTGATGTTCGAGGAGTTGTTCTGTAGGCCCAGAGGATATTTTCTAGCTGCTGTGGCCATTGGTCTTCCTGATCTTCAAGTTTTTTCTTCAAGTTAGATAGAATTTGCTTGTTCGCAATTTCGACCTGACCATTGCTTTGTGGATATCGAGGCGTCGATCTAGAGTGCTCGATTTTCCATAGTGCATAGAAAACCTTAATGTTTTTTCCCACGAACTGGGTTCCGTTGTCAGTAACTATTCTCTTGGGCAAACCAAATCTTGTGGTTATGTTTTCCCACAGAAATCGTTGCACATCTGCTTGAGTAATGTTGGTGAGTGCGACGGCCTCTACCCATTTGGTGAAGTAATGTTGGCCAGGGAGCAGTGATGTTAATGAGGTCGTTGGGATGCTGATGCGCGTGGTCGGCAAAACGTTGACACTCCTTACACTTTAACACAAACTTTTTTGCATCTTCGTTCATTCTTCGCCAGAAATATCCTTACGAGATCGCTTTATGAGCAAGTATGCGACCTCCTGAGTGATTTCCACATTCTCCCTCATGAATCTCCTGGAAGATGATTTGCCCATGCTTGGGAATTAGACATCTTAGGAGCAGGCCAGTCGCAGATTTTCTAAATAACTTTCCCTCATGTAGCCTGTACATAGTGACCTTATGTAATAACTGGCTGGCCTCCTTCTTGTTTGGTGGGAGCTCGCCAGTTTGCAAGTAATTGATGAAGGGTTCCATCCAGGTTCCCTTGATATCTTCTGAGGTCGTGGCGAGTAGGTCGCTTATTTGGTTGACCACTTCCTTTTTAGTAGATACGCAGGCAGCGTACTTACTGTTATGTTTAGAGCTCGAGGTCGATCTGACTTGACCTTGGATGCTAAGAATGCTAGTGAGTCAGCATGTCTGTTATCATCCCTTGGAATGTGGTCGATGGTAAAGAAACTGAATTTGCTGATTAGCTCTTTTGCCTTACTTGCATATCTTATCAAATTGACTCCATGTATTTGGTAGTTGTTTGTAATCTGATTTACTACTAGTTGCGAATCGCTGAACGCTTTGAGTCGAACTGCTTGTAGGCTGATTGCCATTTGTAGACCTTGGATTAGAGTTTCATATTCAGCTTCATTGTTAGAGGTCAAGAAATCTAACCGAGTTGACCTTTCGAGTTGTGAGCCCTCAGGTGAAATGAGTACGGCACCGATGTCACTTCCATTCGAGTTGTGTGAACCATCAACGTAGAGTTGCCAAGTGTCTGGTGGATCGACTTGGATTTGTCTGGTTTCTGGTTTTGGTCCCCAGCTGAAATCTTCGGCAGGGTAGTCTGCTAAGAAATCAGCTACGACCTGGCCCTTGACGGCCTGGCGAGGTACGAACTCAAATGTGTAATCACCGAGCTCAGCTGCCCATCGAGCCATACGACCTATTTTGTTCTTCTTTTCTAGTATGTGTCGTAATGGGTGATCGGTGATTACTTTAACGGTGTGTGCTTGGAAATAAGGTCTAAACTTGCATGCAGCGTAAAGAAGAGCTAATGCTAACTTTTCTAAAGGTATGTACCTTATTTCAGCTTGTTGCAACACCTTGCTTGTGAAGTAGATTGGTCGCTCGACCTGATTTTCTTCCTTGAACAGTATTGCGCTGATCGCAAAAACTGAAGTAGCGAGGTAAATTCCGAGGACATCTCCATCATTAGGCTTCGTGAGAACTGGTGGAGTGGATAAGTATGCCTTCAGCTCGGCAAAGGCTTTTTCGCATTCTTCTGTCCATTGATATGTAGCCCCCTTTCTAAGAATATGAAGCATTGGTCGACACTTATCGGATGCTCTAGAAATGAATATATTAAGAGCTGATACCATGCCGTTTAGTTTTTGGATTTGCTTCTTTGTCTTCGGGCTGGGCATATCGATCAGGGCTCTGATCTGGTCGGGGTTTACTTCAATACCCCTCTTTGTAACTAGGTAACCAAGAAATTTCCCTGATGCTACTCCGAATAAACATTTTTCTGGGTTAAGTCTCATCCTGAATTGCCTTAACGTTTGAAATGCTTGATCGAGATTGGCCAAATGATCTTGCTCGAGGCTGCTTTTTACCAACATGTCGTCAATGTAGATCTCCATTGTCCGACCTAGTAGATCGTCGAACATTTTTGTGATGAGTCGTTGGTAGGTCGCTCCAGTGTTTCTTAAGCCAAAAGGCATAACCTTGTAACAAAAGATTCCTTGCTCCGTTGTGAATGAAGTCTTTTTTTGATCTGGTTCATACATTGGGATCTGGTTGTAGCCTGAGTACACGTCCATGAATGATAGTAGTTCGAAACCACAGGTCTGATCGACTAACCTATCGATTCGTGGGAGTAGGAATGAATCTTTAGGGCAAGCTTTATTCAAGCTTGTGAAGTCGATACAAACTCTTGTTTTCCCGTTCTTCTTTAAAACTGGAACTATGTTGGCCAACCAATCTGGTGTGTCAACTTCCTTGATGAACCCGACCTGTTTGAGTCTACTAATTTCATCATTGACTGCTTGATAAAATTTTGGGGCGAGTCTTCTTGGTTTTTGCTTGACGGGTCGATAATTTGGATTTACTCGTAGCTTATGGCATGCTATTGATGGGTCTATTCCAGGCATATCAATGTATGACCAAGCAAAAACATCTTTATTTAGAGAAAGAAAGTTTACAAAGTCGTTATACTTATCTTCCCCTAATTTCGAGCCCACATAAACATATTTTGAGTCGTCCTCTGACCCTACGTTCACTCGCACTCTTGGATCTGTGCTTCCAAGTGATAGTTGGGGGGAACTCGCTTACTCCTGCTCTAGTTTCTATTTGGCTGCTTCAGCCTTTCCCTTTGACGGGCTCTTTGCTTGCTTCTCTACCTCTTTGGCTTCTGAGGTTGGTGGACTCTTTACCTGCTTCTCACCGTCCTTGGTTCCTGAGGTGGATGGCCTATCAGACGCCACAACTTCATTAATTCCATGGCAATCTTGAGCAACGTTCTGATTGCCCTTAAGCTCCATTATCCCATTGGGGCCAGGATAACAGAACACTTGATGGTACGTTGATGGTACACCTCGCATGGCATGGATCCACTTGCGACCAAGTATCGCATTATACTTACTTGCGATGTTTAGGACGCTGAACTTTGCTGTTACAACAACCTTATCTTCTTTCCTGCCCACAGTGACGGGCAACAGTATTTCTCCCTTTGGGTCCTCTCTCGAGCTGTTGAAGCCCAAGATTGGAGTGAAATCAGGAATGAGGACTGAATCGGGAAGCCTCATATCCTTGAAAGTCCTGTACATCAGTATGTTACAGGATGCACCTGGGTCAATGAGGACCCTCTTGACAATGTAGTCAACAATTCTTAACTCGACGACCAGAGCGTCGTTGTGTGGTGTAACGACCTTGTTTAGGTCATCCTCAGTGAAGCTCAGATCTGTTTCCTGTCGGGCTGGAATGTTAGTTCGAGTTGCTCGGCCTGTGATGGAGTAGACATGATGGAGGTGTTCTACTCGCCTTTTCTTCTCTCGAGATACTGGAGTGGAGTTGGACTCATAGATCATGTATACGACATGACTCTCTGTTTCACTGTCATCATCTATCTTGTTTGCGACCTGCTTGTTGATTTGGTGGCGTAGGTCGCCTGTTGGACCTAGTCTTCTTGAGAGGCTACTCCCTCTGCTGCGTGCTGGACTTGTGGAGGCCGTTCTGGCCTTGCTCTGAGATCATTTTTCAGAACGTGTGGGTGGTCTAGATCTCTTTTTCATTCTTTTCTCACTGGACCATTCTTGCCTGTCGTAGATCCAGTTATTGAGCCTTTTCTCATCGGCCCATATCTGAAGAGCTCGCTTCAGTATACGGCAATCATCTGTTTGATGGCATCTGACTTTGTGGACCTTGCAATATGGACGACCATATGTGTCCTCCAATTGTGTGAAGTCTGGAATCTTGCACCAATGGTTGTGCTTGATGCGCTCATAGATATACCCTGCTGGTCTTGTGAATCGGTGGTACTCACGTTGCTCTGTGGGCAATGCATTAGCTTTGAACCATTTGTTGTCTGATCGAGGTCTTTCAGTGGAGCCTCCTTCCACGTTTGAAATGATATGAGTTTTTTCCCTACCTACTAGGGCTTCTTCTAACTTGATGTAACGATCTACTTTGAGGTAGAGCTCGTCTAGAGATGTTGGCCGCTTCATGGCCAAAGACTTGTGGAGATCTGATCCCTGGATCAGACCGTGAGAGAACGCGATTGTTGCGAAGGGCTCATGCTCCTTTGCAAAATCCTGAATGGAGTACAGTTCTGTTTTGAAGCGAGCAAAGAAATTGCTCAGAAGTTCACCGTCTCGTTGTTTTACCTTGAACATAGCGTCGATGGTGACTGGACGTTTTTTGTTGTGGATGTAGAATATAACGAACTGCTTTTCCAGATCGGCAAACGAGCTGATTGAGCCTGGCTTCAAGCGGTGGAACCAATCAAGAGCTGGTCCAGTGAGGCTGGACTGGAATAGTAAGCAGAGCAAATGATCTTCCTTGATGAGTGGAAGTGATTTACGGAAACCCTTGATATGGTCTGTTGGATCTCCAATTCCAGCGTACTGATCGAACTTTGGAGTGTTGAGTATGTTAGGCAACTCCTGCTCGAGGATGATCTCCTTGGTGAAAGGAGATTCTTGTAAATGCTGTAGAGATTGAACAGTGAGCTGTTCGGCTGTGTGTCCTTTACTTAACTGTATAGCGACCTGAGAAGCTTTGAACTCAGTGAGTTGTTGACTGAGTTCTTCATACTTTCGATTGCTGTCGTCAGCGACGATAGCCCCTTGTTCTGGGTTGTTTCTGCAACTTGTGCAACTATTAACCGAGCGTTTTCCTCCTGGAGGCGGTTGAGTTGGTCTCTTAATTCCTGGATTGTTACTTCTTGCGTAGCCATTTGAAAGAATGGTGTGGTTGGAATGACATTAAGTTGGGTGGGAGGGCTGGTTTTTTCGATATAATCGATTCCTTTCAGTCAATGCCAAATGTATTAAGTTGTTTCCAGATTAATGCATCAACTAGGTCAGGTCGCTGTTTGACTGACCAAGGTGGAGATTTGAGATCGGGGGTGACAGCACCTCGATGAGATCGAGATTGCCTGCGTACTCTAGCTCGGGGGGATGGAGCTTAGAGATCAAGCCATCGTAGTTATATTCTTATAGAAGGTGAAGGGGCGAAGATCATGGGATCCTGTAGATTCTCCGACATCTTTATGATTGCGTAATATCCTCCAATGATTGTGTAACAGCTGGAAATATTCTTTGTGCATTGATTTAGGGCACGTGAGTATGAAGAGGTCGCCAATGGTCATGTAGTTGAGTTGCTCTGGTCCTAAACCCTAAACCCTAAACCCTAAACGAGTGGTGGACGACCTGTTGGAATGATGGGTAGGTCACGTGTCGTGTTTTGATTGGCTGGAGCATATAGTACCCCTACAATATTTTTGGGAAAATATAGATAAGGATCAAACTTGTACCAAAAAGCTAATTTGCCAACAATGGCTAATATACCAAAGGCAGCATTGCCAACTCTTGAGACCCCTAGCATCATTCCAAATCCTACCATACCCAAGATCCTTACCTTCCCCATCATACCTACCATCTCCCAAATCCCAAGTTCCCTACCATCCCCAAAATCCCAAGTGCCCAACTATCCCTACAAGCAATTAATCCTTGAAGCACTACATGTTTGCATTCTTATTCTACCTACCGTCTATGCATGTTTTTTTGGTCTTGTCATTTCCTCATTATTAACAAGGCACGAAGAGTGAAAATTATGCTACTTAGGACTTGTGTGTATACTGTATAGTCAATTTCTGACATAACGATATAAGCTATTGCATAACTTAAAACTCCAATCTAATTACCAGAAACCATAGGTAGCTTATAGAAACACAAAAATCAAAATTTGAAAGCTTAACCTTATCAAAAATCAAAATTTTAAGATTGCAATTGTGTTTAGGTGAGCGCTAAAGAACATTAACGCTCCATCCCCCACATAAATGGCGCAGACACATGTAGACAACAAAATGGATCATTGTTAAATTCAAATGTTGATAGATCAAAGGCTTCTTTCAAATGATTATGATAGCAGGTTAGGTAAAACCTGAAATGCCAACAATTATTCAATTACACTGCAAATTTGCAATGGGCGTACACGCATACAAATATAATGCTAGGATGATGTCAACCAGATGCTAGAAGATTTAATATAAAAAAAAAAAAATGAGAAGTAAATAAGAGATGATCGATGAACTATGACTGAAACTCAATGTTTTATCAAACAAACTTAAATTACATATATAAATCAAACAAACAAAAAATTGGTAGTAGTTTTACCTGAATAAGAGATGGAAGATGATAGGATTGTTGATTGAATAAAGAGGTTGATACAGAGAAATCCGAGAGACGTACAATAACGTTTGGTGAAAGAAGAGAAGAGGTGAAAATAATCAAAATACAGTACAGAGAAACCTTAATTTGTGTGGGTGCAACATCAAATTGGGCCCATTTTACTCCGAATTGAGTCCAAGCCTGGTAAAACCGATTGGACTATCCACTTAAGTTTGAAATTCTAATCTCAACCGTTCATCTCTAGCACAACAATCTCGAAACAACTTTAAAAAGGATCCGGCAAATTAAAATGTCTCTCAGCTTATATAATATAAATTGTCTCCCAAACTTATGTACCCGTTGTCCCTTATAACTTAGATGTGCGTAATATATAAATCTATGGATATGTTCAAATATTATGAGTACTTTTATTGATAATTGGAAATCCTGAATTGAATGTTTTGCCTTGTGCTGAATACATAATTGGATATGTTAAACATTCAATTCAACATAAGGCAAAACTATGAAAGAAGAAAGTCATCTGAAGCTCTCAATATGTTTCTGCATCTGCGCATGAATGTTGATCTGTGAACCCTAATTTTCATAGTGTGTATGTCTGTTAGTTGTGACCTATTAGCAATTAAAACATTTTTGGTTTGCAGATAACATCTTGACCATTAGATTAACCATTGTGCATAGAATTAAATATCTTCTAAGTTATACAATCTCTCCTCTCATTTTTACATAGAATTTAAATGTTAGGTCTGTATACATTACAAGAGATATTGTAACATATTATCAATATTGTTATTGTTGACTTTAGAAAGGATTAAAAACAATATAAAAAATAGGGTAATTTCCCAGATGGAACCAAGATTATGGTGCTTCATCCCAAACCGGACCAACAAACCAGAAATATCCTAGATGGGACCAAAACTGATTTTTTCTGAATATTCGTACCTATTCTACCCTTCTGTACACTGTCACCATTATATTTTATTTTTGCAGCAAATAGCTTTTTTTTCTCCATTAAATGCTGAAGCAACTCCTCAATTGTTGGATTGATTTCAGATTTTTTTTTTACCGTTGAATTTATATGCAACGTGTCAGCAGTAAACATGTGTCTTCCTTTTTTTAAATTAATCAACTCTAAAATATATGCAAATGTAGTCGTTTTGATTATAAATGTCCTCTAGATGCATTTGAGCAGGAAAAAAATAAAATAATAAATGATAGTATCATAACATATCTAGTAGACAAGTATATCTACCAGAGGTTCTATTTGTTCTTAGTACTTCTTCTTGACTCTAAAAAACCACAAGAATTTCATCTTTTGTTTCATCAAATCATTTTTTCTTCGTGAAATTGGGTTGTTTTTATCTTCTAGCCATGGTGAACAATAAAAAGATAACAAAAAAGCCAACCAAGAAGACCAACAATTATAAGAAGCAACAGGAGAAAATTATGCGTAGTTGCGGTAAGTGTCAAAAGTTAGGTCTTTTTGCAACAATAATTTATCATTGTAAGCATTATCTAGTAGACAATCATACGTATCGTAACATATCTAGCAGACAATCATAAGATATGCACACAATCATACGTATTGTAACATATCTAGTAGACAAGTGTTTCTATTAAGGTGTAAGATCTCACGATATATACCGAGATCTCAGTCTCACTTTTTTGAATGTCGTAACGATATTTAACTCGATATACAATGGTACATAAAAAAAACAACATATCACTGGTATTTCGTGAGATATCAATATATTTCTTGAGATATTGTGATAATTTCAATACACTTACACACTGGACGAGAGCTCTAGCCGTCCTAAGTTGTGTTACAACACCACGTAAGGAAGAATATATCATTATATCCACACAACAAATCACAATCAGTGGAAGAGCAATTTGGGGAATTGTTCAAATATGCCCCATTTTTTTCTTATTCTTTAGGGATGCAAATTTTTAAAGATAATGAATCATATGTTTCTCGACTAGGATAAACGATGTTTATTGAGCATTTGAGCTCCTTCGGGAACGTAAGCGACTTGTATACCTTTTGATTGAGACCTTTAAATCAATATGATCAACCTACTTATAATAATTATTGTCACGACCCGAATGTAAAAATAAAATAAAATAAACCTAAGCCGCAACAATTTCTAACTCAAAAACCAGATCCAACAAAAATCTTAAATAAAATACAATGAAGAAAAATCCAAACGATAAAAGTACACCTGATTCCATCCTATTATACCACATAACTTAAGCCAACAAAATACATGAATGAAACATCTAAAGATTTCTACTGGTCCCAACAAGCGGTCTGTCACAGCTCCATAGCTCTAACCTCTCCTGCCTGCATTCCAAATGGAATTCCAAATGGAACACACCCACATGTAAAACAAAGCAACATGGGTCAGCATAAAAGCTGGTATGAGTAAACAAGGGGGAAATCTATTCCCACAAAATAACATAATAAATACAAAGTTCCAACATATGATTAACAACATAATTAACCTTCAAGAACAATTCTTCCATGCTAAGACAATAAGCATACGCCAAAAACCATATCAATTCCATTATATATAAACTCTTTATCCATTATTTAATCACATGCTTAATCCCATTATCCAATTCTAATTTATCTATTTATGGTTTTAATTGATCGATAATACAAATACATTACCTAAGCAGCAACTGCTTTTAAGGATAGGTCTATCCACCTGCACAAAATAAATTAGTTGACCTATCCACATGCAAGATAGAGTTAATACATAATAGACAAATATAATAAAGATAAACCAAATCACATACATGTTACGTGTTATCTAATACTTTGTATTAATCTGAAAATATATTCTGTTAATTTAAACCATTAATAATGACTCATTCCAACTCTTCATAGTTTGCAATCTACTAAAATGACAAGTCCAATTATGACTATTAATTCCCATAATAAATAAAACAACGCAGTTCTTCCATATAATCATAGTTATCTCCGATTCATAATCGAAGTATATAAAATTTACCCATATCATTAACTAACACCAAACACTATAATACTATAAGCCTTAGCACACTAGCAAACAACGAATCCAAAATCACAAAACCACGTCCTGGCCTCTAGCCGGTGCTCGGGTTTAACAAATCATAAAATCACAACATATGCCCAATCACTAGTACAACTCCCACAGGATGTGCACTCCACACATTTGCCATACCCACACTGCACCAGTGTGCCTTAACCATGGTTAAGAACCTCTACGCGAAAACCAAAACCCAAGTGGGTGCTCACCTGTAAGCTTTGGCTAGCCGAATGTATGCCTAACTCATGATCTCTAATAGCTCCCTTGAGTTTTCTAATGTGGCGCCCAGACCAACCCCGAAAGCTATGAAGGTCTGAAAGGTCAGTTCCGCAGGCTAAACCGTCTAGGAAATACCCAAATATAATCCAAGAGTCAACCCGCAGACTAAGCTATCTAGGGTGATAATTAATTTCCTTAACCTAATTCCAGAGGTGCGGCAAATGTACTAATGCTTGGGCGACTACCAAAACAACTAAACTAATCAAGTAATCACACAACCCTTGTCAAACAATTAAATTCTAAGTCCATTTCGTATTCTGTTCTTATTTTCCAAATTGAATATATACCGTCCATGGTTTCAAACCATTCCATATCATTCCATAATTAAATCCCAAGTTCAGTATTCATTTCGTTTCTATTCATATACCATCCATTGGTATGGAGCCATTCCTAGGCGTTCATCAATATAACTTTTCAAATTTCTTTAAACATACTTAATCAAGTAACATGCCATTATATACTAATCCACTTCAATATTTAGAATACTTTTAGTACATGTCTATTTTAACTTGACAATCAAACAAAAGGACAAACCCAAAAGAAAACGTATTTGCTAAAAAAAACATTTTACATAAATCTGCCAAACAATAATATTGATCTTTCAAAATCCACACATCTAAAAATAATTGCTCAAATCTCATAAATTTCGAATACAACATTTTATTATGAAAATATTACTTGGTATAAAAATATGGAATCATTTTGATATATAGAAAATAATTAAACAATCGTTTTACTCAATCCTACCAGATTCCAGAAAGAAATCTCAAAACTCTACGTCAGACTTCCTGAACATTTTTCACCATATTAGCCTCATAATTTAAAGTATTTCTAAACATAAAAATTATAGTTCAGGATGTCTATCTTCTAAAACAAGTAAATTCATCAAGATATGTTGAGTAAAGAGTCTTCTATGATTTTTCTATGACAACCACGCAAGCAGAAACTAGCAGTAAAGTCATACTGGATATCCAATAAAAGATGCGTTCATTAAATTATTTGAGATTTGGCTTCTTACCATACCATAGTTCATAAGCCGTTTGTGTAGTACCAGATCTCAGATATACACGGTTCATGATGTAACAAGCAGTATGGACTACTTCCGCCCAGAACTTGTAGGAACATTCTTCGCATGTAACATTGCACGAGCCATCTCCTGAATAACACTGTTCTTCCGTTCTGCGACTCCGTTTTGTTGCGGAGTGTATGGGGCCGAAAATTCTTGCCACGTACCATTTGCAATGCAATACTCAATAACACCTGTGTTTGTGAACTCACCGCCCCTGTCACTTCAAACATGTTTAATTTGAGTATCTTTCTCATTTTGAACACGAAGACATATCCCATGAAACTCAAGAAATGCATCAGATTTTTCACGCAAGAATGATACCCAAGTAAAACGAGTGTAATCATCAACCATAACTAAGATGTATCGTTTGCCCCCTAAGCTGGGAGTACGAGTAGGACCCATCAGATCCATGTGGATGAGTTCTAAAGGAGAGGATGTGGTTATAGACTTTTTCTTGGGATGTGGACTCCGTATCTGTTTACCTAGTTGACACCCCCCACACACAGTTTCGCGATTCCTTCCAAGTCTAGGAACTCACTTAATATATTCATTTCGAGTTAGATTGTCTAGGAGTTCAAAGTTGACATGACCTAGCCGTTGATGCCACAACAGACCCTCATTCAGTTTGCTAGGTAAGCAGTTTATACCAGGTGCAACAGGCTGAATGGCATAGCAATTATCCAATGTGCGTTTACCTGTCATGACACACTTACCCAAACTATCAAGAACTGTACATATATTTTTAGAAAAATTAACAGTATGATCAGTATCGCAAAGTTGGCTAATACTGATCAAATTAACACGCAACCCATCAACTAATAAACAAACATCATTCGAGGATAGACCAATACCAGTAACAAAGCCTTTACCAATTACAGGAGAGCGCTTACCATTACCAAAAGTGACACATCCACCATCTATAGCAGTAACGGAGGAGAAAAGTTTGGCATTACCTGACATATGTTTCGAAGCACCACTATCAAGTAGCCATTCACTATCCGAGCTTGAAACATGAAGAGCAGTAATCGCCACATTTGAAACATTGCCTGCAAGGTTACAAGGAAAAGAGTAAGATGCGTATGGATAAGATGGATAGACATATGATGGCTGTGAGAACAGCGGCCATGGTTGTGGAACAGGAGCGGCCACGACACACTGCGATGCCCAATGTCCAAACTGCCCACATAATGAGCAAGACATTTGACGTTTTCTTCCTTGAAGGGGAGCGCGCCTAAAGGGTTTCCATTTACGCCCGATGCCTACCGTGGCCACAGATTGATGATTATTAGACTTTTTGGTAGGAGGATTGGGCAATAGCGGAGGTAGTTCAGAAGATGACAGCCCATTGCAGTTTTCAAAAGACTTAAGGCAAACCAGTTCCTTTTTGACATCCTCGAGTTCAGTGGACAAAACACTACACCGGGCTTCCCATTCAACATTGTCGTGCTCAAGAGCAACAAGATTGCTCAATAAGTTCACCTTATCAATCCGCCAAGATTCAGTTTTCCTATCCAAGGTTGACATGGACGAGGAACTAGAAGAGTGTAAGTCAAGTCTGTCTTGAAGAATACTATTTTGTGCCTCTAACCGTAGACATTCCTTTCTGGATAACCGGTATAGGGTAGCCCAATCATCATTGTCAACAAGAATCAATTCCCTGTCATAGTCACTAGAGCATTCTTTACTAGCAGTTGATTGTTCATCAGACAATCGAGCCACAAACGAGACATGTGGCTTACCAGAGTAAATCATAGCACTAGAAGGATCTACGCGTGAGCCATTATGCTCCATAACAAGCGCCCTGCTCTGATACCAATTGAAAAACACAAATAGTGCTAAACTAACAATTCAGTATTCAACCAAATCAAACGATACGCAAAAAATAAATAACACGCAGGAATTTTTAACGTGGTAAAACCCAATTTGGGAAACGTCCACGGTTGCCTTGGTGACAACAAATAATCCACTAGATGAAAGAGATTTACAAACCTACCAACTACCTGCACTTACTGCGAGCTGATACTTCAGGTTATCTCTAACACCTTGACTTCACCAGAGCACCTTGATGTACGCACATGACACTCGACTTCTTGATGAACACACCAGAAGACTCGAAGCCGAATTCACAATGATATATGAGAGATAGGGAATTGATGAATTAAGAAGAAAGGGAATTGAGTTCAATAACCAAAACAACTTCAACACAAAACCTAAACCAAACTCCAGAACAAGAGAAGAATTGGACGGCCAAAGAACTGGCATGTTCTTTGGAAGAGAAACCCTATTTATACTTAGGGTTGTAGAACACAAGAAATGGGCCGGAATTTAACAAAATCCATATTGGACGTACGTACGTCGAAACGACGTTCGTACGTCTCCACACAATAAACGCTTGCTGACTACGTGGAAGTACGAACGCCCTAACTAGGTACGTACGTCCAGAACCAAAACTTTCCTGCTGCCTAACCTGACGTACGTACGCCCTAACTCGGTACGTACGTTCAACACGATTGAAATTTTGCTGACCTGTGGGACGTACGTACGTCCTAACTAGGTACGTACGTCCTGAACCAAAAACACACTTTTGACACACTAGACGCGAAGACAAAGAGTCGGGATGACGCGCGTACAACGAGGTTTTCCTAACAATGAACTCAAGGCGAGATAACCATGGACATCCAATGTCACAAAATTAATGTCAAACAACCTAGTGCCGGTTTCAGCAAGAAAGAGTACGTTCGTCTTTCAGACCGTTACTCAATGTGTCCCCAATAGCTATAGCAAAGCGTATATTCTACCCACTAAAAGAATTTAAAGAACTAAGAAGAAAGTAAATAAACACTGTTATATGTTTCATTTCACAAATAAATTATTACAATTATTTACTTTTAATTTTCTCTCGAAACGCTAGATTCTTGACCTCCAGAATTACTCTAATGGATTAAAGCTTAATAAATCATATATTAACTACTACATAAAATGAAAAGGCTTCATCTCTCCCTTGAAAAAGGGAGATTAGGCTAGCATAATACTAAACTAAAATCTATTAAATGAAATGACATAAAATAAAAACTAACTAAACTAGAAGAAGAAGATGAGGAAGAAGAAGAAGTAGAAGTAGAAGAAGAAAAGAACTTTTATTAGAATGAGTTTTTGCTCTCACTTCTTGATGATGAATACAATGAATAGTGCTCCCTATTTATAGATCCATAGAGAGCCTAAAAGGAAAAAAATTGTAAAATATTACATAATATTTAATTTGATTAATAATCAAATCAATTACTAAACATTTGTGGAAGAAAATATCAAGAATAAAATCTTTGAATGATTCTGGTCAAAGATTAATGAAAAACATGTTGGAAATCAAATCCTTGCCACCATTGTTGCCAATTCTGTATAAAACTACCATATAGTGTTATTCTAGAAGATGCTGGCAATCTTCCTTGGATGATTGAGTTGTCTCAATATTCTTCATATTACACATGCCAGAATCTTAAATATCAACCTTGAAATGATTCTATACTCCATCTTCTATTTAGTAGTCTTACTTCACTTATCTCTTTAATGGGCCTCTCTTGGACTTAAGCTTTGTAGATAATTTACGAGCTCATTTAGAGTTAATCCACTAAGATTCATTCAAGGCTTTGACCATTTGGATCCATGACTTTGGGCTTCAAACTTGACTTTTCCCTTTTTACTCTTTTTGTATTATTTTGTAGGTTTTTTCTTTGATTTATTCTTTTCTAATTTTTTTCCTACAAAAATACGAAAATAATACGAATTACTCTAATTCAAGTCCGAAAGTTAGTTCTAACATCATACTAATTAGGGGTAAAAATTACGTTTTTGGATACTTATCACAACCCGCAAACTAGCATTTGCTAGTCCTCTAGCAAAAGAGTGAAATAAAAAAAATAAGTAGACTAAAACTTTATTTAATATACAAGTTATACCATTACGCGGTAATTTACAACCACTATTAATTAAACTTTTATTTAAACTATTAACAACTATTTTATTTCACTTTATTCATTCTATTATATTAACATCCATAAGAAGCAAGAAGAATTATACACAAAGCCCTTGATACAATCATACATTGATCGAGGTTTTAGAAAATGAAAATTTTGATGTTTTAAAATTTGTTAGATTTGAAAACGATGAAATTATGATTTGGGCATAGCACATTAGCATCATACTGTCACCCAAATTAAATCTTCTCAGTAGTAAATTACCAATCAATAACCACTTTTGTCAGTAAGTTATTGCCTTAGACATAAATAACTCATTTTTTTGGGGGGGGGGGGGGGGGGGGAAAGCGTAACACCAAAGTAAATGAAAATGATCGAGATTTTAAGAAATGAAAATTTTGATGTTTTAAAATTTGTTAGATTGAAAACAAGGAAATTTTGATTTGGGCATAGCACAATATTGTCACCCAAATTAAATCTTCTCAGCAGTAAATTGCCGATCAATAACCACTTTTGTTAATAAGTTATTGCCTTGGACATAAATAACTCATTATTTTTTTATTTTTTTTATTTTTTGAAAGCTTAGCATCGTAGTACTGCCCAAATTGAATCTTCCCAATAGTAAATCGCCGACCAATATTCAGTATAGTCAACCAGTTATTGCCAACTACCTTAGACATAAAATAAGTCAATATTTATTTTGAAAGTGTGGCATCATAGTGCCACCCGAATTAAATCTTCCCAGCAATAGATCACCAACCAATATCCATTATAGTCAACAAGTTATTGACAAATACATTAGACATAAATAACTCAATTTTTATTATGAAAGCGTATCACCATAATGCCTACCAAATGAAATCTTCCCAACAGTAGATCAACATCCAATATCCATTATAATCAGCAAGTTGTTGCCAAAGACATTATACATGAAATAACTCGATTTTTATTTTAAAAGCATAGCACTATAATGTCGTCCAAATAAAATCTTCCCCGCAGTTGATCACTAACCAATATCCACTACAGTCAGCAAGTTATTGTCGACTATTTTAGACATGAAATAACTCGATTTTTATTTTGAAAACGTAACACTATATTGTTGCCCAAATTAAATCTTCCCAACAGTAAATCGCTAATAAATATCCACTATACTCAGCAAGTTATTATCGACTACCTTAGACATGAAATAATCTAATTTTATTTTGAAAACGTAGCACTATAGTGTCACCCTATTTTTTAATAAGAAGTTAATTGCGAATATTAATTTTTTTTTATTGCAACTAAATTTCTTGACAAAATAAGTTTCAAAACAATAAAATTAGAAAACATAATCTTTTCGTTAAAACAATATGAAAATATTTTTATATAAAAATATGAGTTGTATATCGAATTCAAAACAATTTTATTAAGTATGAATTTTTCGAATATCTTACTTCATGAATTTTTCATACGATTATATTTTTTTTTTCTTTCTAAAAACAAAAAATAGGCGTGTGCCCAAAATAAAACCTATTTACAAGTTAATATGTGCGTAAAACTTGTTTAGCAGGTAATATGGGTGTATACGTAAAACCTGTTTAGCAGGTTAATATGAGTGTGTTAAATTTTTTTTTTAACGGTGTGCCAAAAGTAAAAAGGGGTGTGCCTTTAGCTAGGGGTAGAGCTAGGGGGTTGAGAGTGCGCATTTGCGCCCCCTCAAATTTCACGAAAATATATTTTTTGAAATGTATTCCACAAAATCTGCATACTGTCTAGATCTTAGAATTATAAGCGGACTCTTCTGAATCCTTCTATAAATAAAGTTGTCACAGTACACTAAGTAAAATTCCTTTTTAATATTTTGTTTATTTGTTATACTAGTGCCTTACCCGGTGCAGTTAATTTTAAATTATCCATGTCCGATTGGTATTCAAGTTTTAAGTAATTAATTTTATTAAATATTATAAATTACACTAATTTATTAAATCGCATGAAATAATTATTTATTAAGTAACTTCATTATTCTCGTTGTATTTTGTTAATTTAATTATTTTTTAATTATTGGACCTTTTGCTCATAAATAAAAAATTCAGCCCATAAATAATAATATGTTAAAGAACAATAAAACTATTATTTAAAGGGTATTTTGTAAATTTACTAAAAAACCATACCTAAAGGGGTATTTTAGTCAGAATTAGGTGACAAAATTTTAAAGTTCAATTCTCATTAACCGGGACTTACCCCGGCCTGAATTTTATTGAGATTTTCTTTTCTATGAAATTAAGAATATCTTGTAGTTGTTTTTTATTTTTTAATTAATAACAGATGTTAATTAGAATTTTTTAGGTTTTTTATCGATTGTTAGAAAATACAATCGATAAAAGTACTTGATTTTTTTTAGAAAGAAGTAGAGGCAGTTGAGTCGAGTGCTCTCCCTGAGTGAAATTCATGGCTACGCCACTGCCTTTAGCCTTAGCCTACATATATACATTGGGCTGTAACTTTTGAACTCGATCCAATTACCCACCTATAACTTAATACAGTATAACCCCTATAAATTAATAACCTTGGACCACCAAAATCTATAAATTTAACGTGATATTAATTAATCTATAAAGTAATAATCAATCAATTTAGCGACCGAATTATATTTTTCAGTTTTATTCTACCTACACTGTTTGTTTTTCTTATTAAAAATACGATATTTTGACTTATTTAAATAACTAAGGATTTATCACACTATGATAAATGATGAAGATATGAACTTAGGTTTTACAAAATTTTAAACACTTAGTATTTTTCCATTGTGGCCCTGCTTGTTTGGGCTGCAAAAAGACGAATATTTATCTATCTATCATTAGATTGGTCCATCTTTAATCTAGGGTAATATCCCAAAAAAGCCTCATGTTTAGGTGCCTCTTCCCCAATAGGCCCTGACATGGGGTCATCTTCTCAAACAAGCCCTTTGACTAGATTATATTTTTTAGTAGGTCAAAATTACCCTTGTATTCTATCTTCTAATCTCAACCTTTTATCCTCTAAAACCAGGATAAGACAAAAAAACAGAAAAAGACAAAAAAACAGAAAAGGACAAAAAAACAGTTGGTGTATAACTTTTTGGTTTTAACATTTGAAAATATTATAAGTTGTGTTTTAGAAATCGAAAATCAACATGGTTTATATGGTTGGAAAGGTCTCGACGAGATCTTTCAAACTAGATCCCACATGACTATAAAATTTTAAATTTAAAAATTTAATGTTTTTATAAAAATTCAAATATTTATAAAAAATTCAAAATTTCATATTTTTTTTTTACCGAGAAGTTGGGTTTTGAGAAAAAACTCCTTATGATTTCAAAGGCTTTTCAAAATTACTCTAAAAATCTAAAAAATCACACATTACTATCAAATTCAGGAGTTTTTATTTTTGTCCTCTAACATATATCTTCTTGTCTTCTAACACCAAAGCAATATCCTCTAAATTGTTGTTTGTTAATATGTAAATTACAAAGGCATGATATCCATTCTAAATTATTAATATATGTGAATTATAGTCTGTAATTTGATGCATGAGTTCGATGTCTCAACTGAGGACAAAATCCTTATAGTACAGAAAAAAAAAAAGAAAAAAAATTTGTATTGCTATGAAAAGTTCATAAAAATGTTTAATGTATAGTTAACTTCACAAAAAACTTCATAAAAGAACATAACCCAGTCTATATATTGTTTTTTAGGTTACATCTCAAACCCTAAGAAAAAAGAAAAAGAACATAATCCAGACTAAACATAAATTCCTCCTTTTGCATGGTGTAATGTCAATAAGCTCGTTAAATTTGTACTCCATTCTCCCTTCCTATCCCTCACACCAAAACAATATAATAGTTCAAATCTCTAATCATTATTTTATTTTATTTTTTGGCAAACGGGGTTGAGGGCACCCCTTACCCCTTTAAAGTACATGAGGAAACTTATATCAAACAATCAGTTTACTAGCATGTTTTGAACCAACGATCTCTCCACTTTGTGAGATGGATGCAACCATTGAGCCACAAACTCGAGTGCTTTCCAACCATCATTGAAGCTAATAGTCTCTCTTTATTTAAACACTCATGTCTTCTTGTTTTCAACAAAATCCAAGTAATACATATAAAACCATGACCAATATACTTTGATAACTAACTTTCATCCACCTTTCCAAACTTTTTAATATATAATATAATTTAATAAAGATACTTTAGCATTAAGGGGTGACATTAGCTTTAGGGATCTGTTGACCAGGTGGGCATATGCTCTACAGGAATAGTGGTAACTCAGTTGTATTGGACATTTGGGGATGTTTGTGCCCCCTTGTTTCTTTCTTTTTTCTTCTCTGTCTTTGAGTGGCCTGTTATGCTCAGGAGCTAGGTGTAGAGAGTTGTTTTGGTTTTTTACCTGACGGTGTACAGTCTTTGTACATGCTGATCAGGCGATGTATATCCTACCTTTGGGTGTGGATATAATGTTGTTTGATTCAGAAAGAGAAGAAGAAACATACTTTTTATCAAAAAAAAATATTGTAATTTAATAAATTTGCATGTTAAGTTGATACAATAGCTTGTTTAGAGGATAAAGGTATATTGTTTAGAGAACAACAATCAATGTTTTAGCGGATAAAACCCTTACAGTATATAGAGAGAAAATTATCGAAAAAATAAAAAACACATTCTTTTTTTTTTTCATAGCCATGTGGGATCTTGTTAGATAGATCTCGTCGAGATCTTTCCAACCATATACATCATATTGATTTTTACTTTCTTAATTAAAAGATATACAAGTTATAAATAATATAACAAAAAATATTAATTAATATTAAAAAAATTGTTTTTGTCTTTTCTTATTTGTCTTATTCTGTTTTATTTTTCTTTTGTTTTTAGTATGAAGGGTATAATGGTCTCACAAAAATTGCTAAAAGGTAATGTGGTGGGTCAGGGGGCTTGTTTGAGAAAATAGCCCCATGTCAGGGCCTATTGGGGAAGAGGCACCTAAACATGGGGCTTTTTTGGGATATTACCCTTTAATCTATTCTTTGATTTAAATGACCCCCGCCTAGTTTAGCTTAAATGAAATTGGTCCCCCATCTAAACTATTAAATGAAATTGCTCCCCCATCTAAACTATACTTAAGAATGAGGTAATTATAGATGGTCCCCTACCAAAGTTTTTAGAAAAATGTGTAAAATCTTTGCACTTTTGAAATAACACCAAACTTTTGCATAAAATTTGTTCGTAAAATCACTTATCAAGTGTTTCGAGCATATTAAATTAGACTAAATTTTAGGTAATTAAGATTATGTATGTAGGGTAACCAAGCACGGCCACAATATGTATAATATTTAACTGAATTTAATAACAAACTCAAGCGAGATTTAATTTTTCAACAAAAAATTAATTTTTATTCAAAGAAACTATGAAAAATTATATATTGTTTAGTACATTATTAATTTACATAATGGTTGTGTTTGGTTCGGTGAAATTCAGATTCCACCGAAAATGTGATTAACACCCTACAATTTAGGAGATAAAAGAGGAAAGCAGATTCCGGTGTAAGCTAAGACGATGGAATGCGGTTTCCTTAAATTTAAAATGGAAAGTTTAGACAAATGTATCAAGTAATTATCTTCGCTAAGATTTCATTCTATCTTGGACTCACTTTCTCCCTTTTTTTGATTACGATCTCTGTTCTTTTTTCTTATCTCTGCCAATAGTGCCATCTGCTTTCTCGGAATCCAAATTTCGGGAACCAAACACAGCCGACCAATATATGGATGTATAAAAATATATAATGGTCTCTAAAATCTATTAACTTATAAATTTTGCGAATTTATTAATTGAGTACATTGGCTAGGGGTGGACTCGGTTCGGTTCGGGTCGGATATGAGGTATTTTTGGGACCGAACCAAAATAGTCGGTTTTCCATATAAGCAAATCGAAACCGAACCGAATACTTACAGAAATCGGATCAAAACCGATACGAGATACTCGGTTACTCGGGTTGGGCTTTAGTTATAGGCTTTTTTTAAAATGGTAAACAGATCGTAATTAGAAACCTATTAACAGATCTAGTTTCATCTTTTTCTTCCTAATTTCATCTTCTTCTCCTTTTTTTTTTTACTAAAGATAATCATAAGATAGATGCAGATATGATTGAAGACATATAAATTAAGTCAAACTATGAATCATAGGAAATTTTAGAATCTTTGAAAATCATAAGAGAAGAAATGTTACAGATAAGAGATAAGGTGAAATATAAAAAAAAATACGAAGTCATTGTGTAATTTCAGATCGATTCGGATATTTATTACAACAGAAGTTTAGTAACCGACTTTGAAATTCTTGCAATCAATATCCGAACCGAAATATTTAGAAGTTGAAAAAAAAAAAATGTGTTGAGTTAATCAGTGTGTAGAATATTTGATTCGATACATTGCATTATATGCACCTAGATTCAATAAGTTGAATTAACTAATGACTCTAGTATTCACTCTGAAAAATTTAATGAAGTGTTGGATTTTTGAATTTTGAATTGGTCAATAACTATGATCAATAATCTTAATCTTTACTGGACCTTGATAATTGAAGTGGAAAGTAATTTTTTACTCAAAAAATCAAAAAATTGAAATATCTCTATAAATTAATATTATTAATTTATCAATAAATTTATATCTCTCTAAGTTAATAGAATTAAGGTGGGCTGGAGGCTTTTAATTTTAATTTATAGAGGTTTAACTTAATCTTTACTGGATCTTGATAATTGAAGTAGAAAGTAATTTTTTTACTCAAAAAATCAAAAAATTGAAATATCGCTATAAATTAATATTATTAATTTATCGATAAATTTATATCTCTCTAAGTTAATAGAATTAAGGTGGGCCGGAGGCTATTAATTTTAATTTATAGAGTTTAACTGTATTGTATTTACAAAGTTGTTAATATTTTGCAAAATCCTAGCTCATTTCCAGCTCTAAAAAATGGTAGTGCCAAAGATCGATCAAGTCGATTTTTTCAATAGAATTGGGTGGTGTCGGAAATGATCATATCTCCTTGTCTGAAACTGGTGTTGAATACCTCAGGTACAATAGCAAGTGATCAATATCTTAGGTACAAGCAAGTTTAGATTCACGTTTGAGACTAACTTTGGAAACTGTATCCTTTAACCATTGTTTTGTGCAGCTCAACACTAGCTTTCAGGAGGTACGTCTGGTCGCTGAGGTTGGCGTGAGGGCTGAGATCGAGCTGAAGCATCTGGACGAGAAGCTCGAGCAGGCTAAGAACATTGTTGTTGTTGCTGAGACGAAGGTGAGGGACAGGGATGGGGAGATTGTAGCGCTGAGGGAGATGATAGGGGGTCTTAGAGGTGAGGTTACTGCTGCTAAGGACTCTGCGGCGTACTGGGAGGGCGCGTGCCGAAAGAATGGTGTTGAATGGCAGGCGTATTGTGAGAACCTCAAGAAGCAACTGCTGGGGTCGCCCAAAGGAGAGGAGACGCTAGTTGGTGACGAGGTCGCTCTAGTCCCAACGCAGGACGCCTCGATGGGCCCTGGAGATGGGGTAGAAGGACTCCAGAACGAGCTGGTCGAGCCAGACGAGCGGACTTCGCAGCAGTGACCTTCTCTCTGTCTTCAGTGATTCCTGGTGTTTTCTTGTTCTTGTATGCATTCCTCACTGCTGGACAGTACATCTCCTTCTTCTTCTCACGTTCACTTTTCATCTTCTTCTCACGTTCAGTCTTCAGCTCGAGTGGTTGTGAGGTTTAGCTAGATGGTCTTGAATGCTATTTTGATGAGTTGTATCATAACACTAGTGATCGATCTGCTTCGGCAGGTCGATTGCGCCTTTATTTTCTGCATTTATATTCCTTGTTGTGGATAATGTAAACTGTCTCATTTGGGCGACTAGTTTCCAGGGAGTCCTGGTGGCTCGTTCAAAAGGCAGGTAGACGAGATGAATGGCTGCAAGTAGGGCGGACTGAAATGATTCCTCTTGTATGCCTTAGTTAAATGAATTTGTTTTTTCCTTCTCGTCGTTGTAGTTTGCCTTTGGTTTTGCAGGTAGCTTCTCTCTTGCGAGCTGGATATGTGGAATGTTGGCACAACCCCTAAGTAGTTTAGGTCGATGTAATAGATCGCTTTTCCTGTAATAGTTAGGCTTTGAAGTAAATAAATAAAATGAAATTTCACTTGTTTACCTTCCTCGCCTCTATTTTATTTGCATTGTCTGCTTGTATTGATTCGCAAACACCAAATAGTAAGTCAAAAACTTGACCTGTTCTAGGATTTGGTCGGTTGAGTATGAGCTCGACTTTACTTAGGTCGTGGGATAGTTATGACCTAAGTAAGGAGTGTTAGTTGGATTACAGATGTCAACTTAACACTTAAAAATTATCAAAGGGACTTGAGGATTGATAATTTGAAGGTCTGGGGATTGAGTTAGACCTATTCAAGCCATTGATATTTGAACTGAAATGAAGGAAAAATTGAGCTCGTTTATTGAAATATGAGAATGCATGCTTACATTTTACTGGTAAAACTTCTTCAAATGATAAGCATTCCATGGATTCTTCACATCTTCCCCTTTTGGAGTTTGAAGGCGATAAATCCATTGCTTTGGACCTTTGTGATGATATAAGGACCTTCCCAGTTGGCGTTGAGCTTTCCAACATTTGCCTTTCTTTTGTTGTGGAACATTTTTCTTAATACGAGCTCGCCTGGTTGAAAAGATCGAGGTCGGACGCCTTTGTTATAAGCTCGTTTGAGCCTTTGTTGGTATTGCTCGAGCGTAATGGTGGCGTGGTTCCTCCTTTCTTCAGCCAGATCTATTCCGAACGACCAGGCTTGGTTATTGAGCTCGGTATCGACCAGTAGTGACTTGGTCGTGCCAAATGTCCGCTCGGTTGGAATAACAGCTTCTACTCCATAGTAAAGGCTAAATGGAGACATTCATGTTGATGTTCGAGGAGTTGTTCTGTAGGCCCAGAGGATATTTTCTAGCTGCTGTGGCCATTGGTCTTCCTGATCTTCAAGTTTTTTCTTCAAGTTAGATAGAATTTGCTTGTTCGCAATTTCGACCTGACCATTGCTTTGTGGATATCGAGGCGTCGATCTAGAGTGCTCGATTTTCCATAGTTCATAGAAAACCTTAATGTTTTTTCCCACGAACTGGGTTCCGTTGTCAGTAACTATTCTCTTGGGCAAACCAAATCTTGTGGTTATGTTTTCCCACAGAAATCGTTGCACATCTGCTTGAGTAATGTTGGTGAGTGCGACGGCCTCTACCCATTTGGTGAAGTAATGTTGGCCAGGGAGCAGTGATGTTAATGAGGTCGTTGGGATGCTGATGCGCGTGGTCGGCAAAACGTTGACACTCCTTACACTTTAACACAAACTTTTTTGCATCTTCGTTCATTCTTCGCCAGAAATATCCTTACGAGATCGCTTTATGAGCAAGTATGCGACCTCCTGAGTGATTTCCACATTCTCCCTCATGAATCTCCTGGAAGATGATTTGCCCATGCTTGGGAATTAGACATCTTAGGAGCAGGCCAGTCGCAGATTTTCTAAATAACTTTCCCTCATGTAGCCTGTACATAGTGACCTTATGTAATAACTGGCTGGCCTCCTTCTTGTTTGGTGGGAGCTCGCCAGTTTGCAAGTAATTGATGAAGGGTTCCATCCAGGTTCCCTTGATATCTTCTGAGGTCGTGGCGAGTAGGTCGCTTATTTGGTTGACCACTTCCTTTTTAGTAGATACGCAGGCAGCGTACTTACTGTTATGTTTAGAGCTCGAGGTCGATCTGACTTGACCTTGGATGCTAAGAATGCTAGTGAGTCAGCATGTCTGTTATCATCCCTTGGAATGTGGTCGATGGTAAAGAAACTGAATTTGCTGATTAGCTCTTTTGCCTTACTTGCATATCTTATCAAATTGACTCCATGTATTTGGTAGTTGTTTGTAATCTGATTTACTACTAGTTGCGAATCGCTGAACGCTTTGAGTCGAACTGCTTGTAGGCCGATTGCCATTTGTAGACCTTGGATTAGAGTTTCATATTCAGCTTCATTGTTAGAGGTCAAGAAATCTAACCGAGTTGACCTTTCGAGTTGTGAGCCCTCAGGTGAAATGAGTACGGCACCGATGTCACTTCCATTCGAGTTGTGTGAACCATCAACGTAGAGTTGCCAAGTGTCTGGTGGATCGACTTGGATTTGTCTGGTTTCTGGTTTTGGTCCCCAGCTGAAATCTTCGGCAGGGTAGTCTGCTAAGAAATCAGCTACGACCTGGCCCTTGACGGCCTGGCGAGGTACGAACTCAAATGTGTAATCACCGAGCTCAGCTGCCCATCGAGCCATACGACCTATTTTGTTCTTCTTTTCTAGTATGTGTCGTAATGGGTGATCGGTGATTACTTTAACGGTGTGTGCTTGGAAATAAGGTCTAAACTTGCATGCAGCGTAAAGAAGAGCTAATGCTAACTTTTCTAAAGGTATGTACCTTATTTCAGCTTGTTGCAACACCTTGCTTGTGAAGTAGATTGGTCGCTCGACCTGATTTTCTTCCTTGAACAGTATTGCGCTGATCGCAAAAACTGAAGTAGCGAGGTAAATTCCGAGGACATCTCCATCATTAGGCTTCGTGAGAACTGGTGGAGTGGATAAGTATGCCTTCAGCTCGGCAAAGGCTTTTTCGCATTCTTCTGTCCATTGATATGTAGCCCCCTTTCTAAGAATATGAAGCATTGGTCGACACTTATCGGATGCTCTAGAAATGAATATATTAAGAGCTGATACCATGCCGTTTAGTTTTTGGATTTGCTTCTTTGTCTTCGGGCTGGGCATATCGATCAGGGCTCTGATCTGGTCGGGGTTTACTTCAATACCCCTCTTTGTAACTAGGTAACCAAGAAATTTCCCTGATGCTACTCCGAATAAACATTTTTCTGGGTTAAGTCTCATCCTGAATTGCCTTAACGTTTGAAATGCTTGATCGAGATTGGCCAAATGATCTTGCTCGAGGCTGCTTTTTACCAACATGTCGTCAATGTAGATCTCCATTGTCCGACCTAGTAGATCGTCGAACATTTTTGTGATGAGTCGTTGGTAGGTCGCTCCAGTGTTTCTTAAGCCAAAAGGCATAACCTTGTAACAAAAGATTCCTTGCTCCGTTGTGAATGAAGTCTTTTTTTGATCTGGTTCATACATTGGGATCTGGTTGTAGCCTGAGTACACGTCCATGAATGATAGTAGTTCGAAACCACAGGTCTGATCGACTAACCTATCGATTCGTGGGAGTAGGAATGAATATTTAGGGCAAGCTTTATTCAAGCTTGTGAAGTCGATACAAACTCTTGTTTTCCCGTTCTTCTTTAAAACTGGAACTATGTTGGCCAACCAATCTGGTGTGTCAACTTCCTTGATGAACCCGACCTGTTTGAGTCTACTAATTTCATCATTGACTGCTTGATAAAATTTTGGGGCGAGTCTTCTTGGTTTTTGCTTGACGGGTCGATAATTTGGATTTACTCGTAGCTTATGGCATGCTATTGATGGGTCTATTCCAGGCATATCAATGTATGACCAAGCAAAAACATCTTTATTTAGAGAAAGAAAGTTTACAAAGTCGTTATACTTATCTTCCCCTAATTTCGAGCCCACATAAACATATTTTGAGTCGTCCTCTGACCCTAGGTTCACTCGCACTCTTGGATCTGTGCTTCCAAGTGATAGTTGGGGGGAACTCGCTTACTCCTGCTCTAGTTTCTATTTGGCTGCTTCAGCCTTTCCCTTTGACGGGCTCTTTGCTTGCTTCTCTACCTCTTTGGCTTCTGAGGTTGGTGGACTCTTTACCTGCTTCTCACCGTCCTTGGTTCCTGAGGTGGATGGCCTATCAGACGCCACAACTTCATTAATTCCATGGCAATCTTGAGCAACGTTCTGATTGCCCTTAAGCTCCATTATCCCATTGGGGCCAGGATAACAGAACACTTGATGGTACGTTGATGGTACACCTCGCATGGCATGGATCCACTTGCGACCAAGTATCGCATTATACTTACTTGCGATGTTTAGGACGCTGAACTTTGCTGTTACAACAACCTTATCTTCTTTCCTGCCCACAGTGACGGGCAACAGTATTTCTCCCTTTGGGTCCTCTCTCGAGCTGTTGAAGCCCAAGATTGGAGTGAAATCAGGAATGAGGACTGAATCGGGAAGCCTCATATCCTTGAAAGTCCTGTACATCAGTATGTTACAGGATGCACCTGGGTCAATGAGGACCCTCTTGACAATGTAGTCAACAATTCTTAACTCGACGACCAGAGCGTCGTTGTGTGGTGTAACGACCTTGTTTAGGTCATCCTCAGTGAAGCTCAGATCTGTTTCCTGTCGGGCTGGAATGTTAGTTCGAGCTGCTCGGCCTGTGATGGAGTAGACATGATGGAGGTGTTCTACTCGCCTTTTCTTCTCTCGAGATACTGGAGTGGAGTTGGACTCATAGATCATGTATACGACATGACTCTCTGTTTCACTGTCATCATCTATCTTGTTTGCGACCTGCTTGTTGATTTGGTGGCGTAGGTCGCCTGTTGGACCTAGTCTTCTTGAGAGGCTACTCCCTCTGCTGCGTGCTGGACTTGTGGAGGCCGTTCTGGCCTTGCTCTGAGATCATTTTTCAGAACGTGTGGGTGGTCTAGATCTCTTTTTCATTCTTTTCTCACTGGACCCTTCTTGCCTGTCGTAGATCCAGTTATTGAGCCTTTTCTCATCGGCCCATATCTGAAGAGCTCGCTTCAGTATACGGCAATCATCTGTTTGATGGCATCTGACTTTGTGGACCTTGCAATATGGACGACCATATGTGTCCTCCAATTGTGTGAAGTCTGGAATCTTGCACCAATGGTTGTGCTTGATGCGCTCATAGATATACCCTGCTGGTCTTGTGAATCGGTGGTACTCACGTTGCTCTGTGGGCAATGCATTAGCTTTGAACCATTTGTTGTCTGATCGAGGTCTTTCAGTGGAGCCTCCTTCCACGTTTGAAATGATATGAGTTTTTTCCCTACCTACTAGGGCTTCTTCTAACTTGATGTAACGATCTACCTTGAGGTAGAGCTCGTCTAGAGATGTTGGCCGCTTCATGGCCAAAGACTTGTGGAGATCTGATCCCTGGATCAGACCGTGAGAGAACGCGATTGTTGCGAAGGGCTCATGCTCCTTTGCAAAATCCTGAATGGAGTACAGTTCTGTTTTGAAGCGAGCAAAGAAATTGCTCAGAAGTTCACCGTCTCGTTGTTTTACCTTGAACATAGCGTCGATGGTGACTGGACGTTTTTTGTTGTGGATGTAGAATATAACGAACTGCTTTTCCAGATCGGCAAACGAGCTGATTGAGCCTGGCTTCAAGCGGTGGAACCAATCAAGAGCTGGTCCAGTGAGGCTGGACTGGAATAGTAAGCAGAGCAAATGATCTTCCTTGATGAGTGGAAGTGATTTACGGAAACCCTTGATATGGTCTGTTGGATCTCCAATTCCAGCGTACTGATCGAACTTTGGAGTGTTGAGTATGTTAGGCAACTCCTGCTCGAGGATGATCTCCTTGGTGAAAGGAGATTCTTGTAAATGCTGTAGAGATTGAACAGTGAGCTGTTCGGCTGTGTGTCCTTTACTTAACTGTATAGCGACCTGAGAAGCTTTGAACTCAGTGAGTTGTTGACTGAGTTCTTCATACTTTCGATTGCTGTCGTCAGCGACGATAGCCCCTTGTTCTGGGTTGTTTCTGCAACTTGTGCAACTATTAACCGAGCGTTTTCCTCCTGGAGGCGGTTGAGTTGGTCTCTTAATTCCTGGATTGTTACTTCTTGCGTAGCCATTTGAAAGAATGGTGTGGTTGGAATGACATTAAGTTGGGTGGGAGGGCTGGTTTTTTCGATATAATCGATTCCTTTCAGTCAATGCCAAATGTATTAAGTTGTTTCCAGATTAATGCATCAACTAGGTCAGGTCGCTGTTTGACTGACCAAGGTGGAGATTTGAGATCGGGGGTGACAGCACCTCGATGAGATCGAGATTGCCTGCGTACTCTAGCTCGGGGGGATGGAGCTTAGAGATCAAGCCATCGTAGTTATATTCTTATAGAAGGTGAAGGGGCGAAGATCATGGGATCCTGTAGATTCTCCGACATCTTTATGATTGCGTAATATCCTCCAATGATTGTGTAACAGCTGGAAATATTCTTTGTGCATTGATTTAGGGCACGTGAGTATGAAGAGGTCGCCAATGGTCATGTAGTTGAGTTGCTCTGGTCCTAAACCCTAAACCCTAAACCCTAAACGAGTGGTGGACGACCTGTTGGAATGATGGGTAGGTCACGTGTCGTGTTTTGATTGGCTGGAGCATATAGTACCCCTACAATATTTTTGGGAAAATATAGATAAGGATCAAACTTGTACCAAAAAGCTAATTTGCCAACAATGGCTAATATACCAAAGGCAGCATTGCCAACTCTTGAGACCCCTAGCATCATTCCAAATCCTACCATACCCAAGATCCTTACCTTCCCCATCATACCTACCATCTCCCAAATCCCAAGTTCCCTACCATCCCCAAAATCCCAAGTGCCCAACTATCCCTACAAGCAATTAATCCTTGAAGCACTACATGTTTGCATTCTTATTCTACCTACCGTCTATGCATGTTTTTTTGGTCTTGTCATTTCCTCATTATTAACAAGGCACGAAGAGTGAAAATAATGCTACTTAGGACTTGTGTGTATACTGTATAGTCAATTTCTGACATAACGATATAAGCTATTGCATAACTTAAAACTCCAATCTAATTACCAGAAACCATAGGTAGCTTATAGAAACACAAAAATCAAAATTTGAAAGCTTAACCTTATCAAAAATCAAAATTTTAAGATTGCAATTGTGTTTAGGTGAGCGCTAAAGAACATTAACGCTCCATCCCCCACATAAATGGCGCAGACACATGTAGACAACAAAATGGATCATTGTTAAATTCAAATGTTGATAGATCAAAGGCTTCTTTCAAATGATTATGATAGCAGGTTAGGTAAAACCTGAAATGCCAACAATTATTCAATTACACTGCAAATTTGCAATGGGCGTACACGCATACAAATATAATGCTAGGATGATGTCAACCAGATGCTAGAAGATTTAATATAAAAAAAAAAAAATGAGAAGTAAATAAGAGATGATCGATGAACTATGACTGAAACTCAATGTTTTATCAAACAAACTTAAATTACATATATAAATCAAACAAACAAAAAATTGGTAGTAGTTTTACCTGAATAAGAGATGGAAGATGATAGGATTGTTGATTGAATAAAGAGGTTGATACAGAGAAATCCGAGAGACGTACAATAACGTTTGGTGAAAGAAGAGAAGAGGTGAAAATAATCAAAATACAGTACAGAGAAACCTTAATTTGTGTGGGTGCAACATCAAATTGGGCCCATTTTACTCCGAATTGAGTCCAAGCCTGGTAAAACCGATTGGACTATCCACTTAAGTTTGAAATTCTAATCTCAACCGTTCATCTCTAGCACAACAATCTCGAAACAACTTTAAAAAGGATCCGGCAAATTAAAATGTCTCTCAGCTTATATAATATAAATTGTCTCCCAAACTTATGTACCCGTTGTCCCTTATAACTTAGATGTGCGTAATATATAAATCTATGGATATGTTCAAATATTATGAGTACTTTTATTGATAATTGGAAATCCTGAATTGAATGTTTTGCCTTGTGCTGAATACATAATTGGATATGTTAAACATTCAATTCAACATAAGGCAAAACTATGAAAGAAGAAAGTCATCTGAAGCTCTCAATATGTTTCTGCATCTGCGCATGAATGTTGATCTGTGAACCCTAATTTTCATAGTGTGTATGTCTGTTAGTTGTGACCTATTAGCAATTAAAACATTTTTGGTTTGCAGATAACATCTTGACCATTAGATTAACCATTGTGCATAGAATTAAATATCTTCTAAGTTATACAATCTCTCCTCTCATTTTTACATAGAATTTAAATGTTAGGTCTGTATACATTACAAGAGATATTGTAACATATTATCAATATTGTTATTGTTGACTTTAGAAAGGATTAAAAACAATATAAAAAATAGGGTAATTTCCCAGATGGAACCAAGATTATGGTGCTTCATCCCAAACCGGACCAACAAACCAGAAATATCCTAGATGGGACCAAAACTGATTTTTTCTGAATATTCGTACCTATTCTACCCTTCTGTACACTGTCACCATTATATTTTATTTTTGCAGCAAATAGCTTTTTTTTCTCCATTAAATGCTGAAGCAACTCCTCAATTGTTGGATTGATTTCAGATTTTTTTTTTACCGTTGAATTTATATGCAACGTGTCAGCAGTAAACATGTGTCTTCCTTTTTTTAAATTAATCAACTCTAAAATATATGCAAATGTAGTCGTTTTGATTATAAATGTCCTCTAGATGCATTTGAGCAGGAAAAAAATAAAATAATAAATGATAGTATCATAACATATCTAGTAGACAAGTATATCTACCAGAGGTTCTATTTGTTCTTAGTACTTCTTCTTGACTCTAAAAAACCACAAGAATTTCATCTTTTGTTTCATCAAATCATTTTTTCTTCGTGAAATTGGGTTGTTTTTATCTTCTAGCCATGGTGAACAATAAAAAGATAACAAAAAAGCCAACCAAGAAGACCAACAATTATAAGAAGCAACAGGAGAAAATTATGCGTAGTTGCGGTAAGTGTCAAAAGTTAGGTCTTTTTGCAACAATAATCTATCATTGTAAGCATTATCTAGTAGACAATCATACGTATCGTAACATATCTAGCAGACAATCATAAGATATGCACACAATCATACGTATTGTAACATATCTAGTAGACAAGTGTTTCTATTAAGGTGTAAGATCTCACGATATATACCGAGATCTCAGTCTCACTTTTTTGAATGTCGTAACGATATTTAACTCGATATACAATGGTACATAAAAAAAACAACATATCACTGGTATTTCGTGAGATATCAATATATTTCTTGAGATATTGTGATAATTTCAATACACTTACACACTGGACGAGAGCTCTAGCCGTCCTAAGTTGTGTTACAACACCACGTAAGGAAGAATATATCATTATATCCACACAACAAATCACAATCAGTGGAAGAGCAATTTGGGGAATTGTTCAAATATGCCCCATTTTTTTCTTATTCTTTAGGGATGCAAATTTTTAAAGATAATGAATCATATGTTTCTCGACTAGGATAAACGATGTTTATTGAGCATTTGAGCTCCTTCGGGAACGTAAGCGACTTGTATACCTTTTGATTGAGACCTTTAAATCAATATGATCAACCTACTTATAATAATTATTGTCACGACCCGAATGTAAAAATAAAATAAAATAAACCTAAGCCGCAACAATTTCTAACTCAAAAACCAGATCCAACAAAAATCTTAAATAAAATACAATGAAGAAAAATCCAAACGATAAAAGTACACCTGATTCCATCCTATTATACCACATAACTTAAGCCAACAAAATACATGAATGAAACATCTAAAGATTTCTACTGGTCCCAACAAGCGGTCTGTCACAGCTCCATAGCTCTAACCTCTCCTGCCTGCATTCCAAATGGAATTCCAAATGGAACACACCCACATGTAAAACAAAGCAACATGGGTCAGCATAAAAGCTGGTATGAGTAAACAAGGGGGAAATCTATTCCCACAAAATAACATAATAAATACAAAGTTCCAACATATGATTAACAACATAATTAACCTTCAAGAATAATTCTTCCATGCTAAGACAATAAGCATACGCCAAAAACCATATCAATTCCATTATATATAAACTCTTTATCCATTATTTAATCACATGCTTAATCCCATTATCCAATTCTAATTTATCTATTTATGGTTTTAATTGATCGATAATACAAATACATTACCTAAGCAGCAACTGCTTTTAAGGATAGGTCTATCCACCTGCACAAAATAAATTAGTTGACCTATCCACATGCAAGATAGAGTTAATACATAATAGACAAATATAATAAAGATAAACCAAATCACATACATGTTACGTGTTATCTAATACTTTGTATTAATCTGAAAATATATTCTGTTAATTTAAACCATTAATAATGACTCATTCCAACTCTTCATAGTTTGCAATCTACTAAAATGACAAGTCCAATTATGACTATTAATTCCCATAATAAATAAAACAACGCAGTTCTTCCATATAATCATAGTTATCTCCGATTCATAATCGAAGTATATAAAATTTACCCATATCATTAACTAACACCAAACACTATAATACTATAAGCCTTAGCACACTAGCAAACAACGAATCCAAAATCACAAAACCACGTCCTGGCCTCTAGCCGGTGCTCGGGTTTAACAAATCATAAAATCACAACATATGCCCAATCACTAGTACAACTCCCACAGGATGTGCACTCCACACATTTGCCATACCCACACTGCACCAGTGTGCCTTAACCATGGTTAAGAACCTCTACGCGAAAACCAAAACCCAAGTGGGTGCTCACCTGTAAGCTTTGGCTAGCCGAATGTATGCCTAACTCATGATCTCTAATAGCTCCCTTGAGTTTTCTAATGTGGCGCCCAGACCAACCCCGAAAGCTATGAAGGTCTGAAAGGTCAGTTCCGCAGGTTAAACCGTCTAGGAAATACCCAAATATAATCCAAGAGTCAACCCGCAGACTAAGCTATCTAGGGTGATAATTAATTTCCTTAACCTAATTCCAGAGGTGCGGCAAATGTACTAATGCTTGGGCGACTACCAAAACAACTAAACTAATCAAGTAATCACACAACCCTTGTCAAACAATTAAATTCTAAGTCCATTTCGTATTCTGTTCTTATTTTCCAAATTGAATATATACCGTCCATGGTTTCAAACCATTCCATATCATTCCATAATTAAATCCCAAGTTCAGTATTCATTTCGTTTCTATTCATATACCATCCATTGGTATGGAGCCATTCCTAGGCGTTCATCAATATAACTTTTCAAATTTCTTTAAACATACTTAATCAAGTAACATGCCATTATATACTAATCCACTTCAATATTTAGAATACTTTTAGTACATGTCTATTTTAACTTGACAATCAAACAAAAGGACAAACCCAAAAGAAAACGTATTTGCTAAAAAAAACATTTTACATAAATCTGCCAAACAATAATATTGATCTTTCAAAATCCACACATCTAAAAATAATTGCTCAAATCTCATAAATTTCGAATACAACATTTTATTATGAAAATATTACTTGGTATAAAAATATGGAATCATTTTGATATATAGAAAATAATTAAACAATCGTTTTACTCAATCCTACCAGATTCCAGAAAGAAATCTCAAAACTCTACGTCAGACTTCCTGAACATTTTTCACCATATTAGCCTCATAATTTAAAGTATTTCTAAACATAAAAATTATAGTTCAGGATGTCTATCTTCTAAAACAAGTAAATTCATCAAGATATGTTGAGTAAAGAGTCTTCTATGATTTTTCTATGACAACCACGCAAGCAGAAACTAGCAGTAAAGTCATACTGGATATCCAATAAAAGATGCGTTCATTAAATTATTTAAAAATAATGATACGAGATAAAAATATGAAACTTTGATATTTTCTTCTATATTATGTATTCTAACCACCATAAAAGTTTCAGTTAAGGTTCATAATTCTAAAGTAACCAAAATATTGTGACACTAAAACTGTATAGGAAGGCAAAAACTGCAACGGTTGTCAGATTCCTAAGCTCTTTTTCACCAAGTTACTATCATTTTTGTCAGTTGGTCATCACTAATCAATTGAAGTCCTTTCAATCTAGTTTCTAGGGTTTTTAAAATCAAGGAAAAATATTTTCATACAAAGTTTCTATGATTTTTCAAACACAAGTACAAAATAATTCAAAACCAAAGAAAATAGAAAAGGTAAACGTCTACTCACTTATATAAGCATAAAAATCCAAATCTTCTTCTTGCTTTCTTCTAATTCTTTTTATTCTTCTCCCAAATATGGTGTTGTGAAAAAAATGAATGAAAACCCTAAGATTTTAATATAAATAATATGGAGAAGTTAATGGGTTTTATTTTAGGACCATGAATGAATCTGCTACCCAACCCAATTCCATCTTCTTTTCTTTTTTTAATAATTATTATATCATCCTTCAACTTAATGGAAAATTAACTTTAAACTCTTAAAGATATATATGCAATATTTCATAATCCAATAACATTTAAAGAACAAAAATTTCTATATAAACGGGGTTTTACAATTATTTTGGCGTGGAATCAATCTTGCAATGGCTATCTTTTATGGCAAGTTGGAACTTCTTATAATGGCTATATTGAAGAAGGATGTAAATCTTTTTGCAATAAACTTAATTAGTTTATAGTTTCAATTATTTATGATATTGTTTTAGTTATGGTTGCTTAAATATATTTTGTTATTTACAAGATCTAACCTCGTACAATAACGTATGATCACTTGTGTTAATTTAAGGTATTAGAATTTATATTTAATATTTAGAATCTATTTGAGCTTAAGTTATATTAATTCAGTTACTATAGTGACCTAAAAAAACGTAAAATATCAACACATGATTCGATATATAAACGGTATATCTTTTTATTTTAAACTTTGAGATATCAATGTATCACGAGATCTTACACCATGGTTTCTATATCGTTGACATATTGTTAAGTAATGAAAGTAAAGTTTAACTAGTTACCATCTTTTGTATCAACAAATACATTTAACGTAATATATCGACATGGAAGTCAGTCGATGACTAAGGATGATAGTATGCTTTTATATATCAATGGTGTGTACAAGGTATCTGTCTGTTCTAGGGATACAGCCTATGAAATATTTTTGGTGAAGGCCGAAACTATATGTAACTTAAAAAGGATCAAGTCAGGTTCAAGCGAAACAAAAAGGAAAAAGTGGTTGGTAACAACTTCTACAGTTTTGTTTCTCTTCTCTTTCTGGGAACTTCTTCATTTGGGGTTCTTCTTCATCATTGTCTGACTTGTTTCCATGTTCCTTTGCCTCTTTGTCTTCTGGAGTTTTCATCATTTTCTTTGGAGGTTATTTCACTTTTTTGGCTTTCTCAGCTTTAGTAGTTATCTTCTTGGTAGGAGAATTTTTCTTGTGCTTTGGGCTTGTTTTCTTTGGAACCAAGTTATATATTTTTTTCAGTCTCTTTCAACAATCTTGTCTACATCCAGAGCAGAACTGACCAGATGAGGACATTAATGTGATGTAAGAAGACATATATAAGCACAGAGAGAGTAAAGCAGACCCTGGAGATCGAGGGCAAATAACTTACCATCCAGTGATGTTTTTAAGACCTTCAACATCAAGATTCCCAACAATAGAGCTTTTATTGGGTTTTGAAATAGATGTAATACTTTCTGAAGCTAATTCAACTTCTAGTTCTTTCATCCACTGGTAAGTCAAATAACAAACAAAACAATTTATATGCAAGACATAATGGTTAAGGGATCGGACATGTTTATCTATCCAGAGGATACATATATTATCTTGCAACAAAGTCTAAGTCTATTCCAACTAGGGGTGTTCAAGAGAGTTGGAAATTATTGATGTTGTTGGAAAGATTTCAAGAGGGATTTGGAAGTAATGAAGGATTGAACCAGCTGCTGATTAGTGGAGTTAATGGTTTGAATGGCGCTAGGAAAGCACGCTTGGTGGCTTTGGTGAGTTTTGCCTACTTCAAAGGAACTTTGTGGGTGATAATTCATCAAATCTAAGTCGTTTTTTCTATAAAAATTCAACCTTTTCTTCGTCTACTCATGAGTTCTTACAATTGTAAGATTCCAATTACTGATGAATCACTTAAGGTTGAGAATCTCTCCAAGGACTTCAAGTCCAAACTTCATTGGTTTCTGTAGCTTAATCCTTGCCATGGGTTGCTCTAACGGGATAAGAGAAGAGGTGATTGACAAGAACACACTTAGTATCTATGCTAGTTTACTGGAGGAGAAGGTTGGTTGTAAAAGGCACAATAGGAGGTCATGAGTCTTCTTATGTGGAATTGTCGAGGAAGTGGTCGAAATGGCCAATCTTCGACAATTGAGGAGCTCAAACGGAAAATTAGTAAGGAGAGACCTGTTTGTATTTTCATAGTAGAAACTAAATGTAATAGAATTAAATCGGAGTTGATCTTGAAACAGTTTGTAGAATATCTGCATTTTATTGTTCCTAGTAAGGGATTGTCTGGTGGTCTTTGGCTCTTGTGGAAAAGAGAGTTGAATTTAGAAGTTATTCTGGATGATGAGTGGATTATGCACTGTAAGATCAAGACACAGGGGATGATGGATCACTTTGTAACTCCAACTTTTAATTTAAATGGAAATTATAGTTCATGCTATATGTCCTTTATTTATGGAAGTACAAAACTGAACCAAAGGAAATATCAATGGGAGTTTTTGAGTACATTGAAGGGTAACCAGAAGAATGAACCATGGATGGTTTTAGGGGATTTCAATGACATGATGACAGCAGAGGAGAAGAGGGGAGGGAAACCTTTTAATGTTTGCAATGTCTTACCTTTTCTGAATATGATCCATGATTGTGAATTATGTGATGTTGGTTTTACTGGTCCTGTGTTCACTTGGTGTAACAAGCAGTTTGGTAGGAAGAGAATTTGGGAACGAATTGATAGGGTACTTGTAAACATTAACTGGTCAAATTTGTTTCCTAATGCTAGACTCTTCCATCAAGCAGCAATAAACTCTGATCACAAGATGCTATTGCTGAAGCTCAACCATCGTAATGTTAAGGTTAGAAAACCCTTTAGATTTGAAGAAATGTGGCTGGCAAACCCATCTTGTAGAGATGAAGTGGTACAAGCTTTTCAACTGGATATACAAGGCTCATCTTCATTCATCTTATGCAGCAAGTTGAGACAATGTCAATATAAGTTACAGAGATGGAATCGTATGGTTTTTGGACACATAGAGGACAAGCTGAATTTCTTGACTCAAAAGCTTGATGAAATCCAAGAACAAATCAGTAATTCTAGTTATATGGATGAAGACAGTTTGGCAGCTCTGTTCCATGAAGAGGGTTGGTTAATTAATGAATTCAACAAGGTGCTCAAAGAAAAATCTTTACACTGGAAGCAAAAATCTAGAATTCAGGGCTTCAAGTTTGGAGATACTGATACCAAGTACTTCTATAATCTGGTGAAGCAGAGAAGACAAAAATGCTACATTGATAGAATCAAAACTGAAGAAGGTCAGTTTGTTACAGATAGAACTGATGTTGGAAACTGCTTGGTTAATTTTTTTTCTGAACTTCTTACAACCAGAAATCCTGGAAATGTTGAATCTTTGTTTGATGTGGAGGCACCTGTGATCTCTACGGAAGAGTGCTCTTCCTTGCTTGCTCCAGTTGATGTTGCAGAGATACATAGAGCATTGAAACAAATACATTCCTTGAAGGCACCAGGACCTGACGGTTTCCAAGCTATTTTCTTCAAAAGATTTTGGGGTGAAGTTGGTTCTCAAGTATGTGATGCTGTAAACCATTTTTTCACACATGGTTCTTTCTCTCTAAGTCTTAATCATACTTTCATTGTTCTGGTTCCTAAGTGTCTCAATCCTACTTCTCCAGAACACTTTCGCCCTATAAGCCTTACCAATACTGTGTACAAACTCATCACCAAGATTATGGTTAACAGAATGAGGAATATAATTCAAAAATTGGTGAGCCCTTTCCAAACAGCCTTTCTACCTAAAAGAAGCATTTATGATAACATCCTTCTGGCAAATGAACTTATGCACAAGATAAGAAGCCCCAGTAATCAGAAAGCAAAATTTTTTGGCTTGAAGATTGATATGCAGAAGGCTTACGACAAGTTAGAATGGTGTTTTTTGGAAAAAGTAATGATCAAGTTTGGTTTTCCTTCAGCTTGGATTCAGAAAATTCTTTTTTGTGTAAAGAATGTCTCATATTCAATTCTTCTTAATGGGGCAGCTTATGGAAATTTCACACCTTCAAGAGGGCTTAGACAGGGAGACCCAATGTCTCCCTATCTTTTCATTCTTTGTGCTGAAATTCTTTCTCTTAATTTCCACAAGCTTCAACACCAAGAGATCATTCATGGGTGCAAGATTGGAAGACGTTGTGAACCTATTTCTCACATTATGTATGCTGACGACCTTTTGGTATTTGGCAAATGTGGTTTTGAAGAGCAGAATGCAATTAATAATCTTATCGAGCTCTACTGCAAAGGTTCAGGGCAAACAGTGAACAAGCAAAAATCTTGTATATTGCATCATCCTAGGCTACACAGAAAAATTGTTTTGTTCCTTCGGAAAACTTTCCATATGCCAGCCACTTCATCTCTTAATCTTTATCTCGGTGCCCCGTCTCTTGTTGGAAGGAATAGTGCTCAAAAGTTTGGGAATTTGATTGCGGCTGTCCATAAGAAACTGGCAGGATGGAAGGCTAGGCTAATTTCTAGAGGTGGAAGGTTAACCTTAGTAAATTCTGTGTTAACAGCCTTGCCCACACACATTATGTCTTGTACCTTGTTGCCAGCAAAAGTGATTGACGAGATGGATGCTATTAGAAGAGCTTTTTTCTGGGGTCATACAGTTGGAGAAAAGAAACTGCACTATTGTAATTGGAACTTAGTTTGTACTCCAAAGTGTCTTGGTGGCCTTGGGGTGAGGAACTTTCAACTACAAAATTATGCATTAATGGCTAAAAAGGCTTGGGAGCTTGCGAATCCTACTTCTCTATGGGCAACACAGATGAAGAAAAGATATTTTCCCAATTCTGATTTCTTCAATGCACAACTGAAGCAGGGAGCATCACCAATGTGGAGACAATTGCTCAAGTTCAAGGATTTGATCCTACAAAGTTCAAGATGTAGAATAGGTAACGGTTTAAACACTCGAATTCTTGAAGACAATTGGGTTCCAACAGTGTGTATGACAGATGTTAGAGACAAGGTTAACAAAGCACAGATTGATAATCTTAACCTTACTTGGGTTGCTCAACTCTTCACTACAAGCCATAAAGAATGGAATTGGGAGTTGATAAAATCACTTTGGCCAGAGGACATTGCTAGAAAGATCACTTCAATTACAATTCCATCTTTCTTTAAGAATGATGACAGAATTTGGTGTTGGAGCAAGACTGGAAGATTTACTGTCAAGTGGACTTATGTGGGTGCATGGAGCTCTATTTATTCTCAAGTTACTTGTTCTGATGATGATGAAAAAGCATTCAAAATTGCTTGGAGGTTAAATTTACCATACAAAGTTCGTTGTTTTGTATGGCAATGTCTGCAAGGTGTCGTCCCTTCGGTGGAGTTTTTGGCATCTCTTAACCTTCAAATAATTGATTGTTGTGTGCTCTGCCATGATCAACCTGAAACACAAATTCATTTATTCTTCAAATGCAGCTTTGCTAGAGCTGTATGGCTTTTGTGTGGTTGTCAAGATATTATCGATCACGTGGTTAGTTTGAATCTTGAGTTTAAAAGCTCGGTAAGGAAACTGTTGTGCGCCTTGCATAATTTGAATAATGCTGAAGAAGGTCTTATGAAGTTTGGAGCATGTATGTGGTTTATTTGGCTTGCAAGGAATGAATCAGTTTTTCGCGGTGGTAAGGCTGAGCCTGTACGAAGTCATACAAGGGCAGTTTATATGATCTCCGACATGAATGTTGAACCTGAAGAAATGGTAGTACATCCTAAAGTGGCCAGGAAGAAAATCATTCAAATCAGATGGTTGCGCCCTCCTTGGGGCTGGATTAAGCTTAATACTGATGGCTCTGCTATTGATAACCCAGGACCTGCTGGGTGGGGTTGTGTTGCTAGGTCTGCTGATGGTGATTTTATGTTTGGTATTGCTGCTCCTGTAATGTTTGCCTCTAACAATCTGGTTGAAGCTTTAGCAGTTTTAAATGGCCTCAAAGTTCTACACAAGATGGGGAGAAACAAAATAATAGTGGAGACTGATTCACAACTTGTTCAAAGAGCTTTGTCAAATGAGATTGAAGAGCCTAATGAAGACATTGTACATGTGATTCGTGATACCCAGGTGATCATGCAACAATTTGAAGATGTGAAAGTGGTTTGGACCTACAGGGAAGGTAATTTTTGCGCAGATGCATTAGCAAATTGGGCATCGAAACAAGCAGCTGATCGAAATTGGTGGAACCAGCCAGAAAATCAGAGATGCAATTGGCCCAATCACATGGAGTCGTGTCTCTCAAGCTCTATGTCAGCTTGGTGGAACCGACCACCACAGTTTCTTTGTAAATTTCTAGATAATGATTGTAGAGGACTTATGTATGAAAGGGTTATCAATCAATAAATCTTAGTTTCTATCAAAAAAAAAAAAAAAAAAAAACTAGGGGTGTTCATTTCTGTCGATTTTCTGATTTTTCCGAAAACCGATCCGAATTTTTCCGATTTTGGAATGGATTTTTTGATTCCGATTTCCGAATTTACGAATTCCGATTATTTCCGAAAATAATTGGAACGGAACCGGAACGAGTTTTTAAAATCCGATCCGATCTGATTTCCATTCCGATAATTCCGATTTCAAATCCGATCCGAATTCCGATCCATATTTCCGATATTTAATTCGAATTTTTTTCCGATTCATATTTCATTTATTTTCCGAAATATTCCGAAATACTTCCAAACATACAAAATATTTGTATTATAAAATCAACTAATTTTAGCGAAAAAAAAACACAATTTTTTTATGGATGATGAAAGACAAAATTAATTAATATGTGTTCATGGTTACAATTTACAAAATTATATTTCGTCACAAGTTCTTAATGGAGTCCATCCATGATCAAAGACATAATTAATATGTGTAATTCCATATTTATAATTTATAAAATTAACGTGTCCGATAATTTGAAATGTTAAAATTAATTATCTTTTTAAAATAGTCTTAAGCATACAAAATATTTGTATGATAAAATAAACTAATTACATTTGATAACAAATTCCCCGTGAAATCCATGCATGATGTAAGAAAAAATTAATATGTATAATTTATAGTTACAATTTACAAAATTATATGGTAACAAGCTCTCATGGGAGTCCATACATAACCGAACTCATAATTAATATGTGCAATTCCATAGTTATGATTTATAAAATTTACGTGTTTTTTTTTTAATTTTGATTATGTTAAGAAGGTTGCATATAAAATATACTGTGATGAACTGATGATTATTGAACCTACTGAGCACTATGATTTTTTGATATATTAATTATATGCTATTGAAGAATGGAGATCATTGGAAGCATGATGAGCTGATGATTATTGAACTTACTGACTTACTGAGCATTGTGATATTTTATATGCTATAGAATAGAGATCATTAGAAGCAAACTAATGAATGAATGCTACAAAATACTTCAAATTTTCCAAACAGTGTTTTCATTTTAATTTTTCTAGTACCCAGTCAGTGTGAAGTGTGAACTTTGCTTCATTGTGTTGAATTCCGATTTTGCCGATTTTGGAATTTCGATTCATCCGATATTTATGTTTTTCGATATTTCCGATATTCCGAATATATCCGATCATATTATTTCCGATCCGATCCAAAAAAAATTGGATAGGAATTGGAAAGAAAAATAAAATTCCGATTTCCGAATAATTTTTTCCGATCATGCCATTTCCGATCCGATCCATCCGATGAACACCCCTAATTTCAACCGACATACTAAGTAATCTAGAGAAAAGAAACATAAACCTTGAGGATATATGGTACAAAATAGGCGACATACCTCAATAGCATCTTTGACAATTTTAATACTCATCTCCTCAGCAGTGGGTTTCCCGAGATAATAAAGAAATTTTTTTCTCGTTTCTTGCGCTTTTTATTCACCAAAATTTATTAATACTTTTTTTTTTTTGTCATTTCAAGGGAAGATCCCTCCATCCCAACATTCTTCTAGGTCCCAGAGTTCAAGGGAACTTAGCAGTATCATCTCTTCTAGGTCCCAGAGTTCAAATGTGTTGGTATGCCCAAATCATGAAAGCTAGAATACATCCATGTAGGGCGTAATCCTTTTTCTTCTCTTGGACATACTTGTAGACATTCTCTAATGAAACCGCAAGACCTTCATATACAACAGTACCCCATGGAAATTTATCAAACTTTCCTAAATCAGCAGCAAAATCAACATACTTGAGGGTAATAAATCCAAAGGATAATTATTGTCAGGATAAAGACATAACAGTAAAGAGAGAAGACATTAATGTAACATATATATGACATAATGTGTAATGGAGCCGACATAATTGTCCATCCAGAGAAAATGATAAAACTTAATTGGGCGAATTTGTCTAAACCCCAGGAAAGATGGGCTGAATTTGCACTTACCCCAGATTTTTTTTTATTTGAGTTTACCCCAGGCCGTCAAGTTTTCTATTATCAAACTGTATATGGACCCACTGATTATCTACGTGGCCTTATTTGTTAAAAAGATATCTTCTAATATACCAATCTTACCCTTATTAGATTAAGTAGATAAAGGGTTCAGATATGTTAAAATCAAAGGCTGTGATTTAACTTAAATCTTTCCACTCGTCTCCCTTCTTTCACAATTGTTCTCCCTTCAGCTAGAAGAAGGTTCATCTAGTTCAGTGAAGATCAAGGGGATGCGTTTGTTTCAATATAATCTTTAATTTTGTGTTCTAATTATTGTTTTTCAGGGGATGCTTTCGTTATGGAGAACTCGATCACTGAAATAAGGATCGCAGATTCGAGAATTATAAATGTTTAAACCGTAATCTTGAACACAAAATAAAGTTTGAGACTAGCACTAGATCATTCAAAGGGAAGGACAAGAATCACAATGTGTGTATCACAGAATGAATTAATAATTGTTTTAATCGAGATGACTGTGAGGGATTGAAGTGGTTGCATAAACTGATTTCATTGACTTTGAAGACCTGACATTGAAATTGGATAGAAAGAGAAGAAAGAAGATGAAGTAGGGACATCAATCACAATGTTTATACACCATATCAAGAAATCACTCTCCCTCTCTCTCTTTTATGTTTCCTGAATCACAACATCAACAAATCACTCTGTTATTGAGGGTGTGTTTGTTTAAAATGTTGAATACTGGTTGCTGAATGCTGGATGCTGAATGCTGGATGCTGAAGACTGAATGCTGAAAAAGTTGTTTGTTTATTATTTTTCAAAACTTCTGTTTTACAATTGATTATTTTAAATTTAACAAATTTATTCTCTTTTATTCTAGTCTTTGGATGCATCTTAATGAAACTGAAATTTTAAATTTGAAAAAACTTATATAGAAAACATGGTTAAAAAAATCAAACAAAATAAAAACATATTAAAAAATTGAGACAATTAGTTGCATTTATATACATCATTTTCATTTTTATAATAATTAAACCCAACATATGATATAGCTAATGGATTATCATAGAAAGAGCACATTGAATGGATCTTTCATGACTAATGACTATTATTGACTTATATAGTGCATATTCATCCACAATCTACAAAATGATAGGGCCTTATTTTATGAAGATCAATAGGTAGATTATGTATTTATGATTAAATAATAAAATATAATATGTATTGATCAGTTAGCTTGGAAGGGTCAAGAGTGCAAGTCGGTTTCTCATGAGATTAGAGAAGAAGGAATCCTACGTGGACTGTGGACATACGTATAATGAAAGGTATTATAAATGGGTATAATTGTCATAAAATTAGAATAAGTATTAAGAAGATAAATTAAGCATGAGATTTGTGCTTGTTCAAAATGGCTGAAAAAATCCATTATGTTCTGAACACTGGTTCTAAACAAACAACATAAAAATCACTTTTCACTTATTATTAGTCTGGTCCACCACTTAAAAATCACTTATTGCTGAACACTTGTTGAAACAAACACTACCTGAATTGACAACGATGATTTGTGAGAAGAGAGATAGAGGGCATTCCAGTAAATTAACACGTTATCCTAATCAGCAGACGATTTAGTAACAAGAAAACTTGACGGCCTGGGGTAAACTCAAATAAAAAAAAATCTGGGGTAAATGCAAATTTAACCCATCTTTCCTAGGGTTTGGACAAATTGCCCCAACTTAATTCAACATTCAAAGTTTACACTAAATTAAACCATCAAAGGACATTAAATTTTACAAGATAAAATAAAGGCCATTAGTGCAAACACAATTGTAAAACTAGAGAATAAATTATGAAGAAAAAAGAAATTTTATTTTGCACATACGTGAGATCAATATTTCTTGTTTTGGGCGATTTTGTCAAAACCCCATGTGTTTGTGCGCTTATTTGCGAATACCCCACTAAAGATTTTTATTTTGTCTTTGCACTAGGAAGTTAACGATTCTGTCAATGAACTGTTAGCAGAATCTGACGTGTCTAAGTGTGGCTGATGTGGTTTGAACTTAAACAAGTTGAACACGTGTCTTAATCCGGTTTAATGGATGTGTTTTAATTCAACAGTTGTAATTTGTTCACAATGCGATATGTATATCAACGATTTTATTCAAGAAGTCGTCTTCTTCCCCAAATTGCTAACTTGAAACATGTATATCAAAGAGAAAAAATTGCTAATAGAATCAGTCAGTGAGTTATGAGAAAAATTAACAAAGATTAAAGTGAGATTGAAGAGACGAGAAGGAATAAAGAACACCCATGTTAGAAAGATTGCATTTTTAAGCTAGTTTTTCACAAGGAGGAAGAGAAGTTAAGAACACCCATGTTGAGTGCCAGATATGTCTTCACAGAAGAATGACTTACCTTCTTATGATTTAGATCACAAAAGCTTAAACCTCAATCAACTCAGCTGGAATATCAATTTCCATTAAATTTAATTGTTCTTGTTAATTTCTTTACATTAAATCCTACCATTTGGAAGTGATTTGTAGCAAATAGATTTCAAATAGTATCACTAGAATCAGTTTTTTCTGATGGATATGGAAGAGAAAAGAAATAATCTGAATCATTAAAGTTTAATTGAAGCTTCATCTTTAGCTAATGGCCATCGAAGCTCATCAGCAACACGAGTAAGAAGAACAACATTATCCCTTGTCATATACGAACAATTGATGAATCACTAGAAGATAATTAACACTATATTATTTATCAATTAGATGTAAAATTGCTCCAGGAACAAGAATCTCTTCAACTGATTCAATTGGAGCATATGAGAATGTGATAAATTAGGGCTTTCAATCCCTCATCATATTTATCTAGAAATAAATTCTCAATTAAATCTTTCATTTTCCATATCAAGTAAAGGATACAAAGAAAAAAAATTAAGGTTTTAAAATCTTTGATAGATCAGATGAACAATCAACGGTTGGATACATTGATATTTTGAACATATCAAAGAAGGAGAAGAAGAAGAATATGATTGATCTGATTGAAAAACTTCTGGATACATTGTCACGACCTGAATTTAAAAAAAATATAAAATAAACCCAGGCCGCAACAATTTCCAACTCAAAAACAGGTACAACAAAAATCTTAAATAAAATACAGTGAAGAAAAATCCAAACGATAAAAGTACTCCTGATTCCATCCTATTATACAACACAACTCACACCAACAAAATACATGAATACCACTTTCAAAAAAATACATGACTGAAACATCTAAAGATCTCTACTGGTCCCAACAAGCGATCTGTCACAGCTCCATAGCTCTAACCTCTCCTGCCTGCATTCCAAATGGAATTCCAAATGGAACACACCCACGTGCAAAACAAAGCAACATGGGTCAGCATAAAAGCCGGTGTGAGTAAACAACGGGGAAATCTATTCCCACAAAATAACATAATAAATATAAAGTTCCAACATATGATTAACAACATAATTAACCTTCAAGAACAATTCGTCCATGCTAGACAATAAACATACGCCAAAAACCATATCAATTCCATTATATTTAAACAATTTATCCATTATATAATCACATGCTTAACTTCATTATTCAATTCTAATTTATCTATTTAAGATGTTAATTGATCGATAATACAAATACATTACCTAAGCAGCAACTGTCTTTAAGGATAGGTCTATCCACCTGCACAAAATAAATTAGTTGACCTATCCACCTGCAAAATGGAGTTAATATATAATACATAAATATAATAAAGGTAAACCAAATCACATACACGTTACGTGTTATCTAATACTTTGTATCAACCTAAAAATACATTTCGTTCATTCAAACCATTAATAATGATTCATTCTAACTCTCCATAAGTTATAATCTACCAAAATGACAAGTCCAATTATTACTATTAATTCCCATAATAAATTAAACATCACAATCCTTCCACATAATCATAGTCACCTCCAGTTCATAATCAAAGTATATAAAATTTACCCATATCATTAATTAACACCAAGCACTACAATACCATAAGCTTTAGCACACTACCAAACAACGAATCCAAAATCACAAAACCTCGTCCTGGCCTCTAGCCGGTGCTCGGGTTTAATAATCATAAAATCACAACCTATGCCCAATCACTAGTACACCTCCCACAGGATGCACTCCACACATTTGCCATACCCACACTGCACCAGTGTGCCTTGACCATGGTTAAGAACCTCTACGCGGAAACCAAAACCCAAGTGGGTGCTCACCTGCAAGCTTTGGCTAGCCTCGACGTATGCCTAACTCATGATCTCTAATAGCTCCCTTGAGCTTTCTAATGTGGCGCATAGACCAACCCCGAAGGCTATGAAGGTCTGAAGGGTCAGTTCCGCAGGCTAAGCCGTCTAGGAAATACCCAAATATAATCAAAGAGTCAACCCGCAGACTAAGCCGTCTAGGGTGATAATTAATTTTTTTAACCTAAGTCCAGAGGTGCGACAAATGTACTAATGCTTGGGCGACTACCAAAACAACTAAACTAATCAAGCAATCACACAACCCTTGTCCAACAATTAAATTTCAAGTCCATTTCGTATTCCGTTCTTATTTTTCAAATCGAATATATACCGTCCATGGTATCAAACCATTCCAAATCATTTATAATTAAATCTCAAGTCCAGTACTCATTTCGTTTCTCTATTCATATACCATCCATTGGTATGGAGCCATATCTAGGCGTTCATCAATATAACTTTCTAGGTTACTTTAAACATAATTAATCAATTAACATGTCATTATATACTAATCCACTTCCATATTTAGACTACTTTTAGTTGTGTCTATTTCAACTTGACAATCAAACAAAAGGACAAACCCAAAGGAAAACATATATGCTAAAAAGAAACTCTTTACATAAATCTGCCAAACAATAACATTCATCTTTCAAATTCACACATCTAAAAATAATTACTCAGATCTCATAAAATTTTAATACAACCTTTTACTATGAAAATATTACTTGGCATAAAAATCTGGAATAGTTTCGATATATAGAAAATAATTAAACAATTGTTTTACTCAATCCTACCAGATTTCAGAAAGAAATCCCAAAACAATCTACGTCAGACTTCCTGACCATTTTTCACCATATTACCCTCATAATTTAAAGTATTTGGAAACATAGAAATTATAGTTCAGAAGGTCTATTTTCTAAAACAAGTAAATTCATCAAGATATGTTGAGTAACGAGTCTTCTATGATTTTTCTATGACAGCCACGCAAACAGAAAGGTAGCAGTAAAATTATACTGGATATCTGAAAATAACTACGTTGAATAAATTATTTAGAATTAATTACCCCACAGTAAATTCTGAAATTTATATATGTTGTTAAACATTGAGTATTCTAACTACCTTAAAATTTTCAATAAATATTATTAAGTCTAGAGGGATCAAAACCTTACGATACTAAAATGGTACAGAAACTAAAAACTGCAACGGTTGTCATATTTGCAAGTCGGTTTTCACCCTATTAATATAACTTTCGTAAATTTGTATTAACTAATCGAACGAAGACATTTCAATATAGTGTTCAGGGTTTTTGGAATCAATTAAAAATTTTTTCAAACGAATTTTCTATGATTTTTCAAAGATGAGTCAACAATCTGAACTTTTAGAAAACAGAAATAGAAACAATAACAAAGAAACGTCTACTCACTTGTATAAGCGTAAAAATCCAAATCTTCTTCTAGCTTTCTTCCAATTCTTCTTCTTCTTCTTCTTCTCCCAAATATGGTGTTATAAAAAAAATGAATAAAAACCCTAAGATTTTAATATAAATAATATGGAGAAGTTAATGGGCTTTATTTTAGGACCATAAATGAATCTGTTACCCAACCCAATTCCATCTATTTTTTTTTTTAATAATTAATATATCATCCTTCAACTTAATAGAAAATTAACTCTAAACCCTTAAAGACATCTATGCAATATTTCATAATCCAATAAAATTTAACGAACAAAAATTTGTAATATAAACCGGGTTTTACATTTATGCACACCTCAAAGGAAGCTCGGCCTCGAGATTCAAGAAAATACTATAATCAAGGACAAGTTATAAACAATTAGATATAGAATATACCATTATGATAAACATACTACTCAATAGAAAAATCCCTTAAGCTCACACTGAACCAACGAATACAATCACTATAGGATTATAACCAAGACTCAATCATCACCCATAACCTCCCATAAACTTGTATTGGGTTGATCAGTCCCAAAACAATTCACAGAAGCATATAGATGTGATCCTAACCACATCACGAAACAAAGAGAAATGAGAATGAATAAAATCATAACAATAAGATCTATATGTGTATACGCAGTATACACACCTCAAAAGGCCAACCTAGTAACTCACAAGCATAGAGTATTCGGTGTGCGTATACAAACCTCAAAGAACAAACGTATCCATAAAAGCAAAAACTAATTTCAAAACGATATGTTCAATATTAACATGGTTTCATATTTCTATAACAAATATAACTACTGCACAACCATAAATAAATGAAAATCAGTATCCTAAGACAAATCCGTTAGTGTGTGTTTTAACTTCCAAAATTTTAGAAATAAACATTCTTTAAAAATAATTTTCTTAAGAACAAGAATGTCTGGGTACTACACATGCATAACGGCATAAAAGAAGTCGAACCGACGATTGCAACAAATAGTGTGTACAGTACTGTAACGGATGTAACTTCTAAACACTTTAAAATATAAAGTTCTTATCAAACCAATTGAATATATACTCCTAACAAGTAGGCCATGTAAACAACTTTATATAGTAAAGAATAGAAAAAAAAAATCCACATTTTTAATAAATCCAAGCTTACATTATATGCATGTGCATATGTCCTCAAGATGTTAAACATATATCTCTTTTGATCAATTAATAAAATTTTGACATTAAGATAACAAATGATCTATAAGTTAAAAAGAAACAAAGAAAGCAAATCAAATATATATATTTTGTTTCATATACCTCATGATGTCATACATGAATTTACTAAGGTCACAGTGGCTACTCATTCAAAATTTAATTACTTCACAATCAAAACTCGATACACGATCATTACTTATTCTCGTACGCAACCAGTACGAAGAAAAATAAAATCATACAATATGTGTCTTAACTGATAACCCCTATTAATATAGTTTTTTAATATCTTATTCTTTCTAACCACAATAATACAACTGACAACCTAATCACACATCAAATCTAGTAATTTATTTGGAATTTAACCATCATTATCAACATGTATGATCATTACATTTTATGTAATTCAAGTAAACAAGTCTCCCACAATATTCAACAATGCTAGAGCCATTAATACATATTTGCTAATGTAATCATAGATTCTTTATCTTGTAATAAAACTGTTACGCACGTAGAAAATTCTAAATTTAAAAATAGCGGCAAGAAATACATGACATTTTAACACAACTAAAACAAACATATAAAGAAGTTACTAATAATATACCTTTGATCGCTCAAAGCATTGTATACCACATCAATCGTTACTCATGGTGCATTACCTTAAACTATTTATTATCTTAGAACTATTAATCTATTTAAACTGAAATTCTGTCACAAGTAAGAGAACATATAGAGAGAACTATCATAACAGTTGCAAAACAGAACAACAAAGGAAAATATATTTTACAATGGGTTGAGCTTATATGTAGCAGTTTAGAGAAAACCGCAACATAGGTGTACAAAATAATTTTTTTTTTTTAAGAATTTATGATAATGGTAAAATTTACTTTTAACAATTTCTATATTAATTCAAAAGTCTCATAAAAACTTATATGTACAAAACAATTTCACCTTAAAAGTAGCATGCAAACGACTATAGTGATTTTTCATCAGGTAAGCATTATATCATATTAATTAGGAACATTCCAACGACTCACTTTACCTACTACAATAATATATCTATAATAATTGCATATGATCTCAAAAGACAAGTTATATCTGCATCACAACAACAAACTCTACTACATATCAAGAATAACTCTATAGAAAAGAAATAGAAACGGAATCTCAACTAACAATATATAGCATAACTTTATTTTACATGTCATGAAAGAATCAAATATCTGTCATATCATCAATTGGTTATATTAAGACGTGTAAATCATATCTACCCACTGCCAAAAATTAATATTATCCAAAGAATTCAAGGACAAAAAGAATGGCTTCTTAGAGGATTTAATATCCAAATGTTTTCATCTAGATTTCTAAAATCACTTGAACTCTAGTACCAAAAGTCTGTTATCTGTTGCACACAATTAAAATTTACATTGGGAGACATATATCAGATGAATCAAAAGAAAATTAACCCTTCTCGGTGGCATCTAAGAGTTACACATAGTACGAGTACGATTCTTCTAAATAATAAACAAAATGATGATCTATGAACTCAAACAAAATTTAATCTGTAAACTAAGATTATCCATGAGACATTCAAGGTTACACTTCAACAAACACATTAACCATACTTCAAAATACACAGAACAAGTCAATGATGTATACGAAGTATACACACCTCAGAAGAATCTACCTAATTATATAACAAAATCGAATCACATCATCAATCATAGCTTTTAAAGGAACAAACAATCGTAGTCTGAAACATAAAACATTTATCAAACATGACAAACAAAGCACACGTCAAAATCAAAATCAAATAGAAATCTCAAGTACATAAAACATACGAATGCCCAAATCCACATTCCGAGGACAACCTAGACCGCACCGGTCTAAGTGAACCTAGCGCTGTGATACCAAGAAATGTCACGACCCGAATTTAAAAAAAAAATAAAATAAACCCAGGCCGCAACAATTTCCAACTCAAAAACAAGTACAACAAAAATCTTAAATAAAATACAGTGAAGAAAAATCCAAACGATAAAAGTACTCCTGATTCCATCCTATTATACAACACAACTCACACCAACAAAATACATGAATACCACTTTCAAAAAAATACATGACTGAAACATCTAAAGATCTCTACTGGTCCCAACAAGCGATCTGTCACAGCTCTATAGCTCTAACCTCTCCTGCCTGCATTCCAAATGGAATTCCAAATGGAACACACCCACGTGCAAAACAAAGCAACATGGGTCAGCATAAAAGCCGGTGTGAGTAAACAACGGGGAAATCTATTCCCACAAAATAACATAATAAATATAAAGTTCCAACATATGATTAACAACATAATTAACCTTCAAGAACAATTCGTCCATGCTAGACAATAAACATACGCCAAAAACCATATCAATTCCATTATATTTAAACAATTTATCCATTATATAATCACATGCTTAACTTCATTATTCAATTCTAATTTATCTATTTAAGATGTTAATTGATCGATAATACAAATACATTACCTAAGCAGCAACTGTCTTTAAGGATAGGTCTATCCACCTGCACAAAATAAATTAGTTGACCTATCCACCTGCAAAATGGAGTTAATATATAATACATAAATATAATAAAGGTAAACCAAATCACATACACGTTACGTGTTATCTAATACTTTGTATCAACCTAAAAATACATTTCGTTCATTCAAACCATTAATAATGATTCATTCTAACTATTCATAGTTTATAATCTACCAAAATGACAAGTCCAATTATTACTATTAATTCCCATAATAAATTAAACATCACAATCCTTCCACATAATCATAGTCACCTCCAGTTCATAATCAAAGTATATAAAATTTACCCATATCATTAATTAACACCAAGCACTACAATAACATAAGCTTTAGCACACTACCAAACAACGAATCCAAAATCACAAAACCTCGTCCTGGCCTCTAGCCGGTGCTCGGGTTTAATAATCATAAAATCACAACCTATGCCCAATCACTAGTACACCTCCCACAGGATGCACTCCACACATTTGCCATACCCACACTGCACCAGTGTGCCTTGACCATGGTTAAGAACCTCTACGCGGAAACCAAAACCCAAGTGGGTGCTCACCTGCAAGCTTTGGCTATCCTCGACGTATGCCTAACTCATGATCTCTAATAGCTCCCTTGAGCTTTCTAATGTGGCGCCTAGACCAACCCCGAAGGCTATGAAGGTCTGAAGGGTCAGTTCCGCAGGCTAAGCCGTCTAGGAAATACCCAAATATAATCAAAGAGTCAACCCGCAGACTAAGCCGTCTAGGGTGATAATTAATTTTTTTAACCTAAGTCCAGAGGTGCGACAAATGTACTAATGCTTGGGCGACTACCAAAACAACTAAACTAATCAAGCAATCACACAACCCTTGTCCAACAATTAAATTTCAAGTCCATTTCGTATTCCGTTCTTATTTTTCAAATCGAATATATACCGTCCATGGTATCAAACCATTCCAAATCATTTATAATTAAATCTCAAGTCCAGTACTCATTTCGTTTCTCTATTCATATACCATCCATTGGTATGGAGCCATATCTAGGCGTTCATCAATATAACTTTCTAGGTTACTTTAAACATAATTAATCAATTAACATGTCATTATATACTAATCCACTTCCATATTTAGACTACTTTTAGTTGTGTCTATTTCAACTTGACAATCAAACAAAAGGACAAACCCAAAGGAAAACATATATGCTAAAAAGAAACTTTTTACATAAATCTACCAAACAATAACATTCATCTTTCAAATTCACACATCTAAAAATAATTACTCAGATCTCATAAAATTTTAATACAACCTTTTACTATGAAAATATTACTTAGCATAAAAATCTGGAATAGTTTCGATATATAGAAAATAATTAAACAATTGTTTTACTCAATCCTACCAGATTTCAGAAAGAAATCCCAAAACAATCTACGTCAGACTTCCTGACCATTTTTCACCATATTACCCTCATAATTTATAGTATTTCTAAACATAGAAATTATAGTTCAGAAGGTCTATTTTCTAAAACAAGTAAATTCATCAAGATATGTTGAGTAACGAGTCTTCTATGATTTTTCTATGACAGCCACGCAAACAGAAAGGTAGCAGTAAAATTATACTGGATATCTGAAAATAACTACGTTGAATAAATTATTTAGAATTAATTACCCCACAGTAAATTCTGAAATTTATATATGTTGTTAAACATTGAGTATTCTAACTACCTTAAAATTTTCAATAAATATTATTAAGTCTAGAGGGATCAAAACCTTACGATACTAAAATGGTACAGAAACTAAAAACTGCAACGGTTGTCATATTTGCAAGTCGGTTTTCACCCTATTAATATAACTTTCGTAAATTGGTATTAACTAATCGAACGAAGACATTTCAATATAGTGTTCAGGGTTTTTGGAATCAATTAAAAAGTTTTTCAAACGAATTTTCTATGATTTTTCAAAGATGAGTCAACAATCTGAACTTTTAGAAAACAGAAATAGAAACAATAACAAAGAAACGTCTACTCACTTGTATAAGCGTAAAAATCCAAATCTTCTTCTAGCTTTCTTCCAATTCTTCTTCTTCTTCTTCTTTTCCCAAATATGGTGTTATAAAAAAAATGAATAAAAACCCTAAGATTTTAATATAAATAATATGGAGAAGTTAATGGGCTTTATTTTAGGACCATAAATGAATCTGTTACCCAACCCAATTCCATCTATTTCTTTTTTTTAATAATTAATATATCATCCTTCAACTTAATAGAAAATTAACTCTAAACCCTTAAAGACATCTATGCAATATTTCATAATCCAATAAAATTTAACGAACAAAAATTTGTAATATAAACCGGGTTTTACATACATATCACAGCCGTTGAATCTGAACACATCTTTTCAACTAGATTAAAACACGTGTCAACTTATTTAAGTTAAAACCATATCAGATATATTTATTATTAAATAAAACACGTCAGAATCTACTAACGATCTCTAGACAGAATTATTAACTTCCTGTGGTGAAGGCAAAATTAAAATCTTTAGTAGGGTATTTGCAAATAAAAACACAAACCTCTGGGGCTTTGACAAATTGGAAGTAAGCAAATTGGAAGATGATAAAGTTTGTTCAGTAACATCATTAACTTTTTTTGAATCCTTTGCTTTCTTAATTGCTTCTTGATGTCTTTAGTATTGATACTCCTTTTTACCAAAGTACTCTGCCCTAAAAGGACTAGGATCATCTTTATTCTTCCATAACCCAAATTCACTTGATAATTCACTAATCCTTCACCCAAGAATAAGAGTAACATCTAGTGGTGTAAAACTCACAACCCCATATTCTATACTTGCACCGATCAACTCTCCGTTTCACTACTTGAAACACGATTGGAGGTTACATTCTAAACTGTGAAGCTTGGAGTTTCAAGAATTGGCCAAAATAAGATTTTTGGAATGCAGTCCCTTCTTTTCCTTTAAGCTATTTAATGAAGTGCTCTCTCACCTTACTCATTGAGCATCTAACAGTATTGATAATATGTTATAATGTATCTTGTAATGTGTATACACCCAACATTTAAAGTCCATGTAAAAATGGATAGGACATATTGTATAATCTAGAAGATATATAATTCAGAGGAAATTGATCGATATTCATATAACGAATACCAGATCGGGCTACAAAGTTATACTATTATAGAGACAATGGAAGAGGACATAGCAGATTTTCCTATGCATAAGTGTGACTTTGAAAAATATTTTTAAGAAGCCACATACTATAGAAAAAAATAAAGAAATAAGCATGGGTACCATGAAAATATTAAGTTTTTAAGTCTTTACTCATCGATAGAAAACCAATTTGGTAGGATTACAAATTAATAATTTTTTTCTTAAACATTCGTGAGGATATTATGGGTAGACATACAAGGAATCTCAACCAAGGAAAATTGGATAACAGACTACTCATGTTCGGGATAACTTTCTCATGAATAAAAGGTATATAAATAACAAATAATTATATAAAAATTTAATAACATAATAAAATAAAATAAGTTTTATTTTTTATAACATAAAGGATTTGCTTCGAAATTACATGTTGGAGAGCTATGGGCGAATATATTTCGAAAAAGAATATAAACAGGAATGAGGGGTGGAATAACTATAGTCATGGTGACTTCTTTGTTATCTGAAATGTACAATCAAACAAAAAAACTAAATTTTTTTAGGAGAAAAAAAAATTTATATTTAAATTTATTTTACAATACTATCTTTAATTAAATTGCAGGTAACTACTATGTTGGATTTTCATCAGCTATTAAAATTCTTCTTAACCATAATATTCTTAAAGTACAAGGATTAACAAAAGAAATGGAAAATGTGAATGATTCAAATAGTGGCAACAAAAGATTAATCCAAGAAATATACGACATAGTCAAAGGTTTGCAGAATATTTGCACTTTAAATCAATAGTTGTCTATTGCGAGAGTACATTTTCCATAATGTTTTTTTGACTTTTGGGATGATTGTTTGGGAAACGGGATCCAATTGGAAATCTTTATACAAACAGAACACTCCATAGTCCCAAGTAGGGGTGTTAAACGAGCCGAGCTTTGGTATGTTCAAGCTCGGTGTCGAGCCCAAATTTTATACGAGCTTTATTTTATTTTCAAGCTTGGCTCGTTTAGCTATACAAACGTGCTCAAGCCGAGCTTTTAACAAGTCAAGCCCGAGCCCGAGCAGAGCTTGAGCTACTCGATGAAATTATATATAAAAGTAGGATTTTATCTAAATGAGTCGAGCTTTCGTATGTTCAAGTTCGGTTCGTTTATAAACGAGCCGAGCCCAAATTTTAGACGAGCTTTATTTTATGTTCAAGCTCGGCTCATTTAGCTATACGAACGAGCTCGAGCCGAGATTTTAACGAGCCGAGCCCGAGTCGAGGTCGAGTTGTTCGGTTCGTTTAATAGTCCTAGTCCCAAGTGTTAAAACCCAATAGTTAAGCTTAGCTAGATCTAAAGTTATTTGACCTCACTGATACTATGCTCATTCAATATTTCAATTTTCAAGATTAGGATTAGCTAGATGAAATAAAATAAAATAAAAAAATAGAAAAGAAAGTAAGATAGAAACACCATGAACTACTCCTCAGAATCGGAACTAGCATCACCATCTTCATCACCAAAATCAACCGCTTCTCCCTCTACACCATCTTCACTATCAGCCTCACTATCTTCCTCAGAATCGTCACCACCATCATCACTTACACTCAGTGCATCCTCAGCCGGAAAGGTAGGCAAAGTGAGGTGTGTAGTCAATCTGGAGATGCTTCATCTGTGCAACGTTCATTCCACGAATGTCAAGAAGAATGGCATCATGTTGAGCAAGAATATTACAATGACGAGCAACACGTGCATCGGTGTGGCTCTGATGACGTCGAAGATTGATATCTCTGCAATACTTACAAGAGTACTTGTTATCTTTAAACTTTTTTTCTTGCGACAGTTTTCACATTCCATATAATGCCAATCAGTATTGTGGAAAACATAAAGTATTGTTATCTCTGCAATACTTACAAGAGTACTTGTTATGTTTAAACTTTGTTACTCTGCAATACTTACAAGAGTACTTGTTATCGGTGTGGCTCTGATGACGTCGAAGATTGATATCTCTGCAATACTTACAAGAGTACTTGTTAGCTTTAAACTTTTTTTCTTGCGACATTTTTCACATTCCATATAATGCCAATCAGTATTGTGGAAAACATAAAGTATTGTTCTAGTTCACCACTATTCGTCCATCTAAGATTATAAATTATTTAGTACCATTGTTAGTATATATTTAGAGTTATGAATGTACATTTACATACATATATGTTTATCAAACCTGTATACGATCTCAGCTCCTTTGACTATGTCGTATATTTCTTGGATTGTTCTTCTGTTGTCATTATTTGAATCATCCACATTTTCCATAGTAAATGCTTCTACTTCAGGAATATTATGGTTAAAAAGAATTTTGGTAGCGGATGAAGATCTGACATGAAGAATTAAAGATAGTATTGGAAAATAAATTTAAACACATATGCATTTTTCTCATGCTAAAAAAGGATTTAGTTTTTTGGTTTGATTGTACTTTACCTTGAATAATGTATATACCCATATATTCGAGATCCCTCGAGCTCACTTAAGCGACCACTTCGAACACAATTTATATATTACACCTTTGACGTCAAATGAGATGAACACTATTTTTCTCTAGCTCACCCTAGCTCACTTAACATATCTAGTTCACTTTCATCTAGCTCAAACGAGATGAACATTATTTTCCTCTAGCTCACCCGAGCTCACTTAATATATCTAGTTCACTCTCATCTATCTCAAACGAGGTGAACACTATTTTCCTCTAGCTCATCCGAGCTCATTTAACATATCTACTTCACTCTCATCTAGCTCAAACGAGGTGAACACTATTTTCCTCTAGCTCACCCGAGCTCACTTAATATATCTAGTTCACTCTCATCTAGCTCACTAAAACCTTCATGATCCGACCTAGATTCTCTGATCATTCATTGTCAAACGACCTGAACACCTTTTTGCTTGAGCTCACTCAAGCTGGGGCTTATTTTGCTCGACCTCACTCCGAGCTCACCCTTATTTCACACGTTTATTCTCTTCAGTTATAATATCTTTTCAATCAATTCATATCATTTGCTCATTAATTAATCTTACCGTTGGACAATTAATGAGCTAGTTATTGTCCCAATTCACCTATAAATATGAACTACGTAGGCTTGACTCTAGGACCTGGTCATTCTTAGATACGTAGGCAACTATCTTCTAAGATAGCTCAGCCACTTCTCATCCTTAAATCTCTTCCCACTTCCATCTCCGATCATTTTCTTCACCACTCCGTTCACTTAACATATTTCTGCATTTACAAATAACATCAGATAACAAAAAAATCTGCATGACTATTGTTGTTTCTCCCATAGTCATTTGTGTTTGTACAGTATTGCTTCTTCAATAGCTTTGCCCAAAGCTCCCCAAAGTGTAAGAGGAGTTGGAAGTTCTGGGGTTTTTCTCATTTTGCATTCCTAGCTTAGATTGACATTATTTATCGAGTAGACATTAGATATATAATCAAGTTAAGTAGACACAATATATATATGGTTGATTTAGGTTTTGGCCACTGTAAGTTTATACTAATTAGGCTTTGGAGCCTTTTTCTTTGGAAATTGGACTTTGGCCATGAACCAAATGTTGAACCAAACAACAATTTATAAAGGCAGAAATACCCTTATTAGAAAAACACGTGAAAATCACGAGACCTGCTTCTCAAAAAAATTTCATGACCAAAACCAAACTCTACTTAAATTCCCAAAACTATCGGGAACAATTTCAATAACCTTGCAGATACGAAATTCTCTTGGTAAGAATTCAATCATTAAAGACTTTGATTTCTCAACAAGTCTTCATGCCGAACTCTTTAAGAATAATTTGAAAAATTGCTGAGCTTATGCAATTTGATTAATCCAATTCACTAGGGTTTCAAGTATAAAACTAATTGAAAAATTAGGATTTAGGATTGTTGGGAATTGTTTGGTGCAAGATTGATTGTTGGTGCACGAATTGGTCAATATTTTTAGGGGAGAGACATCGGGCCACGATGATGGTGGTGGTGAGATTGTTGTGGGTTCATCACAACTGCAACAAGTGGGAGTGGAAGAAGAGTTGAAGTGGTGTTTATGAGTGGTGGTCATCTAGAAGAAGAAGAAGGAGAGAGAGAGAGAGAAAAAAAGAAGAAAAAAGAAGAAGAAGTGGCAATGGTGGCTGGTAGTGGTAGAGAAAGAGCTGAAGAAAAAGATAAATTTAAAGAATAGGAACCGTTAGATTATGGCCATCTGCTCAAACACAACAATGACATGTGTTTTGAAAATATTTTTTATTTCTTTCAGCATGTGCAGTGCACATGTCAGGGGCAGATTCTGGTATTTAGAAAAAAAGTTCGGTTTAACCGGGTTTTTTGGGAATATGGTTCGAAATTGATTGCCAAAACCTAATTTCCAAAGAAAAAGACTCCAAACCCTAATTAGTATAAACTTACAGTGGCCAAAACCTAAATCACCCTATATATATTGTAGACATTAGATGTATAATGAAATTGAGTAGACACAGTTTCATTTGGTAAAAGGTTTCAGTGAACTATAAGACTCAGTTCATATTTAAGAACCAGGGTGGTGGTGAGTGGCGACTGGTTTAAGCGGATAATCCAGGGAATAAAAAAATGGACCTCTTTAAGATGTTCATATGCAAGATTGGACCGGTTAGGGAACTATTGGTAAGAAAAGGCCCAACCGCTGATTTTCGTGTCTTATGGACTAGTTTACCCCTCGACTGTTGCAAAGACTCGTTTGCATATCACAAACACATAAACAGACTTATTTGCATCAGTCACAACACAAACATAAAATACAAAGACTTCTTTGTATACTCGCAACAACAACCACATAAACCATAAAATGTAAAGACTTGTTTGCATCAGTCACAACACACATAAACATTAAATGCAAAGACTTGTTTGCATACTCGCAACGACAACCACATAAACTATAAAATATAAAGACTTGTTTGCATCAGTCATAACACACATAAACATTAAATGCAAAAACTTATTTGCATAGTCGAAACAACAACCACCACATACCATAAAATACAAATATTTGTTTGCATAAATCAGAAGGGTATTATCGGTAGTGAAAGGGTCATTTTTACAATATCAACATTAAATGGGTATTTTCTTATTCGACAAATGCTTAATCAGGACCAATATTATAAACCGGGCCTTAGCTGGGTCATTTGTGTTTTGTGGATGCTTAATGAGGTCCCAGAACCATTTCCATGTATGATGATGGGCAGACATAAAAAATGTGAGAAGGGAAGCCAGAGAAGATAAAAATGTTGTTATTTACATTTTTCATATAGTAATTGTTGGTATTATAATGCATGAACTCAGGAATATAACATACACATTACAGAAATAGAGAATACACTTGAACAGAAAAACAAGTAATATATTTTATTAATTGAATTCAGTAAAAACAATAACACTTACTACACAATATAGAGGATTAAGGAAATGAACAGAGGCTTGCCAAGGCAATATCCTTAAGACAATATTACGTCCCTGCTACTGCTGCACACAGGTACTGGACGATAGTCTCCCAAGATACAACTGTTCTGCACTCTGCTAGACTGCACTGTAATAGAAGAGTTCTGGCGAACAAACAAGAAGAACCCTTCGAATGCTTTAAAGAGAGAGAGAGAGAGAGAGAGAGAGAGAGAGAGAGAGAGAGAGAGAGAGAGAGAGAGAGAGAGAGAGAGACTTAGTCTGTATAAATTGTTTGCTTACTGGCCAGAACATCACCCAATTTATAGGGTAAGTCGTGCCTGTTCGCAACAGACACGCACCTGTTGGAAAAACGTCTTTTCTCAATAGGCACAACTCTTGGCAGACTTCATGAAACGTTTAAGGCCCAAGGGACGTACTGTTTCATTTTGAGCAGACACATCTGTTAATGTAAAGATGTAACATGATCTTGTGAACCCATTCACAACTTAACTAAGTAAGCGGTGGACCAAAAAGATAAGATAACTTATCAACCACCACATAGCCCAAGCCCAAGCCCGAGCTCGAGCCCGAACACGAACCGAACCGAGTCGCGCCGGCCGGACGGCCGACGGCAGCGGCGCGCGTGCGCATGTGTGTGTGGTGGACCACTAAGTGTATAGCCTTGCGCTATCGCGCGAAAACTTGGTAACCCAAAGGCTACACCCTTAGTGTAATAATTTTGTATTTCAACATCTTTACTCACTTCCCAAAACTCATGTGGGACTAAGTGTATTTCACACTTTGTTCATTCAATTAAGGAAATGGTCTGACAGGGTCTGTCAAACCTGTTTCTCTAACAATCCCCCACATTGAATGAAATCCGTCTACAAATTCTCAAACAGCTTCTTCGAAGGGTATGTTGGAACAACATTGCCTCAGGATAGGTAGATATTTCACTTTGAACCTTCCGTAGCATAGACCTATCGGATTTACTTAGCTAATCAGTGAAATATTTCATCTTGAACTGTCAGCTGTTGGTGTAAACCAAGACAATAAGCCATGCACAATGTTATCCCGATTATTGTTTAATTCTCGGTTGTGTTCATTTTGGCCCTGAACAATCTTAGGTTCTGCAAGTGCTACTAGAGATATTCTGCCTTTAAGAAATCTCATAGAGTCGACCCAGTTCTCACTAACATAGGTGACCGCTCCTATTAAGGGTATCCTACTATACCCCACTTGTATTTCACAAGATATAGGAGTCATTAAAAGCATAGCCTAGCCTGTACGACACTGTAGGTTGCACTTGTTGCATCATGGGAATGGGATAGAGAAATTCTCCCAAGTGCTCCTGGGGAGTTACTCAGAACTGGTTGTCTTGTTGAACCTAGTCTGTGGGATCTGCAGTCGTTAGGTTAGGTTTCCGTATAAGGTAACTCGTGGTTATTGAGGGGTTAGCCCCATTCCCCTCGATGCGCAGTCAATTTTCTCTCTAGATAAACCTTTAGTAAATGGATCCGCTAGGTTATCTTTTGATTTCACAAAATCAATGGAAATGACTCCATGTGAGAGTAACTGCCTCACGGTATTATGTCTACGACGTATATGTCATGATTTACCGTTATACATAAAGCTTTGAGCTCTGCTTAGAGCTGTTTGGTTGTCACAATGGATACATATGGTCGACACAGGTTTCGGCCATAATGGGATATCTTCTAGGAAACCCCTAAGCCACTCAGCTTCTTCACCAGCTTTATCTAAAGCTATGATTCAGATTCCATTTTAAATCTTGCTATGCAAGTTTGTTTCGCAGATCTCCATGATACTGCACCACCACCCAAAGTAAACACATACCCACTGGTTGCCTTGGATTCTCCTGAATCAGAAATTCAGTTTGCATCAGTATAACCTTCAACAACACCTGGATATCTTCCATAGTGTAAGGTATAATTAGGTGTATCTTTTAAATACCCTAATACTCGTCGAAGAGCATCCCAGTGTTTTTTGCCTGGATTACTAGTAAACCGACTTAGTTTACCAACTGCATAGGCAATATCAGGTTTTGTACAGTTCTTGACATACATTAAACTACCAATGATCCGAGAGTACTCGAGTTGATCAATGATAGGACCATGATTTTTATGTAACACCATATTTGGACAAAAGGTGTATTTGTCTTTTTAATTCCATGATGTTTGAACCTCTCTATCATTTTCTCAATGTAATGAGTTTGAGATAACCCAATTCCATTAGGTGTTCGAATTATCTTAATTCCCAAGATAACATCTGCCACACCTAGATCTTTCACTTCAAAGTTGTTTTTGAGCATTTTTTTCGTAGACTTAATAACTTCACTATTAGTCCCGAAAATTGAGAAACTACAAATAGTGCTAATCTAACAGTTCAATATTCAAACAACTTAAACGATATGCAGAAAGTAAATAACACACAGAAATTTTTAACGTGGTAAAACCCAATATGGGAAACGTCCACGGTTGTCCTCACGACAACAAATAAATCCACTAGATGAAAAGAGATGTACAAACCTATCAACTACCTGCAATCACTGCGAGTTGACACTACCGGTTATCTCTAACACCTTGACTTCACCAGAGCACCTTGATGTACGCACAAGACACTCGACTTCTTGATGAACACACAAGAAGACTCGAAGTCGAACTATGAAACAAGCTTACACCAGAGTTCCTTGATGAACACACAAGGATACTCGACTTCTTGATGAACACACAAGAAGACTCGAAGCTAAATCAATATAAACAATAATGAAGAAGAAGATGAATGGGGAAGAAGAAGATGAGTTCAATCACCAAAACCACCTAAACCAAAAACCAAAACAAACTCCAAGAAACAAGAGGTGAATTGGACGGCCAAAGAACTGACTTGTTCTTTGGAAGAGAAACCCTATTTATACTTAGGGTTGGAAACCAAGGAAAATGGGCCGAAATAGTGAAAACCCACTTTGGACGTACGTACGTCGATATGACGTTCGTACGCCTCCAAACAAAAATAAGCCTGCTGTCTACTTGGACGTACGAACGTCCTGTAAAGGTATGTACGTCCAGAACACAAACTTCTCTGCTGCCTAACCATACGTACGAACGTCCTTAAGAGGTACGTACGTCCTAAAACAAACATCATACTTGAGACACACGACGCGAAGACAAGGACACGGGACGACGCGCGTACAACACGGTTTTCTTAACAATGAACTCAAGGCGAAATAACCAAGGACACTTTGTCACAAAATTGATGTCAAACCACTTCATGCCGGTTTCAATCTCCCCCTTTGACATTGATTTTGTGACAAAAACCTATGACTCTAATAGCACTTATAAAACGTGCTTACAAAACCAAACCATGGCATTTATAAAACATGCCTACAAAATCACTCAAGGTAAAACACATACCGAGTCACCAATTCTTGATATCCAGCTTCAGTAAGACGCTTTAACCATCAGAGACCGAACGGAAGCAACTAAGAATTTCCGAAGCAATCAAGGAGCCAACAGAAGTTCCTCGAACAACTCCCCCATACTTCATGAACTCCAAGGTTTAATACTCGAGGTTACCCAAAACTGTACATACACTTAGTGATCATCATCACCTTCACTCCATCATATATGTTCACTCCCCCATACATGTAGTATACCTGAAACATGACCCAAAACTGTACAACCTCTAAACATCAACACGTTCACTCCCCCATACGTGTAGCATACCTGAAACATAACCCAAAAATACACTAACAAGGAAGAAGAAGGTGTTAGTATTAGAGTCATAAATCTCCCCCTTTTTGTCACATATGAAGCAAGGTAACAAAAGAAAGAGAAAAGATAAATACCAAACCATAACAAATAAGATTAAAGAAGAAAAATAAGAGAACAATCATGTTAACAACAAAAGGATATGCAACGGAAGTCATAAAATAAACACTTGTTAACACGATGTCAATACAAAGAATTCTCCCCCTAAACAAAAGCGTCACCTAAATGCAATGCATATGAGAAAGATGCACCTAGAACAAACAAACCAAATAAGGATATTTAAAACACACAAAGAACCAATCATACATGGGTAGAAGAGAGTAAAGAGAAAACCATACCATAAATCTGGAATCCATGACACACAAAACTAAAAAACATGAGAGAGATCTAGGCATATAAATGAAGAAGAAAGAGTACCAACACAGACACAAGACACTGAATACTTATATAGGTAACAGACGGAAGAAAAGAAAACATAACATGAATCCCTGATAGAAACCAAGAGAATCCTATACATAGAAGAAAGAGTCAGGACACCAACAATCGGAACAAATGATTCACTAGAATATCACTTTAAACAACCGACTATAACCACCTGAGATAGATTCCAGAGAAACGACTTCATAGTAGCAAAATATCTAGAGAAAAAGAGCAAACAAACAAAAAGGAAGAAATACCATACCTGATGAAATTGGGAAGGTACAATAAAGACCAAGAACCAAATAGTCAAACCTGGGAGAAATGTGCAAGAAAAGAATATGCGAAAAGAGAAAGAAGAAGAGATAAACAATAGTTATTAGGAGATATGAAAGAGAATAGGGAAACCATGCATATTAGACACATCCAACAATATCCCATGACAAAACTACAGGAATATGAGTATCTGCAGAAAAAGATACGTAAAGTATCAGAAAATCCATTGAGAATCCATGGGGAAATCCAATCTGTACATGTTCCTGAAACAACTCATCCAAGCACAAAAAAAAAAAAATTAGAGAATCTTATAAACAAGGATAAGAAAATATTATCCCAAACACAATGGAATAGAGACATAAATGGAATAAACCTGTAAGCCCACCCCTAGTGAAACCCAAAAATTAGTTCAACATATGCCAAACAAGATAGACAATCATCAAGCTCAAAAAAAAAACTTTAACTGAAGAATGAGCAAGGATTATCGATGTCACCAAGTCACAAAGCAACAATCCAACTTCAGAGTAAATTTCCTGCCAGAACACTAAGACTCCGATGACATGCCACACATTGTCAGAAAGATTAGAGAGTCAATAGAAGAGAATTGCTAACAATAGATGATCAAACTGAGCATATGCATCCCAAAGTAGAACAGTGGTAGCCCAAAACCATTGCATGAGGATTATTGCAGAAGACTACCAAGAACACATCTAATCAAACCTATTGCAGGAAAAAAATAGGATCAACCAGGCACAAGAAGCAACAATAAGAGGATAGGCAAGTCTCATAAGCATTTAATCAAACACCAGCTAGCCAACAAGGTAATTCAAGAATATTAGCCCAACATAGAAAAGTATGATAAGAACCTATGAGAAAACATGAATCAATATAAATCATGACAACCGAATACACCAATAACATGATTTCATCACCAAAATATGCTTATGCATACCTTGTAGCCTTCTTAAAACAAATTGAGAACTATTACCTTGAGAAATCACATCAAACACATGTGATCCAATGACAAAAATAGAAAGCATGAAGTGTAAAACCAAATAATACTAACAATCTGACCTTAGTATGTCAATGAACCACCGACTGAAAAGAATTACCAAGGAATAGAACCAAAATCGAGTAAGCCATAAACACTTTCAGCAAGAACATCTACAAGAATCCAAAGGAATGGTGCCTCTACTCCTTTAAGCACGAGGAGGACGTGTGCCCGATGACAAAGCACCCTTGGAACCGGGTGTTTCTTTGGTGGGAGTAGTCCGAGCGCGCTTAGGAGGCATGTCCTGCATAAACACAACATTAACCAAACTAACAAATGTAAGAGAAATGGCGAACCTAGCACAAGAAATGTGAGAATACCCATGTAGACATTTTATCGAACACATGGTGTGCAGAATCATGAAGTGTGCACACGATAACAACCAAGCAATGAGAATCGCACTAAACTTGTTAGACTAGGATAATGAAGAACCAAACACAAACAATAGCAAATAGAGGTTGCACCATATCTAAGAATCAATTTTAACGACAAAACTAACAACCCATATCCAACCATGTGAAGACTAACCTTAAGGACTAACTTTAATAGCAGAAAAACAAACCTAATAACTAACAACACAAACCATAATAAGAAGATAAAAGGAAAAGAACCGATGTACCATAGAAGTGAAGAGGAATACATCATGAACTTCCAAAAACAGTAGCCAATCCCAATCCGTACAAAAATAAGAGGCAATATATGGGGATAAACAAAAGATTGAACAAATAAGAGAATTGAAGTGCATCATAAACTAAACCTCGGTGTGTGTAGATGCAATGCAATGCATAAAGAGAGAGAAAGTTCACCACTAGAACACACCCTTTGAAGACCTAGAATATAGAACCATCAACAAGAGACATACGATTAGTAAGTGAGCATAGAAGAAACAAACTTCAACCCCCTTTGAAACAAACGTTATGAGTAGAAGGTAAACGAATATAAATATATAAATATGATCTTTCAAATGAAAACCAAGACATTAAAAGGCAAAGGAATATAACTTTGTATGCCTTACATAAAAAAAAATGAATATGCGCTTGAATTTTTATTTTGCCGCATGTGGTGGAGTTTAGTCTACATCACTCTAATGTCATTCCCGCGTGGGAGGGATTTTTGCCTCCATCTTTTCAAATACACGAGGGTAGGGTGTAGCCTACATCTTTTTGACAAACACAAACTCAAGAAGTGCAATACCATGATAACGTGCAACACAAGAACTAACATCACTTGAGTGCATCCGTCAGAGCATGACCCTCACAACCCCAACGGGTTCTTAGCCAACTGATATTGCTTCAAAGACAATCAAATGGCTGGGGATAAAGTGAGTCATTGACCACTAACAAGAGTTGTAATAGGAAGATAAGAATGTTCAATAACACGAACAACAAGATGAACATTAACCAAAACAAGGGAGAGATAGCTCAAGATCACATAAATACTCGAGAGATAGAGAAGTTCTATGAGCTCAAAGAATATGTAAGTGGTTTCCAAAAACTCCCATCATGCAAGCATGTCGTGCACTGTGCAAACAAGCGAGGAAAAATGCATGATACATACCAAAACATACTTAAGAGTTCAGAAAGAGAAAAACACCCAAACATGTTGCAACTTATTTAAGACAATTGAATTAAACCAATATCTCAGAAAAGATGCAACCAACAACACATACATGGAATAAATAAAGAAAAATAGAAGGAATAACCAACAATGTATTCAGACATGCAACATGATCTGCTAGCTAAACAAACAAAGCATAAAAAGTAGAAACACCAAACAAATAGCCTATGTGGTTAGAGAAATATGCAATTCAAATAACACAAGGCTAGAAACAACCTACATCATCCCAAATATGGGACACCACCAGACCTTTGCAAGTCCAGAAAAACCTTCAACTTATCCTTTCTTACCCATACTTGTTTAACACTAGGCGTGCACACCTTGGGAGGTGAAATGATATGAGATTTTCCCTTAACACGCTTTGCAATACATTTGTCCTTAACCAATTCCACCTTAGTCTTAGACTTCTTTTTGTTGGAATACCTGTTTTTCTTAAACCTGTGATGAGAACCATTATAATTCCAAGGTCTAGAAAATGCACAAGAAGGAACATAAGAATCAACAAGATTATAATTATAAGATACATGAGAATAACATTTAACATGTTGATTAAAATCCCAACAAAAGATATCCAAATGACCATCTCTACCACAATAATAATAATGAAAAACATTAGACTTACTCAAAGAATTCTTATAAGAAGATGTGGTGGTAGAAGATGAAACATGTATGTCACCATTGTATTTGTGACATGATGCCTTAACAAAACCTATACCTCCATTATGAGAACAATATGGCTTATCAGTAAAAACAGCCTTACCATTAACCTTAGACTTAAAATTCTTACGAGAAACATGCTGAACATTAGTAGCATTAAGTCTAGTCTCAATAGGTGGGGTAGGCAAAAGGGCAGGCAAACTAGTAGATTTTACAGGAGTAATCACACTAGATGAACTAGTAGAACTATCAATAGGAGAATCAAATCTAGTTTTGTCCAAAACCTGTAATTGGAGTTGAGTAGACGTTAAATCGTTCTTTGTTACCTCATACTCCACCAATAGAGATTTGTATTTCTCATCGACCTCCTGATTGGCCTTCTCTAAAGCTGCAATTCTACATAACAAGTCAAGTTTTTCTTTGTCAAATAATTGAGAAATAAAAATTGTATCATCTGCAGCACAAGAAATCTGTTTTTCAAGAATCTCAATTTTATCCTGCAAAGAAAGATTAGCCTTTTCCAAATTTTCAATTTTGGATTCATAAACTTCCCCTTGAAGCATATAGTCCTCTGCACAATGTCTGAGTCGTTGTTCTAGAGAATCAACCTTAGTCTGCAAAACACCATTATCTTCAAAACAAACATTATCAGAAATAGTAGACACATTACAATTAGCTTTATTAAATTTTTCCTGCAAATCAATATTAGCTTTTTGTAATCTTTCACATTCTTTTGCAGAAAGTCTGTAAAGAAGAGCCCAATCACTATTGCTAACAACATACAAATTATCATCCTTTTCAAAATCAGATTTTGGTTTTGTAGATTTAGACGATTTAACAATAAAATTATTATGACCAGACTCATGAACCATCATTGCACTCATAGGATCGTTAGCGTGAGCCTTGACGCTCCTTAACCAGCCCCCAGTGACTGATACCAATTGAGAAACTACAAATAGTGCTAATCTAACAGTTCAATATTCAAACAACTTAAACGATATGCAGAAAGTAAATAACACACAGAAATTTTTAACGTGGTAAAACCCAATATGGGAAACGTCCACGGTTGTCCTCACGACAACAAATAAATCCACTAGATGAAAAGAGATGTACAAACCTATCAACTACCTGCAATCACTGCGAGTTGACACTACCGGTTATCTCTAACACCTTGACTTCACCAGAGCACCTTGATGTACGCACAAGACACTCGACTTCTTGATGAACACACAAGAAGACTCGAAGTCGAACTATGAAACAAGCTTACACCAGAGTTCCTTGATGAACACACAAGGATACTCGACTTCTTGATGAACACACAAGAAGACTCGAAGCTAAATCAATATAAACAATAATGAAGAAGAAGATGAATGGGGAAGAAGAAGATGAGTTCAATCACCAAAACCACCTAAACCAAAAACCTAAACAAACTCCAAGAAACAAGAGGTGAATTGGACGGCCAAAGAACTGACTTGTTCTTTGGAAGAGAAACCCTATTTATACTTAGGGTTGGAAACCAAGGAAAATGGGCCGAAATAGTGAAAACCCACTTTGGACGTACGTACGTCGATATGACGTTCGTACGTCTCCAAACAAAAATAAGCCTGCTGTCTACTTGGACGTACGAACGTCCTGTAAAGGTACGTACGTCCAGAACACAAACTTCTCTGCTGCCTAACCATACGTACGAACGTCCTTAAGAGGTACGTACGTCCTGAAACAAACATCATACTTGAGACACACGACGCGAAGACAAGGACATGGGACGACGCGCGTACAACACGGTTTTCTTAACAATGAACTCAAGGCGAAATAACCAAGGACACTTTGTCACAAAATTGATGTCAAACCACTTCATGCCGGTTTCAAAAACGAGCATGTCATCGACATATAAACAAACAATGACGTAAGCCTCCCCTACTTTCTTGAAATAGACACACTTGTCACATTCATTGCTTTGGAACCCATTATTTATCAAGACTCCATTAATGGTTATGTGCCATTGTTTTGGAGCCTGTTTAAGACCATAAAGGGATTTAACCAGTTTACACACTTTGTTTTCTTTTCCCTTTACTTGAAAACCTTCTGGTTGTTCCAAATAAATCTCCTCTTTTAAGTCACCATATAAGAATGCAGTTTTGACATCCATTTGATGTACTTCCATATTAAATATGGCTGCAATCGCGAATAACATTCTAATTGATGTTATCCTTGTTACTGGTGAATATGTGTCAAAATAGTCTAAACCTTCCTTTTGATGAAACCCTTTTGCTACTAGTCTAGCTTTATACTTATCAACTGAACCATCTGGTTTCAGTTTTCGTTTGAATATCCACTTATACCCCATGGTTTTACTTCCTGGTGGAAGATCAACCAATTCCCAAGTATTGTTGCTTTGGATGGATTCAATCTCATTTGCAATTGTTTCCTTCCATAGTGGAGCATCGGGAGAAGACATTGGCATCTTTATACGTCCTAGGTTCAGTTTCTAACATATAAGTTACGAAATCTGGACCATATGACTTCGAAGTTCTTGCCCTTTTACTACGTCTGGGCTCTTCTAATTCAGGCTCATCTGAATTGTCATCTGGTTCATTTGTTCCATTAGACACCTCATGTGTCCGTTTTGGAGTTTTATCTACATGATCTTTCCTATGAGGAAAAACATTCTCAAAGAATATAGCATCACGAGATTCAATAATAATGTTAACACTTATGTCACTATTTTCAGATTTAAATACCAAAAATCTGTATGCACTACTGTTTTGGGCAAAACCCAAAAAATAGCAATCAACTGTTTTAGTCCCAAGTTTAGTTCTCTTCGGTGGTGGAACCATTACTTTGGCCAGACACCCCCACACTTTAAGGTATTTATAGTTGGGTTGTCGTCCTTTCCATAACTCATATGGAATGGTTTCATTTTTTTTGTGTGGTACTCTGTTTAATATGTGATTAGACATATGTAGAGCTTCCCCTCACAAGTTCTCAAGTAGATCAGAAGTTATAAGCATGATATTAATCATATCTTTTAAAGTTTTGTTCTTCCTTTCAGCAACACCATTTTGCTGAAGTGAGTAGGGTGTTGTAGTTTGATGGATTATTCCATTTTCAGCACAGACTTGTACGAATGGTGATTCGTATTCACCCTCTCTATCAGATCTTATGATCTTGATTTTCTTTTCTAACTGATTCTCAACTTCAGTTTTGTACTTTATAAAAGCACTTAAAGCCTCGTCTTTGTTGTTAAGTAAATATACATAACAGTAGCGAGTACAATCGTCAATAAATGTGATTAAAATACTTTTTCCCACCTCGAGTTGGAATTGATTTAAAATCACATAAATCAGTATGTATTAAGCCTAATGGCTCAGTACTTCTCTCAACCGAATGAAAAGGTTGTTTAGCAAACTTTGCTTCCACACAAGTCTCACACTTATGTGTTTTCTCTATGTCAAATTTAGGAATTAATCCTAAACTTGCTAGTTTCTTCATTTTTCTGTAATTAACATAACCCAATCTATCATGCCATAAATGTGGTAACTCAATGTCACGACCCGAATTTAAAAGAAATATAAAATAAACCCAGGCCGCAACAATTTCTAACTCAAAAACCAGGTCCAACAAAAATCTTAAATAAAATACAGCGAAGACAAATCCAAACGATAAAAGTACTCCTGATTCCATCCTATTATACAACACAACTTACGCCAACAAAATACATGAATACCACTTTCAAAAAAAATACATGACTGAAACATCTAAAGATCTCTACTGGTCCCAACAAGCGGTCTGTCACAGCTCCATAGCTCTAACCTCTCCTGCCTGCATTCCAAATGAAATTCCAAATGGAACACACCCACGTGCAAAACAAAGCAACATGGGTCAGCATAAAAGCCGGTATGAGTAAACAACGGGGAAATCTATTCCCACAAAATAACATAATAAATATAAAGTTCCAACATATGATTAACAACATAATTAACCTTCAAGAACAATTCTCCCATGCTAAAACAATAAGCATGCGCCAAAACCATACCAATTCCACTATATTTAAACTCTTTATCCATTATATAATCACATGTTTAATTCTATTATTCAATTTTAATTTATCTATTTACGATGTTAATTGATCGATAATACAGATACATTACCTAAGCAACAACTGTCTTTAAGGATAGGTCTATCCACCTGCACAAAATAAATTAGTTGACCTATCCACCTGCAAAATGAAGTTAATACATAATACACAAATATAATAAAGATAAAGCAAATCACATACACGTTACGTGTTATCTAATACTTTGTATCAACCCGAAAATACATTCCGTGCATTCAACCCATTAATAATGATTCATTCCAACTCTTCGTAGTTTGTAATCTACCAAAATGACAAGTTCAATTATGACCATTATTACCCGTAATAAATAAAACATCGTAGTTCTTCCACATAATCATAGTTACCTCCGGTTCATAATCAAAATATATAAAATTTACCCATATCATTAAGTAACACCAAACACTACAATATCATAAACCTTAGCACACTACCAAACAACGAATCTAAAGTCACAAAACCACGTCCTGGCCTCTAGCCGGTGCTCGGGTTTAACAATCATAAGAATCACAACCTATGCCCAATCACTAGTACACCTCCCACAGGATGCACTCCACACATTTGCCATACCCACACTGCACCAGTGTGCCTTGACCATGGTTAAGAACCTCTACGCGGAAACCAAAACCCAAGTGGGTGCTCACCTGCAAGCTTTGGCTAGCCTCGACGTATGCCTAACTCATGATCTCTAATAGCTCCCTTGAGCTTTCTAATGTGGCGCCCCAGACCAACCCTGAAGGCTATGAAGGTCTGAAGGGTCAGTTCCGCAGGCTAAGCCGTCTAGGAAATACCCAAATATAATCCAAGAGTCAACCCGCAGGCTAAGCTGTCTAGGGTGATAATTAATTTCTTTAACCTAATTCCAAAGGTGCGGCAAATGTACTAATGCTTGGGCGACTACCAAAACAACTAAACTACTCAAGCAATCACACAACCCTTGTCAAACAATTAAATTCTAAGTCCATTTCGTATTCCGTTCTTATTTCCCAAATTGAATATATACCGTCCATGGTATCAAACCATTCCAAATCATTCCATAATTAAATCCAAAGTTCAGTATTCATTTCGTTTCTATTCATATACCATCCATTGGTATGGAACCATTTCTAGGCGTTCATCAATATAACTTTCCAGGTTACTTTAAACATAATTAATCAAGTCACATGCCATTATATACTAATCCAATTCAATATTAAGAATACTCTTAGTACATGACTATTTCAACTTGACAATCAAACAAAAGGACAAACCCAAAAGAAAACATATATGCTAAAAAGAAACTCTTTACATAAAATCTGCCAAACAATAACATTCATCTTTCAAAATTCACACATCTAAAAATAATTACTCAAATCTCATAAATTTTTAATACAACCTTTTACTATGAAAATATTACTTGGAATAAAAATATGGAATCGTTTCGATATATAAAAAAATAATTAAACAATTGTTTTACTCCATCCTACCAGATTTCAGAAAGAAATCCCAAAACAATCTACGTCAGACTTCCTGAGCATTTTTCACCATATTATCCTCATAATTTAAAGTATTTCTAAACATAGAAATTATAGTTCATAATGTCTATTTTCTAAAGCAAGTAAATTCATCAAGATATGTTGAGTAACGAGTCTTCTATGATTTTTCTATGATAGCCACGTAAACAGAAAGGTAGCAGTAACATTATACTGGATATCTGAATATAACTACGTTGAATAAATTATTTAGAATTAATTACCCAACAGTAAATTCTTAAATTTATATATGGTGTTATAAATTGAGTATTATAACTACCATAAAATTTTCAATAAATATTATTAAGTCTAGAAGGATCAAAACCTTGCGATACTAAAATGGTACAGAAACCAAAAACTGCAACGGTTGTCATACTTGCAAGTAGTTTTTCACCCTATTAACATAACTTTCGTAAATTGGTATTAACTAATCGAACAAAGACATTTCAATATAGTGTTCAGGGTTTTTGGAATCAATTAAAAATATTTTCAAACGAATTTTCTATGATTTTTCAAAGATGAGTCAACAATCTGAAATTTCAGAAAACAGAAATAGAAACAATAACAAAGAAACGTCTACTCACTTGTATTAGCATAAAAATCCAAATCTTCTTCTAACTTTCTTCCAATTCTTCTTCTTCTTCTTCTTCTTCTCCCAAATATGGTGTTATAAAAAAAACATGAATGAAAACCCTAAGATTTTAATATAAATAATATGGAGAAGTTAATGGGCTTTATTTTATGACCATAAATGAATCTGTTACCCAACCCAATTCCATCTATTTTTTTTTTAATAATTAATATATCATCCTTCAACTTAATAGAAAATTAACTCTAAACCCTTAAAGACATCTATGCAATATTTCATAATCCAATAAAACTTAACGAACAAAAATTTATAATATAAACCGGGTTTTACACTCAAGCAAGTAAGAAGAATTATTCTTATTCATAGAATCAGAGTACATTTTTGCCTTGTTGGCTTCAACAACGGCTACATTTGCCTTAAAGAGGCCATCACTTAGATACCTTTTCCCACATACACCCCACCTTTGGTCAGCACAAACTTATCTGACTCAAAGACCATTTTAAAACCTTTCTTACTAAGGACAGAACCAGAAACTAGGTTCTTCCTGATATCAGGTACATGGAGAACATCATTGAGAGTGACTTTGTGTCCAGAAGGTGAATTTCAGAACCACTTTCCAATAGCCTTCAACCATTGAAACTGCAGAATTGCCCATAAAGAGCTTTTCTTCATGCTCCATCTTCTGGTAGGTAGAGAAGAGGCTCTTGTCAGCACAGATATGGTGGGTAGCCCCAGTGTCTATCCACTATTCCTTGGTATTAGATACCAAGTTCACTTCAGAAACCACCGCAGACAGGTGCATGTTGTCAATCTCCCTGGATATGTCAGTCATGTTCGCCTCAGGAGCTTTTTCGTCTTTGCGGTGTCTGCAATCTTTGGCCAAATGACCTTTCTTACCACAAACAAAACAGCCCCCTTTGAACTTTTTCTGACCTTTGTCCTTGGGTGCATTGTTGGACTGATTCTTCTTCCTCTTCTTAGAGAAAGTCTTACTTTGCTTTGAGGACTCCACCACATGTGCCTTAGCCTCAAAAGTACTTTGGGTTTCAGTACCCCTGTTGTCCTCTTCAATCTTCAGTCGCATTATCAGATCATCCAGACTCATTTCCTTTCGCTTATGTTTCAGATAATGCTTGAAATCTTTCCAAGAAGGAGGCAGTTTCCCAATGAGTGCCGCCACTTGAAAAGTCTCACCAATTACATGGCTCTCAGCATGGACTTCATGTAAGATGATCTGGAGTTCTTGGATTTGGTCAAAAACAGACTTGGAATCAATCATTTTGTAGTCCATAAATTTATCGACCACAAATTTCCTGAGACCAGCATCTTCAGTCTTATATTTCTTTTCCAGAGCCTCCAACAGTAATCTGGCAGTAACAATAGGTTTATAAACCTTGTACATCACTTCATCAAGCGAGTTCAGAACATAATTGCGACAAAGAAAATCAGAGTGCTTCCATGCTTCAATAGCCTGGAACACTTCTTGTCTGTTTCAGCGGTCTGACCAGGTTTGGGCTTAGGAGTATCTTCAGATAAGAACTTTGCCAAACCGAGGGTGGTCAAATAGAACAACATCTTGCTTTGCCATGTCTTGAAATCCACACCATTGAATTTCTCTGGCTTGTCTTGAGGAGTGATGATCTTGATCTTAGTCAGATCAGACACTTCAGTAGTCTTCAAAGAAGAACTGCTCGTCATTTTTCCTATTATTTCACACAAAAACCAACTTTTAATATTGTCTTAAGTCTGTTGGTATTATAATGCATGAACTCAGGAATATAACATACACATTACAGAAATAGAGAATACACTTGAACAGAAAAACAAGTAATATATTTTATTAATTGAATTCAGTAAAAACAGTAACACTTACTACACAATATAGAGGATTAAGGAAATGAACAGAGGTTTGCCGAGGCAATATCCTTAAGACAATATTACGTCCATGCTATTGTTGCACACAGGTACTGGACGATAGTCTCCCAAGATACAACTGTTCTGCACTCTGCTAGACTGCACTGTAATAGCAGAGTTCTGACGAACAAACAAGAAGAACCCTTCGAATGCTTAAAAGAGAGAGAGAGAGAAAGAGAGAGAGAGAGAGAGAGAGAGAGAGAGAGAGAAGCAGACTTAGTCTGTATAAATTGTTTGCTTACTGGCCAGAACAACACCCAATTTATAGGCTAAGTCGTGCCTGTTCGCAACAGACATGCACCTGTTGGGAAAACGTCTTTTCTCAACAGGCACAACTCTTGGCAGACTTCATGAAACGTTTAAGGCCCAAGGGACGTACTGTTTCATTTTGAGCAGACACATCTGTTAATGTAAAGATGTAACATGATCCTGTGAACCCGTTCACAACTTAACTAAGTAAGTGGTGGACCAAAAAGATAAGATAAGATAAGATAACTAAGTAAGGGCTACACCCATAGTGTAATAATTTTGTATTTCAACATCTTTACTCACTTCCCACAACTCATGTGGGACTAAGTGTATTTCACACTTTGTTCATTCAATTAAGGAAATGGTCTGACAGGGTCTGTCAGACCTGTTTCTCTAACAGTAATTACCCTATAGCCCTAAACAAAACGATGACAGTGTCAGATCAGGAAAGCATTGTCCCGCTTTGAGAAAGGAGTAGGAGATCAATCGGTGTGGATAAACTGTGCCTCAACCATTAAGAGCTGCAACAGTATGTGAGAGCTCACATAAGGTCAACCCAGTGGTTTCTAATGATGTGGTCATCTGATTGTCATCCTGGTGGTGGGATAGACCTCACAATAGCTACCAGAAGGTGACTAGAAATGGTTGGAATGTGATGCCCACTTGGACCCATAGGCCATAGCTACTGTCTACTTTTTTGGACGGTTTTATTCTTTAATGTTTGTATGTAGTTGGAAAGTAGACTTTTTTTTTGGTTGGCAATGTTGGGAAACCGGTTCTATAAGGGAATCCGTTTCATATTTGGATTTCTAAGTCCATATTAAGGATTTAGAATTTGGTATTGGAATATGACTTCCAATTTGATTAAGTTTGGTATTCCTATTAGGAATTTATTTTGTACACCCTAAAGGCTATAAATATAAGGTCTTAGGGATTGGTTTAGAATCCTCAATCCATATTTGTTGTTTGTCTCCTTGTGAGAGTTGTGAGTATCTTGGATGTGAGAGAGAGTTTGTATCCTCAATTTGTGATTGTCTCTTTGAGAGATTTGGTGAGGATTTGAGAAGGGAGGAAACCTAGGGTTTCTCCATTTGTTTGAGAGCTTTGTACTATCTTCTCCAATAGTAAAAGTTCTATTTGTTTGTCCGTGGACGTAGGCAATATTAGCCGAACCACGTAAATCTTGTGTTTTGTGTGGGTTTGTTTGATAGTAGTAGGAGTTTCATCTTCTCTTTTTGTTTTGTTTAATTCATACACTATTCCAATCTTTGGTATTGGTGCATAAGTTTCCGCTGCGCACAACAAGTGGCATCAGAGCCGAAGGTTAGTTCCTTGGGTTAAAGAGGGATTGCAGAACATTGGTTAAAGGGTTTTGAGGAATCTGTCCAGATTCGATACTCTGTGGAAATGTTTTTCTGTTCCACGCTGGTTCAACCAGCGTGGAATACTTGGGCTTCGCGTGTCTGGGCTTGGGGCAGTAGGCTGGGAGGCGTGGGCGGGGATTGGGGCAGTGGGCTGGGAGGCGTGGGCTGGGCTTGGGGCAGGCTGGTCGTTGAAATTTAGGGTTCCACGCTGGTTAGACATGCGTGGAATTAAAAAAAAAAAAAAAACAAAATGTTCCACGCTGGTTTGACCTGCGTGGAATAAAAAAAAAAAAAAAAAAAAAGGGTTCCACGCCGGTTTGACCAGGGTGGAATTAAAAAAATAATAAAAAAAAAGTTCCACGCTGGTTGAACCAGCGTGGAACATTTTATTTTCCACATACCTATAATCCTATCTTTGGTTCGATTTTGGACGAAGTTTTAGCAGACCGGCCCACCACATCCTACGTGGATAGCCGGCTGCTAAAAATATAGAAGACGCGTTAGGGTGATGGTTTTTTCGAAATTCCTAAATTATAGGTTTTAGGAGACCCATTAGAGATGCTCTAAAGCAGCTATATGAATATGCCTTTTAGTTGGATATGCCTTCAACCACTTTGTCAAAAGATTGTCCCTTATAGTGTTGCATTATGAAACCAACTGGACTAAATATCTTTTAAAAGTGGGGGCTGCAAGTTCTGAGAATCATGCTTAAATATGTAAATGCAGAAAATAATGGATTCCACGACATTATGTCGATCAACATTACTAGCCATAGGATTTTTTAGGGCTCAAAATCGCTATTTTCTCTAACGTTAGCATGGTACTCAACCACAGCATTACCGGATGTCATATTGAACCAACAGGTCTTGGCGAAAACCACTCCGCGAGCCAACTTGAAAACACCAGTTCCACCCACAATCGGCATTTCACGAACCAATTGTAATACTGGATTCCTTCCTAGAATGCTAAGAGTACTTCCATTATATATCCCATTAGTGAACTCAAAGCTCATAGCAAACAAAAGACCAAGTTGTTTTTGGTCAGCTGATGCATATAATCCTTGCGCACGACCTACCATCTTTGATGTCGGTTCAGGTCCTTCAGTCAAAAGATCATCAACCATCATAACTATACCAAACAAAGTGGGGGATTTGGTTGTGGTAGAAGCTTGAGCTATCTTCATTGCAGTTGGCTTCTTCCCACTCACAATGTCATGAAAGTAGAAGTGCATCTTGGTTAATTTCTCCTTCCCAAGAGCCAGACTCTCTTGCCAATCTTCTTCAGGTTGAGTCATGGACCAATCGGCATAACTTCCAACCACAACAAATGACAGAACAAACAGAAACGGAACGAACACTACCTTTCTCATCTTTATGATATTCTCAAACTGTAAAATGAGTTTGGAGAGTTGGGATGTAGAAATGTATAAATAAAAAAAAAAAAAAAAAAAAAAAAAAAAAAAGAGAAGGAATCTCAAAAAGAAAGTGTGCACTCAAATGAATGATGGAGTACATAAAATACTATTAGGCATGCATGAGTATGGGTCATTTTTTTGCAGAATATTTTAATTTAAATTACATATATTAAAAATAAATAAAATTATGGGTAATTTCCCGAATAAGCACAGGTTTATAACATTTCTTCCCAAATCAGCACATTTGACTGCAATCTTCCCCAACAAGCACAATTTCGATTTGACTTGCTGAATTTTTGTCTTTTAGCATATTTTGTTTCCTATTATACCCTTTAGCATATAATCATTTGCTTTAATAGGTTTTCAATAGGTTTTCAGTAGATGTGACATCTGAGATAATGACATGACAGTAGATTACAACCATTGGATCATGATAATAAGTTACAGCCGTTGGATATAATTTCCTAATTCCTATCCTCCACAAGTGATGTTATTTCCTCTACAATTTGTAATTTTAAACAAGCATCTGCTACAGTAAACAACAGCCACTCAGCGCCACGTGTCATAACCGTTGGGTTTTAATTGGGCGGGAAAATCGAGCGGGAAATCGAGCGGGAACAGGTAGAGTGATACTTAACCTAGGGTTTTCACACCGATTCAGAATCCACAACCACCCACTCTCTCTTCTTCTTAAACCGATTCTTCTTCCATTAAACTGCTCATAACTCTTCTAATTTCTTTCCCATCTTCCATTTCTACACAATCATCTTCTAATTTCTACACAATCATCTTCTAATTTTCCATCTTCCATTCTAATTTCTACATAATCATGCCGAAAAAGATTGAAGGCGATGAATTCAGCAGAAAATTTAGCATCACTGTGAGATGCTCACCATCTAAGTTTGAAGCCCACTATCTAAACCCAAACGAAAGATTGCCCCCCAATGAGTTAGAATCTTTTAAAAATTCCCCTTTTGGGCAGTTTTTGAGTTTGGAGGGACAAGAAAAAATCACCATGATCACTTCAGTAGTTACAGAAATTGTTTCAAATAGGGTTGGTCGATTGAAGTATTCAATTGGGGGTAGAGTGATTGAGTTCAAAATGACAGATCTTGCTTTGATTTTGGGGCCTTTGAAATTTGGGCATTTACCTGTTGATTTTGTTGTTAGGAAGCAAACTGAATATAGTGCTTTCAGATCGAAATACTTCCAGAATAACCTACACATCAGAGATTCTCATATCCTTGATGCAATTAAGGAAGCAAGAGAAGCCGAAGATGCTCATCCAGATGATGTCAATAGGTTGAACAGGTTGTATTTTCTTGCAATTTTTCTGCTTGCTGACTCATCAAAAACAATTGATGTAAGGTATGTCGATCTTGCTGAAAATTTGGTCGATTTTGATGATTTTCCATGGGGTACTGCTGCATTCAAATTGCTTGAGAGCAATTTAGAAGATGTGTATACCAAAATTGTTGATGGTGTACAAAACTATTGTATCAATGGATGTGTGTTTGCATTCATTATTTGGGCATATTTACATCTCCCAGATCTTGGTCCCAGAAAGATTCCCAACTCTCCTTTTCCAAGGATGTTAGGATGGTATGATTTGCCCACTAGGAACAAATCAAGGGACAAACTTTCTGAGAAATTTCACCCCAAGAAAGGATTCATTAATGTGGCCTATCCACTGGATATCACTCTGCAAGAAAGAGCTGCAGCAAATTTACAAGTGGTTGAAGAAGTAAGTCATCTTTATGTTGTTGTATTTTCAATATCCTCTACTTTGTTTTCTTTTTCCTCTACCGATATATACTTATCCGTTACATTTTAATTCCAGTTTCAGGCTCTTTCACAAGCAGAATATGAAGAGTCTGCTTCTTCTAGGCCAGTTTCTAGATTAGTTCGTCCATCTCAGCACTCATCTGCAACAACAAGTTCTGAAAATTTTATTACACTAGAAAGAAATGCCCTTGAGGCAATTCTCAAAGGAGTCTTTGAAATGGTATGTTGTTACTACTACATTGAAATTCTATCAGAAACCATGAATAACTTATCTTCTTTATAGGTTTCTTACTTATTACATTGAATACATATATTCTAAAACCTCTAGTTGATCATTATTAATATGTTTTGGTATATCGTCTACATTGATATTATTTTCCTCTATGTTATACAGTTCTATCCGTTACCTTGTTTCTGTATACTCTTTATAATTTGTTAACATAATATACTCTTTAAACTTTACATGTTGTTGAATTTGAATGAAGTCATATACAAAAACTTTAAACCTTGAAATGTTGAAACCTTGAAACCTCTATAATTTGAATGTTAACATAATATATCCTTTAAATATTTGAATGATGTTTTCTATAATGTTGGGTTTATCCTCTACAATCTTATTGCATTATTTTTGAAGGGTCGTGAGGCAGGGATGGTTTCTGACAAAATCAGTGATGCTGATGTGGCTGTTAAAGGTGTGTTTGCACAGATTGGTAAGGGGGCATCAAAGAAGACAAGTAAAAGTAAGAAGAAAATAAGTTCCCCCTCAAAGCCAACTCTCAAACCCAAATCAGTCAAAAAGACCAATCCTTTGCCAAGTCCTCCAAAAAGGGCAACCAGATCAAGTACTGCATCCCAAGTTTCACCAACAGTTTCAACAAGGAAACAAACAATTCCATCCAAGAAAACCAATGTTTCACCCAAGAAACCCATTGTACCAACCAAGAAAGTTAGTGCTCCCCCCAAACCTATTGGGAGGGTGAAGATACCTCCCAAGCAGAAACCCCCTCAAGCCACAACAGTGAGTGATTCCCCACAACCCAAAATTATTGATTATAAGAAGATGGAGGAAGAGCCTATACCAGCACAGACAGAAGTTAGAACCACCAGGAGTAAAAGCTCTTTGTCTTCTAATTATGAGGTAAAAAGAAGGGAACCTCAACCACCAAAATCTGAAGGGGATAAGGGGATAAAGAGGAAAAGATCAGAGGAGGGGGAGAAGGATAACAAGAAGAAGAAGAAAAATTCAAAGAAGGGGGAATCTGAAAAAGTGGAGAAGCGTAAAAAGAAGATGTCCATTGTGGATATGGGGAAGCAGGATGAAGATAAGGCAGCTCCACAGAATGATGAGATAGAAGAGGGTAAAAATACAGTAGGGGGGAGTGATGATGACATGTTACCATTAGACCGACATTTTCCCGTGTTTGATTTTAATCTTGAAGAACAAAATGACCAACAGGCTGGAGAGAAACAGATAGAGAAAGAAGAGAAAAAAAGGAAGAGAGCAGAGATGTTGTTTCCTATTAGAAGGCATCAACCTGAAAGGAAGGTTAAAGGTGATGCCTTTGATCTTAGTTGGAGGAAAGAATTAAGAAAGAGAAGCGAGGCAAAGAAACTGAAGGAAAAAAAGGCAAGGAAGATACAGTCAGATGATGATGAAGTCCCCAGCAGTAAGAAAGTAAGAAAGTTGTCTTTCTGGAGTGATGATCATTCATCAGATGACCAGGAGTCCATTGTGGATGTATTGAATAACCTGAGAGGTGTACCTGATCCTCTTGACAAGGCAATGTCAAAACTCCAAGGTCTTTCTGTACTGATGGGAGAGAAAGCTGAAGTGAATGAAGAAGGTAAACCTAATGATTCAAGTACAAAGGATGGCGATCCTTCTGTATCCGCTACAGAAGATACATTGTCTGCTATAAAGGAGGATCCATCCGCTACACAGACAAAGGTAACAACAGATGAAACCGATACGGCTACAACTGAGGTTTCATCCGCTACATTGTCTGGTTCGAAGGCTAAAAGCATTGGGGCATCTTCTACAACTGTTGAATCTGCTGATAGTGAAGAAGAAGATGATGATAAGCAGGATGATGATTCTGATGATGATAAAGAAGATGATGGTAAGGAGGACGATGATAAGCAGGATGAGGATGAAAAAGATGATGGTAGGGAGGATGATGATAAGAAGAATGATGATAAGAATGATGATAAGAATGATGATAAGAATGATGATGATGATGACAATGGTGGATGTGATCATCATACTGATGTGGTGGTTAATAGAGAAGATGTACCTCAACAGTATAGACTTGAAACACCTACTGCATCAGATATTGAGGAGTCATCAGGCAGGAAGAGTGTTCTCATTCTTGGTGTAAAGGAATCGGATGATGATGAGAAGGATACAAAATTTGACCTGCAAGCATTAAGAGTGGCAAAGAGGGAAAGGGAAGCCAAAACTTATCAAAACATGGAGGCTGGTGAACTTTCTTTGGGCCTTAGGTGTAATGCAAGGATGTCAGAGATAATGAAAGAACCATTCTTCAGTAGACAAGTGGAAGAGGATGATACAAAACTTTGTCACTACTTTTGGAGTTTGGCTTCTGACCCAAAGTGGAGTAGAGTCCCCATGAGAAGTTATGGTTTCCTGGCTTCATGCTCAGTGAGTGCCTACAACACACTCTACAAAGGTAATTGGCTTAATGATGAGATTATTGACATCTATCTCAGGCTGCTCATTCGTTGGTATGGTACCATGAGGCCATATTACTTTAGGGATGAAGATCAATATGCTATTGTTTCAACAGTATATCTACATGTAAATACCTTGTTCCCTTATTCTACCTAGTAATTATAACCTTCAATTCTGAGCTGTTTGAAGAATTATTTTTCCTTTTTGTAGACCAAAATCAAGTGTGATGTGATGCCTGAATACGACAAACTGATGAAAGATAAGAGTTTTGCCAAAATGAATCCTCAGGAAAGAGTGACATCTGGGCGTTTCCAAATTTCATCAGGCTGTACTTCAATTGTTGATCCCTGGGTAGGTCTAAAAAATCAAGTTCACCCTGTGAAAGCAAAAGCACTTCTCATCCCATTACAGGTATATTTCATACTTTCCTCCACTACCTCTACATGTCATAATTTATCCTCTATTTTATTATTTCTATTTGCCACTATTGATATGTATATATGTGTTATTTGTAGGTGAATGATAACCACTGGATTCTGCTTTCTTTCAATTTTAGTGAGAAAATTGTTAGAATCTATGATTCATTGGGAATGACAAGGGGTATACCTGAATTGAGAAATATGGAAAAGTTTTTACCATATGTTGTTTTTGCTGCTGATCCATCACAGGTTCAACTGAAACTGGATATGAAGTGGAAGCGGGAGTATGTTAAGTGTGCTGAACAACCAGATGGTTGTAGCTGTGGATTATTCCTCCTTGCCTTCGTCGAATGCGTGCTTCGAGGAATACCACCTCAGTTCGATGCAGATCCTCTTCAGATGCGCTATCGTATTGCCAGAGACCTTATTGATATAGGGGAACCTCCCTCCTCCAAAAACAAGAGCGAAGTTTAGTTATTTGTTGTTTGTATTGTATGCTATACATTTTATTTGGTTGTTTGAAGACATGTTTATATGGTTGTTTATGAACCCAATGTTTTTTATATGGTTGTTTATGAATCTATGTTCATGGTTGTGAATGATACATTCTGTTCTTATTTGGTTTATAGGTGAACCTATATTGTTCCTGTTCTTTATGTTTGAATTGTAGAGGATACACAAATATATGGTAGCCGTTAGGTAGTACAAAGATAGAGGACAGCACTGCAATGCACAGTAGACAATCTATGCAAAAAACCTAACAACCAAATAAGGTAACACTCAAGTGTCACTGATAAAACATACGATAACAATAGTGTTTTCCTGTCAAAAATAGGTTGGATTTGAAGCCCCTACCCTTATATAACATGAAAATCAATACAAAATAAAGTCAACGGATAACAGGCAATATGTAGAGGATCTAAACATGTATGTGGAAGATACATTCCCAAAAAAGTACAAAACCCATTTCAGTACTTAGATTGTAGCTGGAACAGGGCTAAGTGGTGGCCCTTCACCAAATAGGGTGTGACTGAAGAGTTGATAGTCATCTATACATTCAAGACAAGTTGATTTGTTATGACCTCTGACTCTACACATTGAACATCGCCTACTCTGGACAGGGACACCCTCAGCTTTACCTCTCTTCCTGGCTGTTTTAGGACGCCCTGCCTTTGAAGTTTTTAGTGGTGGAAGAATTCTTCTTCTTTGTCTGTCGGTTGGCCATTCTTCCTTCGTTCTTGTGGGTGTCCATTCTTCTTTATAAGTTTCTATGTATGTTTCCTTCAAGTAGTACACCTCAACAAATTTGTATGGATCAAATCCAACTTCCTTTATAGCTGCCATGGCATGCTCACATGGTATCCCCATGGTTTGAAACCATTTGCATGTACATGTTCTTTTGTTGAGGTCAACCACACATGACCTTTTAAGCCCTCTAACAGACCAAATACCTGCTGAAGCTCTTTCAAGTGTGCACTTTCTTGCAACTGCGGCATTGTGCACTATTTGCTCTTGACACCATGTTGTGACAGGTGAATTGAACTTCAAAGAATCATTGCGATAATCTCGATAATGCCTAATTACATTATCTCGTATCATTGAAACAATGGTAGTAACTGGCATCATTCTTTCTCCAATGATCATTTTGTTCCAGCTCTCCACATGATTTGTTGTCACAATTCCATATCTGCAAAATCAATGTAAAGGATAGAAACCTTATAGTACCGGATAGGAGTTGTATTGTAGCGTACACAGAAATATGTTAGCAAACTTACCTGGATTTCTCTTGGAAAGCACTTGCCCACTTTTCTAAAGGCCCAACATCCATAAGTTTTTCATGTGCTTTGGAGGATAGGACCCATATTCCTAGCATATTTCCCCAAAATTCTTGTTGGTTGAGGGTTTTTGCTGATTCTTGCACCAAGAACTTGATTTTCTTGTGACCAAACTTGCCACTCATGTGATAGGAACAGTACATATGGACAGCATTTGGCAGAATTTTAGGAACACCTTGGATGATGCTTTTGTGTCTATCAGATAACAAAATGAACTGGTGATCTACACCAACCACATGGTCCCTTAGTTTGGTAAAAAACCAATCCCAAGAATCATTTTTCTCTTTCATTACAACTGCGAAAGCGAGGGGGAACACATGGTTGTTGCCATCGACTGCAATAGCACTTAGAATTGTTCCAGGGTACCTCCCTTTAAGGAAAGTTCCATCAACAATGACTACAGGACGCAAGTTCTTCTTGTAGACCCTAACTGATATACCATATGTCCAAAAGAAACATTCAAAACGATCACCTGGTCCAGTTAGAATATCAGTCACAGCATCTGGATCAACACTCATGAGCTCATGACTATATGTCTCAAGCAACTGATATGAGTAGCTGTAGCTTCCTCTTATCTGCAACAAAAAATAGATGTGAAAAACTATACTCTACACAGAAAACAATCTAGCCGATACTAGTGCCTATGGTAGCGACTACAGAAACAAAGTAGAAGATGCTATACCTTCATCAGTGCTTTCTCTTTAGCAAACCATGCAACTTTGTATGAAACTGTGGTCTCATAGTCTTCCTTGACCATCTTTACAAGTGCTTTAGGCTTTAAGTTTGGGTTATCCCTTAACTTTCTCATTAATACTCTAGAAACCCAATCACTATTTGCTTGGGGATTTGTTCCTCCAACTCTAAAATTACCACAAGAGTGGTCATCATTCATTCTAGAAATCTTCCAAGTGTTATCCATATTTCGTGTTGCGTAGACTCTCCATGGACAACCATCTGCTTTACATTTCCAAATCAACCTTTTTGTGTTGGTGCTTTGCCTGCGTATATCTTTTTCAGTCTTAATCGCGTAGGTTTGGAGGTCCCTTTCAAGATCATCTCGACTTAAATATACTATTCCACATGCAGGTCTAACATAATCATTGTGAGAAGGCTCTGTATGGGGAGCAAAACCAACATTTACCCTAGATTTTGCAATGTACGCAGAAAAGATTTTGTCTAATTCACGTTTCACTTCATCGTTATCGCGGTTTTCCGTAACTCTTACATTCTTCTGGAGTGGCACATTGTTGGGAAATGGTATATCTGTATCAGGAGGTACAGTGGTCGGAGCTGGAGGGTTGTCTTGAAGTGGCACAGTGGTAGGAGTTGGAGGGTTGTCTTGTAGCGACGCAGTGTTATGTTGTGGTTGATTGTTGACGTAATCCCCTACTCGAGCGAAACGATCCTCTAGATTGCACCGTATATCCGCTGCATTAGCATTTCTATCCGTTACCACATCTTCGCTATGCACGGTTTCTTGTGTCGATAGATCACCGAACATTGGGTAGCTGTCATTGTACATTTCGTTCTCAAATTCTTGATCTTGGGTGTCAAGAATTGGTGTTTTCATCTCACCAATGCCTTCAGATAAAGATTGGATGACACCATCATCTTCATTATGAGATGGAGGAGGTGGTGTAGGACCAAACATTGGCTGGCTGGCAGTATACATCTCAGATTCAAACTCATCTTCAAGTCTATCGAATGAATTATAAGAGTAATCACTATTTGAGTCGAACACATCCTCTTCTGTATCCCATTGGCCTTCCTCACATTCACCCTCACTGTCATCATCCAGTACTTCTTCTTGGCTTCTCTCTATCTCTGGATCTAATCTTTCTTCTACATTTTCCAATTCATCTGAATCCCCAAAACCATTATCCCTACGCATATCAGATAGAATCCCTGCTATGTCTTCAAGATTATCAAATCTAGCCGATTTTGGTACACATATAGGCGATCCAGTTGCTGTTCTAGCCGACAAGGGAGTCAAGTTCATTGGAGGTTGAGGAATGTAAACATCATCTCTCACTTGAACATTAGGGGGACGGGTTTCCAAGAATAAAGGGTCATTTGAGTGCCCCTTTCCCTTTACGGTCACTTCTGGGTCTTGAGAAGGAGTTTCCAATCTATATTCATCAGGAACATGGAAAGGTTTTGTTGGTGTACAAAAAGAAGAGTAGTCTGGTTTCCTACCCAAGCCTAGATTATTGACAACAGGTTCAGGGAAAAATTTTCTCTTCAAAGATTGACTAGTTTTGGAATCCCCCTTGGGCAGCTCTCTTGGTATCTCACTCACTTGGCTTGAGGCTCCATTAGTCTCTGACTGTATCATAACTGGTGTTAAATGATCAACCACCCAAATAGAAATCACCATTGCAGCTGAATTTGTAATGTATGCAATCATTGCCATGTAATGATCTTCGCATTCAACCTTAGTTGGATTATTGTTGATTACAGCTCGCAATGACCAAGTTGTTCTTGGTGCCTTACATAAGGATTCAACCAATTCCAAGAAGTCTCCGTAGGATGTCTTGTTATTAGCGATCCTTATTTTTGACTCACCATGTACATATGCAATCTCAACTTCTTCAACTGTAACAACCAATTGCCCACCATGTTGGAATATGATATTAAATGTGTTCTCTGCATAACATCAATTAAAATGGGTTTAATATTACATCTCTATAAACGAGTGTACTGAATGTTTCGGCTACAATATCAGTTGTAACGGTTACAGATGACAGTTTATCGTCTATAAATTTAAGAATGTATGTCAAAGTGATAATCAGTACCACATGATAAACCCACTTTTAGATCTTCTAATCATTAGATAAAAAACTTCGAAACCCCCCATAAAAACAGAGACAAAGAGCCATACACGGTAGACACTAGTGATTTAAAGCTTGACAACAACATATTAGAAACCCATAAACCAAATTCTATGGTTTTCATACCCCCAACCCAAACATCAACTAGATTTGAAACCCCACCCACAATTGAATGCTTGCATTTAAGCTGGTGGGTGTGTGTGTGTGAGTGAATACTTTAATGCCACTGAGATTGAAACCTAAAACAGACAACTTTAATACCAATGATTGGTATTGATGCCACTGAAATCAAACCCCCCATTACCATTATAAATGAACAACCTTCAAACCTCAAAACTTACCAGGAATCTGAACGTTCATAACTTGCTTGCCCTTATTGTTTCCTTTTTTTCCCATGATGAACATATTACCGATGAAAACCCCAACGTCAAAAAAAAAAATCGAAGCTTTACGACAAAGAGATTGTGATCTGATGAAAAGAGGTTATCTTCTTGTTCATTCTCTGCGATGAACAAAGAAGGTGAAGAAGAAGAAGAACAGAGAAAGTAGTTTTGGTTAACTTCTCTTTTAAGGTAAGACAGTTGTTTTTGTCTTTTCTGGGTGGAGGATAGAGTAGTGTGTTGTGGAGGATTGAGAATGCTGGTTTCTGTGTTATTTCATCCAACGGTGGTAATCAAAGATGTTTTTTCATCTAACGGCGAGAGTTTAGTTTGCTGAATTGAATGAGGAGAGAGAAAAATCAGACAAACAGCAGATATGATGTGACGGCTTAAAGCTGTCATAAGGGTAGAAATGTCCAATTGAAAAGTCAAACCGAGAATTGTGCTTGTTGGGGAAGATTGCAGTCAAATGTGCTGATTTGGGAAGAAACGTTATAAACCTGTGCTTATTCGGGTAATTACCCTAAAATTATCTTACCAACTGTGTCTAGACTCTAGATTTTGTATAAAGTCCACACCTGGCCCATAATATACGGGAGCTTCTCATCTAAGCCCAATCCAATAAGTTACACCCAATCCACACCAACAAAGGTCTGATCCAATTGATTAATTGTGTTTTCTTTAAATGGGTGAAGTTGCAGAAGATCAATTTTGGAGTTAATATTGATTTTTACAAGAATAGGATTGGTTGATATCGGAAAAATAGGGAAAATTGGCGATAACCCCCACATTATGGTCACTCTTGGCAAGCACCCCTTCATTTGTCCATTTTTGGCACGAACCCCCCAACCCCGCAAATTAGACCTTGTATTACCCAATTTACCCCTGACCCTTCATATTTGAGTAAACCCCCTAATTTATCATTAACAGAAGTTTACTAACAGATGTTAACTCCGTTAACAGAACTCCTATTTGCCGCTTTCAAAGAGCTTGAAAGATTGTTTGGTGAATCTGATGGTTCATTTATAATATATTCAGAACAGTTATTCTGCTGATCTCATAAGTTCCTTTGAATAACTAAATATCGGTTTTATTTCTTCTTGATTTTGTGTGGCTGCACAAAGAAGTTACGGTATTCATTCAACCATTTGCATATAAAGAAAAAATATATCTAAGTAATCAATCAACATTTACCATTGGTGAAGACATGATTTTTAAATTGAAACTTGGCTTTGTTAGGTGATAATCCATAGTAGTTTTTCTTCTACGGAAACATCCAGTTCCACAATAGTTTGGTCCTTGAATTTCCAATAATTTAACACAAAAAATATTGTTGAAAAGTAAGTACTTACATTAGTGATAGTCCTTGCTATCACCTCAACACACCATTATATCCTTAAAACAAAATTTGTTGTTTGCGAAAATTTTGATTTTTTTGAAAATGTGTAGATGGAATTAAAACTATTCACTTATAAATAAAATTTGAAGCATTGACATGAAAGCAACAACGATAGTATTAGGTTGAAATCACTAATAAAATCGTTAGTAAAATATCAAATTAAAAATAGAAATATTAATTAATTGTATAAAGCTCATATAGTCCAGGTTTAAGGATGGGTTGTATGTATTATTTGTATAATTGACTTTGACTATAGATACTGAAAATAAAAATAAAATTACACACAAAAATTTTGAATTTCAAATTTTTCTTTGTTGAAAAGAGAGAAAAAACAAAGTGTTCATTGATGAAAATATGAGAGTAGAGAGGTGATAGAGGTTTGATGATAAGATAAAACTCATTGATAATAGGGAGAGAAGTATGAGACAGATAGAGTTATATGATAGAATTTATACTCTCTATTAAAGTTAGGCATGCCCTTAAGTAAATATTCTCTCTCTAAATTATAGAAAAATTGATGCTATAATTGAAGAGAATTTGATTAAAATTTAGAATCGAAAGTTTAGAACTTTTACGCAACAGTAATTAGTAAGTCTATTTAAGTAATTTCACTCAAAATTAAATATTTAAAGTTAACCAATATAAAATAAACACTAATTTCCAAACATAAAAAGTTGATCCATATTAAAAAACTGATGTTTTAATTGAAGAGAATTTTGTTAAACCAAAATTAAAAGATTATTTATTAAAATCACATAACTAAAACTTATCCAAAATATGTTCAAAAATCAAAAGAAGTAAACACTATAACTTGGTTAAATCAATATATTTACAAACCAAATCAATTGAACATCTTATCCAAAATATTGTTATTTTGTCAAAAGTTAAAACTAAATCTTTTGTTAAAATAAAAATAAAAATATAGTAACATAAGCAAAATAATGTCAAGAATTTGGATTGTGAGCTTGGAGATATAATTTACACTCCAAGTTAAAAACGTGAATTTATATTATTTAAATTGTTAAGAAAATTATATAGGTAAACAAATACAGTAAATAAATCCTCAAAAAAATTATAAAATGATAGTAATTTATTTATTTATTTATTATTATTATTATTATTATTATTATTATTATTATTATTTCACATTACATCTTCGATGACTACACAAAACAATGATAATACAATTTAAATTAATTTAATCTAAAACTTAAAAATAAAACCTTTAAATCGGGAACAATAATTTTATGGAGGAATTAGAAAATATATATACATATACATAATAAAATTCTACTTCCAATCAATTTCAATATCAAAAATCAAAATCAAAATCAAATTATAACATGTAAAACTTACATATAAAATAATACCCATGCATTGCACGGGTTAAATAATCCAATCTTTAGAATCTCATTAAATCCCAATCTCTAGAATCTCCTGAGCAAATCTTGACCATCCTTTGTCTCTTTACCAATTTTTATAAGTGTCGGTTATAATATATATATATATATATATATATATATATATATATATATATATATATATATATATATATATAGAGAGAGAGAGAGAGAGAGAGAGAGAGAGAGAGAGAGAGAGAGAGAGAGAGAGAGAGAGAGAGAGAACGGGTTAAATAATCCAATCTTTAGAATCTCATTAAATCCCAATCTCTAGAATCTCCTGAGCAAATCTTGACCATCCTTTGTCTCTTTACCAATTTTTATAAGTGTCGGTTATAATATATATATATATATATATATATATATATATAATATATATATATATATATATATATATATATATATATATATATAGAGAGAGAGAGAGAGAGAGAGAGAGAGAGAGAGAGAGAGAGAGAGAGAGAGGAGAGAGAGAGAGAGAGAAATGCTAGCAGGACCACGCGGTCAGTTTTAAAAGGGGTTGCCTCGTGAGGATCAACCACCTATATATGGTGGGCTAATGAAGGAGCCAGTTAAGTTTAAAACAACGGTGATGGAGAGAGAGAAAAAAAAATGCAACGAAAGAAACAAAATAATTGAATAAATCTACTGGTTCTTCTTTTAACCCTCTTTTATTTTATTTTATTTTATTTTTTCTCAACTGTAAACTCTTTTTAAGGATTTGGCTATATGTTATTGTCTCAATATTACATAGGCTAAACTATCGAATTATGTAACAAAGTAGGGTCGAATTCCCAACTTATGCAACCAATTAAATTAGGTTTAAAATAATCAACAAACTTTTAAGTTTTTGCAATTTATGCAATGTCGTTAACAATCTTTAACATATGTTAGGTTTTACTGACTGTATTCTACTTTTAATTTTTTTATTGCTGATTGTGTAATAATTTATAGTTGACTATATATATATATATATATATATATATATATATATTTTTTTTTTATTTTTTTATTAAGATTTTATGTTTGATTTGATGAATCCAATAGATTGAGAATTAGAAACTTAAAAATTGGGGTTTGAGATAAATCAATTTTATTTTTATTTTTATTTTTATTTTTATTTAAAAAATATATTTTTTAATATTAAAAATTATCCGGTCTGCACAAAAACTAACGTTTGTTAGATTTCAGTTGACGGCGTTGCATAAATTGGAAAAACATAAAAGTTTGTTGACGATTTTAAACCTAATTTACTTTGTTGTATAAGTTGGGAATTCGACCATACTTTGCTGCATAACTCGATAGTTATAGTTGTTTAAATGTTATTGATCTCGTTAAAAACAGGTTTGCCAATTAAAGAAAAAAAATATTGTTTATTTTTAGCCACTAGTTATTTTCACTGAAATATAATGATTCCAAAATCACTATGTCCATGTACGCGCTTTGTGCATGCTCGATGTTCTGAAAATTATGTTATTTAATGAATGAAGATATATGTTTAATTTGTGTTCTTGATTAAATATTTGTAGGGAAATTATACTGACACACCGGACTTTACCAAGAGTTAACACCCCGTAAAAACTCGTGTCCACTGTCCACCTTTATATCTAATTTATTAAGACCCCCCCCCCCCCCCCTCTCTCTCTCGTAATCACCCTAATGAAAAAATATATCTCCACAAAAACTGTATTTACTTATTCCTTTTTTTTTGAAAATTGAAAATAATTAATTGAAACTAGATTAACTATTCTTATGGAGGCTTAAAAGTTATGTTTAAGTTCATGCTTCTAAGTTTGAAACATGGATGAGTGATATATGTACGTCTATGGTGATTACCTAGTTATGGAACAATATTGAACCGTCGATTGTTTCTATTGTTCAGTTTCTTCCTACTACTAAACACATTTGGCAGGCTCGTGAAGAGATGTTTTCTCAAACTAGTAATGTTTCTTGCATTTATGAGATCCTTGAGACCATGTTTAATACTAACCAGGGTGACAAATCTTTGAATGAACATTATGGTTTTTTCGTAGTTTTTGGGAAGAATTATTTATTAATCAACCCTTTACAGTTGATATTGAAACTCCGTGTAAACAGCAGGGAGATTTTCAGTGTTCTTTGTTCTTATCCTCTTTGAATCCTGAGTATGTTGCATTTAAGGGGATCAACTTTTGGGTAATGAAGAATTTCCTACAATCGCCAATGCTTATTCATGTACCTACAGTGAGCATCTTTTGTCCATACACTTTCTGTTCATCCTATAGAGGTTTCAGTTGCTCTTGCTTCTAGTAGTCGTGGTAGTACACGAGTTGGTACACATGGTAGTCATTTTCGTGGTAGTACTCGACTATTAGTAGTGCTATATACACGTCCTTTACGGACAGATTGGATACGTGCCATTATGGTATTGTGGTCATATTGAGCCATATTGTTTTAAAAAATGGGGCCGTAATTTTTTTGCAGACAATGCCTAAAAGTTCTTTTTAAGATCATGTCTTATCATCATTCCATCACAAAAGTCAATAAAAATATCAAATTTATATATATTCTATAAAGTATAAACTCTAAATAGACCGAAGTTTCATCTATTATAATCTTCAAAACCAATAATGGGTTGTGCAATTCATTAAATCTTAAATCAGAAACTCATTATCATTTTAGCAAAACCATCAATAAATCAAATATAGAATTACATGTCTCATTATTTATACTAGAATTAACCGGAGAGGATTAATTTCAAACTTTAATTTGAAGACAAATAAATAGAAAGAATTCTTAAACAAAACTTTTAAATTCAACTTTTAAATTTGTTTTTTGAGAAAGACTGAGACAAAGAGAAAACAGTGGAAAATCACACATAATATATTGGGTGGCTCTTAACCTGTTGATGGATTACTCTTAAGATCTGGGATAGCTTTTTGTAAACTACCCGGGTGTCAGTATGAATTTCCTTATATTTTTAACTAAACCGTTTTAATGGGTCGTATTGAGTAGCATTCTTTAGCCCACGCCTATTTTTATGGATTAGATGGTTTTGTGGGACACGTGTAAAAATATTTGTGCCTGGTTACGAAAACCAAACATGACATTACTTTATTGTAGCTAAGATTACAAAAAAATGTTTTTTTTCGAAAGGGTTTGTACAACCCGTGAAAAAACACAAAAGGAAGAAGACAAAATATCTGATTTTCAAAACTAGAAAAACACGCAAAAGGTGTTTAAGATAATTCAAATATGGTGAAGAAAGAGCTAATTTTTATGGAGAGAGTACTATAATGTCTACTGATAAGTGCCCAAAAGTGTTTATTTACACCCTTAAATCATGTACATTTGACCCAAATTATCTTATAGTGATATGATATGCATGGTTTTCTTAGTTTCACTTAATTATGGGTTTATATCATCAAGAAAATAAAAAAGGAAGTAAAAGAGAAGAAAAATTAGTGAAAAGATGATATTTTCAAGCTCACGGAAACTTGTGTCAGAAAACTTTGATTGACGATCCGAAGGTACCATTGGAAATATCACAGTGTTAACTTCAAAAATGGCTAAAAAAATCTAAGTTGGAGGAGTAGAAGAAAGATAAATAAATTGTTAAAGTTTCAACAAACGAACTACAGTTTTTAAGATTCGTGAACTGGCTCCGTGTGACCAGTCAAGGCCATCCTGATGGCTCCAAGTGAGTTGACCAAATGTTTACTCTCTTTGAATGGGCTAAAAATTTGTGGAATTACTCTAGAAGATTAGAGAAGCTATCATGTGGAAGCCCATGCTTAGAAAGTCGGTCGAAATACCCTACATTTATTTACCAAGTTTTTTCACCTCTTTTTAGGGTTTTAGTAGAAATCAAAGTCTTGATGTATATAAGATAAGTTCTCCATGTTTTGATGAATAATTGAAGTATCAAAACCTAAATCTAATTTCATTAAAAAAAAAAAAAAAAAATTCATTATGTTTATGGTATTATTTTCCAGTTATTAATATTACATGCAATTTTTTTTATATTCAAATATAATCATGTCTTTACTTTTCCATGATTCCATTTTCTTCCATCATGTTCAACTAAACGCTCCATGGGGTGAGACCAACCTTCTAGGTAAGTTGATGATTTTTGACATGTAAGTTGTTTCTGTTGGGCCCATGGTCCACCACTATTCCGTCGATATTGTCCCCACCTTAGTCACCACTAGGCCCAAGGCCATATCCATGGTGTGGGGTTTTTCCTATGGGTTTCACTTATCCAAAAGGCCTCAAAAATAGTGGATACCATACCATTACTTATAAACCGCTTGGAGATCTGCTATGACTCAGATGTACGACTATTTGGTCCACACACCTAACAATCTCCACCTTGGACCAAATCCCGGCCCAAGCCCGTCCAATCGACCGTGGGCTCTGATACCACTTGTTGAACTATATGCAGTGATTAATTAAATCCTAACAACGCCAACAACCCGCAACCTAGATATTCGTGAGAACACCTCCTTTACAATACAGGATCCGTTTTGTCAATGAAGTCAAAGATTACCAAACAATAAACAATAGTATAAAAAGAACAAAACAATAAAGAACATTAACACCAAGATATACGTGGTTCGGCAATGCCTACCTCCACGGGGAACAATGAGAAGATTTCACTATAAGAAAAGAAACATCGATTACAATAATCTCCCTAGTATCTTTCTCAAGATCTTAATCTCTCACCTTAAACCCAATACACCCTTGGCTCCCAAAGTTCTCTCTCACTTACTCTATCTATCTCTATGTTTCTATTGTTTTCTACTCTCTTGTCTTTTCTTGTCTTTTTGTCTTTCAAATACCAAGTTATTTGGGTATTTATAGCCCATGGATAGAAATCAAATCCATATAGAATTACTTATTCAAAATAGAGATAAATAGGAAACCGAGTCCAAATAGAACTCCTGCACATATATGGTTTCCTTAACCAAGATAGGAAACTGATCCTATGGATCACACCTCTTATAAGGTATGATCATGTGCACCCAACTATTGCGAGCCAATATACAACAATCTCCACCTTGGCGAGTCATCGACCAAAAACAAGATCATTGCAGCTTGAACTTCCAAGTTCAAACAATGTCTGAACTTTTCAACTGAAACCGGCTTAGTAAGACAATCTGAAGCATTCTCATCTGTGTGAACCTTCTCAACTGTAATTTCACATGAGTCCAACCAATCCCGAATTCGATGATAGCGAATATCAAAATGTCTCGTTCTTGCATGAAACATTTGATTCTTCGCAAGGCAAATAGCACTTTGACTGTCACATCTTATCATCATAGAACTTTGATCTAACCCGAATGTGCTTACTAATCCCTTCAGCCAAATAGCTTCTTTGCAAGCTTCTGTTACCGTCATATACTCCGCCTTAGTAGTAGATAAAGCAGTAACCGTTTGGAGCATTGATATCCAATTAAACGGTCCTCCACCATAACTGAAGACGTACCCTGTGGTGGATCTTCGCTTATCTAAATCTCTTGCATAATCAGCATCCACATAACCCGAAACACATGTTTTCCCTTATTGTCTTTCAAACAAGATACCCAACCTTTTAGTGCCCTTCAGATACTTGAAAATCCATGTCACAGCTTTCTAGTGTGGTTTTTCCGGATTCGCCATGTATCTCGATACTACACTTAGTGCTTGAGCTAAATCAGGTCTTGTGCATACCATTGAGTACATGAGACACCCTACTGCGCTTGCATACAACTTCTTCTTCATCTCTTCCACTTCAGCATCTGTGGAAGGACATTGACTTTTGTTTAAAACAGAACTATTGTTCAAAGGAGTTGACACATGATCTGCATCAATCATATTAAAGCGCACAAGTACCTTTTGAATGTACTTGACTTGTGACAGCCATATCTTTCCAGCTTTCCTGTCTCTCCTTATCTCCATACCTAGGATCTTCTGTGCAGGACCAAGATCCTTCATGTCGAATTCCTTGCTTAACAACGTCTTCAACTCCTTAATTCTAGACATATCCCGACAAGCAATAAGTATGTTATCTACATAAAGTAGCAATAGGATCACCATCCCATTATCAAACACATGAGTGTACACACAACAATCATAGTCACATCGTTTATACCCAATGTTCAGCATATAAGAGTCGAAACGTTTGTACCACTGCCTCGAAGATTGCTTGAGCCCGTAAAGAGACTTTTTCAACCTACAAACCAGATTTTCATTACCAGCTTCAACAAAACCCTGAGGTTGAGCCATGTAGATGACTTCCTCTAATCCACCATGGAGAAAAGCAGTTTTGACATCTAACTGCTCAAGCTCCATATCCTGCTGAGCAACCAGTGGTAGTAACACTCTAATAGAAGTATGTTTCACTACCGGAGAGAAAATTTCATCATAATCAACTCCTTCCTTCTGTGAGTACCCCTTCGCCACCAAACGTCCTTTGAACTTTGGTGGTTCTTTCTCATGTATTCCTTCCTTCTTCCTGTAAACCCACTTAGAGCCAACAATTTTTCTTTCTGCAGGTTTAGGAATCAACTCCCAAACAGAGTTCTTGTATAGAGATTCCATCTCTTCAGCCATAGCTTCAATCCACTCTTCTCTTTCGTTACTTTCAACTGCTTCACGATAAGAAGTAGGATCACCTTCACTAATTCTTAAAGTATAATGAACTTCTTCCTCGAACCCAAGTCTAATAGGTGTTTTGACTTGTCTTTGGCCCCGGTTCTTTGCTATGCTGTAAGGTTGTTGCTTATCTTTATTAGATTCAACCTCATTTTCACACTGTTGTTGTTCTGGCCCATCCTCTTCAACCCCTGCATCTGACTCCTCCACCTGAATAGGAGTCTCCCTGTTGGATACCTTGGTAAGAGGAGATATCTGTAGTTGCTTTCTTAACAATAGTGTTTTTCTCACCATTCTTCATGTCTTGATTCATAGTAGGCATAATCTTCTCATTAAACACAACATCTCTACTAAGGATTTCTTTCGGTTCAATAGATCCCATAACTTAAAACCCTTCACTCCCTTGTCGAAGCCGATGGAAATGCATTCATGAGATTTGGGTTTAAATTTGGTTCTTTCTTCACTAGGAATAAGAGCATATGCACTACATCCAAATATCTTCAAAGTAGAGTAGTCTACCGGTTTACCTGACCATACCTCTTCTGCACATCTTGGAAATCAAGCATCTTGGATGGTTTAAGTTTATTCATAAGAGTTCTATTCATCCTTTCTGCAGCTCCATTCTGTTGGGGATTTTTCTTTACGGTAAAATGCCTTGCAATACCTTCATCTTTGCAGTACTGTAGAAACTTCTTATCCTTATATTCACCGCCATTGTCAGTTCTTAGATACTTGATTTTTCTGCCTATTTGATTCTCTACCACTGTCTTCCACTCCTTGAATTTAGCGAAAACTTCGGATTTCTCCTTCATGAAGTAGACCCAAACTTTCCTCGAAAAATCATCCATGAAAGTGACAAAGTAGCGAGCTCCACCTTTTAATTGAGTAGGTGAAGGCCCCCACATATCTGAGTGAATATAGTTAAGTACTTCTGTACTTCTGTTCTTTGTATCTGCAGCTTTGAAGAGTACTTTAGTTTGCTTTCCCATAATACAATACTTGCAGAACTCAAGCTTACACTCTTCTACACCCTTCAACAATTGTCGCTTGTGTAGTTCTTCCATGGCTCTTTCACTCATATGCCCTAGCCTCAAGTGCCAAAGCTGAGTGTGATCTTTTTGTGTAGAAACTGCAGCTCCACCAATTACTGTATTTCCCAAAAGCTTGTACAAATTGTTAGAAAGTCTTATTCCTCTCACAACCACAAGTGAACCCTTTGAGACCATGAGATTCCCATCTTTGGATTTGTATGTGTACCCATTCTTATCCAAATAACCCAGGGAAATAAGATTTTTTCTTAGTGTAGGAACGTATTTCACGTTACCTAGAGTCCTAACAATTCCATCATGCATCTTCAACTTTACCGTATCGATTCCACAAACTTTACAACTGGAATTATTCCCCATAAACACTACGTCGCCTTTTCTTTTCTTAAACGTGTCAAACCAGTCTTCGTTTGAACACATATGATAAGAAGCACCACAATCTAAAATCCATGGCGAAGAAATATCATTACTTGAAGAAGTCGACAAAATTTCTCCGTCGCTATCATCTGTAACAACCCTGGCTGAATTTGAATTTTCGACCTTCTTCTTCTTTTCCTTATATTTCTTACAATCTTATTTCCAGTGCTCTGTCGCACCAAATTCAAAGTAAAACCTTCTTTATCCCTGGATTTAGATTTGCCCCTGCCTTTTGATTTGCTACTTCTCTTATTTGTTCGGCCCCTCTCATTGGAATTCTTGACATATAGTCCTTCTGCGTGAGAGTCTTCACCTGTGTTCTTATTCATCTTCACATGAGAGATTATATCTTGAACAACTTCATCATACTTTAAAGTATCCTTGCCGAACATCAATGTCCTGAAGTGCTTGAAAGATGGAGGCAAAGATCTGAGCAGGTACAAAGACTTGTCTTCATCGTCATACTTCCCATGCACCCGTAGCAAATTTGTGATACACTTATTGAACACGTTTAGATGTTCCATAAGATCACCACCTTCTTCCATCCAAAGATTTAAGAGTTCATCTTTCAAGAAAAGTTTATTGGATAAAGACTTACCCATATACAACTTCTCGAGCTTTTCACATGTTCCTTTGGCGTTAGTTTCTTCCATCACATTAAACATCACCTCGTCCGAAATATGTAGTTCGATGGAACTCATGGCTTTGAGATATGCTTTGTTCCACTCGTCATCTGACATGTCTTTTGGCTTCTTGTCTTTCCCGTCAAGAACCACTTGAAGATCTTGTTGGATCAAAACGTTTCTCATCTTCCTTTGCCATAGTGTAAAGTTATCTCTACCGTCAAACGGTTTAATCTCAACTTTTACACCTCCGCCAAGAGTAGTAACCGATGGTTTCTTACCATCACTATTCGCAGGAACACCTGTAGTCTCCGTCATCTTTGACGAAACCTTAAATCCAACCTAAGCTCTGATACCATTTGTTGGGCCCATGGTCCACCACTATTCCGTCGATATTGTCCCCACCTTAGTCACCACTAGGCCCAAGGCCATATACATGGTGTGGGGTTTTCCCTATGGGTTTCACTTACCCAAAAGACCTCGACAATAGTGGATACCAGACCATTACTTATAAACCCCTTAGAGATCTGCTATGACTCGGATGTGGGACTATTTGGTCCACACACCTAACAGCTATGCAGGAAAAGGTAACTATTTTATGTTTGGCCATCTTAGGATAGTTTTTATCAAACCAAATTAGAAGCACACAAGGCTAGCTTTCTATTTATGCAGTAGCGGGGAAAAGTATCTTTTTATATATGTGAAGCTTTTCGCTACCTCATGTGCTTTACTCAATTGATTTACTATTCGAGAGAAAAAAGTTAGTTAATTTTATATCTATAGGAGAAGAGTGCAATTTTACTTCCTTTGACGTGTATCTAAATGAGAGGTCATAAGTCAGTATTGTGAGCTTAAGTTCTACTAAAAGAATTCTCTGCAAAGGCATTAGTATTAGCTTAGGGTGAGTAAGTTATCTAGGGCGAGAAGAAAATAATTTACTTTCAACTAGATTACTAGAGGTAGAAATAGTTTGAGCATAGAAAACAATAAACATTGATAAGATTTGATATTTTACCTCCAACTAGATTGCTAGAGATACAATACTATGCAAATGTGTTAATAATAGCTTAAGTTAAGCCCCGATCCCCATATCATATTCAAAACCTAATTTACTTGACTTGTCTTTCATGGAAATGGTTCTGGGACCTCATTAAGGGGGAGCAAAACACAAATGGCCCAGCTAAGAAACTCATGAAAAAAATGGCCCTGATTAAGTATTAGTAGGGATAAGAAAGTACCCATTTAACGTAAAAATTGTAAAAAAGGCCCTAAGAAGATTTGAAGTTTAACTTCAATTCCAAGTTTACCCTTTTTTTTTCTCTTACCCCCACAATTACGTTTCTTCTTTTCAAATAAATTATGTTCTTAATCTCTTCTTAAATGAAACAATTTCAATTCAAATTTCAATGAACTATCTGTTGTGTAGATTTGTTTAGCAAAATAAATTCAAACTATTGCCCAGATGTGGTGTGTATATGCAAACAAATATATGCATTTTTGTAGTTTATGTGTTTATGATAGATGCAAACAAGTCTTCGCATTTATTGCATTTATGTTTATGTGTTTGTAATTAATGCAAACACATCTTTGCATTTTATGTTTGTATGTGTTTGTGACTGATGTAAACAAGTCTTTACATTTTATGGTTCATGTGGTTGTTTTCTGTTAATATGCAAACATGTCTTTGCATTTTATGTTTATGTGTTTGTAATTGTGGGTATGTATCATAAGGATTCAAGTTAATTGAGATGTATCAATATGAGTAGTATTTCTTTCTTCTGCTTCCCCTCACTCTTCACTTCTGTTTATCAAGGGAAAATGGTCCTACCTCACCTCTCTTTCCTTCTTTATCCTCCTTATCCCATAAAGAAACTAAACAAAATTTCAAAACAATTTAAAGAAGAAAGATGACGAATATGGGAGCATGATTAGAATCAACATAATGAATTATTGGAATTCGAATCAACCTTATCAGATCTTGCTTTCACTTACAAATTCTTCCTTATATTTCTCTTTCTTTTCAAAATCCAAACTTGTAATTAAAAAATGTGAATTCATTACAAAAGTTTGGATCTACAATTTTTTTTCATATTAGCAAAGAGAGAATATGGTTGAAGGAGAGAGAAGAAATAAAGAAAAGAACGAAAAGAACAGAGAAAAGAATGGGAGAGAAGAGATTACAGAGGGTATATTGGTCTAAAAATCCCGTAATTGACGATGGGGCCTTTTTTACACAAGGTTCCCTAACTGGGCCAATCTTGCATTTCGGTGTGTTAAGGGGTTTCGTTTTTTTATTCCCTGCTTGTCTTTAGTATAGTTTATATTCAATTTAATTTAATTATTAGTTTAGTTTAAATATTTTCAAAAGTTTTAATATTACCTCCCCCCCCCTCCCCCCCATTTCTCCAAACTTGAACTTAACCACCTGCCGTCTATCTACCGCCTCTACTGCTGTTTCTCATTCTTTTTTTTTTCTGAACTAAATACCCTCACACTAACCCTTAGACTTCTAATTCAGATCTTGATTAGATCGTCAATTTTCCACTCGAATCCACTTCTCAAATTGTTGTTTTGTCGTTAGCTTTTTTCAACAAATTCCACTTTTGATTCAAACAATTACTTTTGATTGCAATGGATTTTTCTGTTGAGTTGATTGAAGTTATCTTTTTCTCCCACTAATCATTCTATTATCATCAGCTTTTCATTACAAAAAATCAGTAATACCAAGTAGAAATATAGAAAAGATTTGAAGCTTGGAACTTTGGAAAGTTTTTACTAGTAGTAATTTGTTTATGCTCATTTAATTTGGTACGAGAAATGAAAAACTAGAGTTTTGTTTGAAGGTCAAGGTGGTCTTTGGAATTAATAATCTCAAATTGTTTTGATACTTGAAGAAGTAAATGGAAAAAAAAAAAAAAAAAAAGGAGATGAGGATAGGAAAAAAAAAACAATAAAAGAACAGGTTGGGAAGAAGTGTGCAAAGATTCTTTGACAAATCGAGAACATAAATCTTATAATTGAAGCATCCAACCATCTCAGTAGTGTTGGATCTATAACTTCAATAGTTTCTGGTTGATACTTATGTTGATGACTTGTTTTTACTTTATATTCAAACTTCTCTAATGAAGTTTTCTAAAATAAAATTTGCAAAGAACTTGGGAACAATTGCAAGATCTGGAGATGACTTGCTTTAGTCTATTCTTTTCCATTGAGGTTTTCTGAATTAAAATTTGAATTACAAGGTTTGAGACGAAAGAATTCATGGAAGCATTACGAGCTGGTGATAGTTCTGAGAATTTAGATGTTAGGCATATTTGGGCAAAGGTTTAAAACTAGGGGTATTTAGGTTAAAAAAGAGGAAGAGAAATTGCAGAAAAGACGGAAGGGAGACGACAGGTTGTTAAGTCCAAGTTTGGACAAATGGAGAGGGGGGGAGAGGGGGTTTAATCCAATCCCGACCATAATTGGGGGGGGGGGGGGGGGGGGGGGTGGTTAAGTCTAAAAATCCCTTCCTTTTTTCATAAGCGACCCCATAGTTGATTTTCATTCGAAATACAAGTTGACCCAATTCCGAGGAGTGGATTGACACCCGTACATTACTACTATACTATTCTACTTATTAGTTTATCTTAATCACATTTACAATCAACATTTGGTTTGCGTTCACTTTTGGGCCGATACCATCTACCTTTAAGCATAAGATTAACTTTGACATTGTATGTGCAAACAGGGAAAACAACAAATAAATAAAATCTTTAGAGAGAAAATTGACTGTACCCTTAAAGTAAAACAAAATCTTATAAATAATGAAAGGTTAAAATCTAGAAATTTCAAAGATCAGGTTGACATTCAAGCTAGACTGCTAGAGGAACCTTTAAAAAAAGTAAATCAATATTGGATTTTGGTACATAATACCATAGCGATTTACAATCAAATTGTACCATGTAAATTTTGTCAAGCATAATGAAAAGATGCCAATTGTACAATTTGATTACAAATTGCAAATTTGGTATGTAAGGGTGAATATGTGAAATTTGTGTCATGTGTTACATAAACAAAACAAGTGGAGTGCACATCCGTTGGATGTATTATACAGAAAAAAATAGTCATATATAGAGGTTTTTTTTTTTTTTTTTTTTGATAAATAAAAAATTATTCGTCAAATTATTTATACATAAACTAAAAGGTAATATCCCAAAAAAGCCCTATGTTTAGGTGCATCTTCCCCAATAGGCCCTGACATCTCAAACAAGCCCTTAGCCCACTTTTTTTTATTTTGTTTTACTAAAATACCCTTTGTGCTAAAGACAAAAGAGAAAAATTAGAATATAAGACAAATAAGAAAGAGACAAAAACATATTTTTTAATATTAATTAAATTTATGGGTAATTTCTCGAATAAACATAGGTTTATGAACTTTCTTCCCAAAGAAGCACATTTGACTGCAATTTTCCCCAACAAGCACATTTTGGACTTTGACTTATTAATTGGACATTTCTACCCTTATGACAACTTTAAGCCATCACATCATATCTTTTGTTTGATTGATTTTCTCTCTCATCATTAAATTCAGCAAAGTAAACTCTCGCCGTTAGATGAAAAAACATCTTTGATTACCACCGTTGGATGAAATAACACAGAAACCAGCATTCTCAATCATCCACATCACACTACTCTATCCTCCACCCAGAAAAGACAAAAACAACTGTCTTACCTTAAAAGAGAAGTAAACCAAACTTTTCTCTGTTCTTCTTCTTCACCTTCTTTGTTCATCACAGAGAATGAACAAGAAGATAACCTCTTTTCATCAGATCACATTCTCTTTGTCGTAAAGCTTCGATTTTTTTTTTTTGACGTTGGGGTTTTCATCGGTAATATTTTCATCATGGGAAAAAAAGGAAGCAATAAGAGCAAGCAAGTTATGAACGTTTTTCAGATTCCTGGTAAGTTTTAAGGTTTGAAGGTTGTAATGTTCATTTATAATGATAATGGGGGGTTGATTTCAGTGGCATCAATACCAATCATTGGTATTAAAGTTGTCTGTTTTAGGTTTCAATCTCAGAGGCATTAAAGTATTCACTCACACATACCCACCAGCTTAAATGCAAGCATTGAATTGTGGGTGGGGTTTCAACTCTAGTTGATTGTTGGGTTGGGGGTATGAAAACCCCAGAATTTGGTTTATGGGTTTCTAGTATGTTGTTTTCAAGCTTTAAATCACTAGTGTCTACCGTGTATTGGTCTTTGTCTCTATTTTTATGGGGGGTTTTGAAGTTTTTTATCTAATGATTAGAAGATCTAAAAGTGGGTTTATCATGTGGTACTGATTATCACTTTGACATACATTCATAAATTTCTAGACGATAAACTGTCAACTGTAACCGTTAATACTGATATTGTAGCCGATAACGTCAGTACACTCGTTTATAGAGATGTGATATTAAACCCATTTTAATTGATGTTATGCAGAGAACACATTTAATATCATATTCCAATATGGTGGGCAATTTGGTTGTTACAGTTGAAGAAGTTGAGATTGCATATGTACATGGTGAGTCAAAAATAAGGATCGCTAATAACAAGACATCCTACAGAGACATCTTAGAATTGGTTGAATCCTTATGTAAGGCACCAAGAACAACTTGGTCAATGCGAGCTGTAATCAACAATAATCCAACTAAGGTTGAATGCGACGATCATTACATGGCAATGATTGCATACATTACAAATTCAGCTGCAATGGTGATTTCTATTTGGGTGGTTGATCATTTAACACCAGTTATGATACAGTCAGAGACTAATGAAGCCTCAAGCCAAGTGAGTGAGATACTAAGAGAGCTGCCCAAGGGGGATCCCAAAACTAGTTAATCTTTGAAGAGAAAACTTTTCCCTGAACTTGTTGTCAATAATCTAGGCTTAGGTAGGAAACCAGACTACTCTTCTTTTTGTACACCCATAAAACCTTTCCATGTTCCTGATGAATATAGGTTGGAAACTCCTTCTCAAGACCCAAGTTATGAAGTGACTGTAAAGGGAAAGGGGCACTCAAATGACCCTTTAGTCTTGGAAACCCCTCCTCCTAATGTTCAAGTGAGAGATGATGTTTACATTCCTCAACCTCCAGTTAACTTGACTCCCTTATCGGCTAGAACAACATCTGGATCGCCTATATGTGTACAGAAATCGGCTAGACGTGGTAATCTTGAAGACATAGCAAAGATTCTATCTGATATGCGTAGGAATAATGGTTTTGGGGATTCAGATGAATTGGAAAGTGTAGAAGAAAGATTAGATCCAGAGATAGAGAAAAGCCAAGAAGAAGTATTGGATGATGGCAATGAGGATGAATGTGAGGAAGGCCAATGGGATTCAGAAGAGGATGTGTTCGACTCAAATAGTGATTACACTTATAATTCATTCGATAGACTTGAAGATGAGTTTGAATCTGAGATGTATACTGACAGCCAGCCAATGTTTGGTCCTACACCACCTCCTCCATCTCATAATGAAGATGATGGTGTCATCCAATCTTCATCTGAAGGCATTGGTGAGATGAAAACACCAATTCTTGACACCCAAGATCAAGAATTTGAGAATGAAATGTACAATGACAGCTACCCAATGTTTGGTGATCTATCGACACAAGAAACCGTGCATAGCGAAGATGTGGTAACGGATAGAAGTGCTACTGAAGCGGATACGCCGTGCAATATAGAGGATCGTTTCGCTCGAGTAGGGGATTACGTCAACAATCAACCACAACATAATACTGTGCCGCTACAAGATAACCCTCCAACTCCTACCACTGTGCCACTTCAAGACAACCCTCCAGCTCCGACCACTGTACCTCCTGATACAGATGTACCATTTCCCAACAATGTGCCACTCCAGAAGAATGTAAGAGTTACAGAAAACCGCGATAACAATGAAGTGAAGCGTGAATTAGACAAAATCTTTTCTGCGTACATTGCAACATCTAGAGTAAATGTTGGTTGTGCTCCCCATACAGAGCCTTTTCACAATGATTATGTTAGACCTGCATGTGGAATAGTATATTTAAGTCGAGATGATCTTGAAAGGGACCTCCAAACCTACGCGATTAAGACTGAAAAAGATATACGCAGGCAAAGTACCAACACAAAAGGGTTGATTTGGAAATGTAAAGCAGATGGTTGTCCATGGAGAGTCTATGCAACACGAAATATGGATAACACTTGGAAGATTAGTAGAATGAATGATGACCACTCTTGTGGTAATTTTAGAGTTAGAGGAACAAATCCCCAAGCAAATAGTGATTGGGTTTCTAGAGTATTAATGAGAAAGTTAAGGGATAACCCAAACTTAAAGCCTAAAGCACTTGTAAAGATGGTCAAGGAAGACTATGAGACCACAGTTTCATACAAAGTTGCATGGTTTGCTAAAGAGAAAGCACTGATGAAGGTATTCTCTATGTTATCCGCCTATTGGTATAACATCTTCTACTTTGTTTCCGTAGTCGCTACCATAGTCACTAGTATCGACTAGATTGTTTTCTGTGTAGACTATAGTTTTTCACATCTATTCTTTGTTGCAGATAAGAGGAAACTACAGCTACTCATATCAGTTGCTTGAGACATATAGTCATGAGCTCATAAGTGTTGATCCAGATGCTGTGACTGATATTCTAACTGGACCAGGTGATCGTTTTGAATGTTTCTTTTGGACTTGCGTCTTGTAGTCATTGTTGATAGAACTTTCCTTAAAGGGAGGTACCCTGGAACAATTCTAAGTGCTATTGTAGTCGATGGCAACAACCATGTGTTTCCCCTCGCTTTCGCAGTTGTAATGAAAGAGAAAAATAATTCTTGGAATTGGTTTTTACCAAACTAAAGGACCATGTGGTTGGTGTAGATCACCAGTTCATTTTGTTATCTGATAGACACAAAAGCATCATCCAAGGTGTTCCTAAAATTCTACCAAATGCTGTCCATATGTATTGTTCCTATCACATGAGTGGCAAGTTTGGTCACAAGAAAATCAAGTTCTTGGTGCAAGAATCAGCAAAAACCCTCAACCAACAAGAATTTTGGGGAAATATGCTAGGAATATGGGTCCTATCCTCTAAAGCACATGAAAAACTTATGGATGTTGGGCCTTTAGAAAAGTGGGCAAGTGCTTTCCAAGAGAAATCCAGGTAAGTTTGCTATCATATTTCTATGTACGCTATAATACAAATCTTATCTGGTACAATAACGTTCCTATCCTTTACATTGATTTTGCAGATATGGAATTGTAACAACAAATCATGTAGAGAGCTGGAACAAAATGATCATTGGAGAAAGAATGATGCCAGTTACTACCATTGTTTCAATGATACGAGATAATGTAATTAGGCATTATCGAGATTATCGCAATGATTCTTTGAAGTTCAATTCACCTGTCACAACATGGTGTCAAGAGCAAATAGTGCACAATGCTGCAGTTGCAAGAAAGTGCACACTTGAAAGAGCTTCAGCAGGTATTTGGTCTGTTACAGCGCTTAAAAGGTCATGTGTGGTTGACCTCAACAAAAGAACATGTACATGCAAATGGTTTCAAACCATGGGGATACCATGTGAGCATGTCATGACAGCTATAAAGGAAGTTGGATTTCATCCATACAAATTTGTTGAGGTGTACTACTTGAAGGAAACATACATAGAAACTTATAGAGAAGAATGGACACCCACAAGAGGGAAGGAAGAATGGCCAATCGACAGACAAAGAAGAAGAATTCTTCCACCACTAACAACTTCAAAGGCAGGGCGTCCTAAAACAGCCAGGAAGAGAGGTAAAGCTGAGGGTGTCCCTGTCCAGAGTAGGCGATGTTCAATGTGTAGAGTCAGAGGTCACAACAAATCAACTTGTCATGAATGTGTAGATGACTATCAACTCTTCAGTCACACCCTATTTGGTGAAGCGCCACCACTAAGCCCTGTCCCAGCTACAATCTAAGTACTGAAATGGGTTTTGTAATTTTTTGGGAATGTATCTTCCACATACATCGTGCTATCCTCTAAATATAGCCTATTATCCGTTGCCTTTATTTTGTATTGATTTTCATTTTATATAAGGGTAGGTAGGGGTGGGCAGAAAACTGGAAAACCGAACCGGAATAACCGGTCAAAAACTGGTCAAAACTGTGTTGACTAAGAACCGAATGAAACCGAACCAAAACGAGCACATTCAGTCCAGTTCCAGTTCCTGTTTATTTTGTTCGGTTTAAACCGAACCGAACCGAAGTAAATAATTATTTTAAAAAAATAATAATATAAATATATAAAATCATTGTTATTATGCAACCAGGCTCACTTGATCATATTCACTAGGGCTTAATTGATTTCATTCGTTTCAGTGACTATTCAGTATTCTCTCATCTCCTTCTCTCTCAAATTCGATCTCCACCACCACCACCATTAAACACCACCACCACCACCACTAAAGAACAACACCCACCACCACCACCACTAAAGAACAACACTCACCACCACCACCAGTCCACCACCACCACTAAAGAACTACACTTCAATTGTCGTTGACTCGTCGGCTTCACCCTTCATCTTCGAATCAGGTAATTTAATAATTTATATCTCAATTTCGACAATGGCAACTCTGGTTTCTTCTGTTAGTTAATTAGCTAGCTACTCATCTCTCCGCACAATGAACCTAGCTACCTTAATCCCTTTTGTTCAGATTTCACTACCCACACACTTTCTTTCTCCAGCCTCTATTATGCCCTTGTTTTTTTCTTGTATTAATCAAAAGTCTCAGTGTAGTGTATATAGGTAGACAAGTCTGATGAGATGGGGTTTGAAACTTCAATTAATATATTTTGATTTCTCTCTCTGTTTTAATTTAACTTCACCTTTTTAGAATTTTAGAGAGAAATTGCATTTATCTCTAAATGAATGAGTAAAGAGCTCCATTTGTTTCTAGAAAAGTCACTGTCTTCTACATTCTACAGTTTGCTGCAAATTAAATGCCCTCTTGTGAACAATATTCTGCATAGTATATTCTTATCTCAAAGGAATTAATCCAAAAAGGACATTGATTTCCAATTATTGTGACCTGGTTTTGTCACTTTTGTGGCATATTAATGCAAGTAATCTCAAGGGAATTAAAGCACTTGATGTTTGCTAGTGAAATACTCAGTTAAAGCACTTGTTGTTTGCTAGCGAAAAGAGAAATACCCAGTTGGAGCATTATTTTCATGTGGGTTTCTTGGCAGGTTTGAAATTTGAGTTTGTAGTGATTTTATCTAGTTAATCACACACTTGCAATTTGCAACAGCATTTTATTTACAGCAAAGTAGGCGGTAGGGTATTATTTGGACTTTGGCACAATGGTCAATTGTATTTTATTTTTTTTTGTTTTACAATTTACAAAGAGTAGACGGCTCTGTGGTCATGAGTTTTTTGAAGTTATATAGTGCATTTTGACTAGTTTAGTTAATAAAGAAATAGAAAAATTTATGCGAAAAGGATCGTATATATGAATGAATTATATTATAGCTGATTATAAACATTCTACATATGTTTTATACATAAATACACATTCTGAGGCAAACTTTCAACGACCCTGTATCAGTGTAATAGTTGCATCATTTGAGACACTGGACTTATCATTATATGATGATATCTCTCTCATGGGAGTACTCCTGTCGATATAAAAACCTGGTGGTTGAGGTTTAGGAAATGCTATAGATTCACTACTCAGCATCAAGACCACTGAGGACATAGTTGGCCTCTGTTCTGCCCCTATTCTTCTTCCCATTTATGATTTCCATAAACCTCAACCACCGGGTTTTTATATCGAAATGACGAAATCTATGTAAACAGTTTGTTTGTTAAGAAACTTTGATATTACTTGAATTTATTATTAATTTTTTTGTATGTTTTTGTACTTTTGTAGATGGAATACGAATCATCACCACAATTGCCAACCATGGCAGCTTCTTCCACTGCATCTGCGTCATCCCCATCCCCATCACTTTCACAAATATCAGGAGATTTACCTACACCACCAACCGCAGGTTCTGCACGTCCACCATTGCCCCCTGGTTCCAAAAGGAAAACTACATCTGGTTCAGAGAGATCAGATGTTTGGCAGCATTATAATAGATATGAGGTAGAAGGAGATATTAAGAAGAAAAATGGGATGATCGTGAAAGGACCGCATAAAAGAGCGAAGTGTAAGTATTGTCCTGAAGGTACTATTCAAGGTGATTATGCTGCTGATCCTAGTGGCAATGGGACATCTAATTTGAAAAGACATGCTGAACAATGTAAGTACTTTCCTGGTAGGAAGGCCGATCCAACGCAAAAAACACTTGGTTTTGATGAAGGTGGTCTAACGGCTAGAGGGGCAACAAAGGAAGATTGTTTATCGGCTTGTGTCAAGATGGTTATTATAGATGAGTTGCCATTTAGTTTCGTTGAAGGTACAGGTTTCAAAGTGTTTTGTAGTGTTGCTTGCCCCTATTTCACAGTGCCCTCTCATAGAACACTTGTGAGACATTTCCTTACCATGTATCAAGAGATTAAGTTAAAGTTGAAAAGTGACTTAGCCTCGCGTAGAGTGTGTCTCACTACTGATACTTGGACAAGTTGCCAAAATATCAATTACATGGTGATTACTGCCCATTTTGTAGATGATAATTGGGTTCTCCACAAAAGAGTGTTGAATTTTTGTGTCATAGCTAATCACAAGGGAAACTCCATAGGAAAGATTCTAGAACAATGTTTACATGAGTGGGGTGTGGAGAAGGTGCTTACTATCACAGCTGATAATGCAACTATGAACACAGTGGCAATTGAATATTTGAAGAACAAAATGAAGCATTGGACAAATTCAGAGATGGTACTTAGAGGAAAGTACATGCATGTGAGGTGTTGTGCTCACATTATTAACTTGATAGTGGGAGAAGGGTTGAAAAAACTTGAGAAATCCATCTTGGCCATTCGAAATGCAGTTAAGTATGTGAGATCTTCGCCTCAAAGCTTAGAGTACTTCAAAACTTGTGTGGCCAAGGAGAAGATTGAGTGTAAGGGCCTTGTTGTGTTGGATGTGCCAACTAGGTGGAATTCTACTTACTTAATGTTGAATACATCCCTCAAGTTTGAAAATGCATTTAATAGAATGAGGGAGGATGATGATAACGCTTATTTGCAATGGTTTGGTGAAGATGAAGAACGGGGAGAAGAGCCTACACCACCTGCCACAACCCCTGTACCTACACCACCTGCCACAACCCCTATACCTACACCACCACAGAGCAAGGGGAGAAAGAGGGTAGGACCACCCAAGGCACGAGATTGGAGTAACGCCATTATATTTGTTACTTTTTTAAAAGTTTTCTATGACATGACTCTAAAAGTATCAATGTCGTTGTATCCGGCCGTGCATGAAACTTTTCATGATTTGATTTCTATTGAAAAAGAGATCAAGGTTTTGTTTCAAGAGGAAGGTGTTATGTATTTAGATGAAGAAGATGATCATGATGCCGAAGTTCGAATGGTGTTATGTAATATGGCTGAAGGGATGAGGCTGAAATTTAACAAGTATTGGGGGGATTTAGACAAAATCAACCAACTCTTAATGGTTGCACTTGTCTTAGACCCGAGATACAAGTTGGGCAACTTGGCCCATGTGTTGGAATACTATTGCGGAGATGAAGCTTTTGCAAATAAGAAGAAGCAAGAGATCAAAAACATTTTGGTTAACCTTTTTGATGAGTATGTTAAGGTCATTCCACCAAGTGAAAGTAATGGTTCTAATGCTAGTGGTGTAACTAGTGGTGATAGTTCAACTAGTATGGGAACATCCAAAGAGCCTAAAGGGGGGAGAAAGAGGGCTGAAATGACTCAAGGTTGGGCTGAAAAAGTTGCGGCAAGTAATTTGGTTATCTTAGAACATGAAGTGGATAGGTATATCATGGATCCTATGGAACGACCAGATGCGAACCTTGACTTTGATGTTTTAACATGGTGGAAACACAATGGGGTGAAATACCCAGTTTTTGGCAAGAGTTGCAAAGGACATTCTCGCTATACCAGTTTCAACGGTAGCTTCGGAAGCATGCTTTAGTACAGGAGGGAGGATAGTCAATTCATTTAGGGCATCCTTGACTCCAAAAATGGTGGAAGCTTTAATTTGTTGCCAAAACTGGTTGAGGTCAGCAGATATTTCATCTTTACAATATGAGCCATCAATTGAAGAAATGGAGTTTTACGAGACAATTGAAACAGGTTTGTTTATTTTTTTGTGTTAAAGTTCTTTGAAAACAATTTTTGAAAAATATATATATATATTGATTTGGTTATTGTTTTTTGTTTTGTATCATGTTTACAGAGTTCTTAAACACGGCATCTTCGAGAAAAACTGTTGCTGCAACTTTTTCTTAGATATAACATGAGGATCAGAGACACTTGCTTACAGATTAGTACTTTGTGCTTTAGTGCATTAACATTGTTCTATATTTGTTCTATTCTAGATGGCCTATTTATAGGACTTCTCTGAAGTTGTATGGTGCACTGGCAGGTCACCTAATCTTAACACCATTGCATGGTTCTATAGTTATTGTTACATCTATGTCTTTTTCCGAAAAAAAATAAAATGGTTTACTGTTGGTAAGGTTAAGATCAAAAATAGTTTTTGCGGTGGAAGTGCCAAAATATACCTATGAATTCTGTGCATAAAGACACCATTTGATCAGTTTGTGTTATTTGAAAAAAATGAATGTTTAAAAGAACCATTCTGTGCATAAAAAAGGGGTGGGAATAGAACCAGTATCTGTTCTGTAGTAGTACTTCTGTATCCACCCTCATTGTATTTCAAAAAACTGTATCCATCCTCATCTATATCTGTTTGTTTATATCTGCACTAGTATTTGTTCATTGAAAAGTATTTACTATGTTGCACGCCTGCATCATTGAGGTCTTATCATTTTTGTATTTTTATATTGGATTAATTTAATTTTTGAATTTGCTAATATTCATTGTATTTTTATTTGTATGTTGCATAGTTGCAGTAGCTTGGAAGAAGAAGAAGTTGGCAGGGCTTGGAAGAAGAAGTGTTTTGGAGTTTGGGCCAAACTTTGTTTTGTTTGTTTGATTTTTACTTTTAAGTTGTATTGGACCCTTAATTTGTTTAAGTTGTTAGGTTTGTTTATTTGAGATGGACTGGACCCTTGTTGGACTATTATGTATTAGTTTGTTTTAAATGTTTTGTAATTTTGTTGATTTTTTCGTGTACTGTTGGGTTATTAAAGCCCAAAATATAAGCCCAAATTAAATCCCAAACCGAAAACCGAACCGAACCGAACCGAATTGAATCGGTCCAGTCCAGTCCAGTTCTATCAACAAATTTACAGTTCTTTAAACCGAACCGAACCGAATTAGTATGCACAGTTCAGTTCCAATTTGGTGGGAAACTAGAACCGAACCGAACCGTGCCCACCCCTAAGGGTAGGGGCTTAAAATCCAATATAGTTTTGACAGGCAAACACTCTTGTTATCGTATGTTTTATCAGTGATACTTGAGTGTTATCTTCTTTTGTTAGGTTTTTTGCATAGATTGTCTACTGTGCATTTCAGTGATGTCCTCTATGTTGTTACTACCTAACGGCTACCATATATTTGTTTATCCTCTACAATTCAAACATAAAGAACAGGAACAATATAGGTTCACAAACAACCAAATAAGAACAGTGACAATCATTCACAACCATGAACATAAATTCACAAACAACCAAATAAAAACATTGGGTTCATAAACAACCAAATAAAACATGTCTTCAAACAACCAAATAAAATGTATAGCATACAATACAAACAACAAATAACTAAACTTTGCTCTTGTTTTTGGAAGAGGGAGATTCTTCTATATCAATTAGGTCTCTGGCAATACGATAGCGCATCTGAAGAGGATTTGCATCGAACTGAGGTGGTATTCCTCGAAGCACGCATTCGACGAAGGCAAGGAGGAATAATCCACAGCTACAACCATCTGGTTGTTCAGCACACTTAACATACTCACGCTTCCACTTCATATCCAGTTTGAGTTGAACCTGTGATGGATCAGCAGCAAAAACAACATATGGCAAAAACTTTTTCATGTTTCTCAATTCAGGTATACCCCTTGTTATTCCCAAAGAATCATAGATTCTAACAATTTTCTCCCTAAAATTGAAAGAAAGCAGAATCCAGTGGTTATCATTCACCTACAAATAACACATATATACATATCACTAGTGGAAAATAGAAAGGATAAAATAGAGGATAATTGATGACATGTAGGGGTTGTGGAGGAAAGTATGAAATATACTTGTAATGGGATGAGAAGTGCCTTTGCTTTCACAGGGTGAACTTGATTTTTGAGACCTACCCATGGATCAACAATTGAACTACAGCCTGATGAAATTTGGAAATGCCCAGATGTCACTCTTTCCTGAGGATTCATTTTAGCAAAACTCTTATCTTTCATCAGTTTGCCGTATTGAGGCTTCACATCATGCTTGATTTTGGTCTACAAAAAGGTAAAATAATTCTTCAAACAGCTCAGAATTGAAGGTTATAATTACTAGGTAGAATAAGGGAATAAGGTACTTACATGTAGATATACTGTTGAAACAATAGCATATTGATCTTCATCCCTAAAGTAATATGGCCTCATGGTACCATACCAACGAATGAGCGGCCTGAGATAAATGTCAATAATCTCATCATTAAGCTAATTACCTTTGTAGAGTGTGTTGTAGGCATTCACTGAGCATGAAGCCAGAAAACCATAAGTTCTCATGGGAACTCTACCCCACTTTGGGTCAGAAGCCAAACTCCAAAAGAAGTGACAAAGTTTTGTATCATCCTCTTCTACTTGTCTACTGAAGAATGGTTCTTTCATTATCTCTGACATCCTTGCATTACACCTAAGGCCCAAAGAAACCTCTTCAGCTTCCATGTTTTGATAAGTTTTGGCTTCCCTTTTCCTCTTTGCCAAGGTCAAATTTTGTATCATTCTCATCATCATCAGATTCACTTACACCATCATCAGATTCACTTACACCAAGAAGGAGAACACTCTTCCTGCCTGATGACTCCTCAATATCTGATGCAGTAGGTGTTTCAAGTCTATACTGTTGAGGTATATCTTCTTTATTAACCACCACATCAGTATGATGATCACATCCACCATTGTCATCATCATCCCCTTCAGTTTTATCATCATCCCCTTCAGTTTTATCATCATCCCCATCATCATTCTTATCATCATTCTTCTTATCATCATCCTCCCTACCATCATCTTTTTCATCATCATCCTGCTTATCATCCTCCTCCTTACCATCATCTTTTTTATCATCATCAATATCATAATCCTGCTTATCATCATCTTCTTCTTCACTATCCCCAGATTCAACAGTTGTACAAGATGCCTCAATACTTTTAGCCTTAGAACCAGACAATGTAGCGGATGCAACCTCTGTGGTAGCCGTTTCAGTTGCCTCTGTTGTTACCTTTGTCGTTGTAGCGGATGGATCCTCATTTCTAACAGATACTGTGTCTTCTGTAGCGGAATCAGAAGGATCGCCATCCTTTGTACTTGAATCATTAGGTTTACCTTCTTCATTCACATCAGCTTTCTCGCCCATCAGTACAGAAAGACCTTGGAGATTTAACATTGCCTCGGCAAGAGGATCAGGTACACCTCTCAGGTTATTCAATGCATCCACAATGGACTCCTGGTCATCTGATGAATGATCATCACTCTAGAAAGACAACTTTCTTACTTTCTTACTACTGGGGACTTCATCATCATCTGACTGTATCTTCCTTGACTTTTTTTCCTTCAGTTTCTTTGCCTCCCTTCTCTTTCTTAATTCTTTCCTCCAACTAAGATCAAAGACATCACCTTTAACCTTCCTTTCAGGTTGATGTCTTATAATAGGAAACAACATCTCTGCTCTCTTCCTTTTTTTCTCTTCTTTCTCTATTTGTTTCTCTCTAGCCTGTTTGTCATTTTGTTCTTCATCCTTCCAACCAATCACGGGAAAATCTTTGTCTAATGGTAATAGATCATCATCACTCCCCCCTACTGTATCTTTACCCTCTTCTATTTGATCATTCTGTGGAGCTGCCATATCTTCATCCTGCTTCCCCATATCCACAATGTTTCTCTTCTTTTTACGCTTCTCCACTTCTTCAGATTCCCCCTTCTTTGAATTTTTCTTCTTCTTCTTCTTGTTATCCTTCTCCCCCCCCCCCCCCCTCTGATCTTTTTCTCTTTATCCCCTTATCCCCTTCAGATTTTGGTGGTTGAGGTTCCCTTTTTTTTACCTCATAATTAGAAGACAAAGAGCTTTTACTCCTGGTGGTTCTAACTGTTGTCTATGCTGGTATAGGCTCTTCCTCCATCTTCTTATAATCAATAATTTTGGGCTGTGGGGAATCACTCACTGTTGTGGCTTGGGGGGGTTTCTGCTTGGGAGGTATCTTCACCCTCCCAATAGGTTTGGGTAGAGCACTAACTTTCTTGGTTGGTATAATGGGTTTCTTGGGTGAAACATTGGTTTTCTTGGATGGAATTGTTTGTTTCCTTGTTGAAACTGTTGGTGAAACTTGGGATGCAGTACTTGATCTGGTTGCCCTTTTTGGAGGACTTGGCAAAGGATTGGTCTTTTTGACTGATTTGGGTTTGAGAGTTGGCTTTGAGGGGGAACTTATCTTCTTCTTACTTTTACTTGTTTTCTTTGATGACCCCTTACCAATCTGTGCAAACACACCTTTAACAGCTAGATCAGCATCACTGCTTTTGTCAGAAACCATCCCTGCCTCACGACCCTTCAAAAATAATGCAATAAGATTGTAGAGGATAAACGCAACATTGTAGAAAACATCATTCAAATATTTAAAGGATATATTATGTTAACATTCAAATTATAGAGGTTACAAGGTTTCAACGTTTCAAGGTTTAAAGTTTTTGTATATGACTTCATTCAAATTAAACAACATTTAAAGTTTAAAGAATATATTATGTTAACAAATTATAGAGAATATACAGAAACACGGTAATAGATAGAACTGTATAACCTAGAGGAAACAATCACAATGTAGACGATATACCAAAACATATCAATATTGATCAACTAGAGGTTTTAGAATATATGTATTCAATATAATAAGTAACAAACCTATAAAGAAGATAAGTTATTCATTGTTGCAGATAGAATTTCAAAGTAGTAGTAACAACATACCATTTCAAAGACTCCTTTGAGAATTGCCTCAAGAGCATTTCTTTCAAGTGTAAATAAAATTGGAAGCACTTGTTGTTGTAGATGATTGGTGAGATGGACGAATTAGCCTAAAAACTGGCCTTGAAGAAGCAGACTCTTCATATTCTGCTTGTGCTTGAGCCTGAAACTGGAATTAACGTGTAACGTATAAGTATATATCTGTAGAGGATAAGGAAAACAAAGTAGGGGATAATGAAAATACAGCAACATAAAGATGACTTACTTCTTCAACCACTTGTAAATTTGATGCAGCTCTTTCTTGCAGAGTGATATCCAGTGGATAGGCCACATTAATGAAGCCTTTCTTGGGGTGAAATTTCTCAGAAAGTTTGTCTCTACTTTTGTTCCTAGTTGGCAAATCATACCATCCTAACATCCTTAGTTTGGAATCTTTCTGGGACCAAGATCTGGGAGATGCAAATATGCCCAAATAATGAATGCAAACACACATCCAATGATACAATAGTTTTGTACACCATCAACAATTTTTGTATACACATCTTCTAAATTGCTCTCAAGCAATTTGAATGCAGCAGTACCCCATGGAAAATCATCAAAATCTACCAAATTTTCAGCAACATCGACATACCTTACATCAATTGTTTTGGATGAATCAACAAGCAGAAAAATTGCAAGAAAATACAACCTGTTCAACCTATTGACATCATCTGGATTCGCATCTTGAGCTTCTCTTGCTTCTTTAATTGCATCAAGGATATGAGAATCTCTAATGTGTAGGTTAGTCTGGAAGTATTTGGATCTGAATGCACTATATTCACTTTGCTTCGTAACAACAAAATCAACAGGTAAATGCCCAAATTTTAAAGGCCCCAAAATCAAAGCAAGATCTGTCATTTTGAACTCAATCACTCTACCCCCAATTGAATACTTCAGTCGACCAACCCTCATTGAAACAATTTCTGTAACTACCGAAGTTATCATGCAGATTTTTTCATGTCCCTCCAAACTCAAAAACTGCCCAAAAAGGGAATTTTTAAAAGATTCTAACTCATTGGGGGCAATTTTTCGTTTGGGTTTAGATAGTGGGCTTCAAACTTAGATGGTGAGCATCTCACAGTGATGCTAAATTTTCTACTCACTTCATCGCCTTCAATCTTTTTCTTCGGCATGATTATGTAGAAATTAGAATGGAATATTGGAAATTAGAAGATGATTGTGTAGAAATTAGAAGATGATTGTGCAGAAATGGAAGATGGGAAAGAAATTGGAAGAGTTATGAGCAGTTTAATGAAAGAAGAATCGGTTTAAGAAGAAAAGAGAGTTGGTGGTTATGGATTCTGAAACGATGTGAAAACCCTAGGTTAGCAAACCTTTACCTGTTCCCGCTCGATTATCCCGCCCAATTAAAACCCAACGGTTAACGACACGTGGCGCTGATGTGGCTGTTGTTTAGTGTAGCAGATGCTTGTTTAAAATTTCAAATTGTAGAGGAAATAAAATCTACTTGTGGAGGATAGGAATTAGCAAATTATATCCAACGGTTGTAACTTATTATCATGATCCAATGGTTGTAATCTATTGTCATGTCATTATCTAAGATGTCACATCTACTGAAAACCTATTAAAAGTAATGATTATAGGCTAAAGGGTATAATAGGAAAAAAAATATGCTAAAAGACAAAAATTCATAAGTCAAAGCCCAAAATGTGCTTGTTGGGGAAGATTGTAGTCAAATGTGCTTCTTTGGGAAAAAAGTTCATAAACCTATGCTTATTTGAGAAATTACCCAAAATTTTTTTTGCTATATTATTTGTAACTTGTATATCTTTTGATTAAAAAATTAAAAATCAATATGATGTATACGGTTGGAAAGATCTCGACGAGATCTATCTAACAAGATCTCACATGGGTATGAAAAAAAAACAAAAAAAACATATAATTTTTATTTTTTCGATAATTTTTTCGCTATATACTGTAAGGGTCGTGTCCGCTAAAACATTGATTGTTGTTCTCTAAATAATATAGCCTTATCCTCTAAACAAGCTATTGTATCCACTCAACATGTAATTTTACTAAAACACATTATATATTGAAAAGTGTTGAGAGATGGATTAAAGCTGATTATCAAAGTATATTGGTCATGGTTCCATACATATTACTTGGATTTTATGGAAAAATAAGAATGCATGAGTGTTTAAACAAAGAGAAATTATCAGTTTCAATTATGGTTAGAAAGTATATGAGTTTGTGGCTTAACGATTGCATCCACCTCACAAAGTGGAAATGTCGTTGGTTAGAAACACGCCAGCAACTGATTGTTTGAATGTTTGATATACGTTTTCTCACGTAATTTAAAGAGGTAAGGGGTGCCTTCAACCTCGTTTGCCAAAAAAAAAATGATGGTTAAAGATGTGAGATATTATATTGTTTTGGTGTTGGCGCGCGATGCGAAGGAAGAATGGAGTACAAATTTAATGAACTTCGTGGCATTACACCAGGCAAAAGGAGGGATTTATGTTTACACTGGGTTATGCTCTCTCTTGTTTCTTATGCTTTGGGCTGTAACCTAAACAAAATATATAGTCTTTTGTGAAGTTAACTGTACATTAAACGTTTTTATGAACTTTTCATGGTAATACAATTTTCTTTGTGTCTGCACTATAAGGGTTTTGTCCTCAGTCGAGACATTGAACTCATGCATCAAATTACAGACTACAATCCACATATATTAATAATATGGAATAGATATCATGTCTTTGTAATTTACAGAACAACAAACAACAATTTAGAGGATATTGTTTTGGTGTTAGAAGATAAGAAAACATTTTTTAGAGGACTCAAAAATAAAAACTCCTAAATTTGGTAGTATTGTGTGATTTTTTTTAGATTCTTAGAGTAATTTTGAAAAACCTTATGAAATCATACGGAGTTTTTTTTTCGAAACCTAACTTCTCAGTAAAAAAAATATGAAATTTTGAATTTTTATGAATATTTGATTTTTTTTTTTTAAATTTTAATTTTTTAAATTTAAAATTTTATAGTCATGTGGGACCTCGTTTAAAAGATCTCGTCGAGATCTTTCCAACCATATACATCATGTTGATTTTCGATTTCTAAATCACAAGTTATAAAATTTTCAAATGTTAAAACCAAAAAATTATAAACCAACTGTTTTTTTGTCCTTTTCTGTTTTTTGTCTTTTTCTGAGTTTTTTGTCTTGTACCGACTTTAGAAGATAAAATGTGGATTTTAGAGGATATAATACAAGGGTAATTTTGACCGGCTAAAAATTATGAAATAGTTAAAGGGTTTGTTTGAGAAGATGACCCCATGTCAGGGTCTATTGGGGAAAAGACACCTAAACATGGGGTTTTTTTGGGATATTACCCTAAACTAAAATTACCAAAATCGGACATTTAGCAAAGTGTTTATCCCTTCATTTTATTTTATGTTTGCAAGCAAAGCTATAATAAAAAAATACATATAAAAAAAACTATAGAAATTAATAGTATGTTATTTTTTTTTTTGCTAAATAGTATGGTGTATTTAAACTAGGGATTGGTGTTTTTTTTTTTTTTTTTTTCTATAGAGCTAGCTGCCTAGATGACTACTTGGCTAGATGCCTAGATGTCACGTGAAGCTAGATTGTGGACTTTGTGGCTCAACTTTAACCAACATATTAGATAGATATCTTTAAAAAAATATTAAATTATTTTAAATTATTAATATACCCATGTAAAAGTGCAATGTATCAAGGTTATTTTTGTCTTAAAATAACAAAAAGACCAACTGTGAGTGACGCTAATTGACTGTTCCAAGTTGCCCAAGCCTCATTAAGAAGTAGTAAGATTTGTTGTAGGATATGACCCACTTTAAAATGTACTCACTTTTGTGGCATAGGTAGGACCATTAAATGCAACAAAATGCCATTTTAGGTTTTGGGATAATTTGTGGCTGACAATTTGACAGTATGGTATGGTGGTTCATGGTAGTTAAAATGGTCAAAATTAGGTATAAATATGTAAATGATATTGTAGTTAATTATATGTAATCAATGCTTTGGAATTTTCACAGGAAAAAAGGACCCCATAAGGTTTCAAAAATCACATCTAGCCTGGTTAGTGAATCGGTTGTAGAAAAAAGCCCCTTCGTTCGATTACGGTTCTAATAGACAAAACTACTCCTGCACCTTTTCCTAATCTTCTTCTTTCTTCCGAACAATTTCTTCCCCAACCTCCTTCTCTCTCTTTTCTGTCTCTCTTCTCTTTTATTTTTATGAAAAAAAATTTAGCTCTCTCTCTTTAAGTCTCTTTTCTCTTTAATTCTCTTCCAAACTATGTCGTGATTTTAGCTTTGAGAAAAACGAGCATCCATCAAGCTTATCGATTCTCGAAATGATTCAATTAAAAAATCTTCAAGTGAAGATAAGGGAAATTGTTATTCCCATAACAATAATCCATATGAATGGCCCATATAAATCTAAACAATAAGGTCATAGCAAGTAGCCGACCAGCCGTGGCCGTGGCATCCATGGTTTTTGTGTCTCCTATACTCATCTAAAGAAGGACAACACTTTCCCTCATAATAGAGGGCTTTATCAATATGTCTTAATAGTTGTAACCAAACAAACTCACATATTAAACATGGAAAGACATAATTTATATAAAAAACAACCAAGTCACAGACATAAAAAGCGCAATATGTCCTTACAATAACAGTTGCCAATATGCATGCTAAATGCACTCGGTGAAAACCTTCCAAGGGTTTTCAAACTACTGGAACAACAAGAAAAACTACAGCAAGCCCTGGAAGCCTTCAGGGTTAAGTATACTTATTGAATGAACTAACATAACCAGCAAAGTAAAACCAACTGACTATGGCCATTGTTGGATTTATATTACTCTCGAGTTATTATCTCCATCTTGTAGAAACTCGAAGGGATCAAAATCAGGATCCAGATAGTCCCCACCTTCTTGCTGCACCCAAATAACAAAGAGGAAACATTTGTGAGACATTACTAATCACGTATATTTTATAAATAATCATAAAATTGAACTGAGATTTAAATAGAACACATGCCTGGTTTGCATTCTCATATCCTTGATTGAGAAGAAACTTCTCAATGTCGTCATTGACAAAATTGAACAACCCATTGTTGTTATCTTCGTTTCCCAGCTGCAACTTGTTTGGATTCACCAAAGCCATGGTAGAAGATTCACCTACAACATCATAGTTGGGGTTCACAACAAATGGTTCATCTAGGGAAGTGACGTTGGAGTTCACAACAAATGGTTCATCTAGGGAAGTGATGTTGGGGTTCATTCCATCAAAGTATAAAGGATAGTCTAGAAAACAAAATATATCATCGGCTTTTTGAATCTCATCCATTCTACCGATCTCTGCAGAATTGTCATTATTTGGTATTTCACCTCCCATAGTTCTAGTCAAAATACCATTCCAAGCTCCAAATAATCCCATGTTTCCAATGTCTACCGAAGGTGGAGAACCTTATAAGCTTTCAAAGCTTAAGTTATCGATGTTAGGCTCAAGGGGTTCATTAGAGGGAAATCCAGTATTTCCCTGAGTGACATTCTGGTCAGCCATGATTGGTGTTGGATTGGTTGTGCTACCAATGTTCAGGTCATTGCCATACAAGGGTGCACTAGTTCCAAATAAAGTCGGGTACATGCCAACATTTGACTGGTTCACAGTTGTGCTCCACCCATCCATGTCTGTCCAAGGTATCCCGAATTGGTTATAGCAGTTGGATGTCCATAATTATCTTGAGATATAGAGTTATCATTTGAACCTTCTTGAAAATGGTACTGAGGTCGTGCTGAGGGCACATGATTGATATTGCTAGGTGGACAACAGTTGTCTGGCAGCTTTGGTTGATTTGCGTTAATGGAATTTGTTGTCGATTTTGATAGTTGTAAGAATTGTACCGCATTGAATGATCACGACTTGGTGAATAATCATGGTATTTAGTCTCGTCGGGCAAGCGCATTCGTATTCTACTACTATGAGGGTAATCAGATTCAGGGGTGCGTTTATATTTATTCAAGTGCATACGGTACTTCTGTGACATAAGCAATAATCCAATCACCATCAATATATCGATTTTCAATCAATTTAATAAGAGAAGATAAGATATGTACTATGTCGATGCTGCAGATGATATATAAACAATCATCATAGTGCAAAAGTGTGATTAACTAAAAGAAAATATAGTTTGAAATGAATCAAACAAACCTGTAGGTGACTGGCAATGTTGGATCTGCTCAATCCTCTAACTTTCATAAGAGCATGAATTCTCCTCGGAATTACCCCTAGTATAAAAAAGAAAAAGTTAATGATATTATAACAAATATATATATATATATATATATATATATATATATATATATCGCGAAGATTAATATAGTATAAGTTCAAGTGAGTTCATTACTCTTATTAGCCATGTTTAGTTTACTAAGGGCTTGTAAGAATTTTTCATGTAGTTTTTGTTTTTTTTTGATAATGTAAAAATATATTCAGACACCAGGAGAATAACATACATTCCTGATCAGCATGTACTCAGTACATCGTCAGGTAAATCTCTATATATTTACTCTAACCCCCTGGCTTCTAAAGCAAACAAACACTACAACCAGGAAATAGACAGACATCAGAGCTCCATAAGCTTTCAGTTGTCCCCCTGAGTCATCATTGCTCATGCATCAAGTAAGCTCAACCTGTCAACAGGTCCAGGAAATGCAAGTCCTTCCTCAAGATCAAGCTAGCACTGGCACAGGCCAACCAAACGCAAGACCTAAGCACACTTGAGTCGCGAGACCAAACCCCGAGCTTCTGTTGCACGGACCCCCTTCAATCAGGAACCTTCATCATCTGTTGTTTGCTGCCAGTGTCCGAGAGCCCTCCAGTTCCCAGTATCACAAGAGGACAGACCCTCGCAATTCTACCTTACACCCAGGCTTTCAGAAAACTGCACAACTCTATACAGTGACAAGACCCTGTCTAAAGCCCTGCACACCATCGCAGCAGGAGGAGGGTGCAGACCACTATCCGGACATCCTAAGCCAAACCGGCTACCATAATTCATGCATAAATCTGGTCCAATCACTCAGCAGATCTCTGAAGCATGATTCATCCCTCAACCCCGCACTAGCCTGATCACACAACAACCATGCCCACACAGTAGCTTTGATTGCAATCACCGTCTTAGGAATCGTGAAGGGTGTGCCCTGAAAAATCAAACTGTTTCGAGCTCGCCATAAACATCACATGACTGCATATGGCAAGATATTCCATACCTTAGCCTGAACACCATGCCTATTAAGGGGAGGCCACCAAGTTAGCAGCTGTTGTGGGGTCACCAAGGATTGAAACTCATCAACAGCCCGCACAGAAACAGAGGTCAAGATGCGCCAAATTTCCTTGGTCGCACTACAAGAAATGAAAAGATGATTGGTGGATTCGGAATCTCTCTTGCAAAGCTCACACCTGTTTGTTAAAACCATACCCCTTCTTTGTAACTTATCAATCGTCAAGGTCTTGTCCCACATTAAGCCCCAAAAAAAGAACTTGACATTCATAGGTATTTTCGGCTCCCACACCACTTTAAATGGAAACTCGAAAGGTTGAGAAGAGCGCCTCTCATCAAGGCTCACCAAGTATGAATAGCAGGACTTAACAGTAAAGAGCTTATCTTCGTTATGTTGCCAAACCCACTCATCATCTTCATCCACTAAATTCACCCCGCCAAGGATACCCATGAGATGATCAAGTTGAGTTACCTCGGTACCTCGAAAAAGAGTCCTTCGCAGGTGAACATTCCAAACACCATCGTTAAAATGATCCTTTACCGTGCCTTCCTTCATAGAAGCATACTTGTATAGTCTGTGGAAGCGCCTAGCAAAGGGCAAGTCACCATGCCACTTATCATGCCAAAACCGAGTCTTGTCGTCCCTCTTGACGACACGATCAATGCCATCAAAAATATCCTCTTGAGCTACTTGAATACCCCTCCATAGGCTACATCCATAGGTTTGAGTAGACTTCCTAGGCTTCCCACTATTATCACTCTCCCCATACTTGGCCTCAATAACTCGACGCCATAGGGCTTCCTTTTCATGCCCATACCTCCACAACCACTTGGATAGGAGAGCCTTGTTCATGTATCTCAAGTCCCGAATACCCAAACCTCCTTCCTTAAAAGGAGAGCACACTGTATCCCAAGCCACCAAGTGCATTTTCTTTTTCTCCTCACTTGAGCCCCATAGGAAATTCCTAGTGATCCTTTCAAGCTTAACGACAATGCTTGAAGGAATCGTAAGGAGAGAGAGATGGTAGATGGCTAGGCTTGCAAGGGTACTTTTAGCTAGGAGGAGCCGATCACCCTTAGTCATGGTTTTCCGTTTCCAACCACTAAGTCTCCTTTGATAAGACTCAATCACTGGGCTCCACACCTCTCTATTCTTGTAGTTAGCTCCCAAGGGAAGTCCAAGGTACTTCCCGGGAAGCTTAGCTACACCACAACCGAAAAAACGAGCCAAACCATCAATGTTATCGACCGCACCAATCTCGGACACGGAGGATTTAGCTAGATTTACTTTCAAACCTGAAACAGCTTCAAAGAGGGTGATCACTAGGCGAAGAACGGCTAGATCTTGGAAAGTTGGATCGGTAAAGAATAGGGTATCATCTGCAAACTGTAGGACCCCCACTGAGACTCTGTCATTCCCGTCCCGATTTCAAAACCTCGGAGTACACCATCCTGTATGCACTTCAATGTGAAGCGTGAAAGAGCTTCCATTACCAAGATAAACAAGAAGGGTGAGAGAGGGTCACCCTGGCGGATACCTCTGTGAGCTTTGAAATTACCCTCTGGAGAACCCTCTATGATCACAGAGAAACGGGCAGTCGAGATACACGTACGGACCCACTTTCTCCACTTCAATCCAAACCCCATCCTTCCAAGTACATAATCTAGAAAGTTCCAGTTCACATGATCATAGGCCTTACTGATATCAATTTTGCAAACGAGACCTGGGTTGCCCTGCCTTAGCCTCGCATCAATGTAGTTGAGCAGTCCACACCACCCTTGTTTTCTTGAGAGGGACTACTGCAGTCTTCTTCCCAATATCTTGATCTTCGTTTCCACGGTTCTTGTAATGCCTTTTCTGCTTCTTATTATCTTGACCATTATCCTGTCTTCGTTTTTTTTCCATTGCTAGTGTTGGAAGAAGATGATGAATTTCTACTTTGTCTACGAATATCGTCACTTATGGAAAGTGAACTTGACCTATCCTGAGAAGAAGTAGGAGGTGGAGGAGGAGGACCTTGTCCGCCTTGTATATTTATCGCTTTGAAGTACTCCAAATTCTCGGTATAGACAAATTGCCACATATTCTCGTAATTGCTAATGGTTAATGGCTTTGTAAAGAAAAAACGAGCACCCGCTTCTAGTCCTCTTTCCATAACATCCAGTTTATGATCAGAAGACATAACTACATTTAAAAATATATAAATCCAAGTTACAATAAAAAAAAAACCCTATATATATGCGTATATATTATATACAAAATACTAATGGAGTCGACTGAGTAAATGATGACTTACAAAGAAAAGGGATATCGTATAATGTTCTCACAATGGTAAGAAGTTGAAATCCGTCCATACCAGGCATGTGAAGATCAGATAGAACTAAATCAAAATCGTCTTCACTGTTCTTTAGGAAGCTCAGAGCTTCCCTACCTCCAGTAGCAGTAGTAACTGAAAATAGAATATGATTAATGATCACAATCTTGGAATTATTATTAATAGAATCTCCTTTAAAATTTACTAACTAAACAAATAATATTAATAATGGTATTTGATTTTTGGTCCCTCCTAAACCCCAAAATTAGAATCTACGTCATTATGTTCTCTAAATATGATTAATGATCACATTGAATCGCCAAAATTTTCCCCCTTTCATAATTTCAACATGTATGGATCTCCAAATTACCAACTTAGCCATGATTTATTCTTCTAATTTTTCTTCTTGTCACCTAAATCCATACCTTTTAACATATAAAATTTCTTTAAGTATTGATTCTCCATTTTCTAAGAAAGGAGTTGATAAAATCAAAAATATTTTATTGATCTGATCAAGAGTCTGATAATTTTAATTTTTGTAAAACCAAAAAAAAATTAAATTATCTATTTTTTGAAATCAAAAAGAAAAAAAAAAGTATCAACTTTACATTTCTAATAGTATGTACAAAGGTGAAAGACCGGCTTCCAACTTGCCATATAGAGTAAGGCATGCATCCTCCAAACAATATGACCAAGACTTTAATCAGATAATATGTATACATATAAATGGAAATTAAATGAAGGCAAATTTGTAATCAAATCTAAACAAGATCTATGAAATATTTGTTAATACAAAAAAAACATAAACACAAAATCTTCTTAATTTATATATACCATTATAGTGTTTGGTTGTAAGCATCCTTTCAGCAATCAAAAGAGATGATGGATCATCATCTACAACCAAAACATGAAGACCTACACGCATATTCCTGTTTTGTGGGTTTTCTATAACTATACTAGCCATGACAAAACAACAGAAAGAAATGGATAAAAAAAGGGTGATTTAGGTTTTGGTCACCACTTTTTAGTATAAATTAGGTTTTGGAGCCGATTTTTATCTTTATTAGGGTTTAGAGCTGAACCGACAATTGACCCAAGTAATTGTTTATAATGGCCAAAATACCCCTGATCAAAACTATATTAGGGTTAGTGATCACGTGCAGATCACGTGAGTTTCAGGGGTAAACTTAGGTATTTTGAAAATATTTTCGGTTCAACCGGGTTTTTTTAGTTGTTGGTTCGAAATGAGCTCTAAACCCTAATAAAGATAAAAACCGGCTCCAAAACCTAATTTATACTAAAAAGTGGTGACCAAAACCTAAATCACCCATAAAAAAATGATATTGATGTAGTTGACTGAAGTAGAGTATATATATATATAGTACTTAGAATTTCTTTGGGGGTCTACCTATACTTCAAAATGGTTGACAAATGAATTAAATCAGTTCAAGTGAGAATGACATGAGCATGCAATGACACTATACTAATTAAGAATGATAATCAAGGGCATAACTGAAATTGCAAAGTCAACATATATTAAAACTATTAATATATACAAATACAATATGATATGTATATTTGAGGTTGTTCATGTTATTAGGTCAAACGGCCTTTGATTGTTTTAGATTTACGTATCTGAATAATGTTTTTGTTGTATAAAATTACAAATTTTATTAATATTATAATCTCCAAAATTAATTTCTTTGTCGTATACGGTTTTTAGTAACTATATCCACTTTTCATTTATAATCATTTACTTTGCGAATATTGCAATTAGTATTTAGCGTATACGTGAAAATATATTGAGTTTGGGTATTTTAGCGACAATGATTCAATTCGAATATTTGATCCGGTAATATCAAAAATAATTTGGATGACATTAGAAGTACAGTTGCAAAGTTATAGGCCTACTTGCTAGGCTTATGTGATAATTTTATCCTCATATAAAAACTTAAATTACTAAAATGCCCTTCATTTATAAATTAATTACAAACTTTTTTGTTTATAGAAATGAAATTTACTAGAATCTTAGAAATGTTTACTTCACCTCGAAACAAGACTAGTGGCCTAGTATTGATAGACTTTATGTACAAGTGTTCACTCAAATTATACAATAGGCAAACTCAATAAATTGTAGATTCGAGTTGAAATCTTGTAATTAATCATTTGTTAAGAAAAAAGGTAAACTAACTTTAACTAATTATTATTGTGTGCTAATTAGTACTTAGTTTTCCTATGGCACATAGTTTACCAATATTACAACCAGAATAAAGTTAAAATAAAGTTTGGAATCTAATTAAAAGCTGCATCATTGTATATCCTATGAGAATCAGAATATGACCCACTGATTTATTAATCAATACCACTCAACTAGTTTTTTTTTCCAGAAACTCTAAAACCATTTTGAAGGTGTATTTGATAATGTGGCTAGTGATTTGCATTCAATCAAAGCTTTGGTGAACAAAATCAATGGTATAGAATCCAAACTGCCAGTTTCTACTAGTTTTGCTCACCATAGGTTTGAATGTGAATCAATTGGCCACACTTTAATTACACCTGAATGCTAGATAGAGAGGAGTTGTGAATAACCTAATTTGTAGAAGTTGACTTATACATAAAGTAAAGTACATAATTACCAAACAGAGGATATACTTCTTTTGTAAGTTTCAACTTTCAACGATGCTTTGTATTTTGTCAATAAAGCTTTTTTTTTTTTTTTTTTTTTTTTTTTTTTGTATGCTTTGCATTTTGTGAATAAAGCTTTCTTCATCTTTTTAATTACTTTTTGAACAGGTGGAGTTCAAACATTTTTTTCATGCAATTAATGGAGAGCTCAAGAACGTTAGTCACTTGTCCCAAATCGCGCGGTTGTCTATCTCAAGGACTTATGATGTACAATTATATTGAAGTGATAACTCTATGACCATTTCATATTTATCTTTTGAACTCGAATCTTGAAATTCCCTACTACGACTGCTAGTTTGGCTGAACTTCTGGCTGAAAGCTTGATTGATTTCAACCTGTTTGATAGTATATGCTTAGCAAATATTGTTTTCAAATTTTGATAGAATGCTCGTAAAATAATTATACATCTTATTGGCTCATTTTGAGGGTCGCTTCTATTTGTCGCGAAAAATCAGTTTTAAATTTCAAACAAACAATACAACTACAGGGAGTAATGGAAGTAGGTGTGGTGTGAATTGAAATACAACTGGAAGAATCTTTAAGAGATTGATTCTCAACACATGATCATCAACTTCAATATGAGATCTTTTAGGATTCTTAACTTTTATATTCAATTACTTCTTCTTACCAAGATTTAAACAAAATCGTCTTCTGTTATCTTCTTCTTTAATTAATGTAAAGATCAACAACATGCACCAACAATGGATGTTGGTACTTTTTGAAAGGAAATAACTTGTTTCCTGGCTTCATGAGTGCTAAGTTTAAAACTAAGGACAGAGATTAATACAATGCCTTAAAAAATTATCAATGTATTAACCTATTTCTAGATTAATGCACTACTAGATCAGGTCGTTGGGAGACTTGACCAAAGGGGAAGTTTTAGGTCGGGGTGTCTGCACCTCGTTGAGATTGAGATTGCCTACGTACTCTTAGCTCGAGGGAATTGAACTTAGAGATCAAGCCATCGTAGTTCTGTTCTTATAGAAGGTAGAAAGGCGTGGATCGTGGATCTTGCAGATTCTCCGCCGTCATAATGAGGATTGATTGTGTAACGCGCGAGGATCATCCTTGTGAATTAATTATGTAACTGACGAGGATATTCTGTGCATTGAATGAGAGCACGTGTGTATAATCAGGTCGCTGCTGGTTGCGTGGTCGGGTCGTTGCGGTCGAGCTACTAGCAGGTAGAGATCGTGGCGACCTGATGGATGGATGATTGTGCCACGTGGCTGCTTTTGATTGGTTGTAGTATGTAGTACCCCTACATAAGCCCCCTCTTTTTAGGTCGGCTGTAGAAGTCGGGCTGAAAAGACTAAGAACTCTGATCGATGCTGATTTGCAGTTTGCTTTTTGAATTTGGGGACGTGGCAGTCATGCAGGCTTGTCTGTACTAATCATGGCGCTCTTACGGGGAAGTGGAGGATTTTCCTCGAGCAGTTAGCTGTGCAGTTATGGCAACTGACGCACTTCTTGCCTGATATGGTCTTTGTGTGGCACGTGGGATGATCCGACGGTGGATGTGAATCGTTTGTTAAGTGGAAAATAACTGCAATAGATGTGGATTCTCTGCTCGATCTCAGCCGTTTACCTGTTTTGAACTGATGGCTGGGATTGTATGTGCTACAGTATTTAAACTGTAGCTCTCTTGAGAAGGGTTTACCTATCTCGCCTTTATTTGAATTGCTGCCACTTTTCTCTTGCGATCTGAAGAACCTTGAGAGCTCCTGAGGTTAGTTTTCTTCTCTTTCTTTTCTTTCATCTTCTGTTTTCTTTTCTGTTGCTTGATAGAAATGTCTGACTTGAGTGACTCTCAAAATGATAATTTGAGTGGTGGTGGTGGTGAGGAGTATGAGTCTGAAAGGACTCATTCTGAAGCCTTGTCTCCCATTCATGGTGTGGACTCTGATAGCCCCCAGAGTAGCGGCTCCCATGGGGCGGACTCGTCTGACGAAGAGATGGTGGAAGGAGACGATGGCTCGATGTGTAGAGTAGTGAACCTTAAGTATGTAAATAGGCACATTGCGTTTAGGAAGCAGTATGGGCTTAGCTCGATTGAGCATCTGGAGATTAGATTTTTAGGAGATCGTTTACTTTCTGCTGAGTATCGACCTAAAAATCCTTTCTCTACTGTTTTTACTTTGACCCAATTCCGAGCTGGGATGAGGCTGCCGTTGTCTTGTTTGGTGGTCGACCTGTTGAATGCTATTGGTCGAGCCCCCTGCCAGATGAATGGCAATTTTTGGAGAAATATGAGGGTAATTGACGACCTCAATAAGCTGCATAAGTGGAACATTACTGTAAGTGATGTGTTGGACCACTTCAGCTTCAAACGTTCTTCAAAGGCTGATTTTTCCGGCTATAACATGCAAGTTAGGCCAGAACGTTTGCCTTTGATCTATCCGGTAAGTAGTGAGCCATGGTGGAAAGATCCCATGCTGATTACTGGGTCGATCATTGAGGGGAGTATCCAGTTGCGTCATGTGACTCGGAATGATGCTCATGAGTTTCTGGTTATTGGTCTCCATACTGTAGATTTTTTTCCTGTTTCCGGACTTGATGATTTTGTATCTTTTTTGCAGCGATCGGGGACGATCATCTTTTGAGGAAGAACGATCTGCAGTCCGCTTTGAACGGTTTTGGTTTCTTGGCTGACCACCGTAAGATACAGCTATTACCACACCTGAAGGAGCATTTTATTCCCAAAGGTGGTCCGAAAACCGTTGAAGAAGAGCTCGAGAGGAGGAAGTCGCTGAGGAAAGCGCATATGTCTTCTGTACATAAAGCTGAGGCTGGGCGTTCTGGTGGTAGTTCGTGTGCTGGGGAGAAGGAGCGAGGTAGTGGTAGCTCGAGGCCTGAGGAGAGAGAGCGATCTGGAAGCACTGCTCGGAGGTCGGATAAGGAACGATCTGGTGTTAGTTCGCGTCGGGGGGAGGTAGTGGCGAGCCCCCCAGTCGTATCCCCTCCGGCCTCACTCCCTAAATTACCTGCCTTGGCCGGGAAGAAGAGGTCGCTTTCAGGGAACCTGAAGTTGATGGAGCCTCCAACTATGCCGTCATCTGCTCCTCCAAAGTTTGTGAAATCTCCTGAGCCTCCTCTGAAGTCCAGGAAGACTGCTGCTGGGCCTTTGCAGAAAGGCAAGGGGATATCGTCTGAGTTTCGCCCTGGGTCGTTCGATTATTTAGATGGCCGCGGTGAGAAGCATGTCCTGTATGATAACGACAGTGCTATTGACGACCCTTGTGTTGCCCGGGCTGTGAATGAGGGCATCGTCCTGGATGCTGATGCTCGAGCAGTGAAGTCGCAGACTTTGTTGGTGACCTGCTCAAAGATAAATGCGGCGCTGTCTTTGGTGAGTGTTGTCATAAGTCTTTTTTGGTTGTGCTTAGCCATTGATGACTAAACTCTGTTTGCACTTGCAGCTCAACGCAAGCTTCTAGGAGGTGCGTCTGGTTGCTGAGGTTGGTGCTCGAGCTGAGATTGAGTTGAAGGACCTCAATGAGAAGCTCGAGCAGGCGAAGAATGTTGCAGTTGTTGCTGAGTGCAAGGTGAGGGACAGGGATGCGCAGGTCGCGGCGTTGAAGGAGATGGTGGAGCAGTTAAAGGAGGCGGTGGAGCAGTTGAAAGAAGATTCTGCTGCTGCTAAGGCTTCTGCTGAATACTGGGAGCACGCATGCCAAGAGAATGGCGCAGCGTGGAAGGCCTACTGCGACAACTTGAAGGAAGCTTTGATGGGGTCGCCCGAAGGAGAGGAGACGTGAGGTGGTGCTGATGGAACTTTGGTGCCAGCTCAGGACACCTTGACGGGCCCTAATGACGAGGTCGCCAGTGGCCGTACGGAGATTGATGGTTTCGGCGACCAGTCTGTGCAGCAGTGAGCTAGTCCTGGTACCGACCTTCTTGTATTGGGTAACCTTGTGCAAAGTTTGCTTCTTGCACTCCTTGTTCTTGAAGTAAGTCTTCTTTGGCCTTCCTCAAAGCAGTCTCCTGAGTTTGTGAGCTTGAGTAGACAATCATTTGTTTTGTTTGGAGTTGTAATGAACAACAGTACTTGATAGTTTATTTGATGAGCTTGTAATTAAGCCTTTCTGATCAGCTAGTTTCCAGGGAGTCCTGGTAGCTCGTTCAGAAGGCAGGTAGACGAGATGAATGGCTGCAAGCAGGACGTACTGAAAACAGTTCTTCTTGTATGCCTTAGTTTAACTTTGCTTTTACCTGTAATGGTTAGAATCTTATCAAGTAAAAAGAAATTTCAATGATTTACCTTACATTGTCATTTTTGTTACGTTGTCTGCTTGTATGAGTTTTGCAAACAAGTAGTAATCATAGTGTTGGACCTGCTGGTAGATGAGGTCGCATGCATGGTTGCTTGATTGTACATGGGTCGTGGGAATGATATGACCAATGTACCAAGTTAAGTTGCAAATGTATGAACTTAACAAAATTGAAATTATCAAAGGGACTAGAGTATTGATAATTTATAGGTCGAGGGATTAGACCTTTAAGAGCCATTCATGTTTGAGCTGAGATGAAGGCAAAGATGAGATTATATATTGAAATGTAATGAATAGATGCTTACATTTCATTGATAAAACTTTTTCAAGTGATAAGCATTCCATGGGTTCTTAACGACCTCTCCTTCTGATGTTTGAAGACGATAAGAACCATTGCTTTGGACCTTGGTAATGATGTAAGGGCCTTCCCAATTGGCATTGAGTTTGCCAATAATATCCTTCCTTTTGTTGTGGAACATTTTCCTTAGAACTAGTTCTCCTGGCTGAAAAGATCTAGGTCGTACGCCTTTGTTATAAGCTCGCTTTAGTCGTTGTTGATACTGTTCAAGCTTTATAACGGCGTGGTTTCGTCGCTCCTCGAGGAAATCGATTCCGAACGACCAGACCTGATTGTTAAGCTCTGTGTCGACCAGAAGGGACTTGGTCGTTCCGAATGTTAACTCGGTGGGAATAACGGCCTCAACTCCATAGCAAAGACTGAATGGTGACATCCCTGTGGATGTACGAGGGGTTGTTCTGTAAGCCCATAGGATGTTTTCTAACTATTGTGGCCATTGATCGTGTTGATCTTTTAGCTTTTTCTTTAAGTTGTTCAGAATCTGACGATTTGCAGCTTCGACTTGGCCGTTGGCTTGTGGATATCTAGGTGTTGACCTGGAATGTTCGATTTTCCATAGCTCGTAGAAAGCTTTGATGTTTCTGCCAACGAACTGAGTGCCATTATCCGTGACTATTCGCTTTGGTAGACCGAATCGTGTGATTATGTTTTCCCACATGAATCTTTGAACATCAACTTGAGTGATGTTGGCGAGTGCAACGGCTTCTACCCATTTTGTGAAGTAGTCAATGGCGACTAGAACAAACTTCTTTTCAGACTTCTTTTCTTTGATGAAAGGGCCCATGATATCTAGCCCCCACATGTGAAATGGCCATGGCGCAGTGATGTTGATTAGATCGTTTGGATGCTGATGTTGGTTATCAGCAAAACGCTGGCATTCTTTACACTTCAACACAAATTTCTTGGCATCTTCTTTCATTCTTGGCCAGAAATATCCCTGGGAGATCGCTTTATGAGCTAATGTTCGACCTCCGGAGTGGTTTCCACATTCTCCTTCATGGATTTCTTGGAAGATGATCTGGCCATGCTTGGGAATCAAGCACCGTAACAACAGACCGGTTGCAGATTTTCTGAATAGCTTACCCTCATGGAGTTTATACATAGTGACTTTATGTAATAGTTTACTGGCTTCCTTTTTGTTGGATGGTAACACACCAGTTTGAAGGTAAGTGATGAAAGGCTCCATCCAAGTTCCTTGGATGTCTGCTGGTGTTGTGGCTAGTAGATCAGAGATTTGATGAACATTTTCCTCTTTCAACAGATATGCGGGCTGCGTACTGATTGCTATTGTGAGAGCCCGCGGTCGATCTGACTCAATCTTGGATGTTAAGAATGCCAGTGAATCAGCATGTCTGTTGTCATCTCTAGGGATGTGTTCGATTGTGAAATAACTGAGCTTGCTGATGAGTTCTCTTGCTTTGCTGGCATATCGGATTAAGTTGACACCATTGATCTGGTAGTTATTGGTAATCTGATTGACTACCAATTGAGAATCACTGTATACCTTGAGGCGGACTGCCTGTAGGTCGATAGCCATTTGTAGGCCTTGGATTAGAGCTTCGTATTCGGCCTCCTTGTTGGAGGTCGAAAAGTCAAGACGAGTTGCTCTCTCGAGCTGTGAACCTTCAGGAGAAATGAGCACAGTACCTATGCCACTTCCGTTGGAGTTATGGGAACCATCAACATATAGTTGCCAAGTGTCGGGACGACTGTCCTGGACATTCTTTGTTTCTGGTTCTGGTTCCCAATTGATATCCTCTGCTGGATAGTCTGCTAAAAAATCTGCGACGAATTGGCCTTTGACGGCCTGTCGAGAGACAAATTCAAACGTATAATCACCTAGTTCGGCTGCCCATCGAGCCATACGACCTGTTTTGTTCTTCTTTTCTAATATATGTCGTAACGGTTGGTCGGTGATTACTCTGACAGTGTGAGCCTGGAAATAAGGTCTGAACTTGCATGCAGCATAAAGGAGTGCTAATGCTAATTTCTCTAGAGGTGTGTACCTTATTTCGGCCTGTTGTAAGACTTTGCTCGTGAAGTAAATTGGTCTTTCGACCTGATTTTCCTCTTTGAAAAGCACTGCGCTGATCGCAAAATCTGAAGCTGCGAGGTAGATACCGAGTATATCTCCGTCATTAGGCTTAGTAAGAACTGGCGAAGTGGATAAGTATGTCTTGAGGTCGGTGAAGGCCTTCTGGCATTCTTCTGTCCATTCATATGTAGCCCCCTTCTTAAGAATATGAAGCATTGGTCGACATTTATCTGATGCTCTAGAAATGAATCTATTGAGAGCTGATACCATGCCGTTGAGTTTTTGGATCTGCTTCTTTGTTTTCGGGTTGGGCATGTCAATCAGTGCTCTGATCTAGTCTGGATTTTCTTCGATGCCTCGTTTTGTGACTAGGTAGCCGAGAAACTTTCCTGATGCGACCCCGAACAGACACTTCTCTGGATTAAGACGCATCCTGTATTGTCTTAATCTTTGGAATGCCTGGTCGAGATTGTACAAATGATCCTGTTCTTGGCTGCTCTTGACCAGCATATCGTCAATGTAGACTTCCATTCCTCGACCTAGTAGGTCGTCGAACATTCTGGTGACCAGTCTCTGATAGGTCGCTCCTGCATTTCTTAAGCCAAATGGCATAACCTTGTAGCAGAAAATTCCTTGCTCTGTTGTAAAAGATGTTTTCTCCTGGTCGGGTTCGTACATTGGGATCTGGTTGTACCCTGAGTATGCGTCCATGAATGACAATAACTCGAAACCGCATGTCTGATCGACTAACCTATCGATTCGTGGCAGTGGGAATGAATCTTTAGGACAAGCTTTGTTCAAGCTTGTGAAGTCGATGCAGACTCTTGTTTTCCCATTCTTCTTTAAGACTGGCACTATGTTGGCTAGCCAGTCTGGAGTATCGACTTCTCTGATGAATCCGACCTGTTTGAGTCTACTGATTTCTTCATTGACTGCTTCGTGAAACTTGGGAGCGAGCCTTCTTGGTTTTTGCTTGACAAGTCGATAATTCGGATTGACGCGCAGTTTATGATATGCAATTGATGGATCTATTCCAGGCATATCGATATACGACCAAGCAAAAACATCTTTATTAGTTGAAAGAAAATTTACAAAGTTATGGAACTTATCTCCTTCTAACTCTGCACCTACATAGACATATCTCGGGTCATCTTCTGACCCAAGGTTCACAGGTACTCCTGGATCAGTGCTTCCGAGGTTAAGCTTGGTTGAGCTCGTTGGCTCCTTCTGTAGTTGCTATTTGGTAGCATCGGTCTTCTCTTTTGAAGGGCTTTTGGACTTGTTGTCGCCCTCCCGAGCCTCTGATGAGATTGGGCTCTTCCCTTTGACGTCAGCATCCTTGGTTCCAGAGGTGGATGTCTTTGCAGGTGCCACAGCTTCAATAATTCCATGGCATTCCTGAGCAGCGTTCTGGTTGCCCCGAAGTTCCATTATCCCATGAGGTCCGGGATAGCGGAAAACTTGATGATATGTTGATGGCACGCCTCTCATGGCATGGATCCACTTTCGACCCAGAATCGCATTGTACTTGCTTGCGATGTTAAGGATGCTGAACTTGGCGGTGACGACGACCTTATCTTCCTTACGGCCCACAGTAACGGGCAGCAGAATTTCACCCTTACTATCTTCCCTTGAGTTGTTGAAGCCTAGGATGGGTGTGAAGTCAGGGATGAGAACTGAATCAGGCAACCTCATGTCTTTGAAGGTTCTGTACATGAGTATGTTGCAGGATGCACCAGGGTCAATGAGTACCCTCTTAATGATGTAATCAGCAATTCGTAGCTCAACGACAAGGGCGTCGTTGTGAGGGGTGACGACCTTGTTGAGATCATCCTCTGTGAATGTGATGTCGGATTCCTGGCGAGCCGGGATGTTAAAGCGAGCTGCCCGGCCAGTAATAGAGTAGACATGATGAAGATGTTCTACCCTTCTTTTCTTGTCCCTCGATACGGGGGTGGAGTCGGATTCATAAATCATGTAAACGACATGACTTTCCGACTCGCTGTCGCTGTCAATCTTGTTTGCGACCTTCTTGTTGAGCTGGTCGCGTAGGTCACCTGTTGGACCTAGACGTTGGGAGAGGCTACGCCCTCTGCTGCGGACTGGACTTGCAGAGGCCGTTCTGGCCTTGCTGTGATTCCTCTTTGGTGAACGGGGAGGGGTTCTGGATCCCTTCCTCGCCCGTTTGCTTGTGGTATCCTCTTGTCTTCCGAGGATCCAATTGTTGAGCCTTTTGTCATCGGCCCATGTTTGAAGAGCGCGTTTCAGAACGCGACAATCATCTGTTTGATGACACCGTACCTTGTGGACTTTGCAGTACGGTCGACCAGATGTGTCCTCCAACTGTGTGGAGGTAGGAATCTTGCACCAATGGTTGTGCTTGATTCGCTCATAGATGTAACCGGCTGGTCTTGTGAACCGGTGGTACTCTCGTTGCTCAGTAGGCAACGACTTTGCTTTGAACCTCTTGTTATCAGATCGAGGTCGCTTGGTGAAGCCAGACTCTACATTGCTAACTACATGATTCTTTTCCCCTCCAATGAGGGCTTCCTCGAGCTTGATGTAACGGTCTACCTTTAAGTAGAGCTCGTCTAGGGATGAAGGTCGCTTCATGGCTAAAGATTTGTGGAGGTCGGACCCCTGGATCAGACCGTGAGGGAATGCGATGGTTGCGAAGGTCTCATGTTCCTTTGCAAAATCCTGAATTGAATGCAATTCAGATTTAAAACGCGCAAAGAAAGTGCTTAGTGACTCACCATCCCGCTGCTTGACTTTGAAGATTTGATCGATGGTGACGGGTCGCTTCTTGTTGTGGATGTAGAAAATGACAAACTGCTTTTCGAGCTCGGCAAACGAGCTGATGGATCCTGATTTCAAACGGTGAAACCAGTCGAGAGCAGGCCCAGTGAGGCTGGACTGGAACAGTAAGCATAGAAGATGATCTTCTTTGATGAGAGGAAGGGATTTCCGGAATCCCTTGATGTGGTCGGTCGGATCTCCGACTCCTGCATATTGATCGAACTTGGGGGCATTGAGCTTGTTCGGCAAATCATGTTCAAGGATCTCCTTGGAGAAAGGAGACTCCTGGAACTGCTGGAGGGACTGTACAGCAAGTTGCTCCGCAGTGTGGCTTTTGGAGTGATGGAGGATAGCCTGAGAGGCTTTAAACTCTGCTAACTGTTGGCTGAGTTGCTCGTATTTCTGGTTGGAGTCATCAACAGGAATGACTCCACGACCACCATTTTCTGCTTGTGTGGGGCTGTCGATTTGTGCAGCTTTCAAACGTGCATTCTCTTCCTGTAGACGAGTGATTTGTTCATGCAGATCCTGGATGGTTAACTCCGGGGTAGTCATTTGAGTAAGTGATTTTGATTTGGGTGGGAGGGTTTGGGTTTTTCGATTATATCGAATTCCTTGCAGTCGGCGCCAAATGTATTAACCTATTTCTAGATTAATGCACTACTAGATCAGGTCGTTGGGAGACTTGACCAAAGGGGAAGTTTTAGGTCGGGGTGTCTGCACCTCGTTGAGATTGAGATTGCCTACGTACTCTTAGCTCGAGGGAATTGAACTTAGAGATCAAGCCATCGTAGTTCTGTTCTTATAGAAGGTAGAAAGGCGTGGATCGTGGATCTTGCAGATTCCACAACACCAGAACAGTTGATTTCTAACGGCATAATGATGTTAGTATAATGTTTACTAACGGTTTTTATGCGTTAGCAAATCGGCGTTAGTATTTAGTAACGGGTACTGTTATAACGGTTTGTAGCCGTTAGTACATTTTTTTTTCTAACAGCAAAGAAGCGTTAGAAAATACTAACGGCATAATCGCGTTAGAATATTTTGTTAGTACTTTGTAACATTGAAGAGGTTCTAACGTTAATTTAGTGTTAGGAATTACTAACGGTATTTTGCTGTTACAAATTTTAAAATTAATTAAAAAAAATTTTGCCCTCCTAGCTTGGTGCAATATATAATTATTTCTATAGCCTGCAAAGATACAAAGTGTAAATTTATCATTCGATAATGCCACTGTAATCCAACAATTCCATTGACATTTTCAAAGCATTCACGATCTTTATACAAGCAATGCTAATTGCAATCCAACAATTATATAACATAACACTTGCTATAATGTACCAAATTTATCTATGACAACTATTTAACCAAAAATGCAATTTATAAAATAATTTATAAATTATACAAACGTTTGTAAAACTTTATTACCTAGAAAAAAGATTGTTTTACACAACTTCTTGACCATACTTTCTCCATCTATAACCAATTTCAACTTGATCGAGCTCGCTTTTCGTGACAAAAGCAAACCTATGCTTTTTTAGCCGCTTATGATACTTCTTTTGGGGCTTCAACCTTCATCAACCAACAAAAAAATTAATCGTTTCCATCAATATATCAAACAACTACCATTTACTACTATCACATCAATTTGAGTAAAGAAATGCATTATTGAAAGGTGTAAATGGAGATATGTAGTCTTACAGTTTCTTAGACTTATGAAGCTCTTCTTTATTTTCTTCTTCCTCTTTTACTACTAACTTATTAGCATAACCATCACTTGTAGGTTCCGCCCAAGACGAAGAAATCAAAGAAGAGTCAGATACGTTGCAGGCAAATTCAACACTTTAGATGTTTCAACCAACTTGAAGGTACAAAACCGCCTTCATTTCATGTTTATCACAACTGAGTGGTCTCACAAGAAACTTGTCCTACAGACATAACCACTATGATTAATATTTAAAACGCACAAGCCATCTTATTATTTTGAATTTCAATATCAGCATAAAAATCTAAACCGAGAAAATTGAAGTGTCCGTCGTAAGCCAGGAAAATATTACAATCATTAATGCCACTATAGAACCAATACGTACTGTTATTGAAACTGCATATATCCGTAAAAGAAAAGTAACAATTACATCACAATAACCAAGAAACAATGATAAGGAAAAACAAATAAAAGAGAACTTACTGTGTAGTTCAACATCTTTTAGAAAATAGCTCTGTTGTTAGCACAACACTTAGACCAGGTTCTGCAAGGACAATGCCTGAAGTGCCTCGAGCAGCATAAGCAACAACTTGACATGTAATTGACAAAGGTAAAAATATGTTTGCAAAGGACGATTAAGAGAACAGAAAAAATAGAGGATTAAATGATTATTAATTTGTTTGTAAATTAAGGTGTGTGTTTAGGAGAGGAAGAAGAGAGTAGAGAGGAATAACAATTCGTAATTGTGTTTTTTCATTGTTCGGTCCACGTCACCAAGCCATGTAATGACTTAGCGTAATGATCCATTAGAAGTAACATGTGATAGTCTGGCTCTAGAACTAATATTCCAAAAACTATGAAAATAATAGTATTATTTAATTCATTTCAGATTTAGTTTAGCTAGATTTTCATGTAACTATAACAAATATTACAAAGTATAATGAAATCTGGAAAAAAAAACAAGTTTTTCAGAAAATATAAAGACGTACATAACAAGAGTGAATGGTAGCTGCCAGATTACACAGAGTATCCTAATTGTCTACTTATTCCACTTTTAAGTCCTTCCTAAGCATATAGTGTCATATGATGGATACCACAAGTGAAAAAAATAGTGTGTCATATGACTCACCGAAAAACAAAATACACTAAAATATGAATTGTCTCTTGGAAATTAGTTTAATGCCTCCTTGATCCTAGCTTTCCTGCAACATTAAAAAATAAAACAATCCAAGAATTAACAACTTGCGAGATCATTTTGCCAAAAGAATAAAAGGGAACACCTAAATATATGACAAGTGAAGAAGATCACAAAGGTGACATCGATAAAAATCAACACAAACAAGTCCTGCATACTAATGTCACCCAAGTGAAGTAGTGAGCCAAGACCTACTTTCTTCATTAGGTCCAACATAGAAGTCAAGGTTTTACTACTTTTACATGTGTACGTAACAGCAACAGTAGCCATTCACGTTCAACCATTCTAATGACTAATGGATAGTCCTACTTGTATTAAAAAAAACTGCAAATGAAGAGAAACAGAGTTGAAGTGTAATCAATCTAAGTCATGTGCTACATTACATCTACATGGATTATAGATCTAATTATTAATATAAGTTGCTATAAAGTCCCTATCCCATAGAACATTGCAATCTCCTTGCACATTAAAAAAAATCTATATGAGCATGAAGTATAATGACCCATTATTGTATCTGTTGCTGACTTTGTGTTCAGGTCCAAATATAGGTGAAAGCCCCATAAGAACTAAGACACACAACTAGATAATATGTACAATGCCCACTTGTTATGACTGAAGAAAGAGTTAAGTGTCAAAGACTTACCAATATATTAAAAGTGAGAGTAACCTTCAACACCCAAGTAATCTACCATATTACTGAAAAACGATTTTATTGAGATATGTTTAATTAAAAGAAAGGAGAAACGAGGTACTGTCAGGTGAGGGTATTCTTCAATTCCTAGTTACAAACCAGTAGAAATTGTTTACCTGACCATGTTTTGTTTATCTAATCAAGTCAAACAAAAAAAAAAATGCCCACTAAAACATACAAAAACCCCTCAAAACCAGACCATTGAACACAATTTGCCAGAAAAATTTTGACATCAAATTGATGAAATAGATTACCAATTTACAGTTTATAAACCAATGAATTAGAGTTTCATAAAGATCCAAAATTACTGTCGTCAAACAATAAACATCTACTATTATCATCATCAGAATATGAACTTAACTTACACAATTTTTTCTTTAATCTCAAATATCAACAACAAATTAACGATACAGATAACATTCTTTTTAAATTCAAACGAAATTACCTTAAAAGTGATGATAAAAACTTGAATTTGTTCTGAATCAAAACCAACCTTTTGACAACGAAACCCAAATCTCCCAAATCTGATCTAGGTTTATACCGAGCGTCGTAAGAGAGAGAAAAAAAAATAAAGAAGAACAAATAGAAATTGATAGAGATAAGATGTGGTGATAGATGCAGATTTACAGATTTGCAGAGACGGTGAGAGAGACGATGAAAGAGTTCTTCATTGAATAGAGTTCTTATGTAATTCCAAGAAGAAAGTAGAGTTGAGATCGAGGGAAGGAAGTTAGTTTTTGATACTAACACCCAGACTACTCGTGTGTTAATCACATGGGTTGAATTTGTGTTATTTGAATGTAACCAGTAACACAAAGAAACTGTTAGTATAATTTTCTTAGCTGTTACTAAATAAATAAAAAAATTATTTAATTGATACTAACGGTTTTGAAGCAATACTAACATTATATTGCTGTTACTAGCCTCCTAACACCAATTTACTGTTAGAAATAAAGAAAGGCATGCGTTACTAAAATCCAGTTTTGGTGTAGTGTTCTCCGCCGTCATAATGAGGATTGATTGTGTAACGCGCGAGGATCATCCTTGTGAATTAATTATGTAACTGACAAGGATATTCTGTGCATTGAATGAGAGCACGTGTGTATAATCAGGTCGCTGCTGGTTGCGTGGTCGGGTCGTTGCGGTCGAGCTACTAGCAGGTAGAGATCGTGGCGACCTGATGGATGGATGACTGTGCCACGTGGCTGCTTTTGATTGGTTGTAGTATGTAGTACCCCTACAATCAATATGGCCTGGATTGAGGGGAGCACTCAACAGAGGCGGCTCTACAGTTTAGGCAGAATAGGCAGGTGTCTAGGGCCCCACTTCTTTTGAGGCCCCCATTTTGTGGAATTCTACGTTGTTTTTTCTTATGTTTTGCTATTTTTTATAATTTTTCATGATTTTTTCCTATTTTGATGGGTTTTTTTTATTTTTTTTCTAATTTTTGGGTGTTTTATTGTTCTGCTTCATTAAATGCAATCAAATCTATTAAGATGTTATTAAATGGATTAGTGGGTGGTGAGTTTGTATTTAATAAAATAAAACAATATTGGTAATTTTTTATTTGATAAATTTTTGTTATTAATATTCTAAATTATAAAATGCCTCAGTTTTCAGATGCCTAGGGCCTCCAATTTGCTTGAGCCGACCCTGGCATTCAAATAGATGAAAAAAACACATTGGCTGGTCAATTGGTGATGACATGGACATCGATTTATGGAGAGATCCATACATGGGTTGGTGATTCTATCCAGAACAAGTTGGGGCTAAGCAACAAGGATCTCAAAGGGTGTAGCTTAGACACAACTAATCTTTGCATTTTATGAATAAAGCTTTCTTCATCTTTTTAATTTCTTTTTAAACAGCTGGAGTTCAAACATCTTTTTCAGGCAATCAACGGAGAGCTCAAGAAGTCCCAAATCAGTTGATCTATCTAAAGGACTTATGAGGTACAATTGAAGTGATACCTCTACGACTGCTGGTTTTGTTGTGAATAATCAGTTTTTAAATTTCAGACAAACAATACAACCATAGGGAATAATGGAAGTAGGTGTGGTGTGAATTGAAATACAACAGGATTCTAAACTTTTATATCCAATTACTTCTTCTTACCAAGATTTAATCAAAATCGTCTTCTATATTATTTTCTTTTGTAAATCAACAACACCAACAATAGATGTTATAAACAATCTCTCTTTTGCCTTGATACTTGTGATATGTGTGGAGTTATTCATCATCATTGTTTGACATCTTCGTCAAAATGCATGTTTATATTTTGAATGAACTTGGCCCAAATAATACATTGACAATCCACTGCCAATCTATGGATGATGATCTACGTGAGCAAAATGTTGATTTCAAGGTACATAATTAGTTCGCGAGTGAGTAGTCAAGTAGTCTTATAATGTAGCATTGAGTATTGACATAGACTAATAACAAAATTATATGCTATTTTCATGCTAATATAAATAATTTTATTATATTGCAGATTTGCAGGTAAGTTTCTTGTTTCATCACAATATACCTACAGAGTTGATTTACTTAAAATAGATGAACGCTTAAATATTGAGAATGGGTGGCATCAGAAAAATGTCCTCAGACAAATTAGGTTGTAATTACAGGTAAACCACGATATCATGTAGTGTAATGGGTTGCTATATTGTGAGTTTAAATAATCGCTCGGCACAACATGCTACGTGTCTATAAATTAGTAGAGTAACTAATTCAAACCTACTAGGGTCACTACATCCATACATTAGGTTATATTTTATTGACACATGGCATATTGTGATTGGGACCACACCCACCCCACAGAAGAGGATACGGAGACAAAATTTGTTGTTCAACCCATTCTAAAATGGTTTTTTTTTTCCTTGAAAATTTTCAGATGGGATGTGCTATATTGGACATATGGCCCCAAAATGAATAACTTGAGGCTTTACTAATAACGGACTTAAGCCCAATTTTATCAGTATATACACACTAGTTGTACACATGGCTACGCCACGTTAGTTTCAACCAGATAAATAGCTCCTGATTCTCAGAAAGTGGTAAATAATAGATAGCAAGACTAAACTTAAATCTCATGAACTTGGACTATGAGAGTAAGATAAATAAATCTAAAAATCAAAAGTATTAAAATTACATATTTTTGTCATTTTTCCATCACATCAATTGTTTGTTCAAGTATGTTTGTTTCCACCATTTGTTTAAACTTCCATATGTTCCATACCAGTATTGTTTATTTTGGTTGTCGAAGTATTTTCTAATTAAGCTTCTACTTTTTCGATATATGTATTTGTGGATGTACTTTACTGCTTTGTATCCGAATGTTGAATCAAAGCTTTTGTTGTTGTTGTTGTTGTTGTTGTTGTAAGTAGACCGTTTGGGATCAATATTAATTAATCAATTCAACCTATCAATCTCTCCGATCTGGATTCATCTATTCAATCTCAAATTCATCAATACAAATCATGAATTTCTTCAATCTAGATTCATCAATTTAATATCTAAGCTAGTTTAGAGAGATTTATATTTCTGTTGGTTTGAACAGAAATTTTCATCTCTAAGACGAAGGGAAGAGAAGGAGATGATGAACCTGTTACTTCTGAAGGTCTGCCACAACTGTTTGAGTGGAAATTGTCTTAGGTTTTTGTAGAACAAACGGTTGGTCAAGAAGTTCAGGAAGGTATGATTTTTTTTGTTTGGATTTTTGTTTTCAATTGTTATACACTGATTTCAATCTATTTTTGGATCTAAAGTTTTGAATTTTTTTATATTTTCATGAATAATTAAATTGAAAATATGAGATTTTGAGGTCAAATGTTGGATATTGACTAAATAGTATTATGGTTCTAAATTGTTGTGAGATCAGAAATTAGAGGCACGTTTATTTTCACATCTTAGCTAAACTAAAATTCATACTGCTATACTAAGTTTCATGGTAGTCTTATTAGAGGCACATTTATTTTTCCACATCCTAAACCTTTAAATTTATCCTTCCATCCTGAGATACCACAAACCAATGACTTCCCAATGAATCTTTCTAGTGCTTTTGTAGGATTAATGATTTTCAAATTGAACTAGAAAGAGCCAGTTTGGAACAATATTATGAAGAAGACTACTAAATTCCCAAGTTCCAATTTATATTTTCTAGGTTAAGTTCCAACTTATTAAAGTTGACATTAAAAAAGATTTCTATACTAAACTTAATTCTATGATTGGATTGAGAAAAATAAATATAAAAATAAATTCTACAATAACAATTATCATTGTTCCATTGTATCTAATTTTTCCTCAAGTACCCTTGTTTGCAGCTTTTGTTTGTACTTCCATTTGCCCCCATACCAGTATTTCTTTCTTTGGTTGATGTAGTTTCTTCTCTTCTACTTTTTTGATATATGTAGTTGTGGATGCACTTTACTGATTTGTATCCGGATATTGGATCGATGTTGTTGTTGTTGTTGTCTATGTTTGTGTTGATGTAGTTTGGATCTTCATCAATGTCTTCCATTCGTGTATCTTCTCTGTATTGTTGTATGTTTCCTCTTTGATTTGTCCTTACGTAGTTTGGATATTCATGTATGCTTGAAACATTTTCTCCTCCTTTTGAGGTAATGCTATATTTGCAGCTTTTTATGTCATAGAATTCACCAGTATATGGATTTCTTCTTTTCTTTTCCATTGTTTTTGCTTCGTCATCATCCACGTACCTTTTGTAGCGGCAGGTCTCTAGAGTGCATATTACATACCTATTTTCCTTTTTGTTGTGCTTGAATTTTTGGAAGACTATTGTTAATCTGGCCTGGTGCATCCAATTTATCTACACTTCATGTACAGATGTGACATGTCCAACCATTGTACAAAACTGGCACAAATGCTTGGAATTGTTGATCCATTCGTTTGTTAGGTATGACAAGCTTATTTGTTCTATCTTGGTTGAGCATTCATGTTTGCTTTTGTCTCCTTCTATTATCTGTTTTTGAAAAAGAAGCAACAATTCATTCAAGAGAAGAAGAAGTGGAAATCAGGAAAAAAAAATTGTTCAATATTCATTGATGAAAATAGTATTGTACTTGATATCCTATAGTTTTTATGTGGGTAACTAAATATTTGTATTCGAAAACCTGGACTGCCCCAAAAAAATCTGATCAGTACAAAATAATTTTTTATAGAATTTTAAACTTATGATTTAGAAACACTTTATCTTCTTAAACAGATATTGGAACTATATAATCTGAAGATCAGTAACTTTGCAGGCAAGGTATGGTACTATAACTGTGAGCATGTAATTTGCATATTTGTGCAGAATTGTGGAATCTAGACATGTTTGAACATAATAAGTACAATAACAAAAGGTAAATTAAGCTATAGAATTGAAACTACTATAAAATAAACATCATGACTTACCAACTGGTCAATTGATTGTAAAGGAAAAAAATCTAATACGTAACTGTTTAAAACTTCAACTTTGGTGAGTAGTATTCTATTGCTTGATTAATACCTTGTGAGAATTTTGTGGAGTTTGAAGATGGAATTTGGGAAAGAAATATTGCCTTTATATAGATGTTTTTAACTAAGGTTTAACTTGTTTTGGGAATTCAATGTTAAGAGTAATTTTATTGAAAATAGAATTTGATTTCAAGTTGGTTACTGATTTTGTATTCTGTGGGATATTTAAAAAGAAATTTTGCATGGATCGGGCTTATAGATTTTAATTTGAATTTGGATCTATTAATTTGTTTAATGGATTGGTTATATTTATTTATTATTAAAAATAATAAAGATTAATAATGTTATTATATTCAATAATGAATGTCTGTACATTGCCATGTTGATTACCAAAGTGAAAGAACTGCTATGGGTTTGGTTAGACTTGCCAAACAGGGTTAGTGACGTAAAGAAGCACATAGATTTGCATTTGCTTTCAAACTGGGATGCATTGTTGTTTCATCAGTTGTATTAGCTTGCAGGTATTTCACCAATTCTTTTGGATGTCTCCAGGTGTGATATAACAACTGGTATTTCATCGTAAACTTTTCAGTGTATGTATTGCTTGTAGGGGGTGCGTAGGTGTTTGCGGATGTCTGGTTTTTTGGCTTACATTTTTTGGATACATCGAGGCTTATCTCCATAGAGAGGGTCTTACCTGACGATACTAATGTATGTGGTTATGGAGGGGTTTTTTTTTGGATTAATTAAATCTTATTGATAAGCTTAAAGAATTACACAAAAGTAGAGGACAAACGCGCTACAAACTGCGCGGCAAGTCCTTTCTGAATAGCAAACCCGATTCTCCTAAATACATATTGGTTCGGACCCGCAGTCATCACGTTGCTATCTATTACCTTATTTTTTTTTTTTTTTTTTTTTTTGTGATAAAACACTTATTAGGTTGTTTTTCAACTAATTTTTTCTACTACTGTCAGGTCATCAATTCATGGTTATGAATAGTACGAACTCCCTTGTTGCAGTTTCCAACAGGCAATTGTGTCATTTGCTCATGCGTTTCAGGTGAGTGATACTGGAGTTGTTGGTCCTTTTGTAAAACGGTTTGTTCATCTGAATTTAGATGTGACCACAGAAGCTATTGTTTGATTTATTTTTTTGTTGGTACTTCTATTAAAAATCAATTTGTCGAAATCATGGTCTGTTAGAAATGTCAAATAGTGGACTGTAGTTGAAGAAATTTCCTAATTTTGGTGAACTCTTAATAAACTGGGCAGGGTTAATTGTGGATCAATGGTGATATTTTGCTACTCTCAGTTCATCATCTACAGCCTGAAGAGCATCCTCAGTTAGAGGTTTTTATTCAGCTGCATGCAATTTCAGGACCATGGACTGTAGGTAATCATGCATATAACTGATTAAAGAGTTTAAGAGTAACATAAGTTTATTTTTTGTGTAGTATAGCTGGTAATGATATTTGCTTTAGAGACATTATGTGGTCAGGAATTTGTTGCAGGACTACTGTTCATTTCTGGAATATATATGCAGAGATCATGAATTATATTTGTTGTTACTGCATTGTTATTAATTCCCATATATATTTTTTTTATTTGCTTTGTCAGGTGTACACTGCTAACTGGCAGTTCTTTGTGTGTGCTAGGCTTAACTGAAAAAATTCTTATGCAGGGCTGGGGTAGCAATGTCTGTTTTTATTGTGGTGCATCAGGTTGCTTGAAGCTGTTGTGCCTGTTAGTTCTTAAAACTGGGTACAACATCATAAAATTAAAGGACACTGCAGGGCAGCGCTAGGTTTTTGGAGTCTGTATCAAAACTACAGATGAGTCAGTTTTTTTGTACTGTCTGTGAGAAGAAGCTAGTAATTGTTGTAGCTTTGGTTGTTAAATCTGTAAGTTTTAGTTAATTAATCCGCCAGTTGGATAGGGATTGCTACTCTAGCCTAGAAGGAGATCATTTTTAATTGTTTTCTCATCTGAATCGATGAAGGGTCTATTTGATTGGCACAAAGGCAAAGGTGCAGTATGAACTTTTTTCTTGTTCTTAAAAGCTTTATGAATTTTTTTAGTGAAGGTAAATGCTTTTGACTTTTGAGGTTTTATTTCTGTTAAATGATTTGATTGGTTTAAAAGACTATTGTAGCCTTGATTTAATGAATATTCACCTGGTTTGAATCAAGTTATTCTATGTGGTGGCATTGTAATGAAGTATGGTCCAGTATTTACCATTTTGAGAATTGTCTTAGTTGATATATTGGTGGCCATAGTGATGAAGGCAGATATACAATCAATCATGTAAATAATATCAACCATCGAAAAGAAAGTACCTGAAAAAGATGATATTTGATAGAAGAGCAAGAGATACCAAAGTTGATTAATAACCCACTATCGATTCATATAAGTAGAGTTGATTGAGAGGATTTGATTGAGTTGAGAGGGCAATTTGAGAGTTGATTGATAAGTTGAGTGATTATGTTAATGGGAGATGAAAGGTTTTATAGAAGAGAAGGATTTGGTAAAGAGGAAAACTGAATATTAGTAATTGAAATTGATAAGGATTTTGGTATTAGAAGTTGAGTGTTGATTGATATAAGGTTTCAACCAAAGCCCATCTCAAGCCCAATTCGAAACAGGATTTTGGTAATAGAAGTTGAGAGTTGATTGATATAAGGTTTCAACCAAAGCCCATCGTAAGCCCAATTTGAAACATAACAACTTAAGCCCATATTCTGTCTTTGTCTAGTTATGTTTGTCTCCCCAAGTTTGTCTGTCCACGCACAGTATAATATAGATTTTGTGATACTTTTAGAAACCCTAAACTCTCTTTGGAGAAATGGAGAGAATATGGCTTTTTTTTTTTTTGGCTTCTTTTCTTCTCTCTCTTCTATTTCTTTTCACTTCAACTATTTTCTCTTCCGTGAATCTCTTCATAACTACATGTGATTAAACAGATCCTCATCCCAAAAGAAATTAGTGAAACCATACATTCTCTAAAGGAAGTAAACCCCTCATCCCAAAAGAAATTAGTGAAACCATACATTCTCTAAAAGAAGTAAACCCCAATATAAGACCTTAGGTACTCTCTCTTTCTCTCCCTCTTCCTCTCTCATGGCTTCATCTGTACAAATGGGTATTGTGTAGTTACGTTTATGATTAATTTCACCATATTATGACTTCTCTTTTTTCTCTTTCCAAACTGAAACTGTTTTCTTGATTTTTTTTTTTTTTCGTGGCTACCACACTTTTTTTTTTTTTTTTATTAAAACTTAGCATTACATTGTGTATACTATTTCCCACCATTGTCGAATTCGATTTCTTTTTGGTCTGTGCAGTATGAAGACAATTTTGCTAACAAGAAAAAAAAACAAAAAAAATTACTGAAATTTTCATAACCTTCATGTGATTTTGCCAATATTTGTAAACTTTATATTTTTTTAATTGAAGTTAAAATATATTAACATCGGGATAAAACATTTACAAACTCCTGATCATCCTGCAACAGATGGTTCCACAACACTGTTATGATAAATACACAGGATCTTGATATGATTAATGAAGAAACAAACACAAAAGATGTAAACTAAAGCAAAAATACGAAAACACAATAATATACATGGTTCGACAATATTCCTACGTCCACGGGACAAAGAGAGATAGCTTTATTGATAATTGAGAAGTGAACTACACAAAAAACTAATGAAACCTTAGTTTAGGTTTCCTCACACATACTTTCTTCTTTGCTCAAATTCTTATGGTTACACAACACCAATATTTATAACCGCTTTGGTTAATCCAATTGGTAACCCAATTCCTAAATCAACAACGACTTAGATTTCTAATAGATTAGAAAGCCTTATTGAATCCTAATAGAATTCCACCACACTTGTTGCCAAATAAGGAAACCGATTCCTATTAGGAATCCATTACATATAACCTCCACATGTCACTTTTCTACAATTCTCCACCTCGGCGAAGATTGTAAAGAAACAAAACTGAGCCGACCATAATGAACCCATACGTACTTCTCCTGCACCACACAAGCATCATCTCATCTTTGCCCCCACACGCCCATAAAGGCCACTACCCCGAAGGGCCTCAACATTTGGAGAGATTGATCAAGTTAAGGCAATGCCTAAACTTGACCCCGAAAACCAACTTAGTGAACAACTCTCCTAAAACTTTCTTCTCAAACGCTTTACTCAATTATTTCTTCAAAGAAACAATACATGACTTGTTCTTTGCAGCTACAAGCATGTCATCCACATAGAGTAAGAGAAAAATAAGGGACCCATCTTGAAGCTTTCTGAAATAGACACACAAATCATATTCACTTCTAGAGTACCCCTGCTTCAACATAAATGTGTCAAACTTCTTATAACACTGTCATGGTGTTTGTCTCAATCCATATAAAGACTTCATCAGTTTGCACACATAGTCTTCTTTACCAGCAACTTTATAACCGTCGGGCTGTAACATATATATGTCATCCTCTAAATCTCCATGCAAGAAAACAGTTTTGACATCTACTTGTTCGAGCTCTAAATCAAACTGCATCACCAAAGCTAACAAGACTCGGATGGAAGTGTGTTTAACAACCGGAGAGAAAACTTCATTATAATCCACACCTTCTGTTTGTGCATATCCCTTAGCCACTAATCTTGCCTTGTAACGTACAACACTAGTTGTACCCTTGGAGTCTAGAATACCATCTTTCACTGTGAAAACCCACTTGCAACCAATCGACTTTTGACCCTTAGGCAACTTTACAAGTTCCCAAGTATTGTTCATGTGAAGAGATTTCATCTCTTCATCCATCGCTGACTTCCATTCATGAGAATTAGAACTCCTCATTGCCCCCTTAAAGGTAGAAGGCTCATCATCACAAAATACTGACAATGCAAAAGATGCACTATCCTCAAAACCAAGACGAACTGGTGTTTTTCTCATACGTGGTTCACGTTGAGATGTTAAAGATGGTCACTCATGATGCTGCTCTAATTGTTGTTGCTGTAAAGTATCTTCAAGAGGAACCTCCTCTTCAATCTCATCATCTACACTCTCTGTGTCTGGATATGTGTCTGTAGTTACCTGTGTAACCTCTGAACAAGTAGGTACCTATACAACAATCACCTCTTTATCTATTGAAGATGAATATGGAACATTATGCTCCACCTGCATGGTATCGTCACCATCACTGTCATTATCATCACCCTCATGTTGAGAGTCCCAACCTGTGAACATTTTTGAATCAAGCATTGCTTTCTCATTAAATGTCACATCACGACTGATCTGGAATTTATTCAACTCTGGGCACTATAAACGATAACCCTTAATACCTTGTGGATAAACCAAGAAAATAGCTTTCTTGGCCCTAACTCCTAACTTATCTTCTCTGAAATGAAAATAAGCAGGACAACCAAACACCTTTAAATCTGAATAATCAGGAGGTGTACCAGACCAAACTTCCATAGGTGTCTTACAATCAATGACTGTAGATGGTGATCGATTCACCAGATTGCACGCCGTATTTACTGCTTCAGCCCACCATACCTTACCCAAACCTGCATTGGAAACATGCACCGTGCTTTATCTAGTAGTGTGCGATTCATACGCTCAGCTACCCCATTCTACTGTGGTGTACCTTTCACTGTGAAATGTCTAACGATACCTTGTTCTGCACAATAAACTTTCAATGGGTCATCAATGTATTCTCCACCATCGTCAGAACGTATCATTTTCACAACACGACCAGTCTATTTTTCAACCATAACTTTTAACTTCTTAAACAAATCGGTGACTTCATTTTTGTGCTTCATGGTGTACAACCAAACTCTCCGCGAGAAATCATCGATAAAGGTCACAAACCACCTTGCTCCTCCCTTAGAAATTGTTCTAGAGGGACCCCATACATCTGAATGTATATAATCTAAAGTACCCTTAGTGTGGTGAACAACGGTACCAAAACGAACTCTGTACTGCTTGCCAAATACACAATGCTCACAAAACATCGAGCTTGCAACTTTTCTGGCCACCAAGCAAACCCTTTTTACTCAATATAGACAAACCTTTTTCACTCATATGCCCTAGCCACATATGCCATAACTGAGTAGAAGTTAATTGTTTCTCATCAACCGCTTGAGAAACCATAGCCATAGCTCCACCTGAAACTATATCTCCAGTAAGAAAATATAAGTTTCCATGTCTTTCGCCCATCAAATATAACCTGTCATCATAGTAAAACCTTCAAAAGACCATTCTCACCGGTAAACTTGAAACCACTATCTTCAAGTACACCTAACGAAATCAAACCTTTTCTCAAATCAGGAACATGCCTGACTTCTGTCAAGGTTCTTATAGCTCCATCATGTGCCTTGATCCGTATTGTACCAACACCAACTGTCTTGCAGGCATTCGAATTGCCCATAATGACTTTACCACCATTTACTTCTCTGTAAGTTGTGAAAGACTCCCTATCGAGACACATATGATACGAAGTAGCTGAATCAAGACACCATCCTTCAGCTAAATAGCTATTTAATGTAACTGTTAACACCTCATCCTTATTGTCTCCAATAAACTTTGCTACCTCATCACTACTTTGAGCAATGTTAGCAACTTCAGTGTTCGGATTAGATTTCTTCTTCTTCTCTTCTTTAGCCTTAACCTTAGGACAATCTTTACTATAATGACCCATGTTATGACAATAATAATACTCAACATCCTTCAAATCTCTTTTTCGAGATTTAGAGTGACTTTTAGAACTCGACGAACTTCTATGTGATGATCTACCTCTAACATACATACCCTCAGCCTGAACTTCATCATCAGCTTCCTTTTTTCTAATGGCTTTGGATTGTAACATCGAAACAACATCATCATAAACTAACTGCTTTGTGGACTTTTTGTTTGGAATAAAATAATCAACTGTTGTTTCCCACGAAGATTGTAATGAACATAATAAAATTATAGTTTTCTCACCATCAGGTAGTATCACATCAATGTTTGCTAAATCAGAACAGATCTTATTAAAATCATTAATATGATCAATCACAGACTTACCAAGTTTAAATTTTGTCGAATACAAACGCCTCTTTAGATAGAGTTCTGACGTCAAGTCCTTACTAAGATAGAGTTTCTCTAACTTCTCTCATAACTCTTTTGCCGAGGTTTCACCGGCAAAATTGTGTGTGATATCCCTCGTCAAACATAACCTAATCGTACTGCAGGCCTGTTGATCAAACTCTTCCCAATCATCATTCGTCCAACCTGTTGGCAACTTTGCCGATTCAGGTTTCCCCTTTAGGACTTTGATCTGCTTCATACTAACAAGAATATCTTTCACATCCGTTTGCCATGATGTGAAGTTATTCTTCCCATTGAATTTGATAATATCAAATCCATGCACCTTTATGTACTTACTGCTGGAATTCGAAGAATTCGAATCAGCCATCTTCTCTTCAATAATCAATACCACTAAAAAAACCCAAGTTTGGATTTTCAACAAACTAAGAAAATCGGAACAGTCAACTTCAACGAAGTATTGAGAACAGAATACTTCAAACCACAGAACATACCATATACTGTTAGAAAGCCTGAAGAGTCTACTTTCCAACCCAAAAAACAGATCGTCGTTTGAAGATTCGAGCACAAAGTTATGGCCGTTCTACTACAGGGGGTGTTGAATCTGGACAGATTCTTAAAACCCAACAAAACCGTTCCGAAATCCCGTCTTCAACCCAAAGGAATAACCTTCGGCTCTTGATACCAATTGTTATGATAAATACACAGGATCTTGATATGACTAATGAAGAAACAAACACAAAAGATGTAAACTAAAGCAGAAATACGGAAACACAATAATATACGTGGTTCGGCAATATGTCTACATCCACGAGACAAAGAGAGATAGCTTTATTGATAATTGAGAAGTGAACTACACAAAAAACTAATGAAACCTTAGTTTAGGTTTCCTCACACATACTTTCTTCTTTGCTCAAATTCTTATCGTTACACAACACCAATATTTATAACCACTTTGGTTAATTCAATTGGTAACCCAATTCCTAAATCAACAACAACTTAGATTTCTAATAGATTAGAAAGCCTTATTGAATCCTAATAGAATTCCACCACACTTGTTGCCAAATAAGGAAACCGATTCCTAATAGGAATCCATTACATGTAACCTCCTATCCACATGTCACTTTTCTACAAACACACCTTACAGTAGGGCATTCCCCCTGGATTTTCCTACCTACAGACACTGGACTCACATTCCATACTTGCAGCGTTTTGGCTACTGCAGTTTACATGAGACACTGAGTACAAGCAAGGTGAACTACTTAAGCTTTCGGATGCAATTGGAAGGACGAGTGGGCAATTGACTACTGCAGTGGCTTCAAATGAACTTTTTCTAAAGGTTAGATTATTTTCTTACATGTTGTATATAAATCTTCCGGTAAGTGGCTTATTAAACTTCAAAATTTGATCACTGGTGTTGTTCTCTTTTGTTGGGTCTGACACCCATTAACGTCCAAAACTCAAGTAGCTAGGAGGCCATGACAGTAGAAACCCCCCTCAATGAACGAATTTTAACGTCTTTCGGCCTACCGGAAGTATAATGGACCTCCACCCGAAATATAGGCGGGCATGTCCGCTGGACACTGTATTGCCTTTTTATAATGTCCACTGGCCACTGTATTGCTTTATGATTGACGAGGTCAGACAGATCATTCATGAACTATGGGTACTTATAAGAAACCATCTACACACCAACCAGAAGAATTTTCATAATTTTCTAAAGAATTCAACCCACTTCAATTTTCACTTCGATTATTATGTTTTCCAAATTCATCAAAATCCAACCCACTTGAATTTTCGTATGTTTCGCATTGTGGGGTCCACTACCGCTGGAGGAGGAGCACCAACAGTACAACCTGACAAGGAATTGGGAATAAAAGAGGCTGGCCAAGGGCCTGGCCTGGATGCAGCCGCTGGCCAGGGTGGGGATTTAGGGTCAGGGCCGTCTGACAAGGTTCCTGGCAGCAGCACAGTCGCTGGCCAGGGTGGGGATTTAGGGTCAGGGCCGTCTGACAAGGTTTCTGGCAGCAGCACAGCCGCTGGCCAGGGCACCAATCTATGCGCGAGGCCACCTGACAAGGTCCCTGCCAGCAGCACAACCGCTGGCCAGGGTACCCATCTGGGCGCATGGCCACTTGACAAGGTTCCTGGCAGCAGCACAGTCGTTGGCCAGGATACCCATATGCGCGCAAGGCCACCTGACATGTTCCTGGCAGCAGCATAGCCGTTGGCCAGGGTACAAATCTGGACATAGGCCCACCTGACTAAGTTCCTGCTGAGGGTATTGGAAAGGCAAAGGCCGCTGGCCAGGGCGCAGGCCATGACGCAGCCAGGTTTGACAAGGTCACTTTTGGGGTCATGGCCGCTGGTGGTGGCATAGCCGCTGGGGAGGAGGCAGACAAGAGGCTAGCTGACAGTGGTGTTGCTAGGGGGCACATCTGCTGGCCAGGGTGTGACCCTGGGCGCAGGGATGTCTGCTGGGGACAATGCTGAGGGCATAATCGCTGGAGATGAAGTTAGCGTGGCGGCAGGCAGCCCCGACCAGGTAATTGTTGGTGGTGTGGCCGCTGACCAAGGTGAGGTAGGCAGGTCTGACAAGGTTTTGAAGGGAAACATAGCTGCTGGAAATGGGGATAGCCTGGAGGCAGGCAGGCCTGACCAATGCATTGCTGGTGGTATGGCTGCTGACCAAGGGCCCGGTCCGAGCACTAACAGGTCGGACGAGGTTGACGAACCGGTAGGTCTCATGGCAAACGAAGGGCACAACCACCGAGACAATGAAAGCGCAATAAATCCTCCGGAATCCACATTCAAGAAGTTGATGCAAAGTATTGCCCCACAGGTATGACTATACAATGATAAAATTGTAAGCGATATTTCTGCAAGCTTGTATAGAATTTGAACTCTGGTGTGTGTGATATATGTAAATCACGTATTAATATGGACATGATCTTTGTAGATCACATATTGAATATTGAAACTGACATTAACATTTGGCGATCACATATCGATATTGACATTGATGTGATCGGTTGTCGATCACTATTAAGATTGGGATTGAGATTGATATTGATATTGATGTGACCATTGAAGATCACTCTTGATATTGAGATTGATGTGATCGATTGTCAATCACTATTGAGATTGATATTGATATTGATGTGACCATTAGAGATCACTCTTGATATTGAGATTGATGTGATCGGTTGTCGATCACTATTGAGATTGATATTGATATTGATGTGACCATTGAAGATCACTCTTCATATTGATATTGATGTGATCACGAGGGATTACTCTTGATATTGAAATTGATGTGTGTAACAACCCGGATTTTTGAACTTATTTAAAAATTGTGTTTTATGGATTTATTAAAATTGAATTCGAATTTTAAAAATGTGGATGTATGTTTGGTTAAAAATGGGTACCTCATGGATATTTTATTGATTGAAAACGGACCTCATAAGAATGTTTCGGAGTCTTTTGATTGAAGGATAGATTAGTAATTTCGAGTGAAAGAATTAATGGACTAGATGATATTATGTTGATGGACCAATTGCGAGGCAATGATAAGGTAGGAAGAATCATGCCCATTGGGCCCAATTAGTGAAGGGTTAGTTGTTGCAGAAAAACCTAGTTGACTTTTTTTCTTTTAGCATTCACTAGCCGTTATAACAGCCGCCCAAGGTCAGAGAAAGAAGATGAAAGAAAGAGAAGGCAAGAGAGAGAAACGGAAGGACAAACACGGAAAAAACTATTGTACGTTGAGGTGACTGAAATAAAGAAAGACCAAAGAAGAATGAAGTTTAACTTTGCTGATAAACTAAGGAGAAGAGACAAATGAGTTGGTGGGGCTGTTGCTTTGCGGCTGCCTCGAGATTTGTGCACTAAAAGTGAGTAGAAATTCTCACCTATATCTATTTATTCCCCAATGAAGAGATTTAATGGTGGGTAAAGCTAAATATTGATTTTTCATTACTGTTGTTCACATCCAGTACATATATTCATTCATGATATAAATTTTGGTGTTTGGGAGTATACAAAGAAAGTTATTTTATACTCCTGTATGGGAGTGCGAATCTTATTAATTTATTTGTAGAACATGATATAAATTCTATTGTAGTAATGAAGGTGATTTTTAATAATTTTGATTTATATACAAGATAATGTATAGTAAAATTGGGATTTTGTGAAGTTCATAGTTTACCTATGAACTATTGAATACCTACCATGTTGTCAGTAATATTTTTTGATGTTTTCTTTGGTGGTAACCATTGTTAATTCTAGAATTATTAAGTTAGCATTAAGGGCCCGTTCGGCAACGTTTAAGAAAGGAGGAAGGAATTTCGGGGAGATGAGTTTTCTAAGAAAGGAAGAAAGACGGAAGGAGAAAGCTAATCCCCGATACTTGAGGAATAATGTATTTCCTGACTTTCCAAAATTACTTTCCAAATCCGGTTTTACAATTAGTCGAACTAACTTATCTTTTTTCTACTTTTAGGAAGACAAGTAATGCATTCCTAGGCCTTTGCCGAACGGGCCCTAAATTTTGGGGTCTTATATGAAAAAGGCATGGATACAATAGTTTAGCTTTTGGTTAAGTTAATTTGTTATGGTCTAATTACTGCATAGTGTGTTAATGATTGGAATTTCACTGCCTTGTGGACAATAATATAGCTTGGAGAATTAATTTAATCCTGACATACATGTCGCAACTTGGTATCGATGGATATATTTTTGAAGGCATATGACAGTGTATTAATTTCTAGCTCGTTAAATGTACTGCTCAGTGGTTTTGGTAGTTGTCATGTTTATTTTGATTTGATTGTAATGTTCTGCATGTTTTTATTGTTGAAATCTTGTGATGGAAACCTCGATTAGTTGATTATCTATTAATTGGTTAGACGCATGCTGTGTGCTAACGAGGAAACAAAAGATTTATGGTTGTGTGCTGAGTTTAGTGGTTGTGTGCCAAGTTTGGTGGTTATGTGCCAAGTGTATTGGTTGTGTGCCATGTGTATTGGTTGTGTGTCGAGGACATAAAATGCCAACGTAACTGTTGTGCGCTAATAAAATGAAATAAATGACTAATAATGAATCCCTAGTTGCCACACAATTCTGTTTTGGATCTGGATTCAGTTTAAGTTGAGTATCAGTGTGATACGAATTGAGTATAAATTGTCTGTGTGACATGAGTATTTTGGGTACTCTGTGAGCCCAATGGATTTGATTATTTTGGGTACTGTGTGAGCCCATGCACCTTTCGCTCGGTGCCATTGTTATTTGCGTGTGGGTGTATAAGTTTTACCTTTCCTTTCTGTGTGATCGGAAGTGGTCGTGGGCTTATACACGGAGGCATAGTAGTGTTGTAGACATGCCAATTGTGTGTGTGGCTAGGGTGCAAACTAAATTTGATGCATATGCATAAAGATAGCATGTGCAAGGCACATGCCTCATAGTTCCTGCAGATTCCTATATGGATTAGAACATCCCTAGTAGTAGTTTCTATTTACTTAGCTTTCTAGTGTAGTTAGGATTAGGTTTAGGTTATTATAAATAGGGGATTGCAAACCCTATTAAGTAGATTAGATTGAAGATTTTTTTATGTCTTGAGACATTAAATTTGTTTTTGTGAAGAACCCTAGTTTTTGGGTGTTCAAACCATTTATTAATTTAATTGATGTTCTTATTATTGTTTGCTTCCGCCGATAGTATTACATCAAAATTGGTATCAGAGCTTGTTTTTTCTGGGTTTAGAAGATAAAAACATGATTTGTTTTACAAGAGCCGCGTTCATGTTGGTGATTTGAAGATGGGTTATCGTAGAAGATGTCAAAGAGAGTTTTCGCCGCCGGATCGCTGGAGTTTACATGAATCGAAGGGTTATACTGATTCTGAATATAAAGCTTCCAACTTTGATCCTAGCCGCCGCTTTCCTCTTTCTAGAAGGTATGAACCTCCCTCTTCCTCTCGTTCCTCTTTTCCCCCACGCAGGCGACGTCATAGTTATTATGACGATGGATATTATTCCCACCACCAGCAGGACACGCACCTTCCTCGATGTGGTTTTCAGCAACAATATGTTGCTTATGGTGCTAAATATTCCCATGGAAACCGTCCAAAGACTTATGATCACGATACTCTTCGTAGTCGCAATTTTAAGGTTACTCCGTATGGATAATACCCACACTATATTGAATCTGAAATCGATTCTAAGAGCGATGCCTCCATGACGTCACCAAACATACAAAAATATTTGAAGGAACTTTTAAATTGCTTTACTAAATTAAAAAGTCAATTTACGTCTTTTAAGGAAGAATTTGTTGAAGAAGAGAAATGACTTGACAAAGAAGCGGAGATTAATTTCTTACTTAACATGTTTAAAGAAGAAAAATACGTCACTCGTACTCGAATTGGTGGTTTACAAAGTTACAATCTTGTTGATTTCTTTTCCGTTTTTGGTGATGATAGTGATGATACATCTAGTTTTGTGTCTCTTGAGTTAGAAGTTGCATGTGTGGTTCAAGTAGAAGATTTGATTGAAAAATCTGTAAGTGAGATAAATAAGAAGTTCTATTTGTTGCCCAAGCAAGGAGACCTGGTTGTTGTCCATGACAATGGTAAAGAGGATGAACGTTCTCGGAATTTCGCTTATCACTCCCATGAATCGATGAATTCCATTGATTCCGACCGACAAATTGATGATTTTTATCATCCCCACAAATTTCGTCCCATAAAAGTAATTGGTTATTTGTTTGGTGGTTATGTTGATCTTTATCTATTCCAAGATGAGAATGGATTTTCTCCATGGAGGGACATGCACCTTCAATTCTTATTTCTTGACATGCGGCTATATTGTTCCAATCAATTGGGTTGTCCTAATGATGCACCTATGACATTAATGCCCATCATTCTTTCTACGAGCAACTATCTGGGAAAGATTCATGGCCGGATTTTCTGCACCAACGTAAGGTTGAGGTTGATGTACAAGAGTCGTTTTGAACTTTGGAGGATGTTAGTACACAAACTCGAGGACGAGTTTTTTTCAAGTTGGGGGGATTTGATGCATATGCATAAAGATAGCATGTGCAAGGCACATGCCTCATAGTTTCTGCAGATTCCTATATGGATTACAACATCCCTAGTAGTAGTTTTTATTTACTTAGCTTTCTAGTGTAGTTAGGATTAGGTTTAGGTTATTATAAATAGGGGATTGCAAACCCTATTAAGTAGGTTAGATTGAAGATTTGTTTATGTCTTGAGACATTAAATTCGTTTTTGTGAAGAACCCTAGTTTTTGGGTGTTCAAACCATTTATTAATTTAAGATATTTTTATTATTGTTTGCTTCCGCCGATAGTATTACATCAAGATTAACAAACAGACATCGATAATTAATGAAACAGATAGAAACGCAACATCAATACACTCTAACAGAAAGTGATGCTAACGGTTATAACTCTGTAATGGGTTGTTTGTCTTCTTAAGGATGATTGTCTGCTCAATGGTTATATGGAAGTTAATGGTTGATAGTGGTTCATTGATTGCGGATACTGTTGTTGGTGGTGTTATTTCATTGTTTATTACTACTTCAATTAATCCTCATTGCAGGTGGTAGGTCATATTAACTTTTTATTGCATAGTTTGACCTACCAAAGTTACACTTGCAAGTGGTAAATTAGGAAGTTGTTTTATATTATATTAATTGTAATGCATGCGTAGTTAGTTGTTTTAACTGTGGACCGTTGATAGTTTTGGTGGGCTCTCCTTTCATGAGAGGCATTCACACCAGCATATTCGAAATGCTGTCCCTCGTTGTTTCTTTTGCAACTTGGGGTACGTCTCGGTCGGGCGTAGAGGAGGAGCACTGGATTAGAGATAATGAGACTGGAGCTGAAGTTAAACTTTGGAAATAAGGTAATTAATGTTTTTGAAGTTATGTATGATCCTTTGTAGTCTATTGCTTTGAATGATTTTGCCTGTCTGGGTCCCTGTGGGACCGACCCACTCACACTTTGGCTTTTGGTTTATGAATATTTGCTATTTATTTGGTGAATATTCATTTATAAAAAATCGGGGTGTGACCATGTGATCATGAGAGATCACTCTTGATATTGAAATTGATGTGATCATGAGAGATCACTTTTGATATTGAAATTAATGAGATCACGAGAGATAACTCTTGATATTGATTCATACGCCCCCATGTAGTAATCCATTAGGTGAAAGAGGGAAACGCCCCCAAACGTATGATGTAGAAACGTTCCGATCATAAGGATGACACCATTAAAGGTGTGACTAAGATATATGGTGACGCCCCCAATTTGTGTGAGAGAGGGGTGAACAAAAGTATCGAGTTTGAGTTGACTTATCTTATGCTAGTACCACGTGAGGAACCGTTAGCAATGACTTAAAGTCTTGTTGCAAGATACTAGTTGAGCAAAATTGTTAGCGCGGATCTTGATCTGATTCAACCATTAGGTTGACGCCCCCAAGTGGTACTTGGTTATTGGGCCATAATTCTAACATGATCTATCTGTGGGTAGCTCAATAATACAAGTGAATAAATACGCAATAAGATACTTAGTCTAACATTCAACATAATATTTAGTTCATTATGGTGAAAACCAAATCATAATATGAATGTTCAAGAAAGTTTTAATATTCACTAGTCATATAGGAATCACTGTGGTGGATACCAATAGAAAACTTGATATGAATATAAAACATAAAACAATTGTTCATAATCTTAGTTGGTTCACTGTGGTGATACCAAGTCATGATGATATGAACCTTAAGGTAATAAACATGCAGTGGAACAATAAAATGCTACAGGATCAAAATATCATAATGCTTCATAATCATAAGACACTAAACAATCTAATAAATGTAATTAGGGCACATGCATAATATGGGTATAAAAATCAAAGAATCGTCATAAGACATGCAAGTCTGAATTAAGCAGTGAAGTAAATAACATTAACCTATTGTACATATGTGACTAGTATATGGCATAGGCATGAAAGTAAAATGCATGACAATATAAACTAGCACAAAATATCTAACTGTAAGACCCGAAACACATTAATATGGGTTGTAACTATTAGGCCCGAATAAGATCCCTTTATCTTTATGAAAATCTTGTGCAAAAAGTAATTGAGAATGCGAAACTACCAAAATAGTGATGGACAAAACGTTAAGTGCAAAACAATAATTGGTACAATGGTACAGTTTTACTTTATGGTATATTCATAAAAGCCAATATTTATAAATATACTTGATTTCACTGTGGTGAATACCAATAAAAACCTTAACATAAATATTGATCAAGATAAACCAATTTTCATAACACTGTAGTTGGAATCACTGTGGTGAGTACTAAAACGTTTCTTGTTATAAAATTAACTTTATTGTTTTACACGTGATACATAATGCACAATAGCAAGAATATAATACCAAACAACTAAAATTATACACACTGACTCGGTGGCTAGAAGATATAACTATGATGTGGAAATCTGTAATACATGTCATGGTTTATTCTTATCCGTAAGATAGTCAAATTAATTAAATTTTGGACCCATAACACCTTCATAATGAGCTATAATAGTAAGGCTCAAAAGATGATCCAAACAGTTTAGATATTTGGGCGGAACCAAACCAATCAAGATTCAAGGCAATTTAATTCTGGTCAAAACAGTTCAGGAGTTTGATTCAATAATTCCAAGTTACTTTTTAATCATTAATGTCCCTTTGACACCATGACCTCGTGTTGACTCTATCTACTAAGATCTTTCTTAATACTCCCTCCGTCCCAAATTAAGAGTCCGGTATTCCTTTTCGGGATGTCCCAAAATTGTGTCCCGTTTTCTATTTTAGGCAAATAATAATTAAGCTTAAAACCATTAGTTCCTAAATTACCCTTTACTTGAAAATTGAGTAAATTTAAAATTTGTTGAATTTTCTTGTATGCTTATCTAACTCATTAAATGCTTACTCAACTTTCTAGGAATTTTATTTTCAAAATCTTAAATTATTTTGCTTTATAATGTATTGATCTTCCCCCCCCCCCCCCCCCCCCCCCCCCCTTTTCTATTTTGTTTTTGTGAAGAACCCTAGTTTTTGGGTGTTCAAAAAATTTATTAATTTAAGATGTTTTTATTATTGTTTGCTTCCGCCGATAGTATTACATCAAGATTAACAAACAGACATCGATAATTAATGAAACAGATAGAAACGCAACATCAATACACTCTAACAGAAAGTGATGCTAACGGTTATAACTCTGTAATGGGTTGTTTGTCTTCTTAAGGATGGTTGTCTGCTCAATGGTTATATGGAAGTTAATGGTTGATAGTGGTTCATTGATTACGGATACTGTTGTTGGTGGTTTTATTTCATTGTTTATTACTACTTCAATTAATCCTCATTGCAGGTGGTAGGTCATATTAACTTTTTATTGCATAGTTTGACCTACCAAAGTTACACTTGCAAGTGGTAAATTAGGAAGTTGTTTTATATTATATTAATTGTAATGCATGCGTAGTTAGTTGTTTTAACTCTGGACCGTTGATAGTTTTGGTGGACTCTCCTTTCATGAGAGGCACTCACACCAGCATATTCGAAATGCTGTCCCTCGTTGTTTCTTTTGCAACTTGGGGTACGTCTCGGTCGGGCGTAGAGGAGGAGCACTGGATTAGAGATAATGAGACTGGAGCTGAAGTTAAACTTTGGAAATAAGGTAATTAATATTTTTGAAGTTATGTATGATCCTTTGTAGTCTATTGCTTTGAATGATTTTGCCTGTCTGGGTCCCTGTGGGACCGACCCACTCACACTTTGGCTTTTGGTTTATGAATATTTGCTATTTATTTGGTGAATATTCATTTATAAAAAATCGGGGTGTGACAATGTGATCATGAGAGATCACTCTTGATATTGAAATTGATGTGATCATGAGAGATCACTTTTGATATTGAAATTAATGAGATCACGAGAGATAACTCTTGATATTGATTCATACGCCCCCATGTAGTAATCCATTAGGTGAAAGAGGGAAACGCCCCCAAACGTATGATGTAGAAACGTTCCGATCATAAGGATGACACCATTAAAGGTGTGACTAAGATATATGGTGACGCCCCCAATTTGTGTGAGAGAGGGGTGAACAAAAGTATCGAGTTTGAGTTGACTTATCTTATGCTAGTACCACGTGAGGAACCGTTAGCAATGACGTAAAGTCTTGTTGCAAGATACTAGTTGAGCAAAATTGTTAGCGCGGATCTTGATCTGATTCAACCATTAGGTTGATGCCCCCAAGTGGTACTTGAGTTGATGAATCTTTAAGATCCCTAACTAGTTGTTGGAAAAATAGGAGCTTGAATTCAGATTTTTCGCAAATCCTTAGAATCCCTAACATTGTCAACATTAGTTGTTCAAATATGGTAGCTTAGATTCTGATTTATTGTAAATTTTTAACCTTTTGAACATTAGCTTAGTTGAAAATGTTAGTTGATATTTTGATTTCATGCAAATCCTTAGAATCCCTAGTGTTGTAAAAAATCTTGAATTCTTCTTTGAATGAATTAAATGGTTGAAGAAAACAACTTCAAAAGTAGTAGATATGTTTGTGTGATGAACCTGTAAAAATCAGACAAAGTTGAGAAAATGTGTAAAATTAAAGTTCCTTTGAACGATTGAAGTATACCCTTTGAACGATTGAAGTATACACTGTCGAAAATATGTTGTAATATTCTTTCTGGTAGAAAAAAACAGAACAAAGAACCATCTTCTCGAATTTGGATTTTCAGTCGACGACTTTATTGTAATTAGGAGTTTTGTTGCTATTGTCACCTTGCTTTTGAGATGTGAAATTGAATTTGGAGTCAAACTTCTCGTAATTTGAGTCCTCGTGCTCTTGTTTGCTAATTGTATCATCCTCAAGATGGATATACTTTTGAATTCTAGAGAAAAGTTCATACTTCGTGGCAGGAGTGTCAAGCACAATGGAACTATATAACCCTTTGTCATCATGTAGTAACGTTTTCTTAAAAGCATAAATAACAAAGTGTATCTGAGACATCGGGTATTTCCGCTTGGGCTTGTCTAAATCGAGCTATAAATTTACTTAATAACTCTCCATCTCCTTGTTTAAGGTTGAACAACACAGCGACATCCTTACAGTGACGCCAATTATGCCTAAAGTTTTTAGTAAATTTTGTCTTTTATGCCATTTTTTGTTCTTCTGTTTGGGTTATGCCATCATTTCTCTCAGTACTTATTATGTATTATATATGAATCCTGATATGATATAGGACTATATCGTTTTCGCTGCTCATAATACTGTTTCATGCTACTGGTTATTCTTATATATGTGTAAACTGTAATGGTAATATTCATAACAATAAAGGTTTTGGTACTCACCACAGTGATCCCATCTAAGTTGTTGTGAAAATTATTTTGAATATTGATTTTTATGAATATACCATAATGTAAAACTAAGCCAATTATTGTTTGGACTTAAAGTCTTGTCCATTATTTAGTAGTTTTGGTATTTTCATTTACTGTTTGCACAAGATTTTCATAAAGATAACGGGATTATCTTTGGACCTAACAGTGACAACCCATAGTTAATGTGATTGGGCCTTACAATTAGACTTTTTGTACTAGTTTATATTACAATGTTATTTACTTCTATGCCTAATTCATACGTGCATGCCTTATGATTATTCTTTTGTTTAAAGACCCATATTATGCATGTGCCCTAGTTGAATTTATTAGATTGTTCACTTCTTATGATTAAGATGCATTATGATATTTTGATCTTGTATCATGATTTGGTATCACCACAGTGAACCAATTACCATTATGGACATTGTTTTCCGTTTTATATTCATATCAAGTTTTCTATTGGTATCCACCGCAGTGATTCCAATATGTTTAATGAATATTAAAACTTTCTTGAACATTCATATTATGATTTGGTTTTCACCACAGTGAACTAAATATTGTGTTGAATGTTAGACTAAGTACCTTATTGCTTATTTATTCACTTGCATTATGAACTACCCACAGGTAGATCAAACATATGTTACATTGGATAAAATTAAGGGGTTGCACATATTTGTGATTAAATGAGTGTAGGATATCCACAGATACCATGCTTATTTTGATCATGTCATATGTCACCCATTTATAGTGTTACTAAAAATCTTAGTCGTATTTGTTTAATTAATGTGTTGACTAATGTTGTGAGCATGTTTATCTTCTCATTCTATTATTCTTATATTTTGTATGGTTTTATCCTTAATAAGACTAATGTAATGAACTAGAATGAATAAGTCTAGTTGATTTTAGTGGGAGTTCTAGATCTTGGCATACGTTTCCTTATTGTTGAATGTACTGTTATTTGTTTTTTATAAAAGCAGTGAAAATGAGAAAATTGTGCATTATGCATGAACTAGATTGAACATGCAAATTAAACTCAATGTTTATGTGAATAATTGTTAATGAATAATATTAAGAATCATTTACGCACTGCTAGCTGAAAAATTAATTGTTGAACTGATTACTATTGATAGTACTCATAGTATGCATGATTGTGTCCTTGAGTTTCCCAATTTAGTTGTTAAATTAAAAAATTTAGGCATGTTAGTGGATGATTAATGTCCTCCAAAAGGTCCTAAATTCCTTGTCTATATAGTATGTTCAGTTTCACTATTACACTATTAAAGAAAAGTGGAGTGAATTAAATAACGAGACTACTAGTTCAAGTATAGGCAAAACTTAAACAACATTATAATCATGTCACTCAAGCTTAATTCATGTTTCAAGGAGTTGAATGAACAATTCTATAATTGTGTTTGGATATACACTATGTGTGTGCGAATGCCATTTATGTGAATATGACGTTTGTTTGATATAAAAGGTAAGCTTTAGTTTTAGTATGTTTCGATTAAACTTAATTGGTATTCCTAATACTTAGTGAATTGATTATGATTAATGTTTATCTTTATTGTGGCATAAAAGACTGGATTATACATCTAGATGAAAAATAGACTAGTAAAATAAGGGGTTTTTTCGAACCTTGACTTCACTAATTTTGGTGTATGTGGATTGCATTAAGTTAAACAACCCAAACACACAAAGAAGATCCATAAGAAGTATAAAGTTTTTTGAAATATTTCAAATAGATATATGTTGACTTTTGATGTTCCATCTTTTGGTGGATAAAAGTATTTCATTACCTTTATTGATGATTTTTCTCGTTATTGTATCTATCTATTGCATGATAAGTCTTATATGTAAATGTTGTTCAAATTTACATAATTGAAATTAAGAGACAATTAGATAGAAATGTGAAAATTATATGTTCTGTTAGAGGTGGTTAAATTCTCGGAAAATATGATGACACGAGACAACATCTCGGTCCTTTTCCCAAACTTCTAGAACGGTTAAGAATTTGAGACTAATACACAATGCCTGGTTCTACATGGCAGAATTGTATAGCAGAAACGGAAAATTGAACCCTTATAGATATGGTTTTAAGCATAGTTAGTTTTCTAGTGTCGAAATTTTGGATATATCCGTTTTTTCAAAAATCGGATATCTGCATAAAATCGACATTTTCACTTATAGTTTGAAGTATGATGAATAATTTTAACTTACTCATATTACTTTGGATGTATGTTTTACGAACCAGAGTGTATATATTGAATTGGATTTCTAGTTAGGCAATTACAAAAACACCTTTTGAACTGTGAAAAAGTTGGAAACCTAGTTTAAGACATTTACACATTTAGGGTTTATCCAGAAAAGTCCAAAGGGTATAGATTTTACTATCCTAACCAAACCGACTACTACAATTATTAAAACTAAAAATTATTGATTCATTATGAATGACAAAATAAGTAGGAGTGATCATATCAAAGATGTAATCATTAAAGAAATTAAGGTACCATTTTTGTTACCTCGATTTTGTAATGATATTATTATTACTTCTGTTGTTCTTCATGTTGTTGCATTGCTTAACAGCAATAAATAACAAGTTGATCTTCAACCACTTAATGAGATTATTGCCATTGAATCAAATGTAAATGCACATAAGAAGTGGCATTAAAAAGATCTTAAAGATCACGACCAGCTATTTCGGATGACCACGTTTTGTGTTTACAAGAATTTGATTTTAATGATCAGTTACATTTTCACAGGCCATTACTTATAGTAATTCTTATAAAAAGATTCATGCCATGAATGAAGAGATAAATTAAGTGTGGATTTTAACTAAGTCTGGGGTTAGTAGAATTGACTCAGAACGTTCTATTGAATACTCAATATGGTGACATTACTTTCTCGTGAAACCTTTACTCATGTGTTAAAGAAGGATTATCTTAGAACTATTATGGCATTGGTGGCTCATTTCGATTTAGAGTTACACCAAATAGATGTGAAAATGACATTTTGAATGAAAGTTTGGATGAAGTCTACGTCATATCCACATGGTCTGTTTGTTAAAGAAGTCAATATACAGACTTAAAACAAACATCTCAAAAATGGTACCTAATGATTAATAGTATCATACATTTGGGTTTAATGTACATACCCAAAGTTCAGTGGGAGTAAGTTTATTATTATTTTTTGGTTATGTATGTTGATGATTTATTGTTTCCCAGCAGTGATTTTCGTTTATGTAAACATTTTCTTTTCTGTCTGAACACTTTGCAATGAAATTTATGGGGATGCGTCACATGTGATAGAAATACAAATATTTCGGGATTGATCCCAATAATTGTTGGAACTTCTCAGAAAGATTTCATTAACAAAGTTTTAGATAGACTTAATGTGTTAAAGCATAATTGTAATGATGTTCCAATTCAGAAGGGGATTATTTGAATTAAATCAAGATCCTACGAATGAATTGGAACAAGAACGAATGAAAGATAAACTTTATGTTTTACAAATTCGGAATTTAATGGGTGTGTGGATAGTTGGTAAAACATTATTGTTTCACCCACCATAGAAGCTTAATTTGTAACAGCTACATCCAATGTTGTATAGTTGCAAAACTTTATATCATTACTTAGAATTATTGATTTCTAAGCCATTTAATTTTTATTGTAATAATGTTGCAACTATATGCCTTTGTAAGAATGATAGGTATTCTAATGCTTAGCACATGAATATGTAATAGCTATCGATTATGGATTAAGTTTAGAACAAATGAGTGTCAATTGAACACATTTGTACACGTGTTAGTAAATCCACTAACTTAAGAGCCAAAAATAATGATATTTTAGCATCACGTTAACAAGTTGGGTTTCGAATGTGACCCATAACTTGGTGATTTTGTGGATTACTTAGTGCTTATTATTTGACATTATTTTGAGCTTATTATTATTGATTAAGTTCTGAATTTTCTGTTTTCCATTGTTTATGTACATGTATGTGAATGGATAGTTGTTGACAGAAATAGTCTTTTACGAAGATATTACTGGACCATTATCGTTACTTCTGCTTATAGACCTAATTAATTAAATTATTGATACCGTAGTACATGGAAGGAACCATGTCATTTATGCGATGTGGAACCGCTATGACTCATATTAATGGTTTAATTAATGACGGTATTGTGATAACCATTTCAAAAATTAATTTAGCTCTTATTGGGCGCCTTATGTATTCTACATTAAACCGTATGTGAGATTTTACTATGGACCTAATGGGAGACTATTGGAATTTCCACATATAAAGCCTAACCTATAATGTGGTCTATGTACCTTTAACCTTTGTTTAATATATAATTAAGCTAATTAGTAATAGGTTATGTGAAAGTTATATCTACCATAGATCTTAAATATGATGGACAGTCTAGATCTAATGGGCTTAGGTTTGTAGATTTAGGTCCTCTCTCCACCTCTATAAATTGGTGTATGATCTTCATCCTCATATACTTACTATTACAACACATATTAGGATTTAAGAGGCAATGGGAGTAAAACCTAGATCTTGTGCAGCTTCTTGGATCATCAATGGCTATAGACAAATATGTGTTGTAATAGTAAGTGTATAAGGATGGAGATCATACACCAATTTATAGAGGTGGAGAGAGGACCTAAATCTACAAACCTAAGCACATTAGATCTAAACCGTCCATCATAGTTAAGATTTGCGGTAGATATGACTTCCACATAACCTATTACTAATTAGCTTATTTCTATATTAAACCAAGGTTAAAGGTACATGGACCACATTATGGGTTGGGCTTTATATGTGAAAATTCAAACAGTCTCCCACTTGGTCAGTAAAATCTCACATACGGTTTAATGTAGAATACATAAGGTGCGCAATAAGAGCTAAATTAGTTTCCAAAATGGTTATCATAATACCGTCATTAATATGAGTCATGGAGGTTCCACATCGCATAAATGACATGGTTCCTTCCATGTACTACGACATCAACAATTTAATTAACTATGTCTATAAACGGAAGTAACAATAATGGTCCAGTAATGTCTTCGTAAAATACTATTTCTCTCAACAATTATCCATTCACATACATGTACATAAACCATGGAAAAAAAAGAAAATTCAGAACTCAATCAATAATAATGAGCTCAAAATAATGCAAATAATAAGCACTAAGTAATCCACAAAATCATTAAGTTATAGGTTACATTCAAAACCCAACTTGTTAACATGATGCTACAATATCCTTATTTGTAGCTTTTAAGTTAATGGATTTACTAACGCGTGTACTAATGTGTTCCATTGACACTCACTTGTTTTAAACTTAAGCCATAATCGATAGGTATTTTATATCATGTGTTAAACATTAGAATACCTATCATTCTTACAAAGGCATATAGTTGCAACATTCTTACAATAAAATTCAAATGACTTAATAACTCTAAGTCATGATATAAAGTTTTGCAACTATACAACATTGCATGTAGGTTTACAACATGCTACAAATTCGGCTTCTATGGTGGGTGAAGCAATAATATTTTACCAAATATCGACACACCCATTAAATTTTGAATTTGTATAACCAAATCACCTTAAGGTGATTAGATCTCTTAAAATGTGAGCATAAGTTTTCTCTTTCATTCGTTCTTGTTCCAATTCATTCGTAGGATCTTGATTTAATTCAAATAATTCCCCTCTGAATTGGAGCATCATTACAATTATGCCTTAACATATTAAATCTATCCAAAACTTTGTTAATGAAATCTTTTTGAGATGTTCCAACAATTATTGTGATCAATCCCGAAATATTTGTATTTCTATCACATATGACGCATCACCATAACTTTCATTGCAAAGTGTTCAGACAGAAAAAATGTTTACATAAACAAAACTCACTGTTGGGAAACAATAAATCATCAACATACATAACCAAAATAATAAATCTACTCCCACTAAACTTTGGGTATGTACATTAAACCCAAAGGTATGATGCTATTAATCATTAGGTACCATTTTCGAGATGCTTGCTTTAAGTCTGTATATTGAGTTTTTTAACAAACAGACTATGTGTTTTTGTCCTTCCTTTATGAAGTTTTGTGTTGCTAATTAAACCAAGTAGACTTCATCCAAACTTTCATTCAAAATGTCATTTTCACATCTATTTGGCGTAACTCTAAATCGAAATGAGCCACCAATGTCATAATAGTTCTAAGATAGTCTTTCTTTAACACATGAGTAAAGGTTTCATGAGAAAGTAATGCCACCATATTGAGTAAAGTGTTTGGATACAAGTCTCGCTTTATGGCCTTCAATAGAACCTTTTGAGTCAATTCTACTAACCCCGGACTTAGTTAAAATCCACACTTAATTTATCTCTTCATTCATGGCATGAATCTTTTCATCAGAATTACTATAAGTAATAGCTTATGAAAATGTAAATGGATCATTAAAATCAAATTCTTGTAAATACAAAACGTGGTCATCCGAAATAGTTGGTCGTGATTTTAAGATCTTTTAAATACTACTTCTTGTGTGCATTTACATTCGATTCAATGGCAATAATCTCATTAAGTGGTTGAGGATCAACTTGTTATTTATTGTTGTTAAGCGGTGCAACAACATGAGGAGCAACAGAAGTAACAATAATATCATTACAAAATCGAGATAGCAAAATTGGTACCCTAATTTCTTTAATGATTACCTTTTTGATATGATCACTCCCACTTATTTTGTCATTCATAATGAATCAATAATTTCCAGTTTCTATAATTCTAGTGGCCGATATGGTTAGGATAGTAAAATCTATACCCTTTGGACTTTTCTAGATAAACCTTAAATGTGTAAATGTCTTGAAGTAGGTTTTCAACTTTTTCACAGTTCAAAAAAAATGTCTTTGTAATTGTCTTACTAGGAACCCAATTCAATATATACACTACGGTTCATAAAGTATACATCCACAATTATATGGGTAAGTTAGAATTACTCATCATGATGAGAACCATATCCATAAGGGTTTGATTATGCCTTTTAGCTACACCATTCTGTCATGGAGAACTAGACATTGTGTATTAGGCACAAATTCCTAACCGTTGTAGAAGTTTGGCAAAAAGAACCGAGATGTTGTCCCGTGTCATCATACCTTCCAAGAAATTCACCACCTCTATCAGAACATATAATTTTTACCTTTCTATCTAATTGTCTCTTAACTTCAGTTATGTAAATTTCAACAACATTTCCATATGAGACTTATCATGCAATAAATAGTTACAATAACGAGAAAAATCATCAATAAAGGTAATGAAATATTTTTCTCCACCAAAAGATGGAACATCAAAAGTCCACATATGTCCATTTGAAATATTTTAAGAAGCTTTGTACTTCTTATGGCTCTTCTTTGTGTGTTGGTTTACTTAACTTAATGCAATCCACATACACCAAAATTAGTAAAGTCAAGCTTCGGGAAAACCCCTTCTTTTACTAGTCTACTTTTCATCTACATGTATGATCCATTCTTTTATGCCACAAGAAAGGTAAACATTAATCATAATCAATTCACTAAATATTAGGAATGTCAATTAAGTTTGATCTAAATATACTAAAGCCAAAAGCTTACCTTTATATCAAACAAACACCATATTTACATAAATGGCATTAAAACACACATAGTGTATATCCAAACACAATTAAAGAATTGTTCATTCAACCGAAACATGAATTAAGCATGAGTGATATGACTATAATGTTGTTTAAGCCTTGCATATACTTGAACTAGTAGGCTAGCCATTTCATTCACATTCCACTTGTTTTTAATAATGTAATAGTGAATCTGAACATACTATGTAGACAAGGAATTTAGGACAATTGGAGGACAAAGTAATTATCCACTAACATGCCTAAATTCTTTAATTTAACAACTAAATTAGGAAACTCAAGGACACAGTCATGCATACTATCAGTACTATCAATAGTAATCAGTTCAACAATTAACTTTTCAGCTAGCAGTGTGAAAATGATTCTTAATATTATTCATCAACAATTATTCACATAAACATTGAGTTTAATTTACATTTTCAATCTAGTTCATGCATAATGCATAATTTTCTCTTTTTTACCACTTTTTAAAAAAAAAAAAAAAAAAAACCCAGTAGATTCAACAATAAGGAAACATATGCCAAGATCTAGAACTCCCACTAAAATCAACTAGACTTATTCATTCTAATTCATTAGATTAGTTCCATTAAGGATAAGAACATGCAAATTATGCAAAATATAAGAATAATATAATAAGAAGATAAATATGCTCACAACATTAGTCAACACATTAATTAAACAAATATCACTAAGATTTTGGTAATACTATAAATGGGTGACATATCACATGATCAAAATAAGCATGGTATCTGTGGATATCCTACACTCATTTAATCACAAAATACGTGCAACCCCTTAATTTTATCCCATCTAACATATGCTTGACTTGAAAGAAATAAGATCTAAAATGCTAAAACTTAAATAAATCAAATATGTCCAGGATCGTATATGCATGAAGCTTTGGTCACAAATAAAATAATATAAAGATTTATAAAATATACATACCTTGTTAATTTCTAATTCAACAAAACCATAGCTTGACTTCCCTCAATTTCTCCTTAAATCTACCTAAGTGATGGTCCCTATAATGTAGAGATTGAGCATTGAGGGGAGCTATGGAGTCATCTACTTATATAGTCTTCCATCAAGACCTTTGTGTTCTTCACAATAATGAACATTATTAATAAATGGAGATTAATAATACATAACTTATATTAGAATCCGAAAAATCAAAAGTCTTATCAATTAAATTGGACTTAAACAAATGGTTATTGGGCCATAATTCTAACATGATCTATCTGTGGGGTAGCTCAGTAATACAAGTGAATAAATACGCATAAGATACTTAGTCTAACATTCAACATAATATTTAGTTCATTATGGTGAAAACCAAATCATAATATGATAGTTCAAGAAAGTTTTAATATTCACTAGTCATATAGGAATCACTGTGGTGGATACCAAACTTGTATTAATAGAAAACTTGATATGAATATAAAACATAAACAATTGTTCATAATCTTAGTTGGTTCACTGTGGTGATACCAAGTCATGATGATATGAACCTAAGGTAATAAACATGCAGCGGAACAATAAAATGCTACAGGATCAAAATATCATAATGCTTCATAATCATAAGACACTAAGCAATCTAATAAATGTAATTAGGGCACATGCATAATATGGGTCTAAAAATCAAAGAATCGTCATAAGACATGCAAGTCTGAATTAGCAGTGAAGTAAATAACATTAACCTATTGTACATATGTGACTAGTATATGGCATAGGCATGAAAGTAAAATGCATGACAATATAAACTAGCACAAAATATCTAACTGTAAGACCCGAAACACATTAATATGGGTTGTAACTATTAGGCCCGAATAAGATCCCTTATCTTTATGAAAATCTTGTGCAAAAAGTAATTGAGAATGCGAAACTACCAAAATAGTGATGGACAAAACGTTAAGTGCAAAACAATAATTGGTACAATGGTACAGTTTTACTTTATGGTATATTCATAAAAGCCAATATTTATAAATATACTTGATTTCACTGTGGTGAATACCAATAAAAACCTTAACATAAATATTGATCAAGAAAAACCAATTTTCATAACACTGTAGTTGGAATCACTGTGGTGAGTACTAAAACGTTTCTTGTTATAAAATTAACTTTATTGTTTTTACAACGCGATACATAATGCACAATAGCAAGAATTAATACCAAACAACTAAAATTATACACACTGACTCGGTGGCTAGAAGATATAACTATGATGTGTAAATCTGTAATACATGTCATGGTTTATTCTTATCCGTAAGATAGTCAAATTAATTAAATTTTGGACCCATAACACCTTCATAATGAGCTATAATAGTAAGGCTCAAAAGATGATCCAAACAGTTTAGGTATTTGGGCGGAACTAAACCAATCAAGATTCAAGGCAATTTAATTCTGGTCAAAACAGTTCGGGATTTTGATTCAATAATTCCAAGTTACTTTTTAATCATTAATGTCCCTTTGACACCATGACCCTCGTGTTGACTCTATCTACTAAGATCTTTCTTAATACTCCCTCCGTCCCAAATTAAGAGTCCGGTATCCTTTCCGGGATGTCCCAAAATTGTGTCCCATTTTCTATTTTAGGCAAATAATAATTAAGCTTAAAACCATTAGTTCCTAAATTACCCTTTACTTGAAAATTGAGTAAATTTAAAATTTGTTGAATTTTCTTGTATGGCTTATCTAACTCAATAAATGCTTACTCAACTTTCTAGGAAATTTATTTTCAAAATCTTAAATTATTTTGCTTTATAATGTATAGATCTTCCCCCCCCCCCCCCCCCCCCCCTTTTATATTTTGTTTTTGTGAAGAACCCTAGTTTTTGGGTGTTCAAACCATTTATTAATTTTAAGATGTTTTTATTATTGTTTGCTTCCCGCCGATAGTATTACATCAAGATTAACAAACAGACATCGATAATTAATGAAACAGATAGAAACGCAACATCAATACACTCTAACAGAAAGTGATGCTAACGGTTATAACTCCTGTAATGGGTTGTTTGTCTTCTTAAGGATGGTTGTCTGCTCAATGGTTATATGGAAGTTAATGGTTGATAGTGGTTCATTGATTACGGATACTGTTGTTGGTGGTTTTATTTCATTGTTTATTACTACTTCAATAATCCTCATTGCAGGTGGTAGGTCATATTAACTTTTTATTGCATAGTTTGACCTACCAAAGTTACACTTGCAAGTGGTAAATTAGGAAGTTGTTTTATATTATATTAATTGTAATGCATGCATAGTTAGTTGTTTTAACTGTGGACCGTTGATAGTTTTGGTGGACTCTCCTTTCATGAGAGGCACTCACACCAGCATATTCGAAATGCTGTCCCTCGTTGTTTCTTTTGCAACTTGGGGTACGTCTCGGTCGGGCGTAGAGGAGGAGCACTGGATTAGAGATAAAGAGACTGGAGCTGAAGTTAAACTTTGGAAATAAGGTAAATTAATATTTTTGAAGTTATGTATGATCCTTTGTAGTCTATTGCTTTGAATGATTTTGCCTGTCTGGGTCCCTGTGGGACCGACCCACTCACACTTTGGCTTTTGGTTTATGAATATTTGCTATTTATTTGGTGAATATTCATTTATAAAAAATCGGGGTGTGACAATGTGATCATGAGAGATCACTCTTGATATTGAAATTGATGTGATCATGAGAGATCACTTTGGATATTGAAATTAATGAGATCACGAGAGATAACTCTTGATATTGATTCATACGCCCCCATGTAGTAATCCATTAGGTGAAAGAGGGAAACGCCCCCCAAACGTATGATGTAGAAACGTTCCGATCATAAGGATGACACCATTAAAGGTGTGACTAAGATATATGGTGACGCCCCCAAATTTGTGTGAGAGAGGGGTGAAACAAAAGTATCGAGTTTGAGTTGACTTATCTTATGCTAGTACCACGTGAGGAACCGTTAGCAAATGACGTAAAGTCTTGTTGCAAGATACTAGTTGAGCAAAATTGTTAGCACGGATCTTGATCTGATTCAAACCATTAGGTTGATGCCCCCAAGTGGTACTTGAGTTGATGAATCTTTAAGATCCCTAACTAGTTGTTGGAAAAATAGGAGCTTGAATTCAGATTTGTCGCAAATCCTTAGAATCCCTAACATTGTCAACATTAGTTGTTCAAATATGGTAGCTTAGATTCTGATTTATTGTAAATTTTTAACCTTTTGAACATTAGCTTAGTTGAAAATGTTAGTTGATATTTTGATTTCATGCAAATCCTTAGAATCCCTAGTGTTGTAAAAAAATCTTGAATTCTTCTTGAATGAATTAAATGGTTGAAGAAAACAACTTCAAAAGTAGTAGATATGTTTGTGTGATGAACCTGTAAAAATCAGACAAAGTTGAGAAAATGTGTAAAAATTAAAGTTCCCCCTTTGAACGATTGAAGTATACCCTTTGAACGATTGAAGTATACACTGTCGAAAATATGTTGTAATATTCTTTCTGGTAGAAAAAAACAGAACAAAGAACCATCTTCTCGAATTTGGATTTTCAGTCGACGACTTATTGTAATTAGGAGTTTTGTTGCTATTGTCACCTTGCTTTTGAGATGTGAAATTGAATTTGGAGTCAAACTTCTCGTAATTTGAGTCCTTCGTGCTCTTGTTTGCTAATTGTATCATCCTCAAGATGGATATACTTTTGAATTCTAGAGAAAGTTCATACTTCCGTGGCAGGAGTGTCAAGCACAATGGAACTATATAACCCCTTTGTCATCATGTAGTAACGTTTTCTTAAAAGCATAAATAACAAAGTGTATCTGAGACATCGGGTATTTCCGCTTGGGCTTGTCTAAATCGAGCTATAAATTTACTTAATAAAACTCTCCATCTCCTTGTTTAAGGTTGAACAACACAGCGACATCCTTACAGTGACGCCAATTATGCCTAAAGTTTTCAGTAAATTTTGTCTTTTATGCCATTTTTTGTTCTTCTGTTTGGGTTATGCCATCATTTCTCTCAGTACTTATTATGTATTATATATGAATCCTGATATGATATAGGACTATATCGTTTTCGCTGCTCATAATACTGTTTCATGCTACTGGTTATTCTTATATATGTGTAAACTGTAATGGTAATATTCATAACAATAAAGGTTTTGGTACTCACCACTGTGATCCCATCTAAGTTGTGTGAAAATTATTTTGAATATTGATTTTTATGAATATACCATACTGTAAAACTAAGCCAATTATTGTTTGGACTTAAAGTCTTGTCCATTATTTAGTAGTTGGTATTTTCATTTACCTGTTTGCACAAGATTTTCATAAAGATAACGGGATTATCTTTGGACCTAACAGTGACAACCCATAGTTAATGTGATTGGGCCTTACAGTTAGACTTTTTGTACTAGTTTATATTACATTGTTATTTACTTCTATGCCTAATTCATACGTGCATGCCTTATGATTATTCTTTTGTTTAAAGACCCATATATGCATGTGCCCTAGTTGAATTTATTAGATTGTTCACTTCTTATGATTAGATGCATTATGATATTTTGATCTTGTATCATGATTTGGTATCACCACAGTGAACCAATTACCATTAT